>CM072893.1:10027485-11362901 GCA_037013685.1 Acridotheres tristis | reverse complement strand
TGTATAATTTTAGCCTGGTGAATCATTATGTTGTGCTAAAAGCTTGCTACAAGCTTACTGCTGTAAAGCATTAACACAGTGTCTGTAGGCCTCCATCTCCATTAAGTCAAATCCCATTATAAATGCCTCTCTAATGACACGATTTTGCTGTGGACTAGTAAATGCTTTTTCCCCACAAAGCATTTCACATCTACATGCAGGGCACTCTGTGGTAAATAAAGGTTACGTGAATTAGTGCGATGTGGGAGATTCTTAAAAATCTATAACTGAATCTTCCCTATTATTGCCAACACCAATGCTTCGACTGGAAGCCTCATAGATTAATTCACTGAACTTGGAACCATGTGGCAGTGATAAAGCATAGCAAGGACTGTGCAAGTTGCACACACAGCTGTAATTGGAAATCAGAGATAGTGTGGAAATCATAGGTCTCAAAAGCATAAACAGCAGCTAAACATCTACATAAAAAATCCCATGTCTATATTTCAGGCTTTTCTTGTTGTGTCTCATGTAGTTTGTTCTAAAACCAAACCAAAACCAAAATGAAAAGGTGTAAATGTGTTAAATCTAATAGTCTTTGTACAAGTAACAATATTAAAGCTTGAAAACATGCTCACAGAAACTTTCTGCTGTGATCTGTTTAAAAATAGCTGCTGCAGAATAAAATATGTACAATAACACACAATGTTGGAAACTTCATGTTCTAAAAGATATGGTGAGAGAACTGACAGTGTTATGTGCAGTTGTTATAACTTTTAGTGCCAGAGTGTATTAGAAAGCTATTTCAAACACCCACAGAAGAATGTTGAGCAACTCATCAGTGAAGACTTGCTGTAAGTTGCACAAGACTGCACATAATAGGTACTCTCAGGTAAGTAATTCCTAGCATACTTATTCCTCTCAGAGCTTTATCAAATCATTGCAAAAGTTGATTTTATTTTCAGAAAAATAAATAAATCAATAAAAGAGATGCCATCCATTAATAATTACCACCTAGGGTTCCTGCACAGGAAATAAAGGGATGCACCACATCCAGATTCACACTGTAGAGGCATTTTAAAGTAGCAGAGGTGTAAGTTTGTTTAGAAAGTGAAACAAGCAATATGCTTTAGTAGCCACAAGTAAATGCTCTGCTTCTCCAGTTGTCCAAGCTCCTAAAGATAGACAGAAAGTTAGACAGGAAGCCATCAAGGACCACTGAAATACTGTCCAGCACTTTGGTGAGGTGACAAGGTCATGGCTAACAGGTAATCCTGTAATAATTATAATGGGATTTGATTGTGGTGGCTCTGAAATGCTGCACAGTGTAAGGCAGTCCTTAGGAAACACACCTACTGGAAAACAACTTAATTGACATCTCTTGGACATCTTTCAATATCTCTGCACTAAGAAATTATTGGGAATTTGTAAGCACACTAAATTTTCCTTTAAGCCTAGACTAAGTTAATAAATTTGCTCCATTTCGGTTTAAAGTCTTTAGCTGATCGTTTTTGTTCAAGGTAAGAAGTAAAATTTAAGTCATATGAAAAACCACATATGTTGACTATAGTTGCTGTTTTAATGTCTTATCACCGAAATACATTTAAATTGTGTTTCAGAAGAAAATAAACCAACCTAAAACTCCATTAATGTATCTGGCTTATAGCAAGTTTCATTAGAAATTGAGCCTCATTACTCTCTTCCTAATAATCTCAGTTAAAGCTGTGCTGTAGATCCTGTAATTTACTCTCAAAAATGGTTTTTCTCACTGCATCTAATAATAGAATAATAGGAAGGAAGGCTTATTTCTTCTTAACATATTAATTAGTTCAGCACCCTACACTGAGGAAGATCAAACTTGCCTGCAAGGTTTTCTGGTGCCTTTTTTTTTTTTTTTTTGTTTTGCCTTTTTTAAAAACAAATATCAAGAAAGAACTTTCTAAGAAATTAATTTACCATTGTCATGCAACTAGGGTGTATTTTCTGTAAGGAACTTTTTCCACTTCCACATCCCTTTTCTGCTTTTTAATGTCCACTGGTGGGTTCCCCTTTGTATTCTACAAAGTTTGCACTGTTTTGTCAGACCAAGACTATATCAACAACTGCCCTGTTCCAGAAGAGGTCAACACTTTAACAATATATAATATTAATTCTTCTTGCTGCAAAGAAATATTTTCTTTGCAGCCTCATTTTCTCTTCCTAACCCTCAATGTACATGTGGCCATTCAGAAAAAAACTCATGTTGTCCTTTTTATAGAAATATTTTTCATATTGCAAAATAAAATTTGGTGCTCTTTGAATTAAGTCATCTATGTGCATTTCCCAAAAAAAAAAGATTTTAATTTCTGCTTTTCTCTCCTGGGCACTGTGTGTGGTCTGTGTCCCTTCTGCTGTGAAGAACTACAGCTTGAGCCCAGTATTCCCTTTGAATGCATTGTCAGGAAAGGGTTGATTGCCTCTCCAATCTTGCATGTAGTATTCCTGTCATTACCCACCAGGATCGCTTTTATTTTTTCTGCAGTGTTACATAATTGACTCAACTATGATTCATATCAGCACTCTGGTAGTTTTCTGCAGTGCTGCAGTGTAGGCTGACAAGTTCTCCTCCTCCACGATTAAAAAAAAAGTATTCTCTCCTCTAATCCAATGGCTTTACTTTTGTGGTGATTTCCACATCCCAATTGTCCTTTGAAAAACTCAGATGTTAAAGATGCATCCAGTGGTATGTGCTAGTCTTCCATGGGAAACTTCTTGTAAGAGTTAATGCTGAAGTGGTGAATTTTAAGCCATGTGGTAAAACAAATGCAACTCTCTGCTGGTGTTCAAGGCAAAGATATGAGTGAATATGAGGTCAGCCAAATTGCCATGAAGGGCCAGTGATGGCTGAGGAATGACATTTTCCCACATGCACAGCACTTGCTTGTAGGCCAAGTACAGAAACTACCAAATCTTAGTGTTGTAAAGGGTGTTCTTGGTTGCTTCAACTCAGTGTGAAAGGCCAGGAGTTCCACAGGTTGTCAAAACCATCATCCTTCTCATGGGATTAGGTGGAGAAGGCAAGGATTATATTGACCTTGAAACTGAGATCTGTCATTGTTTACAAAGTTGATCCATTTGAGCTCAGCCAGATTTGTTTAACAAAGTGCCTTGTCTGTATCTCAGTTTCTGCTCAAGTATGTCTGACCTTTTGCTTTCTTTAGGAAAATGCCTTATTAGTTGCAAAGTACAAGCAGATGTCCTTTCTTATTTTCTTCCATTTCTTAATTTCTAATGTACACAATTTCTGCTCCATTGGAATTGCAGGGAAAAAAGGGCTAATAGGTTTTCAAAATTTTTATGTGCTTATAAGCTATTGCTGAGGTGAGTGTACTCCATTAGCAACCAACCACTTGATTAAATTTGCTGCTCAAATCACTATGAAAATTGGTCCTAAAATGGGGGTAATCTTGTTGCTTGCTTTTCCATGAAACTACCATGTTGCCCAAAATTTACATGGCCTAGTATATCAGCCTCAGTGACTTTTGTGTTACACTCTTTGGTTTGTCCTCTTTAGTGTCTATCCCATTAAAAAACATAATTTATCTTAGATTAGAGTAACAGTATTTCCTGCCTAAGGGATAAAATCTCTTGGGTCATTTTACACCAGAGAAATCCCTATCCTTTCACAGCTTCAACTATGTAAACTTATCTTCCCTTAGCTTCCAATGTCTAAATATTTTTGTAGAATTTCTGTGATTGCAACAAGGGAAGATGCAAAATGTGCTGCCTTCAAGAGCAACAGAAGCATTGTAGGCCTGGCCTGAGACCTCCAAAGAATCATTCTAGTCTGAGGGCTCAGACTCTGAGTTTATGTCTTAACTACTTATTTTAAATGCCTGGTTTTCCCCCTCACATTACAGATATTTTTGCTGTGCTAGCTGGTCTGGTTTTATTCTCTTTATAGTCAGTGCATGCCAGAGAAATATGCCTCTTAATGTGTCAAATCATCCCTAAGAGAGAAGTCTACATTTGCAGGAGTTCCTCCAGGATCTGGGAAAACCTGGTTTAAGAAAACAGCCTGCTGATGTTGCTCTCCTGGGTTCAAAATTAAACTGCTATAATGTGTACTAAACAAAGAGAAGCCAATGCTACTTAATTCAAGGAGCCATGTCAGCTAAATGGCCTGGTTACAACCTGGTACTAAAATATAATTATTTGAACTAGTTACCTGGTTGAAAATGTGGCAGCCCTACTTCATTATTAAAAAAGCATCAGACTAAGTTTCTAGAGGAGTGCTGCCCAAATATTTTCTCACTGAAAAATACAGATTTGGAGGAAAAAACCTGTTTAAAATTACTTTTTGTACTATTCACTTGAAATTATGACCTTTTTACTTTAAAAATACATGGATGTATAAGCAAGTTTTCTTTTTGCAGTCCTTTTACTCTCTTAGAAAAGTTAAGGCACATTTTTTGTTGTCATTGAAAAGCAAGGATAGATGTCAAGAGAGGGAGTTTTGTGTTTCTCAAGGATGTTTTTTCTCTTTCTCTTGTTTATAAAGATTTTTCTTGTCCTTTTTCTTTCTATAAAAATCATTCAACAGTTTCTGTAACAAAACACTGAAAAAAAATGTGCTGAGTAAGAATCCCTGTATATTCCCTATAATGGACCCTAAATTCTGAGTGAGCTGTTGCATTCCTTTTAATCTCTCAGAAGTACTTTGAATGTTTGGGGGCACACTGTTTAATTTCATAAAAAGTCTGTGATTTTAATCTTTAAAGAAGTCTTATGCCATTAAAATTCAGTTTCTTTAATCTAGGAATGCTTGTAAATTTTTGTCCCTCCTTTGGTCACAGGGAGAAGTTATTTCTATTAAAAAAAAAGTCAAAACTGTTTGACTGAAGTATTTGGTAAAAGAAGGAATTGAAAATATTGCCTTCAGAAGGTTATAGAATGGACCAATGTCTACCCTTTTCCCCTTGATTCTCACTGCATTAAAAACAGTGTGGAAAATCCATTAATATCACCAAAACATTTAGAATAGGAGAGAATAAAAGCTGGTCAAAACCTATGTGGAAATTAAGAGAAACCTTTTCACTCCAGCCCAGTAAGAGAAAGACCAGCTTTGAAGAAAACGACTGAGTCAGGAGGATTTTGAGTGTCTCAGAGGCTTTTTTTGTGTCATGCAAGTTCAGATTTGTTTCAAAGTCTCTGATTCTCTGAAGGCCCTGTAAAAAGCTGGGGATGAAGGTGCTTGGCTTTAGAAGAGGACAGCTTCAACTCGAAACATGCTTTTTGTTTGGAAGGTTTAGATGGTTGCTACTGGTCTAATGGAAATGAGCTTAAGAGATTTTCTACATTGCATCTCAAAGCTGCACTCCAAAGTTCAGCTGAGTAAGAAACTTGAGAGCTGCCAAGAGCAGAGAGTAGCTCCTCCTCCCTAAGAGGTGTAGTAAAGACTCTCAGTGAAGCACTTGGCATTGAGGGAAAGTTTTGGCAGACAGACCTGTCCTAAAGCAGTTTTTGTTTAGTATGTAATTTGTCATTGTGTCTTCAGCCAGCCCGTGGTAGTTTCCCCTGAACAGAGAGACTAAACCGAATTTTTTGTTGCTGTCTGATTCTCTGAGCACTGCCTGTTGTGAACATGGTGTGATTTATGTCACTTTAAGGCTGTGTAATACTACAGAGGGTCAAGTCAAGATTATATAGACCTCTCTAATCATGACCTTCCCTAGCTTTGGAATACTTTACTTGTATGTGCAATTATTACTACAGTCATTTTACAGCCTTAATAGCATTCTCTTTAGCATTATAATTTAATTATGATTTTATATTTCATCCCCTCTTCATGCAGGAAGATATGAGTTTTTGCTCAGTAGCTGTTTGTTCAGATTCCTCAGTCTAATTAAATGACAAAAAAAAAGCAATCTGGGAACCATGACCCAGAGTACACAAATAGAAGACTCAAACTATTTGTATATGTTTTGTTATTTCTTTGATTCATGTATGCGTTTGCATGCATAAGTTATCAAAAAAATTACCTCTTTAATATTTATTATTTCAGTTTTTATATTTAGCTATTTGTCTTTTCCCCTGTCCCTTCTTCCCATCCACCCAACAATTTTTGATCACTATGGAATGAAATATATCACTGAACCATATGTAAACTCTTGGAGCTATCAATGCAAATTCCTCACAATTTTCAGGGGAGGAGAGTTTTTGGCATGAACCATCAGTTGGTGTGATGTCTCTATCTTCCCTAATGCTGCAGTTTGTTTAATGGTTTATTTTGCTTGGCATTGCCCACAAAAAACTAGAAATGCATGATAACCTTCCTTACTGATACATTGTTCTTCTTCCAGCAATTTAACATAGAGACTTTAACACTAAGCCAAACGCTACACAAAATCTGCTATGCAAACAGCTCTCTGAACAGCTTGAAGGCTAGGTTGCTGTTATGCTAAAGCACTGTAATTTGTAAGTAAGATTGTGAGCTTAGCCTTTCCACTTCCTTTAGTTTCTGATACCTGGATTGGAGCTATTTTATTGACCAATACCAGGAAATTATTTCAGATGCAGTTGTGTAGGACTAAAGGGACTCATTTGCCTGTGTGATGTTCTGAAAAGGCCATGTTTTAGGGGAGAAGTAATAGATGAGTCTTTCTTTGGAGCTGCAATGTGCTGCAATGAATTTGTATTTCTCCTCTTAGCTCTGCATTCTGTGAGGAACCAAGCCAACATATGAGAGGAGGTAAAGGCAAAAGCACTTGGAACCTTTCTTCACTGGCTACTGCTGTTGGGCTGTTGAGAAACATCACTGCAAAGAAGCTTCTTTTAAGAAAGGACAGGGAAATAACGTGTTACACTCTTTAAAAATCCAGAGTGAAGAAAGTGATGAGAAAAGTTTCTAGTTCTGACTACGTAGCATTGCAGTCAGAGTATTTTCCAGATCAAAAGCCTGAAGATCTATGAATATATTAAAAGCTACAGTTGCCACTGATGTGGCAGCAGCATGAAGTATTTGATATATAGACATGTATTTGTGCAAGGAAGTTGAGAAATCTCTCCACTAGTGCTGATCAGTATGTGCAGAATGTTATTGCATAAAGTGGTTATTGCTGCCTGATTTAGACTGGATCTATATCCCCTCCTCCCCTTCCTCACTACACAGTCACTGCATTTCCTCAGCAAGACTTCACTTAGAGCCATGACTGCTCCTGAATGCCACTGCAAACTTGAAATGACAATTCAGCAGCAAGGCCAAGCCACTTTTCAGTATGGTACCATTTAGAATGACCCTTGCACTTGATGTTCTTGCATTAGGCAGCACGGTCATTTCAACACCAGTATCAATATTTAATGCAGTACTGCAATGCCAGATCATTGAATTTTCTTTTGGACCAGATGTTTCTTTTGTAGGAGATGTTATTAAGAGTGAATCAGAATTTTAGTTTCAATTTATGCAATTTAAATTCTAGTCTTGTCAATGCCAACCCTTTCTTGAGGCACTCTATCCATTAACTGCTCATTTTTCAGGGAATGATATAATGCCTTTCCAGATTATAGTTACAGAAGCAGTCTCTTTCTCAGATTTAATTGTTGCCTGCATATAAGTAATCATCCAGCCTTCTTCCTACGAAAGAAACTGTATTGTTATTAAATGAGTAGCAGGACTGAAGTCGCTGCCCTTGAAGATAATGTCCATTGTTGACAATGCAGTTGAGTTCCTGTTATCTTGCTGAAGTGAAACATGAAGAAGAAAGCAGCAGATCAATGCTGTTTTTTGGTTTTACTAAAGAAAATAATTTTAGCCTGGAAAAGAAAGTTAAATTCCTTTGATCAGTGCCATATGCTTGAGTTTACAATAGGCTTTTGTGTTCCCACTTAGCTGGATCAGATTGAAAGTTGGATAATTATCAGCGAGGGTTAGAAATAAAATAATCAGTTTGCATGTCAAAATATCTTCATTTCTATGTCAGTCATGCTGTCTTTCTGGTACAGTGAAAACTGGCTCTGGGTTTAACAGCAACAGAACAATAAGGAAACTTCAACCCTTCCCTAGAAATTGGTTATTTTGCCTTGTGGACAGGGGAATTAGGACAAATATTGCCAACTATGGCTGCTGTGCTGGTATTAAGGCTAAAATGTTCACATTGGTAAAAAATTTTAAGCACTCCCCACTAAAACAGAGACTAATCAGATGTAAATATTCCATTCCAATTTATCTTCATTTTTTTCAGAGTAACATTCACATGTGAACCATCTATGCCATCTTCTTGTCTACATCTATGGTGTTTGACCAGAATTATGATTTCAGTGTTAACTTTGAATTCTCAGATGCAATAAGTTTAACTGACTTGGATAGTTGCATGTTTTGGAGACAGATCAGCAAGTCTGCTTGGTATGTCAGATTAAAGATGAGTTTATTGATATTATCTGTACTGATGTAATGGAATCTATAAAGGTACCAGTAAATAGTGCTATTGTACGTCCTACTGTGTGTTTGCTTTGCAACCACTGTGAATTTAAAAAAAACCCACCCAAAACAAACAACCCTGCTGCCTCAAACAAAGCAATAAATCAAACCAAATAATTTTAATGGTTTTGCAACAGTAAAATTTTTGTATCTGAATATTTGCAAAAGAAGCAAGAGCAAACATCTGCTCTTGTAGCTGTTGTCATCCATTCTGTTACTTCATTAAGAGTCTATCCAGGTGAGTTTGTCTTGGGAAATGTGAGCCAAAATTGTGTGCACCTGCTTCTAATTAAAGAGCTTCTAGTTGCTTAAGAAACATTATGACCTAAAGGCTCTTATAAAACCAAGAATAACACCTAAGATACATGAGAGAAACACTAAAGTCTCCACTGGGATTGTGTTCTTTGTACTGTGTTTTATTACATAACATTAAGCTAAGCTCCAGCAGTCGTAGGTGTTGGGGAAAGATAAGAGATTGTTGCTGTGTGTGACGTGGATTGCCATGGAAATACTGTTCTTCAGAAGAAATAAGCCTCCTCCCTATTGTGCATTATGGACTACTAATAAAGCATATAAAAAAAAGAAAAAGGAAAAAAGAGTAAATGAACTTACTTGAGCAGTAGGCAATAATAAATGGGTTTTAGAATATTGAAATAAGATAGTGGGGTTGGACTGCAAAATTGCATTTTTTCTACAATGGGCAATAGGAAAATTATGAGATGTCTTTGAACATTTTCCAAAACTCATTTGGTAAAGAAGGGCAGAATCTGACTTTGCAACATTGTAATTCATCTCATAAAGTCAGTGTCCAAGAAATCTTCAATACTTTGGAAAGAGTGGGACTTCCCCCCCAACACCAGATTTCAATTGTGTATATGTTATCCAATAGGATAATATAATAACTCTTGGGTATTATACACCAACTAAATAATAACTAACTGATAGTAGCTAAAAATTCTGTAATAATTTGTATAGTTGGGCTATTTGTTTTCTTCCTTCTGGTTTTTAATTTGGGTAAGAGTAGATGGCTGTCGTTCTTCAAGAATCAATATAAATGTTTGGGAAGTGTTCATTAGTGGAAGCATTCATTATTTTTCATTCTTGGAAATTCCATTTATTAATATCTGAGAATAAAATTATTTTCCTGATTTTTCTGTCACACTGTTTAGAAAGATTAAAAGCTGCTTTCAGACGGTTCTTAAGAGTTTTATTTCTTTCACTCTCCTTTTTTTTTCACGTTAAGAATATTGAAAGAAGGATGAGACCAGAGATGTACTCATTCTGTTAGTTGACTGTAGTGGGTTTTGGACTTCCAAAACTGGGGAAAGATGTTTGATTTTTTCCTGTTTTCTGTGCTCTACTGTATGAGAGTAAATGAATAAAAAGCAAGAATAAATAAACAATTTTGTTGCTCTAGCTAACTGGCTGAAATTGCTGTCATCAAATATTACCTAAGGCAAGTAATTTATCTGTGTTCGAATAAGTATTAGAGAGACAATTCTGGTTGCCTCAACAAGGATAACACGAGGTAGGCAAGACAGTTCTTGCTAATGAAGTGCTGTTTTTACATGGAAATCAGTCTGATTTTTGACAACTCTTTTAAAGAATTGTTGTTTAATTGAAGAATTTCACCATTACTATTGCATGTCTTCTGATTGTGTCATGATCCTAACAGGCATGTAAAATTCCTAGTGGCACAGTAGTAATTCTAGCTGTTTTAGGAATGAGAAAATATGCTGCTTCATTGTGATTGGGATGAATGCTACTGTCTTGGGATAAAGGAGTCCTTCAGCTATTAATTCCCTTCCTCTATAAACATGTATTATTTTAGTTATGTTAATTTTCCTTCTATTTCTCTGCTGTCTTTTACAACTGACAAAAGACATCAGCTACTAACATGCAGATAAGATACACAGAAGCAGGATCCTGAATTTTGATAAAAAAAAAGAAATCTAAATTAAGGCATTTCCAAAAATCCTTACAGATTAGTCTTTAAAAGACAAATTGCTTATGTGCTTTTTTTCCCCCTGGTATTTTTGCCAGTTCTTTTAGGTGTGTCTTCTAACTGTTAAAAAACAAACTAGGTCCCATTTTGCAGTCATGCCATTTGTTAGAATTTTGAACTCCTAATTCTACGAACTGCAGACTATATCCACATCCTTTTATTAAAGCAGGCAAGAAAAAAATCATACTGTGTAGGTTTTGTTTTATTCAACCAATTTTTCCAAGGCAGCTTTAAAAATGCTTAACCGGTTATAAAAAAGATGTGCTGCAAGCACATTGTATACTGCGAGGCGCTGTCTTCTCTGAAGTGCTTCCATACCCTGGTTGCCATGGCGAGAGAGAAAAAGAATAAAAAATTCCTGTAGCGAATACCTTTATAATTCCAAAATCACCGCTCAGCAGGGCTGTGTGCTTAATAACTCGTAAAGAAATAGTGTGGATTTTTCCCAGGGCTGCGAGGGAATGTCTCCAGTGCTCTGCCTCGCCCAGCTCAGCTGCCGAGGGGCAGCGGTGACCGGAGGGGATGGGCACTTGCTGATGGTTGATTTTTGGCTGTGCCATGGGTGTGAGCGTGTTCAGAGCCTCAGGGGGAGAGAGGCTGCTGCCCTGGCTGTGCAGGCAGGTGTGATGGAGCACTGCTGCTCCCAGCAGTGGGAGAACAGGGCTCCAGCCTCCCATGCTCCTCTGCACAGATAAGGAGAGAGGTGGGGCAGCACATTTGTCAGCTTGAGGATGAGTTTTTTGGCACCCTGCTATTCAGGGAAGGGTCACTGAGCCCTCGTGGCTTCAGGAAGGCTGAAGATGCCACCTCCCAGTCACCTTTCATCTTTCACAGACGTGAGCTGTCCCCTCTGTGCCAGGTTCCAGGTCACACCCCTTCTGGCATCCTAGCAGGCCTGAATATCCCTGTGTTATGCTATGTACAAATATACAAGATTTTTATGCTGGAACTGGGGCAACATTTTTACTTAAGGTATTTGAATACCTTATTTCGAATACAGGGTACACATCTCCAATATCCTGACTAGTTTAAAAACATCTCAAGTCCTCCTAAGCCATAGGAATGTAATTTTTGAAGCTTTTCCAGAGAAGCCTGACCCAGGGGCGCTGGTACCAAATAAATCATGTAAGTGCTTGCAGCATTTTGCAGAGTTCAGGTTGAGACCTGCAGTAGAGTGATGGCATTTTGAGACTTTCAGTGATAGATGACAGTGCCCACAGTCATAGCAACTTGATGCAGCATCCTACTGCTAGCACCATCTGCTACAATTTTTAAATATAGAAGGGGATTTTTCTTAGTCAGCATGTTTCTGTCAGAACGAGCTCTTCATAGGCCTAATCTGAATGCCACCGCAGAGCTTTAAACTCTATCAGCTTTCTAATGGAATAACTCAGTCTAATCTTTTCCAAGTGTTTGCTTTTTCTTAGCAAATGGAATCAATTTTTACTCTTCAGTGATTTCTGTGGCTGTCTGCACTTACATCTAAAACATTTCCTGTCTTTGCACTATCATTTGTATTTCTATCAAGAACAATTTTAGAGTCTAAGAAGTCATCAGCTGCTGAAATAAGTGGAGGGCTGCCTTTTTGCTTGAATATTGCTACCATAAAGTAAAATGTGTGAGAATGTCATCAAACAGCTTACTTAGCTTAATTTCACCCTTTTTTAAAAATGTAATGGATGCCTCCAAAATGCATATGAAAGCAAAGACTTGGCAACTATCTGTAAAATGCCAGGTGACTTTCCTAAGATTGTTTAAGCATCTGTCACCTAGGAATCATGATGGTTATAAATATTTATAAAGCATTCTGAAGATGAAAATACCTGTTTGTATAATACTGCTTGTTGGTAGGTAAGACAGTGTTCTGCAGGTTCTCATCCCTCTCTGCTTATTGGGCCAGCAAAGCTTCTTGTCATCTAAAACTTCTATTGCTCACACTGTCCCATGCATCTGTACTGGTCAACTGCATGGTAAAGGGCCTGTTTCTGAACATGAGGATAAACAGGCTTGGAGGCAACAGCAGTACACACTGCAGGAAAAGACTTTTTCCCTGATCTGACTTGGGCCAATACAAGCCATCAAACAAGCTGGTTCAACCAACTGGCTGCATTTCCTCCTCCCTCCCTAGGAGACAGAACTGCTCCATTCACATCTGAAACCTTTTCACATGCAGGCTCAGAACGGGCTCAGGAGAAGGCCGGAGGGAGACCCACTGCTCATTTGCCCAAGTCTGTAAGGCATAATGATCTTTGAAGGAATGCACAACTTGTCCTTGCATTCAGAGTCCTTCCCTCGCCTCCTCCCATGTCCTTTGGACCCCAAGGAAGGTGTGACACAATAGGGATGTCCCGCAGGGTTGACACCCGCACGCCACTTCTTCCTCTGATTGTTCCCCCACAGCTGTTCTGCAAACATTTCCTGCCCTTCCTGCCCCGAGCAGCAGCTCAAGATACTAAATGTACAAGGAGTTGCTCACTGTGTAAGTGAAATATAACTTTACAAATGTATGTGGTGTTTGCACATTGTAGTAAGCTTCATCTTGGTCTACTTAAGAAATATTTTATATATAATCTTTGCTATGATTTTGCTAAGAAATTGATTATTTTGCCAAGATGAGTGCTTCTTTGTCTTCTCAAAATGTTCTAGGGCATGGTTATACTGCATTGATCGGAAATGCATTGATAATTTGAATAGGTAAACAGATGACTTGGAGCATGAATTTATTTGTGTAGCATTCTATAATGCTCCTTCCCGGGCTGTTAGTTCATCCTGCAAACATACACCTCATTTAGATGTTGAACTGAGAATTTAGTTGTATATTAAATAAAGAGCCTCCTGAAAAATAGCTACAGTCATCATTCTTCATAGCTACATATCATGTCTGACACATAAAATGATAGAACAAAGTCACCAGCTGAAGCCTTGGACAGCAGATTAAATGCATGACTAATAAAGCCTGAAAGCCAAGATTGGTGACAGACATTATGTTCATCCTGGCCAATATGAATTTAAGAAGCCAGAGATGATTTTATTTGAAGACTCTTAATGAGGAAAAGAATGAGAATCACTTTCTAGCAGAACAGAGTGTGGTAGATGCTCTTCGATGTGGGTTTGTCAGACCTGGAAGAGTTGATGCTTCAATGTCACTTGCTCTCTGAATTAGCACATTTGCAAAACAGAAATAACAAATCCTCTTTTTCTGCATCTTCTGTTCAGCAAATTCCTCTGCAGATACCATTTGTTGGGTTTTTATTACCTTTGTGAGTTAGCAAACTTCAGCCTCGAGTAGCCTGAGTTGGTGCTGCAGTGAGATGGAAGAAAAACACTCCAAGAGAGCTGACTACCATGAAATATAATGGCAGTAAGTGTGAGTGTTGAAGCTAATCTCTGAAATGTTGTTCTAATTTTGAGATTTGAATTCAGTATTAGCCCAATACAGTATGTGACTGAGAAGAAGGGCTCAGTATCTGGATTTTTCCAGAAATGTATAGTTAGATTTCCTATAATGGTGTTAAGCACAGGACAAATACAGAGTGCCTGAAGGCAGAAGGAATGAGTGATTATAGGATACTCATGATAAAAGGAGCCTCAGATAACCATATAGTCTTCCCTTCTGTGCACTTGTTTTATTTTTTTGCTTTGCTAGAATTCTAGGCTGGTTTCAGGGTTCAGGTTTCCTGTGCTTGCCTTTCTATTTCAACAGAGCACTAATATAAGAGTAATAAATGTATAATCTGAATGGTGAGCAACTTTATAAGTTCTTGTGAGAGCCAAGATGAGCAATATTTCTTTAAATCTGTACACTACTGATAATCTGTATAAACCATATTCAGCACCAAACAATTAGCTGAGTGGTTGGAAACAATTTCTGTAAGCCTGCATGACAATGACTGCAGTTCCTGGCAAAATCAGAATTCTGACTCAAGTGGTCCATCACAATTCCAATGATGATTCCAGACCAAGAACTGTAGTAGTTAAGAGCTCAAACATAATACTCATAAATACAAAGCACATATTTCTGTCTGTGAAGACTGCATTTCTGAGCTAGCCTTCCTATTGGCATTGTTACATTCAGTAAGAATTTGATTTGAGATCTGAGAAATGCTGAGCTCTGGGAAGGTTGTCATGAATGCTGAACTTGAAAGGAATCCATAGGTGATCTGTGAGCCACCATGGGTTTCATTGACTTGTTTATCAGCTCTCTGACTTGTAGGGCAGTTATTATGTAGTGAATTCTTGGGGAATCTCCATCAATCCTGGCCACCTCAGGCAGCTGCAGACAGACAGGAGCTGCATTGCAGGAATGAGTACTGGAGTAGAGTTGATGCTGGCTGACACAGATGATCAAATGATCAAATTGCAGGTGATATATAGTACAAATTTTACAGCTCTGCCTGCTGTGAAATGTTTGGGGGAAGCTGAAATCCTCTAGATGATCTCAGGAAGGAAATATTTTTAAAGCTATACCACTGCTGGAGACATGATAATATATTGCTTCCATATAGCTCGTATCAGTAAATTATAGCTGTAAGAAAGTTGCTAGGGAGATAATACTGGACACTGAAGGATTCATATTTTTGAAGCAATTGTCACTAAACTGACAGCTGCTGTACTATCTATCTTGGTGTATTTGCTGGGTGATACAAAGATAAATAGACAAAGGGGAAAAAAATACTTCTGCTTGTGTATTGTTAAGTATCTGTAAACGGTCTTTGAACAGCATGTGACCCTAATTTCTGGAGCTCAACATTCTCTAATGCAATAGCTTGTGAGTTCAATTACTTCTGTATTTAGTTTTTGTTAGTTTTCTATTGGTGTGTTTTATTTCCCATCTACTGCCCATCAAACGCTCATAAATTACGTCAATGTCCTATTTTCATTCTCTGATGAAAACATATCTTATTGCCATGTAGTTTTTTAAAGATTCAAATCAAGGCTACTAGAATTGCTACAAACACTTTTGAGGCAAAAGGAGAAAGGTGATCCCTAAAAACTATTACCTCCTTGGCACATTTTAAACTCTGAAATCCCCTTGGTTTATATCCTTTTACTAAGAAGGCAAGTAATGATAAACATTTTCAGGTGTTCAAAATTTTTAATAAGCATGCACGTTTATTTGGGGAAGAGTTCTAAAATGCAAGTAAGCATTTACACTGAGCTTTCACCTGCATTCTTGACTAGAAGCCTCTCCATGTTCCTGCCTTGAGCAGAGAATTTTGCTATTCGAGAGCAGACCAAAATCACTAATTTCATTCCCCAAATTTGGCTTGTGCTCTGGTGTGGAAATTTGAATTTGTTCACAGTAGGACACATTTGTTCTTAGCTGAGGTGCCAGTTTATTGTCTGGGTAATGACTACAAGTGGGAAAAGTAAATTTTATACTGTAGATCTCTGTAATTTTTTTCCTTTACACAACCTTGTGGGGCATTAAAATTTATCCTGTTTTTACACTATGAACTGCAATAGAGCACCACTGGATTAAGGGCACTTACTTTTTAAATCAGGTATTTGGAAGATAAGGTACCCACTCAGCAGACTTGACTCCCAAAGCCATCAGGGTTTGGGGGATTGACAGATCATGCTCCTTGGAACTCATCTGCACTTTACAAGTCTGTTCACGAATCCTTATCTGTCCCCAACAGATATAATGAACCTTTCTCCTTCTATTTAGGATCCTATAATTTGTACCCACTTTTTATGACCAGTCATCTCAAAAGCAGTATTTTCAGTGTACAATTTCTATACATAGACAATCACAAAAAAATGAGGAAGAATCAAGCCTATAAAAAATGGACCATGGAAAATTTGTATTTTTTCATTTTAATTTGCTGTTGAAAATGCACGTGGAATGGAATGGAATAATAATTGGGTTCATGACAATTCTCTTAATATAATTCTACTTATGGTGACATCAAAAACTCAAAACTTGTCAAGAAAGGTTTTTAAAATTCGTTTTCTGTGTACTCACTGATGGACAATTTCTCAGCTTCTGTTGATTGTTATGGATATATTTGTACATTATTTTAATTTCAGCTATTTCTGATAATAAATTCAGTAGCAGAAGTACAGGATCTTTCCTGTGATAATACATTCAAGTGGCTGTTTCCTAAAGTGGTGTCAGTGTACTTTGTAGCAGCCCTCTATGATGTGGTTAGAAGAGGGTTGGTTTCTATTTCTGGCAGGTTTTCCAGGTGGATGTACAGGTGCCTGGGCTTCACACCCTGTGCTAGGTGAGCCCAGGAAGTTCTGAGGCTCTGGAAAGGGGAAAATAAATGTGTGTTGTGAAACTCCAAATGAGCCCTACACTATCCCAACCTATTTGGGGCCATCTATGAGTCCAGCTAAGTGATATTTTTATCCCCTAGAAAGAATGGCAGCAGCCACAGCTGCCTTTGTCAGACAAAACGCTCTGTTCTCCATCAAAATCAAAAAGGTTTATTCACAGTTGGGTGTTTGCTTTGCTTTCTTCAATATAAATTGTAGTCTAAAAATGAACTTTGAAGAAAGAAATTTCATCTTACTGAAATGCCTCCTGTGGCTTTTCTTTTTTTTTTTATTTTGTACAGAATGAGAGGTTGTTGAAATTGATTTGTTTCTATGGAGTTTTACAATGCGAGTAAGATATCAAAATTTTTAACAAACTAGTTCACTGCTGCTGACACTGATTTCAGTATAGTATGACATGTTAAAATTTCTGGGTTTTTTTTGTATTTGTTCCAAGTGTGAAGGCTGTATTAAACATAAAATTACATTTGCGATGTCAAGTGCTGATAAATTGAGACCTTCCATTTTATTGTTACTTTTATAGCTTGATAGCTTTTACAGCTTCTGTTTCTTTTACATGTATATTATTAATACTTAATAGTTACTTTTTTCTCTGATTTATAGCACTTTTCATAGCACTTTTTTCTCTGATTTCTTTGATTCATTTAAGTATAGGATTGCTCTCCTTTGTGAGCATGACTATTTCGTGTTACCTTTTTGGAGAAAGAAATTAAGGAAGAAATGCAACATCTTAAGGTGTTGAACGCTTTCTTGGAAAAATAGGTTTCCTCAGTCTTTATCCCACACAGATACTATCATGGTATATATGTATTAAAAAATTAGATGGAAAGGCTGTAGGATTTTGTTTTGTTTTGTATAATGTTCCAGCTTCCTACTATTTGACTTGGCAACCTTAGCAAAGTTTTTCTAACATGCTTTTTCCTGTTGTTGCCTATAATGTATGACTGAATGATTGCACTTCTAAAAATTTGTATTTCCCCCCTTTTTTTTTCTGTTATTGCCACTTAAATCTCATTTACTGTTTGTCTCAGCTACATTGAGGAAATTCTTTCCATTTTGCAATAAATTCAGAGAATGAGAGTGTTTTCTCTGACATTATTTTTTTGTTAACCTTACATAATGCTGTATGGCTTATTTATTGTGCTGCTTATTGCTTGAAAAAGTTTCAGGAATGTTGATTTCCTCTACTTGCTTTGTCCAAACAACTATGTAAATAATTCTCCAGCCTAAAAGTAAATGAAAAGATTTTTTGTTTTGTTTTAAAACATCTGTCTCCAATGGCTTTATAAAAATTCTGCTGGAGCTCATGTAGAATGAATATAAATTGCTGCAGCTTAGTCAGTTTTCTGGGATGGTGGTGACCTGTGACAATCATGGTGGAGTCCTGTCTCCTAAAAAATGTTCCACAATGTTCCAAAAAATCAACAGATTCTAGACAAGTCCAGGATTTTTAGTTTGTTTATGGTCTTAGAACTTAGGGGAATTTAATTCAGCAATGCTGGGATACACATGGATTCTTTCAGCAACAGAATTCAAATTATCATTATTAACAAAAAATATACAGGTATGGTTTGAGATTCAAAACCCCAAATAAGAATAATTAATGTTTCAAATATATGTCAGTAAACAACTCCCCATCTCTCTTTGCTGTGGTGTTTCCTAGCAACTGCTGTGTTTCTCTGAACCCCTGTTGCCTTGACAATACTTGTGGCATATTTTACATTTATACAGGGCATTTTTTTCAAAGGGCTTTACAGGCCAAGAAAGCATTTGTGAAGCATCCTTGAAATGCAGCTGTCATTTGTTAAAAATGAAAAGTGAGTAGACAAAACACTATTGCATGATTTGGTGAGAGGGATGAGACGATATGAAACAGGAGTTTGGGCTAATGCTGGCAGGGATCCCTTTATATGTAACAGAGAGAAAGTCTGGCTGAAACTCCCCCTTTCTCTGTTCTTTGAGAATAGACAATGCTGTTAGGGCATCATTTGAGGAGACCAGTGAAGCTCAGCCAAGTTATTACTGCTGTGTTCTTGGGGAATATTGCAAAGCTCTAGTCCTGCAGTCTGAGCCCCTTCCCAGGCTCTGAGTGCCCTCCCCTCCAGCCTGTGCTCACCTGTGTGTCCCAGCTGCCAGCTCTCTGCACTACTAGGAGCTGCTCAGCTGCCCTCTCTCACTGGCCTTGACAGCTCCCACATCATGAATAAGCAGCTCCTCCAGCCCAGCTGCCTGTGATTTGAGTTTAAAACATAAAGTGCTGCCTTTCTTGAAATCTAATTAATATTACCCAATATCTTGCACCTAGGGCATCTCACCAGGCAAGTTGCTTTGGGTTTCTGTATTCTAATATGAAGAAATGTATACTTTTGTTGTTACCTGTGGATCTAGCCAAAGATTTTCAAACATTTTCCAATTCAGGGAAAGCAGAATTTTTGTTGAGGGTAACTCTTGGGTTCAGACAGAGAAATTCTATTGCTTTTCAGCTCCTCTATCATGATTCTCCATTAATATTATCTATCCAATTTTCAGACATTCTGTTCTTAGGAGGCATTAAGACATGAACATTTTCATGCTTTTAATTATATTTTATTTCCATTTTTTGCAGCTTTTCTTTATTTCCATTTTTTTCTCTTTTCATGTTTGTGAGCAGAAAGGATTTCGAAGCCTGAGGCTATTGGTGTGGAACTGCTCATCATTTAGTCAAATTTACTATGGATTGTGATTTAGCATTTTGTCTTCATATGTTTTCTTCAGAGGAATTAATGTTGTTTTGCATCCCATATAGTTGAAGATTTCCTGCCTGTTATCAGATCATAAGACTTGTTTCTGAGCTCTGAATTCTTAGTAGCTCTCCAAACTTCTGTCATTTGGGATGCCAAAAAGTAGGTTGAAATTTCAATGCAAATTTGTTACAGAGAAATCCATGAAAGGTGAATAAATCAGCAAACTCTTCTTTCCATCACAAACCTATTTTAATAACATGAGCATTGTTAAAGTTTAGTTGTGAATCTGATTGCAAGCTGGTTTGGCACACTACCCTAGAAACGCTGCCTTGAAATCAGTTCAAGAGCTGAAAATAGGTGTGCAGTAATGCAAAATCAAGCAAATATTTTGGGTTGTTATTTGATTAAGCTACACGAAATGGCTTATCATTTTGGGACTATGTATACCATATATTTGCATTAGTGAAATGTCTTTCCACCTTTGGGAAATAAAACAACTAACAACCAAACCCAACCACAGTTTGCAGACTTTGGGATATCAGCTGAGAAGACAAAGCAAGGAAAGCAATTGCTTGGGGAATTGCTGCTGGCTCGGATGCAGTGGCTGAGCAGTAAGAAATGAGCTACCACAGCTGCTTCTGAAGCCTGCTCTGCTGACTTTTGTGCTGAACTGTTTCCACCCTGTGATTAATGGTGAAGTTTATCTTATGGAGCCGTCATTTTGACATCTTTCACTTGTACAGCAATCACTTTAAAGAAAATAAAAAGGACTTAAATTGGCCCCTGTATTTTTGTAATCAGGAACAGGATGCCCCAGCTCTTAGCTCAAACTGACCCATTATGTGCATTTGAGAAATGAGTCACGGTCAGAACCTCTCCAAATAGGTTCTGTTTGGTGGGAAGAGAGAGAAACTCAAATTCCCAGATATAAACACGCTTCAATGTTTTCGTATGATAGTGAGATCCAAAGCAGCAGGGGAAGTACTTTGAAGTTCTTGGTTTAGAGTTCTTAGATCTGCTAAAGTGATGATAACTTTGGGATGTGTTTTTGGTGACAGGGTGACACTTTTAGATGTGTCAGTTAATGCAGCACGGTAGGTGCTTTGCTACTGAGGAAAAGTAGGGAAGTTGATTTTCAAGTCTAGTGCACTCCATCTACATTTTCAGTCCCTTCTTTTTAGATCTTGGTATTCTTACTCCATTCTTTTCCTAGAATCTGTTATCTTTGTTTCATAAATATATTACTGAAGAAAGCAATTATTTTGGAGCATGCTGCGTTTTATCAAATTATGTTATCTTTCCTTTAATGTGTGTTTTCTTTTAAGGTATAGACCAAGGCTCATGCAAGGGTTTCTGACACTTTCTCTGACTTCTGGTGTCTCTCTGATTCTGTATGCACGCTGTGTTTGAAATGTGCCACCCTCCAGTGTGAGAAGCTAATGCTGGAAAGCCCCAGGCTGGATAGTGCACATCTCCCTGCTCCTATTCATGATTGATTCTACTGTTTTGTTCTGTGTTCTTCTCTGCCACTCAAAATGCCATTTTCACAGCTGCATTTCTGACTTCCTATCTAAAGCATTAACTTCTAAATAGAGATACCAAAACTGAACCTTTACATCAGTCAATAGACTGTTAATGGTGAGATATAGCATTATTAGTCCATGTGAATGGTAATGATTGTATAAAATTGAAGAGATGTAGATTCAGTTCCCTTATCAGAATTTGCCTTCTGCATTTGCCCAGAATCCGTCTTGATTCTGTTACTAAATTCCAGAAATATCTACCAAAAGCAGCTACTTACAGGGGCAAATATTCTATCACAGTTATGCTTCTGCTTTCATTGCTTTTGGTTTTCCACGAGGAAAATGCTTCTTGGCTACAAATTTAACAGATGAATTGCAGAGAACTCATTTCTGATTTAGAGCAATCTTTTCCATGATATTCAGAGCACAAGGGTTTCTGCCTCCTTCTGTTGTACCCCACAGTGACACCATCATTTCCACTCAGTGCAGTGATCTTCAGCCTGGCTGGGCAAAGAAACTCTTTCCAATGCCTTCCACCTTACTGCATTTTAGTCTACTCAGTGGGGTGGTACAGACTGTCTTGCTTATAGCATTTATTTTGAACACAACAAGTACATTCTGATTAGTTTCTGACTGTCTGCCCAAAACTGTAGTCTTTTGGAAGGGGTGGTATCTAGGTATCTAGGACAAAATATTTGCTAGGAGCTTCTTATAACTCAGCTATCATTAATGATACCTGTCAAATTGGTCTTTATAGCAGTGACTGTGCAAAGACACATTCTAAAGAATACCTTCTGTGCTTGTATCTTGCTCTCCATCCTCAGTGCCTTCATAACTTTTAGAATTAGTAAGAAGAAGAAATCATAAAGCAAAATATGAGCACAACAAAAACCACACAAACTCTCTTACAATGCTCTCTTCTATGAACCAAAGGTAGAATCTGGCTGATCTAGTAAGAAGCACAATCAAAATAAAATAATTTGAATAAACTGCAATACTTCAGTAGGGTTTATGAATTCTGATTCCAGCATTTAAAATAGTTAAATACTAGAGTTACTGTTATGTATGTTCTAACATTTTCTTGTTCATTAATTATTATTTGTGGAAAGCTTAGACCACCACAAAGGTAGCAGTTAAATAACTTATTGCCATGTCAGTGTGAATGGAGGGCACACAGGGAAATATGTCTGTATTTGCTGGATTGTTTGCAGTAAATAACTCAGCCATGACACAACTCTGCAAAAATTGTTCAGTATTGTACAATATAACCTCTGCTTAAAATTAATGCATAGCAGTGTGTGTGGTTTCCTTGGGGTCTCTCTCTGAAGAAATTAACTTTTTGATGAATATTAAATACAAATGTCTTCCTCCAGAAGGAAACTTTCAAAGTCTCAGCTTGAGGTGTGCTTGTGAAAGGATGTTATTATCTTATCTATAAAACGGAACCTTTTGGGGAAAATGTAGACTACTATAATAATGAGTATTTGGGACTGTATATTTTAAAATTATATAATTAAAGTAATAGGTTAAAACTTGCTTTTAAATTTGATTTACAGATTTTAGACTTGGTCTAGAGGGTTAAGGTTAATATGTACAAGCAACCAAAGTCTGAAGAGTTGTTAAAAAATCTCACAAATCCTTGCTTCAGGTCTTTGTGAAAGCTTGGCTCAGTCACATTGCAGTTTCTGAAGCTAAAGTAGCTAATGGCTTCTTTTTCCTACTAAAAAAGTGATCAGGCACCACATGTAATCACTGGGAGAAGACAACACATTGTAAACACCCCATTAAAATAGCAATAAATAAAATAATCACTAGCGTTATACAATGAAAGCCTTCTGAGTTAGTTAACTCCAGAATATATAAAGAATTATGACAGTATTGCTGAATGTTGGTGACCATTTCTGTTGCAGATGTGGGATGGCACCCCAACCAACCAGAGTGCAAGTGCAGCACTTGGATATGTGAACAGGAAGATAAAAATAAAGCAGAGCTCTGCTTGTCTGCTGTCTAACTGTGATCCTTCATGAGCTTCATCTCATGTACTTTAAATGGAATGACTTGTGGCTGGGCAGAAAGGGATTTATTATGTTGTTCAGGATCACTGGTCTGTAGTTTGAAGAGCAATAGGATCAGCAAACCTGCCATGAAGGGAGTTAACAAATGTCCGTGAAGCACTTCAAAATAATTATCAATAAAATTCATCAAAGGGGAGATAATTTTATCTGTCTTAGGGACAGATAAAGGTGGGGAGGGATTAATAGGTTTCCAGGTCTATTTGCACTTCCCATAAATTTCAGACATTTTAAGAGGGATTAGAAAAACCCTGCAGGTGATACCAAGCTGAGGGAGGGGAACTGGCAGGGTGGAGACCGGAGTTTGGTAACTCAGGCCAAGATGGCACCAAGAAAAAAGCCAACAAAGTCCTGCCCCCTAAGACTCAAAGCCACAAGTACAAAAAAAAAAAAAAAAAAAAGAAGAGCAACTAACTAGACAGCAGTGCAAAAGCAAAGACTATGGAATTAGCAAGGTCAATGTGTGTAAATCATGTAAATCATGAGCAGCAATCTTCTCCCTCTGCTCCTGCCAGGGTATGCAGGTGGACAGGCTGGCCTGGCTATGGGCACTGCCTATAAGGGAATGCAGAGCAGGAGTCGAGAGTCCAAGGAACTGCAAGAGAATGACAGAAAAGTTTAGGAAATGTGATTTATGAGGGTTTTGAGGAGCTGTTTGGTTGAATTTAGAGACAAGAGCAGAGTTTCAAAACTCTGAAAAACATTGACATAAGGAGAGAAGTATTCTCACCAAGGGCAGGACAAAAGCTAAGTTGCTTAATTGCAGCAAGGGAGATTTAAGTAACAAATTAAGAATGCAAATTTTGTAGATCAAGAAGTAAACTGTATTCCTGTCTCCTTAGGAGACTGTAAAATAGCTTTCCTTGGAAGTGTTTAAAAATGGATTAGATTGATATCTGCAAGGATACTAATTCAAAGCAGCAGTTAGCTTAGATCCTCTCTTCACCTTCCCCTTCCAGCTGAGCCTCGCTACATTTCTGTGATCTTTAGAAGAAGTTCACTGCATTATTTATTCAGATAGGAACGGCTCTCTTCCATGTGCCCAAAAGAAGGTACCTGAAACTGCAATTTGGATTGCTATTCTACTTGACATGCAGCATTTAATTTTATTTTTTGGCAACTAAAATATAGCAAAAAGTCCTTGGGAAGTCAGTCTTGTAAAGGGTCAAGTTACTTGGCAATGTTTTGTGAATACTAAAGAAACTCAAAGTGTTAGTCAAGATTAATTACTCCTCACTTTTTCTACTGAAAAAGTATTTACATCTGAAAAATCTGTTAAAAGAGCATGCAGTGCCCAGTAACACTAAAATAAAATAAAATAAAGAAAAATTTACTGGCTTTGGGAATGGATGGATGGAATTTATCATAAAATTATATATATATATATATATATTTTAGGTCTTTATTGGGTGTCAGTTCTGTTATTTGGACCAGAACATAGGAGGGAATTGTACAAAAACATTACTTTGCCGTTTTCCAAATATAATAGTGAAAGTTTGTGGCATCCATAAATGAAACTTGTAGACAACAGCGATTTTTGATAATTTACAGTAACAGTTCAGAACAAAAGTTATTAATTTCAATAAACTTTAATGATGTTACCCTCTTGATTGATAGTTGATTCCTAGCAACTCTAGTTTTTTATCCTCTCATTACTACATATTCTTGCAGGTGGACCTTACTGTAATTGTTAACTAAATATACTTGCAACTTGTTTTATATTTTCTGTTAAATTTAGGGTTTGGTACACAGAATTGTGTCTGCTTAAGATTTAAACCTTTGCAGCACAGGCATATTGCAGCACAAAGGTATGATCTTTTACTTAAATTGGAAAGTGATGCATACTTATGAAGGAAAATTTAAAAAAACCCAAAAACATAACACTCATTATGGGAGAGGATGCATCAAGACCCCTTTCTTTTATCTATTGTATCCAATGTCAGCAAAAGTCTTAGTTATTAGCAGGAAAATTCCATCAATGCCTGTTAATTTGGAAGCTAATAGGAATGTTGTTGCTGGTTAGCTCATGTTGATGGCTGAAGGCAATGCTGGAAAATAGTTTAGATGCGTTTGATTCACAGGTGGTTGTAAAGGGTTATTTTGAGACCTGAAAGTACAGCAGTATTTTCTAGAATGGTAATGCAAATTAATGCCCTTTAATATTTTCTTTTAAATTTACTAGCAATACATAAACTAGAACCTTTGTCTTCACAAGGTTTTGCTGTTTTGCTGTGCTTGAGGAAGCTTTGTCTGCCCTGCTGTACCCTGTTCAAAAAATCAAATCAAATATAATAGGTTGCAAATGTAATATCCCTGTGCTTCTCCCTATTCTTTATCAAATCAGTGGTTTAGCAAAATCAAGCAAAACTAAAGGTATAATTAAATGCAACTGGTACATAAAGTTATAGCTTCACAAAACTTGTCTGGTTTTCTGAGCAATATCAGATAGTCTAATTTAAAATAAATTAATAATCTATTTGCACAAACTATATGCTGGAGGAAAAAATTAAATGAGACAATCATCCATCAGAAGAGATTTTTCTTTATTGCACCTACTTGAATTCTGTCAGTTGTAAATACACTAATGACTTCTAGTACAGTAGCAGACTGTTTACTTTTCTCTAATCTCACTGAGATGAAGGAAACTCCCATTACAGTCAGGTTTTCCAAACACATTATCATTTCCTTTTGTGGATAACCACACTAAAATCCCTAATTCTCAGGGGTTAGAGGACTTGGCACATTCTCACAGGGAGGTGCCTCTTTCTGAGCCAACATCTCAGGCTCAGTTCAGGAAAAGAAGACTGAATTTGCTACACTCTTTTTTTCCGTGCTTCCATAACTATATGACTCCGTTTTTTCAGTCAATAATATTCACAGTAGCCTATGAAGAATGCAAGACTCACTCAGTTTGCAACACAGTAAGGATTGTGGAGGTCTTTTAGAGCTCCCCAACTTTAGATCCCATTTAGTGAAGATGAAACCTTTCTCACAAAGGGCTGTTGAGGCTTTCTTGCTGAAAACAAAGTGCTATCAGTAATGCCTAGGAGTTAGTCAAGTAGTAAGTTTGTCACTTTCCCCCACAGATTTAATGATATAATTGTGAGACTGCAGTTGTCCCGACTGGGTTTCATAATCACGAATCTTGCTCTTATCTTTGATCTTTCATCTGAACTATGAAGTGTCACACTGCTCAGATAACGCTTGACTTGCAGTGAAGGAGAAGGTGATCTTGTATAAATGCAAAAGCAACCCTGCAAAAGGAGTTTAATGATACTGGTAAAATTAGAAATATGTTCTTCCCTCATGGTGTTATAGTAATGTGAGTGAAAAAACAGCTTGTTCTACCAATTGGGGTATGATGGTATAATGGCATTTTGTTAAGCAAAACAGGGTTTGTGTCAGGGTGTTAAAGTAGGTTGTTGATGAATTTTGGAGGCAGAAAAAATTACAAAAATTGTTAAAATTTTACATGACAGTTGCCAAAGTATTTTGGTTCTTGTGTAAGATGAGGCTATCAGCCTGCAGAACCTGGTATTAAGTAAGACACATTTGGGCATGCCTGGCAGGAGCTCTGATGGTTCCATCCTCATGGACAGCTCTGAGGACACTGGGCTGCAGTGGTACTTTCACCCCTGTTTCTTTGGCGGGTGGAAGGTGTGGTTGAAAACACTTTTTTTCTAAATTGCAAGAAATCAAGATCTGTACCCAAAGAAACCACTTGGTTCTCTGTACCTGTGGAATGCACAAAAAACTGCATTTTTCTTTTTACAACTGTTATTAATGTTCTTCATTCGTGCCCACTGGTCATTTGAAATGTTTGTCTAAATTCATTCTTTATTTGCAATTTGGTAGTAATTATTTGACTAGTTTCTTCTGGTTTTTTCATGTCTTCAAACTATCACTGATAGATGAAAATTTTCCCAAATGCATTTCACAGAGAATTTATCAATTTTATCATATCATTAACAAGCAATTGTGAATATCTGGTATAGGAAACCTGGTTGAATGTTCTGTCCCAGATGCATGGTCCTAGATCCTGTTTTGACATAGGAGGTGTTTCACTAACTTGCAATAAGGTTTATTCTTTTGCATTTATTATTTTTGTTACTTCACTGGAAGAGCTCCTTGCTCAATTTGGTTTGGTGGGAATGCTTGTGAGAAGTGAGTTCTGTTTACGTGAATTGTGCTGCCAGTAACTTTATTCATTTAGAAATGCTGCCAGTAAATAGAGTATTCAGAGAAAGTAAACACAGATGCTCATACATACAATGGAGATTAATTTAAAATTTCTACTAGTATTCATAGAAAATTGTTTTCAGTATTTTTGCAGACCTATTTGCAGTAGCAAAATAAAAATTATTTTCCTTGTTGGTGATATGACTGGGTGCAATGGATGTTGAATACATGCTCTTGGTGGCTGTCAGAGAGCATCTAGCAAATGTCAGGCATTTATTTTCAGTAAAGTTTGCTAGTTTTTGGGGAAAAGTTGTAATACAAACTATTTCAGAAGAGAGTTTTAAAGCATTATGAAGAGCCTCAAACAGTTTGAGGCCCAAAAGGTACCAAAAAGGGCACTTTTCTGTGTTCATTTAAAATTTGTCTATGATTGGGAATTTAACTCTATCAGATCTTTCCTTTTGACTTTGATTAAATAGTAACCTCGTGGGCATTTGCATTTGGTAAAATGATGATCATAAAATGGGCGCTATTATCTGATAGCTCTGTGCTCCAGACAAGCACAGGAAATATAGTAGAAATTAGGTGAAAATCATTCCAAGATTGCTCTTTGTTTTTTGTACCATGCTACATAAATGTTTTCCATGTACAAAGTAGCCTTAGTCATCTAAATGTAAGACAAAGGAATTGTGACTAAAACTGCAGATCACTTGAGGCTTCTTTGGTGCTAATTAACTTACTTAGCTCAGTTGGTTGGCAGATTTTAATCACTATAAAAGCTCCTGTGGATATTTTAATTTGTTTTCATTTTAAAGGCAGAAGCATATGGTTCTTTAAAAGATGTGTGGCTTTTTTCTGTATTCATTTGAGAAATCATAATTAATGTTTTCATGTGCAAGACATACATTTAGTTTAATAATCACTCATTTTCAAATTTAACCCCTTGGAAACACTGACGGAGTTATGGTGCCAAGAACAGTCAGCAGACAACTTCATTTCCTGAAAAACTTGCCTTTTTAACTTTAATCAGGGAAAAAAGTGGGTGTTTGCAAGTATTTCTAACAAAATTACCCAGATAACAGTACAGTCTCTTAAGCTTTCAATATATATTGATACATTGTTGAACAATAGGGTTTCTCTTATTCAGAAATTCAGTGTTTGTCCTTCAGTAACAAAAACATAGAAGAACAAAAAATTAGAAGAAAAAAATCCAGGGGATAGCTGGTGTACCTTCAGACATTCTTCTTCAGATTCTACCCCATTGCCTACATTAGACATTGCTACCCAATCCAAGTCTAAACAACTGTGAACAGTCTCTAAAATGTTTTGGTATTTTTTTAGTTGAAATAGTTGATGTAGACCAACCTCAGTCTTTTGAGATTGCAAGCCCAGCTATTATATACCCTTCTGTGAGTAGGTGAAAAAAAGGCCATGATCAGGCAAGCAAATTAAATCCTCCTGGGCATGATTTAATTGTCCATTAATCAAACTATCCATTAATGAAATTTTAGAAAGACATCTTGATATGCATGCTTTTGTGAAACAGACATGTGTAGAAGTATTTCTATTGCACATTCTGCATGTGTATCAAAGACTTGACAAATACCAGTTGATTCCATTCTTTCTCCAATTTCATTTCTAGTTTTGTCCTACAAAGCAAGAGTGGGAGCATCAAAGTTATGGATATTTCTCCTTATGAATTCTCTGCAATCAGATTAAGGAGAAGTGCTCAATCACCACTGATGATTCCAGGTTCATATCTTAGAGTTTGCAAGTACTGACTGATGAATAAGATTCAAAACACGGAGTCCATGTTTACCAAGTGATATTTTCAAGTGCAAAAGATGGATTTAGCAATGTTTTAATGCACTTGGACTGTGTTTTGAAATTTTATTATAAGAGCATATAAAGTGCAGTTTTAGAATGTTAACTGTGTTGTTTTGATCCACTTTAGTCTCAGTATTGTTTAGTATCACCATTACCATTCAAAGTAGTTTTAATTTGGTGTAAATTGTTGAACAAAAAAAAGCTTGGAGAAAATTTCTGTGTAGAGCGCACTTAATCTCATTTCATGTGCTGCTTGAAATTAGAGTGTTTGGTGAGATAGTTATATTAATTAAAAATATTCTCCCCCTCAGCCCAAGCCCCAAAACACTTCAGTAGGATAACCTGCAGTATTCTGCACCAAAATAATTCCTTTGCATGGTGGAAACAGCAGGAGGGAGCCCAGACAAGAGCACATCCTCGCTGGCTTTCTCTGGAATCAGTGTTGTTTGCTGTGGCTCATGTGAAGAGATCTCCACGGAGCTGTTTTTGTCCCAGCCCCCGTGGCAGTGCTGGCACACACCCAGACGGGCTCTGTGCTGCAGCAGCAGTGCACTCCTGGATTGGGATGTTCTTCCCATCCCTGCTGGAGGGAATGGGTTTTCTGCCTGCTCTGCCAGTATAACCTGGCCTGCTGCTGTGCCTGTCATTGTCCTTTGGAGGAAGGAACATGTGGAGAGGAAACGGGGCCTCGGTTGTGCTCGCTCTCCCGAGCAGCCACATCTGTGCTCTGATACTGGGGAGCAAGGGAAGCAAGGATTTCCACCCATTGTATTTAGGGAATGTCTTCACTGATTACAAAGGCTCTTAAGGAGAAGTCCTTTCCTGCATTTTTCAGTTAAAATCTAGTTTTATTGTATTTCCACTGGGGACCACCTCAGCTAAGTCAGTATCAGCCCCATATAAGTTTTTGTTATGCTGAAAAGAGCAGAACTCTGTTCTACACAAGCATTGCATCAGAAAACACACCTATAGCTTTGAATAAATGAGAAGAATGTGCCACTTGCTGTGACAAAATGAGCTTCAATGTGACTAAGACAGTGAATATATGTGATTGTACTGTTCACTCATCTGCATTTTACAAAATTGTCTTTTTTTTCTATTAGTGATGTGCATTTGACTGTGAACATCTTAGCTGCATTTGTACTGCATTGACTTTTTGCAGCAGTCATCAAAAATGTTTCTGAATGTTCACATTTAGTCATGATTACACACTTGGGAATGACTACTAATATAGTAGAACTTAAAATTACCTTTCTGGATGATGATCAAGATATAAGAGCTTTACATATCAGTAAAAATCCATATTGCCTGGAAAGTTAAGAATCATATATATCTAAAAGCAAAAAACAGGGTAAATGTAACACGCAGGGCATATATATTCAATACTGCAATATGTAGATGGCAGAGGACAGTGCAAAGTTGTTATGCAGGGAATAGGAATTTCCTCTTGGAGTCCCTGACTAGTGAGGCATAATTAATATATAATTATATCAATATAATTATATATATATTATTATTATTTTATATATTACTTTATTATTATTTCTTCAGAAAGCCCGGGTGGCACAGCTCCTGTTCATGGGGGCACACTGCCGTGATCCAGGCTCACATCCCGGGTTCTGCCTGTCCACCTCCCATTCCAGGGCTGTATCACAGGCTGCAGCGGCCTCTGTTGGAAAATCGCCATCGCCTGTGACTGCCTCAAGCCAGAGCTGTCCAAATCCTCGCAGCACCATCCCTTCCCCCTGGGGTTTGCTAGGGGACATTATCTTTGTTCCTCAGGCTCTTCCCGCACAGAGCCATTCCCCAGGCTGGCTGGGGGCTCTCACTTCATCACGGATTTCTGCAGTATCTCTCTTCAGGAGTAAGGAATCCTTTCCTTATTTTCTGTGCTGCAGTAATGCTGACAACTGTAGTGCCATGCAGAAACCCCAAGTATTAAAGGCAGCACATTTTTGCTTTTGGGATGTAAATTGATCCTCTCTGCAAAGATGTTTCAAATGTGTGGCACAGCTGGGGAAGCTCAGTGTTCAGCATCATCTCTCTGAAGTGATAAAAGTAGGGGCAGATTCTGGACTTGGCTCAGGTTAGACTATCTCGGCTTGCCCTGCTTTTTGTGATATCCAAGTGATGTAATTGATATGGCAGTGATAATAAACAGAATGAGTGCTCTATTAATAACTTCCCTTTAACAGCCACTTAACCCAGAACCTTGGCTTGGCATTGCAGCCTCCACTGATAGTGCTCTCAGCAAGGGTACTGACAGCGTGTCTTGAAAGCTAATGAGATGCCTGGGAACAAATGTTTGGCAAGACTGGCAGCTTTTAGAGGTTTATTTCAGGTACAGTTTGTCCTGGTGTAAGAGATTTGAAAAATATTGACCCAGTGTATTCTGGTTCTTTTTCGCCCTTTCCCTCAGTTCTGTGACTGGAGTGATTTCCCTGACAAATTTGCAGGGGTATAATTTGTCCCTTACTCTTTATCTCCTGAAAGAAATCTCTTCAGTTATAACACTAGTAGAAATCCAAGTAATTGTATATGCTTTCTTTTCCTTCCTTCCTTCCTTCCTTCCTTCCTTCCTTCCTTCCTTCCTTCCTTCCTTCCTTCCTTCCTTCCTTCCTTCCTTCCTTCCTTCCTTCCTTCCTTCCTTCCTTCCTCCTTCCTTCCTTCCTTCCTATTAATTATGTCTGGGGAAAAGATGCATTTTGTACTCTGTAATTTCTACTTTGTGGTTTATAATTTTCTTGATTTCTCTCTATTAAACAGCAGTGTGTATGTTAGCAACACTACAGATGCAGTCTGTACCAAAGTGTTCTAAAATGTGGTAATATGGGTAGAAAAATGAAAAAAGTCACCACAAACCCCCAAATCAGAACTGCAAGAAATGTTTTTTACCAATACAAAAAAAAAAATGAAGGCAAAATTGCATTTTGTCCTTTGGGAATTTTAGTATTTTACATCTTGTTAGAATAAAGTCTTAGTCACTTACTTTTCTTAATGTGTTGGTCAAGCTTTAGTCATGCTTGGACACAGGTTTTCCTGAACTTACTCAATGGAAGGATGACAGAAGAATACACAAGGCATATGTTTTTAAGCACATGGGTTGCCTTTGGTGCAATAAAATGTTAATAGAAGCTTTCCTTGATGCAGTGGTTCAAAACTGAAGAGTGAAATGCAGAAGTATGTAGTGCCTCACTTGAAACAGTGCAGGCAGCTGACAGTCAGGCTTTGACACCTCTGATTCTGATTCTGCAAATACTCAGTGTCTAAACTGCTTTAAAATCAGTGTGAGTTAAGCATACACTTGATGTTAACTGCATATTCAAGTGCTTTGCAGAACTCATGCTTTAAGAAATTGAGTAGAACCTATATATTGGATGCAGCTCTTACCAATCCTGCAAATAATGTACTACAGTTTTATAGTCCTCAGCCTTTGCAATTCTGTTGCAGGATTGAATTCCACCCTAGGTCAAAGCCTACAGTTTTATTCTTATCCTGGGATTTTTCCACCTTTTGTTTGCATTTTCTGTTGCATAACTAGTATTTTAGTTCTAAATTTTCTCAGCCTTTTTTCTCTCCTTTACACTTACACTTAGAAATAAAGTAGATGCCTGTAGGGAGAGGAAAAAGGAAGGGGGAGTACATGAAGTAAAATGAATCATGCCTGTGCATGAAGAGGGATGTGGAAGCTATTTATACTGGTACAAATACCAGATTAGTAGGATTTAAAATGTTACTGCTCTGTAGGTTTTAAAAGGCCTTATAAACTATAGGTTACTTTTGCTTCACTTCTTTCAAGGTAGACTTTTTTAAGAAGACAGATATTTGCTTTAATTTTTAAGAAGATTTATAGCACATAATGGTTTTCTTGGACTCAAAAACTATTTCCCTACCCACTGCTTGCTCTTTGAAAGAGAGGCTGTCTCACACTTGCCAAGGAGAAGTGGCCCTTGCTCCTACTCTCACTAGCTCTCAAGTGATTCATTGCAGATTGGTGGGCTCTGCTCTTGTGAATCCCCAAACACATTTGGCAATCTGTTTGTATGATGCAGTCACTGCTGGATATGGATTTACAATTCCTTATGGAAGAGGGTACTCTTCCTATTTCCCCCATGCTGTTCGTGTTATGTGGGAGAAATAGTTTGTTTCTTCTTGCTAAGTAAAATATAACTTTTTTTATTATGAATTTGTCAACAAATTCCTGGGAGAACACAAGCAAAAATTGTCAAGATGTATTGAAACATGCTTCTGTACTCCTGAGTAAAGATCTTTCCTGTCACAGCAAACAACACAGTCCTGAAATGTGTGATGCCGTTCTGGAAGTTATTTCTTATACATAAACCCCTTCTTGGTCATGTTACCAACTGGCACACCTCTTTTATTGGGTAAATACTACATGCAAATTAATCTGCAAAGCAGTCTCTGGAGGAGAGCTCTCTTCTTATTATTCCCGTCAGACTTCTAGCTCTGCGTGGCAGCAAAAAATGCAAACGAGGCTTTCTAGCCTTGTTTAGCACATGGACAATTCTGATACATGGAGAGCACTGTGCTGTATATAAGTTCATTTCCTTATTATGTCCTAACCTAGGTAGTTTAATTCAGCTGATACCAGGTTTCCTTTGCAGATGTCTTAAAAAGAAAAAACATGTCTGTCTCTCTCAACATTTTGGCATACAATTTATTCTTCTCTTGACGTGCTTTATTTTATCTGTTCTACATCAGACATGTTTTTTGCCTTGATGATTTTTTTGCCTGTGTGGTGAGAGCTAAATGTCAGTCAGTGTGCATTGCAAATTACTTTTCTTTTCTGTAGATTACCTTGAAAACACGAAAGGTGCTGTTGGCAGTAGACTAGGCTGATAACAGAGTTGAGGAGGGGATTCTTGCAGAAGAGGATGAAATACTGACTGCAGGCTTGCTGCAGGGGGGAGGCTCAAAACCCAGGGTAGGCTACTTGTGGTGCATGCTGAGAGATGTTGCAGTTGTGGGAGGAAGCATTTCTTGGTGAAAATTATTTGGGAAATCATTAGGAAATTAACAAGTATTCTTTATAGCTCATGGCTGTACCAACAGCCACTTTTATTTTAGTCATGTATTCAGGTCTGGAAGCAGATGATGCTGCCTGTATTGGAAGCTGACTAGACTGAATACTGGTGGGCTTGGGGTGGCAATGCCCTCAGTTGGAATGAGTCCTCTGATTTGAGGATAATGTGGTGTTGATGTCATAGAATCCTTTAGCTTGGAAAAGACCTTTGAGATCAGGGAGGCCAGCTGTTAACCCAGCACAGCCAAGTCCACCCTAAACTGTGTCCCTGAGTGTCACAGCTACACAGGCTGACTCCATCACTTTCCTGGTCAGCCTGTTCCAATGCTTAACAAATCTTTCCAAGAAGAAATTTTTCCTAATATACAACCTCAGCCTCCTCTGATGCAACTCTTGTCCTGTTGCTTGTTATTTGGGAGAGGAGACCAATGACCCCTGCCCTCACCACCACCTCATTTCACGTAGTTGTAGAGAGCTAGAAGATCTTCCTGAGCTTCCTTTCCCCAGACTAAACCCCCCCACTTTCTTCAGTTGCTCCTCATAAGTTTTGTTCTCTAGGCCCTTCACACTTCATTGCTGTTCTCTGGATACAGTTCAGCCTTTGTTAAACCAATCCCTTGAACTGGATTTGAGCCTGGTGGTAATGCCACATATTTTTAATATGTGAATAAAGACTTTCCCAGTGGAAGGTCTTTGAAAAAAGAGGAATTGGCAAGTAATGCTGTCAGGAAATCTATTGTACCTGGGGAAAAGGACGTTTTCCATGTAGTTGTTGTACGTGTCAGGCAGAGACATTAATATGGGAAGTATATGTTGGATGTTAGCATCTGATATGACAAATCACTGGAATATAGGGTAGCATGGCTGGGGCAACAGCTCCTTTTGTCAGGCTAATTAGTGGCTAAGCAAAGCAGTTGTAGGTATTAGGTTCCTGGTAGAACTGATGTGCATCTAATAGGTGTTAAGTGCTTACCACACCATTTTAAGGAAATCATGCAAGGGCAAATCACACTATGGAAAGTAATTATCTTTGCACATAATCTTCTGTACTCATGACGTAATTCTAACCTCCTGGGAAAATCTGCAGTTTATTCTCCTATAGTGCCAGGATTACTTTTAAGGGGAAAAAACCCCAACCTCAAAAAGTGCACATGTATGCCCCAAATCCATGGATTGGCTGGGATCTACATGTATTTAACATACACAGAGTCTAAATACTGTTATTATTATTTTAAAAATTGCTGCAGTTTTCCCTTTTTTTTTTTTTTTTGTGTGGACAAGAGGAACATGGATGACTGGTTAGATCTTCATGGAATTGACTTTTAGTTGAAGGTATCTGTAGAGGTCTGCTCATCTTGGGTTTGAAAGATAGGAATGCAATTCCTCACAGACTGTGTGAGCCCTGTGCTGCTTATGGCTGATTTATAAGGGACTGTAACAATTCTGTAGCTCTCCAGGAAAGAGTCCATGAAAATGTCGAGCTGATGCCTCACTGAATGGAGTCATACACAGACAAAAAGAAAGCAAGTCTTAAGGTGAAGATCAATGAAGATGAATGCAGGGAATTCTATGCAGTACTTTATTTCTTTATTCTGTTTCTCTCACGCTCAGGAGTGAAAAAAGTGCTGTCCTTGAAGCACTGACCATTGAGCAGTAACTACATCATTCCTCTCTCTCCCTTTTGCACCTATGTGTTAAGAACAGTGGACAGATGTTTTCAAATCAAAACTTCTGTTTTGCAGGGTTATTTTACTATGTGAGGTGCATGTCCAAGTGTGCAGAATTTCACAGATTAAACCCCCAGGCTTTCACATTCCTGTGCCTAAAAACATGATATATAAAGAACTGATTTTGCCTGGCTTGTTTCGAAATGCAAATCCATTTTCACCTCACAGGAATGCATATTTGAGTTCTACATCATCAGAATTCATCTTCAAACTCAACATATTTGTAGGAAAAGGGTACTAAGAGATGAAAATAAAACTCTTTTTAGTCTAACTGGAAATTAAGCCAATTTCTGTGATGTTCTTAAATACCTCAATCATAACAAATAGTGTCAGTTTCTAGAAGTATTGCTGTCAAGTGAGAGATTTTTTGTAAGTCAACCTTTAAATTCACCAGCTATAAAGGATTATATAATAACAGCATAACATCAAATAAAGGAAAATCAGTGTCTCTGGAGATAACCAATAGGACACCAGGGCTCTCATCTTTCTATGTCTGGTTCAGCCCCAGCATGGGGCCATGCAGTCTCCTTCCTGGAAAGCTTTAACAGGAGAAGTGTTTCTTCCTTGGATGGATGGCTCAGCATGAGAAGAGGCTGCCTGCTGGTCTCTGGACTCTCATCCCTCGAAGAATGCAAGCCTCAGAGCCGTGGCTGATTTAATCAACAGCCCCAAACTGACAGATTGGCTTTAATGACCACCAGCAGTCTCTTCCAAATAATATTTCTATTCTTTTGTGGTAAACCTTGCCATTCCAGGACGTTACATTTATGTGCTGGACATCTTGGAATAATTTGACTGCAGAGCTTGTCCTGTTACAGAAGAGACAAGAAGTTTTTTCTGCCTCTGTGTTCCCCCCGTCATGACAGTGATGACAAACTGGAATTCTGCTCTCAGGGCTCTTTTCTCTCCAATGTGAGTCTGTCAGCAGCCACATGTTCAGCTTACTGACACTATGGTATCCTTTCTACCTGCATGCTGGAATTCAGGTCTGAACTGTTATCACTGAATAGATTGCCAAGCACAGTCTTTTCCACAGAGGAGAATTTCCTTTGGTGAAAATATGCAATGTGTACGTCTGTAGTACTCATGTGACATTAGCTGCTGGGCATAACACAGATCCTGATGTAGTGTTCCAAGTTCACCAGCACTCGTTCTCACTAGATGTATCCCATTCCAGAGCAGAGAAATTGCAAGAAAGTGCCAGTTGCTAAAGTGAAGGCAACTAGATGGTATCTGACTTCCTGTGGTTGCTCTTTTCCTCTGAAAAGCACTGCCACACCCCCTTAATCATGCTGGGTAGCTTGGTCACAGTGTTAAACTGAGCTGTGTGATCCATGCTGCCTTTTAATGAGCTCCTTGTAAAGCATTTCCAGAAGGACTGTGGGGACTCAGGCCCCTAGGCTACTGCATGCCAATGCTGTCACCTGCCCAGGACCACCTGGATGCAAGTGGAGCTGGGGCCACCTCAATCCTAGGAGCCATTCAGGGAAAGAAACATTTCATTTGCATGTTTGTGTTTTCTTTAGCCATGCCTAATTCAAAGGCACAATGATAATTTTTTGGTTGCCTGGCAACCAGCTGGGGGCATATTGGATGGAAGGTGTGCCTTGAGGATATGGATTTGGGTTTTTCAGGCAGTGTCATGATAGGTGTTAGTGTTCAGGTTTGCATGTATTGTTGCATCTCTATTTTCATTATTTATAAGGAACTACACTAAGTGTCTTGGCTGCTTAGGCAGAGTTTGGAAGAGCCCATGCTAAGCTCTCTGCAAAAACCATCCCCTAAAAGCTCTGCTCCTGCAACTTTGTCCTGTCCTAAACACCCCTATCTTGACCTCTGAGCACACACTGATAGTCACAGGAAGCTAAGGGACCTTTGGAGTGGGTACAAAAACACTACACCCGTGGAAAATTAAAAGACAAAAAGGAAAACTTTTAGCATGCTGTGTTTCTCTTACAATGGGGTTTTGGTTTCTTTCCTGCCCCTGAAAACGAACTAATAGAACTAACTTTCTAATCTAGGGCTAGTCAACACCAACATTATTGTCAGGTTTTTTAATTGCTGAATTATTTCATGCAGATGCAAAATAAAACACTTGAATCATGAAAATATAATCTATATGTACATATCCATGTCATTAGTTTTTATTAGAAAATTAAGGAAAGATGAAATATATTCAGTGTCATACCATGGTAACTGATGTCCTGACATGTCACAAGATGCACTGCTATGGTGCAAGGTAGTAGGGTCACAATAACATTTGAAACTGTTTTTCTTCTAAAAAAAGGTAAGGGGAAAGGGATTTTGACTGTGTGGCAAGCAAAGGTTTGTGAGACTTTTGATGTGCTTCCATGTGACCAAAAAAGTAGTCTTAAATTATCAGAACTTCTTTATTAAAAATTTTTTAAAAATAAAAATAAGGAAACTCTGACTTCCTATGGGCTCCAAATCTTAATTGGTTTGATTTTTCAAATGCTTTGAGCAATCAATGTGACACTGTCACCAAGGTCAGTGAGACTGGTTACTGGTGTTAGGTATTGCCCAGGGGTAGAAAGGCTGCTAACACTCAGATTGTGCACTGTGAGAGTGATTCCATTTTCTGGAGTAGAGGTGAGCTGTCAAAATGAATGCTACTTTCATAAATATGAAATTTTATGTATCTGAATATGATTATTGAGGGGGTTTGCTGTTGATGGGTTTTTTTTCCCTTCTCCTGGAGAAATACATTAGTATTAGATGCAGGCAAACTAGTCCTGGAAACCCTAAGCACACTCTAGGCCCCTTTGGCTTGGCCAAAGTTTGGTGTATGCATATTAAAATCTTTAAGGGATTACAGAGACAAATGAAATAGGGTAAGAAAAATTAAAAGATGGGAAAGAAGTTATTTTCTGTAGCAGGGAAACTGAGACACTTCTTGGAGGGTATTTGACAGACACAGGAATTGCGTGTTTACCAAATTTAGCAGTCCTGTGCTCAGAGTTCTGTAAACTATAATAATGGATTGGGGCTCCTGTGGCATATGAGCCATGAGTTGAGTGTGGCTCTTGTGCCTGTCAGATGCTGCAGAAGGAGAGCTCATAATGCTGCGTTGGGGGTTAGGCAATGAATGGCTGCTAAAGGTGTCAATGGTAATCCTGCTTTGGGAACATCATGTGCCCTTAATATTCCCATTCTGCTCTGGAATGAAAGAGCCCCAGGAGTCGTGTTTTCTCCTGCATTGGTGAACCTGCTAATCTAGAAACCAAAACCTCCCATCTGAGAATATAACAAAAACATTCACTGAAAAAACCCTGTCATTTTGTAGCAATACCATTATTTTTTGTGATTGACTTGTGAAACTAGAATGGCTACTTGTTAAAAGTACATGGCACACTTTTTACTCTTCATCAAGAAGAAGTGCTTTGAGAATGTGTGTTGCTTAAATTATAAAATATATACCCCAGTTAATAATTTTTTCCAGCAGGGTGTGGCTATTCAGCAATATATTAAGGCTAAATGCTTGTTTGGTTTTCATGCAGATATCAGGGAGAGGGAATTATCATTTATGTCAGCCTAAGATTTTTTTTTTTCTCATAAGCAATTTAGTTAAAAGCTTGGTCTGAATTACAGACATTTGCTACTAGCTATCAAGTTTGGGCTTTATCTTCTCACTAGAGAGCTTGTGCTTTTCAGAGCCAGGCATTAACATTGTTTGACTCTTCAGAGGTAATTCAGCACCATGTAGTGCTGCTTCTCCACCATACTCCTGGATTTGAAGTGAGAGAACATTTAATTTGCCTGACACTCACCTCTGCCACTCAAGATGGACAAAATCAGCTGAGAAGCTGACATGCTGCAGTCCTACATTTGTACTTACAAGTTTTTAATCTAGAGACCTTTGGCTCTGAAAAAGTGATTTTTTTCCCCTTTAAAACCTACTGGTTAATTAATCATGGTTGCAGAATGCTGTTGCAGGCAGCTTCCTATAAGGTTTGATTAATAATAAGTGCTGATATGGGGAATGTGTTACAGCAAGCAGGATCACATCTGGCAAGTCACCATGGCTGCTCAGTGCTCTGCACTGTAAGCAGTTTTTACCCCCAAAATGTGTTTGAGCCAATTCTCTGCTGTTAAAATCTGAAGTTATGGTTACTACCTTGCAGTGCACGTGGTACATCCAAGTCTCAGTTTGTGACTGTGGGATGCAGACACAAGCTGAGGCTGCTGTGCAGGCAATTAGATCTCTTTGCTCACCAACTTCTTGTTGATTCTTTTTTCCTACGCAAAATGTTTTAAGAATCAGATGTGCAAATTTGTCAGTGACTGCAAGTTTTGTCCACATCTAATCAGCAGTGTGATTATTTTCAAACAAATTATTCTGAATTTAAAAGAATCTGGATTCTTAACTTTGTGATTAAATATTTAAGAAAAAAGTTGACTAAAATAATTCAATGAACTGAAGTGCCAGAACACAGCTCTCAGGGAAAATGCAGTCCCATCTTTTTCACGCTGGGAGAGGTTAGCTGCTTTCACAAGCAAATGATCCTTTTCTGACTTCATCTTCCTTTTATTTCACTAGACTTTCAATTAAGCTCTTCTTGTGGGGATCTTCCACACTTTTGACATGTGAACCATTTATCTCTGCATATAAAATAAAACAAACTCTTGCTCATCTTTAAAAAAAAATCCACCTAAATGAAAAAAAAATATTCACTGCTTTTTTTTCTTTTTGTCTCCTTTCCACATCTACACTAGGGCCAAACTAGGAATGTCAAGTGACTAGCATTAAAAATATTCTCATAATACATACCTGAAAGGCAGTTGCATAATACTTATATTTATATTATTATTTTCTCTGACATTACTAAGAATCTCATGAAACTCCAAATCAAAGGCTAAATGCATCAAAATTTGAATCACATGCTCTACAAGATTTTATTTCTGGTGTTTAAAGAGATGCTTGTCCATAAATTTGTCAGCTTGCTTGATGGACGTCACTTTGAAATATTACAGGTTTTTTTCTTACTGGAGATTGAAATTCCTGCAAAGTGCAACTGAATGTGTAATAGATTGCTAAGAGAATTCTGTTTTTTGAGATAGAAGATTGTGCTTGATGCCTCTATGCTAGGACTGAGTCTGGCAGAGTATGTTAGATCTTTTTCAGTGCCTACGTTGACTTGGAGTTAAAGAGAAAAGGATTTGTATCACCTTTTTCTCTGAGCCATAGGGGGAAGGATGGGCACGATGTCAGTATGAGTGCTCATAATTAATTGTGAGTCTTTTCATGACACATAACGAGAGTTTTGTCCTCAATTCAGAGCTATTTTTGATACTGACTCAGAATGGGCTAACACTGAGATTCATCACCAGCCCACATCTTTTCCTGTTCTTACCATCAGAGTACATTCTCTTAAGTGAAAATGCAGTGAAATACTAGTTTGTAAAAGCAGAGCCATCCTGGAAATCACGCTGAATTGTTCCCTTAACCCTTGTCAATGACAGGTAAACAGATGACTGAATGCTACAATAGCACTGTAGAAATTAATTCTCCAGCAAGATTAATAGGATACTTATGGTAAAGTGGTGCCTTTGAGATGGGCCAGACCAACCAGCATAAAGACATTAAGAACTTTATACCTGTTCTGTCTTGACAGTCTTGATAGCACTGTGGTTTTAAAGTTTAATGAACACAAATGTTTATTATCTGTTCAAGTACACTCTAAAATAGTGAAGGCCTTTCTTACCACTCTTCACTCCATGAACTGGCACATGAAAACTGACCTCTGAGAAACAAATCTATCTTAAATACCATAAAAGGACTCAGACCATATTTTGACATGATAAAAGATAACTCGTCTAAGGTGGAGACAATATAAATTCCAAGTTGGTAAAACAGACACTGAAATATAGGAAGAAAGGGTAAATTTATCACAATTGAAGGGTCTTGGAAAAGACACTGTAGGCTTTGTTTCTTGAGTACCTTGTCTGTTGTACTTGAAACATAGCCCACCAAATGTCGTTTTTAATTTCCTGAATTGACTAATTAGAGTGACAATATAAAAGAAATTAATTACTTTAGCAGAATTAATGAAATTAGTAAAATTATCGTATATGCAAGCTATAGACATCTCTGCTGCCTTATTTAATACCTACTTGTATCTGCAAGTATTTCAAAGCTAAGATGCTCACCGGCAGAAACTGCTGGTCCTTAAAGCTGCATGATGTAAAATTCCTGTTAGGGCTGAACAGCATTCCTGGGATCAGGAACTGTAATCCGATCATGTAATAGGATTGATATAAATATAATCCCATTACTAAACCATGTGCTTGCATGTCAGAATGAGCAGTGAATAAAGGCTAGAAGATGTCTGAAACATGTTGCTGTTTCAAAACAGATAATCAGCGTGCACCACTGTAGTATGCAGTGATTTTGAAAAGTGGATTTTAGTGTAGACTGCAACTTCTTGCCATAAATTAATTTTGCTAAAAATTCTGAGCCGTCAGTTCTTAGAGTTTGTTCCCCCTCTCTTTGTCTCCAGCAGTATTAAAGAGAAGGCTGAAAAGATTTATGTTTAGTGAACCTCATTTCCCATGATAGATGCACAACAACAAATGATACCCCATGAAATAAACCCCTATAAAGTGTCAGAAGGGAGAAATCACCTAGCTGTGAAGAATATACCATTGTATGCAGCTGATAAGAATAAAGCTAAGTGGCTCGTGTCATGTCATTGCCACAGTTATAGTATATTAATCCCTTAACAATGTAAAACCAGCAAGCATTTGTTGAAAGCCAAGTGTGCAGGGTGAATGACCTGGATTGCTGAGTCTCTTGAACTGCAGTCATGAAGAGGTTAGCAAATTAAGTGCCTCTGCCCTTTCCTGACACATTAATCTTGCAAAGGCGACACTGTGAACGTTTTATGCATACATCATGCCAAAGAAGTGCTGGCAGTAGCTTTTTTTGGCCCACTTCTTGCCATCAGTCTTGAGGTAAGAGGCACCCAAAAAGGAACTGCACTCCACACTTTTTCTAGTTTTGAAGACTGAATCAAGACTAAAGTTTTACAGTACAGAGAAAATATCCTTTGGAATTTTAATTTCTCAAAACACACCAGATTTCAAATTTCTTCGTGTACTTTCATGATTTTGTTTTGGAAGTAGTGTGTTAAATGTTTTTTTTGAATACAGTGTAACATGGTTTTGTTCTGTCTATCCAGTATAATATTCTACCATGTTAATCTGACTTTGGTCGATCAAACTTCTAAACTATGCTCTCATAAGTAACCATGCATGCAAGCATATTTATGAATGCAAATGCTTTTTAAATTTGAGTTAAATAAGGAAGAAGTGAGACTGCTTTATCTGCTCAGCCTTTGACATGCTCTTTCCAGTTCAGGGTCTGCAGAGGCTCGTGTGGAATCTTTGGGCCACTGCCACCAAACCAATTCCTCATTGGTGTCTTCAGGTGACACTGTGTACTCCAGGTGGCAAAACATTTCAATTACCATCCTATCATCAGATCATTGGTAATGCAGGAGCAAAAAGAACTGAAAAAACCCTCCTGGTGCCTGCCACTTGAACACCTAGAGGCAAATCTGTCTCCTCTGCTGACTAGAAAAGTTTTTTTTCCAGCTTTTGTGTAAGTAGTGAGATACTCTGCAAATACCCAAAGACTGGTAGACATTGAGGATGTACATTAATTACATTGCTACCTTGAGTTGTCTTGATTTCACTTCTTATCTTATATATTTGGGAGGTTTAATACAGTAGGAAGAGACAATCACTCAAGAGAAAATTTCAGTAATCTAAGCATAAAATAGATTTATAATTTTTCCAAAGGTAGCACTGGAAAAGAGGCAGAGAAAAGCTTGGAATTTAGTCATGTCTTTTATATCTCAGATAAATACTTACAATCTCGAGACTGTCAGGTCTCTAGAATATTTCATTTAGCACATTCATATTTTATACTTTCATCCTGAAGCAGCCTATTTTGCTTCATTCCAATCTGGACATAAGGATGCAGTTTCGTAGGTGAGATATTGGAGGAAATGGTTCTCTGGTGTTCGTGTGATTTATGTTAAAAGCTAATATTAGGTGAATGTGTATTATTTCACAAATCTCACACCTTTTCTAAACATACCTGAGAAGCTCACTGTGGTTTGTCCTCATCATACTTGAGTTATCTCCCAATGTAAATATGTGATTTATCTGTGGTGACAAATGCTGCCTTGGCTTTGTCGTTCCTATTATGTTAATGGATCACTGTTTGCTGGAAAATGCCTTTTCTCAAATAGCCTGTCCTTGTTCAACAGCACTAAATTATAATTTCACTAGCTTTAGTTTCTGCTTGTAATTAACTTTCAAATGTGCTATAGGAACATAAGGAGCAAACAAACTCATTTTACAGTAACCTGTAAATAAAACCATTTCCAAAATAAAACTGACATTCAATACAAAGCAGTAGTGCACTTTTCTGCCACACTATAGAGAGCCATGAAATTAATTACCCATGGGTATGAAATATTTTTTTTCTTTTTTTTTTGTATATGCTATGCACAAAGGTGTCTGGGATGAGGGCAAGAGAAGGGAAGCAGAACAGCTATCAAAGGTTCAAGCAAGTGTAGGGTTAAGACTGAAAATAAAAGTCAGAATATCAGTTTCATAGATCAGGAGGAAACAAACCTCAGTTTGATCAATTTTAGTGTTATTTTTTTCTACATTAACAGGACTTCACTTTTTATTGCTGGAGAAAACCATCATATAAACCTCAGAACCAGTGAAGGCAGTGCTGAGCTGTGGTTACCATTATAGCTTTGGTGTCTTTGTGTGAGGGTTGGGTCTGAGGTTTCTCTTTCTTTTGGTTTAGTATTTCAAAGCAGGGAATTATTGGATTGGAGTGTTTCCTATTTTACTTATATCAGGATATTCTTTCTGTTCCAACAAGCTTTTGCAGTTTAAGAAACCAGCAGGTTTGAAAACTCTATTTCTTGAACCAAGTATGCTGAGGTTTTCCTCTACTGCCACTGCTAGCAGTTGCTTAAAAAATTAAGATAAATAAAAAAGCCCCTTGGCCAAAGCAATACTTAAAGAAGAGGTATTTATGCACCTCTTAATTTAATTTACACAGTACCAGATTTGTCTTCCCTGAGAAGCCAATCCTATGGTTAGATGAAGAAGTCTTGCAAGCATGTCTTGCTGAGTTAAATGTGTTGTTAAAGACTGAGGATGTAACTTCATGCTTCAAAACCATGCTGTTACCATTACAGGACAGTTCTATGGAGCCTTGCATTGCAATTTACATTTTTTTTTTAAAATCAGGCCTACCTAAGTTGTGAGAATGATGGTATTATTTGAAAAATTACCCCAGAAATGCTAGTGTAATCTGTGCTCTAATATAAATTCTACTAACTCCCAGAAGGAATAGGGAAAGGCTTTGTAGAAAGAAAAGGGAAATTTTTACAGTTTCTAAACAGTTGATTGGGTTGGTTTGTTGAATTTTATTAGACTATCATGCTGCTGAGTTTTCTACCTGTAAAGACCTGGAGGAAAAGTTAAATCCTGACAATGTGAATGCAAATCACATCCCATCGCCAGGTATTGTTTCTCCAGCCATTTAATCAGGAGCTAATTTCCACAAAACAAGTAGTGATACAGTAGGAATGTGAACAGAGAGGAGCAAGGTCCTTCTTATCATTTCCTTCAGACTCTACTGAAGATAAGCTTATCTAAGGGTCTTGCACATGGAGTCAGGTTTGACTGTAGCCTTCACTAAAGAGATCTTTTCCTCCACTCCTACTGAGAACTGTTCCTAAGAAAAAAGAATAAAACAAACAGGTGCAGATTGCTGACAAAAAAAATATTTTATACAAAACCAGTGTGTTGCTTAATCTTTGTTATATCCTTTCTCTTTTGTCTGGAGTGATTGCACTAATTGCAGAGCAGTTCTTCTGTTAGTGTGATGTACATGGAAAAGCCAGTTCCACATAAAGCTGAGGCTTGACCCTTTGAGTTGCTGAGTGTTCAAAACTTCCATTGAATGGACTGAAAACATTTGTGTCTAATCAACTTCAACCATGTGGGGGTCTCAATAATTGCTCTCTGTGACTGACAGTTTGTGTAACCCGTGTTCATGATTGATTACAAGCAGGAGATTGCTTGATTTACTCAACATCTCTTTTCCCTGACAACTGTGTAGCAAACCCACAGATCACTTCTCATAATTAAATGCCCTTTCAACATGAATTATAAACCATGCTATTGTGAAATGTGGAGAACAGCTGGTCAAAGACAAGTGCTTTGGGAACATTTTGAAATTTAGGGCTTTTAAAAAATATATTTTTATTTAATCTTCTCAGTATTCATCTGTACAAACCAGAAGATTAGAACTTCTTTTAGGTTCTTTTAAAAAATTCGTTTGTTTTCATCTTTTCTTCTTCTACTCTTTTTATAAGTGTATACTAGTTGACTTCTCTCTAGAATGGATTTCTTCTGCATCAAATTGCTGAAGCAGTTTCTCCACTAAATGCCTAGAAACAAGTAAAGCCAACTTCCTTACAATATATTCAGATTTCACAAAATAGTTGTATTCTCAATATTTACAGCTTTTAGCTCACATGTGTTATGATTACAATAGTGAACTCATCTCAATGAGAAGCTTAGTGTGTTTTTCCTTACTACTTCAGCTAAGTTCTGCACTCTGTGCTGGCAGATAGAAGCAAGTTGTTGCTACTAAAGTTGCATGTATATTGTCAAAAAATATATTAATTTCCCTTTTTTTGACTAATTTTTCCCCACTGAAGAGGTTAACACCCAGAAATGAATTCCTGAGTACTTTTGGGCATGTCAATGTGACCAGATTGTGAAGGGCGAAGTAATGTAGAAAAGTACATGGTGAAATTTCTCAAAGCCAAAAATGATTCTAAAGGCTAAGATGGTTTCCACTTTGATAGAATGTAACAATTTGATAACTGTCTTAAGTAACAATGGTTTTTAAAGTTTTTGGTTTTCCTTTTTTTGTTAACTCCTCAGCTGAAATAAAAAATCCCAAAGGTAAAGCTATGCAGTTAATTCACAGATCATTGACATAACACTAGAAATCAAGTAAATTGTGGATTTTTTTTTCCTTCTCCTCACTCAACTCCAAGTTCCTCTTACCCATTATTCAGCCTAAAATTTTCCCTGCTAAATCTTGGAGTTGTACTCTCTGTTAGGACTTGAAAGTATTTTCTGCCTTTCAGTGATACTTTTTGCATATCTGAAAAGTTGCAGATTAAATGCAATTAAAAATTATAGAGTGTATAGGTGATACCTTTTATTTGAGAAATCGAAGAATTTTCTATAAAAACATCAAGAAAAATGGAGTTTTGCTTAGCAAAATATCTGGGAAATCGAGATTTAGCTGTGTGAGCTACAAAGGATTATGATTTGGGTCTGTCAAAACCTCATCGTGCCTTACAGCAGCCAGCTGCTGCAGGGTTCAGTCACACTCCTTCCAAGGTGTGTGTGTTGATATTTCATTAATTAGCAATGAAAACCTCTGCCTTCAAGCGAGGCCTGTGTCTTGAGACAGTTTCTGGTGAGCTCTGTTCAGACACAATTAACAATAAGCAGAAAATTGCCTTTTCAGTTGACATGTAAATTAGGACAGAGTAACACTCGTCTGTCACCTGTGTTGGTTTGATTAAAGCATATTTTAGAAAGTAATACACAGAACCTTAATAATTTCATTACATGTGGTGGTGGTGTGTACGTGACACCTTTTAAGCAAGTTGTGTTTGTTTCTACTTTGCAGCAGAACAAGGATTTATTTCATGGATCTCTTTTTACTAAGTAAAAATTAATATATACAGTGGCAATACTAATGTTTTCTCACAAGATTTGCTGCCAACTTCTGCAGACTTGGCAAACTTGGAGAAACATCACATTGGTTTTTTTGGGTTTTGTTTGGTTTTTTAAAAATATTTATTCCAAACATCCCTGGGCTCATGATCTGTTCAAGATGCTGCAGTTACCAGTGTGTGCTGGTCATCAGCACACACCCAAAGTCATCTACCTTCTCTAACCAGAAATCCCAGCAAGTAGGCAGATAGCAAATTTTGCCATCTATGGTAAGAGATCACACTTTTAAAATCAGTATCAATTCTGTTGCATTAAGAGAAATATTTAATGCAGTGAATCTGGAAAAGGAGGCCTTGATAGTGCTGCCAGCTGGGGGGCAGGGTGGGTGGGGAGCAGCCTGCAGGATTGTCTGTGAGGAGTGGCTGCCTCGGTGTGAATGAGGGATAAATGGTTATTTATGCAAGTACTGTTCTTGTAATGCTGTGTGACGGGGCAAAGAAACATGAAAAATATCTGTGGTAGTGGTGTTTTAACTGATTCCAGCAGGATGTGCTGCAGCTGGTGTGTTAGAGCCTTTCCTTTGTAGAAGCAAGCTCTGAAGGTGATGGAGCTGCTGCTGGGTCCTGTAGTATTGAATGCACTGTGCAGAACAAAACCTGTCATATGGTTAATAAGCTATTTAAGGAAAAAAATAATTCCCAAACTCGACAAAGGGCATAACCTTAAAGAAATTTTAATTAATGTCAGCAGGGAAATTGCTGTGAGGGAAAAAAATGGAACTGTAAAATGTTTGTTCTGGTTTCATAAAGCCTTTCTGCCTCTCCCCTCCCCAGCTGGTTTCCTCTTCAGATAAAATACACAGTCTCCAAATGCAGAGAGATAAATATTGGCAGCTCCCAGGTTTGCTTTTCATCCCATGCCCAATGGGAAAATGCCAGTCCGTTTTCAAGCTTTTCCAAGTGAGCCTTTAGGGGCTTATTCACCAGACTTTGAATTTCTGGTAAACTGTTCCCTGCAGCTTTGGTCGTGAGACACAAAATTAATTTGTATCCTTTTTTCAGTTTTTGATTTGCTGCCTATACTCATTACGAGTAAATTCTTGGAGGGATGGTTTTTTTGTATGGAGCTGGTTTTATTTGGTTTTTTAACTCTCTGGAGCTTTACTCAGACTGTTGTAGGCAGCCTTTTTAAGGCATACCCTCTAACATGTCTGTTACTGACAAACCTTATCTTTTTGTTGCCATTAAAACATCCATTAAGCTTTCTAAAATGTTTGTGGATGAGAGGTGATTTTTTCGCTGTATTTAATGAACCCTAATGAATCACTATTGTTATCAGGCCAAAAAGGTGCATTAATTATTGCCAATATGACTATAAAACAGGAGATGTGAAAGGATATTTTACAAATAAACCCGAAAATAATCTAACCCATAAAAAAATTCAGCCAGTGCTTGATGTGTTAGTTGATAGCAACAAATTTAGGTAAAGGAAGTGGTATTGGTTTTCAAGAGAGCCACATATGCATATTATGCCTAAAGTAGGGCAGCCCCTGAAAAGAGAACTATTTCCATGATAGGAACAGCTAAAACATTTAATAAGAAGAAAATTACAATGTAAGGAATTGAAGTTCTATCTGCCTCATTTCACTGCACTGCACATACCACATTTAAATGAGTCTATGATAGGAAGCATGCTGCATTTTCAACTGATTAACCTTTTTTTTGTTCTCTAGGGAAGTAATTTTGCTTCTATCACATTTATTAACTGGGGGCCTTTCCATCTATGTAATTCAGTGGGATAAGGTGCAGACATGCAAATAAAGGTCTGAAGTGAGCTGATGCCTGATCATCATGTGCTTGTTCTTAATCCAAGGAAAATTAAGAAATTCGAGTGAAACTAACTTTGTTTTTACTAGTGGTTTATCTCTCTGGGTGGTGTTAGTTGAACTGATAGCACTCATGGAGACCACTGCTGTTCACAAGTGTTGTTACTGGGGGTAACTTCTTCCTTCAGAGCTCTCACTTGAGCTGCTCTTTTACCAGAGAAAAAAGATAATGGTGGTTTGTAAATACTGCTGTCATTCCAAGAGCTTTAGAGTCTTCCTCATTGATACCTTCCTTATGTTTTCATCTTGAATTGTGAAAACATTTTTGTAGTCAGACATGACAAAGCTTTTCTTTATTAACTCTTTCCATTGTAATTTAGGTCCCTATTCTTGTACAAAGAACTTCTCTCTTTCTTATAAGAAGAATCTCTTCTTTCCTAATCTTGTAGAGACTATTATATCAGAAACATCTGTTGGTTTTAAAGGGGATTACATTTTTCCTTTTAAGATTTTGATTATACTTAATATATTTATGTAGTATTATGAACTATTCCAATTCCTCAATATAAGCACAAGATTGTTAATTATGTATCACTTGTATAGAGTCCTATAAAACTAAAGGCTGATGCTGTGTATTTGATGGGAAAAAGTGGTAAAACGGGCAATAGGCTTGCAGCTAATTCATAAATCCGTGTATGGTGAAGAAACTTTAGTCTAGTTAAAGAACTCTTCATAGTCAGGTCATAATTCCTCTGTTACTATTAGACAAAAATCCTCAAGTGAAGGAGAGCACAAAACCACATCCTTACTGATACTCCTTCAAGGAATGATCAAGCCAGCTGGTACAGGAGTCTCTTTCACACACTGCTTAGATCCTGTTCCCTTAGACTGATCTAAAGCCTCATCTAGCTTTCTAGTGGGTGCTCTGTGCTGCTTTTGACTTCATCAGCATCACAATTTTATTTAAATTCCAAGTGATTAAATGGGAGAGCTCTAGGCTTGCCAGAGTGCTGATCTTGTTTTTAAAGGTATACGTTTTATGCCTCAGGACACAAGGTTATCCAAACAGTGCAAGGCTTAAAGGAGACATCTGGAGGACAATATAGGTCTGAAAAATGGATAAGCTGGCCTGGTCTGGCCTGTGCTTCCTACTGGCAGCAGTTCTGCAGTGAATTACCCTCAAGGGAAAACATTATCTGTGAAGTAGTGGGAATTCTGTGAGCAGGTAAGTATTAGAGGAAATATATTTCTGAGCTTAGGGACTACGTGAGAATATTTTTACTCCTCATAGAAGACCTTTTATCCATTGTTACAAGGCTATGCTGCTATTTAGAACCATTTGTTTTACTGGAACCTGAGTATTTTTGTTCTGAAAGTATCAGCGTTTTGGTTGTATTAAAAGTCCTATGAAGAGGACATGGGCCACAGATAACTTTGCAACACTGCACGAGAAGGGAAAAAAGGGAAACAGCAGCTCCACAGCAGTGAAATCTGCACATTAGGGTTTCACAGTCTTGCAGTATGGTTAAGACCAACAAGTTTGATGTGGTGCTACAGAGGTCAGAAAATAAATCAGTAAGTGCCACATAATTTTATAAGACAGATAATACATTACTAAATTTTAAAAGAAATAGCATTTTTCCTTATATCTTTGATTTTTCCCTTTTATCAGAAGGAGATTCAGATTTCTTGAGATTTCTTGCTGCCCTTCTGAATTGGCTTGAAAATATTTCAGTTTTATGTCTTCTACACATCTCCCAAAGATGTCATCATAAAATGGCTGGTTATACTGGGGCTAAAAGATTACTGTTTTCAGTGGATGGTAACTCTAAGGAAAAAAAGATGTACTCTCTGAATTAATTAAATGGGAACAATCATGGATTAACTGAACTTATTCTGATAAAGATAATTCAATACCTAATTAGTGTCTTGTCTTTGTTGCATGTTTTGAAGCTTGAGGTTCATCATTAATGAAAGTAATTAAGTGAACAAGTATTTTATCACCAAGAGCATCCTGACAGAAGGGGACAGGGTGGCAGTGAAGGGAGAGGACAAAGACATGGGTGGATCAATAACATGCAGTGCTGCCTTTCCTAATGATAGCTGTTGTGCTTCCAATTCCAATTGCTTTGATAGCATCCAGGGAATCTAAGTTGAAATGAAGTGAGCAGAGATAAATTGATATGCAGGGTTTCCACAACAATATTGGAAAGGTGACAACTGTACTTTGACTTGACACTTTTTTGTTGCTTAGGGAACTTATTGTAAGTTATGTAATTTATTAGAGCTTGACCAAGGGACAGACTGAGCAGGCTCTGCTTGGCAACTCATAATGTAGCTCTCATCATCTCTTGACAGCCACAGTCAAGTTGCAAATCTGTACACCAGCACATGACTGTCTGCAAATGATCAGCCTTTGTATTGTCATTCTTGCTCCATTATATAAGAGGTTATTTGCCAATTGTCTCTCTTGCAAAGTGAAGAGAATCTACACCTTACTTAAAAAAAATAATGGAACTATGCAGATAAGACAAAATGTTTAGAAAGGCTAAGAGTAAGATACTGACCTCTCTTGCATTTGCAAGTCAAAGCACTTAGCAGATGAGTTAAAGCATTCAAAGGTGTTTTGATGGATATTACATTTTGAACGTAGACCACCTATTAGAAATTCTAGATTTCACAGACTTGAAAACAAAGATCCATATGACAAAACTAAAATTTAATACTTAGTGTCCACCGAGCCTGGACCATTCAGAAAGACGAAAAAATTGGCAGCGTATTAGATAAGGAAATACAAAAAGCGTGTGTTAGTTTTGGAGAATCTTTCTGCACAGAAACACAAATAACTCTCAAATACCACCTAGTAACTTATGTCCTAACAAAGGATGAATTCACATTGGAGGGATGATGGGAGTAAGTGGAGCTGCACACCTTTGCCCTGCAGTTGGAATATTTACTATAATGGATGACAGCTTCTCATGAAGGTCTAATTATAAATGACTGTGTTGGGGCTGAGGAACAGGGAATATTTCTGAAAAAACCCGATCTTTGTTTAGATACCTTTTAGCATCAAAAGGTGCTTGGGCAGAGGCTTTTAGTCTAACAATCTATATTTGGAGCTGTGACATCCATTGGATGTGTTTAGGGAAGAGAACAGAAAAGCAAAACCAATAAACACAGTAGCTTCATGAGGAGGAGCTGTAGAGCTCACCCTGAGAGAAAATTATGAGAGAAGGGGATACTTTCAGAATCCAGACATAATTGGGATATAATTTGCACCTGGGCAGTAAACACTTGAGTCATTCCCAGCAAGCCAGAAACTCCCTGTGGTAGTGTGACTCAGAAATGAAGGCATTTATAAGTATTTCCATGGCAATATTCTCCTCCACAACTCTTATTCATGTCTTGCAGCAGTGCACAGCCGTTCCTCAGAAAGGCAGAGCCTGTGGCAATGAGCAGGTAACTCTGGCAGCCCTATTAAAAACGTCTGAAATAACAGAAGCACTTGGTGTTAAAGACCCTTTTCCCCCTTTTTTGTGTTGATTAAAGCCTGGGCTTGGAAGCAAGATGACTTTTCAAATATTAACTAATGTCATCTTAAAAAAAGCTGGGGGAAGAATCAGGATGGGGATGTAAACAACTGGCAAGCAGAGAAGAGCAAATGATTATCAAGTTCATCTGTTATACCTGTCAGAGAGACTCCTGTCTGTTGTGGACCATGAGTGACTGGCATATCAGAGGAAGGCCTAAGGTAGAAGGAAAAGAAATAAAACAAGTGAAGCAAAGGGCCACCTTACAGTTCACTGAAAGATAGAGATTATGCAGCAATGGAAGTTTTATAGCTCATTGATCCTTAAACTATTTTCGACACTCTAATGGCATATTGATTCAAAAGGTTGTTACATGGGGAAAAATGATATTAAACTGCAAAATGGTCGCTAAATTATTGAATAAATAATTATTATGGGTTCATGGGCTTTTGAGGACTTTAGGCTTCTTCTGGTTTTGGCTGGGGTAGAGTTAATTTACTGCACAGTGGCTGGTATGGGGCTGTATTTTGGCTTTGTGCAGAGCACAGGGTTGTTAATACAGAATGTTTTTGTTGTTGCTGAGCAGGTCTTGCACAGAGTTGAGGCCTTTTCTGCTTTTCACACTGACACACTGGTGAGGAGGCTGGGAGGGGACACAACTGGGACAGGTGACCCAAAGTGACCAAAGGGTATTCCAGACCATGTGACATCATGCTTTGTAGATGAAGCTGAAGGGAAGAAGGAGGAAGGAGGGAACATTTCCCTTCTTCCCAAGCACCTGTTTTGTGTGATTGGGCCCTGCCTTCCTGGAGATGGCTGAACACCTGCCTACCCATAGGGAGCAGTGATTTAATTCCTTGCTTTGCTTGCATGTGCAGATTTTGTTTCCTCTATTAAACTGTCTTTATCTCAATTCTCTGGCTTTTACCCTTTGGATTCTCTCCCTGATCCCTCTGGTGGGAGAGTGAGTGAGTGAGTCACTCTGTGGGGCTTGGCTGCTAGCTAGGGTTAAACCATGACTGTTGTAAAATGAGATTATTTTACTAGAAAATTCTTGTTAGAGGTTGTACTTGTTATTGCCAAAATCTCTGTCACAGCAATTAACCTGTGTAATGGTGTCCTGGTAGGGGTCATTGAAGTGAACTCTAGCTATCCCAGACTTCAAAACACCTGACATGTCTGTGCTGTCTGGTAGAAAACAAGACAAATCCTCTTTACCTCCCCTTTACCTCTGCTTTAGCAGGGAAATCGTCACTAGGTGAAATGTCTGTTTCTCTGTTTTTTTGAAAAGTAGGGGATATAACAAGGAGCATGTGGAGGGTCTTTAAAGTCTTGTGAGCTTTTTGCACAAAGACATCTCTACAATGTGGGGTCTGCAAAGGAAGGAATAAAAGGAACCAGCACAGCTCTGCAGAATGCACTGCCTGGAGGAACGGGGGGTGCTGAGCTTGGATCTGGCACGCTTAGATTCTGTGATATTAATCTGACAAATCTAGCTCAGATTGTCTCAAATGACCTCTTCAGAAAGTACTGTACTGTTAACATGTGGGACTTTTTAAACGTCCCAGCTGTACTTTACAGATGGAATTGTGGTTGGGTGTACACACAAGATAAGGAATGATGATTTACTATTGTGGATGACAGCCCTGGCTGTTGGCTGCCTTCAGAGATTGCTTATTGCCCTCTCCCTGTAATTTGTTCAGTGCTTCAGGTAAAGGATAAATAGTGAATTTATAGTAGGTATAGTGGCAAGAAAGTAATTTGTATTAACTGCAGTTATGACTACTGGCAGTGATGGCCAATGCATGATCTGGAAAAAGTCTGCATCCAGCTAGTGCCACAGTGTTATGGAGGTAAAATATTAATGCACACATTTCTTAGTATACCACCTGCCAAGTGAAGACTGGGTGCATGTAAAATACGTAAGTATAAAATATTTTTATTTATAATTGTCCATATACTCATTTTTCCACAGGTGTTAATAAATCACATTATGAACCTGTGCATAGAAAAGAACTTATATTGGGTGCATCTTTACATTTCAGAATCTAAAATTTAGAACTTTCCATTATGAAATATAAAACAAGGCTAGCAGTATTAAGGATTGTTAGTGGAGCTCTTCAGCAGTAATTAGAGAGCCAGTTTAAGCCATAAGCAGAAGGAAATTCAGTCTGACAGTTAGGTGTCTAATGATTTCATCTTAAATGCAAGAAAAGAAAGATGATTTTATTAATGACTAAAAAATGCATGTGCCCTTGTTAGTTTAAAATGTTTGCAAATTTGTTAATAGTTTGAGTATCCTTGAAAAACATTAGTGGAGGCAGGCTGCTTTCTTCATGTACTTTAATTTGTTTTAGCTTAGTTAAATGGTTGACAACACTGGAACTTTTAAAAAATCATAATAAAAGAATGTGCATGCAGAGCTTTAATCAGCAGCATAAGATAGTTAAGCTGATATAATATAATATAAAATATAGTGTAATATTATATCTATAATATAGATATAATATTATATAAATATAATATATAATATAATATAGAAATTGTACAATTTGGATATATTATGGAAAAGTGTGTTGAAAAGAGAGAGCAGGGGACAGTTGATTCTCTAAGATGTTCCATGCCTATTAGAAAATCTTGTTTTCTTTAAGAATTCCCAATATATTTAACTTTCAAAAGTTACATTTCTTCTAATCCTTTCTGACATTTGACTTTTTGTAGTTTTGAGCATGTATAGATGTTTGGCTCTTAATCTGCATGAAGTCTATGGAAAAGCTGAAAATCACACATTTAAACCCAGGATTCTTTGCTAAATTTGATAACTAGTTAGAAGTAGCAACAAAATATACTTTGCTAAAATGCTTTTGAATTATTTCTAAGTATGTTATAATTATTTTTTAATGACTATGAAAGAGGACATGGATTTGACCTGTTGTAAACACTTTCCCACCACTAATGAGTATTTGATTTGCTAATTGCCATTGCAGAAGGACCTGTAGATGATTTTCTTATAAAAGCTGAGAGCATGCTAAGAAAGTCTCAGTGTTTTTCAATTCCCAGAATAGTTATATCAGTGCAATAACTTCCCACATTTTGTCTGCCTATTGGGCCTTTTAATTTAATCACAACGCAGCAGAAGAGTGTGAGGGAAAACTACAGCATTAAAATGAGCAACAGCTTACTTGGATAAATAGGAACAACTCCACTCTCTACTTTAACATCCAATCAACTTCTGTGATTGTTTATAACTGAGTAACATCTCCAAAAACCCACCATTAGGGTGGAAAGTGTGAAAATACAATTATCTAATAGCTGGCAAGCTTGCAGCGCTCCATACCCGTAACTTCTTTTTATTTAAAAGTTTATTTGATCTTTAAGTAAAGAAGCAGAAAAGTACAGCTCTGCAGTTTTAATGGCAACAGTAAGATTCCCCAGAGGATGCTCTAAGTCTCTTAGCTAACCTCAAATTTATCTCTCTTCATCATATTATAAAATGTTAATAAGATCTCTTCCATAAAACCTACCCTGAGAACACAGACAGCTTTGAGAAATTTGAAAAGTTCTCAAAAACATAGGCCCAAAAATACTGAAGTAGCTTAGATGTAGCCTAGCACACAACAAAATGTGGATTCTCAAAATATTTTTTTTTTAAGTTCAGCTGTGAGATTTTATACTAGGAAATAATTAGCTATTGACAGAGAAATTTAATCAATATAAAGGGAACTGATTTTATAGAGGAAATAGAAGTTTGGTATTTTGTTCACTCTGTCTGCACTATCACAGTGATTTGATAAAATATAGAAATCCTAGTAAGAACTGAGTCCGAAATTTATGGTGTCTTTTTAGTGCACATACCTGTGGTAAATTTTGGGTAGGTGGATTTTCCAGCCCTTCTGCTTGAAAGAAATTGTTATGACTTTGGATTTTATTAAGCAAGAGATAACAGCAAGAGTATTAAAAAAAATTAAAAATTATTTTTATTGTGACTCCAGATGGTACCTCTATCTTCAAAAGGGAGGAATTAGTTTGCATTTGATAATGACTGGTTACCAAAATAGACAGAAACATGTCTTCTTGCATGTAATTTTGTGTACCAAGAACTGCAGGTTAGAAAATACAGCTCATCTAAAGGATGCTGTAAAGAAAAAAGGCATCAATAAGGTTTGGGTTGGGCCTGTGGGTGAGTGCCAAGGGAAGGGGTGTCCTGACACAGTCCAAGGAGAATTAGAAAGCTAAAGACATCACATGTCTGGATGACTGACATATTATGGCACTTAGCAAAAGAAGACACCTCTTTGAAATGAACTTATGTGACCTGAGAAATTTATTAGCAGGAAAAGGAATGTGAAGAATAAACTCATTCTGTTGTTGTCAGGGAAACTCAAGCAGCCATGAACCTGAAAGTAATGATGAACATAACTCAGAAGGTTTTGTACTAATAAGCATTCGGCTGCCTAGAGAGCAATAAGAGCAGAGGTGCACTGAAATTTAATGAAAACTATTTCAAAGTTCAGAAATGTATTCAGCTCGTGCTGGAATTGCTAGAGTTCAAGAATTGTTCATCCTTTCCTAAAGAAGGCATCAAATTTCAAATGCAATGCTAATCCACCAACTTGGAGGACTTAACTGCATTTAGATCTGAGAGGTAAAGAGGAATAAATAGGTATGCTTAAGTACTCTGTTTATACAATGCAATGCAGTAGAAGAGTATCAGTAGTAGGGCAATATACTTGTAGGGCCCATTCTCACAGAAATATTTCTACTCTGTGCAATTTCCCACAAGGAATTTTAGATTTGCTTCTATTGAATGTTGAGGTACAATTTATGGATTCTTTGCTCCCCAATTTCAGCCACTAACTATGCACCAGCTGATTAAAACTGGGCATGGTAAAGCAAGAATTAATGTTGATTAGCTGAGACAAGCTTCAGTCTTAATGAGAACTTGTGTTAGGATAAATAGCTGGGCTTTATCTGGAGGAAAGAATATGCTGGTCACCATGTTCTCTATACTCTGACAAGAGGGATTTGCAGGAAACATTTGTGCTGTTGTCTTGGTTACTGTCATGCTCTTGCCACGAACCATAGGGCTGGCATGACCTCATCTGCACATGTGAATTGTGATCCAAAAAGTGCTGAAAGGCTGTTCTTTATTCTTATGACTGCAGTTTTAGATTGTAGTGTGAAGTTTGCACAGCCAAATTTCAGAGTTAACTTTGGAAAGTTGATGCTCTGTCATTTTGTTCTTTCTAGGCAAACTTATGCCCCTTATTAAATTATTAAATCTGTCTTTTAGTCCAAATGGATATTAATTATTTTTATATTTAGATAATATTCTCTTTAATAGATCCTACTATGTATTAGGGAAGATATCACTTTCTATCCAGGCAAGTGTCTCTGCCTAGGACAATTACCTGGTTTCTGTTCCCACAGTATCTGAGCAGCTCATATCACAGCTGCACTTATCTCCTCCATGCTTGTACCTTTGCCTTGTCACAGAGAAATGGCAATAGCAGGGTGTTGGCCCCAGAGGGCCAGAGGGTGACTCCAATGGGATGTTTCCTTCTTTAGAAAACTGCCAGTACAATACTCAGTTATCCTTACCCATATCTCTTCTGAGTAGCCTATGGCCATAGTGGGGCACGTTGTTATTTCTAATTGATGTTACTGATGCCTGCCTTATTTTATTTCTTTTTCAACTCTCAGAAGTAAAAACAGTAAATCAGTCCTAAGGGAGACCTTCGTGAAGGTGTCAAGGATAGTAACATAAATGAAGCTGCTGAATGAATAGCAAACTCTTAAGTAGAAGATCACTTTTGTCCTCTATACCTTTATTGATGAACTAATCAGATTGGACAGGCTCCAAATTCCCAGACCAAACAAAGAAACTTTGCAAAGAATGAAACAGTGCCTATGAGCTCAGAGGAATGCACACTGATTAAATCAGGTTAAGACAAAGGCTTATGGACAGCCATCTCATCTGCTCCCAATTATGGTAGGTTCTTAGAACAAGTAGGCCTCCCAAAACTTGCAAGAAAAACTTGCCTGTAGGTCCTATGCATTTCTTTCTTATTTTTTTCCTCTTATGTTTCCTTAAACTTAAGGAAACTTTTCCTCTTAAATTTCCTTAAAATAACTTTTAGTTTTGAAGAGTCACTTTGCATTTTTATAGAAATCAGTAAAAGATATCAAAGTTCAATTACTTACTGAGATAATCTAGGTGATAACTTCATCTGAAGGTTCCTCTTGCTATAATGTTTATGCAATGAATAGAGGTGAAATAAGCAGTAAAATCAAAACTAGCCCGATGATCACTGTCATGTTTCTTTTGCTGAGGCTGTCTCCAAACACATAACCTAGAATGGAATTAAAAGCCCAGCTCTAATGTTGATGTGTGACCAAGGATGGGTACAGTTAGCTAATGATGTTAAATGCAAATATCCTCTATAGATTTGCTGTTGATTTCCTGTCTTCAGAGAGAAAAAATATTGTCTCTCTTTGTAAGCACATCCTTTTTGATGATATCTATTGAGAATGTTAAAGATAAAAAGTCCTTTAATGAAGAAACATTCAGTAATTTTAATCTCCAAGGAGATAGATAATCAATAAGGATATTTTCTCTAGAGCATGCACAGAAGATATGTCTTGACTTTTGTAGGGATTAAAAAAAAAGTTTGGCTAGTGTATTACACTTTTTTCAGGTCTGTGAGCTGCTGTACAGGATCTTCCGCTTCACAATATTTTTCATTTAACTTGATGGTCATAAAAATGCTTGACTGAAAGTTGTGGACAATGTTTTTTGTGTGCTCCCAGAGCTAAGGGAGAAATACTAGGGAAGGTTTTCCTTTGAATATGAATTTAAAATATTTAATGAGATTGCTTTGGTAAAGGACATACCCCTTTGAGGTTTGTTTAGCACAAATGTTTGCAAAATGAAGCATAAATGTTCATGCTGGTGGTGATAATTACTTTTAAGCTTTCTTATTGGCAAAAAGATGAATTCAATGAGTAGAAGATGACTGAAAATAAATGCACCTTCATGACTGTACACTGCACAATAGTTGATTAGAGAATATCTAACCATGAATGAGACCAACAATGTGTGTGTGGGGATGACCCATAGTTCTCTCTGTAAGTACATGTCCTGGATTATATTTGTTTCTGTTACGGTAACTCTCATTAAATCTTTTTTTCCTGAAGTTAATTATTGATAAAATTATTGTATCTGTACATATTGCAGAATTTTGGAAGCATGGTATACAGTAGCCTCTGGATGTTGTCCAGCTTTTAATTACCATGGCATCTGGCTCACTGTGAGGTGGGTTAGACATCATGGCAGTCAGGAACATCTGCAGCCATATGGTGTTTTTCATGGGTCAGCATTCCCAATATTGCTGCTTCTGGTAAGTATTGGTGGGAAATCACAGGGCTTGACATGGGTCAGGAAGCAATTGGCAGCAGAGGGGGACCAAGGACAGTTTAGAAAACAAGTGTGGCTTCACCTGGGAAATATCCAATTGAGACAAAACTGTGAAAAGGGACAGCCAGAGGTAACCAAACTGCAGTCCAGCCAGGACAATGCCTGATCCAGTCGTGACCTACAGGTGAGAAATTGTTCAGGGATTTTGATAACCAGGATACCCCTGATCCATTATTGTTCCAAATTACCATTTCCTTGAATATGGGAATTGGTTTTCTGCTTCTAATGCGGAGGCAATTTTATCCTGATAAAGTTGAAAGTCAGGTATGCTTTAGTGGCAGGTAGAGGAAGGTAAATTAAAGAACTGAATAAAAATATAAATCCTGTGTAGTTTAGATTTTTGGAATAGCATGAATTGCTGGAAAAGTGGTGTATGATTCACTTTGCTGAATTTAATTGTGACTAAATTCAAGTGCTATTGCAAGTTTTAGAGTCCTGGATTCACGCAGCCTTTTCTGACATCATAAATAATATTCTTGGAACAGCAAATATGAAGGTTTGAAGCCACTGGCATACAAAATCTGATGTAGGCCCTTTGGTTTTGGATTTAATATTTTGTTTGCTACTTCTCTGTAAACATATATTTTCAACGTGCTTTTTTCAATGTACAATTAACAGTATGCAGGTACATTTTAAAAAGAGGTGTCATATGAATGAAACCCCTAAAAACCATAATGAGTATAATTCCTTGTCCAGTGCATCTTGTTGGAACACACTGCCTACACTGAAATGTAGAGATCACTGTGTATTAACAAGATTTTTCCTTATTTTCCTAACTCATTTGGCAGCTATAAAATAGGAGATCATGCTTCTATGGAAAGACATTAAAATAGCAGTAACGAAAAGATGGCAGTGGCTTCTCTAAAGGCCTATTGGACAGCAGAGTTACACGTTCAAAAAAACCAGTATTAGTCACAAGGCTAATACATCTTCAACAAATCAACACTTAGAAAATTTTGTGTTAGAACATCTTGTGTGCATGAGTGTTAAGGCTTCTAGATTGGATGTAAGCACAAAAGGAACATGACAGACTGTTATGTGGCACATAGCTGAACAATAAAAATGGTGGATGGGACCTCAAACCCAGATTATTTATGTAGCATAAACATGTAGGTTTTTGCATCTCTCTCTTTACAAATAATTTTTTTCTACTTGTTCACTAAGACCAGGATTTAGGGGGCAACAAATGTGCAAAGTCTGGTCAGTCAGCTTAAAATTCTATTCTCTCCTGATTGCTCTGTCCTGTTTCAGTGAATTCTAGGGTCTAGACAGGTTGAATGAAAAACCTCTCTTTGTTTTAACTCACTAACTAATCATTTCAAGTGATACACTCTACTTGTATTTTTAAGTAGAGAATAGCACTGGTGACCTTATTCCTCCTGTTGCTTAAAGTTTTATAGACCCATGTAAAATCATCCCTTGATCGTACCCTGTGCATCTAAACCAGATGCAATCTTAGTCTTCTTAGTTTTCCAAACAAAAGTTATTTTCTACCTTCTGATGGTTCCAAAATGTATTTGGAAACATTTTTTTCTTTTCTGCAATAACTGAGTACTTGCAAAACTGCTCAGAGCAGAGGTGCTTGTTGGTACAGAGGGCATGTGGTCCAGGGTCACATCAATTCCTGCCTTTCTGCCCTGCTGTCTTGGCCTCCTCCCGAGCAATTGACCCTTCACAGAGGTGCAGACAAAATCCATGTCATGTATTTTTCCCGTGTTGCCTGCAGAAAAAATCTCACACCCAAATTCACTCAGAAACTGGGCAGACTCCTGTGATGCAGCAACCTCAGAGCACAAACTGTGCTTCAGTTTCAAACCAAGAATATTGCTGGCAACCATTTTACATCATAACCTATGTTGTTCAATTCTGAAGTGACAAGCTACTTGTCTGCTAAAATTCTGTTTCATGAATCACTGCTTTACGTCCTCTATTATTTAGGTTCCTACTATAACTTTTGTCTGGGTGCCATTGAATGCCATTATATTTCCAGAACAGTGAATATTTTTCTGTTTCTTGTGATGATGTATCTTTATTGGATATTATAAATTAAATTTTTGACCTAAATTATTCTTTCCTTTGTACATTGACCTTCTGTGATTCATTTTGCTGAGTAGGTTTAGTGTGAAAGCATGGAAAGAAAATCCATGTTTATCTGAGACTACATTTCCATTTTGGTTCTTATTAAAGTCACAAATTTTATTACTAGGGATAATACTATACAGCATTATCACTGAGTTTGAAAATATTTTTCTACAGAATCGTATTTATTTTTTAACTAGAGCTATTTTGTTAGAAATTAGTGAATTTTTACTACCAAGTATACATTTTTGATTCTATTCAAATAATGCTTATGTTCTGTTTCTTCTGGCTATGCTATGCCATCTTTCATTAGTACCTTTCTTCTTCTCCTCAGTCTCCTTCATATTATGTTTTTGCTCTGCTCTTTGATTATCAACAATATCCACAATCTAAATTTCCTATGTTAACTTCTCTATATGAGGTAACCTTGTAACACCTGGGATTGTGACCTAACCCTGATAATGAAAACATTCTTTCTATTGTGTGTTGTGCTGGATGCTTTAGTACAGTAGCTGTGCATTAGTGTTTATGCAAATTTTTTCCAAGTTTTTTATATTGTTCTGTGTTGTGTAAATTTATCACTTTCTAGGCTGAAATGTTCTAGTATGGGGTAGCTATTTTTCTTATTATTAATTCTGAGTGAATGGTATGCACATTGGTTAAAATGCATGGTGTAGGTGTAGAGCATGCAGTGAGGTGCTTGAGAAGTTGTGTTATTTGGGAATGAGTGAATGGATGGCAAAAGGATAATTCCTAACATCACACACTTCTAGAAGTTTGGGTTTATTTTAAGGAAGTATTTATGAACTCAAAACAGATTTTCCATTTATCATTGGTGCTCCAGGGAGACTGGTATGTATTAGCTGTAGAATTACACAAGGGAATTTTGAACTGTTCATTTCATAGACAGCTGTCCAAGAACTAAACACTTTCGTGAGACTGAGCATTTCCTTTACAAATTCATTATATACTGCTGTTACTTGTTTGCATTTTTCACAGCTCTCCTTGAGTTTGCTTCCTGGTGAGAGCAGACACAAGGAGTTTAGCAGAGAAATTATCTGTGAAACCTTAGGTACTCAGAAGCACCTGCTCCAAGAATCACGTGCAAATCCTAATGTTGCAACCTGAGCTAAACAAAGTTTTCCAATAGAATTAACACAAAGCACAAACACAGAAGAGAAACAAATGAGGTGTTTTAATGTACATCTTGACCCCTGGGAGTCAAGAAGAGCTAATGTATAAGATATTTAAGTCCACCAGTGATAAGTAATTATGAATTGGGTGTAAAACATAAGCATCTGTTGAACATATCAAAACACTGCCAAGCTGTTGAGGACAAGTAACTTCCCTTCTCCAGTCTGGAATATATTGAGAAGCTTGAGCCAAAGTACAATCAGCTTATTGGCAGGGGTGGAAAAATGTACTTGGCTTTCCTCTCAAACAAATAAATAGCTTAGAGGAGTACACTGGCATGGATGAAGAAAAACAAAAAACCCATGTATTAAAAGACATGTTGATTTATATCCACTGGGATTGAGAGTAGTTTAATCTAACACTGTCTAAACATGAGGCAGGTTCTGAATATGTAAAAAATAAAAATTAAAAAAAACCTATTGAAATAGATGGGTTTAATTGCATTTGCTACCCAGACTTGGATGCAGCAAAGAAATGGGAAATGGTGTACACATGGACAATCATTGAAGATGCTAAAAAATTGCCAACTCTGACATCAAGTGACAGGAAGATGGTGATTAACACCACATGTCATACTAAAAGGGTAGTTTTGTATTCAGGATGAATCACAGGACAACAATGTGCAACTTGCCTTTTACCCACTGATTGAGAGAGAAAGGGAGAAAAAGAAACCTGGTGAATATTGTAAGGACGGGAGAATAGCTACTAAACTTTTAAGGAATGAAAAGAGAAAAGTTTTCCTAGATTTTACTCCTTGCTGACATAGGGTGAAGACTTCTACTGTCCATTTGGCTTAGTCAATTTTCCCTGAAGTAAAATAAATGAATGCTGCTCTCTTGTGAAAGAAGTAAAAATGATCTTTATAAAAACAATATTCACCATAAACACTCTGCTTTGTAAGGAAGTTATTGAAGTGGGACAATTTTGATGAGAAAATACTTTCATTTTATTTTCTTCACAAGTATGGTAGCATTTCTTCTCCAGATAGAAACTTTTATACATTGCAAAAGCAAAATTAATGTCTCCATATGCATCTGAAAGAATTACGTGTAAGGTTTTCCTCTCTGTTTAATACATGCCTTCTCCCCTTGGACTGAATTATTCATTGATCTTTCCTATGCATGGATTGTTTTTCTATAATTATGTCTGGGTTATTTTTGGCAGATCCTAGGATCATAGGATAAATCACATTGGAAGGAACCTCACAAGGTCTCTAGTTCAAACTCCAGCTCAACTCAGGGTCAGCTGAGAGAACAAACCAGGTTGTTCAGAGCTTTATTTGATCTGGTCTTGAAAATCTGGAAGGAGGAGGATGGCAAAACTTCTCTGGGCAGCCTATTCCACTGCTTGGCCACCTTCATGACAAAAACTGTTCTTTTATACCCAGTCTGCAGCTCTTTCTTTTGTTTTTCCAAATTATATCCATTGTCTCATGTCCAGTACCACAGTAAAGAGCCTGGCTCCACCTTCTTGATAGCTTTCTGAAGGATTATTCTTTTATCTTTATACTGTTTTTTTCTCCTGCAGAAAAACACAAAGAAACCCAGCAACCAGGCCTTTTCTGACCTACCCCTAGGTTACAGATGTTACTTCTGTCTACTGTGTTGAGCAATGACTTCTCTACTGTTTGTTATTTTCAGTAAGCAGGAGTCCTAAATTTAAACTATCAGCTTTCCTGGCTCATGCTTACTCTTTATAAACTTCTCTGGAGTTTCTGGCACTTTGTACACACTACAAAACCCCCCAAAACATTGCAGCCTGCACAAAGCCTTTGCAATAATTTCTAGACTGCCTTTCTGTCTGCATTGTCTTTGTTTCTGACCAGTGGCTCAATCTGGCTACATTGATGCTTATACAGTAGTGACTGGTTTTAGCTTAAAGAGCAGAATTTCAGTGCATGTCAGGCCCAGCTTGGGCATATTTTGCCCAAGATCATGGGGGTGGGACTTGAGCCCAGATCTTGAGAGAGTGATGCAAATACTGCAGCTGTTCCATGTTGTTCCTGTACCCTTCCCCACCAAGCCCCTCCAGCCCCCTCCCCAGGCTGGTGAGCATCAGAAGTGTTTCAGGATGTACCTGTCAGCAGAATTCTGCCTGTGTGAGAGAGACTGAGACTGGTGGGGTGGTGTAGTGTCTTCTCCTTTCAACTGCCACTTCTGAACCCACCAAAATGACTGCACCATTTCATGGCTTCTAGGAAGGACCTTAATATCACTGTTTACAAAACTCAGGAGTATCTGTTGTATTAAAAATGAGCTAGAATGGCAAAGAATCTAGTATTCCTAATTTCTCTCTGTTGTCATATTATTCTGTTCTCTGCAAAAGGTCTTGCATTCTGTGCATGTTGAGATAGCAGGAAGACATGCAACATTTGATGGTAATTTCTTTTTTCTTGGCACAGAAATGAGAACAACAAAAATTGGGCAGTAGCACTATTGAACTGAGGTAACGTCTTTTAAAGATTGTAAGCAAAAAAATATAGCAGCAAAGGTCAGGGATGTGCACGGTTGAATAAAGTTCTGCTTTCCACATATCATCAACAAACTATGAAACTGAGAGCCAGCATCTCTCTTATGGGTCTGCTAAAATAACAAAGAAAAAGAGCCCACAAGATTAGTAATGGCATGAAGAATCTTTTCTCCTCTGGTTATTATGACAAAAATTTGTTACTATCTGTCATCTCTTTGGCTCTTTGTGTTCAGTAAACTGTGTGATGACTTCTGCCTGATGACACGTGGGCAGCTGCCCTCTCCATGCAGCTGGCACGCCCTGACAAGCACTCAGTAAGGCCAAGTTTTGTATGGCTGGAGAGGTGCAGTGCTATCCTTATGCTTAAAGCCATCCCCTCGTGGCTGTGATTGATGTAATTTGGCTGTCAGAGCTGTGGAGGCAGCTTGCACTTCTACTATCCTTGCTGTACTTGTCCCTGCTCTAATGGAGTGGTTCAATTTCCATGGCTGTATTAGCCTGGCTTCTTTCTCAAGCACAATAAAAAGTCCTTGAACACGCCACATGTGCACTTTTACTTAATTACCAAAATAGCATTTCTCAAATAAATAAAAAAAGCAATACTAACTGACTTCTCATATAGAGTGTGATTTGATGCAGTGGGCAGGCAGTTAGTTACAAAAGTCAAAGGGGTTATTTTTTTCTTCATTTTTCTTAAAATCTGAAATCTGCCAAAGCTGCCTACTGCTCTAAATCTTTGGAACATAATTTAGTGTCCTGCAGAGATGCCTATACTAACCATTTCAGCAAGATGTTTCTCAAAAGAATTCATGAACTTGGATGGAGAAGTAATTAAGGCACTTCAGCTAATTTATTAGCTGGCATGCTTAGGTTATTTTGGGTGTCTCTGCATAGCATTACAGTATGTGGCATGGACAGAGCACAGTACAACTAAAGAACAACTCTTTGTCAAGCCTCAGTTTTAGTCCTTCAGTGGTTTAGTTTTGATGTTGTACTGCCAAGGTGTCTCAGTTACTCAGTGTATGATATTCTGCTTGAACTTCAAAAGCTTGAATATTTAGGTTTTGCTTGCAACACTGGCATGACACTGTCTGCCTGTGACCAGTCACGTATGGAAGAAAACAACAGCTGCAGAAAACACTTTTAACTGCCTATGTCTGGTCCCCCTACCCTTGTAAGCTTTTATTTCAGACACTTGCCTTGCAATTCCAACATGTGTAAAGTAAATACAGGTGAAAACCCTGAGCCATATCACTCCAAACCTATTCCAGCTCTCCTCCAAACCAGCCTGTGTACCATCTAGAACTCCTAGGAAAGCCAGGGAAAGTGTTGTAGTTAAACCTGATTCATGCAGCACACCGGCACTGGTAATAAATCTCTCTCACTTGTCATATTAGGAAGGGAACTTTCCTGGAAACAGGCAACGTGGTTTCAAGAGTATCTCTTAGAGTCTTGAAATAGAGGCTTGCCTGTCCCACTTATGTACCTATTGTGGAGCACTTTTTATTATAAATCAAAATGTTAAATCTTGACTGGAACAAGTTCAATATTTTTCAATTAAATGTCTTATGAGAAGTTTCAACTTCTTTAAACAAAAAAACAAACAAACAAAAAAAACCCAAACCTTATAGCAATCTTGGTGAAGAAGGCTGCTCTGTGAAAGCTACTGTTAATAAGATGGAAAACAATACTGTTTAAGCTGATGAACATTTAACATCCATTTGACAGTTTTTACACCTTTGGTAGCTTTCTGTCCTTATAGTTAGAATATCACCCCATATTATACAGGTATAACCTCATATATCTACCTAAATTCTGTCTGAAGTGTTAGGTGGCATATTTTTTTCGTTCACAGAAATCCTCAAAATGTGCATTGCGGTAGAATTGAAAGCTGTCAAACTGCTCTGTGTTCCTGGTGTAGGTGAAGTGAATCTGCTCTATGGCATATTAGGCTTGGGAGCTCTTTTTTAAATGGAAGCTGTTCTATAAATGTTTTAGGCATAACTAGAATATATTGGGAGAGAAATCCCAATGGAAATAAGCACAGAGTGTGATTGGCTCATGCAGGCTCTCCAAGGTGCTGCCTACCAGAGACACATAAAACACATAAAGAGCTCAGTCAGCTTTAAAGGTAGGTGAAATAAGCGTCTGCTTATCCTAGCAAGGTGATACAGCTTGCAAAGACAGAAAAAATGGAAATTTGTCCTGGTGGCTCCTTTGCTATTTGTTGGCAAGGAATATTTGCTGCTAACATTTTCAAAATGTTGGAGCTGATCTTTCTAACCCTTTACAGAGACTTGGGAGGCTAATAGGGGAGGGAATGAAAAAACTCTCAGAAATTAGTCTTCCTGGCAGCACCTATTGCATCTTGGATTTGTACCATGTGTGTAAAAAAGAGGAGAGTGGGCTTAAACAGCTGAACATAAGTTTATCTATGGCTTGTTTGTTTTACCAAACCAACCAGACATGGATGAAAGGTGCCCAATGAAAACAGGATTTATTGTAGGGGTAAAAAGAAATTGTGTAACAAGAATAGACCCTTCCCCTCTGTATTTGATTGATACAAAGTAAATAAAAATAGCACTTAATTTAATTTAACTTACCTACTCTATCTGCTGTATCACTGTATCTCAGGACTGTACTATCTTCTTCAGGTAGGAATGGACAGTGAAGTGGAAATGTGTAACCAGAGTCTAAAATGCTGCTGCTGGGTGTTATGAGAGAGTAATTCGATTGAACAGTTTTTGACATGGTGTTAGTTAAGAGTTTGGAAGAAAGCCATTTTTTTTTTTTTTGAGGTAGTATCATAGCTGTGTGAAGTGGAAAGTAAATTTAATTCAAGAGCTAAGTCATTGCTTTGGCTGAGGAGATGTGAATTCAAGAAAGATACTTCAGCCACCTAAAGTTTGTGGCTGTTTTTTAAGCAAGTGTACCTGTACACATACACTGTGGTTGTATTTAAACAGACCCATAAATTTTTAACTATGACATTGTTTGGGGAACTTTATCTGTCTTCTTCGGCTCATAAAAGGCTGAGTAAGTGCTTAGGTGTTCAGAATAGCTAATGACCTCTTCTTGTTTACCATGGCCTATGATTTGTTATGCCCCAGACTTTTCTCATCTCCTTGAGGTGGAATCTTAATTTATTCATCCTTAAAATGTGGCCATATTTCCAATTAATACTTGATATTTGATATCTGATACTTGAAGTGCTTTGAAGGAAGGTATGAAGATGGAAGGGACCAAAGAAGTGCTAACTGTTACTGCTATTATACTTCAGCTAAAAAGAAAATTTGCTTTCTCTAGAAGTAAAATCTGCCAAAGATAGTATTTGTTGTAGTGGGCTATCAGTAATTTAATCTAAACCCATGCAATAGAAATGTTCAAGTGTTGAAGACTGCAGAATTTAGCTTTTATAACTCTTTGCTTTTTAAAGGAAGCAACAGATTCATCATTATTTTTTGGATGATGTACAGAATAATCTCTCCCCCTCTCCATCTGATGGTGAGGATTATTCCTTCCTCTGCTTTTATTTTCCCCCTTAAGAGCAGCAAAATTGCTAAGTAATCCTGAAGACAGAAGCTGTATTTATAGCCCCCCAGTTAGCTCACTGTGAGAAGCATTAATGCAAATTAGTTTATGCCTTTTAAAGAATGCTGCAATCATGTGATGCCTTCCTAAGGCATGAAAGATAAGGTATATCAAAATTACAAGCTCTTGGTAAAGGTATATCCTATATAAATCAAAACCTTTGCTGTTGTGAAATGAGAAATGTACAATATGGATAACAAGTGACGTATTTGTTTTAGCTAAAAAGTATTGGGGGGGGGCCTAATAAAAAGCCTGTTACACTACCTCCAACTCCTGACAATCACATCATTTGTGGAAAAGCTATGCTGCTATTTGTTAACATGGTTGCTGTGGCAACAGAAAACCTTCATCTCTTCAAGGTAAAATCAGGAGTGCAGTGAGTGTGGAAATGCAAGCACTGACTTTACACACACACAAACGGGTGCTTTGACTCTTATTCCTCATTTCACAATAGAAAAGAACTAAAGCTTTTCTCTTTTCTATTTCGTTCGGGTGCTGGGGAGGGCTACTGGGAGTTCTGAGTGGTAAAATGTGAAACCCACTGAGGGACTGAGACACTACTGCCTGCTGGGCTGCCAGTGATTCCAACAGATGGTATCAGGTCTCAGAAGAGCCTAATTGGCTTATCATAGGCAATGCACATGTAACAAGGGCTTAGATAAAGCCAGCAAATACACCTCCAACTTGATGACTTGATTTTGTACCTGTGCTTTTAAAGTAAAATATAGCTAAGACTGTATGAATCCATTTGAGACAGCTGGATTCCAGCCTCTTGGAGCCTGCAGTCCCTTGCTGGAGTTGTAGTACAAATTACTAAAAACATCTGTGGTGGATGTTGTAGGCTGGCACAACCTGTGTGTTTGCATGGGAATCTCTGTGCTGCCTCTGCTCTAGTAGCTGTAAGGGAAGATCAGCCAGTGTGTCTAAAACAATGTCCTGATCTGTACAATATCCATGGAATCATATGCTCTAGTTTAGGGAAAGGCATGGAATCCAGAAAATTGTAACTTTGTCAGAGGTAGTATAGTTCAGTTAATGAGTTATATCTATCACTTTTAATGAGCACAAGGTTTTTTCCCATTTCTTTCTATAGGACTGACCAACAAGGTAAATCTTTTGCTGTTAGTAGGGTTTTGAGTTTTTACTTCAAGACTTCTATTGGAGTACCCAGTGATAAGAAAAATAGTCATAGAAATAACTTTTCATTTATGTGTTTTATAGTCATTGAGTTTTCAAAAATCCATTGTCCTGGCTTTTTTCCTACTTCAGTGCCTCCATAATGTGTTTTTCCTCAGTGGACAATGCAACTAAAAACCAATTTAAAAAATAAACAAACCCCTCTAGAGGAGCTAATTCTTCATCTCTGACATATAATATGCCATCTAGGAAAAAGTAGCAAACATTAAAGCCCAAACAAAGATATCTGCCCAAAACTCTTGCAAACTCAAGAAGATAAAACCCTGACCTTGAAAGAAATCTATGGGCTTGTACAGACCATATAGGGGAAATTATGCTGAATCTAAAACTGGAATTAAGAAAATTTATTAATTGTAAAGTCTTTGTAAGATTTGAAGCATAGGCACCTTCAAAGGAGTCTTGGTATAAAGATGCTACATCAGATGACAAAAGGAAATCCCCCTCTGGAGAATGACTTTCAGAGATTCACTGGATTCATGTAGTTACTGTTCTCATACTGTGAACAGGGGCTCAGAAGCTGCTTTTCTTGATTTACACAACGAGCTTATAGATAAGTGTAGATTATAGAAAGGGAGCAGACCCAGGAACCCACACAATATTATATGTTGATCTTGATGCTGAAACAGAATTCTCTACAAATCCTCATTCAGTTCCACATTTCCTTGAAGGGCTGGGCACACGTTCATGCATATTCTGCAGTATTAGCTGGCTGTTTATGGGATATGATGTTTGCAACATTCCACAACCTGGTCAGTAGTCTGCCTGACAAGTAATGTTTTGTTATTTTTGGATTTTGTGTTTCAGTTTGGAAGTTGTTTTCAAATCTGAAGTTTGTTTTTGTATTTGCTATCATGTTAGAAAGTTACCAAAACACAGAGTACAAATCTATTAGCTGCACTGTTCTTAAACTGCTTTTTGTATGAAACTTTGAGGTTTGCAGTTAAGCTGTCGTTTAGGTCCATTCTTCTGGAAAGAAACAGGTATGCCAGAAGGTTTCCCTAAACTACTTATATATAGGCAGAGCAAGCAGTCTATAGAAGCCAATAAAGTGGCACCCTGTGTCTCCAAATTAGAAAGCAACTAGAGTTTGATTAAAATTGCTATTGGATTCAGTAAGTTAGAGGGCTCTTACCTAGCACTATCTATAAAATTAATCAGCCACAAAATACCCCATGTAGATTGCCAAGCTCTTCACCCAAGAAGTTTTAGAAAATAAGCACAACTGGCACTTCAGATCCCCAGCACGTAGTATGAGAACAATATGCTTCCCAGCAGTTTGTGATAAACCAGCATGCATTTTAGCACTTCATTACTCATTGAGGCTGTCACACCTGCAATAAATGCAATAAATATAGTGCTGCTCCTGGCATGCTGCTTCATTGCATGGATTGGTTATGGCATCCATTGTCACTGACTGTCCCTTCCCTAAGTATTGCCTGTTCCTGGTTTCACATAAGCTATTTGGAACACAGCAGGGGATAAGACTGCACAGGGAAGTTTGCTGTGAAAGCTTAAAGGCATCAGCATTGCAAGTACCCATTATATTGCCCCTGGAGAATGCTAAGGGAAATAATGTGATTATTCATTTGGATCTGAAGTTGTATGGTACAGCCTCAAAAGCTATGGCAGCACAGGCTAGAGGAGTTCCTCCATAACTCAGCATCTCAGTAGAGAGCTGGCTGGGAATTCAGTTCCTAGTCAGTGATCATACGAAAAGAAGGTGTGTGTTTCTCTAGCTGCCAAAAGCCAGATCTCTTCAAAGCACTGTTTGCTGTCTCATTAGTGCTTCTCACCCTGGCATTCATTAACCTTCTCTGACGTGCTGTACAGGCTCTGCAGAATGAGGGAGTCACACTCCTTGCAATTTACAGCTCTAGCTACACAGTCTTTACAATAGTATTAAGAATCTCAGCCCAGGATCTTATTTCCCAACGTGCCATTTATTAACCATGAGCTAGTATTGATGTTAGATGGCTGAGAGAAGGTAATTTTTAGACTTTTATACTGGTCTTTCTTTCGCTATACTAAGAGGAGGAATTGGATGTTATTTTTTTCATCCAAATCTTTGATAGACTCAGGTTAGATTATTTCATGCTAAGCTTCTGGAGTCACAATGTCTGCAAACCAACAAAATCCTACATTCCACTAGTTAGCCTGCTCCCCAGGTACACAGGGAAATTCTGCCCCGGAGTTGTCAAGGTCTGCTTTACAACCTTGGCAGTTTCTAATATCCTTACACATCATGGCAAGCCATAAAATGGCTTTTCTGGACTTCTAGTGCAGTAGGTGCTCCCCTGGGCATTGTTCTGGATTTTTGCATTTGCTGGCTGCAGTCAGCAAGACCCCCCTGAGTCAGTCTGTGCACCCAGCCCTCTGCAGAGGGATGCACAGGGGCTGTGGCCTCAGGGGGACTGAATGGTGGCATGGGCAGGAATACAATTTGCTGCAGATCAGAATGATACCACTGTAGGGCAAACAAGTTTATAATAAAATATTTTGAAATAGCCCTGCAATACTGGTAAGGTAGAAGTGAGCATTGTTTTTTGTGTTGCCTTCTTTCTGATTGCTTGGGTTTAGACGTTTTGCTCAGGTGATTCTGCAGTACAAGGTCAGTCCATTCATTATTAGAAAGCAGAGTTTCTTTCTCCCCAGAGTTTAATTTCTAAACCTCAGAGATGCATTGTAAGACAATAGATGGTTAGAATTGATTTTAGAAAGTTATTGTTCAAGATCATTGTTCAGTATGTTCCAAGGTTGCTACTTCATGCTTTTTTATAATTACAATTTTCACTTCACCGACTTATTTGTAACGTTTGAGTGATTTGAATTGAAGTACGTTATGGTTTTGTGTGTTGTTTTGTCTATTTTTAGTTTCACAGCCCCCCATGTCCCCCAACAAAAGCAATTTCATCAGACAATTGAGAAATCAATTATAGTAGATAAGTAAGTCTTATACTGAATGCCGTGTAAGTATAGAGTGTAATCATTTGTCTAAATAGTGCTGCATGTTTTGACTTGAAACAATTTGTCCCTCATAGTTAATTTATAAATTTTGGTTGTGTTCAGGCTTCAAATGAGTTTTACCAGAGTTGGGAATAGGAAGGAGCTAACCACTGTGCAAGTTTGCGGCCTGTACTGGGTGACTTGCAGCAAGATAGATCATTACCCTCAAGAATTTGTGATTAAAAATTACTCCTCCTCTTTTCAGTTCGGTCAGCAGAACACCGAATCTAATTTTAGACCAGTGCTGACCTAATTTTAGGAAACTGAGTTCCTGTGGGTCCTATGTTACTCCCTAGCCTATTTTCTGTGAACGCCTCTTACAAGGGAATTATGAGGCTTGTCTTGGAGTCTAAAAATCTTGACCAAAGGCAACACTTAGAGCAGTTTTCATGGAGACACTTGTTGCTTGCATGAGCTGTACCCTGCTGTAACCTTCTTTTAATGCTTTCTTTAGGTAGCAACTATTCTGATTTATTGCTGCTTGTGGATGCAGTAAAAGATGGAGCACAAAGGGAAATCAAATTATCTAAATTCTTTGCAACCCATTATGTTTCTCAATCACACTTATTTCAAAGGCTAGCATTCAAGTCAGCTTGATATGGCTCATTATGATGTGAAAGCTTAGGTCTATAAATAATAAATTAAATCTATCATAGCTTACCAAATAAATAGTTTCTAGAAGAAGAACAAGTGATTCCACTCATTTAGATACTTACTTATTGCACAAGCATTTATACAAGTGGGAGTGAGTTAGCTTGAACTGCTTCTCTTGGATTACAGACAATCCCTTCTTTTTTTTGAATCACTGATGACTCTTACTGAAATGGCTGGAGAACAGAGTGAGCTAAAAGAAATTGCTCCTTTCAGGGAAGCTAAGCACACCATGCCCACTTCCTTTGACACAGCAAAATGCCATTGTTTGGTTATTGCTTACACACTTTTCCTTTTTCAATGTACCTGAGTCGTCACAGCTGAATAGCATCCATTGTCTGTGAAAAACTGTGAATAGGGGATGATGAAGTGGTAGTTTCCTGGAAAGGAGCAGAATTAATCTTCAGAATTCCCCATTCCTTATAAAAGGCCTTCTGACAATCTGAAAACTGGCAAGTGTGAGCATTGTTAAAATTCATGTGGCTTGGAAAACAGCCCTGTTGGATTGTCCATTTAAGCACATTTTTAGGCTGGAAGCTTTTACACCCGTTACAAATATATTGATTTTTAAAAAGGAATTATTGACCTTTAAAACCCTGGAGTCAGCTGCTGCCTGGTGTATTGGAGACTTTTGGTTATTTATATTCACAGAGGCCTAGGTGAGAGCTGGCAGTCTGGAGTCAGAACTGGGCAGTGATCAGAACTGGGGGGTGGGTGATGAAAGCACAAGGTTTACTAACACAGAATTACACAAGACTCACTACAGAAGGCTGAGATACCACTTACAGGACATCAGTCTCTATGCCAGAGTGGGGACCTTAAACTTAATTTCCTTACTACTTCTACCCTATTTCTGGGACAATTCCCAGTTTAGTTTATTCTTCTCTTCTGTGCCTGTCCTGATTGTGCAATCATTAACAGTAGTACCATTTTAGTAATATTAGGCTCAACTATCTAAGCAGTTTAGTACTCACAGACATGTGTGATTGTAGGTTTCTTAATGAGGGGTATATGTATGTAACACTAATTTTCGTATTAACCAAAGGATGACTAGGCTATTTCTGCTGTGCCTTGTATTTACATTTTCACCTCAGAAAATAAATTGTTTCCTAAGTTCAGGCAGAGGAGCAATTTTCTGACTGTCAAAACATATCAAGAAACATTATAAGAATGGGATATTAGTCACTGTGAATTAACAGTACAGATCTGAAGATAAAAACAATGCTGTTATTTAGTGACTATACATTGATAACAGATTAAATAATACATATTGGATTGCTTTTCTGTTGATTTTTCTTCTGGTTTTCCTCACTTGAAATGCTCAGCTAGTATCACAGAAGTTTTCATCCCCAGCAGGTTAACTGGCATAGAAAGCTTGGCTCTGGCAATCTAAGATGTTCACTGAAAAGAGGTTGCAATGATTTAGCATGGCTCTGAGTCACAACGGGTGACAATCAAATCCCCACTTGGATCTACAACTTTCCACTTTTATACTAGTGATATATTGGCACCCACATTTCTTCTCTTCAGTATTTCTTTCTTCAGCAGACTACAGCTCTGTACTACTTCAGTATTTCTAAGGAGATGTTTGCACCATGTTCTTTGTATTACAGTGGTTGTTCCTAGGTCTTTTATTTCTATTGTGCCTCTCAAAAGCCACTGTCCCATACCTCCACCATCAGTGCTAATCTGTTCCTTCTCGATGGACATCCTTGTGCACTGGCAGTGGGAGACTAAAATGCAGTGTGGCTTCTGCTGTCTTGACAATTTATGGGTACTGAACTGTCCAACAGAAGGATCAGAATTCATGATCCCTATCCCACTGTCACAGAGAAAATCCATTTGTCCTGCAGTGCTTCAGAATGTGATTGACAGGATGATGAAAGGTGTTTAATTGATTTTGTAGTGTGCAATAAAGCAATGGCAGAGTGACAACCGTGTTCTGCTCTGGAATCTGGACTCTAAGAGCACCAGCACCATCCTTACCCCAGCTCACCCCCAGCAGACATTACCCCTGCTCCCACTGCACTGTGAGCTGAAGGGACACAGGCCTGGTCAGAAGGTTTAGATCCAAAGATGTGTTCCAGTTCCTGCCCACAGTAATGGACCATAGGACAGCCCTGGCCTTCAGGGAGGGGACATCTGCTACATCACCTAAATGTGGTATTTGGAACTTTGTTTTATTCCATCTGTGTCCAGTTCTGGGCCCCTCACTACAAGAAGGACATTGAGGTGCTCGAGAGTGTCCAGAGAAGGGGAAGGGAGATGGTGAAGAGTCCTGTGAGGAGCAGCTGAGGGAGCTGGGGGTGTTTAGCCCGGAGAAAAGGAGGCTCAGGGGAGACCTGATCACTGTGTACAGCTGCCTGAAAGGTGGCTGTATCCAGGGAGTCAGTCTCTTGTCCCAGACAAACAGTGACAGGATGAGGGACGATGTCCTCAAGCTACACCAGGGCAAGGTGGACATCGGGAGGAATTTCTCTACTCACTGAAGGGTGGTCAGACATGGCAATGGGCTGTGCAGGGGGGTGGTAGAGTCTCTATCCCCAGAAGTGTTAAAGAAATGACTGAATGTGGCCCTCAGTGCCATGGTTTATTTGATAAGGTAGTGTTTGGCCTAAGGTTGCACTTGATGATCTTGGAGGTCTTTTCCAGCCTTAACGATTCTGTAATTTTTATTTGTTTTCTTTTGTATGTATTTGTATCTTAATCCTTATTTCTTTATTGATTCGTTTCTAAATCCACTACAAGTGTCAGAATTGTTAAGAGTAATGATGGAGAAAATACCTATTTATTTTCTGTCTCCCTTTCCCTTCTCTTATTTCTTTCCTTCATTTTCACATGTACTCTATTGCTCCCTTTTTCCCTCACCTGTGTTCATTTTATTCATCAGCAGAAGCAATCCTACAAACAGATTTTTCAGGCAGCTGTAGGGAATGCTGAGGGAACTGAGGAGTATTCCTCTGTAAATCCCACTATAATGCTGCACAGGGTTGTCTCTCTTTGCCCTGTTTGCTCCTACTGTGTAAAAGCCATCCTTCCATTTTAAAATAATTTTTTTTATGTATGCATTTGGCTCCAGACAACTTTATACATTCTCTTTGCAAGAAATTGCACAGAGTTAACATTTACATTTACCTTTTGAGGTGCAGCACTGATGATCTTTTGATTAATGTTAAACCTAGAAGTTATGCCTCTTTCCCCATTATGTTATCCAAGAAACAATGCTGAGGAAAAAGTAGATTATTCAGGCAGAAAACCCCCAAAATTAGTAGTGTGATGTGGCTGCAATTTTCCTGAGGCTTCTAAAATTATGTTAGGGGTTTTTTTTATAACAAGTGGTAGAAGTGCCTGTCATCTCTGTTGAATTCTAGCTCAGGTCTTCTAACCAGTTTCCCTTTCTTTTTGAACTTTCTCTTAGCTTTCTGTGAGAAATGCATTTTGATATTAAATTGCCATGTTTAGACAGGATGAATGTTCTGCAAGGTAGGGGGCTTTAAGTTAGCTGGTGTGAAGAGACAGGAATGATCCCACTCTGTTGTGATCAGCAGCTGTAAGGTCCTGCACTTGCAGCTTGTATTATCATTTTTGAGATCTGAAACTATTTTTATAATAATGGACTTACCTACATAAGATACTCGGTTTGGCACAGGTAAAATTGGATGAAATGACAGGGTTGCTGTGGTATGCTGAAAGTCAGACTCATTCAGTGGTCCCATCTGACTTTCATATTTATGGATCTTTCTGCTAGTTTTGTTTTTTGTTTTCATCAAATATCAAACTTCATTGCAAGCACAAAAACCCAACTTAATTATTTTCAGCTCCTGAGGTTTCAAACCCATTAAACAGCAGAGAGGCTCAGTAATTGTTTTATTACTACTTCTGAAAGTGTAATAATACTGGTGGCAACAGAGGACAGTGAGCAAAACAAGGAGAGAAATGTAAAGGTGTAAATAGAATCATTAAAGCTGTTTCACACGAGATAAACACCAATGTCAGGTTAATATTTCAAACCACAGACAGCAGTTTTAATTAACTCTTCCTTTCATTTCCCTCCTGAAGAAACTAACTGCAGAAATATTTGGCTTTCTTTCCTTTCCTCTCAAATCAGCCACCAGCTAGAAAGAAGTTAACAACTGCAAGAGAGTAGCTGCTTTCTGCAGTCCTTGGTAACACAGAGGTTGTCTATTTTCGTTCTGTCCTGGCCCAGTTCTGCTCTGTTTTGCTCTCCAAGAGCAGTAGATGGGACATGGACAGTGCCAGGTGGCTCCTGGCAGGGCAGGGCATTGTTCTGCTGCACACACCCCGGTGGTGTCTGTAAATGGGTTAGCTGCAACACCTAATCAGCGGTTTGCCTTCATTTTCTGCTGCCTTCACTCATAGTCAGGATTAAAAACACGTAGAAGACGAATTTCTTGTGTTTGGACTTGGTTGTTTATTAAATTTTATCTGAAGTACAGAGAGCTTTCCAACACTTCTAGTTACTGGCTAAAAGCGAGCAAAATGGAGAGTGAATCTAACTAGTTACAAGGTTTTTAAAAGCTAAACAGTCTAATAGAGAGCTAACACCTATATTATTTACACTTTTGATCCAATAACCAAACCTCTGTGACCTGCAGAGCAGCACTAATGACCCAACCAAAAACTACTACCTGAAGCTAGGAAGAAGGCAGAAGACAGAAGGAGACAATACCCAAAATCTTCCATCTTGTCACATACCTATTACTATATTCTAAAGCCCCAAATTCAAAACCCTTCACAATGTGGAATTACACACTTCTATTTAACTACACTCCAGTGATTCTAACTCCATCACTCAAATTTGGAAGCTTTCTCCAAGGCCTCCAGTCAAAAGCAGTGTTCCCCTGAGGGTCAGTGTCAGAAAGCACAGAAAGCTCAAAACTCCCAGGCTTCAGGGTTCCAACAGGGTGTCCCCAGGAAGGAACCCTGAACCATGTCCTGGCATGGCAGGGACATGTGTCTCTTAGCCTGGATTGTCTCCTGGAGTTTTATGGGATAATTTCTTGTTTATTATGTATTCAGTGTATTAGACATGACACAGGAGTGGTTGTAAAGTTGTGAGGATGTGGTCGTGAGGAAGGCAGAGTTTTTAAGTGTTTAGGAACTGAAGAAAGGCTCCTCTGCTCAAAAATTCCACGTTCTTTTCCATTCCTGTGTATTAAATGTATGGTTTTCCCAGACCCTTGCCTCAAATGTGATTCATAAAGCTGTGGTTGTATTTCCGTTTTGAGGGTGGTTTTTGGCTTCTTTAGGATCTAGAACTTTTATGGTGTCATATATGCATATGTATTTGTACACAGCACACAGTTTTATAGGATTTTTGAGTGTTTTACCTTCTTGAGTTTCATGACAGAATCTCTAATGTTTGCAGCTTAGGAAAAAACTTGAGTCTTTCCATTGCAAAAGTTGGAAAGAAGTCCTTAACAGAGAGTTATGTATCTCATTTTCTGTTACCACCACACACTTTGTGCTCTTGTACATCTTGATGCATTGATCCTGTCCCTTAAACCTCCAGTATCTCTACAACACAAAAAATCATTTGCAACATGATTTTAAGTACTGTGCGGCTCCAGGCTCCAAGCTTCCTTATAAATCCACAATTTACTTGGCTTTTACTCTGGTTGCTTGACCGTGTGGATCCTGGTATTGTCCTCTGTGTAACCTACAGATCACTTGGATGATGCATGCTTTGCTAAACATTGCCCAACATTGCTGGTGCCCTGAGGAATAAGAACATTTTTCTCAAATGCACACTATTACTGTGAAAAGGCTGGGAAAGACACCAAGAGAAACAGGAAGGAAAAGCCATACAGACTTTGCTGAGCATAACTGAAAATTCAGATTATGTCTAACATCCATTTGAGAAGTGCCATTCAGACCTGCTCTAGAGTGTACTCTTTGCTCTCAGAGGTGTTTCCTATTGGACAATAGTTTATTCACACAGATTGTCTTTAACACAGCATTCCTTAACTAGCCAACAACTCACTAATGAAATTGCATCCAAACCTAAAGAGAATACATGTCTATCATACTTAGCTTCCTCATAATTTTTGAGATTTGAATTACAGTCAAAGGAACACAAACAAGCAAGCTGATGTTGAGTGAAAAGACTTTTCACATGTTAATGAAATGAAGGAGAAAAGTATTTTCCTGTTGGTTGAGTTTTGAAAGACATCAGTTTTCACAAATCCAGATTATTTGATAAAGCTTGAGTATGGGAAAAACTACCTTGTGATGAACACAATATTATTTTTATTTTGTTTGAGGAAGAAAGAAATAAAATGGTGCCTTGGAATCTGCATAATCTGTGTTTTATTTTGGAGAAAATACAGACCACTGGATTAAATAAATATAAGAAATAATGTAGATTTTAATTTTTTTAATTTTAGTCCTAACAAAATAATTAAACAGAAACCTAAAATTCTTGATTTTATTTCAAAGGAGAGTCTGTTCAAACTCATTTGTGATTAAAATTGGAAACATTACCTTGTATTTATATTAGATTCTGACATTATTTCCACATGTATATTCTGAGATACACTACACATTTGTTACATTACTCCTTTATGTTTCAGTTGAATGTACCCTTCACTAGTCTAGGTGGTCAAAGGTTCAAATTCTACTGGACTGAAAATGCTAAAAGAGTGTGGTAAAGTTTGTTGAAAAATGCAAGAATTGAAGGTAAAGAAAGCAATAGCTCTTATCCACCAAGTGCATTCATCACTAACTTACAGAGTGTTTGAAAGATGCCAGCTAAGAGTTTTTCACCCAGGGGGTGTTTGGGCACTGGAACAGCTCCCCAGGGCAGTGGTCACAGCTCCAAGGCTGGCTGAGTTCAGGAGGTGTTTGGACAACTCTCAGGGTGTGACTCTCGGGGATGGTGCTGTGCAGGGCCAGGAACTGAACTCAATGACCCTGATGGGTCCCTTCCAATTCAGAATATTCTATGATCCTGTGATTCTAAGACTTCTTTACTTTAAGAAAACTGCTCCCCTCAAAAGGTAATGCCTAATCATGAGGGCTCGATGCCTGTTTTGCATCACATGCCTTGCTTTAACCTCTATAAACATCCTCAGTCTTAGACTAAGATTAGATTTGATCTTAATTGATTAGAGGGTGTTACAAGAAGGTCATGGAAAGCAACCTAACAAGTGTGCAAAGTGCTCCCTATTCTAAAAATAGGGCTTGTGTAAATTCAACTTGAAATGCCATCTTAATTATGACTAATAGAACTGTTCAAAATGTTACTTGTAGGTGCAGTTGGCTTACCTTGCAACAAAGTTCTATGCAGTGGGGAGGAGGTAACCCTGACTCTGTTCAGGGTGCAGGGAATAGATCTCCAGCTGCTCTGCTGGAGCTACAGTGACATTAACAGAGAGCTAGGAAAGTGGCTAAGTGTGTTTGTTTCAAAGGAGATGAAACTTAATCCATTTTTGCAGGCCTCTGTGCAGAATATGGTTTTTCAAGTGGTAGGGATGGATTTAATACCTTTCTAGAGGTTGTTATCAAGAGCTTGTTCATTCCTGATGTGGAAAACCTTGTTGATTTATTTAGAGCTCTTCATCTTTGGGTGGAGTTTTATGTTCAAATGAAATACACAGAAATACCAGAGAACTGAAGAACCTTCTATTCAAGCTGATTTTTTGAGGGGAAAAACTTGTCTGAACATTTTTATTTTCTAAATGAAATAAGTTATAAGACTGAATCACTTAACTGACCACAACATAACTCCTGCCTCTCCTGAATTCAGCTTCTGGAGGTGAAATGCCAAGAGGGATGCCAAACTCAGAGCTGAGGGGATCCCTGGTCACCCACCAGAGCAGCTGCCTGACTCTACCTTCAGCTGATGTGTGGCTGGTTTAGTCTTCAAGGCTCAAGCAGAGCTCCAGAGTTGAGCATGTCTCTGTCTTAGGGATGTTTCTTCCCAGATCCAGGGTACCAGCTCTGCATCTTATTGTTCCCTGAACATGTTTCATGGGTAGTGGATTCTCTATTTTGAGTAAAATAGGTAGGGCAGTAGGAAGCATTGTACTGATTTTCCTTCTGCTGTCCTCCACTACTGAGCTCACCAGTAATGAATGACCCAAGACTCTGATCACAGAGAAACAGCATTGGAATTATTTGCTTATTTTGGTGAAAATATTATGCTGAAATGAAGCTTCACAGAAAGAGCATGCCACTCACACAAGTCTTGCCACCTGGCCCACAGCCAGACCATTTTTCTGTCAGTGATACCAAATGCCATACGTTTCCTTAATAATTCATCTCGTATCAAAAAAGACTCAAGTTAAAGCATGTGTTTCTGCTTTACAAACAGCTCCTTGCACATGTGCTGACTTTGCAGCTGCTTCCTGCAGTCTTTGACTTCTGTAATTAGAGCAACTGGCCAGCCCAGCTAATGATATTAAACTGACTGGTCTAGAATGTCATTTATCTCAAGGGTTTAATTTGCTCAATACAGGGCAGCACAATACAAGGTTTGCATGTGTTATGGCTGTAGCTTGATTTTTTTAGCTCTTGTTGCTAAGTTACAATAAACTGTTATCACAGTAAATTGTCTGCATTTAAATGGACTAAGATTGCACCTGAAAGGAGCCACCCAGATGAGAACTGATAATATACTGATGTCTCAGAAGAAAGGAAAATAACACAGAAAAACTCAACTTGTGAACAGGATAATTTTGGATTCTAGACATTAGCCAGACAGGCTCAAAAATAGCTGCTGAGACCCCAGAGACCATGACATGTGCTTCACTAGCAAGTGACTAAGAGGTGGTGTACAATAAATAGGTATTAATTTAAAAATAAGTTACATGAATATTATCAACTGTTAATAGAATCACAATGATCTGTTGTCTGAATTGTACTTTAAAATTACTTTCCCTGGAAATTATCTGATACCCTTGCAGTCAGGCACCATACCTAAACACTAAGAAAAAGAAGTAAATATTAAAAGAAGTATCAAAGTCTCTCCACTTGTCTAAATGACTAGAAATAATCTTAAAGCCTAATGTTGGTAAATGCTTTCTACTTTTACAAGTGGAAAATTGTACTATATTCTGATGGAAAATGATGTAGAATCCATGCTGACACATCAAGATGTTGTCCTACCTCTTCCTGAAGATCTGAATTCTCTGAAAGAACCACCTTTTTACCCCTAATCTATTTTAAGGAGTGCATGGAAGGGGTAGTAGCTAAGGGGAGTCTTTATTAGTGCCATGTTTGAGTTCATTCCAGAAATGTTCATGATGGGTCAGTGGATTGTGGGTCTTGGTGGCTCTGGGAAGCTGAGTGGTGTTCTTTTGTTAATTGCCGATTCCTGTTTGGTCACCTCCATGGGTGTGATCAATGTGGGACCTGTCATCTTCCTTGAGCAGAGAGTCCTTTTCATGGCAGTAATGTCAGGATAGCTTTTTTCAGAAAAGGGTTTTAAATTCAACTCTTAATAAACATATTGCCAGTAGACAGAAGGTCCAATCAAATAGAACGTGTAGGATACTGCAGAGAAACACCATAATAACACATAGGAAACACAGAAAAATTCAGTTGCAATTGTGACACTTTCCACAGTACAGAAAACCTGTAAACCAAATCAAATGTCTTCCACTGCAGTTGCACCATTAAAATCCAAAGGTAAGATTGTGGAATTCTGCAATGTGCACTAGCTGGTCTGACACTCACTCTGTTTATAGGTCTAGAAAAATATGATCCTGGGTTAATTTTAAAGGTGTCACCCTCCAAAGAAAGCCATTTGCTAAAAAGCATTGGATTGACAGAAATGAAGCTGTTGACATTCAGTGAAAGATTTCCATTAAAATCACAACTAAAAGCTGTCAATCAGCCCCAGCAGAAACCTGCTTAGACAACTCTGCTAGAAATACTATACCTCCTCGAAAAATGGAAGAAGAGTATTTTCCCAGGATTTCAGGGTGGGGAGAAGCAGCTTCTCTCTTTACTTTAAATTGCTGTGCCAGAGACATTTACTGTCCTTGCAAAAACCCTCCTGCAACGCTGAATTTTTGATTCACAGCAGAAAAAGCAGAGAGGAATGCAGACAGAATATGTAGTGCAGCACTGCCTGCGCTTCAGCAGACTTGTTCTGGTGCTTTCAGCGAGCACTACTTTTGAAAAGCCCGAAAATGCATCGCATCTATACGAGAGCCCCTCAGAGAGAGGGGGAATGGCAGGGAAGCGTTTCTGTGGGCTGTGGAATTTCAACTCATTAAAGTGATGAAACAACTGCTGTGGGAATGAATCCACACGGAGTCCATGACAGACGCCTGGTACGCTCCATTCCCAGCAGCACAGCACAAAAGCCTCATCATTTGGCAATACTGGGAAGCCTCTTGCATCCACGGGAGCAGGTGGTAGCGCAGCCGCAAAAGTTGCATTAAGGGGAGAAAATGCGGTCCCTAGGTTGTATTTTGACCTGCCATGTCTCCCCCCGGGGGTAGCTGGGTGAACACACAGGGTTAACAGCACTGATGGCATGTAACGCCAGGTGCTCAGACATCCACAGGATTAGTGCCAGTGCCAGTGCCAGCTTTCGTGCACAGCCTGGCACCCTCGAAGCCTGGGGTAAAAAAAGACACTTAAATCTCTTACCTTGGTCTAGCCCAGTGTAGCTTTTTGGTTGTTCTCCGTCCACTGTGAGGAAAAGAGAGACGAATGCCAGCTCCCAGTGAGTCATCCTAAAGGGCAGAGCGGGCTCGCTCGTGGCTGGGGCTGCGGGCGGCCGGCGCTGTGTGACAGCCGCGGGCTGGCGGCGCGCGGGGCCCAGCGCGTCCCATTGCGCAGCCCGCGGCGGGGGGAGCGGGGACACACGGCCCGGAGCAGCGCCGGCAGACGGGAGCGCAGCGGCACGGCCAGGGAGGTACAGCACACGAAACACAATGTACCATGTGGCTGCGGGCTGCCTTCCCTGCCCGCCGCCCAGCCCCGCAGCGCGCTGCCCAAAAGTTACTTCTTAATATGGGATGCGCTCCCCGGTTTTAGAGCCTCCCCGTGTTCTCTGTAGCCTGTGCTCGGAGGGGCTCCTCGGCATTTCGGCGATTACATTATCATCCCTCTCCTGTGCAGGCTGGCGAGGATGCTCTACGCAGAATATGTTCAGTAAAGGGAGTGTGTCTGTGGCTATGTGAAAAGCAGCACTTGGCTCCTTGCAGCAATTTTATAGGCTGCTTATCTGGGAGGGGGAAACCAAGGGCAAGGGCGGTAATTCTGGCATCAGAGGGGGGAAAAAAAAGGAAAATATGTTTGTAGCCACAAAATTGTACGTAAGATAAGTTGGGGAGAAAAGCATTTCTTGGTTACTCCTAACAGAACAAGGTTGGGATAATTTCTGAGTCTCTGGTTTATCATCTCAGTACATGTCCCTGTAGATCAGAAATTGGTGCTAGAGACAGAGCCCCTCCTGGGGATTCCCAAAATAATTTTCAAGAGGAATAGGGAAGCTGTTAGAGTGGGTTACTTGCACTAAATGACAAAGATTTCTCTGGGTAAACACTGCTAGTTTATAATCTCTGTAAGTCTCTAAAGTATGGTTTAATAATTTCATTATGCTCACACCCCTCATATGCATACGTTTGTTTATACAAATATTTTCTTAGGACGCTAATAGAAGACAGCTTTACAGAAGTTGGTGAGGGCTGGAAATACTTTAGTGTCACTAGGGAAGTGGAAGAAATGTTTAGGTTCTCACTGTTGGCTAACTAGTTTGCTAAATCTGAAAGGTTTTTGTGGGCTTTTGAATGGCCTTTATTAAATTATTTGTACTACTACCTCTGTGTCAAGCTGTGCTCAGATGCTCTGAATATTTGCCAAATTTATCTGTCTGAAAGAGGTCATGGTGTTTTATATTTTATATTCCTGCAATATGACTGTGTGTGGATGATCTTAATCTTGACTAATTGGCACAAAATTCCCCAAGAAAACTAGGAAAAGAATTACAGCAAAAGGCGAATGAGCTAAGATAGGTATACATTATTGATTAGAAAACTGAATGTAGGATAGTACAAATGATTGCACCAGTTAAATATCCATTAGGTGTTCTGACTGTGTTTCCCTCTGCAGAGTACAAAATGATTTGGGTTATTTATCCTGGTCTTATTGGATAAGGATGGTCCTGTGAGAATGAGATATGAATCCTCTAGATTTTTTTTTTTTATATTTGATTTAATTATATATATATAATTCTGACTGTGCTAAAGGTACTAGGGACTTACTGGACTCTAATTCTAATGAAGCAGAACAGCTGCCCATATCCAAGAGCCTAGGAAATATTTCCTTAGGCTGATTGCAGGCAAAATTGTACTTTGGGGTTTTTCCCCCCCTGAAAATTTGAACAATATGGCAACCTTCTTTTAACCCCATTAATTTCCACATCTAACTCTGCATGGTGGCATGAATAGTGAATACCTGTGAGCCATATGCTGCTGTAGAGTATAAGGAGACTTCTCCTTCAAACAGCATGAAGTATATCCATGAGAGTGTTTATCTGAACTCTCTGTGGACCTAAATTCATCAAGAGAAATAATTTGGTACCACTGAGTAGTGGCCATGGAGAAGTGCATCACTATGGATAATCAGCTGTATTTAAGATGTCTCTCCAGGGCTCATTCAGGGCTCTTAGAAGTCAACCAGAATTGTAGGTGTATTCAAGGTGTAACAGACCACAAGTGGAAAATGGTTGGGTAGGAGAAGAAAAAGATTTTGTGCCATGGAGGATGCCTGCTGTAACAAAGACTGTGCTTCAGCCACTCTGTCTGGTACTGGAATTGTCCCTTAAGGTCCTGCAGCACTGGGAATATTCAGTGGAGAGAGACAGGGCAGGAGCAGGTACCAGTGACAGAGAATATAAGCAAATTCTTAATCACATTTTTCTGAGGTGACAAATGGCAGTGGCTGAAGCTGTGTGTCCTCCATGCCAGGATAGGAGCAAATAGAGCAACTAAAGTGACTGTGACTGACTGAATTCTTGCACATTTAGAGAACCACAGACTTGGTACCTGATTCTTTAGTACTGCTCTTTCTACCTTTCACATTGATAGAAATGTCACTAAATCACCCACTCATGATCATATCTATAAGACATTACCATTATTATAAAAGTGATCATGAAAACATTTTAAAAATAGGAAGAACTCCCTTGAAATCTATTTTTCTGTAGCCTTGTCCTTTCCATTCCTAAGGGAACGCTTTATTAGTTTCTTGCAAATTCCATTCTCCATTGAAATTTGACCCAATGCAAGAGGTTAGGGAAGAATGGACCCAGTTTGGCTGGGAGGACTGCTGCTATTGTTTTGTCAATGACTGTTTTTGTCAGAGTAAATATGGAGTAAATTCTTATTCCAATTAAACTTGTAAAGCTGCATATTGCAAAAATTGCATGAATAAAACTCTCTCAGATGTCTATTTATTTAGAAGCTCTATCTGATGACAGGAGCGTTATTTTCTGGAGATGTTGATTGACAACCTTCTTCAGATCAGATAGTGAAGATTTGCATATGCCAGAGTAATCCTTAGGTTACTTACTGCCAAAATAATTGGGAGTTTTTGCTGCAGAGATAATGAGCAGGTCAAGAATCAGATTTTATTGTAAGTCAGAGGTTGGCAGTGTTGCATACAAAAACTTGTAGTGCAACTGCACTTGCCCTTAGCTGCCATAAAGCCCAGGCTGCCTGAGGAAGCTGTGACATCTCTACCATTTGAATACTCTACCAGTATTCAAAACCATCTCAGACAAACACAAGAACACAGGAGGGCATCCAGAAAAAAGAAAAATGTATTTTTACTTAGAATATGGTTACTGTGATTGTATTTCCCCAACCCCCGTGCTAAATAGTTACTGAATATACAAATGGAATGAGGTCAGAGCTGGTCCTTTTCCTTGACTTATCGTTGAATGCAACAAAATGGACTTGATGATCTCAACCTAGTTAATTGTGTGATTCTGTGAAAAATCACATAATTGCAGAATGATACTTTAGATGGGTCAGCTTTATCTGTTGAGTGGCTGGGCACCTTCCAAGAAATGACCAAAGACTCTGGAAAACAGTGATGTTCCTGAGTTCTTCTGAAGCAACGTAACCCATGTGCTTATTTCTTACCCTCCCATATCCCAGTCGTTATTCCTGCTAAATTTCATCCCCTCACACCTCCTTGTATTCTGTTACAAATAGAGAACAAAGCGTTTTTCATTATTATTTTGCCTTTTTCTTTTACAGACATATGCTTCTGTGTTTAGTCACTGTTAAGACTCCACACTTGACTCAAAATTTTGCACTTCAACTTAGGTGCTGAAAATTTTGTGATTTTAAACTCTAGTAACAAATTCCAAGCATTAGACCTGCTATATCTTCTCTCTCAAGCGTTATTTTGAGGTTAAGTAATGAAATTTGAGTTCTGGAAAGTAAAATAGACTTGAGAGAAACTTTAACCTTGACTGTTAAGGGCAAACCTACTCCAGTGGTGATCTGCTATGTACAGAAATCATTGACTTAAAAGGTACAATTCCAGAATGCAAAACCAATACTAAAGTTGTATCCTTTCTTTCTTTGGTTTGCAGCCCAAAATACCACATCTGATGTTAGAAATGTATTTACATTCAAGAATCTGAACTTATTGTAATACAAGTGGGCTTTTTTGAATGGCAGTTGCTATGTCCATATGTCTATAAATATGAAATATTATGTTTTCAAAACCAATTAAATAAATGGTATGAATAAATGGTATGAATGATTTGGCTGAAAAGGTGGCTGCACACAGCTGCCATTAGCTGTGTGTAGATATTTGTGTTTCGGTTTACTTACGAAATGTGAAGAACCACATGGAGACAGAACACAAGACCATGTTAAAAAAAAAAAAAGGACTTTTTGTCTGTAGATAAATAAGCTGTAATATTAACTGGAGAGAATGTTTTGTGATTGCCGAAGCTGGCAGGAAAGCTTAAAATGGTACTTTTTTTCCAATTCCATTTTATGAAAAGATGATTTTTTAAAATCACAGTTTAGAAAAAGGTACTGAATTGGATTGATTTCATTCCTATTCCACAATGCAGCTCAAGCTGTGGTTTTTTGGGTTTTGCCTGCACTCTGCATGCTCCAGTGCTATGGATTTCTGAATTGCTGATGTCATCCTATTGCAGTAGTTGAGTATTTTTGTTATTAGGAATTTTGGAGTTGGCTGTTTTCTTTGCCTGGTGCCTAATGCAATGCCTCATCAAAGTAGTCCTGACAGAACACATTGATTGCTCTGTTTGTCCTCATCATGGGTAAGGGGAGCTGATTAATTCTTTTCTGTTCCTGCAGCAGCTTCTTAAGCAATTGTTGTGTCTGCCCACATCTCAGCTTGTGAGGTGGGCAAAACATTTGCCTCTCGCTCTGCTCTCACATGAAAGGATAGTTTAGAAACCAGAAGGATGCTCCTTCCTACAGAGTATTCAAGTGAACGTAATTCTTCAGTGCTGTACCAGTGACTCAATATCCCTGCACATCAAGAAGATGATCTCAGGTTTCTACAGCAATAGCCTTGACATATAATGTGTGCTACCTGATTTTACAAGGATGCTGAGCTCTTGAAAAGAGATTTTATAAAGTGTTTTTTAATACTGTGGCTTAGTTCAGTTGCAGTTTCTATTGTAAAACAGTATTTTGGTGTCTGAAGCATTCCTGGAAAAAGAATCCCTTTGGATCAGGACTTAAGCCTTAATTTTATTTTATCTTTCTCTATTAAATTGGGACAAAAAAATATTTTGGACATTGCTGCTTTTAGAAGACGAATTAATATGTGGTTATAAAACCAAAACTCTCAACATTTACCTGGAACTGAAATAAATGCAAAGCTCCAAGGCTTTAACAAATACTTTTTTACACTGAAAAATTATCAGTCCATTCAAATGCTAGGCTAGCACTTCTTTCCTCCTCCTTTCTTCACCAAAATGTGTCCAGTTTGGAAATAGCTGGAATAGTTCATCCAGATGAATGAAAATTTGCCTCAGCTGAATGATGGATTCAGATGCAGCCAGTATTTGGCGTTAAGACTCTTCCTGGAAACCAGCTTTAAATTTATACCTTAAATTGAATGACAAAGGGTTCATCCCTGACTCAGAGGAGTTGGGAAGTCTGCCATGTCAATTGTTATTCCAGAATACTAAAAGGTTTCGTTTCACATTGCCAGAGGACCCAAATAAATTTAGGTTTAAAATAACCCCAAAAGCCCAAAGAGTCTGCTGTCAGGGGAACAGATAGTTCAATAAGAGGTATTTATGTGGGTTCAGGGATAAATTGGATGCCTTTTCTCAGCAGTACACTTTGGCTTTGCTCTTATCAGAGGCTGGCATGAGTGATTGTCTGCTGTTTATTCAAAAGCATTAAAAATGCCCTGTGGCGAGTGCACTCCTACTGATGAATACTCAGACTGATATTTGGGTAGTGCTAACTGCTCCAGAAACTTGAGGTAGCTCAAACCCTGTGCCCAAAATGGGAAAATGTACCTCTGGCTTCCTTTATATGTAATGGTGATATACACGAGGACCTGTCTCTCAAAATCTTAGTGTTCTCCCTAAAACACTGTGGAAACATCTCTCTCAAACCCAAACTAGCAATTTTCACTTTGAATAATTTTCGATTCATGCAGTGTGGGATAAGACCCAGAAGGAATTAAAATTTCAATGTTTTGTTTTGTTAATGAAATCTGTTAATTTTGGCCAGAGGAATATAATTATATATTAGAATAAGTTGTTCAGAGCCCAGAAATTGTGAGTGGTTTACCCCTGAGGGGTCTCTTTACCCCTGAAAGCATAGCTAGTAATGTCTTGTTTGGTATCTCCCTGATGAGTAAAGCTTAGAAAATGCAGCTTACTTCACTGAGCTGGCTTTTGTTGCTGGCAGAATTGCTCCTTGGTACCAGTTTGCTTTTGTAGGGGAAGGTATTAACGCAGAATTGCCAAGCACAGTGGCTATTTTGGGCTCGAGAGGTAATGAGAGGTTAAAAGGTGCGAAGTAGGGTTCCAGCTACCTGGTTTTGATAGCCCATGCATCCCGGAAATTTAATTACATATTAACGGCTGCTTTCCGTGCTGTTAATGCTGTGAAATGGCCTGTGAGGGAGATGGTCTCAATTAGCCCTTGCATTAACTTTGTGTCATTAATGTGTGCCAGTATTGATGCTTTTAATTGCATGAGACTTGAGGAGAGCTCGAGCAATCACACAGGGATCCTGATTTGACTGAAGTCTGGCCTCTCAGGTCACAGCAATACAGAACTATTGGGTTTGGTTTTAAAAAAAGTAATCCAGAAATAGGGCAACCAGCAGAAAAAGATATTCTATTTTTACAGCACTAGGAGTGGTTTAGGGCTTGCTGTTATTCCTGAGTAAACCCATCCTTTGTAATGATAAATAAACTTATCCGTGACTTTGTTTTAAAATCTTAGTAAAGTTCACATTGGTTTTCTAGTCTGTCCTTCATTTATTTTCTGTTGACTCTCTCTTTCTGCCCCTTCCTCCATCCCTCCAGTGGCTCAGCCTTTTAAAGATTTCCTGCCTTCCTGCTGGATACATTAGGCATCATAGTGACAGCATAGCCCAGTCACTGTGGCATCAGGCTCAAGGGTTATCCTTTTCAATGCAAGTCAAATTTCAGGGAAAAATTTTAGTGCCAGATGATTCTGGTTTTGCCCGCTTAAAACCGATTTTTGAGCAGGAAGCATAGGACTGAGAAAGATCTGCTTGAAGTATGGGATATCTTAGAATTGGTTTTATGTATTCATTAAAGGAGTGAATTTTTTTCAAGCTTACTGAATAGATGCACTGAAGACACAGTGATACAAGGTTTTTTGGTTTTAGGGTAAAATAGTATTTTGAAATAATTCACCCTTTTAAATTATAGATTTACGCTTAAGTCCATCTGCTTTCCCCTGAAGATTACATATATTGAAGCCATATTTATTCTTCTAGAACACAAATCTTGGTTCTTTTTGTGCCTCTAATTACAGTGCAGAGATATCTAGGTGCTTATATTCTGTCCTGATGCTATGTAAAACTGTCTCAATTTTCCTCCAGAAGCCCCTCTCTGTAATCATTCCCTAAGGGCCTATTATATCAATTGACTCTGGTTTATTCATACCGTGGTACTATGAGTAGAAATGCTGCCTCATTCTTAATTTTTTTATAAATCAAATTATATTTGTAATATTTTACTTAATTTGGTTTTTTGTATTGATATTTAAAAATAATAATAATTTCATATTTTATTCATTGGAAATTCACCAGTTTGTTTCTAAGCTTGAATAAACTTGTATGTAAGGAGAAAACTTCTTTGCACATGCTCCGAAAATATCTTTCAAGAACAATCTAAATGGATTAATGAATTATCTAATTAGAATAGTTCACTTTCTCTAGGTTTTATTTACATGGTAGTAAATCCTAACTGACACTAATAAATAGGAGAAAAAACTTCCTCAGGAAAGTTCACTTGCAAGCCTAAACTGAGCTGTGTTAACTGAAAAGCTGTAAGTTCATAGAAGGTTAATGTTTATGGAGTCATTAATCAAAACAAAACCAGCTCAGGAATGCACAATGGGTATGCTACACTAGGTTTGTGTCAGAGTCATAATATTACTTTTTAAAAGGCAAAACTGTGTTTTCCCTTTTTTCCCTCTTGTATATGAATATGCATGAATATACAGAAGTCTAATTCTATATCAGAAAAGTGCTCAGCCTAGAAAATCATGGTCAAGCTGATTAGAATTTGGTAAAGTCAAAAAAGAGTCTCATGACGGAGAATTTGGAGGAAAACTTTTTTCTGTCTTTCTAATATGTTTTCCTCTAAAATGTAGTATAATGGTCTATGACCCGATTAAAAATTGTGAGCAAAAATTGATAATGGTTCATGCAATTAACTTTAAATCAAGTGCAGTGCATCTATTTTTACTGTGAATTGGGAAGTCTTGTTGAAAGGTTTCATGCTTGACTGTTCCACATATTGGTCAGAAATGGTTTGTAGTATCAGGAATATAATTCTATCTAATGGCAGAAATGGAGAGAGGTGTAAAGAAGGCGACAGCTGGATTAATGGTGACAGTTCTGAGTGTGCTATTTCTTAGCCTTGCCCAATTATGACATTTGGATGCCACTTTTAATTTTCACAAATTTGACCTATAAGGCATGGTAGTGTGAGTCTTTCCAGCCTCATGAAGACCAGACCTGTACATCTGTTAGACAAACCATGGCTGTTTCTTTTAGTTACCTAATTGAATGGTGAGAGATACTTAAGTGCAGCTGTATTCCTGTCATGCATATTTGAGTGCTTGAGAGAAATATTTTCCCTTGACTGCTAAGTTTGCATCTATTTTTTTTCAATGCAGAAGTTGTAGTCAGTGTTTTAATAACTATGGTAAGATTTTAAGGTTTAAAAATAAATAATCTAGGTAATTTCCCTAAAAGTAGAAACCTGAAGAGTTTTCTCAGCTCATGTGCTAATTTTGATATCAGCAGAACTTGAAATCTGAACATCCATGCTTGGGACGTTGTTGATAAAATTTTTAAAATGCATCTTTTCATTGGTATTGATACAACAGTTAAAACCGAATAAAGCAATTATTAACTTGTCCCAGGTGTGGCATCCAGCAGTTCAAATTCTGTCTTGTTCTTGTCCTTCATACACTGAGGTGATCATGCAAATAAAGATCAGAAAAATAAACTGTAAAAGTAAATGCTGATAACTTACATAAGCCTTAGTGTCTTAGAAGTTTAACCCAAACATCTGTCTGGTATTTCTGCAACAACTTGTATTCTCTTTCCAAAATAGTTCAAGTAGTGGAAAAATAATTATAATACTAATGTTATGTGGAGCTATTCTTACATCCAAGGCTTGCAGTGGAGGCGTGTATTTCCCATTTCCTCTTACTGTTCTGGTTAGGAAGAAGCAGTAACTAAAACTGAGTAACTTTGGACTTCCATCCAGCTTTGGGAACTACTTGAGGAGTCCTTCTATCTGGCCAGCCTGGAGCTCTTTCCAGACCATAGAATGATAGGATCATAGACTGTTCTGGGTTGGAAGGGACCTTAAAGTGATCCTCTACTTCCAGCCCCCCAGCCATGGGCAGGGACACTTTCCACTAGGTCAGGTTGCTCTCAGAATCCCATCCAACCTGGAATTGAACCCTTCCAGAGTTGGGACCTCATCAGTGCCTCAACATCCTATAAATAAAGATTTTCTTCCTTACTTCCAATCTTTATCCCTCATATTTTAGTTTAAAACCATTCCCCCTTGTCGTATCACCATCTGCACATGTAAAAAGTCCTCCTCTCTCTTTTATTGTAAGCTGCTCTTAAGTACTGGAAGGCTGCAATGAGGTCTCCTTGGAGCCTCCTTTTCTCCCTGCTGACTCAACTCTCTCAGCCTCTCTTCACAGGGGAGGTGCTCCAGCCTCTGATCATCTCTGTGGCCTCCTCTGGGCTTGCTGCAAAAGGTCCATGTGCTAGATTAGTAATATTTTTAATTTTGCACATGACCCAGAAATAATAGCTATTAATCTGACTGGTTTATGGCTGAGAAGGTATTGCTATCCAAGATGATAAGATCAGTTGTCAGCAGGCTTTTTATTTGCAGGGAATGGACAGCAGATTCAGGAGAACAGAACATCTGGAGGAGATACACCCATAGACAAAGCCCATGGCTGCTAAGGAGCCTTTATTAGCACTGCTTTTAATTTTGCCACCAGAAATATCTGTGCTTAGAGCTGCTGAACATGTTCCAGTTTGTAAGACTGGGTTGTAGCTGTCCTGATGAATTTGGGCTGTGCTGCTCTCCAGGGACAGACAGACAGACAGACAGGCTGCAGCCCCAGCCACCAAGCTGCTGTCCTGTTTGTGCTCACTCTGTGCACAGGAATCAATCCCATGGGAACAGGACATGCACAGTAGCTGGGAATCGTTTACTTTATTAAGTAAATTTACTTAATAAAAGAAGTTAATTAAACATCTTGCATGGGTAATATTTTTCAGTGTAGGCTTTTGGAAAATTTATTGCTTTTCCTTTTCATTTCTTTTCTTTGACTGATACCTTGTTTCATTGAATTCCAGATTCAGTCCATCTGCATTAAAAATTATTTCACAGTTTCTGGTCGGAAAGTATATATTAGGAAAGGCTTTGAAGTTAGAAAAATATAAATCAGGAGAGGTTCTTTGATCCAAGGCTTTCTCGAAAAGCCCAAACAAACCCGGTTTGATGTATTGGTTAGGTCCTTTATTTTTCTTTTGTGGTTTTGTTTGTTTGGTTGGTTTGGGTTTTTTATCATTATTATTTTTTTATTCCTCAACCAGCTAATATTCCTTCAGTATACAACACAAGTTTCCATCTGTTTACTTAAAAGAAAATTTGTTTTGTAAATGAAACATGTCATTAATATTTATTTTACAATATCAGCATTTGAGACTTCCAAGATAAAGTCTTTCCAAAGAAAAGGAGGGAATATGGTCTTATTTTCCTGTGCAATAAATATTGCTAGTTTTCCAAATAGGACCTGTATGAATTTAAAATATGTGAAACTTTAAAATACATGGATATAAAATTTACCAATCTTAGTCTCCATGTACCCCACCTTAGCATGTTAATTAGTTGAACCAACTCTTCCATGCTTCAAAACATCCAAGAAACTGATTAGACCTCAAAACTGTGCTCTGTTCCCTGACTTTGCAGTTATCTTTTCAATTATCTCAAATTTATCTTTTTGTTCACCTGGTTCTGTGCCATTTTTCAGTTAAATGTGATTTCATTTCTTCTGCAAATGATGTTTGATTAGAAGGAATAATTTGTTTCCTCTGTGAGTATTTCTCAATTAACTGATTAGCAAGTTTGGCTGGGAGGTTTTTGTCATTTTTTTTTTCTGCTTCAATATTCTTGCCCCATTTGAATCAGTGGTTTCAAGAATCCCCATCACATTATTTCTCTTTTGGTGTCTGCTGCTTTTCAAATGCCTGAATGCTCAATTCATTTTTAATAATATCAGCAAATATCAGTAGTTTTGGTTTGCTTATTTATCAATTTAATTTTGTTTCAAAATCTGTTTTATGAATGAAAGAGATTTTTCTAAAAGATCTAAGGGTCAGCTACCAGTTTTTTTGTTTCACAACAGTTTATAAATTCCATTTCATCAGCAAAACCACGTAAAACATCTAAATATGGATTTTTAAAAACTTATAGGAAATTTGCTTTTTTTCACATATGGTGTTAAAAATATATATATAAACTGCATTAAATCTTCCTGTTATTTGGGAATTTGTTTTTTGCAATGATTTTTCCTTTGTGATTTATGAAAAATATTGAGATAAGTAATCAAGACCCAAATCCTTTCTTCAAATTGAGAGGACAATTTATATGTGAGAAAATTGTATCTGATGTTTAGGAGATTAAGCCTTCTACAGGCTGTAATGTTAGTGTTCCAGTCATGCAGTTGAATAAATGACTCTTATTAGCTATCACTATTACATGAGTTTAAACATGAAAGGTGACAACCTGCTTTTATTAAAGATGTTGGCAATGCTTCCAGTGACCTCACAGATCCAGAATCTAGGTGGAGGACAAGCATCTCAGAATCACCTGCTGAGAAATAAAAACTTCACTTCTATTTTCACAAGGAAAAATAACCCTGGAAATTTAATAGATGAAATATTTTATTACAAAATTCTGCTTAACTCTCTTTTTAGTATGCTTATCTCAGCTGGATGAAATTTTAAAATCTTTATATACTCATTAGTACTGGGCATGTAGCTCTTCACAAAAGGAAAGCTGAAACCGAACCAGCTGATCTTGTGGAAAAGTTTCCACAGCTCTGGAATATGGGCTGAAAACTGCAATAAAACTGATAGATTTTTGGATTATAATTTGAAAACATTTTTTTTTCACTGATGTTATGGAAGAAGATACAAACACAGAACTTTAAAATCTGCACTTGCAAATCTCACTGTGAACCCTGGCCGAGTTGCTTTCCTGTCTGAGATGCATGTTTGAGGGTGTATAATTTCATAGATTAAACCCACAGGCTGTCAGTTTCCCTGTGTCTAATAAACGTGATCTATGCAGAATTAAATTTGCTTGGCCAGTTTCAAGATGAAAATGTACTTTTATCTCTTTCTCTAAAGTGTTTATTGAGGTCATTTCACATACTGAAGCAGGAGAGGTAAATGTTCAGTATTTTCCTGAGATGGATGAGCAGGTAAATGTTCAGTATTTCCCTGAGATGGATGAGCAGCAAGATGAAAAAATCTTGCTTGAATGACTTGGCCTGCACCAAATTAATCCAGTCTCAATGCAAAAATGAGACTGGGAAAAAGATACGTGCAAGACAAAACACAAGCATAGAGTCTACATTTTTTCATAGGCTCCATGGAATACTGTTTTTCATCTTCCCTTTTGCACATTATTTTGGAACGTGCACTGCACTGCCACCAAATGTTGGGGTGGAGGAAACTAAGAACCCTTTAGGAATATTTTATTTCCATCTTTTTAGTACTGCTCTGAGTCCCTCTGTATTGCTACTTGCCCTTGCTCAGAGACCTAATGCAGCTGAAAAAGCCAAACTCTCCTCTCTGTACAGCTTAGCTGAGCATGGCTGGGTGCTGGGCTCTTCAGCTGCTTGTCTGAGACATCAGAACCTTCTCTGAAATTCATCTCCTCATCTGTTAGTGGTTCCACCTTATTAGTGGCACCATGTATTAGTGGCTATCTTCTTTTTTTCTTCTGCCTTCACTCAGAGTCAGGATTGAAACTCAAGCGACAGATTTTCGTGTTTGTACTTGGTTGTTTATTAATTCTTATCTACAATACAGAGAGTTCTTCAGAACCTCTAGCTAACAAGCTAAAAGCAAGAAAATGGAGGTGTATCTAGCTAGTTACAAGGTCTTTTAACTATCCAATTAAAAACTAACATCTATATTATTTATACTTTTGACCCAATGACCAAACACCCGTGACCCACACCGTCGTATTATTAACTATCCCATCCAAAGAACTTTCTACCTAAAATCAAGAAGAAAAGGGAACAAGAGGGAAGAAGAGTCAATGCCCAAGAACCTCCATCTTGTCCCACACCTATTACTATATTCCAAAATCTCAAACCCTTCACTATGTGATATTACACACTTCTACACAAACTACACACCAATGATTCTAACTCCATCACTCAAATTTCTCCAAGGCCTCAGTTCAAAAGCAGTGTTCTTTTGGGGGTCAGTGCCAGAAACCACAGAAAGTTTAAAGCTCCCAGGCTTCAGGGTTCCAACAATCATCCTTTTGCTTTTGTGCCTCTTTCTAACTAGATTGTTCCAACCAGCAAGAGAATCTACACTAATGGGGGATTTGAGTAGTATTTCCCTATTATCACTTTAAAATATATTGCAAAGGCTGTAAAGGTCGTCTGACTTTCAACCAGTTTTTTGCTATACTTTCTGCCCTCACATTTACTCAAATGTGTCAAACATTTTTATTCCCACCAGAAATGGCTGAAATACAGAATTTCTCAAGCTTGGTGAGACATTTGCTGTATAACTTGATTTTGAATACTTTGCTTAATCTGTTTTTAAAAGTTTGTTTGAGCCACATAAGCATTTGAGTTACCTAAATAATTATTTTTATTGTGTGGGACAGAAAGAGTGTTAGTGCATTTTCTTCAATACCTACAGTTATTGATCAATGTAAATCTGGAAGAGGGGCAGGGAAACAAGTTTAGTGATCTAGGATACCTTTTTTGGACATGTCTTTGCTGAGAGAGTGTGGAGCAAAAGGGAAATTCTAGATAAATTTTAGTGATGTATAAAAAGCTATACTCCAGAAAAAAATACCTGCACTTCAATCTTTTGTGGTAATATATCACATATAACATTTTCTCCAGAGCTGACCCTCTGTTTACTCAATATATTTAGCACTGTTTAAATGATTACACAGTATATAGTACCAGTAGTGATTTCGCCCAAGCAGAGATGAGTCAAAATAATTATTATAATGGAATTTTAACATTCCTCCTCTCTTGAATATTCAGTTTCTCCATTTACAGGGTTTTTATTAGGGGGTCTAGAAATAGATATGATGACCTAGGAGAATATCAGGATTTCTGTTTACTTATGAATTCATCATGCTTCCTTATCTACTAAGAGAAGCTACTAGCAAAATCAGTAGTTTACTATCAGCTAGATAATCAGAAATAGTACAGGTAGATACAGAATACATGTTTTCAAGTCCCATACATGTGTTTTAATAAACTGACTTTTAAGCCCCATACTTTTTAATTGGTATTGCATCAATTTAATACCATAATAAAATTGCTACAGCACAGAAACTTTATGCATATCATTTTTATCAGTAAGTGCCAAATCTGAAGTGTCACTTAAGCTGACTACAAGTATTTGTTTTTATATAAAAAAAAAAAAATAGAAAAAGTAGTCTCATCATAAATACAACTGCAGAGGTTCCTAAAGCATGACAGCAAATTTTTCTCTCTTCTCTTAGAGCTTGCGTCATTGGTAGGGTTAAAAAGAGAAGTGGTTGTCTAGCAACACTGACATCTTTATTTCTTGTTTTGATAGTGCTAATCTATCAGCATCTGCAGCTAATGGGAACACATAATTTAGAATTTTTTCTTACAGCTCTGTATGTGAAGCAAAATATAATTTTAGTAGTAGGCAAGAAACTGAATTTGACCTTGTTTTAAAGAGATTGTGTTGTCATTTTAATATAGCTTAGTAATGCACAGCAATTAATAATTAGTACACGTACAGTAATTTTTTAAAGGTAATTAACAAAAATTGTATTCTTCAAAAATAATTCCTGACTGTAGATTGACATAACACTAATTCGTAAATTGCTCTAGGTATTATCCTTTGGATTAATCTTTGTATTGCTAGAAAAAAAGTAAGATTTTTTCAGCTTTTTTTTTCCCCAGATGATTTTTATCAAGTGACAACTAGATTTATAGGATGATATTTTCTGCTGAATTAATATTCTTTTCACTTCTTCGCCTTGGTAGTCTGATTTTTCTGGTGGTCAAATTTCTTTAAAGCATAGGAACAGTAGGCAGAAAATATAAGGAGGAGATGATTTAACTTAAAAATGGGTAATTTCAAGGTATTCAACTTAAACAAAAGACAAATTCTTAAATGTGGAAAGGGTTGAGATGCTAAAGAAAAGTGGTGCAGCAAAAGAAGATTAAGATACACTCAAAATCCAAGAAACAACAAGAGGTAGAGAAGGTCTGGAAATAGCCATGTAGTTATGAATTGGATTCAGCTGGGAATTCAGGTGTGGACATTTGTAATTAGTGTGGCCTGTGTGACTAGGAAAGAGCTCCTTGGTGTTATGCTTGAATCAGTCAAATACTATCAGTAAAATTCTTCCGAAATAGGCTAAATACAGTGGTTCTGTTTAGTGATTGGTACTTTTGTAATTGCACAGCAAAGCACTCTAACTCCTAGGATACAGAAGAAGAGGTGATGGAGTGACAGTTAATATATTTCATTCTGAAGTATAGAATTTTGAAAACAAAATATAATTGCTGGGAACCTGGGTTTGGTTAAAAGTTCTCCTTGCTCAGCATCCTGCTTGTGACAGCAACCTGTGAAGGTAAGAAACATTACACATATATAAAAACTTGTCTTTGGGGTATTTTTCTTTCATCTGGGAAGTACTTTTGGGATATCTCAAATCAGAAGCTGCATATGAATAATTTTTATGGATGTTGTTGGATGTGTTTTCCATTAGTTATTCCCTTTCCATTTTGGATCAATGTGTATTTTGGGTCTTGGTGCTATCTGAATAAGAGGCTTCAAAATGTTCTTGTTTTATACATTCTTTAGCTTGTTTTAGTAAGCTGCCTCACAATAACATTGATTTGCCTATGTGTCTTGTATGATGGGAAATAGTAAATATTAATTTCCTACTTGCTTTCTTGGTGTTATTCACAATTTTATAGCTTTCTGTGACTGTTCCCAGTCATTAATTCCTGCTTGGGAGGCAAGTGCAGTGCTGTGAAGCCAGGGGTAGCTGTCTGTCTCAGCAGGTCGGGCATGGTGCACACATCCATTTACAGCAGGTCCAGAGAACAGATGGCCAAGGGATATGGCTGTGGGGAGCCTTTAAAACATGGAAACGACAATCTGGGGCATTATTTATCCCTTATATGGTGAGCAAGATAATCAAAAGTACTTTATATATCATTAGAGGACTTGTTACTTGCAATTGTGACCATTATGAGAATTCTTGGAGTAGTTCAAGGATTTTTGTAATTCTTATATGAAAAAGCAATCTCTTCTTCTGAAGATAGCATCATCACTCATCAGTTTTCTCAGATACTGAATATAAGTTTTCCAGAAATTTTTGTAAATCTTGAGCAAATAGTATCAGCCCTGGATAGATTCTTCAATAAACCTAATTCTTTTAGGATATCTCCAAGATACATGTGTAAATGCAGGGGATTCTCAGCTGAAGCCTAGAAAGTTATTGTCATATATCTCATACCTTGAGAGCATACATCTGAATTATCACAGAAAAGTACTAAGTGTGAGAAGGATTGAAAATTCAAAATATTGGAGTCTAATATCAGAAACATTCAAGTCGAGCAGCCTTGGTACATTTAATGACATGTCTGATGAAGTTTTCATAGCATGGTTAACTTTCCTTGTTTTTCCACGAGTTAGTTAAAATTTCACAGAGGAGGTAGAAGTATGTAATTGTGCTATATTTGCACTGCCTTCTGGGCAGTGTGCACAACACTGAGTAATCTGCTGTAAGCTGTCCTGTCACAGGGGTTTCACATGGCATGGCCACAGCTGCCTTCTCTCACCTATAGGTGAGACATTCTCTCATCATCAGGCACTGGGTCATCTGTTGGAGACAGGAAAATGTTCATGTCCTTCATGCATTTGGTTATGGAGAAACTTATCCCATCTGGACAGGACTGAAGTGCCCTTACAGAAGTTTGCCCTGCAGTTTCAACAGAACAAAATTTGAGTGGGAAGGGTCTAACGCTCCACCCCATCCCAGACCATAGAGATGGTGTCAAGCTGTGGGAATTTGGGAGCAAAGAAAATGAGGGAGAGGGAAATAACTCAGGGCAGGGCTGAATGTGTTAGATGATGTTTGGGAAATGAGGTGGGAGTTCAAGGAATGAGACATTCTTTGCCTCAGTAACAGCCTAGGGTTCAGTATTTAATTTATACTAGAACCCAATCCCACATGCCAGCATACTGCAGACATGGAAGTGTGTAATTCATCTTCTCTTTTCATTGTTAATACCCTTTCAGACTGTTATGTCTTCCCATCCTGTCTCCATTTTCAGCTACCCAGGTTGATAAATATTTAATTATATAAATTTTCAATCATAAATCATTTTGTCCATGCTCTAATCTATTCTGCTGGTCTTTTCTTAACAAGCTGCAATTTGTCAGTCTTACAGCTAACATTATTTCCTGCACTGAATTAATTCTTTGTAGTGTGTTCATGCCAAAAACTGGCCAAAGGTCAGGCAATTATAATTTCTGAAATGCATCGTCTTCATGGATTTTAGTCTGCAACTGCACTAACCCTGTGCTGTTTTTTGGTATTTCTGCAAATTTCTGTCACCCACACTTCTCTTTTGTTGTATTTTCTAGATTTCTTCCACTCAGTGAATAGCCAGCCACACGTTGATTTCTATGTCCCTAGGTGTTTTTAATGTGCATTTTTCTAAATTGAAACTCATGCTGTCATTTTCTGCCCACTAGTGCCTCTGGCTCTGTCACTAACATTTCTCAGCTCTGACTGATATTCACAACTCTTTCTGATTTAGTATTGTCTGCAAATTGCACCAGAGCATTATAAGGATATTTTTAAAAAGGCAGAGCTCATTAAAAAAAATCTAGAAGACATTTTCCCCAAACTGACTATGTTCTCATCAACCACCTTGTCTGTTGTCCCCAGAGGATATCCTACTTTGTGATATCAGAAATCCAATCTCATGCTTAAAACAGATAATAGTCTTCATTTTCAGACTGGTACATTTTTTCTTTTTAATGGTATTCCTTGGTCTCTAAAGTACAAAGTTGAATAAATATGTGGTGTACATAGGAAAACCTGGCAAGAGATTTGTCTCATTGCAAGACTAAGGCTAGAAGGCACAGCTTATTTAAAGGGGTGATCTTATTTAAAAGAAAATGGGGAAATTCTTCAAGAGGAAGAGAAAAGACAAAGCTTTTCATGCATAAAGTTCTTATTGCTCAGAAAACTGTAACATGTTGTCCTTAGACACGTTTTGGAGATCTGCAGTACTCCTCAGTGCTATTCCTGTACAGTTCTAGTAATTTGGCTACATTTCTCTGGCTGTCCTCCCAGGTGTCATGGGAAAATAAAATAGAAAATGAGAGATTGTGAGACTTCTCAGCTTGGTGCTTTGAGTGAGAGTACAGCACATGGTGGGTGAAAGTCAGCTGACTTGATCAGGAGTTATGTTCACAAATCTGGCAGGATGGCTGTGTCTGCTGTGGTGATCTGTAATTTACTGCAGAGATCCTATTTGGATGTGTTAGGTGCCCCTGCAGATCAGACCCTCTAGCTGTGACAGATAGAAGCTGGTTTCTGGCTCTTCAGATGGGCACTGAATGCTGCTGTCTGGAGAGGAGTATGGCAGTCATGTCTGGAATAATGGCAAGGGACAAAAAGAGCAGTGGGCAGCCTTGCTATCCCACTTGAAATTTCTTTACCTGTTTCTAGGGAGCCTTTCAGTTCCATGAGGAACACTTCTGTTAGGAAGGTGACCCATTCCAAAGAGCACCTGACACTGAGAGGTTCTCCTAAGGCTCAGTGTCTCCCCTTTCTGCCAATTTGCCACGTGGCTCAGGTGATAACTGAGAGAGCTGAGAGAGAAACCCCCGGCCTGCCAAGTGGCTGCTCTACCATGGACACATGGTAACACAGTGAGGAAGTTGGCACCATCAAAAGAATTACCAAAGCCCCCTGCAAGGTATCTGAGATGGTGGAAGAGATCCAGATTCAGGGACAGAGGTGGCTGTGAACAAAAGCTTCCAATTTTTAGTGTCTCATTAGAGACACAATATGAGTCCAACAGTAAAACGATCTGTTCTAGAGGAAATTTCCTTACAACAACTAAAGGCAGGCTAAGTCCTCTGATTCCTGCTTACATCTGTGCTTTACCACCAGCCAGAGAGAGAGGCAAAATCTCAGTGTCTTTCAGTGTGCAGTACCTCTCATAGAAAACTACAAGTGTATTATCCACTGGTGTAAGGATTCTCGAATTAAGAAACTGATGTTCCAATGTGGAATTTGTATCCTACAGTGAATTGAAAAAATTGTAACCGGTAGAGTAGGATATTGAAAAAAACCAGAAAACCCTGCTCACGAGCTTTCATTATCCCCTCTTGTAGAACACAATCTAGGTCTTTATTTCCTTACTATTTTTAATCTCTCAGGGTTCTGCTGCATCCTGTTCTTTCACAAGGTTGTATGTAACAAAGAGCAAGCACAGAGCCAAAGGAACAGCTTGTGCAGTTATTGCTACTGAGGCACTTTAATTCTTGGACTTGCCCCCTTTCCTGGGGCAGCCATTTAAGAGACAGGTCTCCCACCAGGTGCACAAAATACTCTTCCAAGGAAATGCAAGCTAATTGCTTTCATTCTGCTTCTGAACCTCAGGGCCAGGGAAAAGACAATGGTCTAGAAGAGTGATAACCTGAGATACTGACGTTTCATTGGCAGTTTGCTTCGTTGTGTGCAAGAACTCTGAGCAAGATTAATAAAAGTAAAAATGTTCCAGAAGTCTAATTTCTTTAGTTTAAATATTGTTTAAGTTTATTCCACTAAGGTAGCTAAATAAGGAAGAGCAAATGCATAAAAATGTCCCTGCAGTGGGAAATCAGTTTACTGTGGTTTCAGATATTGGAACTGCTTTTCATAAATGCACTCCTGGGTCTTAAGGAAATGTTTGCTGTAAATGGAAGATAAGTTATATTCTCATTGGTCTCAGCTTGTTGATTTTTTTGAGTTTCTTCACTGCCACAGATTTGTCACAGTTTTTTGTCAAAATAGGATGATGCCTTTCTTAGACCACTCATGCACTGATTTGAGAAAGAATTGTTGTAGCCTTAAACAGTCTTAGGAACAAGAATAGTTCTTGTGCTTGGACTTTTGGAAGTGGTGTGGGTTTTTATAGGATTATTTGTTAGTTATTGTTAAATATCCTGAGAGTGTATCCAATAGGAAAGAGGCCGCAATGGCCTGTCTGAAAGAAATAACATACATATAATATGAAATTCTCCATTCATGTTTTGAAATAAAAACATAGAGCAAAAAGTTTGAATAAAATGTACAATTTAACAAGATTAGCTCATATTCTTTCTGGAATTTGTCACCTTTTCAATGTTACAGTAGACTGGATGCACTGTACAGGTAACAAGAGATACTTCTGTGTAGTTTTAAAAAGCTACACTTAATCCTCTAAATTTTTTTATATTCTAATTCTCTGGAGCCTTTTCTTGGAGAAGGGATCTGATCTTTGGTTAGAATTAAACCAATCAGCTTGTACTGTAAAGCACAGTTACTGGCTTTTAAGTTGGATGTCCAATTAAATGTAATGTAACTACTCAGAGAAAGGAGATGATCTACTATGAGATACTAATTAATTGAGAGGAACCAGTTCTGCTTCCCTCCCATGCTGCTGAAGGAGTTGTGTCTGTTGATATTTATGCAGGAGAGCTAGCAAGAAAGAAAGAAAGACAGACTATTCTGTAGAAGATTATAAGTAAGTTTCCAGTGCTCTGGAGTTGGCAGAAATGTCAGACTAGCCAGTCACCCTCTTTCTGGGTCTTTTTTTAACATCACTTTCACTGTTACCTTAGTTTGTTCACACAGTCCATGCAAAAAATCATGATATAAAACCCAAACAGCCCTTAGTCCCAGTAGTCTTGAGATCTTTTTGCCATTTCATAAGCTTTCAGAGCACAGTTCTGAGAGTTGCCTGAGTTCTGCAGAGATTTACATAAGATGCAGAAAGGTGGAACGGGAAAAACTTCTCGTTCCTTTCCTTTGCCCTCCCCCCATTTTCTTTTGTTCTGTGAGCAGTTTCCCCCAAATCTCACCCTTTTAAAGAAGCTAATTACTGCTCTTCACTGGCATGCATTAGCATTATGCTGTTGTCAGTCTGTCAGGTGCACTTAGTCAGGGTTTAATAGGCTTGCAGTGAGCTACAATTAAACTCTGGAATTAACATTTAAAGAGTGTTTACATGATTTCCTCTTCCCTTCCTCCCCCGCAGCAGTTTGCTTAAAGACTCAAGCAGCTTTCTGCTTCGCTTTAATTGTTATGTGAGGGAAATACTGAAGAAATCCACGAAGTTGACTTTCGTTTAAAATTCGAGCTCTATTTTTTGCAGCTCTTGGGAAACATTACAGTGCTATTTTTCAAACGAAAAATCGTAGCAATTTAAAATCGTGTGGTCAAATGCAGCTCTCGTAACCATGCTGACAAATGCCAGCAATTAAAAAGAGGAAGAGCTGCTGCTCATTCAGAAGCAGTGGCGTTTTCCACCAAGCCCTGAGAGGAGCGAGAGGCTCTCTGGTGTTCTTCTGGTCCAGAGGCAGAGGAGACTGGCATGTGCAGGAATTACTGCTTTCCCTGTGAGCCTCAGGAGCTTCACTTTGCTGTCTGCAAAACTCACTGCTTTGGTCTCTCAGAAAGTTACGTCTGTTTGTATGGATTTAGACACTCTTTGTGCAGATGTTCTTCTTTCCCAGTCAGGGAGGGATCAGCAGGGATGCTGTATCAGTCCCATCGGGGTCCTCTTGCAATTCACTTAGACCAGTTTTCCTTCCTCAGTTGACTGGAAGCTCTTTCAAAGACCTCAAGAAAGCCCTGCACACTCCTGCCTCCTTTGCAGAAGTCACCTGTGGGCTTAAAGAACTTTAGGAGTTAAATGTTATTTGCATGTTTTGTGCTATACATGCTCCAGAGAGCACTGGTGGGAAGCCTCATAGTAATGGGTACAGACAGATGAGTTTTGAGGATTCAAAATTCTCAATAGGAAAAAATTAAAATTATTTTAAATCTATGTCTGTGCCCCCTAGCTATTTTAAATTATTGAAGCTGAGGATATGCCCTAGAGTGTGGGGATTTTCTTGGCTTAGGCATTGGGTGGAAAAGGAGAATCTGTTGCCTTTCTTGTAAATAATGACTTTGCAATTCAGCTCTTAAGTATTTCTTAGGTATACCTACTTTTCAAACAAAACATGCAAGTCTAAGCTTTCACATTTGGTACAATGTATTGCTACATTTTACATTGTCATTTATTTATTAATGGTTATTGCCTTTATCATCTTTATGTAAGCCAGTTGTGGCTCCCTGGTTTTATGTGTGGAATCTGAGGGTAGCAGTACCTCAGACTGAGAATTTTCAGAGAAGTTTTGGTCCTCAGATGATATGTGTCCAAACACTCTCCCTTATTTCTATGTGCAGGGAATAGATCTCCTCCATCCTAAATTCTTTGAATTAAGAAGCTACTCATCTCTTTATTACCTGCAAACACATAGGATGGTAGTTGAGGGAAATGGGAGGATTTTAAGCTAAACAGATGATATTGTTTGTCCTTCAGTACAGAATTTTTTCTTTCAGGTGGACATGAGGGAATGTTTTGAACTCTCCACATTACTCAAAACCCAACACTCATGCAGTCAGGTTTCTGCAAATTGTTGCATAATTGTGTTGGCCACAAGTGACAAGACCAAACCAATGGTCACCTTCAGTCTCTGTAACTTCAAAACTTGTCCCATTTCTCTCAGTGTAGCTGTTATCAGAAGCGTTTCTGTGGTTTCTGATGACAAATTCTATTAAACCAGTGGGGAATTTGAAAACCATTCAAAAGGTGCTGCAGAACCAGTGTTTGGACAGAGTGAAGCCTAAATTGAAACAGAGGAATTAATGTCATGTCACTGGTATAAGTTGTTTTCCCACTTTTGGGAAGGGGAGGAACACAAAAACAACCATAGGTGCCAAAGCCTCTTGTGATCCACTATTACTTTAGTAACAATAGCTGATTAATAAGTTTTTGCTATCCAGCTGGTGATTGATCTTTTAGCTTCTTTTTGAATAGGCTGTTTAAATTTTGCCATTTAAATCAGTATTTAACATTACACAAATCTTTCTATTCAGATTTTTAATGTCCTAATCTCCCAGATCTGTTCAATTTTCTATACTGTAGTGGAGTCTGAAAAAAAGCAAATTGTTTTGCAACAATTGAGAGGTGATACTTGGAGCAGGAAATGCCCCAATGAAATAATCTGTGTGAGAGAGATGTAAGGGTTATGTAGCCAATATCTCTTCATCCTGAAGACAACAATCCTGTAACTCAAAAAGTCTTTAATTTCTCATCTAGTGTGTTAGAAAAACAAAAAAAAATACCCTTTGTTTTTGGTATGGGAATCTTCAGGCCATTAGCAAGTGTGTAACCCTAGAGAAGTCTGCTTTCCTGACCTTAGCATGGTCCCATCCAAAATATTGCAGCTCTGTAATTGTCTTAGCAGCAACAGTACAACCCAGACTGCAGAGTGCTGGCTCTGTGAGTCATGCTAAAGCCAGACATTGTGCAATTTGGCAGGAAAAAATGGCTGAGAAGAATATTTTAGATGAAATACTTTCTGACTCCTTAGCTTGAGGGCACATATCAGGTTACAGGACAAATATGCTTTAGAATGGATTATGTTCTAAAAAGAAGTAGAGAACTTTGAAGATACTATGCTGTAGGCCAGATGAATTTTAAAAATCTCAGGAGAAAATAATCCTATCAATATACTATGCCAATCTTTGAGTAATTCCTCTTTGCTTAGACAGGAGAGATGCCTCTTTTTTTACTCTTTTTTTTAACATTCTACCTCATAAAAGATGCAAGTTTTGTGGTACTGGAAATCAAATAATGTGTATTTATTCAACAATATTCAATTGCAAGGACTTCCTACATGGTCTTGTTTATGTTGCTGAGCTTTGAGATGGCAGATCTCAATCCAGCAGGACTGAGCTTTGCAGTTTTCAGTAGGACTCTGTGCGCATCTCAGGGAAGTCCCATGCACATTGCTGTGTGAAGTCCTGCCAGCAGACAATGGCCTTCACTAGAAATTGGACCAAACTTCACCAGAGCAAACTGACAAGGGCAGTAGCTTCATCATCTTGGTACAGAAGGTCCAGCAGGCCCTAATTCTGTACCACCAGAATTTTAGTTTGGATTGTGACTGTGGAAGAATTTTCATGGTACCAAGTCTTTGTAGGTTCAAGGACAAGAATTTAAAAGGTGTTTGGCAAACATGATTGCTTTCATCCCATCTGCCATATAAAATAATGTTCTAAAAAACTAAGTTTTCAGAAAGTGCTGCATTTTCCTTTGCTCCTTGCAGAGACTCAAACTGGTTTTTCAAAATACATGTGTCTGGTTATTTTTTTGTACTAAGTGAAGTTCCTGTGAAAAGGAGGGAGTCTAGTCTGAATTTGGAGTGGCAGGTTGGTTTTACACCTATAGCTGTTGTAATTATACTGTGGAGGGTCTTTTGATATTAGTGATAATCTGTGTTCATTTTTAAAAGTCTGTTCAGTTAACACTTCAAAATGAAAGCTGGTCAGTGGTGTTGAAAGCTAGCTTTGCTGTGAGCATTTTCCTTGAAAGAAAAGGCAGAAAAACCTGTTGTTTGCTTTAGTGGTACTCTGGCCTGTCATGGTTTTATTACTCAGCGTCTAAAACATCAGATCAATTAAATACTGAAATATTTTAATACGAGGAAGCACATCTCTTGTTGAGGGTGTTGAGACAGATTTGTAGCATGGGAAGGATATTTGGGATGACTGCAAATGCTGGTTGCCTGCAGCCAGTCCCACTGAGCTACTGAAATGCCGGTGTGAAAATGGGTAAGGCATTAAGATGCTGGATGATTAACAGCAAGGACAATTTGTGTTGTTGTATTGGACTTAAATCATCCTACATCTTGTCACACTTCTCCTAAGTGAATTATCAGTGTTTGTCACTAGAGATTCATAGCCTGCATATTAAGGAGAAGTCATTAACCATCTAGATTGCTCTGGTTTTGGCATTATCTCTTCTGCACTGAAATCTTCACATACATTAACGTGATAATGAAGATGTTGTGCCCAAGGATGTAGGCCAGAGCAAATAATTGTGCAATAAACCCCTTCCTGATCAGTAGACCAGGACTGTGATCGCTTAGGAGAGGGAAAAGAATTGGAATAGTGAAGTCAGACATGGAATAATACTGGTTTACCTTGCCTTTCATAATTCTGCAAGGAAGAAATTTTGCCTCCTCTGTGGAGGGCTTCCCCTTCCACTACCCCTTAAAATACTAAAAATTTTTAAAGGAACTTTATAAAAAATATAGAGAGGAGTTTGTTGCTGACTGAAACATATTGAAACAGAACTACTTTGTACATTGATAGGATACAAAAGAAGAATCTCTTTTCTCTACATGCAGTTCTCTGATAAATTTTTTAGCAGGAGAACGAGTTAATTATGTTTTGGAAATAAAAAATAGATTTATAATATTCACACACTTTCACCTTTAATAAAACTTCTAGATTGATACACCAGCAATAACTCCTGGAGCTATGAGAGATATAGGAGTTAATAAAAAGACTATCAATGTTAATTCAAAATGACAGAATGCATCCTGATTTACTGTGATGTAAAACATGATCTCCCCTATGGTATGATATTCCCACCCTGAAGAATATTCTAATTTAATCATAATTCTCTTATATTTCTAGTAATTAAATAACATCCCATCACATACAAATAGAACACTTTATGTACCAGATTTTCACTGCTTTATGTCTCCTTCTAAGCAGTTGTGAGCAGTTATGGTATAAAAGGATGAGGCCTGGTAGTTCACTAAATCTAGAATATTGTAACAAGAAGCCAACCTATTTTTAATAATGCAGTGTTTTAGAATAGTGTACACAGCAGAAGCCTTACTCTTAAAAGGAGAACGGGATTTTTAAGGCTTGCCATAAGCACTCAAAGGATTTTTCTCTATGGCCTGATGAAAGAGGGAATGTTTTTCTTATCATTAGGTGCAAGCATTGTGAGAGAAAAGATGAACCTTGGAAAGAGGAGAATCTTCCTGCATACCTAAGAATTCAGCTGGTGTGCTTGTCCCCTCAGTCTAGTATTATTATCCACACTAATGGTTGTTAAAATGAAATGTATGACTGCCAGCCCTGCATAAGCGGAGCTTGAGTTAGGTGAACTAGAGAAACCTTGGTGATAACAATTTACCCATTCAGGTATTAATAATGTTTCAATACAAGGCTTGATGAACTGTAATGGCTTCAAATCACATGCTTAGCAATGCTGTGGCAGTTTGCTGCCAGCAGAATATACCATTGCAACAGCAAGGTACACACTAAGGGCAGCTCTGCTGGAGAGTTAAAACTTAGAACAATAATTTGGTTTTCAGAAGCTGCTATTGATACTGAAAAAAATTGTAAAACAATTTGGCATTCTGCTCCAATATTGAGCCAATGTTTGAATAAGAAAAAGCAATGTATGCTTGTGCTTCTATCCTGGGGAGATCAGAAATACTGAATACATACGAAACTGTATCAGTCTATGGTGGCTTTATCTTTGGAGCTCTAACAGCACTTTAAACGGTATTAAATTCAGTTCACTAATTTGTAGATATCTGTTTAAGCTAAAATAGCTCATCTTCTGTTCCTCTTTAGCTCATGTGATTTTGAAAGAAATATCCTGTTCTATCTTGGACCATTCCCTCAGGCATATAGTCACATTCCTCCCTCCCATGATAAAATCAGTTGCCCTTGGACTGCTAGGGTGAGAAGAATTGAAGCATTGTCTCTTTTGATTGTTAGATCTTGCAGTCTTTCTAAATAGTACAATATTCCTGAAATTTAATCAGTAGCTGATACTAAAACCAAGATATTACCATGGCTTCCAACTGCTATTTGAATATTTCAGTTTGAAATAATCATCTGTGGATTGGCGTGCTTTAATGGAGCAGAGAACATATTCTGTTATTGCCTAATCCATTCCTCACTTGCCAATTTTTTAAGCCTGTCCAAATCTACATTTTGTCTTTCTTCTCTGTACAGGGAAGTAATTTGGTGACTTTGCATTTACTTGCATGACATTGCTGCCAGGTCAGCAGTGTCACTGGGAAATGCTATGTGCACTCTCACCTCTAGAAATAAGGGTGGAAGACGTGAAAAGGGCTGTTTTTACACCACACATTGTGAAGAAAACCTCTGTGCAAGGCAGCATTCCAGTACTGCCTGTGTTCCCATGGATAGGCCATGACTCAAGGCCTGATTTTGCAAATAAGGTCCATTAAAATATTTCCCCCTGATTGGTTTGTTCCTATTTTTATGTGCAGTCTTTTGCTGTCAGTGAGTTCCACCACTAAATCTCCTCTTCTGATTCTACTCCATTTATCTAGATGTTCATATGTCATTCCATGCCTGTCTGTTTGCACATTTTTCTTATTGCCTAAAAAAACCCCAACCCCCCCCAAACAAATAAAGAAAGTGAGGTTTGGGAAGATAGTGCTCTTTTCATTGACAACAAATTAAGTGTGTATTATTTTTGTTAGTGGATTATTTGCCAGTGTTGCAACACCTCAGGGTTTGCTTTTTTCCCCTTCCCTCTTTCTTCTCTCCAAGTGTTTCTTCTGCCTCAGAATAAAGGGGATGGTCAGCCTTGAAAAAGATATTTTTGGTCAGAGAATATGATGAAAAACATCTCACAAATGTATCATTAGACACTTTGAAAATAATCTACAATTATAAAACTTTAGGGTTTTCTTGTCATTCCCTCTTAGCACCTGTTAGCTTTGCTCTGGGTACTCTCTAGTTTTTCCTTGGAACATGCTTTTCCTTATCACCACTTCCACTTTTAAAAGAAGCTGATATTGCCTCGCAGTTACTTTTATCTTGGTTGTACAACTCGAAGAAAAGCAAGATATATAAAATATTAAAATAAGGATATGTAAGAGTGTTACTGAAGTTAGTAGAATATCTGCATCTCCTCAGTTAGCTTTTCAAGAGCAGGAACAGCAACCTGGTGCTAGTTGTACTGGCTGGGTGCTGGAGCAGTCAGCCTGCAATAAAGAAGTAATAGTTGTGCTCAGAACAACTTGTCAGAAGGGGTGTGGGATGGAGGAGCCCATGGGTGTGACCTGGTTGTGTTGGTAGCCACCATCATTCTGTGTGGCTGCCAATGTCTGTTGGTGATTACTCATAACCTGAAAAGGATCCTCTTTTCAGGTTGGATGATTTGCAACTGGTAATTGTGCCATCTTTGCCATCCAGCCACATCTGTCAGTGAAGTAAAGACAGCTTCTAGAGTGCACATGTAAAAACCAGGGACCTTATTACCAAATTCAAAGATCATTCTGTTCTAACCTGCCTTTATTTGACTGTTCTCTGTCCCATTACCAGGATATATTAGGACAAAGCAAATCTCCTCTGAGTAGACATTCAATTACTAGGCTTGCAATGTACTGCAGTTTGGTGATGCATTCTGTGCTTGCTGGATTTATAGGGTAATAAGCTGGTGCATACTGATGAACCTCACTGGGAGGCAGAGGTGTTTGTAGTGTGGTGTTTGGATTGAGACAACTTGGGATAGATATGGAGGGGAAAGCAGGCTTGTTTTTATTGTGCTAAATGTTGCTGTAAAGATGGTGCACATTTTCTGCCATCCTGCTGTGTATCTTTTGAAGCACGTCATAGTCCCAAGCAATCACATTGCAGCAAATTGGATTTTATTTAAAAAATTTAATTGGATTGGTCTTACATGAATAAGTATTAGGAAAAGTCCTTCATCTGGTAAATGTTCAAAATTTTAGCAACGTTAATTTTTTTTTTTTTTTGCAAACTGCTTTACTGGTGAAAATGTAAATTTTTTTTTCCCATTGAAGATTACAACCCTTTTTTGAGTCTGTTTGAATAAATGGAATTTCTTCAAGTGAGTGACTATAATGCAGCCATTTCTGGAAATTTTACCTTCTGCTTATGATTACATTAATAACGTTTCTAGCTTTGCTGAATATACAGATGGATTAAGTTTTGTTGCTGTGCTTCCTCATTTGAGCTCTGTGACTAGTTGATCTGTGATGGGGAATTTTATCAATTTATTAAAGTGTAAGCCAATAATGTGACAGATTAAAATACAATTGATTAATTGATTAAAAAATAGCTGCTTGTAAGTAAATACTGACATATTATGACAAAAGGGTAGAGATTATCTCTTGCATTAGCATTGCAAGAATAGAGCCCTTATGAATTTAAAGTTCTTGCTTATGTAATTAAGTCATTATCTCAGTGACTCTCTTGAAGAAAAGTACAAAAGAAAACATGCTGTATATGAAAAGAACAATGAATATTTTAATAGTTACATTAATACCAAAGGGAAGCCTCAGGGATTTTTCTTTTGGTGGATAATTGACATTAATACAGATTTTAATTTATGTCTTGACATTCCTTTTTCCTGTTTCAAAACTGAGCTTGCTGTTCTTTATTCCTTCAAGTTTCTTCATAGCAAATAAACTGGTAATTTTCTGATTGAAAAGCTGCAGCTACTTTTACTGTGTGCTTTTGCTCCTGTATTCCTCATGGGCATGAATTCATGTGTGCAGTCTGGTCTGTGCCCACTCTGCTCCTGCAGCCCCATGTCATCACCTCCTTTCTCCCTCCCTGTGCTGGGATGAGCTGCTGTGCCTTTGGCCAGGACAGGAGAGAGCTGTGCCCTGCTCCTTGGATGGCAGTGCGTTCATGCACTGAACTGGCAGCTCCTAAACATCTGTAAAGGTCTGTGGGCAGAGCTACTTTCTAGGTTGTTTTTCTTCATGTGGAGCATGAAAAGTTCTGTAAAACACAGCGAGGCTTTCTCAGGGCTTGCCAAACGAGCCCAGAAGTAAACTCCGTCCTCTTAGGAAAGCACGGGCTTGCTGCTGGCAGGCAGGGCTGCTCCATCATGCAGGGGCACACAGCTACCTGTGCCCTGCTCTGGCTCTGACGAGGGCAGGGTCTTCTCCCCAGCACACTGCTGGCACCTCTGGCTTTCACACCTCGTCAGCTGCTCACAGGGAGGGGCCAGGCAAAATCTGAATAGCAGCTTCTAGTCAAAGAAGATTGCTATTAGTGTTTATTTATTTATTCTGTTTTTAATTATAGGTGGGATTAAAGCATGAGGACTTGGTTGCTTATTAATTTTTATTTATAGTACAGTGAGTGCTATAGTATTTTTAGCTAATGAGTTAAAAGTGAAAAAATGGAGCCATATTTTGCTCGCTATCAGGTTTTTTAAAGCTAAACAGTCTAATTAAAAGCTAACAGATAAATTATTTTTGCTTTTGACCTAATGAACAAACACCCATGACCTGCAGTGCAGCATTTTCTATCTAACTAAAAACTATTACTAAAAACTAAGAAGAAGATGAAGAAACAAGAAGGAAGAAAAAGCCAACGCCTTAAAATCTTCATCATGTCTTATTGCTATATTCTAAAACCCCAAATTCCTAACCTTTCACTATGTGATATTACACACTTCTACTCAAACTACACACTAGTGATTCTAGCTCTGTTACTCAATTTTGGAAGCCTTCTCCAAGGCTTCAATCAAAAGCAGTGTTCTTTTGGGGGGTCAGTGCTGGAGAGCACAGAAAGTCTAAAACTCTCAGGCTTCAGGGTTCTAACAGATTGCCACAATTTTCCAGTAAAGTAAAAACAAAAAAAAAAAAAAACAAAAAAAACCAAAAACAAGGTTATGTACCACACAACTTGGTGGTTTTGGTTTTTTTTTCTTGCTTGGTTCTGAGAGTGTGGTAGAGTGTGTGTGAGCTGTCTTCTCTGCCACTTGGGCTGCTGATGCTCTTGACTACATTAGGAAGCAAATTGGGAAATTTGTGTTATGTGTAGCATCAAAGCAAACAAAGCCACATATGTGAAATGGAAAGCAAAGGAAACCAGAGGGTGAGTATTTCAGCCAAAAAAAAAAAATAAAAAACAATCATATGGCTGTTTATCTCATAAAAGACCTTCCTATGAGAATTAGTAATACTTTAAGCCTGGACTCTGTGCCATGGGCTGAATTTCCCTTAAAACAACTTCAAGTCCAACAATACGTTTTATACCAATACAAAAATACAGTGCTTACAGTAAACACTGCTGACCTTCCTCAGATCAGAAACATCTTTGGGGTCTGGTTTTGCAAAACTTTTAGTACTGGAGCAAAGTTAATCACATCCTTTTAAACATGGTCATTACGTGAGCTCTTTGGTAGGTACTTATTTCTAAATGGGGTATTTATTAACTTCTTTAACCTTTTCAGGCTTTTCAAGGTTGTAGTTACTCTGGTGGTGTTTTTGTTTTCTCGGTGGTGTGGAATATGGAATAAACTTCTAGAGTTGTTCCTACATATTTGTTTTGCAAGTCTTCCATAATACTAGTAACTAACCAAGTTTTGCAGATCTTATATGCTTTGTTTGGTTCAGTATAAATTCATGTCAGAGATTTTAAGACCGCTAAGACCTTTGGTATTTTTCATTTTAGACTTGTAATTATTTTTACTGAACTTACAGATTCTGTGGCAGAAATGAAACTGTTTAAATAGTATGAGGGCTCACATGAAGACAGTTTTTCCCAAAATATTCTGAGGTATCATAAGTGCACCAGCATTTCTGAGTCAGAAAAGATTTTGTATTTCCAGATGTCTTCAGAGTATGACATTTTCCCAGAATAAAGCCTGTAAGTTTCTTAGTGAAATCTAGGAGTTCCAGCTTGAGAAATACTTGGAACATGAAAGCAGTTCAGCAAACTCCCAGGAGCTGAGTCCTGAGAAGTTTCTCCCATAAAAGACTTTTTTCCTCCAAATTTACATCTTATTAAAAGTTTCAAATTTCAGCAAACTCAGAATTTCTGTTAAAATTGAAAAGAAACAAACAACACCCCCCACCAAAAACAAACAAACAAAAGAACCAAAAAACAACCAAAAACCAGGTTAAGCTGAAAGTCTCCTAGTTAGTTCTTATTTTGGTGTATTTTTTATGTTTTTGGTGTATGCAGATGTCACTCTCTGGCTCCTTATCTTTCAGTTGCTGAAGGACTTGGAAGGCAATGAAATTACTCGATTTGATATGAACTCCAAACTTTATTTTGTAGGACTTTTAACAGATCTATTTCAATGGAATGGAAATAGTTACAGTTCTAGCACATGGCTTAGTCCAGGGAAGGAGCTGGTGAGAGCAAATCTGTGTGAGCTGACAGAGAGCCCTGATGTGTTCCACATGCTCTGCACTGGGGATTTCTAAGGGCTGGCCCAGGATGCAGTGGCTGAAGTGCAGCAGATCCAGGTCAAAACCAGTTTGGCTCTGGAGGGACAATAGTTCAGGCATGTGGTTGGTGATAAAAGCCACTTGAGAAACTGCAGAAATTTTCAGAAAATTATTGTGAGCTTTAGGCTCCTGTGGGTACACAAGATAAATAGGATTACATGGGTATGTTTGTGTAGGAGCAGTGCTGCAGCAAAGCATTACTTTAAAATGCTTAAATGGAAAAAGCCTCTCCTTGTTCATGCTGGGTTGGCTTTGGTGTGGCCCTCGCCTCTTCACCACTCCCAGTTATTTCCCAGGAAAAAACTTCTCTCTCCCTGTTCTTCCCTGATCCCTGTTCAGCCTTGCTTTGTCTTCACCTGTTTGTCTGTCACTCCAAATATCTGCTAAAAGAAAACCTCTTTCCTCCTCTATCTTGTTTTCCTTTCATTTCTCCCTGATAAATGACTAGAACACTTGGAAACAACATTTTGGAAAACTACAAAAAAAAACTAGTAACAGTGAGGGAGGAATTGTGATTGTTTAAAATGAGTCTGTGGAATTCTTCTGCAAATTGAATCAAATATATATAAAAAAATCAAAGACGGAAAAAAAGGGAGACAGGGCAGGGTGAGGCTCTGTAGAGTGTGGAAAGACAGGGAGAGAAGCTGGGTGTCCTTTGATTCAAGAATTTCGCACTGGAACCTAAATTTTGTCCTGTACTCTTTTTGAGTTCTAATATACACAGTGCAGCACTGGTGGTTTGTGACATACAGTATTTCCTTGACAACATATTTCATGCACCTGCATTGCTTAGTCATTCTGGAAAAGGGTTTTCTTGTCCTCAGTGTGGCCGTACATTTACACAAAGCATTTACCTCTTCAGTGAAATTCATATGTTTTCTGTGTGACCATATCTGATATGAAGTGGTCTGGGAGGCCCAGAAGCCTTCAATGAAAAACAGTTTCATACAAGTGTCCCCATAAAACTTGTCCTGATGGTTTCTTAGGCAAACTTTTCCAATCGTGGCAAGCCTTGGCTCTGCCTCAAGCTGCTGAATTTTCTGATTTTTCCAGTTCGCTCAATGAAAACCTCACAATTTAGTGACTGCATATTTGATCAGAACTGATGTTGTGTGTAAATAACACACCAAGGAATCCAGAGCAGGAAATCCCATGGGATTTCTCATATGGGTAAAGTCATTTCTTCAGCCTCAGGTTTTTATTTGACAAAAATTTGTCCCAAGATGGGAGGAATCCCTCCTGTTACAGACACCTGACTCAGCCCTGCTGCTGCATGCTGGAATCAAGGGAACCATAAGGGCTTGTACTTGTTTCATGCCCAACCCATCTTTATTCCTGTTTCCCAAGAAGGACAAGCACAATGCTCTTTTGTTCTGGAGATGCTTTTCAGAGCTGGGAGGAAAATGAAAATATTTGCATGAATGCCACTTTTTTTGGTTTTCGATATTTTTACAATAAATGAAATGAAAATTTGCAGCATTTCTTTGTTCCAAGGCAGCTGTGTATAAATTTTCGCCTTATGAAAAGTAAAGTCTGAAAGAGTGAGGTTGGAAAATAGAACAGCATTTTTTTTGTTTCCAAATCTCCAGTGTTAAGTCTTAATGCTCTATGTAGAACTCTCATTACTCTCCATGTCACAAGATTGCAATGTGAAATGAATTTAAATCTGTACATACCAACAGTAAGGAATTTCTGAAAACACCTGATGTAGTCAAGGTGCAATGTCTTGCAGAAACTGTCTTGCCAGTACTCCTGGAAGATAAAAATGTTTGAGAGGAATGGATGAAAGGCATAGTGCTGCTCACATTTGGTTTTATGTGGCTTTTCAGGGATTTATGCTGGCTGGCATCTTTTCAAGACAGGATGCCTTTGTGTTCTAAGAGCTGTGCAGTACTGCAGGACAGAATTGCTTTCTGGTCTATTTTTAGCTGTATGAAATCTCAAGGAATAATCCAAAATGATGAATTTATGGAAACGGTTTTGCTTCCAAAGTTTCTTGCCCTTCCTTTCTGTTTCCCCTGCTCTTTTCTCCCTGATTCCTCCCCCAACTGCTTGATATCAGCACTTTTAGAGCCCAGTTAATTAGGTTTGGTGAATGTAGCCAGAATTCATATTCCACAATTTTATATGAAGAATTTCCTTGAGATATTTTTGCCTGCTATTGCAAATATACAAAATGGTCCCAAATGTCACACCCAGTTTTTTCTCCTCTCCAAACTGTTCTGTATAACATATGCACAAAGTTACTTTCCTTGCTTTCTAGATGGATAGTCAGCACTTTTCAGCTGAGTTATCACATCAAAAGCAGGTGAGGCACTAGAGCACATGAAAATAACTTCAAGGAAGGATACTGTTCTGTTCTGTGGTTTGTCTAAATTATAGATTAGCTATTCCCTTCAAGAGACAAAGATAGGTCTTGAAATTTTAGGTTGTAATTTATTCCCTCTTTTCTCTCCAACAGTAATGGCTATATATTGATAATTTCTGCCTAAGACATACAAGCTTTTCACTGAAATATATGAAAATTTTGTTTTGGTCTTGGCAAACCCGGTAATTTTAGCAACACTTTTTTTAATCCCCTCATATCCAAGGGGGCAGGAAGTGCTTGTGCAGCAAAGGGCACTTTGCACAGATTCAAGCTCTTCACCCTGTCTTATCATTTCCCCTCTGATAAAGCAAAGGCCCCACATTGGAAAGATATAAACCCAAAAGAGAAGCAAACAGTGGAGCAGACAGCTGCTGTGCTTTCACAAATCAACACCAGTGATATGATAACAAGTGCTGCATGTTATACCACATCAGGTGGCTTTGGAATTTTGCTACATGTTTTTGAAAGGATGTAAATGTTGTATTGTTACATTGAAAGCAATCAGGTTAACCATCTGAAAAAGGAGCGTTCCCTTTGACTTAGGTTTTAGCATGTTAATGTGCTTTCTTAAACTCATCACAAAGTGGGTTGGGATACAGCTCATAATTCAATACAGCTGATTGAATTATGAATTTTTGATCAGTAAAGATGAGATGAGTTCTTAGATGCAAAAATTGATAGAAGCACCTCTAGTGGCATGAATAAAAAAGATGAGAATAAAGCTTTTGTCGCCTTTCCTATTAGGTATCCGTTAGAAAAAAACAGAGCAGAGGCACTGAAAAAGATGCCTACAACAGAAGTTTGTATCACAGAGAAACCTTATGCTTCACTTTGATAAATGTTTGCATTCCAAGGAGAAATTTATGACAGAAAAACTGTTCGTTTGAATTGATGATATAACTCCTGGCAGAACAGCAGGGAAGAGGAACAAAAAAATGGGTTTTTAAATGAAATCCTTTACTAAACTTTTATAACAGAAGTAAATTGCTATTTTGTCTGTATTTTTATCATTCCACAGCATCATGTTTCACCATGCAAGCCAAGGATGTGGATGCATAAAAATCAACTGCTGCAGTGTCTGCTGTTGTAGAATCAATTCACTTCCTAAGTGCAGCAGCTCTTTCCCCTGTCCTCTGATGTGTCAAAACAGGAGTAGTTAATATGAACAGAAATGGGAAATGCTGTGCAAAGGAGGGATGCTGCACATCCATGCCTCTTCCTCAGTAGCCTTTGTATATCAGAGGGTCTCACAACAGGGGGTAGTGGACATGGCATGATAGAAAATAGAATTTCTTAGGGTAGAAATCTTAATTTAAAGTTGTTTCCTTTCTACAAAATATGAGTGTGTGCAAAAATAGTCGAATAATGGCCACCCAGCTGGGAAAAGGCAGAACTGGGGAGGGAAATAGGCAGGGTATGCACATGACATGTCCAAGGTGATGTGTAACAAACAAACAAACCAAGTCCCTGCCTATGAATGCATCCTTCATTCTCCTGTGCTGGGCTCAGGAGCAGAATGGCAGCCACTGTGTCCTGGATCACCTCATGGTGCTGCACACTACTGCTTAGGAATGAAGATTTCTTACCAACTCTGTTTTAGTAACCACCACGAGCAAAGATGACTTGTTTTCATGGAAACTGCATAAAATTTGAGGCTAACCAGCACAGAAATTGTTCATGAAAGTATTCGAAATGCCGAGCACTGTTAATCTGTGTCAAAACCAAAATTGCTTGCATTGAAGAGGGAGAAGTGTGACACAATTGTAAATAGTGTGGAGAGGCAAGAAAATTGAAAAACTGGGATACTCTGCTCAAAGGTGTGGAAATGACATAAGTACAAATGCCATCCACTGCTTGTAAAGTGAATGTAAGTGCTTTCTTGTCACTTTGCTAATTGCTTTAGAAGAGCCGTGATGTTGCAACTGTGGCAGAAAATAAATACATGCCTGTTAGTATCTCAGAATGAAACTTTATTCTTTCAAAAAGAAAATTAATCTGTGTTTGTTGTTCATTTTATATGGTAAATTATATATTGTATCAACAAGTTACTGTTCTCAGGCTATATATTTATCAAGATGTTTGTATTCATTAACTCCATGAGGGCAGTCAGAAGCTAAATTAGCCTTGTGTTTTACCTGTTTGTGCATTTTCATCCTCCTGTCCCAACCCAGACGAAGTGGATTAATAGCAGACAATGCCAACCGAGGAAGTGTAATCTTACCTTTTTAGATTTTTTTGAAGCATGTTTTCCTAATTTCAGCCCACAAGCGTTGACTTCACTGCAAAGGGAGAAAATAGACTGTGCTTTTAATATTGATCCCCTGTACTAGTTTACATATAAATCACTAAAAGAACTCTTTGTTATATACCAAGAAAATTACTTTGCTCTGGACTTCACTAATTTCACATTTAAAATCCTTATGGCAAAAGAGTTAGGAACTGATTCCAAACAAAGAAAAGCTCTCGCACTTCCAGATCAATGGTTCCTTTTTGGTGTCTGCTTGGCAATTAAGAGCTGTGAAAATCAGCTCGTGGTAGGAGGAGCTGCTGCACCAATTTACACTATTGAAAATTCTGCTCTGGGCAGGCAGGGCAGGAGCAGTGTAACCCAGCTGCCCTTGGCAAAAGGAGCTGTTTCCTCTTGGGCCACAGGTAAGAGCTGCAGCTCCTCAGACTAGTTGAGCTGACTAGTTGTAGTTGAGTACAAGTGATGCTTAACATTTGTGCTGTGATGAGATTTTTAAAAAGTACTGTCCATGTATGAAAAAGAAAAGCTAAACAGAATTAAGGAGCAAGGAAGAACTATTTTGCAAAGGCAATCTGATGACAGCTGTTGTGGCCTCAGATGTCAGGTCTATAAATAAGATCTCATTTTCCATTTAATTTGACACATGTTTTCGAGTATTAACTTTTATTGCAGCAAATTATTTTGTGGCTGTTTTCTTTTTCTTTTCCTAGTGATACAGATTGAATTCTGCACTCTATTAGATGCTTGCTAAATCTTCAGAAAAAAAGCCTGTAAAGAGTTTACTGTACTATAATTGTCATACCACATTTAAAATAGTAGTTGAACATAGGATTTTTGAGAGCCAGTCCAACAAAGAAATAGTATTGAAATTATTAAAAAAGAAATGTGGAAGACAGGTAGATTTCCAGTTTCCTTTGCAAGACACTGGCAGTCTGTTTTTTCAGGTCACTCAAGCTCATATGCTGTGTAAATGTCCATGAGTTCAGGTTCTGCCTCCTTATCTCCCTGTACCCTGTGGAAAATGAGTATTTGCTGTAGGGAAATGCTTTTCTGGGGCCTCAAGATCTTGAAATTGAATGGAATTGGACACATTTTCTGTCTTGTCTGCTCATCTCTGAGTCCCTCATGCTTTCTGTCAACTTGCCTATTCATATACTGAATTATATCTGCCTTCACATGAAGACTGAATTGCACTGACTAGAATCAATCTGCTATAATTGATGACCATGTTTGATTTAGCTGTTTATGACAAAATTATTTCTTTAAAGATGCCAAATTTGTATTGTAAGCCTGAAGTGAATTATAGCTGCCTTTGTTTAATTGCAGTTGTTAGCCTGTTTGCTGTTCCAGCTGCTGTTTAAAAAACTTCAGTTGTGAGTTTGCAGTCTTGCAGGCAAACGTGTATTTTTCCTCTAAGAATTTAGAGGATATTTGATGGAGGATTACGTGACCAGCATTAGAAGGAGCATACAGCACTGTGAGGATGTAGAGTGCTGCATGTGACCCATAGAGAAAATGGTAAAGTAGCAGCCAAAGTTCATCTGGGGGGTTTAGTAAGCAAATATCCCCACTAGTGAAATAGGATCATTTTTCATAGCACTTTTCTTTCCCCTTTGGGGCCGACTCAGACATCACGCTGTTTCTAAATTATTAAATTAGGTCTTCCTTGATCATCCAAAGGTCATGGTGCCTAATGTGTGTTAATGTGATGGAAGTGTCAGGCACAATTAATTTCAGTAGTAAAACATGGGTTTATAGTCCTGAACGCAATAAATTAAAATGTGCTCTGGACTGCTGTAGTTGGGGAAATTTCTGCACCATTAAGGTTTGATGAGGTTTCTTGTCCTCTTTAGGTAGGAAGGGGGAGCACTGGGTGGAAGGTGGTAGGATATGCTTCACCTCTGTGATTACTATTGCTCCTCTTTTGAGAGATTATACATCAATTGGACATATAACCTCCAAATTCCACTTTCCTTCTCAGGCAGAGCCAGGCAGTCGAGTTTTATACAGTTTGCATTTTCTCTTAGCTGGTGTCTGTGTTGAGACCATTCCAAGGCACATTTTAGGCATCAAAATATCTTTAATCTTGATTCTGGGAAGAGTACATGCTGTCAGAAACAGATCTGTTCTGTACAGCTTGCTACTGAATTTCAAACTTCTGCCATGAAAAATTCAGGTACAGATAGCTGTGGATGATAGAAATGGGTAACCCACAAGAGAGTAGTAAAAGTGACTAAATTGGCATGCTCTATAATCTGTCTAATGGGGTAAGATATTACAATTAACTGTAACTGTACTCATTTCCTGTCTGTAAGCAGGAGGAAAAAAGCAATAGCAGCAGATAGGCAGAGAGGCATGGATCAATTTTAATTGTAAACTCTGGTAGCTTTACTATTGAAAGACAAAAAGCAAACTCTAATTGGGGTAAATATCACTAATAAACCAAAGATCCCGGTATAAGCCCATTTACATGTGCAGTATAGCCTGAATTGTTGAAAATTTAGGACAATGTATACAGAAACAAGTACTTTCAGTAGAAAGGAAGTAAACAGTTTTCCCTTATGAAAAGTGATCCTTCTGGGAAAAATACTGCCCTCCTAAGTGGCCATTCAATGTTTTTAATAGTCCTGTATTATTCATGGGGAATAATTTCTCATGAGTTGTGGTTTCATAATGGAAAAAGAGACTTCCTCTTCTCTGGGAAGAAGGAAGAGACCATGCAAATCTTTCTGCACATAAAAGAAGTTAGCCAAATTTTGATGTCTGGCTTCCCCTGACAGAGGAATTCTTTGGCTGAGAGCAAAAATGAAAACCTTGAATAAAAACCTTCAAATATGAAAGTATGCGAGGAGCAAAATTCTAACTCCAGCTTGATGGTTCTTATTCCAGTGTTATGCAGCTTTCCAGGGAAATCTGCTGAAACATATTGGTGACATAAATAATGGGAGGCATATTTAATTTTGAGGAGACAAAGAAGCCTAGAAAAAGTAGAGAGCAGTAGGCAAATCAGAAGAGTGAGGCTGAGATGCTGAAAAAGAGTAAATGCCACAGCGATCCCTTTGGGAGCAGTTAATCAAATGTATAAATATAAACTCAGAGAGTGCTGATTAGGAGATGGAAATGAAGAATTGATGGAAGGGAAGATGCAGTTTAGGGTGAGCATCAAATTGAACTTGACAGTGAGTGAACTGCAGTGTTGTAGTGTGTAAACAGGAGAGCTTGGTGTAGGAGGGCTGTCCCTTAAAGTATACATGGAAAGCCCCTGCCTTGGTCTCTGCACTTATTAAAAGAATTCAAGTGACTGCTACAGCAACAAGGCAAATCAGACCTGAGAGACATAATTAGAGAAGCAAAAGTCCTTTTTCTCTCATTTGTGTAAACAGTGCCTGGTACACTATTGCCATCATATAGATGTGTAAAGTCAACCAGTAGTATGAGGTCATGCTCTTTAAAAAGGACAGTCTTCCCTTTTCATTTGAAAAGGAATAAAACTCCAGAATCTGTGGAGGAACTCCAGCTTTCCTTGAAGCTTTTAGAATATTCAGTTCTAACTTTTAGCTTTTAGTTCCAGTAAAAAGCAATCTGAACATAGAACAAACAAAGTCATGCTACACTGGCAACAAGGATGTTAAACAAGCCCTTCAGAAGTTATCAGTAACAGCAGATGTTGGAGGCAAATCTCGCATAATTTCAACAGTGATCTGTTTTTTAACAAAACCAGAATTTGAAAAAATTGAGTTTCTTTCCAAAACATGTCAAATTATTTGTTTATTCATAAAGTATTTAGTGTGGAAAAACTTGACTTGATATTTTGATGAGAAATACAGAATGTATTCTGGTAGGACATTTATCTATGTGGTAGATCTCACCAGATTTCCTCTGCAAATTTCTTCTGGTTTGTGGATTGGGGTTTTGGTTTTTTTTTTACCTAACATTGATACTGAATGTATTTTTAAAAAACAATCATTAAAAGGCCCATGTATATCACAATAAAGCCCTCAGTCTACAAAAGTGCTTCAGCAAGTCAAGAGCTCATTGGTTTTAATATGTTCATTTAATTTTTAATTTCAGGATTTAAGGTTAGGTATGGGCACCAGGTGATTTTCAAAATCAAGGCCATATTAGAGATGTTATCTGATTTGTTATAAGGAATTTAACTTCTGTTGGGGGGGACAGTTTATGTGCTATATGTCAAGTTTTATTGTGTACAGGATTCTTTTACTTCCTCAGAGAAACCTTTCCTAGTAGAAGTTTACCTAATTCTACAGTACTCTGTAGTTTTGATGCTCACAGCTTGGCTAAGATTTGTGCTAAGCTTAAAAAAAAAAAAGGCTTTTTAGGAAATATGCCCAGATTTCCTGAAGGATGCTCCCATGCCCATCTTACTGTCTTGACTTCCATTTTTTATGATGAAAGGTGAATTGAAGCTGCCTTGCTGATCTTAGGTAATGGTTTCCCCTTTCCAAATGGGATATTATTTGTGGCATTAGGTATATCTAAACCTTTCTGGGTGTACACATGGCAGAGTAGAATGGGTTCTCTGAAGCCTTCCCATTCCCCTCAGCCCATTGTGTCACAACAAGAGCACTTTACTTTTTACTTCTTATAATGACCAGGATTGCAAAAAGGAACTTAAGATTACAAGGAAAAGAAACAGACTGCAGGTTTGAACGAGGCACAGCAAGAATGTCTGAGTCTGCTCCTCTTAGGGCTGTATTTTGGCACTCTGACTCTTGGCCAGCATATGTCCCTGTTCAGCAGAAGGAATCATTCAAGCAATCTGTGCTAAGACTTGTCAAAGTCTAAATTAAAATGCAGCTATCTTATCTTTCTTTTTTTTTTTTTTTTTTTTTTTTTTTGTTGGTTGGTTGGTTGTTTATTTGTTTGGTTGGTTTGGTTTGGTTTTTTTTGCCCTAGGATTTTACAGCATGTTTCCTGCTAGTAAATTAGAGGGTGGGGAGACATTTATTTCTGGTGATAATTGAGATTATTGATTATGTATTTTACATCTTGTGCATCTCTCAATCCATGAAATGAATGGGTTTTTTTATCATTTATGTCTCAAGGGAAAAGAATCAGATGATAAGATGGCTTTCACTAAGGGACAGTCCCTCTATCATAGTGGTCTCTTGAGACAAATGCAAATGTACTTTTCTTTTTAATTAGTTGCATTTATGATCATGAATTTGTGTGTCTCTAACCTGCAGAATCTCCACTGAATGGTATCAGACTTTTGTCCCGTAGCTCTTCTCTGGATTGCATTTTATTGCTCTCACCTTCATTATAAAAAAACCCCTTAATTATGCTTAAAATTCTTTGAAGTTGAGAACAGTGCTGTAATGAGTCAAAATGTATATATGGTATTTTCCCAAATGGCACAAAAGTGAAAAGTACAAGGCGGTGTAGGAACATATAGTGCTATGTAACTTGGAGAGTTTAGTTATTTCGGGGAGCAGAACTGTTGACTAGAATTCAGATATAAATTAAACTCACTGTGCTGCAGCTGACTAGTTGAGTGACCTTAGGGAATGCCCTTATTCATTTTACACCTTTTCCCCTTTGATAAAATAAGAGTAATGTGACTGCACAGAGGCACAATGAGGTTAAATCATATTTTCCCTAAGTGCTTGGGGATCCCCTAAGGAAGGGTGTGTATAAATGTGATTATTTGTTTTTTCATCGCTTTAATTTTTTGAAGTGCGTAAGTGTTGCTAAATTCTGTCAGTTTAGAAGCATTTAGGTGTAGTAACTTTACAGATACATTTTTCTAAATAGCAGTATGTTTTGAATCTGCAGTTCTAGGGGAATTGGGAAAAATTTAGGGTTGTAGGTGTAGTGATAGCTATCACAGAATATCTGTGACAGAATTTCAAATATAGTCCCTGAAGAGAGATGCACAGGGTCTTCAAAGAACTTTAGGAATGAATATGGCAAGCTGGTCTGCTTTGTTCACCTGCTTTCTTACATTTGTTCTTTGATCTTTTAATGTGCAAGGATTGATATTTTAGTCTTAAATGTACTTTGGGTTATATTTGATTTTTAAGCTTGAAAAGTAATTACTTGAAAGAAAGCTTGTGTTTTTGCTGACTTGTGGAGGGGCAGGTGAGAGAGGGAGGCTGAACATAAGAACTGTTTTCAATAAATACTTGTGAGGTGCTACAAAGCTGGCCATTACAAAAATCCTCATATTAGCTTAGCAAGAAGTGCTCCCTGTTGTTCAGAAAATTGCAACTTTTTAAAAGCACCCTGGCCTCAGAAAGCAGCCATAATCGCCAATAGTGACAGATGGTATTAAACACACAGGCAGGGAACCAACATGGTTTTGATACTTTACTCCCATTACAAGCTCTCTCAGTGCATGTCTCCTGGGTTAATTGCTTGAGCTCTCACAGAAGGAATCCTGGCTTCTGGTGCAGCAGCTTGTCACAAGATGTGGTAAGAAATCACACAGGATTCTGAGCCTGGAGCCTGTGAATGTGTCACCCTGGTAACCGCTTGCACCTGCAAGAATGACTCATAAGAGCTGAGGAATTGGAGGGTGATTTTTTTGTAGTCTTCTGAGCATCAGAAATTCCTCCTCGACAAAGGCACAGAGAATAGAGGAGAGCTTTGTTTTGTCGTTTCAGCTGCTGGGTGGGTATGACCAAGGGCACCTGCTCCTGTTTTCTGTGTCCCCCTGCAGGGACCAAGGGTCCACCTCCTTCCCTGGACTTGCACTGTCCCAGGTGAGGATCACCATGTCTATACTTGAGATAGGAAAACAAAGCAGAACCTGTCAGTGACTACAGTATTGCATTTTTAAGGTTGTCAGGCACTTGTTAAAAAACAAACTGAAGACCTTGATTGCAGTTTAAGAAAGTCAGAAGTAAAGTGTATCTTAAAATTCAGAGTCAGTACTACATCAATATTGATAACCTGGTCTGTTATTCTGCAGATATCTTTCTAATCAGAATGGTATTTGTCCTCTTACAAAGCTCATTTGATTTGAGGAGCAGGTGCTTATAAATTAGATAGCTTCAGTGACTTTAGAGTGGAACAGACAATTAACACCAGCTGAAGCTTTGTGCTTGAAAGTTTTACCAACCAGATATTGCTGTTTTGTAGCACCTTTCATCCGTGTCTCACAGTGATTTGCAAACATTAAGTTTCATAGCGCCCCTCTGATGTATGTAAGTGTTGTTAGTCTTAGAAATGTGTGAAATATTCATGACAAAATTGGAGGCATTCAGAGTTTATCACTCCCCTCCCCTCCCAGCTCAGAAATATTAAGGAAATACAAAGTTATTTGAGGTTATCTGCATTGGAAGATTTGTCTTTTTCCTTTCTTTGCATATATCTGTTCACAGCCAAAATATCTCTAATATTTGTGCAGAGCCTCCTTGTTATTGTTCCAATTTTCATTAGGAGTGATTGGTTTTCTTTCACACAGTTGTTATATTTTAATTCTTTAATTGCAGTTCCTTGTTAGCCAATTCTGAATAGCTGTCCACTGTGAAAGGAAATCACATGGGTGTCTCCTGTCCTTGAGAAAACTGTCTTTGGGTAGAATTTATCTGGGCAGATTTATTACCAAGCTGTAATGGGAGAAGGAAGCTCCACAGCAGGGGAACTTGCTGTTGTTTGATTCCACCACAACTGCAAAGGATTTTCCTCTTTATACCACTGTCAGCATACACTGAGTGTCAGCATTAGTAGTTGAGATGAATATTGAAGATTTTAAGGTGAATTTCCCCTCCCCATACTTGAATTCATACCACAGAGGAGTCACAAACCCAAAACCAATATTTCTTTGAGATGAAGCTGAACTAAAAGGGGTACCCCAACCACAGGTGGGCTCATGGACCATGAGACTTGGCAGCAGATCTTTTGTTTCTCAGAACCACTCGTCTTGCTCTGCACTAATGGGGGCCTACAAGTCCCAAATATGCCCTTTTTTGCCAAACTTTGTCTCAGCTCCCTGATATTTCTGAGGATGTCCAGAGTTTAAAGAACCAGTGCAGCTCTTTTTTGGGTCTCCTTCACCCCATGTGGTAGGGAGAGGGTGTCAGAGTGGTTTGAGTGAGTTCATTTATTTTCTGCACTATGTTTTTTTTGTTGGAATATGCTTCATCTTACATTGGAGTCCGGTTTGTTTAATCTCTGTGCCATTTAAGCATTGATTTTTTTTGGTTTGGTTTAGTAGGTAATTAAGATTGTGCTCTTTAAAACTAGTTTGCATGTTTTAGTGTGGCTCTAAATTGATTTGGGTTTTGCTGGTCTAACCATGCTGTGGCTAAACTGCCCGTGTTGTCAAGATTGTCAGTGTTCTCTGATTTGAAACAGTTTTTCAGTATAATTGACTAAGCAGCAGGAAGAGGAAGTAATGGCTACTGCAGAAAGGGTTTTATTGGAGCATTAGGACTGTCCACAATATTTTCTGGACTGGGATCTCACAGGTGGAGAGCAAAGAGGACTACGGTGAAACTAAGATCCAAGATACTGAAAGATTCATTGCTTCCTTTGTCTGCTATAATCCATATAATTTATCACGACTGTCTCTGTGAACTTTGTGCACTCTATTAGAGTCACAATGCTCTACACCCTCCATTTCAGAGAGCAGTACTTGGGAGAGTTTTCCTTAGGAATAGTTGACTTTCATAATGAAAAATAAGGAAAAAGGAAGTTATGACCATTGCTATTTTTAGGGCACTTTGCACTGTGTAGGTGTTTTAAGCTGGGGAATATCCCTTTAGTATGCTATATTATTCAATGCTTTGCTAAAGCTGTGAGGGTGTAAGGTTGAATTAGTGTGCAGAACATAGAAACAGAGCTCCAAAAGACCAGGAAAAATACATTATTTTAGAAGTATATCCTACTGTGTAGCTCAGGATCAAAAGGAACCTCCCTACCAACACATACATCATAAAGGAAATAGTTTGACTGTTATTTTGATTTGCTTTCAGCAAATAAAATGATAATGAAATTTCACATCATCAGACAGATTTACATTAGCTGTGGATGGCACGGGAGGAAAGGAGGCTCTGTAGCTGTGTGAACATGTGTGAACACATTATTTTTTAACCCTTTGCTTGTTTAGATACCTACTGGATGGAATTTGATGGGTTAGCAGAATTTGTGAGACGTTTTTTCTTTGATAATTTACCAGTAATGTTCCCCTGTAATGCTTATAATCTGTATTTGCCAAGAAAATTCAGTGGTTTGCACTAAGCCTGCAATGGTAAAAATAATTTTTAAAAAATCAATGTTATCCTTTTCGTATTCTTAAGAGAGTGATAGTGGTACTGACCTACTAATCCTGAAAGGTTGCAAGCAGCTTTTTGTAAATCAATTGCAGATTTCCTTGGTCAGAAAATTATGTACTTGCTGAAGTAATATTTGAGCTAGGAATGGTCACACACTGCAGGTCTGCAGTGTTTTCCAGCAGGCACTTTGGGGCACTGGCTCGGACCTGTGTGTGTCTGTCAGGGACTCTGCAATGATGACTGAGCAGCATTTCCCCATCTTGGAGCTGTCCAGGGATTCTGCTGAGAAGGATATATAGGAAATTACTTCAGTTCATATAATAGAACTAGAGACATTCTGCAGAAATGTTCTGCTGAGTCACCCTGGTAACCAGCCCAAATGCAAATCACAGTTCTGCAAAAAAAACCCCAAAAAAAGTCTGGACAGAAGGGCAGGTGTTCTCTAACAAGAAGGAAAACCTATCAAACCCAGCAGGCTCCAGTGGCATCTTGAGTGTGCACGAGACAAGAAGGAAGGAAACAGGGTGTTCTGTAACTGAAGGTTTTGCAAGAGGAAAATTAAATAAGCTTGGATACAACCTTTCAGCTCCCTAGTATGTTGAAGAGAATGCCACCCCGGCAAATATTAGATAGAGAAAATAAAATATATTTTGTAGCTGTTGATTTTAAAGAGCAAGAAGACATAAAATTTTAATTTCTATAAGGTCTACATGGTTGGTGTAATGTTGTGTTGTGCTATAATCATTAATTTGAGGAAGAGTGTTGTGTTTGAATCTAATCTAATTAGGATCAGTTCCCTTTTTTTAGCTACTACTGTATTTTAAAAAGGCAATTTTTCAACCCTTTGTTGATGTAATTTATCACCTACATCCGTGGCTCTGACAAGATACTGACTCTTGTGTTATGCATAGTAATTGCTGCTGCCCTCTCTGAATTTACTCTGTGTTTTTATAGCTGGGCTACTTCTGCTCCCAGATCTGCTTTTCTGGCAAGGATATTATTATGAAACACAAATGTCACAATTTTTCATCACATGTAACATACCCGGTCTGTGATGCTCTCTGTAAAATGAGGCATAAAAATATTTGCTATAAAGTGTGTTATATGCTCAAAATGAAAAGGTAAATTTGATGTATTAACTGGGTAGGGGGATGACATATAACTGTTACATTAGGGATCAGGTACAAAAAAAGGCAATCAGATCTCTGATTAAAAACCACTTACCAGTGACTGCTGGATGCATAATTAAGGCAAATTCTTTACAGACTTCAGTTTATGCAGGATGATTACAAATACTTGGCATTTGAGAAGTTTGTTCACACAATAATTAATTTTAGGATTCTATAGCTCTTTCAAGAAGAAAGGGCATAGCACTAACATAAATTAGACACAGAGCTCTCAGCTCAGTTTTTTCAGCCTGAGAATCTCAAGTCTAATAAATCATCGAAATTTCAATATTTACCGGTGGTAATTTATAGTTACAATTAAGTTTGAGAGCTCTGAAAATTAAAACACAACTCAGTTTTGATACATTAATGACTTAAAAGCCATCAGCCAGAGTAACTGTAACATATCAGCTCTCCTTATGGATAATGTAATGGTAAATCTATAAAATTTACGTCTGTAGGATTTACCAAGACTTTCAGAGCATCTTTGTCTCATTGCCACCCAGGCAAGTTCATATTGTAAAACTTTCATTGGAAAGCAATACTCATACAAAATATTACATACAATGAGTTGTATGTAGAGAAGTTCTTCACCTGAATATTTCTATTAAAGTCCTGAGAAATCCTGTGTACATTCTTGAAATACATCTTTTAGAAGTGAATGCAGAGTTCTATGGATGATGAGCAATTACAGTCCTTTTAGAGCCTTACTATCTCAGATGTTCACAGACAGAAATTGCAAGCTCTTTGTTTATTGCTAAAAGTGAAATTTTCATGTTAGGGCAGCAGAGATCCAGAAATTGCAGTCTCATCATGAATATGAACGTCCAGCTGGGATTTAAATCCCAGCAATGGAGCACAAAGGGTAATGTATTAAAGCTGAATTCTCACTAGTGAATTGAACCTTTGTGTTGTGGTAGGTACAAAATGTCTGTGATAGCTGGAAATTAAAGGAGCAAGAGTAGAAGAAAATGAGCAAAGCTTCTGAAAATGTGGCCTTGCAAATTACAAATGTGTTTGTTCAGGAAGATATTTTTAATGAACTGCTTAATACACTGGTCATATACCAACTCATTTTCCTGCAGTTTGGATCATCGAGGTTAGAACTATTTTTAACTCATCTACTCCTCTTGAATTTGGTGGCATAGACGCATATATTGGCCTGAACACAGTTCTGTTCTGTGGAATTTTTAGTCTTCTGACATTTATTACCTCTATGCTATAACAGAAAAAAAAATGTACTTAGGGTTTGCATAGCAGAATTTTGTCTAAACAAGCATTTGGTTTTAATTTCTTTTACCAAATAAGTCTACAGCGTTGTGGCCACAAATTAACTAAAACATAAAAGTTGACATATGAAGTAGGCGTATGTGTATTTGCCAGTCCACACTGTATCTTGTGAATGGGGAAGGTTTTGAAACCCTCCACATTTATGAGAGTATTCACTTGATTTTTCTGTGTTGTCAGGGCCGCTGACTTCTGTGAACTTGGTTCAAAGTAATTGTTCTCTTCAGAAATGCAGCCATTGCTCATTGTCTGACAAGGCAGTCAACACTGACAGCTTTGCCATCCAAAGGAAGCAGAAGCAAAAAACCAAAAAGTTGCAGGTTCTGGGAAATTTCTCCTGTGTGCAGCTCAGCTCAGAAAATTTGTAGTTGCACAGGTAGAAAAAATATTTCATCCTCAAAGCATATGAATGCAAATGATCTTCTAGCATATATAGAAAGTATGGATATAATTTTTCAAGTCAATAGCTACTAATACAAACTGAAAATAGTTTACTATTTTTATCTCTCTACGGGGAAAAAAGGAATCCAACCAGCTTTGCCTGAAATATCAAATCTAGAAACATAGGTGAGAGCTGATTATCTGTACATTGATTGCAGTGTACAGTCTAGTACTGGTCTGTTTTGACACGTGCCTAATTGTGGCTTTTAGGAACAAGTGGAAAAAACCAAACAAACATATGTGTCTCATCTGTCACCATGTTAATTAGTGTGTAATTTGTCTACTACACACAACTCTTCAAAGTGAGGAGGCTTTTCTCAAGATCTCTTCTGAAGCAGAGGCAGTGCTGTGCACAGAGATGGTGCAAGCTAAGTAGTAACAAAATTCAACCCTTTTAATCTTTGAAGACCTCTGTCACTGATGCTCTGTAAAAAGCTAAAAAGATTCTGTTATCAAGTCGCTTTTCTACAGCTGGAGGCAGTGGAGTTTTTAAGGATTTATGCTGTTGTGAAATAAAACTTATCAGTGTTTATTTCTTTCCTTGTGGCTAAGGCTGAAAAGAAGCATTTGACTTCCCATCTTTCCAGAATGGACATCCTTGTCCTACAGGAGGAAGTTGAATAATTCAGGTGGATGTATGCTTTTTTTTGTTCAATGTATAACTGAATTATTGATCCATAAACCAGGTTATGACCACTTGTACCATTGTACTGCATGTGCAGAGTCAAACCAAGATCTGATCAGTACCTGAGGATTGGCCAGTTCACTTTGCAAAACTAGTCTTGAATTGATAGAGGTGGCACTGTTATTTTCACTGTCTTGTAAAATTACAAATTAAGATTTGAGTGATTCTCTACGGTGTTATTTAAAACTGTTGATAATTACGTTTTAAAATTCTGTATACTTAGTGTATTGTACCTCATTCTGTAAATTTTTAAGAAGGGAAAGAGAGGATCTTCATTTAAAAAGGAATTTGAATTGGATGCTGGTTTGGTGACATACCTAAGCATTGTACTGGACTTGACAGCTGTATCAAGTGTCATCTTTGTAGGTCGCATCTCAGGGGAAAGAAATCAATGTATTTTGATGGAGAGCAAAATTTTGATTGTGAGTAAGGTGACACAAAATTAGTTAAATAGATTTGCTGTGGGTTTCATCAAAATGAACAAGATAAAATCTGACCCAGAGCCCAGCAAATGTTCCAGAACTGCCCACTTCCTATGAGATGTGATACTGTCTTCACTGTATTTGATGAATTCATGCAACAATAAACTTCCCTCTTCAGAGAAATGTTTTTTGAGCTCTCTTTTATGAAGTGCAAAGGTACTCTCCCTGCCTTGTTATCCAGATACCACTCACAATGTGTGAAGTTATGACATTTTATTCTTTATGTAAATGTATTATAGGGAAGTAAAGCAAATAAAAGGTAATGAGAAGATGAGCTTTGATGGTACTGTAGAAGAGTGCAGTATTTCAGTGAAACAAGTGACAGCCAGTAGTGCTGCCCTGTTTTATCTTTTCAAACACATTTTGCATTTAATTCTAATGCTCTGCATTAATTCATGTATAATGTGCCTGTTGATAACAGGTTTATTTAAAACCCATTAAAAGTTATAAAAAAATGAGATTTGCATAGAAAAAGTCTTTGGAACTTTGCACATCCTCCTTTTTCCAACACTCAATGTACACAACAAAAGGCTAATGTGGTAGATGTCCATCAGACTTCTCTTGGCATTACTTGTCAGTATTGCTCAAAAGCCTTTATGTGAAGGAAGCAGGCACAGGATCCAGGGCTGTGAGCCTGAGGCAGTCCCAGCTGCCCATATTGGGGATGGGTACCATGAAGAAGGGCTGGAGCAAGCTGGAGAGCCTCATGGTCCAGTGATCATTATTTCTGAGCAGGGGGCTTGTGGTGTTTGCTGGAGGTGCCCCGGAGGAGGTGACTGTCAGCTGGTGTGCAGAGCAGCACCTGCTCTGCTCCCCAAATCACCCAGGTGCTTCTGTGGATCCCCTCTGGCAGCAGAAATGTAGCTTTTTCTCCTCCTGCTCATCTAGCTTTTGGCTGTATTCCTAATTCTGCCCAGGAGGAGGCATTTGAGTAACAGTTGTTAAAAATTTGGGGATGTGGATACCTGCCCATTTGACACTGGGGTAAAAAGCATGAATAAACCATGAGGTATGTTAGTCACGCCTAAGTGTCTAATAGACTTTTCCTTGCTGCTGCCTTGCAGTAAATCTTCCATTATTCATTGTGTTATTTGCACTCTAGTATATGTATTTACACTACAGTACGAAGCTGCTTAGTTGAAAACACTGTAACCTTTTTAACCTGCTTGCCTTTCCTACTTATCATATTTTTTATGTTTTTTCTGTGATGCAATGGGAAGCAATGGTTGCCACAGGGACTGCAATTTTGAACAAGCAGACACATAGTGTCACTTTGCCATCTGAGGGCAGAGGGACAGCTCAGGCAGTTCCATGAGGGACAAGGGGACAGGGGTCACTCTGTCCCTGCAGTCAGGACATCGGTGTTCTAGCTACATCTTTCTAGTTATACCATGTTTTTGGGGTAATTTTTGCTGCATGCTTTCTGGAGGTCAAAGTATTAGATGTTGTCAGCTGGTTTCAAAGAATAAACGTTTTGCTTTTGAAATTACTAGATGGAAATTTGTGAGCACTCTGCTGGCAGCAGAGGTGTTTTGAATGTGTTGTCTGCAGACTAATGGGCACAGCACTCTGGGACCTTGCAGTAGGTCAGCTGTAAAAAGTCAGGCTTATTAAGGAGCACACATTTCTCTCACACTTGGAATCCAGCTATTGACATCAGGGTTTCACTAAATCACGAAGCAAGTGAGTCCTGAGCTGTTGGCACTTATCTGGGTAAACATCATCTGTGGGCAGAAGAAGGAGAGGTCAATATGTTATGAATGTTTCTTCTTCTTCCTGGAAAACCATTTTCTGTATTGCCCCCATGGATTTCTTCTCCCTTTCTTCTCCACTCCCATCATTTGGGGTGATCACAGTTCCCACAGCAGTCCTACCTTTGTAGTGTGAAGTTGGCAGCTGGGACCTTGCTGGAAGTACATCCCAAATCTACCTGCTTCATTTCCTTGACTTGCTGCCAGAGAGAAATTATTCCTGGCCATTTTGAAGAGAGAGGCCCCCCCTTCCTCTTCATATTCCTCTGTAGCCTGCTGATCTCACTAAAGAAATAAAACAACTCCCCTCCAGCCACAGTGAAGGAGGAAATCATTTAAGGAGAGAACAAAGATGGAAAGAACAGGAATGTGTTTTAAGGCTTGTGAGGAGGGGAAAGGCAAAAATCTTTTTTTGTTCTTAGTGAGTCAACTCATGCCAGTGTTTCTTTGGCACATCCCTCTTCCACTTGATATGGTTTTATTAGGATTTTCCCACTTTTGTATTTTTAAACAACTTAGATACAACCAGTTATAACAGCTAGTTGTTTTTATTGTTTGGCTTGCAAAGGAGAAATTGTTAAATTAAAATGATTTCTTGTCTGATGATTTTTTGCAAGTTATTTTTAGAAAAAATGCTCTTCCAGAAGTAGAACAAAAAAATTAAACTAGTTGTGGACAAAAAGTAGAGCTATTGCACAGGTAGGAGTGAAACAACCACTGCAGTGCAAGCTGAATTTATCAGTCCTAGAAAGTAGGGGTTGTGAACCAAAGTTAATGAAAAGTCAAGACCAGTGATATTTTATGGAACTCATTCCATTTGAGGCTGCTCAAGAACAAACATTGCACTTCTAAAGAAAGGACTAGGATGGCTTAACAATGTAAAGTGTATTCCTGGATAAAAAAAGTCAGCTGAAGAACTTGGTAGATTTCAGCCAGCCAGTTGTTTCTGTGCCATGGCTTTGGTATATTTCCATAGTAGTTATGGCTTTATAACATGTTAGAATATAAAAAAGGTGATTTATTTTTGGTTGGTGCATGGTGACTGCCGATTTTTTTGCGTGAAGCTGTTTTAAATATCTGCCCAGAGACTAAAAGAGAAATTACAAATCATAAGGGAATAGCAGACACTTTTGAAATTAGATTGCTTTCACTTATGCAATATCTAACCTGCTGTCTGCCTTGTGAGGTGAAGCAATTGGGTAGATGCTAATGTGAAAAGGAAGGAATGGAAAAAAATGGTATCATATATATCTATTATTGAAGATTCTGATTTACTTTCTTAATGGAATTTTCCCATGTTAATAGCATGTTCCAACTGTTGTTCCAACTGTGCAATAAGTCTTATACAATCACCAGCATTTTAAAATTAATACCTTAAGCTTAGAGGATATGTGTCATCTTTTTAATACAGCATAAGATATCTCTTTGATACTGTTCACTACTAAATTTTTTCTTAAGTTATGCATTTAGCTTTCATCTCTGAAGAACCCCATTACAAGTGACTTAATACACAGTGCAGCTGCTATTAATATGCTATAGTGTGCCTCAAATCTTTCCTTTCTGATAATTCAGGATGTATGGATTGCATAAAAATGACGTTATATATACAGAAGTTTGCTGGGCAAAGAGCCTAAGAACCTTTGAACCAAGGGGCAAGAATAAAGACACTATGTCAAGATGTGACTGTACAAGGTGGCTGAGGAAAGCAAGTAAAGGTTTGATAAATCCAGGAGCCAGCCTTGGGAACCAGTGATAATGCAGGAGATGTGCTGGAGAGAATGAAAGTGATTATGATGATGTGGAGAAGGAAAAATGCTTTAAAAAACTTTTGTCCTAGGTCAGAGATTAAATTGGTTTCCTTTTTCCAAAGTAATGTGAAAGGCTGAGGTGGTTGGGTCTGGAACAGGAATTGAAGAAGAATCTTAGTCTTGATACCTGTTCTCCAGAAGGAAAAGATGGCAAGGCACCAGAAAAAAAGTGATGCCATTACACAAAATTTACAGGAAGATATAGTTTATCATTATTGTTCTATGAATAACAAAATAAACCCAGAAAATATCTACAAAATGACCCAAACAGGTCGGTCCTAAATCAGTGTTTCTTGCAATTCTTTACAGAAATTAGGTAGCTTGTAAATATTCCTCTGGCAGCCCTGCAAAGTCAGGAGTGCGGATAATGTATTTTTTATGAGAGTTAAAATATTCATAGATATCATCTGAGGTGGTGTAGACAGCAGACTGCTTTCACCTGGGAAACCTGCCAGATGGACAGGTTAAAAGCCCAGGCCACCACCAGGTGCCAGGGAGGCTGCCCTTGCTGGGGCTGCTGTCAGCCCTGTGTGTGCTGCTGGCTCAATCCTGCTCTTCCCTGCCCTTCCCTGCCTTTCCAGCCCTTCCTGCCCGGGGTCAGGGCCCTGGGCTGCCCTGGCTGCTGCATTCATCTGCACCTTCTTGGCATCAAGCCTACAGGTGTGTGTGTGCTTCATAGGCTTCATCTACACTGAGCTTTTTCTCCTGAGTCTGAGGCTGTCACGTGGAGGAAGCAAATTCTGGATGGTGGGATGTGGCAAGAAATCTTTTGTTTAGCTTTGATTCTAGGCAAGAAAAATATTTTGGGTTTTAAGGCAACCCTTCAGGATTTTCTGCCTTTTGTAATGTCCTTCACCATAGAAGTTTTCGTTGCTCTGAAATTAATTCAGTTTTTGAGCTTGAAAATGCACACTGTTTTGGTGTGGGTTGTCATCTAGCTATCTAGCTAGCAAATGTTTTAACTCAAGGGGTTATTCTAAATATGAAGTTTTTTTCCTCACCATCAGTTTCAGGTGGCTGGATATATTGTTGTTGATGAATTGGATAGCATGTAGGAGTCTGGGACAAAAATGCACATATTTTCGAAAGAAAACACAGATTGAAACCTAGTTCCCCATGCCATGGCATCGATTCAAACAGCTGTTTTTATCTGTTCTTTGGCAGTACAAATAAGGAGCAATTCAGAAAGCAGCACCTGTGTATATTAGGGGATCTATTCCTTTTTGGTATGATGCTACATAAATAAATTAGTGTCTGATACTGATTAATATTTTTATTCCTCTCTTGTCATGCTCTGACAAAGAAGTTGCTGGTGGCAGTTTTCTAAAGGGGTGCCTTAGACTGGCGTTTCTTTGAAGTGAATTAAAAAGAAACTTAGAACTCTCTCCAGAAGTCTAATTTTCTCTGTTGGGGTAGTAGAGATGAAGTAATTTTGTTATATTTTTCTGTAAGAGGTTTTGCTAAGACAAGCCATTTTTCAGTGTCACACATTATCAAGGAACTGAAATGTGCTCTGTAGTTCAGTTCCATGGGTTAAAACTGCTATGGGGCAGCAGCCAGTCCTTTCCTACACTCTTTTTTACTTAAAAACCTTTCTGTAACCCTATGTACCTATTCATGTAACCCTATGTATCCCTATTCAAGGGTGTTCCTGAATGACCTTCAAGGAAAATAATGGTATTGACCTAAGCAAAGAGCTGTACTGATAACATTCCCTTGCATTATAGGGATAAAGGTCTTCAAAATGAAACCATGCAAAGAGAATTTAGGATTATCTTTGCCATGATTTTAATCAAGTGATTTGTTTCAATTTTGTGTTATTTGATATTTTGTCCATAAGAAATGGTATTAGGCCAATGTAAATAAAATAATTGCTGAGAGGAGGTTGTATTTGACTAGACAATGCATTTATGATTAAAGTCGAACTTTCTGTTGTATTTTCTTTTTAGACATTAGTTTTAAATAGATTTTTTCTAATTTATTTTTAGTTAGTATAACCTAATCTATCATTCATGTATAGTGTCATATAAATAAGGTGGACTATCTCTGTGAAAGACTGAAAAATTGTTGAAGAATAGCCCAGTGTCAAATGAATTCCTCTTTTTAAAGACCAGTTATTGTTCAAGGGAGTGGTTTCTGGTAGCTCTGTTGAATACAAATTGTAAAAAAAGCTACAAGCTACAGATACTGATCTTAACTTTCAAAGCAGGGATTCAGTGTTCAGGAAAGTCACTGGAATAGCAATTCTACAGGCTTTGTTGCACAACCTGATTTAAAATAGGAGCCAGCCTTTCAAGTTTTTCCTCTTTGTTATGCCTATGTTCTTTGTAAATAAAGTTGAAGGAAAAGACTGAAGTATGAGAATAGCTGTTTCTCATTCTTATCCAATTATTGGCCTTTGGGGCAATGCAAACACACTGGTCTCAGGTACAAATAATTTCAGTCTGCAGGTGTGTGTGTGTGATTGACCCAACTCACTACTTCCTTAATGTCCTGGTAACCAAATTCCTTTAGTCAATGTCATCTAGATTTGTACTGATGGTTCAGCTGTAAGACTTTCCAGTCTCTTTAGTCCCTTGAAGAAACTATTGCTTAAGAGGAATAAGCACTTCCCATTCAAAAGCACACTTCTTGGAGAAGTTTTACATGGAGTGACATTAGATTATTATGGAAAATGTAGAAAGTTGCAGCAAAGCAAACATTAAGCTCATGGTATAGAATGACAAGGTGAATAATTTATATATACACGTATGTGTGTTTTTAAAAATCTGTTTCTGGTGTATCACTGGAATCTGCAAAGCTGCTATTGCAGTTATGTGTCTTATGACATGTCTTTATTGGAGACAATGTTGTAACTATGCTGGTTTGGTCTGGTTTGTTCCTTAAAAGGAATTCACTGACTTGGACACATAATTTTAAGTTTAGCTACTAATGAATGGCTCAAAATCCACTGTGGTAGAGCAAGAGGCATCTTGTGCTTGTACTTTCATTTTGAAGGGCAGGAGCCTTTCTTGGAAATTACCACTGTTTTCTGTGGTTTCTGCCTTGCTCTATGGTGATGTTCCTGTGGCTGAGTTGTTCCTCGAGACAAAGGGCACACACATCACCCATGCCTCTTCATGGGGCAGCTGCAATGTCCTCAGTCTGTTTCTCTTTGAGCTTCCATAGTGTTTTGTGTGTGTAAACTGACAGCAAGTGCTGTTTCTGGAAGATATCACAGTCAGGTTATGTAATACTTTGATATATAGTGCTCTTTAAAATGAACATGGGAATTTTGGCTTCAGAAAAATAAAGAAATGTGAATGTTTTATCCTTCTACCCTTTTGCATGTGTGGATAGTTGTGTGCTGTATTTCTTATGAAGGTAGAAAGAAGGTACTTGAAAAAAGAGAAGAGGTCCTTTGAGTAAATATCTTCATCAGTTTTATTCCCCAGACTCTTTGATTAATTTCTCTTTGGTGGTGGTGGTGTTCATGCCACTGCACATCTACTGCTGTTCTGGTCACGACACCTTTCAAAGCTCAAAATACTTCCTCAGTGTTTAGGCAATGAGTTAAGTGAGAATGGTTCAGAGAGTGAAAGAGAGATGATGCCACTGTAGGAGGCTGTTGTGGTTTAGATTTTGCCAATTTCAATATACTCATCTTCTGCTGTGAGAATTTACTCTATTTACATCTATTTATTTGTATCTTTGCATGTGTGTAACCATTTCTTGTGTATCTGTATTTATATATCCTTTAAAGAAAGGCAAGTAGTATATATCAGTGTATATTGACACTATCAATATATATTTTTAGTAATACATATGTTTATGCTTAAGTAGGGAAGCTCATCATTAGTATCAAAATTTGGTCTAATCAGAATTTAAATCTCTAGCAATTAAGGCAGATATAGGGTGAAATATTTTCCTGTTGGATTCTAGATCTTTCTCTCCTGGCAATTGGCTTCTAAATACTGGCATTTGATGGTATCAGTCCATTAAAAACCCTAATTGGTAAGGTCTTCACACATACAATTTTACCCATAGGACTTATAAGTTCTTTGTAGTGAAAAGATTCAGGAGTGTCCAAAGGAAATTGATTCACCCAAAGTCAAGGACACCATCATTCTTCCCTCAGTCTGATGGATAAATTTTCATGAGGGACCTGTGGGAGTTCCTCTAGATCCCCCTCCAATGTATCAATTACATTAAGTAACTGATCTTGCTTAATGTAGGAATATCAGTGCTTTTTCATGTTACCTGTCAGGATGAAGTTCACAGCTGCTAAAGATATATCTTGCAAGATCAGGCCCTCTTCTAGTGCTAGATGAGTCATGGAAATCAGAAAAAAAATTAATGTGCTACTTAGGTTAGTTCTACCTGGAATGGAGTGGAGGCTGACTCGTTTCACAGGACTTGGAAGCACAGTTGTGCCTAATATTTGTCTCAGAAGTCCCATTTATGAGTAATTCCTTTTTACTGATCAGGCAGTCTGGCATGTACAAGCACTTGGTGTCTATCCACCCACACTTTGCCCTTTCTGTCTTCATCTGAAATATTCCACTCTGGGGCTCAGTAATACAAATTTGATGAACAAATGATATGCTACAAGAGGGAAAATATAATATGATGTAAATGAGTTGGTTGCCTGAGCTCTTAGAACAACTCATAAAACCAGAGATTTTCAGTTTTCTTTTAACGTTTCCCAGCTCTTTATGTTAAACTATATGAATTCTTACTCAAAGTATTGGTGTGGCAAAAGCTTTTATTCCATTGAAGGAGGAAAATGGGAAAGGTATTACCAGTATATTATTAAAAATACAGACACACCTGGCTTTTTCTATCATTCTTCCATGTTCCACATGTACACAGTACTGCTAGTCATAACATATATTTGTCTATTTTTTGAAGGCTTAAAATATACTTTTTCTTTTCCTGGCAATTACAAAAGCCTGAAAGACCCCATGGCATTAGATTAGACTCTGAGTGTGAACTGAGATTTCCCCCTGCCTCAGGTGCATGTCACTTGACTTTGGGTAGGATGCAGTGACCTAGAGCACCAGTCAGGAGAAAATGTGGTTGTTGTTATTAATCTGATAATTACAGCATAGTTATAATGTCTATCTTGGGTCTACAAAGCTGTCTTCTGTCATTTTTCAGTGACATAAAAACCACTTTTTCTGTTCTATGATCTTTTTCCACTCAGTTTCCTGGTGCTGCATGTACAGAAGCCTGAGGTTTTTTACGGCAGGAGAAGGAAGAAGTCCTTCAAGTTCAGGGTAGGCTTTGCTGTGTGTTAGGTTCCTGTGGTGAAAACTGGCCATTTTTGAGCTTAGTAGTTTACTGGAGTCTCTAATGTGATTAGAAAGGGAAATGGGAAATAGAAGGGAGGTCTGAGGTGACCAAGGGAGGCATGTTTTGGTACAATGAAAAATTTGAAGTATACCAGCTCCACAAGTAAGAATGAGATGGATATGAGGAAAGTCAGTGAGGAACAGGTTACTTCAATCAAAATGGAAAATGGGCCTGGGTTAGAGGAGATGTCAGAGAGATGAGGTAATTTATGATATGGGTGAGACAGAGCACCATACATTTTGAGTTATAGAAAGCAGCTTCCCAAATGATTCCTGACCTCCCATCTTCTTTCTCTTCCTTCTTATCTCTTCTCAAGTAATGCTGCTTGCTTAGCTGTTTTCTTAGACCTCTTTCTTTCAGAATATTCCAGCATTTCCTAATTCTGTTAGTGCCTTTTGAATGAATTAGGATTGGTGCTCTAAGGAACTGGGAAAACCCAGTTAAAAAAAAAAGCCAAAACAACAACAAGAAAAAAACAAACAAAAAAACCCAAACAAACAAACAAAAAACCAACCCCCCAAAAAACTAACAAAAAAAACCCCAAACCAACAAAAAACAAAAAAAAACCCTTGATTTCTTTTTTATGGAATACTTCTTTCTGGATCAAAAGAAATTTTCCATAGGAGTTTAAAATCCTGCATTCAATATACCTGTACAGTCCTGGTGATTACAGCTGCTTTTCACCTAGTGTTCTGAAAGGAGAATTTGTCCTTGCAGTTTTGAAGCTGAGAGGAGTAGAATTAAGACTTTGCCTAATTAGTGGTACCTTGCAAAGGTCTATTTTAAGCTGTCTTCCTTCAGCCTGAACCATGTGGTAGTTTCCAAAAATGTAATTTAATCATATCTGATTGCTTGCTGGAATGTGCAATTAACTTAGGTGCAAGGGAATTAACAGTATTTGCCAGGTGCTTCATAATTTACCAGGAGCTGCCTTTGCCACATATATGTTAAGTGTGTTGTTGGCTGTTTAAATTTATTGGTTAGGATATTTTAAGCTTGTGATTGAGTAATTTTTATTGCTTCCTTCCATTTCTATTCCTAGGATGACTCAGATATGAAATACCATGTAATTATATTCTGTATACTATTAAACTATCCCTTGCAATTATGCCACATTGTAGTTGTTCTTTTGAAATATTAGAAGCTACCTATCTAGGAAGTTATTTTTGGGATGCAATGAAGATTCGTTTTCTAATAATTCTAAACTTCAAGTAATTCTTCAATTCTAGAATTTTTGAATAAAAATACTTAATCTCATTTTTAAAAAGTAGTTCTCATTTTAGAAATCCTCTGAAATCCAATTCCATCAAAAGAGGGTAGAAATGGTTTTAGAAAATGTATTTTTCTGTAGGACTACATTTATGTCCTCTTTGAGAGTCGGTTCTTGCATCAGTTGTATAAATAAAAATGGGAAGAGAATGGAAAAACTGGCCATCTGCCTGCAGGGAAATACTTTACTTTGTATTTGGAGTGCATTTCTGAGACCCAGATTAGTACTCTAATCCTTCTCTGAAGCCCTCTTGCATTATAAATTTCAGAATTGCAGGACAATCTCAGGAGACTTTCACACCGGCTTTGTACTTCGTTTTAGTTCTAGAGTTTCGTGAAGGTTGAATTTTGTACAAAAGTAAACCTCAGCTTAGTTCTTGGTTCAGAATTCATGATTGTTACAGGTTTTCATACCTCACAATCCAGAAGAAGTTTCTGCTGTCCGACATCTCTCTGTCAGATTTGGAAAGGTGCACACTCATTAGTATCTGAGATTCCCTGGAAAATTACTGTGAAAACGAATTGTGAAGACAAATATTTTAACTGGAATACTTGCTCAAACATAGCAGCAGCTCTGAGATGTAAAAGTCCATATGTACCCTGTGGTGGTCAGGAGGTTATCAGGAACTGTGGCTTCAGACCACCACTGGGTTGGAAGATAATCACAGTAAGCCCAGCAAGAAAGAGAAAATCACTCTTGCCTCGTGATTTCATCAGGCACTCGAGATGATGCAACTTTCAATTCCCCAGTACAAAGCAGCAAGTGTGTGCCAGAAGCAAAACAACGTGGGGATCTGCAGCGAGTTCTACATGTCTCCTGTTACCTGTTATTTACACTGAAACAGGGAAGAAAATTGCTCAGTCCATTTCCAGCTCTTTTTTTACTGCTTATAGAACTCGTGAATACTGTCTTTCACTGAAAAGGCTGTGCAGATCTTACATTTCCCAAGGAATAATGCATTCCCATAAAGCTGTCACAGATTCTAAAAAAGCAAAAGATAAGGGGAAAACAGCACAAACCCAGCAGATTTGACAGTTTATCATTGTCTGAACGAATTGCAATTGATGTAACCATATCAGAGACTTGCAGGTATTTAGATTTTAAGATGACATTTGAGACTGTAAAAGTAGGATTTGTAGCAACAGCCTTGATAAATATAATCCTGTCTGCAGCTCTGTGTGCCCCCCATACTGCTGGGACTTTAGAAGAGGAGAAGTTCATTTATAACCACATACAAGGCAGTTAACAAAAGTTACTGAAAGCTTTTTTGAAACTGTGAGCTGCCAAAACCATCTAACTCCTCTAGCCAAAATAGACTGCCAAGTGATTTGCACAAAGTGTGTGTGAAGCTCCAGAAAGACCAATCTAGAGAATTGCCTTTAAGTATTTTGGGTTTGGGTTTTTTTCTTTTCTGGTAAAATCTACACACTTAATTGTCCATGGAAACCAGTTTCCTCTCCAGTTTAGAGTCTGGAAAAGCCTGATCCTGACTGCTGAAGTGACCCTGAAGACTGGAGAGCAGGAATTGCACAGTCCTTCCTAGTGTACATAGCTGATTTTAGACACTTGGCACGCTACTGCTCTGCTCATGGAGAAGCAGGAGCAGCAGCTTTTCCTACATTTGCCCCTGAGCTTTCTTCCCATTCTGCTGCTTTCTACCTGGTTTTGCCTTTCTGCTTTAACTTTTTCCGTTCTCTCCTATTTTCCTTCTTTCAAACCTTTATATAATTATATGTTGTTTTCTTTCTTCTTTTTCATTTCAGCACTTTGTATAATTCTGATTATTATTGCTAGATTACTAAAATGGATTTCTTTCCTGTCTTGCAGAGTCAGTCTGTTTGGAGAGATTGCCTGTGATGGGTGATTTCCAGAAACACTGACGTGATGGAGTTATGGAACAATCAATGAAGGTTAACTGTCCAGAGGTAGTTAAAAACCTCTGTGTTACTTTATTACCATGAAAGCCAAGTCCCTGCCAAGGATTGTCTTGTTAAGAAGATGCCAAGTCTCAAGGAGATGGCTCAGTAGTACAAGTCATGCATTAGTAGACTGCTGAGCAGAATGTAATGGATGCTGAAAACAGACAATAGTTAATGCCTTTCTTGAATTAGAACTGGAAGGCAGTGATCCTTTGTGCATACAAAAGACTGGAGAAATCATCTTGCAATGATGATCCATAAATCTTTTTAGATTTGAAGATCCCAAACTGATGTTTATACATAGGAAGAATTTGCTTCGGGCAGGTTGCAGAGGCCTGAGCCACTTAAAAAGATACCAAAAAGTTGATTTGCCAAGAGAAGGAAATACCACTCAGTCTGTCAGAAAAAATTATATGCTATGCATAGTAAAAATGATGTAAGTTGGGGTTTCTTTCTGGGTTGTTTTTGCTGGGTTTTTTTAAATGCTTTTGTTAGGACTTTGAATTCAGCTAGGTTTGCAGAAGTGTTGGTGCAGAGGTTTTGCTCAGCCTGTGCAATAAAGGATGAGTTGGCATTTTTAGAGCTCTGCAGGTGGTTGAATATACCAGGAAATACACATTTCACTGTAAACTTGGAATTCAGGCTTTCCTGTGAGTTATCACAAATATGGAGCAAGTACCATTGTGTGCTGATACAGGATTTTCAGTGTGTTTCAGAAAATTCGTTGCCATTTATTGCTTGAGCTGAGTCTGAGGAGACTTATCACCATCCTTTAATCTTTTTGTAGGTTTTCAGAAAAGCTCTTAATATACTGCCTCATGTTAGAAGTTGTCAGCACCATTGGCAAGCACTAAAGATGAACATGAAGGAGTTGTACTTTTCTGGATGTGATTAATTCTGGCACAGCACTTGTTCCCATGGCTAAGGCCTGTGTGCACTGCTGTTCTTGTCAGGTTCGTTATGTGTGTTTTCTCTTTCCAAGGTATTATGTCTTCACTGTGAAACATTCACTCAGACTCAGATTTGGCAAACAGAGTCTGAACCTAGCAGCATGCTGGTTTCCAGGAAAAAATAATTTGTTCCCTTGGAGGGAGGGAAGGGATTTGGATTTTAAAGTGCTTCATTGTATTTTATAACACGGGACTTGCTTTACATTTCTGTGTATAATATTTCTCGAGCAGTTGCTTAGGAGTGACCTTGATGATTACTGAGTAAATTATAACATATTATGTGAAATTTCAAGTTCTGTTCCTAAATGTTAAATTCTAAAAAAGTAATAATAGCTCAGAATTTAAGGTACTCTTAGCATGACTGTTTACAAAATGTGTTTTTTTCCCCAGCCTAGAGCAGTATTTAATAAGTAGATTTTTCAAGTATATTTTACATCTAAGAAGTCTTGAAATTTTACCGTGGCTAAGGAAAGTAAGGAGAGACACAGGTATTGTGTGTAATCTCACAGGTCATCTGAGAGAGAATTAAGAGGAAACAGAAGTGGCTTAAAGATCTTCTAAATTAGATACTATTTATAGAGACAGAATTTCCTATATGGGGTTGAACTGAAGGTTCACCTAGTTCACTCTTCTAACAGGGGCTGCATAGAAAAGAGCTAAAGAATCTTATTTTATTTCTCATCTCAATTTGCTAAATAAGCACAGAGCTTGTTATGGGTATGATGCAAACATGAAGAGGTATTAGTATTGAATACTTGTGCTAACAGTCTCCTGTCTGATATTTTCATGGTACATAAAGTGTACGACTTCCAAATATCAATAGATTTTTATTGCTGGGACTAAAAAAGACATAATCCTAAAAACATTCAGTGATCTGTGATAACTCTTGAGGTGAGTATAACTCTTTTATATTTGCATTGCAGCATAATCAAGTAATTTATAGACAGTTTTCTTTCAGCTTCTGTAATGACTTCAGACAAATGCATGCTTTAATTATCTTCAAAGCCAACATCCATCATGGCCAGGGCAGATTTGTGGTAAAATGAGGCCAGTTTAGTAATGAACTTGAAGGCTATAGGGATGTTTTTCAGCAGTGTCTACCTATTGCTTCAATATACCAGTCCATACTTCTCCTTTTTATTTTGGGCACAATTTATTTTGCTTTACATAATGCTGACATTCTGGGAAATTTTGCCTTCATGGAGAATCTTTAAATGATAATAATGAATAGTTAAGTATGGGCTTTGGCAGTTTAAGAAATAAAATATTCCTCCTCAAAAGCACATTTACATTACGACTTCATATTTTGTTGATTCCAGCAAACTTTTGATTTAACACAGGTGAAGGATACCAAGTACATGGCCCAGGAGTCTGAAATTGTGCTTACTCTCAGCTTAGGTCAGGGAGAGATTGGAGCAGTGATGCCCTGTCATTTCATTTCATTCTTGTCATAAGAATTAGGACTTAGGAACAGCTGTCTATTTTTGTCTGCATTTTTGCTGCTCTGAAGCTGCCACCTCAGATGTCTGTTTTAGGGTGAATGATTATCACTGTTAGGCCTGAGGTGAAACTAGTTTCACAGAAAGTAGATTGATGAGTATATTTTTATAATAGAATCATTTTGAAATGAAAGTAATCGTTCTGTTTCTTGAGCTATAATTTTATCTACTGGTGAATAAGGAATTGCATATTGCAGTAGCTCTTACTTAAATCAAATCTGTGTAAGTTGGGATACAGACTTCAAGCCAACAGGATTGGGGTTTTAACATTATTATTAGATGATTACATTTATCAATATGATGAGTTTCTGGACTGTGTTATTCCAGTTGAATACAATCTTCTCAAAGTTAAAGGTTTGAGTATGAGTTGCTCAAAGACATTGGAATGTGGCTTTCAGCCAATGTATTTGTAATATGGTTATTTGTTAAGAGAAAATACAATTGTACATTTTAATCTTCTGTACTGCCAGTACTGAAGGAAACCTTCCTCATCTTTTTTGCTCAGTGAGATAATGTGGCTGATAACCTTTGTATAGTTCAGGGACTTACTTCATTGCTTTCTAATAGAGTTTCTGGAGACTATAGATTTAGATTACGTTGTGGAATGGCCATAGGGCCTCAGGGAAATATGCTCTCATTAATGGACTTGTTAATGATTATCATTGGAGAGGCTCTAATAGTGTCAGATGTAAATGTTGTCACAGCTGTCCATCTTTATCATGCAGAAATGGAGATGCATCATTAATTCTCACAGAGATTCTCAGATCCTCAGAGCTGTGCACATTGATGCAGGATGATCGTGTCTGAAGGAAATTAAAAGCTGTGCTTTATCAATTTAATATTTCAGATTTCTATTTCCAATTAATATGGTCTAAGAGATAAGAGGAATTGAACCACAGCAGAACTATGGGTTATTCAGAAGAGATCAGATGCAGATTATGCCTCTGTCAGTTCCAGCTTTATTCTGCTCACTGCATTCTCTCTGAAAGGGAAGAGACAATGCAAACTTATAGGGGTGAAGTCTCACAGCTGAAAAGTTAAAAACATATATCCTATGCAAGCACAAAAAATTATGTCAATATAGAATAGTTTACAGAATCTAGAAAATTTCTAAACCAATTTTTGCCTTTTTCCTTTATTAAAGTTTCCTTTATTAAATAGTGCCTTTTTCCTTTATCATTGCTTTAATGGGTGTATTCACAATGCCTTGAGTGCAACAAATTATAATCTGTATCGAATTTGAAGCTTTAGACCCTCTACATTAATAACCTGTTTGTTAAGGAATTGCTGAAATGTGAGAATTTGATTACTAGTATTTGGTTTGGAATTTTGGGATGGACTCAGGTTTGGGTTTTTTTGGTAGGAAACACACCAGATTATTTCTTTGTGGCCCTCAGACATATCAGCGTTTTCAGAAAAAATAAGAAATAAAATTTTTCTGTATGCAAATCCAAAGGTAAGCTTTTAAAAACAGTAGTGAATTTATAACCCTATTGTCACTTGTTTTGGAAATAGTGGCTGGGTACTAAGAGAGGATCAAAAAGTAGCTTTTCGATGGCCTGTTCTGATATCAGACTGCGTCCTGCTGGATGGGTCCCTAAATGCGAGGGAGAGGGAAGAAAAAAGAGCAGAAATGCTGGTGGTGGTAAGTTCTCCTAAAAGGAGGACAAAGTAAGAGTGGGCAAGGGTCATTTCTACTGAATTGTAACCAGTTGTGAATCTGTGGATGAAACAGTTCAATTCTAAACTTGCCAAGGACAAGTGTACAAGGTGTAAAAGAATTTTCCCCTGCAAGGTGAGTGGGATATCCCTAACGAGAGATAAACAAAGTTAACCAAGGAGGGAGACATTGTTTTAGCTCAGTGAAGAATCAAACAAACTGTGAGTGAAGCACATACATCAGAGTGGGGATAGCTCTGACAGGAGCACGTGGAATAATGAAAACATGAACAGCACACTACTGGAATTGGGATGTCCAGAGATTCTCTTGAGTCTGCCCAATGATGTTCCCAAGTGGGGGAAAATTTTAAGAATATTTTTTGTACTATCTCTGAAGTGTAAAGCAGCTACAGCATTAATCTGCTGCAAACTATGAAACAGACAAGGTTAGTGAAATGCATGAGAGGAATTTTTGAAAGGAGTAAATTGTAAGGTCCATGTCTGGAGGATGCTATCTCTATCCAACTAGCTCGTGCTGTCAGATGAAAGATTGTGGAAAGTAAGGTCTTGCAGGGCTGGAAAAGATGTAAAAATAAGTATTAACAAAGGAAATTTATCAGGCATTTCTTTTATTCAGGACAGGGGTAAGGGAAGTCATCTGTGAAATCAGACACAGCAGCTGTGGTACAGAATTCCCTCTGGATGCTCCCAGCAGTCAGGGTGGAGACACCTTAGCTGGGACTGTCGTGGCTGGGCTCAGGCAGGGCCAGGGAGAGGTGCCACAATTGCACTGCCTGCTGCTGACACGGGGAGCAGCACAAGCTGGAATACAAAGCTCTTAAGTAAGGCTTCAGTACTTCCAGCTTCACGAGAGGCACAAATCCTGTAAAAAGCTTTATTTCTAGTATTTCCTACTCACACTGATGTTCACTTGAGTCTCACACAGCTGTTAAATTATTGATAAATCTATGAAATGAAGGTTTCTAATTATTTATCTCCAATGAACAAGTGTGAACATCTGCTATTGGTCCAGTGCTGCTATAAAATGTAATTTTATTAAATTTCTGCTATGAGTCAAGAGAGGGATCGGTGCACATTTTCCAAATATTCCTCTGGCATCATTCTTGCTGCAGCACACTTTGCTCGTTTTTGAATCCCCAGACTGAAAAATAATGCTCACTGGGTTCTTCTCAGCTGTTTGGGCATTGTCTCTTGTAGGGGGCTGCCAAGCCTTGCAGGTGTTTGACAATGTGGAGTGTGTATTGTAAGGTCTGTAACAATTACCTGGCTTGCTGGGAAATTTTGGAGGAGTGAAACATTAGCATTATTTATGCCATTTTACCTCTTTCACAAAATATTCATCTCAGAGGATGTTTCTTTTATCCAGACTCATTTGTTGTGGTTTTTGTGTTGCAGTCAGTGCAAAATACAGAATTTGCCATCTATTTATCTCAGTCTCTTTGTCACACTTGTCACCTGCTTTTAATTTCCCCCTAGGAAGTCCCTTCCTATCCCCATTGTATGGTTCTAATTTTAATAATCCCAGTCCTTCCAGAGCTCTTTCCCCAAAGAAATATTTCACTGTACACACCACTTAGTGTGTTGATATTTCTTGTTAGTATGCAGTCAGGTTAGCTCCTCTAGATAACCTTGATAAATTAAAAATTGGCTTATCAATATTCAATCAACCTGGCTCATTTATCCAAATGTCTGATTTCCTTTCTGTCAGAGCTGAGCTAAAAAGGCACTGCAAAAATTAATGGAATTAAAATTGCATATTTTTCTTTGAAACAGAAATTAAAAATCAGTCTTCTGCTAATGTCACCTTAAATGCATTGGTTTATCAACAGTGAAATAACATGCAGTGGTGGATATGACATAAAAACCCATTAGTTTTCAGTAGACAGTTGTTCTTTGAATACAGTGAACATCTAATCAAGACTTTATTAGGAAAATTTGGGAAAGCTGGGCTTGGTCTGTCCTGTGCTTTGTATAACTATTGACTCTTGCTAATTCTTCTACATATTTTTTAAAATGTATAGATGTTTATGTATTCCAGAGGGTTGGGAGATAGGTGGGAGGAGCATCCCGTGGCCTTACCTTGTAGCATAATGACAGCAGCAGAATTTTCCAAATCAGACTTCCCTTCATCTTGTGTTTCATTGTCTTTGCAGTTTAGAAATCCTCAAACACCCTTTTGAGTTTGCACCTTTGCTGTTCAGCAGTTCTCTGTGACTGTCCCACCCAGCTGCTTTCACTGCCTGGGACCAGTCCTTGTGTCTTTTGCCCATCATCTTGGTTTTGCAAATTAAAGTATATGTAAGTGTATTATATTTAGTTATTCGAGAGACGTGACAATGTGGTTCCAATTTTGTATCAAAAGTCTGACAACACACCATGTGAAAGGACAGGAGTTCACCAGGCCAAGCTTTCCAAAAGCCCCAGTGGTTTGGGGAGCCTGCACTGCAATGCAGTAAATAGATCTGATTGTCAGTGGGCACACGGGCAGCACCATTGTCACTGAAGGAGCCCCACATTCCTCTCTGCTTGCTTTGGTGTCCTGGCAGGGACCTTGAAGCTCCAGGATCTCCTATGATATGTTCCTAAAAACATTGATGTGCTCATTTCTCAATGGCTTCTGGAAACAGTCAGCACTGTCAGTCAACAGAAGGCAAACAGAGGCCAATCTTTCATCACAATGTGTAGACCTCATTAATTTATATATAGTGTAAACCCTGAACTAATTCATCCAGTCAAAGCTTCCTGGGAGTTTATCAGCTAGGTTAATTCTCGATGGTAGCAGCTGTGCTGGCAACAGAGGTCTTCAGCAATTCTTTCATTTGCTTCTGTGTTCAAGGACCTCTAATTTTGTGGTGAAAATATATTCCTTTTTGAGGGGCTTCTTCTGGGGTTATTTTGTTTTGGTTTGTGTTTTTTGTAGGTAGGAGGGAACACTTATCCATGTTCCAAAGTCAGAAATGCATTTTGCTGAGCTCTGCATATTGTACTTGAGTTAATCTTCATAGGTTTTGCATTAAGGCAGTTAAAATTATTTCATCTCTGCCAAATTAAAAAACCTAAGGTCAAGCAATTTTCCTTTGAATTAATTTATGCAAAAGATTTAAACAAAATCCTGTGGGTTTAAGACCTTAAATTTGAAGTACTGCTTTAAAAGGAAAATTAAAAACCAGTATTTTAAAATTAAGTAAGATGACTTTTGATTAAACCCTGACAAAATTCAAGAGTTTGCTTTGCGTTAAAGGCTCTGGACAGTTGCTGCTAATCTTGAAGGAACCAAAGAAAGTGCTTCAGACAGTGTATATGCCCTGCAGAGAAAAAAATACAAGGGGGAATGCAGGCAAGGAACTGCTGTTCAAACATTGTATGTCTTCAAGTTGTTGCACTTTTATATTAGATGAATATTTGTGTGTGTTTCCTAGTGGAACTGGCAGTGCATTTTTCAAAAGTGAGCAATTGCAAAGCCTATACAGTATCAAAGGTGCTATTTGATAGAGTCAAAATCTTGCTCCGCTGGTTTTGCTATCATCTGTGGAGAAATGGAACCTAGGAATGCCCTTATGATACGGTTTTGCATTAATAACTTCTTTGTACCTTGCTCCAACCACACATTTGCCCTGGATTAAAGCTGCCAATTTGAATTCTATAAAACAATATCCAGTTTTGTTATCGAAGTAGTGCAGAGGAGCAGTGCCATCCTGCTGCCGGTGTTGGTGTTCACCAAAAGGATTTTTACAAGGAGAAAGAAAAAGTGTGCCCATTTCAGAGTTAATTATCTGTGTTTAGAATGTCTGGTGCTTCTTGAAAGCACGAGTCCTACTAGTTTTGCACACTTAATATGTACTACATGCTCAGTATATCCGACTTCTCTGCTATGTCATTCCTGCAAGGGTGCACAGTTTACATCTTGCAGATGTGTTGTAAGATGTTCCATGTCCTCTGCTTGATGTAATTCCTTTGCTTCTACTGCAATAACTGTTTTCTGTTTATTTTTTTTTTCTGTAGGGTTTGGAATTACGGAGTCAGATGGAATCAATGGAAATACCTGAACGGAATAACAGGTGAGAAGGAGGCACAGCCTGGGACACGACACAGAGGATGGAAGTCAAAGACTGCTTTAAAGGTAAACAATACTTTGTTGTTTGCATTACAGCAGATAGAAAAGAAAAAAGCATTTATCCGTAACAGAAGCTTGAAGTATGCAGACTGGAACAGAACTGATATGCAGATTCAGTGGGTAGGAAACTTTGGTAACCACAGTAACAGTAGGCAGCTTCAGCCTTTTGAGTTATTCATCCTTGCAACAGGAATTCAATAGAGCAGTGGTGGAATTTTTGCTTGTCCTTTGGAAAAGTCAAAACAGACCCCAGGGAGAATGTGGAAGAAAAAACTCTGAGTTTGAATTTTAATAGAAAACCAAATTTTAATAGAGAGCCCTAAGTTTCCACACAGTTACTGTCTTGTATGTACCTGGCCAAATGGCTTCCCAAGGAAGAACTGAGAGAGTAATCTTTCCTTTCATTCTGCAGCTTGTTAGCTTAGCTCTGTGAAATGCAGGTTTTCATGATACTATACTGGAAGTTGTGCTAGTTATGTGTTTCCTTTTAAGCAATGTTTGGATTTCTTAGCAATTCATATTTTGAAGTCAGCCTTAAAATCTATGCTTATATCATTGGATAAGGAATGGTTTTCTGAGGCATGGAGAAGTGGCATAGCCTGTCACACCCAAGGGGCTGTCAGTGGCAAAACCCACCAAGAGAATACTCTTCTCTTTCTCCTGTCCTTTGCACAGAATTCCCTTGGGCAGCATCAGGGTGGTGGAGGGAGAGAAAAATTATGAAAAATTCTTTTTAGCCCTCTATGCACTGGACTTCAGTCCTGGAACTAGAGTACAATAATATCTTGAAAAGCGAGCCTGACAATGAGAATGCTTACTAATGAACAAAAAAGCCAAGCACAATTTTGGAATAAAATAAGGAAATGTTAAGTTTTGTTTAAACACCTTTGTTCTCAGAAGTTTTCTTTTTATGGTCACAAAGATGTTGTTGCTTGAAAAAGTAATTTCTGGCTAGTGATCCAAAATGCATTTCCAGGCACATCTGGGGAAGCACCTAAGGCTGCTGGGAAATTACCTGGTCACCTCTGGAGTCGGATGGCAGTGGTGCTCCTGGCCTTCTCCTGTATCTCAGATTTCACACTGTGTCTCTCCTTGCAAAGCCCCACTCTCCCTCAGCAGAGGCTTTCCCAGCAGGAATGGATTTCTCGGGGCAGGTTGGCAGGGTCTCTGCAGCCCTGCCAGCTGGGCTGGCTGCTGAGATGCTGAGGTTGGAGAGCCCCAGTGTGTGTCTTAGAACCCCCGGGGCATGGACGAGCTGTCTCTGTGTGCACAGTCCAAGTAAACCCTCAAAAATATAAACTTTTAAAATACTAATGTGTAAGTAATCAAAATCCTCTTTAGACAAGTAAAATGCCATGCAGATGATGGTGGCCAGCCAGTGCTAGAAAAGATTGCTGGCAACTTTTATTTTAAAATAAGAAATCTAACAACTGAAACTTCTTGCTAGGACGAGAAAAACACTTCTGTGCCTTAATGTTGTATTGTACATATTTTTCCACTTTAACAGTAAGGGTAGCCAAAAACCATTAAAAAAAATCTATAATTAGCTCCAGATTTACAAGTATAAATACATATGCTAGTTAGCCTTTAGAAAATAGCCATTTGTGTTAAATTCATCAAGAATTTCTCATTAAAACCGAGCACACACGAATTAGTTTGACAGGGAAGAACTGCTGGAGCATTTGCTTGGATTTGGCTCTGCTTGTTCCCAGCCTTTGTCTTCACTGCAAGTGTTGCTGGCAGCTATTTCACCCAGCCTAGCCACAGCCTTGGAGCCCTGAATGATTTGATCAACAGATGATGAATTATGAGAACTTCAACTGTGGCTGGTGGTTGAGGTCCCACTGCATTAGTGCTTTGATTCTCAGCTGAGTTTGAATATTATGCACAGACCCCATTAGGTTGGCTTGGTTGGGCTTGAAGCCTATATTAAATTAAGTCTGAGGTATCTGTGATTGGATGGGAGTTCATTTATAGAAAATATAGATGTGTACAGCTTTTGCTATGCTGCAATGAAAGAAGGCTGAATAAAGATGTGAGTAAGCAGCTCATCAAAATTGTTCACAAAAGTGATGACAGATTCAGCTTGTCAGGCTGAAGCATTTTCATTATGGGGTGTCAGAGTAACCCTGAAACAAGATGCTGCTTTACTTTTTCTGTTGACACTAGAAAAATCTCTCCAAAAATCTACAAGTGCTTTCTCTTCTCAAAGCACACATTCTGAAAGGAGAGGTGAAGGTGATTGAGGAGAATGCTAAAATATGAATAGAACTTATAATTATAGCAGGCACTATTCTGTTAAAGCAGAGTTCTCTGTATTATCATGAATTTCTAAGCTTTCTTCAGGAGCTGCAATTCTGAGGCTAATTTATTGTTAGCTTTGTTGTAAACTGCTTTAGATAATGAGTTTAATTATTTGATTAACTGAGCTGTCTTCATGTTGAGTCATCCAAAATTTGGGTAGTGACCTGCCTGCTATATTTGTTGGTTTTTCATCATGAGAAATTCAGTTCTTTTTTTAGGTAGGTGTGCAAAGCGTTAAAAAAATTTATAACATGGAACAAATACTCTATTCCATGTATCTTTCACCTGGTTAAATTTCCTTAGCATTGGCTAATGCAGATTATTCTCCACACTTTCCTCTAAAGCTTAAATAAATTGAGTGAGGCTTTATTATTACTCCCTGGTTCATTATCACCCAGGCTCAGCTTGATCAAGTCACAAGTGATGGGCAGGGTAAGCAAGAAAAGAAGATATGCACAAAAAAAGAAATGATGCCTTAAAAATACTTATTGGAACACATAGAAATACATTATATTACAAAGAAAATTTTGCTTCCCAACCTGTGGATATTGCATTAAGCTCCTACTTTGTTTCCAAGTCTATTTATAGTTCCTAGATTATGTGAAATCCTTATGAAATTGTTTAGTACCCATGGTTACCAAACACGTTTCACAAACTAACACAATTCTAATGCTGTGATATATCAGCAGGATTTTTCTCTTTTTCTAATAGTAGATTTCTGGTAGAAATCCTCAGAGGTATAGATGATAAAATCCAAAAATATTTCCTGCATTTGCAGTAAGCTGTGTTTAACATTACTGTTTCTGCATGGCTTTACTTGCAGCATGGTATTGTGGCACTTTGGAAGAAGAAATCGTTTTGACCTGCCTTGTATTCCAATGAAATGTGTCAGTCTTTAGGACATGCCGTTTCTAAAGAGATGACAGCTGAAAAACCTTCATGCCTAAATCTAAACAGCTCCTAAACCACATAATACTTCCTTTTTACTGTCTTTTTCTGTTTCAAATGTAAACAGCAGCAAGTGTCGCAGCTGTAACAATTCTGGTGTTAGAGGTCCTGTGATATTTTCTTATTGTGATAAGATTCACACATCTTTTAACGTTTTGTTCTTTTCATCTGATGATTCAGGAAACGTGTGAAATTGAGGCAGGATTGCTGTGTCTTACAGGTTCTCTGTGATATAAATACAGGACTACTCACTAAAGACATTTACAGCTATGAATGATACCCTGTGAAGGGAAGAAACTGGCACAGTCAACATAATATAGTGAAACCAAAGCTATTGCTCACTCCTGTTATTTTTTTTCCTCCTTTTTAATCCATTTTTTGCTTTTAATTTTGTCCCTCTCCCATTTTGACACCTCTGATATGTATTTCGTATACATGAATTGCGTGATGCCAATGAGCTATAACAGAAAAAAAAAATATTTACATACTGTCTTATGCTGTTTTCCTCTAACAACCCCTTCATAGCCTTATGTATGTATCTAACTAAATCAAGTAGCAAAAGCCAACATGACACCCACATGTGGCAGTAATTAGCAGGTGCAGGCTGATTGCCATCAGAAGTGGGTAATGTTTCAGCACTAATGGGCCATTACAATGAGAGGGCATCAGAGTCTCAGCACTTCTTTCCTGCGATAATATTATCCTGGGCATCCTTTGCTTTTCTCACTGCCAACACTTGAAATATAATCTCAGCTAAACCAGGTGATCCACCTGATCGGAATCTGCTCACTAAGGGAAAACAGCTGGGAAAAGGAAGCATTTGGAGTAGTGTAAGTATTTCAGAAGTATGTTAAATCATTTAAGGCTTGTATAGTTTTTCACTCTGCTCATGCTACTTGTTTGTTAAATAAAAGCTTACAGGAATCCATTCAATTCACAGGAGAGCTACAAAACTGATGTTTGTATCCATTCCTGTGAACTGTTTATTATATTCTTGCAATTCATCTCCTCCTTCAGATCTGTCTGTTAGCTAATCAACACAATAGTTGGAAACATATGTGAACTGCTGATTGCTCAAAGCGGATTTTGGAAGGGGGGGAAGTAAATAGTTCTCATGGAGCTTTATTTCTAGAACATGGATCATAGCTGCATTCTATCATTCTCTCATAAGCAGTACACAGGGATTGGTAGGTGCAATGGGTTTATTTTTCAGTGGATACAAAAACTATTCTGTTCCATTCTGTGCTGCCTTTAGTGACTGGGAAACTGAAGTAAGCAGAGAGAGGATCATTGCTGCTTCTGGCCCTGGCCTGGCTGTTTTCACAGCCTGCCAGATGCTGTGCCTCACCTGCAGCAGCAGCTCCTCTTCCACCTTGCATCCTGGGCTTGGACCCAGGAGAGTTATTTTGCAAGGGCTTGTGCAGAGTGCCTTCCCATCAGGGCATGACTAAACAGACCGACTATGTGAGTTGCTTAGGAAGGCAGAGACTGTTTGTTTATGTCCTGCAAAACACATTATACCTGGAATAAAGAGAATTTTCCCTACTCTTTTTAGCCTGCCTCTGAAGCTTGAACAAACTTGGCATAGCTAGAGCATGGAAAGTCTGCCTGTGGGAGGAAGATATCTGATATCTTGAGATCCAGGATGCCAACAGCTGTGAGCCTCGCTCTGCATGTAATTCCTGCCTTGGGAACAGGCTGCGAAAGCACACCAGAAGTTGGCAGTGTGGAATGACTAAGCAGAAAACAGGCAGCTGCTCAGAAAGTCAAAGTGGGGATGTCCAAGTTACTCTGTGGTTGCACTGCATTCCTCACCCAGCCATGGATGAGCTCTTATGTGAGAACCGTGAAGCCATGATTGAGGAATTGGCACCCACTAAGGCTGGCAAAGGATCTGTGGCCAGGGTGTGGTGGGCTGCTGGAGGCAGCAGGGGCTGGCTCCCTTCCCTCTTCCCCAGCTGCAATTGCTCTTTGCTGCTTCTTCCTTAAGGCCTGTTTCTTCAGGAACTCTGAGTTATCCCAAACTGGAATGTGTTTGCACAAACACTTAGGGTCTGTAAATCCAGGGCCACGCTAAGGTGACAGTATTTGTGATCTGAGCCTCAGAATACTGTGGACAATCTGATCTCAGCATCTGCTGTGTGAGATAATTGGTGTGTCTTGGCTGTGTGTCTGGTGTTAGGCTGAGCAGAAAGATGAGCACACTGTGCAGATTCAGGTTAAGCCAAGAACAACATTTCCGTGAATGTCGCTGGAAGTGAGTTTGTCCACAGCGTGATCTTGCAAATGTGATGTCTTCCCATGAATCATTTACTCTCTCTCTTCCAGATATTCCAGAGTTCCACATAGTTTTGTTTCTTTTGTGATTTATGAGGAAAAACAGCCATCATTCTGTTCACAGTCCCTAGACACTATTCTAAATGTCACAGTCATCTGGGCCATGTGAGATCACCCCCATTGTGCACTTGCATGGCCAGACACTCTTAACAAGCGTTATTGGATCTGTTTGCCTAAAATTCGGCACTACATGAAGTGTGAGTAAACCTATACCTACAACCACAGAGGAGTGGAAGGAACAGCAGGAGAAACAAGTAGCTCACTGGAAGAGAAGTAGATGATGCCCACTTTGACCATGAGGTATTTGTTTTACAGTGATTTATGGTTTAATATCTATGTGCTTTCAATGCTACTTGCAAGTGAAAATAATAGTAGTTGATATGAAAGACCTATCTGTGGACTCTCAGCTGCGCAGTTAGAACAGCAGGAGTGACTATGTTCATATGCTAAAACGATCACGTGAAATATTTCTTTAATTGTAAGAGTTTTCTTAATGTCACTTCCTCTTTTGTGAATTGTGGCTGACCGTGTCCAGACACTCATGAAGGCCAGTACACTTTCAAGTAATTTACCAGAATATTGAAGCCAAGCATATTGGAATCTCAGTTGACTTCCTTTTGCCTTAGCACAAACACTGAGATAACTGTGATTGGAACTGAACATTTTAGCTTCAGATTTCCCTGTTCTACAAAAGGAAGAACACCTATCTTAGTATGATCCTAGCAACTCTTAAAATCATTCTAGAGATGCTTGTGCATAGGTATAATTTCTACCGTGATAACTGAGTTTTGTGAATTACTTGCAAACCTCTCTGAAACTCTTGAATCTCTTTTCTAATTTTTCTGTAGTGATTATTCTCCCTCCATCTTTCTCTTCTCTCTCTTTTTTTTCTTTTTTTTGTTCCCCTGCCAAAGAGAAGTTCATTTTAAAGTCACATTATCCAGCCATGTACTGAGGAGGATGAATTCTAAAATACTAGTTTAAATTCGCTCTACATTTTTACAGGGCTCACTGCAGAGCCCGTGTACAACAAAGGAGACTTTGCGTCAGCTCTAATAGATTTCAGCTTGAGAAAACGTATTTTATTTTCCAGTAAAATGCTGTATCTCCATCTTCTTTTTTTCCCTCTCTCTTCAGTCTCTCATTTTTTTTTTAATTTTTTTTTTAAATCTGGATGCTCTTTGCTTCACTTTTCTCTCTATTTTATCTTTTCCTAAGTGGGATTTGATCCCAAAAGAGATGGGGTTCAAACTGATATTTTAGGAGAAGAATATGACTGAACTGCTCATTAACTTCAGTAAGTATTTAGTGAGCAGTTAATGATGAGCATCTCTTATTAATTATTCCGATATTCAAATTGAAAATGTTTCAATTTAGAAGATGCTGTTCACACTTGTGTAACTTCATTGTTTAATAAGGAAAGAAAAGACCTAGAAACTTGCTTTTCTTGACAGTATGAACAGCAGTTTCACACTGTAAATCATACTGCATAATACTGCAATTTAACACTATAAATCTGTAAACCATAAGTTATAAATAGAGCCTATAGCTGCATGTCTGTGTGCCATAATTACATTTTTCTAAGCTTTTCCCTGTAGTAGTTGAAGTCTTCTTTTAGGGTTTCTCCTAGTGGTAGGACAGGTTGGTGATGATTTGGTAGAATTTGGCTCTCTCCTTTCTGGTGTGAAGCAGTGAGGTGCCACAGCTCAGAGCTGTGCAAGTGGGCTGTGCTCACAGAAGGTGTAGCAATGGTCAGTGGATGCTGATCCTGGCCTGGCCCACTGCCCTTGCAGCTCACTCAGTTATTTCAGTCTTTTCCAGGATTTTCAGCTCAAGAACTGTGCACACTATTCCACTAAAAGGGTCGAGTGCTGACAATGTCAATGAAGTCTTGCAGCCTCTGTGTGGCTGAGCATGATCTTCAACATTATCAGCAAACTATGTGAGCTCTTCCCAGAGCAGAAGTAATTTGCTTTCCAGCCGTGAAAGTGCAAGGTTGGTGGCAGAACAGGTGAACTATGAAAAAGTACCAACAATGGAGGTGCACTGCCATAAAACTTGAACAAATAGGGTTTTACTTCAATTCCGATGGCACTGTTCATTTCTCTTCATCTGGCAGAATACACTGAGAACACATCTTATATCTCTTACTAATTTTTAACCACTTTTAATTAAAATTAGATTGGATCATCATTGATATAAATAAATCAAGCTCGCTGTCACAGTGAATTTAGTGAAGATCCAAAACTTCTATGGACTAGAATTCATACTGGGACAATTGTGCAAAGTAATGGTAATGGATTATGACTAAGAGCATAGTTAGCAGTAAGACAATTGCCTATATCGTGTGTGTCTTAAATTAAATCACTAGGTGAAATTAAGCTTACTTTGAAATAAGCAAAGAGGTATTCTTTTGGCTTTAATGGCAGTGCATTTCACCCCTTACATTCCACAGCTTTTGAAATCAAAAGGGAAGACAAATAATAAAAGGTTTTTATTATATTTTTACTAAAGCTGTCCCTCAGACATCATTGACCAGCAGGTATCTCTTGGACGGATGGTGGATGCAGGTGCAGTGCAGGTTTGTGCCTCAGTCTTTAATGCTCTCTGGGAATAGTGGTTTCATCTTAATTTTCTCCAAGTTAATTTCTTTTTCTGCAAATGTCCTCTTTTCTTTTTGAAGCTGTTGCAGTAAGAAGGCTTCAATTATAGTGAGCTATGATATAGTTTCTAATGAGTCTGGAAGGCATCAACATGTCAGACATGGGCTGCCTGTAAAAAGCCAGGCAAGTGTCACACAGATCCCTCTTTAAGGCTTCAGGAGATTATATGCTGTTGTAGAAGCCCACTGTGCAATTACTTCACTTTCATTGTCACAGATGGCTACTGAAATCATTCTCCCTGATAGTGTTTGATGAAGCATTTAACATTTTGAATCACAGTGGACTAATACAGTTCAGAATGAGTTCTGAATATTTTAACTGGATTAAATGCCTGAGAATTTTTTTGTCTCAATGTGCCACGCTTTTCTACTTTAAGGAAACCTCAGGCACTTTAAAGCTATAGTATTAAAAATGCTATTTGCTGCTGAAGATGCTACAGAATGATGAAAAGAATCCCACCTTTCCTTGGTGGCTCTGTCTGTTCCTTTCTCATCGTAAAGTATGTATTTAGCTCTTTCAGACAGCTGCACAGTCCCATTGTCCTGGGCACAGAAAAGCATAAAATCACTGGCAATCACTTTGCCATTGTGTTTGGAGATTAAAGGACGGACCTGACAAATGAGGCAGACCTTGAATCAGAAGAAGAGGTAGCATCAGATAATGCAGATAAACAGTATGCCTAGCACAGATTAACTCTGAATGAATTCTTGGCCAGTCATTCCTCTGGCAACCTATTTGCCAAAGAAAGGTCTTGATTTAACTTTCAGGTAATATTGATCTTTATTTATAATTCTGAATATTATTTTGTATTCAAAAGTTTTAATTAAGATTCGTGGTGGTCTTGTAAGCTTCCAGGAATGCTCATAATCCAGGAAATTATCAGAATGCTTATTTCTGTGGTTGTTCTCCTTATTCCTATCCTGCCACCTGAATAACCTCATCCTGGCAGCACATTTGTATCAGTATCAGTTTTCTAATGTAAAAAGCAGTGTACAAGATTTATGGGGAGGTCTTGGGATGACTCAACTCTTGGCTGCTGTCTTGGCAGCAGAAGGCTGTGGTTTCCATTTCCACCTCATGTACTAGGCTCAGTCCCAATGCTTGGCACTGTCTTTTGGTGACAGGGGGTGTTTCACTGAGGAAGATGTCATCCTGAACATGACATGAGGAACTCAGAGCTATTGTTTCTCCATCTGGAAATGAAAGCCCCAAGGAATACTTCAGACAGTGCTGGAGCTTAACTTAGGGCACAGCCAAACGTTCCCAAAATCATTGCTGTGGCAATTCATATGTGAGATGTTCAGTACATGACAACCACGTTTCTGCCTGAAGAGTTTTTGCAGCATCACTGTCTATATTGTTTTCATCAGTGCACAGCATCTGTTGTGCCATTTGTAAAACACCCGGATTTCTATTAGCACAGCAGACATTTCTCTTCTGTGCAAGTGGCAGGAGCTGTAACAAGTCAGCTTTGCTGCTGCCTCTTCTTCCCACCCCTGGAGTGGTGTATCTTTCCTGTTGCTGCAGGGGGAATGTCAGTTATAGAAGTCACTGTGTGGAACCACTGGAGCATTTAAATGTGTCTGCCAAGGGAAATTCTGCAGCTGATTCCATATTTTTTGGTGATAGGGAGACAGAAATTCTTTAATTATAGTGCATGATGGAGGCTGGAACAAGGAGCCAATACTGACAGTTTATAATTGTCTTTAGCAAAGGAGATTGATGTACCTAGGGAAAATAGTACATTTTTGGCTCATTATGATATCCTGCTTTCAATCTGAATTAAAAAAAAAAATTAAAATTACCTTTCTATTATCTATATCTGACTCCCTGTTACCCCAGCTTTTCTGCACTATTCTATAATCTTACTACAGATTTCTGCTTGTTTCCTTCCTCACCCCTTCAGAGAAAAAATGAAAGAAGGAAAGAAAGAAATCTTTCAAGTACTTTCTCCTTTTTCCTTTGGTTTGAAAACCGTGGAAAATGCTTGTATGAAAACAGTGATAAAAGCCAAGGACCAGACTTCAGGCCTGTGTTTTCATGCTTTTCCAGGGAGCATGGTGATGATTATGAACTGATCCAGTCACAGCCCATTAACAAGCTTGTTCTCATACAGAGAGCTGATAGCAGAATTCAGATAGATTTGAGGTTAGACATACAAAGAAAATGCTTCTGTTTGTTCTGTTCTCTTTAGGCTGAATGCCACACTGTGAAGCACCAGCCTTGCTGCTACCAGTGGTGAACTTGCCTCCCTTCACCACAAATCTAATCTTAAACAGCAATTAAAAATGCACTATAAAAGTATCTTATGATGTCCTATTATCCCTAGGCAGGGATACCAGGATCCTACCACGGAAACCATCATGTTCTAAAGCCCCTCATACTCAGACCCTCTCTGTGGTCACTTTGAAGAGCTGAATCTTCCTCTCTGTCTGAGCTCAGAAATAACTCTTGATGGAATTTGGTGGAAAAACAGTTCTGAAAAGTATTTAGAGGTGAGAATAAATATATTGCTTGGTACCGTGACAAATATCTTGCATCTTTTATGTGGTATGAATGTACAAGTAAATTGGTTTGCAATTCTTATGACACAAAACGAAGTTGAAAACAGTAAATAAAATTTGTCATGCAGATCACTGAAATAAGAGAGCATACAAGAGATGCTCAGATGATATGTGAGCAAAGTTGCCTATAAAATAGACTCCTCAGGGAATTTAAGTAGTTTTCTGCTTTAACAAAAATATGGCAGTTAGATGCTCTGCCAAACTTTTAGTGGCTTAAAACTCCAAGATCTCTACAGAAATCTGGAAAGGAGCCATTTTGGAACATGATTTTTATCAACAGGGATTAGAAGGAATGATCAAAACAAATCTGAAGTTTTAATAAACAACCAAGTTTCCATCTTCACTGCTGAGATTCCTATTTCCCTCCTATGCAGGTAGTACTAAATTGCAGGTAGCAGGTGGGATTCTTGTTCTTCATTAGACTTTAATATCACTTCATATATATTTAAAATTTATAACAAGTCTCATGAATTCAAATGAGACATCACAGTCCACAGATAAAACTGCAATAACAGTTATACAGATTTTAGAAAATAGCCAACCCCAGGTGTTGACTCATGAATATTTATACACATCAGTCATCAAGGAAGCGAAATACAATTTGGACCTGATCCTATTCCCAATGAAATGGATAAAAAACCATCCTATACTAGAAACACTCCTTTAAAAGACATCTGAGGAAAAAAACCCAATTTTTCCTCATCTCCATGTGTATCCCCAAAAATAAGGTAGGGTAGAGAGATCATAAAATGCAGATATATTTTTGCTTTTCTTACTTCTTGGGATGGTTCTTATTTTTCCTCAATTTGGAATATATTCTTATCAAAATTCATGTAAGCAAAGCTATTTTTTACCTACAAATTTTTATAATTGTGTCACAATGTTTGAGTTTAAGCATATATTCTTTGCATGATAAATTTCACGAATAAAAGTAATCTCTTCAACACCTGTGAGAGGAAATACATAAAAACAAATAAAAGTCAATAAAGATTTTATTTATATAGCTGGAATATAGCCAAATGGATTTTTCTCACTTGAAAAAAAAAACATTCATTCAAACTGGGGAAGTTTCTATTCCAAAAAATTCTATCTGGAGTGACATAGGGAAGGAAAAAAAAAAAAAACCAAAAAACCAACCAAGTCCGGAACTGAAATGAGATAAATTCAAATGCCTGGTAAAGTGTGAGCTCTACGTCAGATTCGGACTTTATTTGCACCTTTGTACATACTTGGATATTTCCATTAAGTTACATTGTTAAAGATTTCTTTCATGGCACTGATCATGCACATGAATGCCTGACAAAACAGAAGTTTGACAGATCAGGAAAATAGAACCAAACTTAGACCTTATATAGAATTTAGATTTTCACTCTTCCCTCAATTCTGCATTTCCCTCCTGAAAACAAAACTCCACGAACCAGGGAGACAGTCAAAAGGGAAGGAAAAATGCCTGTGGCAATAAAATTAATGTAAATAAAGTTTCGGGAAGCATGATCAATTGTTTAGAAAGACCCAAATCTGTTGTTTTTATTTTAGTGACCATGGATGACAGGGAAAGTTGTGCATGCTATTCCATTTCCCAGGAGTCTGTCATTGTCCTGCACTGGTGAAGTTTTACCTCCTGATGATCAGTCTGGGAAGTCTTCTCTGTGTTCCAGCCTAAAGAACTGTACTGAGTTGCAGGATACTGTATACAAGTGCCGTAGCCAGCAAGAGTGAAAAATAGTAGCTTCTCATCTGTTTATTTCAACATGACAGTTCTCCAGCACTGGAGAACAAAAAAAATTGATTTCATGAAGTGAGAGGAGCAGAGCTATGCACTCAGAACTTTTTATGTGCTCAGTAGCCTTTAGCTTTCTAATTTGTGTCAACTTCCAAAACTGGCTACAGGTCCAGGAACAATATTACTTGAATAAAACACATAAGGAAATTTTTTTTGCAAATATGGCAGAAGTGATACCTCAGTTCACAGTGGCTTGTCTTGAGCATTTAATATATGAGAGTTTTAAAATAGCCTGTATGTATTTGTGATAAAGACTTTGAATCCCAGAAAATTTACGTAAAATACTTAAGGATGTTATTCCATTAGTGTTCCATTCAAAATATTTCACACTTCATTAAGTAACAGAAACAATATCTGACTTTGGTGTTTAAATTTTAAGCTGGGTATAGTCACCGTGAAAAACTAATGCTTTGATGGAAAAATAATTATCTTAGGAATTATTTCGCCACCTTGTAGGCAATTTTGCATTTTCTATCATTTATTTTCATTACCTATGTTTTTAACACAGAATAAAGTTCTTTTGCTGAGCACAGTGTTGCGTGGGGAGGGGAAATGTCCAGGTGACACATGACAAATATCATTACTTTATTCACAGCAACTTGACAGGCAGCTTGACACGGATCCCACACTTGAGAAGGGATTGATAGCAGTGGGAACAAGTGGCATAGAGGATGCTGCTTCCATCCTAAGACCATGAGGGAGCCTCATCTGTCTCTGGATATTGAGGTAAGAACAGGCAGTGGCAAACACCATGGGGTGTCTTTACATCACCAGGGAATACACTTTTTATCTGCTTAGTCACTGTAACTGCTAACAGAAGTCTGCAATATCTAGGGAAACAGCTTAGTGCATATTAATTTCTTGGAATCACCCAAATTAAAGCAGAAAGTACAATCAGCTTTCTATGGGCTCAAACAATTAAGGCAAATTTAAACAGATTAAACACATCTGTCTGTACTTAAGCAGAAAAGGGATTAGGACTTAAATGTAACAACATAACCCTTGTTCAGCTGTATGTCAGGCACAGTTTGGAGCTCTGTGCTGCATAATGATTAAAATTCATACAAAAGTACTGCTAAGAGAGGGAAGACATTTTAATTCATATCTTCTAATTAATTAACAATTAAATATGACATAAAGACAGCATAAGAGAAGGAAAGGCTCTGAGTCATCTGATAACCCTGGCGCTTCCTTGCCATAAGGAACATCTTTAGTTACAGTTTCATGACTCTGCACTGCTCGAGTTTAAAATTCACAGAGCACAAGGCTTGGATGTAGTGAAATTCGGTTCCCAAAATGAAATGGGGATGGCAGAATGTGAGCGACTCAGATGTAAAATAGTCCTTCGGAGAGACCACAGTGTTCTGTGTGAAAATCTCTTTGAAATGTCGCAGCAGCACATTTAATCACAGCAGTGGTGCTGGAGCTGCCGTGTGCTGTGGCCACAGAGCAGAGATGTGCTGATGAGCACAAGCCTTGCCCTGTCCCCAGCAATGGGCTTTAATCGGACACTCAATTGTCACAAGCGCATCTGGAATAAATCTCTTGGCACAGCTGTGTTTGGTGGCAGTGTGGGTGTTTCATGAGTTTAGCACGGCGTGGTTTGGAGCTGGGAAATCAAAGCGTTAGCAAGCTAGGAGAGAAATCCCAGTTTATTCTGACTCTGTCACCAAACCTGGCAGTATCAAAGCAGCCGACAGTAATGACATCAGATATAACACATATATAACCACTAGTTATATATATAACCAGTAGGGAAACAGGTGGCACAGAGACAACTAATTAATCCCTTAAATCAGGGATTGCGGTGGCCCAGGGGATTTGTGGCAGGAGCCGGGGCTGCCGCTCCCCCTGGCGGAATCCGAAAGCGAATTTCGCCCAAAGAAACCAAAGTACCAGCGAGTGTCTTCAAAAGAAGGACTTAAAGCTGCTGATTCATTGCATACCACCTAAGCGTGAATATCGTGTAGTCTGCTTTGTCTGGAATACACTTCATTTAAAGTGTAATGTTTAATTAATCTCTACCATTTTCCTATGGCAATAGAAATACCACGTCCATCTGTTCTTCCAGCCCCTTAACAGGCACACAGGAGCGATTTCAGAGCATCACCACGCTGGATTTTGGAAGCATATAGAAAATTCTAGAAAATGCAGCAAATCCAGGAGCATTGTGGTAAGTGTGGTAAAAAAGTTTGCTGTTGAAATCTTAATCTGATCGTGTCGTTGTTGCTTTGTACAGTATTTCAATGTGTATTTAAATTCAAAGGGCAATTAGATATTTTTGGGAAAAACAAAACAAAAGCACCTCATAAGCTAGGGTATCAGAAATTCCTGTTAATTTAGTATGCATTCCTGTCTGTACTTTTGGTCTTCAACGGGAAACGATGAGATAGTTTCATTTAAAGGGGGAAAAGCGACATTCATAATTTTTGTGTTTCATACTAAAGGCCAGGCATTAAAGGCATCCCAGGAGAGCATGGCATCCTGCAAAAGCCTATGGGAAGGTAGAGGGGGGAGAAAATTACAGAAAAATGTGGGCGATACCCCAAGAGAGTATATATGAAGAAGCAGTGGAAGATAAAGGCAAGTCAAAGAAAAACACAAAAAAAATGGTTTAGATGTTCTAAATTACTGTCAGCAACCCTATATGTAGAAATTTTAAGTTTTCCATATTTTCCATATTTTACTGATCATTTATCCAGTTTTGACATGAACCTTAGTTACTACTTGTTATTTTTGTATCAATATAATAACTTATATTTGTTTTATGAATTTAATTTTCTCCTTCTCTTTCCACAGTGACCTGGAGCTATAGTTTAAATATCCTTTTCTCCAAGATACTAAATGCTACCTTGTTATTTCTTCTGCCCATGAACATCTCTGCATACCAGTCAGAAACTACAGAAGCACCATAAAGACAAGTTTTATAGAAAAATAATGTATTAGGTAAGGAGGAGGCCACCAAACCACTGCCAGGCTGTGAATGTCTCCTCCTAGAGCTGCTCAGGAGCTCTGATGAAACTGATGGAGGTGATTCCAGGTAAGCAGATGAGAGATTCCTTCTGAGCTACAGCAGATCCTCTTTCGCTTTTACCATGGCTCTGATTTTCTATCTACACCACGTGAACGTGTGTTTGTACACACACATTGTACTGAACACAAATGAAGGGAGAAGTAGTTTCCAGAGAATATTGGATAATTGTCTATAGAAGCAAGAAAACTAAGTTATTTTGGATGAATGTCATACTATACTACTACTCCGTTGTTTTTAAACAGAATATTTTTAGTCCTTAGCTGTCCTTTGAAACTATACAGAGTGTTCTTGGTGAAAAATCAAGGATGATTAAGAGAACAGATCAAAGCAAACATATTTTTCCCGGAGTGGAGTCATCCACCGTCCTTTGATAGAGTTTGTTAGTACATGTGCATATCCAATTTTGGATGCTGTGGCATTCAAATATTCTTCCCTTCAATTTTATGAGTTTTCAGTTTGTGAGTTTTTTAGTTTAACTAATGGCTTTTATTAAATACAATGCACTAAGTAATAGATGATGTCTTTGTTATCCAGATGGCTGGAATAATGCCTAAAATTTAGCAGCAGCATCCTTTCTGTCCCTATCTCAAATTCAAATTCTATCTTTGTGATATGTAACAATCTATGATAATTGCATTCTAGTAATTTAAACTACAATTGCTTTAACCTCATGTAATCCAGATGCATCTAAGAAAGATAGTTTGAGCTACAAATTTTAGTTTTTTATATTGGAAGCAATGGAAACTAAATTGTATAAGTTTTTTACATATTGCTTATATGGCCATGTAATGCTCTCTTTTAGATTGGTATTATTTGAACTGTGCTTAGAATTTTATGAATTAACACTTAATATGTAAATAACTACTTTTTTGAGTCTTAATAGTCTCAGAAACTTGTGTTTAGGTTTTTATTTTGTCTGATAATGGAAAAAAATAAGAGAGCAAATATTAGGGTAAAGCCTGCATTTATGATGAGAGAGAGCTAATATTTTTCATCAGCTTCATTTTCTACTTCATAATTTGGGGTAAAAGACAGGTCTAGAAAATCATTATAACCTCACAAATTTTTGGCTTTAGAAATGCTCAGGAGCCAGGGAAAATTATATGCTTTGATTTTGGAGATTACAATTTCCAAACGTGTATCTCATTCCAAATGGAGACTGGGAAGAGAATGTAGAAAACAAAGAACCAGTTAAAATCTAAATATGTTATTTTGTGTTTAAATAAACACAGAATATTAAGAAACGATAAAGGGAATTACTAAGAGAAGGGTAAGTAATTGGGTCTTTCTGGCTTCTGCTAACTTGCATGTCCCCTGGCAGGACTTGACACAGAACATGAAAAGTACATGAGACCTCCACAGACACTTCAGTCTCCCACATGTAACTCAGTGCAGACACTGGCTGCCTTTTAGTGAGCATGATTATTTCTTCAGCCTGAAAATTCTGCATGGCAATAATGTCAGAGCAGATATGTTTGGTTCAGGTTCCACTGGACGAATAAAATTAATTGTTTCCTATAATTACTTTCCCTGCCCAGCAGGTTGGTTAGTTTGTGTCAGGTTTTACCAAATGTCACTCTGATTCATTTGCAGGCCATTCTGATGCATCTGGGCAGCTGGAGTGCTGGGATACATCAGGCACATTTGGGTTTCTCTCTGTAGCACCCAGCAGCTCATGCAGTTGTTACTATTGGAACCCTGGATACTGAGAATTTTTAGACTTTCTGTGCTGACAGGTACTGACCCTCAAGAAAATGCTGCTTTTGACCTGAGGCCATGGAGAAGGCTTCCAGGGTTGAATGATAGAACTAGGATCACTGGTGTGTAGTTTGAATAGAAATGTGTAATATCACATGTGGTGAAGGATTTGGAATTTGGGGTTTTAGAATATATGGAGGTTTTGGGGCGCAGGTTTCTTTCTTCTCCACCTTCTTCTTCATGAGTCTAGGTGGTGCTTCTGTAACTGGATAGAAAATTCCATATTGCAGGTCACGGGTGTTTAGTTATTGGGTTAAAAGTAAAAATAATTTAGGTGTTAGTTCTTATTTGGGCAGATTGGCCCTTAAAAGGCCTTGTAGAGATAGAGATACGTCACTATTTTGAGCTTGTTAGCTGGAAATGCTGTAGCACTCACTATACTATAGATAAGAATTAATAAATATCTGAGTCTGAACACGAAATACCGTCTCTTGAGCTTTTAAGAAGAAGAGAAAAAAGAAGATAAAATACAGTAGTTACTGCTGGGGAGTCACTGCTCTTCCTCAGGGCATTTGGAGGCTGCAGCAGAGCTGTGAAGAGTCAGGGCTCCAGCCAGGAGCCTTCTGCTGTGCTCAGGGAGAGATGAGGAACTTGGTACCACATATTCCATTAGTGCTGAGATGGAGAGAGCAGGCAGCATGGCTTTAAACACAAGAGATCCTCCCCTGCCCCCTGCCTCTCTGAATTCCCCTGATGCTTGACCAAATTATTTGGATCCATTCCCCCTCCTACACTGATTTTTTTCCCCCCAAGATTTCTGTTGGTTTATGAAGCATGTAGCTATGACAATTGAGCTTCAGAGCACTGTGGGGGTTTACAGAAAATGAACCAATGTGGTTTTATTGTTTTGTGTTTAGAAAATTGTTTAAATTTTTTAAAATAATACTGTGAGCTTCTGAGCATTAGTCACAAGTTTTTAATAATTAGAGGGAAAATGAACTGATTTGTATACCTAAAGGAAATATTAATGTATAGAAGTATATCCTGCATGAGCTACATAGCTAGATGTATGCCCAATGAGCCACTTATTTTAGATACGTACTCCATATATTTTATGCTGATTATTTGCACATATTAATTCCATCAGAGACTAATTAACCAATATCCTCAGATAACTTATGCTCAGTGTTCCTGATATCACTAGATTAGATTTCTTGTCAAGAGATTGATTGTTATGCTTTTTTATGAAGAAAAAATACCATAAAAAAGAACCCTACATAATGTAATCACAGGTGCTGAGGTCAAACACCTGCAGTATGACAGACAAAGGAAAAGATCTGATATCTTTATTAGAAAGAAGTAAGTGTCTTGTTTAGGTAGATAATTTATTAATTAATTTAGGGAGTCCGGTAGTGACTTGTTTCTTTTCTTAGTAATTCAAGTACAAATTCAGTTGATTTTAAATATATTATTTTTATGCAAAATGGCAACACATATTATAACAAATATTCCAGCATCACGTAGTTTTGTACCAAAGCCCAAACCATTTCGAACTACTTTTGACATTAGCTTGTAATATGTTCTTTCTTCCACTGGAGGAGTCAGAGGGTTCAGGATGACTGAGTGTCATCTGGAATGTCTCATTGAAAAGTGAAGGAAAATTATGAGATTTTAACGTCATAATCTGAGATAATTGTGGGGTCCACTGCAGTAAATCAGTTTCTGCCCTCTGATACTATTGAAGAAGAACTGTACTTGAGAAGGTTTGTAACACATCACAGCTGAGGATGACCCCACCCAGCTGATGCATAGCATGCAGTTTTGGGAAAGAGCTGATTGTAAAATGTTTGAGTAGCCTTGTGCAGACAGCTGCCACAGAAGGCTTTGCCCGTGTGAAGGGACAAAAGCATTCGGTTCCTTCATTCATATGCCTTGTAATCTTAGTGTATAAATATAGCTGTAGCATATGTGGATCTTTTCATTATCACCATTCACTTATGCCATTGCTACCTCATGCTCTGCCAGGTTTTTATCCTGTATAAGCCTTTTATTCTCTCTGTGACTTTGCAAATGTACTTCACAATGCTTTGAAGATTAATCCAATAATTAAAGGACATAGTTAAATAATAAAATTCTGGCTTGCTTATACTGAAGAGACATGTAAAATCTCCAACCATTAAATTGCATCTAAAAGCATATTTCACTCAAAGAAACAAAGTACCAGCAAATATCTTCAAAAGAAGGATTTAAAGCTGCTGATTCATGGCATACCACCTAAGCATGAATATCGTATAGTATGCTTTGTCTGGAATACACTTCTTTTAAGGTGTAATGTTTAATTCATCTCTACTATTTTTATATGGCAATAGAAATATCTTTCTTTCTTATCAAACAGAAGAGGCTTCATTTTCCCAGTACATCAAGATAAGAAACCACAATAGATTCACAAGGCAGTGATATGTGCTGAATCAAAATCTAAATATCCTACAGCACAAGTTACTCCAATCCCTATTTGATGCATTCTCTGCCTACAGACAAGCAGGTCATAAGCTCATTCAAGTCCTGTTCCTTCAGTTACCAATTTGCTCTGATACCTGCCTTTATTTGAGGAAGCTGTCCCACATCCCCTGCCATAACAAAGTCATCCTGCTGGCTGAGCAATAATAGACTAAGCAATCCAGCCCACTGCCACAGTTCAGCAAGGCACAGGTGGAAGTGACAGTCATCAGATGTTTGAGCAGCAGAATACCCTGCTTCTCCTCATTTGTATTGAAGTGTTTCAGCTGGGGGATGATTTTATCCACTTGATCTTTCAGTTTTGGCTTGAAATGGAACACTGGTGATGACTTTCTATAGTTAGTGGTCCATCTAAGTCCACTAGGACTATCCTTAACTTGCAGCCATGGGAAAAAGAAATGACATATTAAGCTCAAAATATTAATTCTGTTTTTCTACTTATATATATATATATATTTATATTAGATAAAAAGTTTAATCTGATAGAATATTATAGGAGTAGTGAGTGAAATACTATCTATCCTGTGAGTAAAACCCCGAGAGTAGAATGGACTGAATCATAACAAATGTTTTGCTGGCTACCAAAATACCTTTAGGAAGCATGACCTCGTTGAGTAACTGGGCAGTACATGTAATTTTGATTAAAGTCAGCAATATCACATGCATTACTTAAACAAACAAAATATTGTAATGTACCAACTCTGTACAGACTGTATAGCGTAAGGGGGAATTTCGGGCAAATGAAGGGGAAGGAAAAGAAACAGTGGAAAAGGTTTGATGGAAAGGGTTTTACTGAGTCTGAGGCCTTGATCAGAGAAGGAGGATCAAGAGAGAGTTTATAAGCTGTGGGAGGTAAAGCTGGTCAATGACCCAAGGATTATGGGCACTGCCCAAAAGGTCTTGGCCTCAGTATAAGTCAGAAAGCCAACCTTGCTGAGGTGTTTCAGTCATATAAACTGTCCTGCACAGATATCTCTCTCTTTCTTTCTCATTCTCTGCCTGGAAGAAAAAGCACTATTTTAGATGCCCTATGTGATCTTTTTGCTTTTCGTTGCTGCTGTAGGGGAAAATAAAGAATTGAAAAGCAGTGTCCTTTCTATGGAACAGGTAGCAACAATCCTGTAATCTCTATTTGCAATCTGTTGGTAACTGGAAATAGAAATTGGGTGGTCTTTCTGTTTGAGTTAGGGAAAGGTGCTGGACTGCCAAGATTAACTCTGGGTACTAGTGTTTGTCCTCCTGGGTTTCTCCTAAAAGAGTTCCTGTTACCATAAGCTTTCTCACTTCCTAATTACTACTTTTAGTAAGGTCAGGTTGTAACCTAGTTTGCTATCTGGCAAGCTACAGAATTAAGATTTCTTAAAGGCTGTCAGAGGCTGAAAAATATAGAAATAGTTCCAGTGGGAAATATGTGACAAGAACAGTGTTAAAGTCTCTTCTTAAGGGTCAGCCCTTGTGATATCCAGGGCAATGAGACTCTGTCAAAGCATAAGGCTTCTCACAATTTACTTCAATGTCTATATGCATTTGTATATATTCATATATCCATATATATATATCCATAATTTTTCTTTCTTTAATATTTATGCATCTTTAGAACAGAGTGTGAAAGCAAGGTGGGGGGGACAGGCAAGGGGTCACCTTCTTCAATCCCAACCTAATCCATGTTTCAATTATTGTAAATAATTGCTCCTCATTGTTGAAAAGCCAGGTGACACACAGAGCAACCTGTAGCACGTGAAGCAGCAATCAATGCAGGGTGCTTCTTTCTTCCTTCCTGTGTCAACACTAAACTTTACATTATTTTTGGTCTCTCTTGTCATAACTTCAAGCATAGCAGGTGCCATTCTTGCTTACTGTAAACTGGCACCTAAGACACCAAAACTCCTGGTAATTCAGCCATAGTGTATATGTATGTATGAATGAAGAACCTGATTCTAAGGGAAGGGGTTATTTTGAGGGTCTTTTAATACAAAATGTTAAAATTACTTGTCTTTTACCTCTCAATTAAGTTTTTTAAAGATAGAGCAGTACATAATTTGCCAAAGTTTTGTTTCTTAAAATTTTTGTGGTTTAGATGTTAATAATGGAACTGGTTTTATGCAGCCATTTTAGTATGTGCTGATACCTTGCTTTGAACACGAGCACTGGTTTTTAATTCTTCTCCTTTTCTCTTTTTGTGCTATTAAAACAGAAAACTTGAGACATAAATGACTGTTAGAGCTGATACAATATTATTCATTGGACAAATATACAATTGTGACTGCCAAGCATAAATATTGCAAAACTCTTGATATTAAAGTGTGTAGCATGAGGCTACAAATACAGCAATTCATTTTCTTAGAAACAACTGCCTGCCTAAAGATTGTGTTTGTACAAACATCTCTGTACCATGGAAATGGCAGGACAGGAGAAAGATGTTCCAGTGTTAAAAATGTGCTCCCTTTTTAGTACAAATTATAAATGATTTAGAGAGCAAATTCAACAAGTGTCTCTTTGTGACAATGCAGTGACAATGTTCAAATCTGAGGATATGTTCAAACATTTAGAATTTAGCAGGACCTGTCTGAAAGACCAAAGAATAAAAGCTGTATGAGTGGTGAAAATTCTGTTGGTATGTATGTATGCAAATATTTCCTAGTGTAGATGTTTAGCTTGCCCTTGGGTGTTTTGAAACATGCATGTGCCTTATGTTGCATCCAGATACCCGATTGCAAGCAGCAGCTGAATGATGCTGCTACCACCAGTTTCTCATCCTCCTGCCCTGGTGCAGTCCCCAAAGGAAAACTGCCAGCCCTAATCCTGCTCAGACTTTCAAGCAGCCCAATGTTTGTGTACTAATGAAGACATGGGATGGGTTGATTTTAAGGAGAAAAGTTATATTTGGATATGCAATTATTTATTTTATGTTTATTCATGGCTCCAACTTAAGTGGATCCAAACGATTGCTATTTAAATTATGTAGTGCTATAAATCTGTTTAAATCTTTTGCTCAAGAATGCATAAATAGAAATATACGTTGCTGGCATATTTCTAATCTCATCATCATAAGCACTCTTCTTTGCAGATTTTTTATTTGAGAACCGTTTCTGACTAATGTAAAACTGGCTGCCCAAGCTTTAGTTCTTCTAACCTGCTAAAAAACTCAAGTAAGTACTAGAATTCAACATTGGCATTGTGATGGTGTTGTAGCTGCTTAGAGGCTGAAGTACATTTCTTTAGAGTCTCCATAGTGTTTCTTTGAAGTCAGGGACTTTGCAAGGCCTAACAGAGGAACTAAATCCAGAGCCATTTTTATTAGAATGCTAACCTACTCTGGCAAGGTCTTTGAACATGTTAAAGCAGAATTAGAAACTCTCCAGGTTTCCCTGAAAATACAATCCCTGATGAGAAGATGATTTTAAACCTAAATCAGGTATGACACTAGTATCATGAAGAAAGAGAAAGAGGTTAAGATCTAATCTACACCTAATACTAATAAACATGTTAAAAATAAATTCAGGTTGTCATTTCTGTCAGATTTTAGCAGGCAGAAACTCTTGTGTTTAGATTCTCTGTAACTGGATATATGAGGGCAGCTTCTAAAGCACTGTTCCCTGAGGCCACAGGAATGACTTGGGGTCAATATTCTCCTCTGATAAACTATATAAGGCCTGATTTTTCAGTGCTTGAGTAGTTCTGGCTCCATATACTGCCAAGATTTTTATTCCTTTTAAACTGGGTTAAGAAAAATCAGCTTCTCTGTCATTTTTCAAAACATTTCTCTTAGGCCTCATAATTACTGAAACCCAGTTGGTAGCTTGGCACACCCTGCTTTTGTTAATCAGGGCTCAAGGACTAAATCATTGCAATTTAGATGTATGTGGAAATAGTTAGCAGATACAGCTGAAGTCCTCTAATGAGTACCTGAGATAGACAGCCTTATAAAACCCTAATAATATTTTGATTATTCAGCTCTGATGGCTCTGATATTTCTGAGTACTGGGCTATCAATTAGTGAAATCATAAAACCTGATATTTTGATCAGGGAAAAATGGTGTATGAAACTGAAAAGAAGCATCATTAGTTCTTTCACTACTCTGCTGTAGGTAGGGATATCTCTGTTGAATGTCTTCCATAGCAGCCCATAATTAAATATCTGCATTATACAGCAGATGATAAAATGACAGCTGGGAGTGGGTAAAAAATGCTGGGAAATCCAGATGGGATCTGAAGACCATGAGCTTGAGGAGAATATATTGCAGAAGAAAAATCTTTTCTGTTTGTATTTCAAATTTTGTATTTATTGCTAAGTTCAACATCATGCAAATTGGCTCAGACAGAAGCATGAGCCAGAGTTCTTACATTCCACAGAAATATTTTCCTTACTTTCATTATGCTTTTGATCCCTCCTAAATGTAGAATGTGAGTGGGCAGAATTTTCACAAGCATTGTTGCTGGTATTATCAAATAATCCAGAAGCCTGATTATGATATACACTTGGTCTCTGTTATGCCATGAATTTGACATATCAGTTAATTAGTTATCAGCCCCCATTCCTTTGTTTGTACAATGTGTTTATTTACCATGAAAAAAATAGATTATTTGTTTAGATTAATTAGTTAAATCAACTTAGAATAAAATGGCATGGGGGAGGAATGTGAGATCATTCTACGAGTTGCTTAAAGGCTAATGGGAGGTTGAACTCCAAAATTATTTCTGCTTGAAACTTCTCAAAACTATAAAAATCATGAAGTAAATAACTGACTGCACTCTCTGCCTCTGATTTTCATTTTGTCTTCTTTCTACGGAGCTGCATTCAAAAAAGGTTTGTTTTTTTTTAAATTCAGAATCTGTATTTATATAGATGAAATTCTGATGGCATATCTAGTGTAATAGTTAAATTTAACAGAATAGGTGGCACCCATTAAGCATGTCTAAAGTAATGTTTCATATTTCTGGTCTCCTGATTTACAGAGGATATCTTAATGTTCACCATCTTATTACTGAAATTTTACAATTCTATTCTTGGCATACATTGGAGTCATTTACACAAAGAAACTTACCTGTGCATGTCTACCTCTTTTCACAGTCAGGAAAATGAATCTACATTTGAGAGATCCAGTCTGTATGGCTTTTGGCTGCTAATTACAAAATCATAAGCTTAGAAATGGGATTTTAGTGCAGTTCTGTTTGAGCAAACTCAGTGAATCCAGAGCAACTGTGAGCAAGATGCAATTATAGCTAACAAGTAAAACAGTAAAAAGGGCTGTTGAGACAGGATTATAAGAGCTGAATTTTGCTTCAATGGCTTAGCAGAAATACCCCCAAAATTATCAGTTAAAGCCCCCATTGACAGCTCATCACTCAGTGAATTAAGGCTTCAAGCATGTTGGGCATCTACCCCATCTCTGAAGTTGTCCTGTTTTCAGGGGACATGACAAACCCTTAACTCTGAGCACGGGGCAAAGAATCTGGGAGATGCTTTCATACCAGGGCTCTCATATCATATGATGGAGCCTTAGCATAATCCTTTGGGTTCCTGCATTTTAGACAATTTTTACCATTAATGTCTGTTTTAAAGGCCCTTTTTAAAAGGTGTTATTTAAGAGCTGCCCAGGAACACTCATTTTATGTATTAAAAAGCAGAAATTCAGAATAAAAAGAGGTGATCAACCCACTTTGATGTAATATAGTTACCTTATGGAGCTTGGGCAGCTAAAGAGAGCTCTTACAATAATTTGGGCATTAACCCTTGCAGGCCAGACTGAGCAGTGCTGCTGCACCCAGTGTTGAGCACTTCAGTCCTAGGAACAAGGGACAGCTCCAGCACTGCAAGCACATTCCAGCCTGTGGCCCTGCTCAGGGTGCCAAGCCAGGCAAAGCCAGTAGAAATAGAAAGAAAATGGGGGTCAAAATGGATCCAGGTACAGTAAAGTGGCTTTCCTACAATTTGTCTCACTGGAAATGATGTTCAATTATTCTCATTAAAATTATGTTTAGTACAGACCTCAACCTGCCAAGCATGGAAGGAACATTTGTAAGCATTGCTGATCTGAAGGTTTATAAAATCTTCTGGTTTAATGCAATTCTGTGGTAACAGACTAGATGAACGTGAGAGCAGCATGTAAAACAAGGGTGGAATAGTCCACAGGTAATTTTTCTTCTTTGGTTCTTTCAGTTCTAGATTACCATGTTTAAATGCACTCTGGTCTAGTAGTGAATTAAATCTGTTACTATTGTTGTTGTTTCAGAAGGTTTTTCATTAATCCTTCTTACCTTTTCCTAAGGTAATAGTGGAATAGTGGAACACACATCCCCCCCTTCTTGTATGTTTGCATCAATTATAATATTGAAATAAACACTTAAATTTATTAATGATTCAGTTTTATTCAGGACATGTGGAAATAAAGCCTTTCTCTCCTCCCCTTTCACAATTTTCATAGCAAAAATATATTGTCAGCAGGTAATTCAAATACAATGCTTTGCCCAAGAAGGGTTTGAAGAAAAAAAATATTGTTAAATGACAGAGCTTACCTTTTCCTAAGGCAAACACAGTACTGTAAGATATATAGTTCAGTTCAATACTTTACACCAAAATGGGAAGAATCTATAAGCATTTCAATTTTTTTTCCCTAGAATATAAACCAGAATGAAATGAAAGGCCAAACTAAGGGAAATTCTATAGACTTAAGAATGGGGTTTTTTCAGTCTAAATTGTAACTAACAATTCATTATCTGGGAATGCTCAGACAACATCCTTACCAAGCATGGTCAAAATGACCTACAGTTAGATTTCTGCTCATGATTAAGGCTATTAAAAAAGCTTGTGTTAAAAGTAAAAGAAGCTAATCAATCTACATCTTTCTGGACCCATAAAAAAAGCACTATTCTGACTCCTGTTAAATTCTGCAGAAATCTGATGTTTCTGGAGGGCTACAGGAAAGAAATTGAGCTTCAGAGAAGGTCTGAAAATTTCCCACTACCAAGTTGACGAAAGAATAGAACTCTAATGCAAATGTATGTGTCATGAGAGATTGAATACCTGCAAAATGAAGCTGCTTGTATAGAAGAGAGGGTAACTAAGGGTTGTGAAAAGTCACATAATCCACCTCTCTGACTGAAGGAAGGCTAGAAGAATAGTGCCTTTAAAGCAAACCTTGAGGCACTGAAGCTAGTTAGGCAGAAAAATTTAAACCTCTGGTTCAAGCAAGCAAGACTTGCAACCCCTGCCTCATGTTTTTGACACTGATGATGGCATACCTGTTCATCCATGCTGGCAGGCTGCTCCAGAGAGCCCTGGGAAAGGTGAGGGAGCCCCAGCACCTGGTCACAGACAAGTGGTGCCATGCAGCACCACTGTAGCTTCAGTGGCAGAAGAGGAGGCAAATTTGCCCTTCTGCCTTGCACATCAGTCACTGCATTAGCCCTTCCCAAAAGTCTTTCATAATTTTGTATTCTACCTCAGTTATGGCTTCACATACCTCAGTATGGCTTTGAGTCAGTACTTGTGGTTTTCTTGTAAACAGCCTGGGGAGGATGGAAAAAATGCCTCTCAAATCTTCCATTACTTGCACCCAATTCTTAATCCTGCCATTATCATCTCAAGACAGGTATTTCAGTAATTTTTTTTCTTTTCTTGCTTTCCTATTTTCCTCTTTAGAAATGTCACTGGCAAAAACATCTAATGCTATTCTATGCAAATATTAGGAAAAGGGAAATAAATGTTTGCACTTTGCAGAATTCTTGAGAACAGCAGAAATGGTGAGGAGGATAATAAAGATAGGCAGACCAAGATAAAAGAGCAGCAATTTTCCGGTCAGAGGAGCCTCCAAGCTTAGCTAGTAATAGAGACTGAGGTCAAGATGTGCTTCTAATAAGGCCAATATTAACTCACCATAATTATACCTTACAGTATTTCTACTTCATCATCGTGGCACAGCTATAAATAGAATATCATCACTTCACATTTGCCAGTAAATTCAATATATTCTGAAATAGGTATTAAAATCTGTGATTCCAAATAGTGACATATAGCAGATGATATTTACCACAAAACCCCCCTTAATAAATGCAATATTAGGGGTTGATTTTATTTCAGAAGAGAGACTGAATTTTCTTAAATTTTCTTCTTTTCTGAAATGATAATTTATTTATTTCTGATATATCTAGGTCAGTGCAGTTGTTTGGTGCATATGGAAAATTGACTTCTGTGTACATTATCCTGTGATGAAAGAAGAAATCAACTACATAACACTGAAGTATTTTCACTATTTTTACCTCTTTCCATCAGGTAACTGTCCAAAATCTGCCTGGGAAACTGCACAGAAAGCAATGCCTCATTTGCACTTAAATAAATTTTACTAAGGCCAAAAGGAAGATTTAAAGGGCCACTCAGAAATCATAGGAATTTATTCAAACAGGATCTAAATGCAAATGTCTGAACTTCTTGAATATATTCAGTTCTGGAATTCCAGTTAAGATCCATAGGTATTAAATATAATTTGCATTTGTAGTAAAAGACCAGGGTTTTATCTTATTAGTTACAATCTGCATCCAGTAATTTTAAGAGGAAGCTGCAAATGTTTGTAAAGTTGTTAGATTAATTATTTGCTTCATTTGCACTGCTTCTCTTCAGCTTCTCTGATTCAACTCATTGGGTCATGAAATATTGAGGTTCTTCTTAGAAAGCATGAGCCAGAAAGGACAGCAGAGACATTAGAAGAGCTGGGTGGCAGGGGTCAATCTTTTCTAAAATAAAGCAAAAGGCTCATAAGAAGTGTGGGCAGCCAAGGTAAAGTAAACAAACACGATATAAAGGGAAGAAAAGCCCACTTCCTCTTTCCAGGTTGGGATAAGGTCCTTGTTTAGGCAGGAGGAGCTGATGAAGCTTAGGTAGAGCAGCTCCTGTTGGATGCTTCCCTCGTGATTCAGCCTTTTGAAAGCTGAATCAGATTGAGCTTGGGTTTGCAGGTGATTTGGACAGGTTTTGTTTTGCCCTCAGCTGAGGGATGCAGCCAAGCTGTTGTGTGCCTCGTGGTGATTACAGATGGCATAAACAACAACAAATTATTGTGTACAAGAAATGCAATATTCCTCCTAGAAAAAAATAACATTTCCCAGAGTTACTGCAGCTTTCTCAGAGAAGTAATTCTTCAGGACCTTAGTAACATGAGTATTGCTGCAAAGGCCATCTGATGGGGTATCTGTTTCAGGACCCATTTGATCCTGAACCCCCTGGGTCTTTCAGAGAGCTTCAGAGCTGGTAACCATTTATAAACTCTTCGTTTGGAATAGCAGTACTCAGCTGCACTGCCATCAAAGCAAATAGGCAAATTAGCCATGCATTTGTATGCAGTGTTCTCACAGTGGGTCACTTAGGGAAATAAGGTGGCCTTGCTCAGCACACTTCCCGAAGCTGCCACTCTGCTCTCTGTGCTGAAAGTAATTTAGATATATTGTGTTTCTGGGTCCTCTTCATCCTCCTGCTCCCAAAAGACAGGAGTGCTATGGAAAATTATTAAAACCTAATATTTTTGAAAGTGACTTGAGACATCAAAAGCACTTCGTTGCCAAGCTGCTGGGCTGCTTGCTTCTCCAAGGAAGTCAACAGAGAGTTGTGCTATGGAATAAATAGCAGCTCAGCATAACCATCACCTGAAATGGATGATATACAGGCAGGAAAAATGCTTAAGCATGTAAGTCCGTCATAAAATCCTAATATTCAAAATGAGATCAATACAAACAGAGTGGTAAAGAGAGAACAGTGGACAAAGGTGTAAGTGAAAAGATGGATCCTGCTGGTAATTTCTGACTCTAATCTACCTGTCCCTGGGTTGTCACTTGGTATAAATGTGCACATTGCTTCATATATTGCCAATATATCACATGTAGCATTTTTTATTATATTGCAGAAATGGTGTCCCCATTAGGGCTGTACAGCATCTCAGTAACAAATTCGCTACTTTATCATTCCTGCTTGGATTTCACATTTCACATCGTCAGCTACATGAGTCTCCCTTCATTCACTTTGTCATCATGAAAATTACTTTCTTGTATGCTGCTCTTATCACTTTTAGACAAACAGAAACTGTCTTTGGTGACTCACTAACAGGTAGTGAACATTCCTTCTTACTGTGAGGTGATATTAATGACAGTAAATCTTCCCATGACCTTAGTTAGCTGTCATTTGCTAGGCAACTCCCATATGTCTGAAGAGCTGTGATGTAGCCTATGGTTATCTAAAATAAGCTTAGAAAAGGTTGTGTGAAAATGATGATTGTTTTTCAGTCTTCTCTTCTATGCATGAAAGCTGTTGGGGATCTATTTTATATTTTTCAGAATTCTGTCTATTTTCACTAAATTTTGAAATTCGGTTTCATTAAAAAGAAACAAAAATGTGGTAGGCTTTCAAAAATTCTGAAAACTCACAGCCTTCATTGAGGTCATTGAAAACTTTGGGGCACCAAACTTTACAAAAAACTTAGTTATTGCCCAACTACTGGAGCAATTCCTAACAGAAGCAGTCTGTGCCTGAAATCCTGTACTGTTATACACTTCAGCTGGTGCTGTAGATTGTGTTTAAACCAGTGGCCATTTAAAGATTATTCAGACTATCCAAGAGAAGTGACTCAGAGTCAGAGTCATTCTTAGTGCACTGGAGCTGCAAACTCCTATCAGACAGGACGTGACTGAGAGGTATTGGAGGCTCCAGGAGTGCTGTCAGAACACATTAGCAAACTCATTTTTGCATTTCTGTCATCATATCAAGATATCTTTGGCTCACTCTCTTTGGAAAGATCTAGTGTTTCAAAATCCTGGGTCTGAAAAATCTTCACGACTTTCATATTTTTGGCAGCTACCTTTTAAGAGCAGTTAGGATTCATTCCCTAATATTTTCCAGATACCAAGACAAATTTGAGGAAAGCTACGGTAGAAATGAAACAGCTTTGCTATTCTAATGAGGAGCAATGCTATCAAGGTTAATGACAATATTTAGCTGTTTGGCCAGTTCTGTACATTAGCCAAACCAAAGGGGAGGGGGTTAAAATCAAACCATTTTTAAAGAGTCAATTTTGGTTTAGTCCTTAATGTGAGGAAATGGCGCATGACAATTACAAAAGGTAAAATTTCATCTCTGATGTCCTTGTATTCAAAAGAGTCAGATCCAAAGGAGGCACTGGAGAGAAGGAGCTTGCTGGGCATTCCTGTCCATCCAATGTGTGGCAGCCCATGGATGCACTGCAGGGAGGCAACAAAGGCTTGGAGCATTTCTGTAAGGGAGCTCAGTCTGCACAACAGCCTCTGCCCTGTGACTAAACTGGGAAACTACTCCAAAACTATTCAGAACCTTAAAAGTAGTTTTGAAACAAAGAGGATGAGTAAGGGAAGACAGACTAGGAAGTTATTTGTACAACTCATGGTTTTGGCTGAAGTGAATACAAGAGGACTGGTAAATATTAGTGGAAAGTAGGTGGTAGGAGCTACTCTGCTTGAGTAATTGTAATTGTATTTAACTTGTTTGTAAATATTGGCTGTTCAATTCTTTTTTCTAGTTCAGCATTATCCCTGTCAGAAGAAAGTTCTGCAGAGTCTCAACTGTTGGTCAAGTAGCCTAAGTACTTTTATTAATTTCAGATTTAAGAGACAACTATTTGTGGAAGCTGGACTAGTTCTTTCATCTATTTGGGTAATAATTTTTGAGAGTAATAATTGAAGGAGGTGTTAGTTTGTAGACATTCCCTGTTATCTCCAACTGTGTAAAAGCATGCAGTTTATTAAGGCTTCTATATAATATGAAATTTTACAGAATAATAACATCAATATTGCTTCAGCATAATTCACTTGTTTAGTTCAGAGTTAGTACAGAGAAGTATGCAGTTTTTGCAGATAATGTAAGTCAAGCCACCCCTCATGCTGCTCTATAGCAAGCACTGGTACAGCAATTCGCACTGTACCACACTATACTGCAATGCCTCTTAGCCTGAAATGTTCACTGACAAATTTGGTGTCCAAAGGAGTGCAGCAATGGACAGTGAAAGTGTTTAAGTAGAGGTGAAAAGTGATATTCCCCTTTCTCTTTATTTGTTTACTAAAAATTCAGAAATGCTGATCCTAGAGAAAAAAATGTAGCTGTTTAGCACAAGAATTCTGTTGGCTTTGTTGCTGTTGAACCCTAAATACTTTAAGAACTTTTCAAAAGCAGTTTCCTCTTGTTTACCTCACACCAGTCCTGCTTAGTAAGAGCTCAATCAGCTCTCTACCTCTATCACAGCATTCCTGGTCTCAGCTCTTAATAGATATGCTTATTAATGTATATGCTAAAGGAAGCATATGGCTTTGCAAATCAGGGAAGATTTTATTTAGTAATAGAATTTTATTTAGAGATTGCTCATTAATTCTTTTAATCAGCTTTTGGTTACAAGTATTTGCTTAAGTTTATGCAACATAAATTGCATACAACTACAACTCAAATTATTTCTCATGAATAATGTATTTGAACAAATATAGGCCTTCAGTGTATTTGCAGATCATTTGTAGTCAGCTCACAATTTTTATGTCTGAGCCCATTTTTTCAAGTTGTTTACTCGTTTAGGTTAGAAGAGGGATTTTATATGTCTCCAAGTGTTTAATATGCAATTTTCAAGATGTATGATTTACTGCTTGAGGTGCTTTTTTCCATCTCCTTGAAAATCTCTGGGAGTCCACCTGCCTAATAGCATCCTGAAACATTTATTGTGTTTGAGTTTACTGTGCAGGTAATGGAAAGAGAAAAAGAAAGCAGAAACTTATGAAAAGCATTTCTCTGCTTCTTGTGCAAATATTGAATTCATGCAATGGTTGTGCTATCAGCTAATAAACTCTTCTGCATTCCTCCTATATGAAAATGTATGTGTCCAAATATTCATGGCTAAATAGAATCATCATATGCATGGATTAGCATAATTCAGATTAAAGCAGTAGAATAAACCTTGAGAAATATTTCAAGAGGAAAAAATTTTGTTGCCAAGTCATGTTTTCTGAAACAGAAATGTTCCTTTCAGATCAGTTTCTGAGCACCTGCTGGAAGTGTTGCTGTTTCTGGACCCCAATGTCCTGGTGTAGCCCCATTCAGCCTCACGCTGCCCTTCACAGCTGGCATGGGCTCAGGTACTTCTCATTTCTTTCAACTGATCCACTTCAAAAGTTTCTGCTCACCATTCACCCCCTTGCTGGTCATTCAGTCACCCCGAGGCTCCAGTCACACTTGTGCTTTGAAAGGGACAGCTCAAGGATGACAAGCTCATGAAAATAAAATGGCTTTTTTCTGTGTCACTGCTTTTCCTGGGAGCCAGAAACTCTGTGGCCAAAGGGCTGCTTGTTCTCCCTGTGAGGGACATGTGCTGTCCCTGCAGCCCTGTCCCAGCAGGAGCCCCTGGCTGTGCCCGAGAGGGGCTCACCCTCTTGGAGGATCCAGCATTTCCAGGAGGTGTTGAAGCAAACTGTGCTCAGGGCTCTCAGAGCTGGGAGTGTAAGGGAAAAGGGAGCAGGGTGCTGTGCCTGGGGAGGGACCCTGTGTGCTGTGCTCTGGGACAGAGGCGTTTCTACACTGTCCATCTGGGCCAGGAGTGCCAGGCAAATGAATGCCTTAGGGCAGGGGCAGCAATGAACAGAGCACAGCGCGGCCACTTCAGCAGCAAGAGCAGCCAAGTCACAGCAGGCAGCCAGGGATTGCTGGCCATGGGCACGCTGTCTGAGGCCACGATCACCATCTGAGCTCCTGGTTAGGAGCCTCGGGCTGTGTTTAGGAGCAGGGCTGGCCTGTGCAGTTATGAGTGCAGCACAGCCTTTCTGCCAGCCCTGATGGGCGCCTGTGCCATGCTCCACATAAGGTATGAAATCAAAAGCTATGCAGACCTCCAAAGCTTTCACAGCCTTCTGAAAAGCTATTTAGAGAAAAATGTCCTTTGTCATTTTTATCTGTGGTCTGTTTAGTGCTGTTATGGCTGTGCTGACATATTCTGCTCTGATTTTTCCAGTGAAATTTTCCTTCCTGGTAGAGGGTTGAGACAGTTCCTAACATGACTAGAAAAAAAAAATAAAAGAAAAAACAATGGTGTTTGAAATGATGCTGTCCACTAATATGCCTTGTAATTAGAATATCCTGTATCTGTGTTCAAGAGGCAGAATTCCATAACCATTCAGATAACCTCTTTGACTGCTGAGAGTTTCCTGTCAATGCAAGGGATGGGGGAAACCAAATGGTGGGGGCTTTCCTGTTCTATTCCCTATCCACTCAGGTCTCTGAGGAAAAATGACTCAGGATTGCCTTCCACATATCAGTGGCCACCACCCTCTGCCAGGAGACTTAGTTGCCAGGACAACTGTTGCCAAGACATGCTGGTTTTCCTAGGGAACAATTTCAGTGTGTTATTTCTGTACAGCAAACCATCTCCCATGTCTATTGTTACACCCACGTGAGAAGCTACTGGAGTTTTAGCTCCATGTGGAGATTGGGAAAGGGTAGCAAGGGAAGACAAGTCCAGTTACCAAAGGGGAATTTGCAGTTCTAGAGGGATCTGCACAAACTTTATGGTCTGTCAGACTGTAAATGCACTCTGAAAACAGAGGTCTCAAAGCCTAGAGCTGGGAGCCTCTTCAAGCCATGAGATCAAAATGAATTCCCAAGCTTGTAATACTTAAAAAAGATATTTAGTTAGGAATAGGATAAGGTTCTTGGGGATATTCTGCACTGTAATAAATAGCTATATAAGCTCTTACGATTGAGTACAGTGGCTCTGATCAACCATTGCATGTGCTGGTTCCACCAACAGGTGGTTCCACCACCTCACCCAGCCTGAGAAATGTTCTTTTGAAATGAATGATATGTCCTCCAAGGATCACTCTTTTCACTTGGAAGCAGCTTGTGAGTTTTATATATCACCTGAAAGATTGCCTTAGCTACACTTTGTTAGTGGTATAATGTTAATGGTATATACAGCAATAAAGAATCCTCATTGTTACAGATGTTTTTTAGAGTTTATGATTCAACTGTCTTAGTTTCCATTTCTTTTTGTATCAAATTCTTTTTGTTCAAGTGGAAAATGGTTTTGATTATTCTATAATATGAGATAGCATTCAACTGTAAGCTAGTTGAATGGATAAACTCCTCTGCTGAGAAAGACAAAGAAATTTAACACTGTTCTTGTCCACCAGAGGTCACTTACAGGCCACTTTATTCATTGGTGGCTGTGATTTCATTTGCCTAGTTAACATCTTCTTGTTTCTCCTATGGAGTACTTTTGGATCAACTGTTGAAATGCAGGTCCTGAAGACCCTACTAATGACTGAATCTTTTCTAGAATCATTAACTTTAAGAAGCAGAAAGGAAAAATCCTACAGAAACATAATAAAAAATCACAAAAACCTGTAGGGACTTTATTGATCCCATAACCTCAGTAGGTAATCCCAGTGTCTACACAGTGCTTCAAAAGTTTTGCTCTGCATATTGAAGGATCTTGAGTGTGAGCCAACTCTATCCTACATTACTAAATCTATATGAGATTCTTATCTGGATTCTTATCTGCTCAGTCTTCACAAAACCTTTCTCAATGTGCACGTAAGTTGAGAAGCAAAATGTGTTTACAGCTTCTGATACTTCAACTGTACGTGAATGTCAGCACTTGCAGGCTAGTGTAGGCTTCTGCTTCATAAATTTTTGCTGCAAAATGATAAAAAAAACCTTGAGAAATCTTTATTTGACAGATCAGTTATCAAATGTGAGCAACTCCTCCGGCTTTGGCAAAAGCTGCCACTCTGCATCTTCTGCTGCAGCCAGAGTGAAGAGCTGGAAATCTGCCATGGTGTTTTATGAGCCCTTAAGCATCAAGATCATGGCCTGTATCTGAAGAAGTCTCAATAGGAAAGAACATCCTTTCCCCTACATTTCAATTACAGTCGATGAAGGAAACACAAAGGAACAGAGTGAGAATATTCCTGTTCCTGCAAGTTTAGTGAGGGACAGAAATTTCCCAATAGTGTATAGACCCCCTTTAGCCCCATAATGAGATGATATGTTCTGAGCTTTGTATGAATGGCATTTATTTTTGTTTTTACTGTTTGATGGCAAGAATTAACCACTTCTTGCTCAGAGCAATATAGTGCTGAACAGTTCAGCATCATACAAGTGTGTCAACAAAATATTTTTGTTTGATTCAGTTGAGTAAATATCAACGTGTAAACTCAGGTTTAATCACGAAGCACTGTTATCTTTGCAGGCAGGTGTACTGGAGCAGACGAAAACCTGCAATATTGTCTCTCTAGCTCCCTAGTACTTTTCATACTGGGATAAAACCATCACTATTCTCAAGTATAAAGGTATAAATATGCAAAAATTTACACTGTGCTTAGTTTTCCAGTTGCACTAAGCAGTGCATTCTTTGCAGGAGTCAAATAGAAAGCTGGGTGTGAAGCAGCCTGGTGCTGGATAAAAACTTTTGTGGAGTGATGGGTGTCCCATATGCATTCCAAATGTGCAAGGTAAGATTTCTTAAAGCTCCATAAAACTGAAGAGAAAAGTTTTTTGACTTTATAGTCAAACTTTTACAACATAAGTAAAGTAGAAGAGCTGACTAGGGATGGTAGGAACAGCATCTTGATGTTATTTATCTGTGTTTCAGAATCTCATGCTTTTAAAGCTCACATATCTTTTACCTCAGATGACAGGAAAGTCAGCAGATTTTCAGAAGAGGAGGAGAAGCGCAAGTGTTCTTAATAGTCAGTATCCCAAGTGAGTCATCAGCTTTGAATCTCAAACAGAACTTCCTCTGAATGAAGCAAGTTGTTTGGGTTTTTTGGTCTGCTCTGCTTCAGAACTGTCTCAACCTCTTAACAGCTTCTGTCAAGATTATGCTCAGCCTTGCAAGCTGTGTTATTCCTGTGGCATTGTTCCTAGGGTGTCCTACTATAGAAATTCCCTATTCCCTCATAAGCAGTTTATACTTTTTTACCTTGCACTGGAAGATTTTATCATTAATGAGTGTTGACTATTTCAGGATAGAAAACAAAACAGAAAGCAGCTGTTCATGTGCACAGTCCCTTTGGCAGGCTGACAAGTCAAAAGAGATAAAGAACTTCAGCTCTGCTCCATCCTTCTGATTGTGCAGAAGCATGGTTGGGTGGTAGGATACACAGACAGGGGATAAATCACTACTAATTCATAAGAAAATGATCCTGCACAGGACAGCTTCCATTTTATGTATTTCTAATTACACTCACTGTATGAGCACCTATTAAGAATCGTGCTCCATAATGCCTGCTCTGAGCTTTTTCTGAAGCAAAGTTATTCCTAGAGTTTTGTTCTTCAAAAGTCTTTAATCCTGTCTCTAATTGTCTCAATGAAAAGTTTGAAACACTTGGTGCACTCCTGGTTTCAGAATGAAAGCACTCTGATGGCCGACATCAAAGCGAATTACTGAGGTAGCTGTGCATTTCTACCCAGTGCTTTAGCCATTTATTCTTTTGCAAGTGTCTAGGAGCTGTCACCCTGCTATGTTGTGATGAAAATAATTGGGTATAGTTCCCACTTCTGTTATTCCCATATGATATTGCTGCTGGTGAAGAACACTCAAAATTGATGGCTCCAAAGGCATGTTTGAAACTTCAAAAGCCAAGTGTTCTCCTGTGCTGAGCTGCTTCCTTCTCCAAGGAAATCTGCAGAGTTTCACAAGATATTCAAGAATATGCAGACATAAGACCACTCCCCCAAAAGAATGGTATGCAGAAAGAAGGCACATTCAAGAAGCTAAATAGTGAGGAAGTGTGTATGCAAAATTGGAATCAGAACCAAGTAATTCTGGAGGAAGAGAAGATTTGTAGATAAGCATATAGAAATATAGAGATAAGCAGATAGAAAAAGAAATTACAAACCCGGTTAAGAAAAACATTCAATAGTTTATGAATACTAAGCCACCTGCCCTTATGACTTTTATTTGTCACTTAATGCAGACATTTACAATAGTCCTGTAAATTTTGTACTTCATATAAACGCCCTGGGTTCAACAGAGTTTAGTGACATTTCTGCTGTGTGGAAGACCTATGTTTCACCAAAATAATGTCTTGACCTAGTGAGAACCATGGGGTGGGGAAATTGCTGACAATCCTGTTTGCTTCATACTTCTGCTTTTGCAGGCGAACGACCTCCAGGGAAGTTCAATGGTTGTACAACAAACCAGACATTTTTGTGGGTTACAAGGTTACAAGTTGAGCCCTGAACGCAGTGTGTTGACAGCATATAGATCACACTTCTGCTTCTTGGCCAAAACAAAGGTCAGTGTGGAAAATTCAGCTAATTAATTTTTAAAAAAAACCCAACAGATTTCTAATTCCGAATCTCTTTAATGATGTTGGCTCTATAATGCTTTTATCAAATCATATCTGACAAGTAGCACTGCTCTGAACTGATGTGTTCATTTTATTTTCACAGACACTAAATTTATCCTAGGTCTTGAATAGGAAAGATACAAGGCAACCTGACAGTCTATAACTTCTCTCTCTGATGCCACCAGAACAGAGAACAATAGCCCCAGAAATGGGATCCTGGGAACAAAACCCCTCCTGACATTGCTGCATGGATGGAGAGCTTTAATTTTTGCAGTTGGAAACATCTAATAGACTTTATTCTTGGTAAGAAAATTTTCTGCTAGCAAAATTTATGAAAAGTCTCTTCCTTTAGCATTCAATTCTATGTTATTAATTTTTCAGAGATACCTAGCACACACTGTTCTTGCTACTGTACTTTCCATGTCCTCACAGTGGTACTGTGGCTGGCTGGACAGTGCCAGCTCTGCTGCAGGTAGGGCAGTCACTGCAGTAAAACAGGTCTCAGACAGCCTTCCTTCTCCCAGGCTACTGAAAAATGTACCCACTGACTGTAAAAAGGGGAAAAACCTTACAGTCAAAATTCAGTGTCTGCAGTTGTGCTGATCCTGGAGTTGTTATTTGTACTGTACCACAGCCAATGTCTGCCCAAGGCCAGGCAAAGAGCAAAGGGCTCATCCCAGAATGTAGTATGCAGCCCCTGTAAATAGGAGTGGGAAAACTGAGGCAGGCAATCATCAGGATTGTGCAAGACAGAGATAAGCCAGTGAGCAACCTCTTCCCAAAACAAAGCACAAAATAACAGCTTTTAGTAGAAATGTAGAGGATATACCTTTTGGTTTTGGCAGGCCTGTCCTCATGCTAAAAATTCAGCTGCTTTCTGTTTCACTTCTCTCCAGCATTCTGCTGTGCTGACTGCCAGGCAAGCTGGTGGTGCAGCAAAGCTTCACTGTGCACTGGTGTGGTGAAGGTGTTGGGAAGTGAAGATTTCCTTTGCTGGAATAAGTATCTGACTGTGCTGAGGCCATGCAGCCTTTGCAGGTTGATGCAGACTTCTGCCAAAGTCTTTTGCCAAAAAAATAGCTTATGAAAGATATGGAACAAAATCTATTGCTACGCTGGTGCTTGCTACTCTTTCTTGCTTCATGCAGTGCAGATTTACCTGTAGGACAACCAAAGACAAATGTTTGGGTTGCCTTGGCCAAGGTTACAGGTTCAGACACCATATGCCTGTCCAATTTGAACCCAGAGAAGCATTTTTCAACCTGTCTAGTTGGTGTGCCAGTAAGAGACTGGCTGATACCCATATATTATAATCCTTTGACCAAAGGGCAGCTGAATAGTAAACCAGGCAAGGTTGCCAACGGGAGCAATCCTGTGAGTAACTGGAACATTTGAACCAGAGAACTTCCCAAAGCATTATCTGAACCCCAAGAACTAGAAATCCTTAGTTCTTTAGCAATGGATTTCTGCATTACATTTTCAGTTAGTGATTGGCAAGAAAGTGATCCTCCAAAGCACAATGTTACTCTCTGTTACTTTACCTACAGAAATTCAAGTTTTTGGTGTAATTATTGAGACAGTTAGGATGGACTTTCCAGGGTTGACCAATATCCATGACAACTACCAAACGGATATTGGTAATTTGTGGAGATAGGGCTTGGCAGAGCATTCCATCCCACCTTGAACATGGTCCATGCAACATTGGAAAGCTCACTGTGATAGCACCTCGTGCAAAAGCAGTCATTAAGAAGAAATATAGGGGAAAATCAATATGATGAGAATTGTAAGAGTGATTTTAGACCCTGGAAGGCTGCAGAAAGGGTTTCAGCAGGCTTGATATTACCCCAACTTGCCTCAACAATGGCATTGAAACAATTAGATTGGGTCAGATGTTGGTAGAGTAAACAAACCAGTGCCACATCCATTACAATTGGTGATATGCTGACAGATGTTAGCAATGTTGGACATGCCACTCTACGAAATAGAGCAGCAATTGATTTTCTTTTACTGGCACAAGGACATGGTTGTGAGGAGTTTGAAGGATTGTGTTGCATGAACCTTCCTCATCACTCTGAATCTGTCCGCAAAAGTTGAAAGATTTAACATCTCAAATCAAAAGAGATGATGGATCATGGTTAAACAATTTGTTTAAGAGATGGAACCTTGCATGTTGGTTAAGGAAGCTTTGCAGAGTAGGTTTATATGTTTTGATTGTTGTGGTTGTGATGTTAGTGGTAGTGCCTTGTGCACTTCTATGTGTACGACAGATGATGAACAAAACCATCAGAGAAGCTTTTGTTGTTCAAGAAAGTGATGTAGAAAAGGGAAATACAGAGAATTCACAGGATGTTATGCAGTTGTCTGACAATCTCAGTTACTGTATGATAGTGTAAAAGATGATGAAGGCTTTGATTTAAGACCTTAGGTCAGAGACTTAACACAACAAAGATAGCACTTGCTTCTGAATTTAACTTCACATTCTTGGAATTGATCAGATCTTTTGAAACCTTAAAACTACTGTGGTTCAAAACAAACAAAAAAGACAAGTAAAAAAAATATATTAAATAAAAGTTTGTTAATATAGTCTTCTTTAGAAAGCTAGTAACGCTTTTTTGCTAGATAAGCCAAAAAGCACTGTAGTAGAGCTATATAACACAAGGTAGTTCATGCACAGCAAAGTCATTAAAAGGGTTGAACTGAGAGGGGGAATTGTGGGAAATAAAAAAGGTATAGAACTCTCAGAAAGCTGTGTGAAAGCAAATCTCAGGATGGAGAAATGCAAGAATGCTGAAGATGGCAAGGACAAGAAACAACAGGGCTGTGAGCTGTGTAGGCCTAGGGAAAATATGTTAAGCAGGATAGTAGAAACATGTATGCTTAATAATGAAGGTTTATCCATTGTTTTAAGCTATTAGAAGCAAGCATTATCCAAAGCAAGATGTATGTGTAGTTTCATTGATTGGCCTAAGCAAACGCTTGTCAGCTTTTAGTATTATGCTATTGGCTAGAAAGTTGTTAAAAGACTTTGAAACAAAGAGAATTTTGTCTGCTGTTGTGAAGCAGCTGAAGCTCTTCCATCTCCCTTGCTTGGTTCTGTAAAATGAGGCTGATGACTGTGATGGAATAAAGGCTTTGAGACAGCTGCTCCAACAGACCCATCCTGTTTTTTGTGTACATAAATATATGTAAATATAAGAGAAAAAATATCCCAAAAAGACATCTGCCGTTACCTGCACTGGGTCAATCATGGCTTAAAGCATATTTTAAGGAGGAAAAAATGAATTACCTGAGACGCCTGTCTTTGAAAAAGACCTTCCGAACTAGCCACCTCCTAAATCCAAGTTTCAAGGCATCTTTCAAAGCCTCATTCTGATCTCTGCTGAGAAACCTCAAACTGTGTAAGCCTTGGGACCTGAAGACTGTCATTAAATCCACACAATGTCATTCTCCACGTGGAATTCTCTACCCTTCTATAAATAAGTATAGATTGCAAAACCTGTTTTTTTTCTCTTTCAGCTCCCTAAGATTTATTTCATTTTTATGAGAAATTGGGTGCATTTTGCTTTTTTTAAAATCTAACCCATCGTTGGTACTAATTGTCATCAGTTGCTTTGGAAAGTGATTTAGTTGCTGGGAAAGACTGCCACCATTTTGTCAAAGTGTAAACAGACACCGGGGCTCCTCTAGAATAAAGGATTGGAGCACCCTGGAAAACTATGGAGGTGAAGAGATTTTAGCTCCTGGCTGGCAAAACCAACAGATTTGTGTGAGGTTGAATCTCTGACTTATTGTTACCTTCAAGGAAGATGCCAGCAATGTCAACTTCCCTAGTATTGGGTAATTAACATAGTATAGAAAATCAGAAGGAAATCCTTACAGGGTGTTAAGAACTGTCTGGAGTCCATGAAATTGGATAAGAAATATAAACCAGGATTCAAGTTTGTTATACTAGTTAGCTACTTTCCTTATTTTATTTTAGTGTGTGACATTACTCTAGATTTTGATGGGACCCTAATGGAGAAAGCACAAAGAAGAATATAGAAATATGGTGGTCCTTAACTCTGTTTTTTATCCTAATTATAATGTTCTTGCAGTAATATTCTAATGATTATTCTCTATATGGTACTTTATCAGATGAAATCTGACTGGGGAAGCTGCTCTCTGTGGGAAATCTTTTCTGAAGCTTAAAATAAAGATAAATAATTGAGGTGAGTAGCAGAATTCATGCTATGACATGGATTTGATATTTCTCTTGTTACCCAAATCTGTCAACCAAATGGTGTTTCCTGAGGCTTCTTTGTTTTGACTGGTAGAACTGGGATAAATTAAGAGAAACTAGGGCCACTTATTTACTATAAAAGTTTGTCAGCTCACATTTGTGGTAGCTTAATTTTGGGGTTTTTTTTCAGTTAAGAGAATACATGGGGTATGATTGCCTCACATTTGACACTCCTGTAGAAAACAAGGGCAATCACTGTGGTGCAGCTTGTCAGAGCTTTACCTTAGGATGCTGCTATCTGTTACTGCAGTTCTGCTCAGAGAGGGCAGCAAAGGATTGCAGATCTTCTGGAATCCAAAAGGAGTTCAGCTCTGAGATATAATATTGAGGAGAAATGCGTCTTTTTAATATACAAAGTCTGAAAGGAGAAATAGGGGAGGCATTTGGATCATTGCTGCTCAAACACCCTTGAGCTTTTTGTCCTTTAAGATGTGGGTGTATGCAATTAGTGGAGATACTAATAAGAGAAGCACTTAATCACTTGGAGCTTAGGCACTACTTGATGGGTGTGAAGAGTCCCAGCAGAAACACAATGATCTGTTGAGGATTCAACTGGAATATTGTATGACTCATTTGGCACGAAGGTAAATGCTGTAAATTTAGACATATAATGAACAAAACACTGAAATTAATTTGTAGCACAGTGAGATTAATGACTGTTGTGATATTAGGTATTTTCATTAGACCTCAAGACTTTCAGACTGTTATAAGCTTGGTTGTCTCTTTTCAGGTTTCAGTATGTACAATCAGGGCTACATGAAATGCTCAGACACTATTCCTTTTGCCTGAAGGCAGGAGTGTATTTCCCAGGTAACCCCTCAAAATTATGCAAATGGAGAAATTTATTAAATGACTCTGATTTGTCACTGATCTGAGGACTTAACAATGATTCTTATTCATCCTTTCAGTGCCTTGGCTTTCACTGCTAACAGTAAGAAGTTCAGTTAGCACAGAAAAATGTGAAAAGAAAATTTATTGCTGCCCAGAAGTTCAGTGCAGTGCTCCTGCAGCCAAGAGGATGCTTCTCCATCCTACCAGCTAGAGATGGTCACAAAGGTGCAAAGGGTGAACAGGTACAGAGCTATGATCATTTAGCAATATTGTAATTTTGGCACTCCTTATCATGCCTTTACTCTTGTTTCATGCCTCCTTCAATCTTTCATTTTGTTTTTTTTTTTTTTTACTTCTCATTCTTTACTTTTTCTTCTGCCCCATTAGCCTTTTGTAGGTTCTGCACAATTTCAGGAAGCTGAACATGCCTTCTGCATTTATAATGCTACTCTAGATATTTGGCTTTTAATAAATAAAAAAAATAATGTGATACATTTTCAGAGCAGCTCATAAAATAGAGATGTAATGAGATTTTAATCTGATTGTACCATTTGTACTCCGAATCACTTCCTATTATATCCTACTAAATTATTACTGCTCTTTCTTTCCAGGGGCCAGCTCTCAAAACCAGAAATCATGCTTGCTAGAGTTGCCTCCTAATCTGATGGCCATAACTTGATTGCTTCATATTTTCTATGCCCCAAGAGCAGGATTCCCCCAAGGTATGATTTGTCAGGTAACTTTTTCATGCTGTGCTGCAAACAGCAAATGGATCCACAGATGTTTTCTGTCACATGGCAGAACCAAGTCACACTCTCTCCCAAGGTGCCAAATCAGTGTCTGCCCAAACTCTTAATAAGTACATATGAAATTGTATATTTTCTTACCATATCTCATCTGTGTTATCATGTATACCACCCACCTTGGAATTAGGTGCTTGCTTCCCATCCACAAAGAAAGTCTCAACATTTTCACTTTATATGAACTATGACATAAAATGTCAGAGGCACACATTGATATTGTGTGTAGATATTTTCTGGTCCACATACTCCTCGGTGTGTCCTCTGCAATTCCATGACTGAAATAAGTAAAGTCAGCAGTGTCTTTCAACAAACTGCTTCAGAGAGGAGTCCTTGATAATGCTGCAATTTAGCTCATTTTCTAGATCATATACTGTGATGTGTGATTGGGTTACAGCTGAACTAGATTGGCTTTCTGGTTTAAAAGAATGTGTGCCTCTGCAACAACATGAGGGCATTTATTTCACTGGATTTCCAGTGCCATAAGTAGGGGTACTAAAGGATTTTTCATCAAAGTAATGCATTTCCTAGCAAATGAAGCTTTCCATGGGAATAATTTGATTCTCTCGAGTTTTTGTTTTCCTGGGGGTGGGCAGGTGGAAGAGCAAGGAGGGAGGAGCCAGTGTTTGGTGCTCTCTCAAACACTAAGAAAACATAGTGGGGGAAAAATTTAGGAAATACTTGAACAATTTTTAATTTTAAGTTAAATTCTAGGAGAAGAATCAATAGTCCTGTAGAGTTTCCCTGGAAAAGTGAGACCATCATGGATAAAAGAAACTTTAGAGACAGAAGGAGAAAGAGGAAGAAAAGTAGAATGTGGAAGTAAGAAATATATTTCTCATTATTCTATGGGTCTGATTTTCTGGTTTTAGCATATTCTTCAAAAAATATTTGTGTGAGTGTCTGGTATTCCTATAGCACCATTTCAGGAAAAGTGTGATTTCCAGAAGTGTGAGGAGCAGAAAAATAAACCATCTGTTAGATAGGAGATGAGTTGCCCAACAGAACTGGAGGAAGAAAGTGTCTGGAATGAGTCACTAGCTTGTTGTTTTCTGGGAGTGAAATATCAAGCCCTCTATCTCATGTTATAAACAGCGTTTTTTCTTCTCTCATTCTTTGCTTGTTCATGTGTTTTTTACTCCAACTTTAATTAATTATAAAATGTTCACATGTGTGTTTTGCCTCTGAGAACTGGGCTTTTCTCACTGAACAGAAGATGACTTTGGCAGCCCTGAGAATTCAAAGCCTATCCAAGTGTTCACTTTGGTCAGGGATAAGGCTCTCCCAGCTGGACAAATTCCCTATCAAATCTGCAGTGTGGCCTGTGATTTCTGCTCTGGAAACCAAAGACCTCTTTCATATGGCATCAGATTACAGGAGAGGTGAGCATCTTGGAGACAGGTGTTGTGCAGTCATTTTAATATAAATTATTAAATAACAGCCTTAAGTTCCACTTATAGTAACTGATGACTTGCAGAGACAAGTAACTGCTGTGGAAACAAAAGCACAGGTTTTGGAGGCTGAATTAAATAGACACAAAAATGGTAAGTTATCAGCCTGGTGAAATGATGGAAGTGCTTGTGCTGTGCCCCTAAAAGGGGCCTGGAATATCCAGAAACAGGGTGTATTTATAATTGTTCTCTCTTTGACATTCAGTTTTGAATCTCCTAGTAAAATATGGATTTCATCTTTTCAGTCATTATGTATTAAAATGTGTTTATACCAGTGGTATAAGGGTAATAAGTTATGGCATGCTCATGGCATGCCTGAGTTACTCATAAATGCAGCGTGAGGGAAGCATTTTTTAATAATCTTGAAACTAATGAAAACTTTGTCTCTATTTCATCTTTGAGCTGAGCTGTAAACTTGGAGAGATTGCTGTCTAACAGCTGCTTCTGATACATTCTTTTATGATGTAAATAATGGACAGCACATACAGTCCTATGTTTCTTCAGTATTTAGTGATGCCTTTGCTCCTGGGGCACTTTTATTCTAGTTCTGAAATTGACTGATAATGATCACTTAGAGCCTAGAGTGGTATTTATCCTCTGAGTACAGAAGTCCACTGCGGTAGCTACTGACATGGAAATAATGTCTTTTTTGAAGTTTGAACTATTTTCATGCTGCTCTTCCCATGTGATTGGAAAATGAATTGTGCTGTAACTACAAAGAGGAATAAAACAGTAAACCAGTCAGCCAAGTTGCTTTGTGTGCAGTAGAAAATCATGAGAAGAGAACAAGATGATGTTTCCTGGCAATCTGTAGGCATTAGCTGAGGTACAGGAGATATAAATCAAGATTTAGATGCAGTGGAAAGCAGAAATTTTTTTTGTCTTAAATTAAATACAAAAGCCTGCTACTGAAAGGTTTTCCAAGTGGAATTTAGCTCATGCAGAAAAAAAAAGCAAAAGGCCCTGTGTATGTGATAGGTCCTTAATGTGAGAGAAGTGGTCCTACAGGCTTTTATGATTTTCTTAATGGGAGCTTCTTTCACCTCAAGTGAACTACAAAAACACAATTACAGCCCAGTATTACAAGTTTGACAATTAAGAAAAATGTTTCCATTGAAGGCTCTAAGTGTTTAACCATGGAGGAACAGATTTTCAATTTGTCTTCCACTTAGTTGAAGACTAAGCTAAGTGCCTCTGCAGAGAGAAGGATTGTGGCTACACTGGCAAGTTATGGACCCATGGGAGCATAGGAATGTGTCTGTACAGAGGAGCATTTGATGCCCAGCTCATCTGTTTTATAGCTGTTATTTTCATTGCCTTATTCCCTGTCTACCTTTATAAGTAATGACATTTATTTTCTCTGCGCCAGGTTATACAGGTACAGCAAAAATGCAATTACAGAAATTGATAAAGGATATGAATTTTCCAGAGTATGATTTATCTGCTGATCTGCTTCATGCCCTCCTTGTCATTACTGGCAAAGCATCTTTGCAGTTCTCAAGTGAACTGCATTCCTTTTCTGCATTAATTGGTGTTCTGCAGCTAGAAAAACAGAATATTTAAAATTTTGCCTGGAAGTTTTTAATCAATAATTGCTACCTAAAAACACAGGAACTGGTGCAATATTTAAAAGATATATTTGGGTTTAGGGATCAGAGATAATTCAGTCTCCAATGCATTCGTTGGAATGATTATGTAAGTTCATTTTGAGACTGTCTCCAAAACCCACTCTGGAATGTTTTGAGACCATTTCATCTGGAGCTGGACTAAGAGCAGTGGTTTGTCCCCAGTGCATCAGCCAGTAGGTTGCAATGACTACACTACTGATTTGAAAACAAAAAAAAAACCTAGAGTAGTATTTTGAAGATATGAATGGCTGTTTTCTTTCAACTGTTTTTTGGGTTTTATTCTTGTATTTTTTTTTAATTCCTAATTGCCCTATCAGCAACTTTCTCAAGAGTTCTGCTCTGAAGTGTAATTTAGACTGATTTGTACATTATTTTTCCCAGCAAAACTCCAATAGGGTTGAGAAATTTATGAAGCTCCTTGAAAATTATGAAGCACTGTGCTTCATTCAAATGGGATCTTTATAAACCACAAAATGGTTTGTAGGTAAGTGCAAAAATATTCTAATGCTAAACACATTGGAAGCCTGCAAAAGCAGCATGGGAAAACATTCCTGTTGTATGCTCAGTTTCCTATGGCCCAAAGTTATCAGATAATGAACTTTTTAACCAGGCTGTGTACAGGAAAGGCATATTTGACTCCAGCAAGGATTGGGTCTATAGAAAATCTGAGCTGCACTGTAAATGGGTTAAATGTAAATGGGTTAAATGTAAATGGGCTGCACCACCTAATTAGTGGCTTCTCTTCATTTTCTTCTGCCTTCACTCAGAGTCAGGATTAAAAACACGAAGGAGATGAATTTTCTCGTTTGGACTTGGTTGTTTATTAAATCTTATCTGAAGTACAGAGAATTCTGCAACACTTCTAGCTACCAGCTAAAAGTGAGCAGAATGGAGAGCGAATCTAGCTAGTTACAAGGTTTTTAAAAGCTAAACAGTCCAATAGAGAATTCGTACCTATATTATTTATACTTTTGACCCAATAACCAAACTCCTGTGACCCACAGTGTAGTACTTACTAACTGTCCAACCACAAACTACTACCTGAAAGCATAAAGAAGGAGGAAGAAGACAGAGGGAGATAACACCCAAACACCTCCATCTTGTCCCATACCTATTACTATATCCTAAAACCCTCAAATTCAAAACCCTTCACCATGTGCAATCACACACTTCTATTTCACTACACACCAGTGATTCTAACTCCATCACTCAAATTTGGAAGCTTTCTCCAAGGCCTCAGGTCAAAAACAATGTTCTCCTGGGGGTCAGTGTCAGAAAGCACAGAAAACTCAAAACTCCCAGGCTTCAGTGTTCCAACAGTGCACTTCTTGAAATAAACTCCCAGTCCTTAAGCTTTTAGGTTCCACTCTGGTGTCACTTCTCGTTTCCAGCATTTCCTGCCCTGTAGGTTTACCCTGATGTAAACCATCTCCAGGGAAATACTCCCCCAGCTGTAACACCTCCTGTGCAGAAGGGAAGCTGCTTTCTTTTGACAAAACCAAACTGCTCTTGATGACCCTGGTGAAAATCCATCTCTGCTGGAGTTGCCCTGGAAAAGCAGCTGTGCAAGTGTAGCTCGGTTAGTCTGAGCTTACCTGGTAAACTCTCCTGTCCTGAAGCAGTGCTCAGACGAACAGAGTAGTGATGCTGGAGTCTGACAGCTTGGAGCACCATTGTGTGGGAGCAGGCTGATCTCAGGCTGGACAAAAGTCCACAGGGCAGGAACCACACCTAGAAATAGAAAATGAGCTCTTACTAAGTTATATTACTTGAAACTTTTAAATTCAGCAGGGTGTTATCAGATATGCCCGAAGTTCTGACCTTTTTCATCATTTATGTTAGGGACACCTTTTCATCCTTGAGGAACACCTTTCTTCAGTAGGTGCTAAAAACAAGGAGTTTGAAATTGTGGTCTATTATCTTCTAGGAGTCTTAAATCAGCATCACTGCAACCACTTAATTTTGCACTAATTATAAACTAATGTGTTATATCCCTGATTAGAACCAACTCATACAGTGCTAATATGACCTCCACAGAGCTTTTAGAGTAATTCAGGTTAAAAGCAGCATTTATTAATCAGCTGCTGGGTTTATCTTTCTAAAACACAATTGCAGGTTAAGTACAGGCTCAGGAAGAGCTATCCTGTCACATGGGAAAAAAGCACAATCATTGAAAAGCTCTTTTCGTTCTCTTTAGTTTTCAAGTGGCAATTTTCAGTGGAAACTACAAGGTGCAAACAGGAATCAATCAGTAGCAACTGATACTTACTGCTTTATTTTTTACTTATAACACATAAATATGGGGGAGTGGGTGGTTAATATATAGTTAGAGCAGAGGACAAGTGTGTTATTTGTTGTGGCTTGTTTTCTGTTGTGAAGGCATCAAACTCTTCAGTTTAAACATGCAGAGAAGAAGCCTTATGTAGGGGTCTGTGACTTTAGCACTACCAAATGGCTCTACTCTGTTGCTTAGCACCTGTAGACCTAAGGAGTGAAAAATGGTTCCTGGGTTGCAGTTTGGCCAAAAATGTTCATGGGAATAAATAATGCAAGATTGCTGGAAACCTAGGCACAGTCTTGTATCTCTTTCAAGCTCTGGTAAACTCAACACTAGCAGCATGACTGGATACTCTGTGCTCTCTCTAGCACAAATTACTTTTTCCTGAGGCACCTGCAGTTAAAATGTCTTTTTATGGCCTGTGACCCCAGTGAAGATCCAGACATCAGTAGCTTGAGCTGTTTAGATCAGTGCTTCAGGGCAGACAGTGGTAAGAGCTTTTTCCTGGCTTTCTGTGAGCTCTGGTTTGTTTATGACTTCAGCTAGTGGCACAGTTTGTCCCTCAGAGCTGAGCTTGTGTGTTAACCCTGCAAGACACTTCTGGCATATTTGCAGTGGGAGGAAGACTCTACAGTGTCCAACTGGTTGTCATCCTCTTCCAAGGTGTTTAAATTCAGATAAAATTTCAAGCAGCTGGACTAAAGACACAGAATGTGAGAGTAGCTGTCCAGCTACATTTAGGTGTCTGATTTCAGAGTCTGAGGCTGCTATGTTGGGCTTCATGCAAACAGACCTGCACCAGCTCAGCAGTGCCTGAATTTCAGTGTTTCATTGTACCTGTCCTTGCCAGGCTTACCTGGGAGAATCCTGAACAGAATCTTTTCCCCTTCCTCCCACCTGCATGGCTGTGCTGCAACACTTGGCCACCTTTGCCTTGTGTTTCTGCTATGCAGGAAAATATTCTATGCAGATTTGCATCCTGCCCCAATAATTATACTCAAGCACATTTATAATTCAAAGTTTTCCTTTGATGTCAGACAAGCTAAACCATACAAGCTTCTTTAGCTGAGATGGACACAGAGTTTACCCAATTTAGTTGGAAAGCCTGAAACCTCTTCAGCAAAATCATGATGTCTGTAATTTGTTATTCTCTTGATTATCTCCCATCTTGCACTTTACATATCCAGTGACACCTCTATAAAGGTGTCCCATTCAGAAGTGGTTTGATCAGTACTACACTGCCTACAGATCACAAGCTTTTAACTTCTCTATCCCCTTACACCCTCTCTACCCTGCCTAACCAACCATACATATTCACAGAAGCATGGTAGAGACAGGAGGCACTGATGCACTTTTCAAATCCTTTTACCTCTTCACCTTTTTATTCTAGAGCTGCAGCTAAAATGGAGAAAGGGGTGTATTTATGGTGCTTCCTAAGCCTGCTAAGTACATCTTTTATTTATGCATGAAAAACTAGTGGAGCAAAGATTATCGTGAACCTTCTGATTGTCCTCTACGGGCTGTTATTTTCCACTACATGGCATTTAGCTTCAAGCTGCAATTGCTACCCTCTGGACAATCTCATCACTCATTTTCATGAGTGAGGTGCATTTTCAGCTTTCAGGACTGATGGTGAAAAGCCTTTCAATGGAAAAGTTCTACGAGCAAAATTACAACATTCGTTTCTTTATAACATCATGTTTTAAATTCTATCTTAAAGCAAAACCTGTATTCTTAATTAAGTGGGGATTAAGTGTTGGCAAAAATATGGCAGGACTGGATGACAAGAAAAGTTTTCAGCTCCTCACACAATAGCAGTTATAAAAGCTATTTGGGAAATATTTTAAATGTGTCTACAGTGCTTAGTGTATATTACAAATCTCTTCACTGAAAATTGTATATTACTCTTTGTCTTGAGTTGCTGGGAGCTCTCCAGTGGTTTTGAATGGTGCAGTCCTACAGTTTATTTTTGTCCAATACTCTCAAAATATTTCTGAATTTGATCTTTATTCTGGCAAACTGTGTGAGTTGTTGATAACATAATAGTTTACATCATTTAACAGTCATAGGAAAGGTAAAAAAATCATAAAAGTTGGCAGGTATTGAACAGTTGGGCCCCATTTGTGTGGGAAAATAGATGCTTGAGAAATGCAATGTACTACTGGCATGGTGATGCTGGTACCAAAACATTTAGGAGCACAATTGTTCTCCAGGTTTTGAAAAAACCTTATCTAAAAAACTTTAAAAATTTATAAGTTAATACTTAAAATCACTTCATCTTTAGAGGATTGTCCATGGGAACAATGGCAATGGCCTGACCTTGTGAAAGAGGCACTCTGTTGTACCCAGCAGGCTGGGCTGTGCACAGGGCTGAACACAGGCACAGCTGGGGAAAACCTCTTTCCTAGCTCGGGTCCCTGAGATGGTCTGGTAAGGCAGAGAAACAATGAGACTACTTGAAAAAGAAGCATGTTGGAAGAGTTCTTGTGTAGATTTCCACTCCAGGGAAACAAGTATGTTCCTGTCTGCCTAGAAGGAGTCCTCAAAACCAAGTAGAGTGGCAAAACTAATTTATAAATAAATATAATGAATACTTTCATTATACTGTAAAAGGTATATCTTATATTAGAATAAGTAGCTGAAATGATTATTAATAATTGTGTCGAATTTCTCTTGTCTTACTAACAAAAATTGTGTTTTATCTTCAAAACTACATATAAAGCTACTATAAAGGCTGTAAGGGGCTGACCCCAATGGAATAACAAAATTATATTTTATTAGTTAAGTAGTTGACATTCATGGTTATTACATTATTCAGAGTTATTAAACATTCTTTTTGATTTGTCATTCAAGTTAAGTCTGCTGTGTTTTAATAACCTACTAAACAATTGCAGTTTGAATCATTTTGGCCTCAAGCAACATTCTTGAGAGAGAATCTGAGGGTGTAGAACTCTCTTCATTCCCTTTGTTTTCTTTCTATTTCTTTGAGTCTTCATCCGTTCCTTGTTTTTATCTATTAGATGAACTTCAAGGAGCTTTAGGTAGTGTTTTTCTCGTTTACCCTTGCAGGAGCCTGCCAAGAACATTTCTGCACCAAAGCCTCTGCCACAGCTGCACCTTACGTAGTTTCATGTCAGCTGAGGAGCATCAATAAAAGGTGAGGAGATGAATCTGCTTCCTGGGGCCCTTAGAGCCTTTCCTTTGCATGTCAGCACCGAGCTCAGTGCAGCACCACTGGTTCCTGCTGCCTGAGCCCCCAGCCCGGGCACTCAGAGCTGCTGCCCTGGGGCAGAACCACAGACCCACCAGGTGGGATTGAGCAGCTGGGGGGATGCAGGGCTGGGCCTCACCAACCCATCAGGGTACCTGCTTTTCAGGGGAAATGAAATGATGAGGTACTTCACTAGCTGTCTGCTATAAAATGCTCCTCTGCCTTTGCAGAATTAGAATCTGCAAAAGAAGCAGACTCAGTGTGTTAAGCTCTACGTGCTTCCAACAACACGATCAGCTAAAACACAGGGAATTTTGTGTTCACTCTCCTGAAAAAAATCTGTGAAAAATGGAATTCTCTAATACCTGTTGTCTTAATTTTTAGCTCATAACAGCAATAAAAACCACAATAGGTGGTGCTTGCTGGGAATCCATTAATGGTTGTGTCCCTTCAGTAAAATACAAAGTAGCATCATTTCACTGTGATCATCAGACCTTAACAGCAGCTTGGTGAGTTTATTATTTTCCTTTGCTACTCCATATTTTCTGCCATGTGTTTTCAACAAGTTTCTCCCAAGGACTTTGAATTTCAATTGCAAATAAAACATTGACAATGCTTTGGATACATATGTTCTAACACTTATCAGTGAGACATTGCACAGCCATTTCCCAGCAATAACAACATAATAAGAGCTTGGCAGGATTTTTTCTATCAGCAGGCTAGATTATTTTAAATTGATAACAAGAGCCAGGTGGCTATTTATAAGTGCAAGATATGAATTGCAAGCCCATGTTTCCAAGGCAATGCTGGCCAGTGGCTGTTCAAGCATAAATTGCTTCCTGTTACCACTTTGGATGGGAGGAGAATGGTCCAGTTCATCTCCATGGGAACACAAAGTGGTAGGTCACCTCCAGCATTACTCTTTGCACTGTTTCCAGTAAATGAAGGCAATATTTACTCCACTGTGACACACCTGATTGGCATTGCAGTGAGTAATTTCACTGTGTTGTTGCACTGTATTCTTGGTGCAGAAGATGCAGGGAGGAATTAGAGCTGGTAATGTGTCCTGCAGGACACAAAGGAGAATTAATGATCTGAGGGAAAAAGCCAGGATTCCTCAGTGATCCTAGGAACACCATCTCTCTAAACCTTAGTTATTCTGGCTCTGAAACAGGCAAGACACAGAGTTGAAAACATCACTAGGTTGTGAATTTAACTTGCAAGTTCTTTGGCAGTAGAGAACCATGACTTTAAAAAAAACCTGAAAACCTTGTCACCTCTTTTCTTGATAGGAAAGTTTGAATTGCTTTTCCTAGAATGGAAAATTGATAGATTGAAAGGGATATGGGGTCTTCTTGAAGCCTTTTTTTATTATTTTATTTTATTTTTTTCTTTTAGTTTTCTTTTTTAAATTTTTTATTATTTTTGTCTTAAACTTATGCATTCTGTACTTTGGAAGAACAAGGCTATGTAAGGCCTGTTCAGTTAATTCTGGTGAAGCCAGCTCTTTAAAATCCAATGCTCCAAGCTCTGTTCCCCTTCTTTGCTGTCCTCTTTTTGGAAACTCATGATCTGTATTCAGTATTCCTTCTTTTTATCCATCCATCTGTGTACACTTAAACATAGAAATCTTCCTGGGATCTACTCCCCAAAATTACAGTGTATTATTGAGCTGACAGCATTTCTCTGATGCCATATTTTTTCATAAGTATAAACATGTTTCTCAGCAATTGCACTCTTCCTGTAAGATGTTTATCCTCAAGTTAAGGTCTAGGGCACACACAGCAGAATTTTCTTTCAGTATTAGCACTCTGGTAAAGTGCCACTGTCTACATTTTTTCCTCCCATTCCTGCATCAGTGCACTGTAAAATAGCATACAAACTATTTAATCAGTGTTTTTTATTTTCCAAAGGCGGGGGACTGTTGAACTTCCCATATTTTTGTTTGGTTTTGTGTCAGTAAAATTAAATTACAGGTGGAGAGGAGGTAACACTTCACCTACTGGATTGTTTCATGACCTAAGAGGTGACATATGCTTAGTGCCCCGTATTTCTGAAAAAGTCTTAAGCTGATGTCAATAAGCACTCTTAAAACTAACTATAGATGCTTAACTCTGTATGATTTAAAGCTCAGCAGATAAATTTCAGGGGAAATACTGGACAAATATAAAAAATGGAAAGAGGTAAACATGGAGAGTTGGCCACACCTGCTTACCACACAGATGCTGTGCCAAGGACTCTCTCAGAGAGTCAATAACAGGAACTTGCAGCACAGTGACACACTTTAAATTATTGTCTCACAAATTGCCAATATAAACTAGCATGGCTATACATCATTATTTTATGTGGAAGAGCATGGCATAGCTTTACATAGATCAGGATATGATAAGTTATCATAATCCATAATCAGCTCTCTTCAAAAGAGCAAAATGAGTTTACCTTGTGTTCTGAACATGACAGGCTTGAAAGCTGTATAAAATTAGTTCTGGTTCTGAAACCTCCTTGGCAGTTGGTTTTTTGAAAGAAGAAGTCATTTTGGCTACATGATATCTTAAAAATCAGATTCCTTTTTTCCCGAAGTTCCCCTTTGCTGATAGTTGAGCAGAGTTTAGGTTTAATTCACTGGCAGCAAAGCATATTTAATATTCTTATGGTTCTTCCTAATGATAGAAAGATGTATGCAGTGCCTGGGGTCCACTGAAGCCAGTAAAGTTGCCTGGCTGAGTTTTGTGGGTGTTTCCCTGCTAAAGGCCTTCAGGTTTTACCTGCGAATTTCAGAATTCCAGTCCTTGTAGAATTCCCATCCTTCCCTATTCTACAGGGATGCTAGGTTGCAGAAAAAATATTTACTTTCTTTCTTCCTTGTTTGACTATGTTTGTTTTCCTTCATTCTCTGCTGCATAACTAAGGAAAGTAAATCTAATGACTAAGTAATCTCTCACTCTGGATTATGTTTTAGGTTTCTTATCAGATTCCATTGTGTAGGTATGATCTGACTCATGAGGGAACAATTGTTAAATGTATCTTTCTTCAAAAGTTTTGGTAAAAGATAATAATTGATAAGGTTTTCTGAGATCATAAGCCATGTTTTGCTCATACCACACTTTCATAAATGGAGCTTTACTGGTCTCCCTGTTTAATGTTTTCAATTCTTTAATTTTTTATAGTATAAACTGTGTTAAGTGGAAGAAATAGTACAAATCTCCAGAGACTTATCATGTTCATGTATTAGAGCTGCATGACATGCAATGGTGGAGCAGAAAAATGAGCCCTTACAACTGTCACAGAGTTGCCTAGAAATTGGATCTGTATGAGATTCTGTTCTGGTAACATTCGCAAGGACTTGGGCACCTAGTAATTTAAAATATTGCCTCTCAATATCTGGATCCATTAAGTTCCATCTTATTCTGGAATTGAAGACATTTCCTATGTACCCCAGAGATCTGCTACCCTCCAGAAACAGAATTACCTGTGCCTTTGACTGTGCTCAATTGTCTGGTATCTGTGTTATTTCTAAACTGCAACAGGAATTGGAAAAAACATTTTGTCTGTTGAGTAATCCACATTTTATGCACTCAACACCACTTTTTTACATCTACCTCATCTGGACTACAGAGAGAAATAGTTTCCACTGGTGGGGTGAGAGGTTTTGAAGAAGGACTAATCTGCTTTCAGAGCTCCCATCTGGTAGAGGAAGGACTTTGAAGGCAGATTGTCTGTAAGAGACATTTGTGAGTGTTAACTGGTCATTTGCTAAGAAGGACACCTGATATGTCCTCAGTTTGTTATTTATGGGGGTTTTTGAGATAGAGAGAAGGCCATGTTGGGAACTTTTAACTGCAGGACAGGACTCACAGCTGTGAATGGAATTGGATTTAAGTGCCTGCACTACATCTAAGGGGAACTCTAAATGTACCTTCTGCTTTGGCATTTGATCTTGGCTAGGTCAGCCAGCTGATATTAAACATCTCTAATTGCTGAACAGGGAGCCTAAAGATGTTAGCTTGCAGCTGTGAATCCTGCTGGAATTATTGAGAAAGAATAACACTATTATTAAGGATGATGACAAAATTTAAATAGTTTTAGTAAAATGCAAATTAAAAATAGAAAACATCCTATCCTTAAGAGACCACAATATAAACTGACAAAACACAGAAAAGCTGTGAAGCTGAAGTATTTCTCAGGTGAGGCACTGATGTGTTGGCTTGCTGAGATTTATGAAACGAAACTCATCTAGGATCAAACATTCTAGAGTAGAAAGCATCAGAATCAGAAGTTACAAAATCCCAATATTTATTTCTGGGAAACAAAAGGAACAAAACTTCTGGTTTCTTTTTTTTCTTGAGAAGGATGTCCATTTGAGAATTTTCTGCATGTGTACAGATTTTTTCCAAGTTCCATCTCTGACCAAGAGAAGATCAGCTGTCTTGTATGTGCAAGAGAGAGCAGAAGCTCATAGAAACACTGAGCAGTCTAGCACATAGCTAGAAAATTATATTAAGGTAAGATAAGTACATCAGATGCAAAGGAGGCAGGCAAAGTTTAGAATTCTGATTACTAGGTCAGATTATCTGGAAGGTACCAGGCTTCCCTAAGATTAATCACAAGAGTTTCTTTCCTTTTACAAAAGCCACTGTTGGTCATCTGCCATTTTTTGCTTTTATAAAACAACAAACAATGTATAAATATAACCTAGAATTGCTGAAAGTTACTTTATGTTTGGAGTAATCTGTTAGTTCTGGATTGTATTTTCTACAACTTTGGCTTTATTTTGATTAAAACAAAGACACTTCTCAGCTCTTAAAACTGAACTCAGTATTTGCATAACAAGTTAGTGAGCAAAACTGAAAAAGTTCATTCATGACCTCAGTATCCAGTCTCCACTTCAGCCATATCATTTAACAAACACAACACTATATAAAGGGGATTTGTGTGAACTGCTTTTTCATTTCACTTTGAAGCAGAAGGGTAAGTTGAATTTCCTTTTAATAAATCATAAGAAATTTCAGCTAGAAGGCAAACCCATTCCTTTTGATTTCTGTGGTCATATTTACGTTCTAAAATTAAGTTTCCCTTTATTAGTAATTTTTTTACTTTGCTTATACTAGCAATTTTGGTAGATAAGGAGATGCCTGAAGGACAGTAGATAGTAATGACTGATGAAGGTCATTAAAACTGGATTAAAACTGAAGAGCTGTGTTTTTTCAGTTTTGCTATATAACTGATCAGGAGCCTGACTCTGCATCATAATCCAATTATGAGCTGGATGCAGCAGTCCATTCAAATGTGAATGATCATCCCCAGGCAAAGGGGACATGTTGTAATTGCATTTCCTTATCTCAAGGATATAAGTATTCCTAGGCACCCAAGGTAGGTTTCTGTTAGGGTCTTTAATAATCTGCTCTCTCTGAGTCACTGGCCAGTGTTTCCAGAGGTGTCTGCTGGCCTTCAATAAAGGGTAAACACCTCGAGATGCTTCAGGTTCAACAAACAAAACTCAGCAGCACCTTTAATACTGCACATGTGCTCTCAGATGGATTTGATTTTACTTTAAAGTGCAAATTCTTGACCATACTGCAATTAGTCAAACAGATCCTATATTCTGCAAATTTATGACATAATTGAACATTTGCATGTTCAAGGGTATTCACATCAAATTGACCTTGATGAGACATTCCACTTAAAAAACAAATTGCTGTGGATGCAGATTAAAAATAATCTCAAAAGTCTTCCACAATAGAGTCAATATGGAAGACTTTTGTTTAATGATTTTTCTTTTAAAAGCTCACCCCATTTAATAAATGACACTAGACTGATATTTTGATTCTACTTGGCATATATACTTTGAAATGTGATAACAAATACCTCATTATAGCTGATGAACCTAGATGTTAATGATCTTACAGCATTCAAGCCAACCAAGTTTTTATTTTAAATTTTAAGTGGAGCTAGATTTAGAACCTAGTATATGTAAATGCTGTTTTTATTCTAAAAGATGGAAGTTTTTAGGAGAGAGCAGATACAAGATCCTCTTTGATTTTTGCCAATAGAAAAGCGAAGTAATGAATATCGAGTTGTTTGTTTTGAGTCAACCCATGAGCATCACCCCACTGGAAATGGATGCCCATTCTGGTATCTTGAACCTTTCTTTAATCTCCTGTTAGTTTACCTGAATGATGCCAACAACTGGATATTTCTGTGCCACGGTGTCTTACAGTCCTTCAGGTTTCACAGCTGCACAGCACACCCACTCACTCTGCTGTAAACCCACAATGTAGAGTATTAAAATGCTTTTTAGTCACGATAGCTCAGCACTTGATTATATCCCTACTTACTGTTTTATCTGTAGGGATAAATTAAGATGAATAAGCCTATTGCCAACCAGCAAAAATACATTTTCTACAAGATTAACTGATATTTTCAGGCTTGTGGAATTTTTTTCAAAACAGGATAGGAATGTCAATTGAGCTATAAAGTTTTGCCCATGTGTAAAACAGTATCAGTTTATGCCAAATAAATGTGCTTAGATAGTGTTGTGCCTTAACAAGCTCCCAAGCATTACAAATACCAGTGAAACAGATTTGCCTTTCAGGTTAATATCCTATGCATCATTGAGTGATTATAGTCCTTGCAGGCAACTAATGGCTTAAGTGTGATCAGCTGCCTCTGAGCCTATCATTTCTCAAGCATTAATCCAACAAATAGTCAGTGACAGTGAAAGGAATAATTTATCTTCACTACTCCAAGTTTATCAGTCTAGAAAGAGTTTTGTGTATAAACTACACAATGGTTGCAAAATAAATCTGGGAAATCTCTTACACCTGAGCTATAAACTTTATTTAAACAAGGAAATAATGCAGATTTCAAGAAGGGATGATGGGGGAAGGAGTGTGCAGCTGTGTAAACCAATGTAAAACAATTTCTTACGGAATCATTACCTGACAAATGTGTGGGTTTTTTACAGCTGGCCTGGGAAATCATGTTGTCTTACTCATCCTGCGTCCTTACAACACTGGCTGCTTTGTTAGTGACTTGCCATGCGTTGAGTAAATGTCCAGGAATTTCTGGGCTACCTGGTATCCCTGGAAGAGATGGTCTGAAAGGTAAGTGAACTTGCCTCTTTTGCAAGAGACCCATGCCACAAAGGCTGCATGACAGGAAACTGATAAAACCGAAGGACACGTGCTCTCAAGGAAGCAGGTGTGTTAAGCACAGGAAGGAAAAGGGAATGGAGGAAATGAGCAATTTAATTTTTTTTTCTGAAAAAACAGGTCTCCTCTCTCTTCTGGGGGAAGAAGGGAATTGAATGGGTTATCAACAACTTCTAGCATATAAGTATTATGTTTATATATGTAGAAATACTTTCTCCAGGCTTGCTGACAAGGCTAAAGCACTATCAGAATTACTCCCAGACTCCCTGTATTAGGCCAAATATAGGGTTTTTTTAATGGATTGTGAAGTGCAGTAAGAGTTGCAATGTTGCAGCTCGGGGATGCAGCAACCCTTTGTGCTTCTACACGGCTTTAGTTCAGCGTTTCAGTTGTGAATAGTGGGTTATGATCATGGCAGTTTACACTACATGTAAGACCTCTGTTACCTGTGGAAGGTGTATTTCACACTATCCAGAAATCTTCCACTACCACTGTTTATGGCTCCCATTAAAGAAAGATAAACACAAAGCATACACCCTGCACTTTAAAAAGGTGATTACATGGTGCCATAAAAACTGCTTCCTCCTAAAAGTATCCTTCATGCCTGTTCTAGAATGAAACCAATTCCCTTTGGCAAAGCTAGTTTCACAGATACAACTAAGAAAAGGCTTCAACCTCTAAAGCTTCAGTTTCTTTTCTGTAGAGGGGAATTATCGGCGTTTCAGAGGATTGGATGTTTTTGTTAGTTTTCTTTAATGTAGATTAACAGCAATTTGAAAAAAAAAACTAGGAAAATATTTATTTTACACTTGCTGATGTTAAAGACATTTGCCACTTAGTTCTGAAAAATAACTGGTTTTATCCAGGGGCCTGTTCCTAGCAGCACAGCTGGTTTTGCTTGATTGTATAACTTCTGTTTTTATCTGCATAGGTCTGCCTGATTCTCTGGCCACCAAACACCACAATGCTTTAGCAAATTTGAAACACCGACTTTTCCAACTGGAGGCTGGTAATTCTTTCCCTTGTCACTTTTTCAACTCACTATCAGTTTTAAGTGCAATAGGCAAAGTTAGTTACAGAATCATGACTTGCAGGAAAGAAACTGCATTTGGAAAGGGTACTACATCCCAAAACTCCATTTTCTCATTCAAAGCAGGGGAAGTCAGGATTCTTGTTTCCCTGGAGAGAAGCAGATTCCTCTTGCCAACCGTAATGCACATTTATTCAAATTGGGTTTATTTTTAAAAATATTCCGACTACCTGATGTTGCACTTTCCACATGGATTCATGCAAATGCAGTCTTGTACCACTTTTATCTATCAGCAACCAGATTTGTTAAAGGTGGTAAATTGTTTTGTACTGAAAAGGGATTCACAAAGCAATTAACATATCTCTGTTTCCCTTGCTCAAATCTGAAGCACACTGATCTTCTTTAGAAAGTACACAAAATATAACAGGGCTTATATTTAGCAGATGATGTTGGGACATCCTTGTCTTGGAGACAAGGACAGATGGTCAAAGACAGCTAAATATATTTAGTGAACAGTTAGTGAATGGGTAAAATTAAAGATTTTTATTCCTCTTCATCCTTTGCTGTCAATTTTTCCCTCTGTTTCTCTTAACACTTTTAGTTTTCTCTTCATCTCTTGATTTCTCTTTATTAACTTTTCCATCGGTATGCCATAGAAAATTTACAAAGCTTTGCATGTTTCAGTGCTTGCTTTGAATGGAAAAATAAGAAAAGTAGGAGAGAAAATTTTTTCCAGCAACGGGAAGAAAGTTGACTTTGCATCTGCACTGCAATCCTGTGAAGAGGTTGGAGGAACTCTTGCAGCTCCCAAGAACGAGGAGGAAAATAAAGCTATTATGGACATTGTGAAGCAGTATAACCAATATGCTTACTTGGCCATCAGGAAGGGGGCACTTCAGGTCAGTTTGAGTATATAAATGGCATGCCTCTGAATTATAGCAACTGGCACCAGCATGAGCCTGATAGCCAAGGGAAAGAGAAATGTGTGGAGATGTACACTGATGGCACCTGGAATGACAAAAAATGCGACAAGTATCGTCTCACAATCTGTGAATTTTAGAATGGCCTTCCAGCCACCTCAGAGTATGGAGATAATGAAGCATCTGTGTTTCAGGTTGATTAAATTTCTGCAGTTTCTCTGTATCCTAAAATATAAAATGAATCATATTGTGGTATTGTTTAGCCTTAGGAAAATTCCAAATGTGCTGGGTGATTAACATGATTAAAATGTGCCTGAACTGATGTGCCTGATGTGTTTGCCTCATTTGGGAATGAATTCATTTCTCGTGGCAGACTCTCTCCGTACCTTTGTGAAGATTAGAGGAAAATTCCAAGGTTTGACCTAGGGTATTGGAAATGCTGAAGTTAAAATTGCCCATGATGTCATAGTTAGAAGCATTTTGAAGTGCTTAACAATTTCTGCCTCAAAAGAGATGCACAGAGGTTGACTTGACTGGAGCAATTATGATTTCAGATTTTGGACATCACTTTCAATCATAGAACCTGTGTTGTGTCACATTGAACCACTCACTGATTCATCAGCATCCACCTATTTTTCATGAAAATACCAATACTACCAGTTACAATTATTTTTTCTAGTTTCAGAAGCTACTCTCTATAAAACACAAAGATAAATATTGCACTTGATTCAAGTGGATAGAGTGTGTAAAATGCTAAAAATTGCATTTTGTTGCTAAAACAGCACATTCCCTCAGAAAACCGTGAGACTGCAGTGTTGGAAGGCCACATGTGTTTTCCCAAAACACTGAGCAAAGCAGATAATATTTTGGGAAGACAGCTAAGAGTGGAAGTTCAATTAGTTCAAACACAACATCTCTGCTGATGTTACACCAAGCAACAGCACTGACCGACTTCAACTCAAATCTGGGAGGACCAAGAAGCACTTTTCACAAAACATTCTCACTGCTGCTCCTTTTGGGCAGCTGGTGAGCAGGGGCAGCTGAGCAGAGTACCAGGAGCAGCAAGGTCTCACATTCTCACCTGAGCTCATCCATTGTCATTTACACACTACCTGAGGGGGGAAAAGAAAAGAAACACTAGGTTTAAAATTCATGCATTAAACACAATCTCCTGCCCCACATTTGGCTCTGTGAGGAAGCCCCTGGGAAGCTGGACTTGACTCGGGGCAGCAATGTTCCCAAGGCTCCCATGAGGAAGTAGGATCTATTCCCATTCATTCCAAGCCCTGCCACATTTTTGGCAAGGGACAATTCATCTCCAAGCTGCGTGCAGCATTCCAATGGACAAAATGATTCTGAAATGATAAAAACACACCTAGGACCATGCTGGATGGATTTCAAAGTGTGAACCTGCCTTGCAAAGCAGCTTATTTTGAGATCTATGACCATGGCACCGTCTCAGCCAAAGGTTTCAAACGGGAAGGGAATAGAGCCATAACAACAACTCGAATTCTAATGGTTACATTGAGAAACAAGTAAGGCTAAAATTATACCTTTTAATTTCCTGGGTTTAGATCTGACCAGCTACACTAAATCTGCTAGAAAGGGTTGAAAAAAACCTACCTCTCAAATATTAGTATTTTAGTAAGCAAACATCATTAGACTCAAAAATTGCTAACTATGCAGTTTTTTTGTTACTGTTTACCTGTCACAAAAAGTCACCAAAACCTCCCCCCAGAAAATCCCTACCAAGACTGCCTTTTGCTCTCTGAACTGAAACTAGTTTTGGGGAATCATTTTCTTTTAGTTAATGAAAAATTTCTTTCTACCACATTTATTTCTGTTGGGGTTTGCAAAATGACTGTAGGGATCTCTTGTTAAGACCCTTAATGTGTAAAATTTTACAAATATTTTAACACAAAATAACATCTATATATAAACAGATTTAGATTTCAAGATACCAGAGTGTTTTTTTTATCCAGTTAAGGAAAAAAAAAAAAATTATTTTCCAGTCACAATCTAGTATTTATTACATCAATAATGAAAGTATCTAAGCTAGGTCTAAACCCCCAATTTCTTCTGCTTTAGCCATTATTACTGAAAAAAGGAGAAAAAAACCGAATCAAACACACACATGCTGCTGAAAAATAAAAGCACCTCAGATCCAGTCAGACAACTGCTAGGCAGTTCTCTCTTTCCACTTTATGGTTCACACTTGATCTGTAATGTTGCTTGATAATTCTTTGCAGTTCCACAGAGGAAAGAAAAGAGGAAATTCTTATTTTTTATTTTGATATGGCTTTTTTTTCTTGTGTTGGTGTATAACCCTATCAATTTACACCCTCACATGCTATTTGAAACATCAGCATTTCAGTCTACTTTTTTTGTGAAAGATCTGAATTCTTCTTTTATGTGTTAATATATTTTTTTAATGGATAGAGAGGTTAAGCACATGAATAAACAAAATTAATTGTTTCTGTGTTCTGCTATGGTAATAATAGTGGTATTATTACCATAATAATATGGTAATAATAATTTTGATAAAATCTTTTAAGGAAAGTGCAATGTGCAACAATAATTCCTAATGTATAGTGACCAGACCAGGAAAAATCCAGGTTATTTTTTTTTTATTCATTTATAATAATCTGCTACAGAAGTGCAACATAAAGTTAAGATCTTTAAATCAGAAAATTAGTTACTCTCCAAATGCTATAGTAGCTGTTTTTAAGAATTAAGATCCTAGTACAAGTGAAAAGGTGGCAAAAATTCCAACCCTTGTGAGGCAAGTGGATCCTGTCTCACATAAGAGAAATTGAATATAGTTATTAGGGTATGTTTAATAGTAAGACTTTGGCCATAAAAATTATGGATATTTATTTCAGAGAGAATTGTCTCTGGCCTAGAGTGCTATTCTCTTTTATAGTGGTGTAATTTAATTAATTGTTTCAGCTTAGAAATACTATTATCAATTTTGGGCACTCAAAAGCCTCACACCAGCCCTCATCAATTCCTACCACATGTGAAGAAATTCACCATCGATTCTGGCAAACACAAATTTTCCTGTGGCTCCATGATTTTTGTAGAAACTTGATTAAAAAACCTCATGGCCCATGGTTCTTGAGAAAACTGAGTCCATATTGAGCCTTTTGTGACCCTAACTGGCAGGATGTGACACAGGGCTGCCTTATCTTGTATAAACTGTGAGCTGAACCTCAGAGTATCAGGTTGCAAGGGGTATTTCATTATGGGAAGTTGAAGCACACTTTTATAAAATCCAGTTAGCCAACAGTTACACAAACATAGCTGATTTCAAAACACAATAGATACAGGATTCCTGGAAATTAGAGAAGCACCTTAAAAAACGGTAAGAGGACTTGGATTTTTTTTTAAGTCCCTGTTAGGAAACCAGGGTTTGGCAGAATTTGCCTCAAGGGTTATAACCTTGGAATGGAATGAAGTTTTCAGCCATCTCTGCCCTTGTGGCTCAGGAGCTGAGCAGCACTGCAGAGCAAGCAGGCTGTGGCAATGGGAACTATTTAACTATTAAACACATGAGATATTGTCTTGCTTTCTATTTGCTATAAAACTTCTGTGGTTTTTCTCAGCTGAGCTGCACCAAGTGACACATCAGAGACATCCAGAGACCTCCTCTTGGATCCTTCACTCAAGTCCCTGGGGCAAGATGGCAGTAGCATTCATGTGCACTGATCACAGGCAAAATGAAGACTTTCTGCTCTAAAATGCTGCTCATAATTTAACTTTTTAAAATGCCTGTTGAAGTCTGCTATCCCAAGTGTCTGCATCTTGCTGAATTGTTTTTAGTGCTCAGCAAAAATAGCCTTAGCCCTCCACTGAGAAATGGGACCATGTGTTCCCATGCTGTGTGCTCCTCCTGCTATTCCCAGGCATATGAGAGTTTCTGGGGACAGTCTGATAATTATTTGGAAGAGAAAAGGAAATGCAGAAAACACAGGACAAGGTCGAAACAAGGTAGGGTGGAAGCAACAGCAGAACAGAACAAAATCAACTTCAACAGAAAATATTGATGGGTTTGGGGGCATTTAAACACAGAGAACGAGAAAATAATTTTTAAGGTTATCTGTGAATAGCACTGTGGAAAAACTTTCAGGCGACTAAGCATGCCAAAGGAAGGCTAAGAAACAGGCTCATGGAAGGAGCACACAGCCATTCAACTGTTCAACTCTGTCTGTATTTCTCAGAGCAGCTGAGAAAGCAGCATTGACCAACCTTTGTCCTTAGCAGCTTTTGCCTTTGCCTACGTACACTGCACAACACAACCCACTCAGAATATGTGACATTTGCTTCACTGAAACTATGAAACCTCTTACTGATTGATGTGGAAAGTGGAGAAAAGTTACCTGAGTGCTCAAAAATAGTTTGTTCCTTATCAGATCCGTGTCCTTGAATCTTGCTAGACCTCTGTGATATGTAGTTCAAGGAAAGATCAGAAAATAGTTTACAAACTATGATAATTATATAAAATATTCTATTAGGTAATCATAAACAAGCATATTAGAAATTAAGGTGTATTTAAATGTTTAAATATCTATTTAACTTGCACCATCTTATTAATATGCTGATGAAAATCTAGACAAGAAAGGTTTATAGTTTATCAAACCTACATCAATTTTTCCTCAGCAGTCTATCACAAGAAACCCCTTCTGGTTTCCCAGGCCCTGAGTCAGCATGTGAAACCCACAGCTGCAGGCCAAACCTTCTCCTCTTTTGCCCTTGCCTAACCTGTGGTTTCTTCCAGGTGCAGTTAAATGTTCAAGTTGTTCTCACCAGGGATGCAAGGGTCTGCCAGTGACCTTTCCTAGGGCTCATCTAGAGCCCAGGTACTGGCTTGGCTCATGTTCTTTGTTTGATTTTGGTGGGGTTTTCTTCCCGAAAATAACAATTAAAAAACCTCTGCCAGAAGAATGTTGAAAGCATTACATCAAACACTCAAAAACTAAGAAACGTTGAAATTTGACAAGAAATTCGAAACAAAGGTTACTCTTGCAAGTTTAAAACAGCCCTCTTCTGTCAAGGTGCATACAACCGGGTACTGCCTATTTATTTTTCACAGGACTGGTGCACTCAAGGGCACTCAATAAACAATGCAGCAGGATTTAATCCAGCATCTGTGGGCACACCACCAAGGACAGGGGTGTTGAGGCATACAGCAGTGGTTGAGGTGAGTGTGGAAGTGCAGGGCACTGGTGCACGGTGCCTGTTTAGCTGATCTAGCCTTGCTTAGACCCAGCAGCATGCCAGACTAACACAGATACTGCTGGCACTCCCCATCTAGTCCCAAAGCCCTCCATTCCTCAGCTGTCTTGGCTGTTGGCCTTGCTGCAGCATCAGGGTGCTGGCCTGACACCACAAGCACGATGCAGCCACATCTGACTTGGTGGAACTGAACAGACCCAAAGTCTTCACTGCACAGAGCCAGCCCTCAGCTGAGAACAGCTGTAAAATGCTTGGCAAGGCCATCTCCGTTTCAGTGATGCTCCTCATCTTGGGCCTCTGTACTTACAGGACTGGCATAAAGCAGCTTTTTCCATCACTGAGAGGTCATTGTTCTGCTGGAGAAAACTGCTCTTTTTGACATATAAACTTCCCCTGGAGTATTCTGTGTTATTTCTGTGTCTCTCTAGCTGTCTCCTCTACATGTGCTACAGATGCACCACTGCCATTTGGCTTTGCTGCTGCAATTGTGAGAGTCTGTTTAGTTATGAGACTTCAGTCATTATCACTGGTGAGTCCTCAATCTGTAACAAAAATGATGGTGGTGTTCCTGGTGTACATTATATTTCAGGTGGACTTGTTATGCCTTATCTTCTGTGACATTTGCACAGCCACTCTGTAGAAACATTAGGTATTTCAAATATGAATTGAGAAATTTGTTCTGCTCCAGTGTTGGCATTTTAAACTTGTGAAATTTTTTCTACAAGTAAAAAAGTACCTTCAAATACTTTCCTTATGTCTTAAGTATGTTTACCTCTTGAAGAGCACAATCCCCCAATCATTCAAGTTAAAGTTCATTAGATTTCCATTTATACGCAAATCCATATCACATGACATATTCTTTGTGCTTCCTGTGATAAGAAGATGAATCTCAAGTTACGTGCCCTATAAATTGAACCATTTAATGAGTCTTTCTTAATTCACACTGGAGCTGCTAGGTAAGTCGAGCATCTTTAGATAGGTTGCTGCTTAAACTATGTTGAATCTATCAAACTATAGCACAAAACTTTCCAACTTCAATGTGTGTTTTATTTTTATTAACAATTTCCTATTAATCAATAGGAAATCCTGTTAATTAATATTAACCTCTTTTTATAGACCGTGTCACCCGAGGTGAAGAGATGTTAAAAAACGGATACTGCAAAGGAAGAAAAAGTATTAACAGTTGTTTTGCTCTTAAACATTCTCTTGCTACAGCAGCCATGTGTCTATTGTTCTCCTGTAAAACAAAACTATAACTTTTTGCAGGGGGATAATGGCATATAATGATATCTGATGTACAGAAAAGACCTTTGAAGAGATGTTTTGGGTTTTTGCTCTGTTGACCTTGTAAACTTAGCAGACTTAGCAGTCTTTTGGAAAAGTATTTTAATTGTCTGAAATAAGATAACTTTGCAACTATGTGAATGACATTCATGTCACTGCCAGCAATGCATAATATACGCAAGACTTCACACCCAAAATAATTCTAAAACATTCTCTTTTTTGTTTTAATGCAGAACTCTGCACTGGACAGCAAACCAGTTCTGGTTTACCTTTAGCTTTAAATGATGCTGCCTCCACAGCTGCACAAGATCTTAGCAGTAGCTTTTTTCGTGCTCCCATTCTGTGCTCAAGGTAAACCTGCAGGATTTCTTCCACGATTCCCTTTGAAGTTTTTTTTTGGAGATGCGAGCAATGACCAACAAATACCAGGTGCATGAAGTTATCTCCATTTTTATCTGTTGTGTTCTAAGCTTTGTAAACTCAGTGCTATCTACCATAATCTGATGTGTGATCTACCTGAAATAAAATAATCAGGACTTTACTAATTTCTTATATGAAGTGAGAAACTTAAATTTCTGTTTAACGATGCAGTGGTTCAATTCACAGAGAAAAGTTTACAATCTTCCACAGCACAAGAAACTTGTTGCTGAGTCCTAGGTTGGAGCTGTAAGCAAGTGTTTGAAGAGCCAGAAGGATTCTGTCGAGGATTCAGTCTCTCTACACATATAAAATCAACTAAACCTACTACACTAGTGTCAGTGTTTTGCCTGGACTGGCTCAATCACTTCCATTTTCCAGTTCTCCATAAACATCTCTGCTCTGCGAGTGACTTCCAGGATCTTATCCCCTACCCTTACAAAGATTAATGTGTGAAGATATCACCTGTTTAAAACACAGCAATAAACTAAAACATTTTTAAAAGTTTGCATTAATTTCATATGAGCTCTGCTCTTGAAAGCCAAGATGAAACTGTAATGCAAAGTGCATAATAGCTATTTTTGTTCACAGATGTCACACCACAGCCTGACAATGAAAATGGGGATGATATCCATGAACTAGAACATCGGATTTCCAGGCTGGAAGGAGGTATTTTATCTGCCTTTACTTTCTGCTGCTGCTGGTTTAGTGGGGATAGACCAGGCGGGCAAAAACTGCTTCTTAAGAAAAAGGCATAAAAGGAATGCAATAAAACTGCAGAAAATTCTATCTTCTTCACTGGTGCATCATTGAATGAAAACTTTCAAATGGGGTAGGTGGGAATTAGAATTTCATAGCCAGTGAGAAACACCTGGGTAACAGCTCTGAAGTATGAGTGCAAGGAAGGCAGGAATGTACCAGATTAAAATCCCTGCCTACACAGAGCTGCTCCATGCACACCCTGTGCCCCCAACAGACAAACAGAACACTAAAAATATACCAAGACAATCATGACCAGATCAATTCTAAGATCTCACTCAAGAACATTGGTATGCTGCAAACCACCTCAGAGTCTTATAGAGAGTCTCAAAGAAAATCATATGCTTTTTTTAAAAACAGAATTCCTCATTCCCTTTGCTCCTTCAACTTCTTATGTGATTCTCCTATTTCATCATCTGTGTATGTATGTGTTTCTTCCCTTTTCCCACTCTCCTCATTTTCAAATATCTTTGAAGTTTTGATTTCAAGTCCTCCTTTCCTTTACCTTTTCCTGGGTTTAATCTAAAGTTATGGAGCAAAATTGCAGGAGTTAGAATTGACAGCAAAGTGAGCACAAGACAATGCACAGGTGTTTAACAGCCTTTCCCTCCTCTTGCAGTCCTTCGTTTGAACAAGATGATAACAGAGTCTGGAGGAAAAATATTTGCTACCAATGGGAAAAGTGCTGATTTTGAAGCTACAGTGGAAACATGCAAAGAGGCTGGAGGCTCTATTGCCACTCCAAGGAATCCTGGCGAGAATGATGCCATTCTGTACTTTGTGAGATATTTTAACACCTACGCCTACCTGGGGATAAAACAATCCCTTATTCCAGGAAGATTCCAGTTCCTGAATGGTGCTCAGCTGCGCTATACTAACTGGTATTCAAACGAACCTTCTAGCAAAGGGGAGGAGGAATGTGTGGAGATGTACACTGATGGCACTTGGAATGACAAAAAGTGCAACAAGAATCACCTTATTGTCTGCCAGTTCTAGTGCTTCCCTTGCTGCTCTCTGGAATATGCTTCCCTGTCACTTGTCTCTTCATTTGTAGCTAGTGAACTTAGATAATGCAGCATGAAAAAACAGAATTCATTCTTTCCCAATCTGACTTGTCTTTTAAACAAATGAAACTGTGTAGTGAAAGCAGTGGCCAGTTTGTCTGTTAATCATTGCCCACTGAGTGTTTTAATACTACTGCCTATGGGTTCCTACTGCTGTTAGCCTGCTGATTTATTACAAGACCAAAAATTAGAGTTCTTGGCTGCATATCTAAAGAGACTTGCAGCCACAAGACCTTCCAGTACTCCCTTACCCATAAACATCTACTTTGTGTGTATTTCGATCCCTTTCTATAAGTTTTCCTCACCAAAACTCCCCATACAGACACTGCTGTTTCTCAGCCCCCGTTGCTTTGGCCACCCTCACCCCCAATAGGTGCCCTGAAAGGAGACAGGAGCAGTGCTGCTGGGGTGGCACAGAGCATCCCCCTTACATTTCCCACTGGAAAACCTCAGAGTCAGCAGGTCTTTAACCTTCATGCATCTCCACAGTGGTGACCACAAGCCACATGTTTAGCAATTTCTAATCCCTTTCCTGACTCAAAGATGTAGGAGCACAAGAAGACCAAGGTCCCCTGTCACATGGGATGTGTGTGGAAAAAACACACAGAAGCCAACAGGAGAATTACTAGGCCTATGTGGTGTAGGGAATATCAGCAGAGCCATGACAAGGCCAATATTTTTTAGGCTATATTGTCATGAGATTCAGTTACAGCTAATTTTGGGCACCACAAATGTGCTTGTCAGACCCCCATTGGGATTCTCACAGGGCCAAGGCCAAGTGACTCAGTGCTCATTGCTGCTCAGTCTCCACTGTCCAGTTTAAGATAAAGGATTAAGAGAAACCTCTCTCAGCTTTCTTGCTTGTCTGTTCACCTACTGAAGGTGAGAATTCCCCAGGTATAGACTCACAGTTGTGCAGTACATCTGCACACTCAGATATGTCCGATTTGGATTTTTCTTTTCTCCAGGGCAATTGACTTCAACACAGCCTAGGCAATGAAGGCTCTGCATCAGCTCCATGGTGCAAAGGCTGGCTGAGCATCTGGGGATGCCTCCATAAAGCCAAAAGCCTGACTATTCACACTCATTCACAGTGTTAGACCCAGCTTGGTCACGGAAGCCTGAGCAAGGACAGGTCCAGCTCCAGAGGCAGATCAGCTCCCCTCACCCTCTGTGTGTCAGGGAGGCAGAACAGCCACAGTGTGGAAAGGTAACAGGGGAGGGAAGGTGTGCTCACAGCTCCTGTGAACCTGGGGGCCAGCAAAGAACCTGCTTGGAACCTTGTGGCTGTGCAAGTCACTGTAATTCCAGAGCTGCAGCTTGCCATGCACAACATTCCTGTGCTGGCTTCAATTCAATTACAGCATTATTTTGGGCACATGGTCTCAGCACCTGCTCTGTGACAAGGAATGGGTCTTCCTGGCCTTCTTTCAGCCCTCTGCTTGATGTCACTGCCTGTGACTCATTCTTGCTGTTATTTTCTGCAAACTAGGCTGCTTGTCTTTTAGGTATTGGGAAAATTAATGCAACAAGGTTGGTGTCAAACCCAGACACCTTTCTGCTTGAGCAGCCTGGTGCCTGCAGGTGGTCCACCTCCACAGGTACTCTCAATTATTCACTCCAGCAGTATTCAAATCCTTCATCACAATGCATACTAAATAGGGCCCTGTTTCCAAAAGCTATAAAGTTGTCTCAACATATGCAAAAATAAAACTTTAGTGAACAAAGTCCTGTTTATGCATGCATCTGTTTGGCATGTAAGGAGATCTACAAGCTGTTAAAAAATGCCTTATTTCAGGACAGCACAGCCAAAATATAAACTACTGAGTCCCATATCATGTAAGGTCCAGAGAGACTGCTCTGTTAACCCAGGTGAAACAGGTACATAGAGGAAAATGAGGACCCAGGAGTCCATATGGCACTGTTTCACTTTCAAGCTTGATTCTTACTTCACAAACATTTTACAGCTCACCACTATCTGCCTGCACCCATCAGCTCACCTGCCCAGTCCTCAGCCTGGTGGGACTCCTGTTGTGAAATTTACTCTGCCACGAGCACAAGGAAACAGGATCACAAGCATCCTCTCATTTGGTAATTTTCCACTCATCATATTCCAATAAAATTTAAGACATTTACAGTAAACTGCCTGAGAATGAAGTTGAACACAGTCCACTACCACCAAACATTTAAAGCCATAGTAAATTTTTTATTTTATCCTGCTAATCTCCAGGGAGTCACAGAGTTATCTTAAAATTAAAGCTAATTTCAGGTGTATGAAAGAAAGCAGCTACCTTCAGTGTTAGTCTAATGTATATGTGCCACAGCAGAAGTGCTCCACCACTGCCCCATCTTTGGGCTTTTCCCCTGTGGGCCCCCAGGGAAGAGAGCAAAGGACTTTGTCTGTTCCTCCACAGCTGCAGATGCCCTGGTGAGACACTACGGCTACTCATGGTACTGGCATGAGGACACAAAACCTCAAAGCAAATGTTTGTCACCCTGCCTGAAGCTGCCACCTTCAACAGCCCTGCTGACAGCAGGCAGTTCTTGGCCTGAAAGGCAGATTGGTTCAGCCTTTAGACACGGAATTTATTTCCTAAATCTGAATTAGAAGGCTATACAGTATCCTCTGATTTGCAGAAAGACAGGATTTCCCAAGGCTAGCAACCATTTACGTCAAAAGCTTGATCCACCCTATCCTAACTTTAAATTCTAGTTGTGCTTTTTAAAACTGCCACTATTTGACGTGTATTTCCTTGTGGATATTCTGGACCACCCAGCATGCTGACAAGCCAAACTCTGTGATGCTCAATTTTCAGTCAATGGCATGCACTCTCCCCCTTTCAGTTGTAGGACTAATAACACCAGCACTAGGATTAAGCAAAGTTAAAATTGTATTAATCTGAAGAGTTAGTAAGAGAACAGGGTAAACAGGTTTCTTGGAAAGCAACTTAGTGAGGAATTTGATTTTAGCAAGATGAAATATTAGTGTAAAATATCAAGAGGGGTGGAAATCACTTGCCAAGTTCTGCAGGGAAAAGTGTTACTGATTCTCTCCCTTGTATAGTGGAAAACAATTATTCCACCCACCCCCCCATCAAGAATTGTTCAGGAAATTGTTTAGAATTTTATAAAAATACCCATCATGTGAAAAACTGTTCTTAACAGCTGATATTTTCTGTGAAAATACCCTAGTTAATATTTTTTCTGCTTTGTAAGAAGCTGAAAAACCTATTGATGGCTGTGTGCCTTTGAGATGTAAAGGGGCATCCTTGGAATCTGAAGTTCTGCAGAGCCCTTTAGATGTATCCATTCCAGCACAGAGAGTTCCACAGACCTCATGGTTCAGTGTTTTAGGCAGGCTGCAGTTTGGCCTTCACATCATCTCTTGTCAAGAGGCAAGAGCCAGATGCAGCAGCGTGCTCAGGCAGCAGGGCCACTGCTCAGGGACTGTGTAGTGCCACCTCCAGCAGCATGGAGAGGAGCCAGAGCTGGCTTAGCAGAGCCTCTCAAGGGGCATTTACATGCACTTTATACAGCTGATACTGCAGCAGCCTGGGCACAGCTGTGATTTGTCAAATATTTAAATAAAGCTAAGCTGCTAAGTAGCAAGTGGATTGTTGAATATACCTAGGTGGACGAGAGTTGGCTGAATGAACACCTTGGAGCTGCCATAAATTTAGGGGCAGCAGCCCTCACACTCTGAAGGCTGCATGTGCTGTTCATAATAGTCAGAATGAGTTAATCAGATTACTCTCTCCTGAGTAAACAAGATGATTTACAGGGAAAGTCCAAGTGGTTTTCTTGTAAAAAATGGGATCTAATTTTTCACTGCAGGTGGCTGTGTCCCAAAGCAGGCTGTGCACGTGTGAAGAGCCAGTGATTGCTTTGCTGATCCCCTTGCTTCCTTAAAGGCTTGTGCCACTTTAAGAGCACCAGGTGGGAGGTGATAGAGGTTTGTACCACTGCACAAACAAGTGCTGAGTCCTGCTGTGCTCACCTGAGCCTGGCTGGGCCAGGGGACCCTGCCCTGCCCTCCCACAGGTGACACAGCAGCTCCAGCAGCGCAGGATAGGCACCCAAAAAACACCAGCCCAGGCCGGGGGCAGCACCTGCAGGACACCCCGAGGGCACTGAGCAGGTAAGAGCAGACAAATACCTGCTTCCAGCTAGCCAGGTTGAGAAAAACAAAAATATTCAACACAAATTCAGCTCCTTTGATGCCTTTCTAGAAAAATCAAGGGGATAACAAAATTATTTCTAATTTGTGCAAGAGGTTCTCAGCAGGGAAGGTTTGAGGAATATATGTATATATATATATATATATATATATATGAATATATATATTCATATAATTAATTTTAAGTGCAAAATAGTTAGCTAAATGGTTAGAATTAGGTCTGTAAGTGGACTGCATAAGGCAATCTCCTTTTCTTCTCCTTTACAGTTAGCCCACCTCCAGCTTGTATGAGTTTATTCAAGAGTGTTGAAAATCCAAATATTCCAGAACAGGAAATGTCTGTGACTCAGGCGTAGGTGTCTCCTCACTGCTACACATTCAAGAATCAGGAACCTAACAGACACATGCCACAATGTGTTATCTATGAAAGCACAAAACCAACCTTTTAGACAAAATACAAAAACCTGAATTTATATGTCCAGAAAAGTGCGATTTAAATAACAGCTGAGAAACTCTTCATGTGTTTTTAACTTTCACTGTAGTCACCTGACTACAATTACTTTTGGAAGTGAGGTGAAACTAAGGGCTTGATCAACATAATCACAACAGTTTGCTATGCTAGTTTTGTCTATTAAATAGTCTGCCTTCATCATATTTTTGTTTTAAAAATCTTCCCCCGAGTTTCAGACATTTAATTTCTGTACCCAAATTTCACATTCAGATCTTTTAAGCTAGATTTGTATCCTGCAGTAACTTCACTCACTGAAAGATAAATGCATACGGATTTGGCTTAAAAATAATCAGACAAAACTGTTTCATGCCTTATAAAGACTGAAATCCTTTTAAAAATGAATACTGAAATATTTTAATTAATACTTTAGATACTCATTACTTGTTTGTAGAGGGAGATACTTATAACAAACAAATTCAGTGAACTTTCTGTTAATATTTTTGTGATCCTGAGTGTTTTCATATACTCTTGGTTTGAAAGGTTTGGCCCTCTAGAGACCAAAGCAGCATTATTAGACCTTTCTAAGGTTCTACACAGTTGAAATGCAACCTTTTCTCTAAGATACTAAAGTCATTAATTTGATTTTTGGTTATTGCAGGGGATTCAAGTGATGATTTTAACTTGCAGTGTAATTATCTCTCGATCATCACCCTCTTTTCAAGTCCATAACTATGCCAGACATCCAGGTCTGAGAATTTTTCCAGTTCCTGCCATTTGCTACCTCTGTTTGCAACACACAGGGAAGTGGCAGAGGAATGAATTCACCTTCCTGCAGCTGCCCAGGGTTACAAGGCACACAGAGGACGCTGCAGACACCTGACCCCTCCAGAAAACCATTGTGGGTAATTATCTTGGAGTGCTAACAGGAAGCTGCCAGTCAAGTCAGAGAACAAGTACACAGCAGCACTTGTTCTCCCCACTTGAAGGGCAAATATTTGTATCACTGACTGAGTGGAAAATGAAGCAGAACAAGTTCATTGTTGTTGTTGGTTTGCCCCTTTCAGCCTGTTCTTCCTTTAAAATGAGTGAGTGCCTGGGAGGAGAGTGGTCACACCTCTGCAAAGCTGGAAGTGTTTCACAGCTCCTGTGGTGCTAAAGCAGCTGGGAGCCCATCTTTGTGTCTGACTGAGCAGCTCTCAGGGGTGGATAATAAAACCCCTCCCCACAAACAACTATAAGCCCTCTTTGCAGAACATACTGGAAATTCAATATAGTCCATGTGGTTTTATCTGATATAATTAATAACATAATCTAATGGAATTCCTGACATAATAAAATCAAAAATTGTATAAAGATATCACTAATAATCAGTCTTTAATATTTCAGATGTATTGTTTTGTATTTTTAACAAATCTTATATTGTTTTGTACTCTTGATTATGGTTTTTTATCCAATCTGGCTGTATTCATCTTGACCAAGAACTGAGCATTGTCACTTAATTTCACAAAGACAAGTCTTTGACTGATATTAAGTGCTGTAGCTACTAATCAGAATATCTTGCTACAAACAAAAGAAAATATAAACATTCACTGATATGAAACAGATTTTGCAGACTTCAATTCATTCTGCCATTTGGTGCCTGCATTTACAAATGTAGGGCGTTCCCAAAGTTTTAAAACTTGTTTTTCTGTTCCCAGACTTTAGCAGTAGTACTAGGTCTGTGACTTTCCAGGCACAGGGTAAAAATTATTATATGATAACCAAAAATTCTATAGTTTGGAGGTCAATACATTATATAAATAGGTGCTAATTCAGATACCAGTTCATCTTTTAGCCCTATGCAATACATTTTCAAAGAAACCACAACTGTGAGCAAGTTACAGACTGGGAAGCCACCACCTCCCACAAGCATCTTGCTCAAGGGAGCTTCTCAAGTTACAATAACTAAAGTTACTGTAAGGTTCAGAGGGCTGTCTTGAACCTTCACACTATTTATGTAGACTGCAAATAAGTGGTTTTTTGGTTTTTTTTTCTAACAGTATTGCTGCCTTCAGCATTCGGCCTCATGGGACATTGAGGGAGTGCAGTTCCCCCCTCCCAGATGTGATAGTGGGATAAATATATCTGGGGGTTTTGTAAGGTTTTCCCTACTGTTCTCTAAAATGAAGATATTAAAGTGTAATTTGGAGGGGGGGAGGAGGGGGAAGAAGCAAATGAGCAGAGAAAAATAATTGCCTTTTTAACCTATGTTCATTACAGCTAGCAAAGATGATATTCAGCTCAGCAGGCAGGAAAAGCACTCTTCAGTAGTTTCAGAGGGTGGATTCCCTGCAGGACAGAGGCCCCAGGGCAGCTGTCTCAGCTGCATCCTGCACATCTGCTCCACTGCAAGGCAGCAGCAGCACAGAGTCAATCACTCTCTGTCTATATGTGGTTTTGCTCTTTTTCCTTATAATCAAAGGTAAGGCTCCAAATCAAACAGTATTTTCTGGCTTTTCTATATTGCAGCAGGCTGTAAGCCAGCACACAGCACATCAGCTAAAAACACCAAAGTATTTTGTTTCCTGCTTGTACTGTCCTCTGCAAGAGTTGTGCTATTGCAATTCAAAAGTGAACCTTTGCAAAGATAAGGGGAGCAGCAAAGCAATCCACAATCCAGGACACATTTTTACAGGGTCTACTTTAGATTATGTTAAATTTATGACCTTAGTGAAGAATACCAGCTTCATTTCCAGAATTATATATAAAGTTTATACTTGTTTTCTCTGGAAGGTTAAAGGGTAGAATTGTGGTTTCACTAAGAAAATATTCTGTCCACTGTGCTATGATTAAGCCATCTTTAGCATCCAGAATGGGCTTTCATCAACTATAGTATAGAAGAAAAAAAAAACCACCTCAATTTGTATAGCCTTCAGGCAAATCTTAAATGAAACACTGGAAGCCAAAGGTTCAAATCACATCTCTAATAGGTCTCTTTTTTTTCTCCCTTCCCCAACTGTCTTCTTTATAGTATACTTCTCTAAAAAAGTCATTTATTGCATTTCATTGAATGTGTTCAGCTCAAATCCTGGCAGGCACCTTTACTCATCTACCCATTTCTTAAATTTAGATCTAGAACTTCAATATAAATGATTTTGTGGTTTGGAGACCAGATTTGACATACTTACACATTCACTGATGAGGATTTTAGTTGAGATAAAGAACGCTCAAATCTCCAATGACAGTATATTTATTCTAAAGACTTTGTATTTCCAGAGCTATGCTTTGGTTGACCACTATTTTGATTCATTTATGCCCTCCCATAATAAAATACCGTGTCCCTGTGAGAAATACCTTGTTAATAGAGCAGTCCCAGACCTTGCCTAGCTGTGCTGAAGGGAACAGGCTGGCTGAGGTAGCCTGCAACATTCAGAAGGGCACAGAGTCACCCCTGCAGCCTCTGCTGGCTGCTCAGCACCACAGCTGGACAGCTGCACTGGGCAGGGCACCTGTGCTCCCTTTGGGACCAGTTCTGCTCTCACCAACGTACCTTGCTTTTGATTAGCTTACTGAAAATTATGTATAAAGTAATACTGACTTCTGACACAGCATCCATGTCACATGGGCAGAATATTGTATATTCAGCCTCCCAAAGACCAAAGCACACTGCATGTTGTGCCCTGAGGCTGTGCAGTACTCACTCAAGCTAAGAAAAACCTTAGGACATGAGAACAGAAGTGCAGGAAAAGCTTAGAATAGGTAATGCAGAATAAATACACTCTTTGGAGACTTTAGGTAACACTTAGTATCTCTTCCTAGCCAGCAGTAGCTTTTCCAGCTAAAGCCAATGCAGCCAGCAGTTCCAGAAGGTGAGAAATGAACTGCTTGGCAAATGAACTGCTGCTCTTACAGCCTTGAATCACACATCCTTGAATCCTCAGAGCTGCCTCAACACTAGTACAGACCTTCCCATCACTTCCCAACTCTTCTGCAGTGTCATCCAAGGCAGATGGAAACCCAGCAGTGCTTCCCCCACAGACCCAGGCAGGGCTGTTTTGTCCAGCCCTTGTTTCACTGCCAGGGTACAACTGGCAGGACAGCAACTCCTTATCCAAGCATTATCCATGTGTTACATCGTCTCCTCCAAGGGATGGAGGAGAGGGGTGTGTGCTCAAACACTTCACCTTCCCCACCTCAAACCACAGCATTTGCTTTCACAGCACAGGAAAAGAGCAGAGTCTTCATTCACCCTCAGCATCCACTGCCTCTTGGGATCTCTATTTCTTACACACATTGGTATACAGTCCACCTGAAACTTTCTGGAATTTTGTTTTGTGAAAAATTCACTAACGTGACCTTCCCAAAAAGCCAGGATTTAAGGAAAGGGCAATGCTCTGCTCTCACCTCCAGCAGATCTGGCTGCTGGCAGAGCAGTTCATGCTCTTTCTGGATTTTTTTTTCCCCCCAGATCCAGACACTGGTGAGGAATCAATAAAGCAGAGAATGGGGACAGGGATTTCCCATGGAAATCATGACTGATTTTTCAAAAAAGGGAATTGCAACAAACTGAGAGGGGAAAAATGAAGGAAATTACATGACAGCAAGATTTGTAACAAAAGAAAACAAAGCAAAAATAACAAGAGCTTAAAAGAAGATACCTGGCAGAGAAAAAGGCAGGAAACAGTACCACAAAGCAAGTCAGAAACAGATATTTAAAGGAATTAACTGCCAAAGACATTCAAATTAGCAGACAGGAGGATAATACAGCTTTCAGGTGTGTGGGTTCTGGAAGAGGACCTGCAGTCTGATACCTTTCAGATGTCTGGGTCTTGTGGAAGGAATTGCATTGAACACTGCATTCCTTAGGACACCCCATTCACACTCAACAACCTGTGACCTTCCCTGTGCAGCAGCAGTGAAGCAGCACAAGGAAGCTCCCTGAGCAAAATCTAAAAATCCCACAGCCTCTCCAGGTTAAAAACAGCCTTCACCCAGCAGTCAGTGGGAAGAGAAGAATAATACCAAAGAATAATACCAATAATACAGGAAAGGTCAGTGTCACCCAGGCTGACGGGCTGTGCAGCACAGCTCACATCAGAACTACAGATAAATACAGATATCAGAGCAGATAAACACACACAAAATCAAGCAGCTGTTCTGTAGCTTGGGTGAAAACAGACACAGAGCACAGCCCACTTCAGGGAATGAGCCTGGTGGGCAGCATTCCAGCTCCTGTCACCCTCCTGCCACAGCTATGTGGGATTCACTGGAAGAAGAGCAGCTGAGAGAGGGCTCCAGGTCCTGAGCTAGGGGAGCTCCAGCTGCATCCTCTGTTCTTCTTCTATGCTTGTAAGATCTGAGATTAATCTGACTAGAATGTGACACAGCAGTCAAGGAGAACTCCATTAGCAGTCTGCTAATGGATAGCTGGGCTTCATTAAGGATATCATGGCCTAAATCCTCCAAGATTTGTTACCAGATATATAGTGACTCTCCTCACAAACCATAGCAAAAAAGAAAAAGATTGAGCTAATGGCAATTTTAACAGTCATATCCACAATTGCTGGAAATGATTCATATTTTCTCCTCTCCTTAGACATGCATATTCTATCAACCCTGCTCCCATCTTCACCTTCACATAAAGGTGAGGATTTAGGAACAGAAACCCAGAAAAGCATCTACTCAGACAAACCTGAGACCTCCTCTGGTGAGTTGTAGCCCCAATTCCCACAGCATATGCAGGATTGCAGCCCCTCCAGAAAGTTCCCACTACTGGTACAAGGAGTTATGGAGGGAAAAAAAACCTCTTTAGCCCCTGGCACCTCCTTTTATTCACCCACTGAACAGCTTTCAGGTGTGTGGGTCCTGTGGAAGGAATTGCATTGAACACTGCATTCCCTAGGACACACCTCTTAACACTTCACAAAACCAACATGATTTAACTCCTTCCCAAGCACCCTGCTCTTACTAAAGCATTGTACATGGAAAAAGATAAAATATGTATTCTGACTGCAATTCAATTTCCAGTTCTCCTTTCCATCATATTCTTTTACTTTCAGCCTTAGCTTTGATACATGTCAGTGTAGTAATCATTTTGTGCAATGATGCTCTAAGTAGGAGAAAAGGGCCTTAAAAATCAAAATTTTAAAGAGAAAGGCTTAGCCAAGGGTTAGGAACAGTGCTTTAGGGTGGAGAGGGTGTCTTACACCAGCATCAGCAACTGCAGCTGAGCCAAGGGGGAAAGGCTGATGCTCTATGGAGGCTCCTGAGGGCACAGAGAGAGAGAGAGCAAGAGCTCTTCTGGGGTCTACAGTCCAGGAAATGTGTTTATTCTTCAGGCTGAGAAAGGAAAAGGCCAAAGAGGCTGACACCCTTATGCTGGTTAAACAAATACATCTGTTCAGACATGATTCCTATTTGCAAGTAAATAATGCAGCATAATTTTTGTGTTTACAGCTTCAGACTCTTGAGATGGAGGCAATCATGGTGGATACAATCCTGGCCCCATGGGAAATCCTGCTGGTCATTTTTGCAGCAGTGCTGGTGATGAGTTTGCTGATGCTGCTGCCCCCCGCTGCCGTGGTGCTCTGGAGGATGCAGCGAGCGCCGCAGATCTCGCTGCACGGCTCGGTGTGAGCCCCCAGGGCCTGGCAGCAGCGACCAGGACATCTCTGGATCTGTGACACCTCTCAGGGTCACTCTCACTACCTGTGGTCCACCACAAGCAGTGGCTCTACCAGTCTGCTGCTACTAAGCTCCTGTGGAAAGAGAGCCTGTGTGACTTTGTCGTCGGGAGCTGCGGCTCTCGCCACTTTGCCTTCCATTTTTTGGCTGAGTTGTTTAATTACTGTTATTGGCTCAGGTCCCAGACTGAGTTCTCCTCTTGTGTTATAATGGATTGAAAGAGAAGCAGGGATAAAGTATTCCCTTAATTAATATCAGGAAAGCCTCCCTCTCTATAGTTACCCTGTAAATATTACCAAAGTCTTCAGCTGACTGACAGGTGGACTTATCAAAAGTATGCAGGATACTCTGGGGAGGCAATAGTTGTCTGGTTGTATTGCAAAACCTAAAAAAAAATTAAATTTCAGAGATTGTTTCAATAAATAAGCCTCCCCTGCGTCTGTTGTTTGATCTGAAAACTTAATGGTTTAAAATGTTCTTAAATTCTTTCCTTCTGTATGAATTTTCCTCTCTCCCCAACCCCCTAGTGCCAGAACAAAGCCTACCCCAGAGCAGGAGCACAAGGAATGGTCCAATGCTCAGGCAGGCCAGGCCAGGCACCAACAAGAATTTAATGCAAACACACAGCAACCATTTACATGAATTAAATTATGCAAATGTCCTCCGGGAAATAACATGATTAAATTTACTTTAGTTTTCAACTGTGTCATATGGACTTACTGAATCAACTCCCTGTCTCATATATAAATAAGAATTCAGGTGGTGGGACTAGAACAAAACTTCTTCTCTGCAAGTTTTTGAAAAACACCCCAGCCACCCAATCTCCAGCTTAATACCATGACAGATGATAATTAAAACTTTCCAGCCTCATTCTTCCACACTGTATGACACTCACTATGAGGATTTCTGGCCCACAAATGTAGCAGTTTCTATCAGTTTACAGGCTTGATTTCCTCATGAAATAAAATATAAGTGACTTTTGTTGTTGTTGTTGTTGGTTGGTTTGGAAAGACACTAGAATAGATTAATAAAATTGAGAGAAAAAAAAATGGGGTTTAGCATCGGTAGAAAAATTACACTGCAAAGTACTCCAGATATTTTATCTGAGCATCAGCTGATAATGATTTTTCTGGAAAGACTTAAAAACATTACAATTTCATTTGATAGAGATAATTTGTTTGCCAGAAACAAATACATTTTTAAAAAACCAAAAACCCAGTGATTCAAAACTCATTGTTTTTCTTTAAGATGACAGCACTTTTGTCTCCAACATAATAACTTAATTTATTGCCACATGGTTTATAAGCAGCCAAAGCAGCCAACTCATCCCTTTTCTAGTGTAATTATCTGCTCCACTCATTGTTATATGACTGTCTGCTTCTGGGCCCTAAAGCAGCTGGGATTACTTATGGGGTTTTTGCCTGTAATGACTCGATTCTGATCCTGAAATATAAGTACGTAAATATATACATTTGAATCATTTATCTGATTAATGAGGTAAAGGTCAATTTTACATCATGTACCACGAAACTATCCCGTCTGTGTCTGAAAGATCAACAGAAATAGGGAAAGGGTGAAAAAGGGGAAAGGAAACACAAACAGATGAGCTGTCTGTCTTCAGATCTACAGCTTCACTGTTTGCTCAACAGAGGAAAATTAAAATATTACCCCAAGCACAGATTCCACTGAAAACCAAGTAACCAGTAACTAAATTTCTTTTTTATACTTAATAATAATTCACATGCACATTGTTTGATAGCTACAGCTCCACAAATAAGCTGAATCACCAGTGCTAAGTTGCATTTCATCTTCCCTTTCAATTAGTGCCAGGTGGACAATGGACAGGTTTTCTGCTGCTGCTCTAGGCTTCAGCCAAGCAAGCAAGTGAATAAAATATTATTATTTTAAAATATATTCCCCTGCAGTCAAGAACTGTTGTCACTTACACAACTTTAATAGTCATCAGAGCAATAATAGTGATCAACTGTAAAAGTGAGCAAAATTATGGCCCTTTCTCAGTAAAGATGATCCCAGACACAGGACAACTTGTTATAACAATCAGTGTCATCACTATCTTCAGAGATCCTGAAGAAGTTAAGCCAATAGGAAGACATCATTAAAAAACTTCAGCTCTTATTTAATTCCAGCTAGACAAATTAAAGCCATAAAAGTGGTCTTCTTTCTTTGAAACTCTTCTGCCATGAGCTGTGGGATCAGATTTGGCCTATATATCCATAGCCCAAAGCTGATGTTGTGACTGTGATCTCCAGTATTTTAACTAGGTAAAAGCTGTGTGTTTACATGTGTTAGCCATGATTTCCCTGCTGTGCTCTGCAGTCCAAGCTGGGCTGTGCTCAGTAGCCACAGAGGAGGCAATCAGCCCCCTGGTCCCTGCTGGAGACATCGATGCCTTGCTCTGCAATCTCCTTGAGGAAGATGTTCAGCTGCTCTGCCTGAGCCTCAGGGAAGGCAAGGGTGTGCACACAGGTGCTGTTGCTGGGGAAATAGGCAGATTTAGCTCCACTGATGGCCATCTCAGAGGCTGGAAAAGATAAAGATGACAATAAATAAATAAATAGATTAATAAATAAATAAAAGCAGCTGAATTACTCAATTTAGATTTGTCCTGATCTTTAAACATGTGCTGCCATTCCCATTTTCTAGACTGAAGTCTCCAATTTGGAATAAAAGGGCCTAGATGATTGCTTGCTTTTAGTAAGCCTTGGAAAACAACTTGCAACTGTTCTAGCAACTAGGCACTGTCAACAGTAAAATATTTTCCATTAAGCATAGGAGAGGAAGGGTGGCCCTTTTGTGTATCTATATGCACAATTATTTTTGAATTAAGGTAATAACTACAGAGTCATACAGCCTGCTTTGGGTCACAGACTGAGCAGTGGATACAATGGTATCCCAAAGCCCTTGGGCTGCCATGAAGCTGGCAGCATTGCTGGCTGGGGCCCAGCTGCTGGCCTTTATTGTGTGTGCAGACAGGCATTGGACAATTTGGCTGAGATTCTTCAAATACTGTTGAAAGATAAACAGTTTTATGTCCTATTGCTGTCTGTCCAGTGGGTCACACAACCCTTGTGCAACATGGGGTTTGTGTTAGGGTGACACCAATTTACTGGGTTTTTTAACAAACAGGTTCATCTTCCCACAGACATTTGCATAAATGTCATATTTGGTACTCCAAGATGAAACAGCAATGCCTTCATGAGAATATTAAAGCTAATGTGTTTTCTTACTCATCAGTTTGCCAGCTCAGCACTGGCTCTCACAATGTCACACACTGCAAGTTGTCAGGAAAAGAGAAACTTTTCTTTCCTCCTATTTTTTTGAACAGAGGAGAGGGAGCCCCGTGTCCTCACGGACAGATTTATCTGAGAAGCACTCACGGTTGCAGACAGCCAGTGCCTTTCCCCCAACGAGCTGTGTGGTCCAGGAAAAGCCAGTGGCATTGCCACACACTTCATACAGCCTGCTGCTTCTGAGGAACTCAAAGTCATAACCCTGGGGAAACAGTGACGGGGGAGAAAAGAAACAAACACTGTCTTAGGGGAAAGAAACAGCCAGGGCAGCTAAATACAAACACTACAACCTCTCCCAGCCCTGAGGGATGTAAAAAACGTATAGCAACCAAAATTAGGCTTTACCAAATAAGCAGTTGTAAGCGAATAGAACAGAACAGAACAGAACAGAACAGAACAGAACAGAACAGAATAGAATAGAATAGAATAGAATAGAATAGAATAGAATAGAATAGAATAGAATAGAATAGAATAGAATAGATGAAGCAACACAGCAGCAGTAAGGCAGCAATGTTACCTTGTTGCACATGGGTTTGCAGTACTGAGTGCTGTCAATGGTCACACACACCAGCCCCCCGTTCTTTGGGGCCACTGGGCGTGGGCACGGAGTTAGCTGCTTGCAAACTTTTGGGTGGGAAAAAAGAAGAAAGAAAGAGAGCAAGAAAACCATATATCAGAGTGAAAGTGGGTATAAAACCTCCCCTTCACAAGCAAATTCCTGTCTCCACTAGCTGGCATCATCAAAGTAAGCATTTTTGCTTGTTTAAAACTTTTTCTTCTCCCACGCTTTTTTTTTTTGTTTGTTTGTTTTTTGGGGTTTTTTTGGCCACACCCATCGAATTTTCCCCTCACTTTTTACTGTGACAACAGGGTCAGCCTCAGTTACACTTTTGGGGCTGCTCACTGTGGCATTTGTACTCACAGCACTGACATTGTGCTATTGTGACCCAAACTATCCAAGTATTTCTTGGAAAAATATGACTGGCATGCCAGGCAGCAGAGAGGCTGTGGCTGGAGGGCAGAGCAGGCACTGCTGGCCCTGTGGCTGTGCTGCTGCTCAGCACCAGTGCCTGGGCTGCAGGGACAGCAGGACCCCCTGTCTGTGCTGCTCTGCCTCCCCAGCCCCAGTGCTCTCTGTGGCTGAGATGTCTTTTATATGATGCCACTCCTCTCCAAAAGAAATGCAGACACTTGGCTCGCTCTGTAGCAGAAAAAAATTCCCTTCCTGCTTCTCCAGTGCCACTTTGTTCAACACCCAGCAAAGGGCAGTGTTGGTTCAGGAGGGGCCTCACATTGCTCTTGAGCAGGGCGCAGCAGGTCAAGTGTTTCTTGCAGTGTCCATGCCAGGAAATTGATTGAAGCTTTTTCACCCTTGGCAAGCATATCAGGCAAGCATTTTGAATATTTCTGTGGAGGTATGGGAGGAAAAAGTCTAAGTCGAAAAGGAAAGACTTTGGAGCCTTAGAATTAACCTATCTCTGAATATATGTAAATAAAGAAGCTCCTGTATTTCTAGGTAGCTATTGCTACTTACCTCACTATACTACTTATGTTGAAGTCACTTTATGTATCTGGAGCAGGGTAAAACTGGAAAATATAGGGCACCTTTTGGACTAGCAGTAGCAGGACCAAAGTTGTGGTCAGTCAGATGACACTAAAGTTTTTCTGCTCTTGCATGTGGCTCCCCTCCCCAGCACGTACTTTGTACATTGCCAAAGCCACCAGCTGTGCTTGCCCTGCCAGCACAGGTGACACGGCAGGAACCCCCCAGCACAGGAGGGGGGTGCAGAACAGCCCCTGGGGCAGCCAACTTCTTACCTTGAGACTCTCATTCACATCATCTATGGTTGCACTCTCGCATTCATTTAGACCAGCAGAAGCTCGGATTTCAGTAAAATCTAAAAGACAAGCAGAAGCAGGTACTTGGCAAGGTCACAGTCCCTCCTGACACATGAGCAAATCCCAAATATCCCTTGTTCAGAGGAACTGTCCTTCTATCCTATCCCACAGTCCTAGTACTAGCTTGTATACCTGAGGTGATCAGGGTTCAAATATTAATAATCTGTACAAATATTGATTTGTTGGAAACAGCAATGTGAGCACCTGTTTGGGGCCACTCAGGGCTGGGTTCTTTAGCAGGCTTTTCATTTCTCTAAGAAAGACCTATTTACATAACTGTTAGTCATATTCAACAATATCTTACCTGCAAGAAGAACTGCTAAACCTAGAGCAAGCAGTGTTTTCCAGGGGAGGCAGGAGCTGAACATTTCTCTCTGCTGCCTGTTGCTTGTGGTGCCTAGGAGCACAAGCACCGGAGGCAGTCACAGAGCTGTGTGCTGTGTGTGGCTGGCAGGTGACAGCACAGCAGGGCTGTGCTCAGCCTCAGGGGCAGGCACACATTGCCCCACTTGCTGGGAAGCCCAGGGAGAGCTTGCCAGAACAGTCTGGGCGAGGGCAAGGGCATGTTCTCGTTAGGGCACTGAGGAACACTGGCTCTGCTGCTGCCAGCTCCACCGGGAAATTTTCAGATTAACTGGTTTACTGTAAACATGTTTAGTGTCTGCACATTCTTGCATGCTCTGGCTCTCTTGCCACATTCCCATCTGTCTGTGTTTGCCTCTCTCACACACACACATACACAAATATACTTTCATAAAGAAGACATAATAATGCCTTAACTTGTATGTCATGCTCCAACAGAAAGCTCAGAACATCAAATGATGACTGATTTGAACCAAACAGGGCGTGATCTGTATCCTTTAGCATCCAGAATTTTGATAATTGCTCTCTTTTTTTTTGTTTTGCTTTGTTTCTTTTTTGTTTGTTTGTTTGTTTTTGATGGAGCCATGAACCTTATGTGCTTAAATCCATTTATGGGAAGACCTGAGTAGATAGCAAAATTGCCACACAAGTTCAACTTCTCTACCCTACACATTTACTAGCGGATTAATCCAATTGTCCCTAGGGTGCCTGACCCATGTGTGGGATGCAGGGTTCAGAGCCTTTCACCTGAGAGCCTGTCACACACCTCCCAAGCCTCAGGGCAGACTCCCAGCTGAAGACACACATATCCCCCTCCTCTACAACAAACCTTTAACAATTGTTATTGTCACCACCTGAGCAGAACTGTTCCTTTTGTCTGCATGTGCTTCTTTTTGTGGAAACACTGGCTTTCTGCTTCCATGTTATGTTACGAAACACATTTATTTATTTATTTATTTTTAAATTTTATTAATGTCTTTTTATTAATTTTTCATTCACTTGCTTCTGCTAGCTGTAGTGTATTACATTATTCAGGACCTGGAGCTCCTGAAGAAGTTAAGCCAAAAGGGAGGCACCCAGGGCATTGACAAAGAAATGTCTTTGTGTGCTATCTCAGGGACATCTTGATGAACAGGTATGTGTAGGACTGTAATGCTTCCACAAAACAGTTCCGTGTCAGCATGAGTGGTGACCTCCTTTTTATTAGCAAAATGCCTCTGTACACATCGCTGACAGGTAAAAGATCATTACCAAAACAAGTTTTTAATAACACATGTCAAGGTTTATGTTTCTAGGCAGACCAACAGGACCTGGCTCCAAACAGCTTACATTTCTGAGGCTGACACACATATTCTGTATTCCTTGGAAGATAAGCAACGTGCAGCTAGGAAAACAGTCCCTGGGAAATCTGTGCCAACTCATTCTTTAAGATGCAGGTGGCCTTTAAGATATTTTCCTGCCAAAATATACCCAGGTGAGTACCCAGCGAGGCCCATTGATTAATGTGGTAAGTAAGTCCTTGGGAGATCGCAAGCTACACATAAACCTATTTATCTCAACTTACACAGAACACAGCGCACATAAACATAATTAATAAAAGTGGAGAGACCTCTGGCTTGACTAGATAGAAGTTGTGTTTATGGCATACTTGAAAGGAATAAATGGCAGCTTTCCCTCTAATGTTCATTACAGGCACTCTCTTTCCACCACCACATCTGTTCGGGAGGCGCTGTATGCAGACATTTGTTGGGGAGATAAACACGGGGTGGCAGCACTTCTCCAGCGCAGATTTGTCACGGTGCTGGCTAATCCACAAAGCCTTAAGTCCCTCTTGGGGGCCATACACAGGCACACATTGGAGGATTAAGCTGCTGCCTACCGACAAACAAAACTGATCACAGAAGATAAACGTGGTCTCACACCCTCCCGGCTTAAACAAACCTGTGCCCAACTCAGGAATTTGCAAAGAGGAGTTTGCCATGTCGAGGACTATAGAGCAGATGGGCACAGAGAGGTCCTTGTCCTCAGTCTTGGCCATGTCCCACCTGAGCAGCGACCCTGACCTGCGGGGAGGAGAGGGGGACGCTGGCTCCGGCAGGAACAACGGGACACCGGGATCAGCCCCTGGAGACACTGGGATCACCCCTGGCAGTCACCGGGATCACCCCTGGCAGTCACTGGGATCACCCCTGGCAGTCACAGGGATCACTGTGGTAGTCACTGGGATCACCTCTGGCAGTCACTGGGATCACCCCTGGCGGTCACAGGGATACCCCTGGCAGTCACCGGGATCACTCCTGGCAGTCACTGGGATCACTCCTGGCAGTCACAGGGATCACTCCTGGCAGTCACAGGGACACCCCTGGCAGTCACCGGGATCACTCCTGGCAGTCACTGGGATCACCCCTGGCAGTCACAGGGATACTCCTGGCAGTCACTGGGATCGCTCCTGGCAGTCACAGGGATCACTCCTGGCAGTCACAGGGATACTCCTGGCAGTCACTGGGATCGCTCCTGGCAGTCACAGGGATCACCCCTGGCAGTCACAGGGATCACCCCTGGCAGTCACAGGGATCATTCCTGGCAGACACTGGGATCACCCCTGGCAGCCAAGTGCGGGCACAGCCCCGCTCCAGAGCTGGGCACACGCCCTGAGGTGGGGCCAGCTCTCTGGGGGAGCACTGGCCCAGATGTAACCTCATGCTATGAGTGTTTGGTGAAGTTTTGAAGTTATTTCTCTCAGCTATATTTTATTCCCAATATCCAACATAGAAAGCCATGCAACAAACCTGATGCTTGGGAGCAAAATTATGAAAAGATACTGTCTAGCACAAAGCTAATAGTTACAAATCAAAATCTAATACTTTTTCACTGAATTTCCATTAATCACATGGACTAAAGAGTGATCATACACGTATTAACAGGGAAATTCATATAACAATTTCAAAATCTAATCAAAATCAATTACGCTGGTTAACTAAATTCCTACAAGAGTAGAAGTAGCTGAGTTGAGATGGACAATTTTACAGCAGCATCGAAAAAAAGAACATAGAAAAAGATACACCTTTACATACATGGTAGGAAAAAGCTTTTTATTCTGTGATTGTTGTTTCATAGGAGAGCACTTATGTTTAAAGAACGCAGGTAATTGAAACACCACAGTAACAGCACATATGCAAGGAAGGTGATTTAAATATTACATACATGTTAACATTTTTTATAAAGGAGGCCAAGATAGTGTTAGGTGATATTCAGCCTTCTCCCATCAAAGCAGCCCCCAGCCATATGCAATGCTAACTCCAGTAAGGAAATTGGACCCCAGAATTTCCCATTGTCTAATTAGAAGCAACAGATCTGCTTAACAGATCTTAGTCAGAGTTGGGAAATCATCTTCACCTTTGCCCGTCAAAGGTTTGAGGTTCAGCTTTTGGTTTGAGTACCTGAGTCACACTTTGATTTTATCCAAAGAACCAACAGAGCAGCAGTTAAAAGTAAACTGTATTTTGTTGTCTTACGCCAATTAAAAAAACAGACTCTGTCCATTATATCTTATATAATGAAAGACACTGAGGGTTAAAAAAAATCAATTTCCAAGAAAATAACCTTTTCTTTCTTTACATTTAAAATCTAAAATTCCTTATGTTGAATATAAAGCTGTCAAATTTTATTTTCAGAAGTATCCTCATCATTAGTGGTCTTCCTTTCTGTTTTTAAAAGGTGACATTTCACTAATGTCAAAAGACGAGTTTTTTAGGCACTTCCCATGAAAATTCCTGTCTTCCAAAGTGACCATAACAGGCAGTCTTCTGGTAAATGGGCTTTTTTAGATCCAGATCCCTGTGTGTAATATAAAAAGAAAGAAACATTTTTCATATTAAGATACTTCATGATAACTACTATCAAAATCCTGATGTTGTTATCCATCCCACTCCCTCAGACAAGCAAGCATATTCTGGGAATGCAAGCATATCAACGAACATGTTCAATGGAGACAATAAAGAGACAACACTACTTGAATGTCTTTCATGTACTTAGGGCTATAGGAAAAGGCCTTATTATTAAGAATTATTAGTTGTAATGCAAAGATGAAATAATCTTAAATTCTTTTCGTAAACCAAAAGAAATTACCTTAAATTCCTTTGGTAAACAAAACCTTTTTATCAGAGCAAAGTAACTTAAAGTTCTTGGAATGCAAAAGTTGTTTTATTTGACTTCCACATACTATAGAATGCCAATTCTTCAGCAAGAGCTGAAGATTTTGCAAGAAATAATTTCTTGGATGTGACTACTGCGATATTTTCCTTTGTGTTTCTTTACCTCACAATGACTCCAGGCCGAAGATCGAAGTTTTTGTGCACAATGTCCAGCAGCTCTTTCTCTGTTTTTTGGGAGGTTCCGTAAGTGAACAGTGAAATAGACAGTGGATGAGCAACCCCAATGGCATAAGAAACCTGTGGGGAAAAAGGCACCTTAGTCAGCCAATAAACACAACACCTCAGGGCAACAGTGGGCAGCAGAAGAAAGCATTCATTTATGAATCATATGCAAACTAAGGCCTCTCCTTCACTTCTCACATTTACACAATCTATATTTGTAGAAAAAAGAGAAAACTTTGAAAATGCTGAGGCTTCTGGGTTACTTTATCCCCTACTAACCAGTCACCCCATGGTCATTTCAATGACAGTGACTGTTGTGGGTTCACCAAAGATCCAGAAAAATAGCCAATAAAATGAAAGCCAAATGAAAAGTTCCAGCTTCAAGAAGTCAACTGGCTATTAGTGATATTATGGTGGGCTTGAACCAAGCACATCAAGTCTTCCTTTCTTCAAAAAGCCATCACCAAGACCACTTCTCCTACAGCAGCTCGTAGGATGGGCACTATTCAAAGAAAATCTAAAAAGGGGGAAATGGTTTTGAGAGAAGCAACATCCTTATCCAAGCATACCTGAACCAGAACGCGGCGGCAGAGCCCAGCTTTGACCAGGGACTTGGCCACCCAGCGGGCAGCGTAGGCGGCCGACCTGTCCACCTTGGTGTAGTCCTTGCCGGAGAAGGCGCCGCCGCCGTGCGCGCCCCAGCCGCCGTACGTGTCCACGATGATCTTCCTCCCCGTGACTCCGGCATCGCCCTGCACCAGGGACACAAGCTGTGCCTTACATGTCCCTTCAGCCTCACACAGGGCTGTGTGTGCCTTCAGAGCACTGCAGCAGTGGTGATTTCACCACATGGGCACTGCTGGGGGGCAGCTGAAGGAATGAACTTGTATCACCAAGGTATAAGGGTGGCTCTAATTGCTTCTAAAGCCAGATTCTCAAGACAAGCCATTCACAAATTTGTTCGGTTAACCAAGCAAACAGGTTTACACCCAGATAGCTACAGTATGCACTGCCTGTGTTAATTGCAAATATAGCAACTTTGGTTTAGAAATTACCTACTAAGTGTCCAAACCTATTACAGAATATTGCTAAAATGCCATGTGCCATAAAGGAACTGTTGAGAGATTTCAGACTGTTTAAAATAAGAAAAAAAGACCAATCCAGGCTTTGGTATCTTTTAGTCAAAATCACAAATTCCGTGAATATTAAATAGTAGATTTTTTTTTATTATTTACAGCCATAGGTATGTCAGTGGTACCTTATAGATGGTTATATGGACATTGGCACCCAGCACTTCCAGTGCAGTATCAGAGATTGTCGTGCATGTACTAAAAACTGCATTTCCAACCTGTAAATATTTATATAGTCTAATTTAAACTGTACATAACAAGTATGGAGTACTACACACATAACACAACAGGCAGTTATAGGTAATTGAGAAAGTATCACTTCTTCCTAAGAACAGATACTTATAGATGAATACTCTAAAACATTAAATAAGGAAGTACAGATAATATTCTAGTTGCCTACAGCTATCCTGACTGCTCCTGACAAGTACTTCATATTTTCATTTGATCTGGGTTAGCTAATCAGCACTGAACTAATTGTCTGATCCCTGCAATTTACTAAATCCTCAAGCTTTCTGATGTGAAAGAAAACACGTTCAAATTTTAAATTCCTCTGCCACCTGTGCAGGCAGATTTGAAATTCTTGCTTCAGAACATCATGCCACTAAAATTCAACTGCTGGAATGTTTGCATGGCAAACACAACAGAGGAGTCAAAGTTTTTCGTAGAAAGACTGCATATACGCAGAAGTAAACCTTTGGCACTGTTTGTTCCACTCTGTTAAGAAAGCACTGAGATATAAATATGGATTTTAGATAGCTGAGCATGTATTAAAGGATCCTGTCCTTGGGGTTTTTCTGCTTGTCTCAAACCTTAATTTTGATGGTGCAGACAGTTGCAATGAGAACACCTTGTGTGCCACCATGGCTTGGCTGCAGAACTGAGTGAGAGGAAGAATAACTGTACATCTGAAAGGCAAAAACCCTCACCCCTTGTTTCAAAGATGCTGAACAACTACAAATGCACTTATAATGGGTGTGGAAGTCATTGTTGTGATGAGCTGTAATGTCTGTCCTCATCACACCAGCAGGTATTGCTGGCAGGAAAATGATGACAGCAGCAAACCTACTCATCTAGGCATAGCCAGAATTCAAGGTCCCACCACATTCAAAAACATAAGATGAAATCCCAAGTGAAATATTTGTATCTTCCTTGGATGAACTGAGCTGGAGGTAAGAAAACCTCCTATAGCCAGCTTTGTTAAAAATAAAACTGAGTAACCCTCTTCTGAAACATAAGCAGAAAGCTAAAGCTGTTAAAGTGAAGAGGAGAAATAGTTATTTTCTGTTTGCTGCAATGCCATTGTAAATTGCACAAGTGATGATAGCAGTTGCAAGGTCATGGACACATAGGCAGATTGACCCACACTGAGTAAACTTAGCCCAGGTTTGAAAAGCTGTAAAGGGACACTGACTTGCCTCGGTTTGTATGTGCAAACATGCAACAGAGCTCCAGCGCAAGAGTAGCAAGGGTATTCCTGGCTGGCTTGTCACTTTTACATTTTTAAATGGATGCAGTTCAGTACACATTTGAAAGATTTACATTTTTAACGGGTGCAGTTCACTGCACACATAAAAATTCTCTTATGTGTAGACTTCTTTCTGTATGTAGCTATGATTGCTGCCTTGGTTCATTCACTCTAAGTCACAGCTCAAATCTGACTCTCCTCTTGTGCATAGTCTAGGATGTCAATGCTACACAAAATTACGGTGATACAACCCATTCAACTGCATAAAAATACATTTTTTGTAGAATCAATAATTATAATGATAAATCTCAACATCTCCCTACCTGTTACATGGCACTACTGTAAAAAAGACAGAGTGCCTTAGAAATATTTCTAGAAAATTCCAGTAAGTGAATGAATTTGTAAAACAAAGGGAAAACACTGTCTACTTGGATTTGTTGTAGAACTGAACCTAATTTCAAGAAGGAGCTTTAAAGTTTTGTTGTGGTAGTTCTAAAGGCATCTGAAGACTGAAACATTCATAATGGTAAATTTGTTTCCAAAAACTAAATCTTGGAATTGCTGGTCCTACAGAGAGTGGAAGTTCTTCCTGACTTTGGTGAATATAGGATCAAATTATAAATTCTATCTCCTGCACTGCCTAAAAGTAAAAGGAACATTTATTTTCTCACCAGAAGAAGCCTTATTGGGACTGATTTTCAGGACAGATGAACACCTTCAGATCTTACTGGTGTCAAGCAGAACAGTGAGAGCTATGCAGATCTGAAAACCAGGTTCACTGTAAGAGATGTAAAGCTTCTCTTGTCCATCTCTCTGTAAGAAGGGCTTCCCATGAGGAAGGACTGCAGGTCTCACTCAGTACTGGTCCCCAGAGGGTTTGAGGAAACCCAGACTGGACTCTACATTCTACATGCAATGGAAGATTGGATGCAGACTTGCCTGCCTGGCCACAACACAGGGACAGTACCACCAGGCCCTCAAAGGTTACTTTGGCAAAGGACATGTGAAACCCTGGGCCCTTCTCCCACATCCAGCTGCAAGAAAAATCTTCCACTGGGCAGCTTGCTCCTTACACCCTGGGACAGAGATGCCAAAACCTGAGCACTGAAGACACACAGACAGTGAAAGGCAAGCTCATAAGACCACCAAAATAATACAGCACAAACCTGAGGCCCTCCAATAACAAAACGCCCACTAGGCTGAAGGTGATAGACAGTTTTGTCATCCAAGTATTTGGCAGGGACCACGACTTGGATCACACGTTCCTTCAGGGTCCTGCGCATGTTCTCCAGGGAAATGCTCTCATCGTGCTGCACCGAGATCACAATGGTGTGAACACGAACAGGAATCACTGCTCCGTTCTTCTGGATGTACTGAACTGTCACCTGGGGGACACAGGGACAACAGGGAAACAACCAAGCTGCCATTAATGTCTTAGTGGCATTCATCAAACACCTGTCACACAGGCTGCTCCAAAGCTGAAGTGTAACAAAATGTCAGTGCTGACATTAGAGTGAGCACTGCTCGCAGTGATGCCAGGGTATGAGAAATGCAGTCATTTCCTCACTGCATTTTTGATATGGAAAAAAAAAGAGAGAGAAAAAATAATAGCAAAACCCCTACCCAACTCAATATGGACAACTTGATTCTCTGTGAAATCAAAATACATCTTTCAGACGGGATTTCCTTCAAAACTCTCAAGCCTCAGAAATTTATGTTCTTAGTGCATCTTGAAAATGTCAGCCTGAACCCCTAAATACAAATAAATTCTTTGGATGTCACTTTTCCAACAAGCACAAACCACTGTAGTTCTGAAGGGCTAGATGTCCCTTCACTGGCAGGTGGTGAAGTGCTCTGAGACAAGTGAACCATGTTCCAACAGCCAAAGAGACAATGTCACGAGCAGTGGAAAAGCTTTATCTGCTCCTGGTAGATTATCCCGATATGCTGAAACACATCAACTGCTGTCTTCAAAAAAATTCAGTATTTCTGGAAAGAAAAGGTGCTGGTTTCCAACTTTCTGGAATCCCTTGCAGTATTTACCTGTGTCTTGGAGTCAGGCCTCAGCCAAGGGAGTTCTCCACTACGCCTCAGCTCTGCTAACCTGGCGTTCAGCTTGTGAGCAAGAATAATTGTTAGGGGCATACATTCTTCTGTCTCATCTGTTGCATAACCAAACATCAAACCCTACAAGAGGAGAGAACATACTTCAATCACTGTTAAAGGCACCACAACCAAAGGCAATTAGATTTCATCTGAAGAAAAGAGAGTAGTATCCTCAGGTTTACTTTCTACTGTTTTACAATCACAGTGCAAGAAGCCAAAACTCAGATCAGGCTTCAACATGTTACAGTGTAATGAGAAGCAGACCAAGTTCCTAGAATTGTTTCACTAGCCTGAAGGCTTACATGTTGAGATAGAAACCTGGACAAAAATGAAGATGTTTCTGTGAAAAATCCTAATAGGTTCTTTCACAGAAAAAAGGAAAAAAAAGTCTGCTGGAGAAAACATTTCAGGACTATTCTGCCATTGGAAAGATGTTTCCAGTAGCCTGGAAATGTTCCAGAGGCTTTTATATATGAATACAGACACACTTACTGCAGCTCACATCTGAAATTTCAGTGGAATGGGGTGTGAGCACTCCATGAAGGACATACCCTTCAACAGTTTAAGGCACCTGCCTCATATTTTTCAATGCCACATGCTTAGTCACAGCTTCTACTGTTATATATTATATTTATACTGTTATATACTACTTTAACAATAGATAGAGTTAGCAGCATTTTCTTTCTTCTTATCCAGTGTACGTTGTGGGGGGGAAAAAAAAGGAAAAAAAAGACAGGAAGGCACTTTGATCAAATGGAAAGTGAGACCATCAAAGTGTCAAAGAAAGTCAAATCTCTTTTCATCTTACGTAGTATTATGTCTCCATGACAGGAGGAAAGCATTTTAGTTTAGTCATCAAGGGATTTTTTGAACAATATTAGCTTGGCTCCTGGACTCTGATACCTGCACTTGTGTTTTGCAACAGCACTGGTATAAACTAGATATTACTTTCAATCATAACTAGTAAATGTTAAATTCACTCTCATGGCACCATTATGCAGTTTTTATGTTAGTGTCTCTCTCTTGAGAACACACCATAAATGCCTACATGTGTTCTTTAGCTTAGAGAAATGCACTTTGGACAGCCTTAATTACACGGGAACACCTATTAAAAGAGCTGCCTCCAGGAAAAAAGTGAGAATTAAAAGTACTCTGGTATTTATTGTACTAATGCTGAGGGCAGGCAAAACATCCCCTAATTTTTTGCTGCACAATATCTCAACAGCTCTGTGAATGTGAAAAGATCCTTTGTTTATTCCATATTACACAGCAAGTCTGGCAGTAAGATGAATGGTTGATGAACCTAAAGCTACACAACAAAAACATGAAATACATATGCAAAAAATCTTTGCTGAGTTCTAAAGGGAACTTCCTCAGCTACTACAAACTGCCAGAGCTCTCCTGATTTACCTGGAGTGCTAAAAAAACACCAGAAAAAAGTCTGCTCTCAAGGAACCTACAACTGTTTTAGTAAAATTATGGGTTTTCTTCTGGGGTAAAGAGAAATATGGAAATATTTTGACGTGTGTTTTGACATAAAAAATAGGGCATTAAGATGAAGGAAACTTTTTCCATTAAAACAGTTTTGGTGTTTTAGATGTGATGCTGTGTCTACCTGATCTCCAGCACCAACATCCTCTTCATTCCTGTGTAGATGAACACCTTGGGCAATATCAGGTGACTGCTGTTCCAGTGCCACTAAAACGTTACAAGTCTTGTAGTCAAAGCCTATTTGGAAAAAAGAATAGCAGTGAATTAGCTTTTTCTGTCACAATTAAGGAAAGTAACATGGAACCATAGGACAAAATTTTTGTTCTGAAGGATCCCACATTCAGAACTCAAAACCAAACTGCTACTTTTTAGTAAAATTTTTGTCAATACCACACTTGAAACCTTTTTTAGGATGGGATATATTGGGTTGCCTTTCTTGCTTGTTACTGATTGTTTTATCTTGCACTGACTCCCTGTGCCAAGCCAATTCAGATTATGAATTGTCAACTGCAGAAAAGTAGTCAGAAAGGTAAATAATGAGCCTCTTCCAAACAAATACTAATAAAATCCTCTACACGAATTTCCAGAAGCTGAGTTTTTCAACAACTGAAGACTCTGCTCTCTGCCACATTATTTTTAATACATGCAAAGCAATGTCCGTACTTAAATTTCTCATGGGACTTTGCATGAACCACAAATAGAAAAACACCAGATTCAGATGTCAGATTCACAACTAATCAGGAAATGGGAATTTACATGACTTTCCAAGACCAAAAGTAAGGTTTTAAAAAGAAATTGAAAGACAGAAGATTGTGGCAAAATTTCCCACCTGTTCCTAGGTATATAAATAGTGACATGCTTCTCTCCAAATCCAACCTTTCCTAGAACTGTAGCTACTGACAGCTGCTGACCACACTCATGGTCAGCCAGTACAACATATATACACGCCCATATGCATATGATCCACTTGAATATTCTTCACCCTCTTTTTAGTAGGCTGTGTAGAGAAGAAAATTATATTTCTGTACATAATTGTTTGGTTTAGGGTGTTTTTTTGACTTCTAGAAATTGTTTTTTACTGGGTCACTGAATCTCCCCTCATCATTGTTGGCAGTTTGTCTAAAAAGGAGATTTATGACCTCCTAGGTTTGCTTGTTTTCTGAAAGCACTCCTGTTGTGTGATGGTGGAGGCAACCTGCAGCTGAGCTGCTGTAATGTTCTCCCACTACAACCTCCTGCAAATTCAACTCAAATTCAGCAATCAAAGGACTGCTGTAAACAACTTGTAAACCAAAAGCTCTTAAAAGATACACTTCACTGTAACAGAATACTTGGAATGTTTCTAATGTATAAACAGGTACATGCAAATCAGAAAGTGAAATGTGTCTGGTGCACAGAGCATTTTTGTCTTTTTTATCATTTGCACATCTCACAACCTAGGTCTGGACCACACACTGCTCAATGTTAAGGAGCTATTCAGAGCTAACAAAGCACCCTGAAATGACAACCAGCTTTACACCTGGGAATTCTAAGTGCTACTGCAGTACAAAACTACACAGGAACAATGAAATGAACTAGGTTTCTTCTCCCTCTTTTGCATCAATGTGCAACAATCAGCTTGCCAAATGAAAAACCAAGAGTCAAGTTCTTGCAAGTTTGGAGGAGTGGTAGATTCTATGGTTCATGTTGCAGTTAACTATTGTAGCCAAATACCACAGTTCAAAGTATAGTCTGCCTACTCTCAATTCAGTTTGAAGTAATAAAAGACTTTTACTTACTGGGGTAAAGCCATAAAGTGTTTCGTGTAGCACCATGTAAACAGCTTCCACACAGCACAATCAGTTTGTATCAGGCTTACTAAAGCCCCTGTATGGAAGTGGTGACAGACCTGTTTTGCAGTTGCCTATTGCTTGCTCTTCCACGATTTCATGAGTTTTTCCACCAACCTTTAGCTGAATCATCATAGCCAATATGTCTAATTGCATCTCGGACAACTCGCTGATAATCCACAATGGCACGGGAAGTGATCTCCCCACAGAGCAACACCATTCCTGTCTTACATACTGTCTCTGAAAAGAGAGATGAAAACAGGATTACAACAGCAGAATAAGCCAGCCACTAAGACAAGGAACTGTGTTTGTGATGATGCTGATTTTGAGAGATCTATTGGATGTGTACAGTGCAAATCCTTTATATCCGTTTTTTTACCATTATAACTCCATCAATAAAATTCTTTTCATATTCACCCATCTGTCTGAAAGCAAGGAAAAAACTAATATGTCCAATTTACAAATGGGAAAGTCAAAGCACTGAGCATGATTCAGTGATATGCAAACCTGTTTCTTCCAGGACATTTCAGTCCACACAAAAAATCAATGGCTCTATTCTTCTACAGCCTGCTTGGGCTTCAGTCTTTACAAAAACTTCTACTGTTTCTTTTCATCTCTCCTCTTGAAAACTGAAATTCTTATGTCATTTTTGAGAGTGAAATGAGCTAGGTCTTTGCAAAAATCCTAAAAAAAGAATGTGACTGTGTGATGACTTAAAGCAAAGCAGCAAACAACTTACCACAAGCAACCTTCGCATTCGGGTCCTGTTTGAGATGGGCGTCTAGCACAGCATCACTGATTTGGTCACAGATTTTATCTGCAAGACATCAAAGCTGTGATTCAAAACCACAGCACTCAATACAAAACATGGACTGTTTGCATCACTTTCAGTAGATATTCCAGAAAGGAATTCTTGCATTGCTTACTACTGGCATATTTAACGTAGCTGAATAGAAAGACATATGAAACATCATTGCAGCAAACTCAGTAGACTGAGTGGGGAATTTACCTACCAGTGTAAACTAACTAATTAGAACTTTATCTGTAGTTTTCTGTGCTTAGGTGTGAAACAAGTGTGTAATGCACAGAATAACCTGAGAGGTTAAGAGGTTTTACTTGCAGCTTTCTCCTTCTCTAGCTCCACCAGCTCTGCAAACCAGTGATGTTCTAATAGAACAGTGATGCTATACCACCAACTTCCATTGCCCCAAGAGAAAGTTATAATGTACCTGCCCAACACTGGTGGTAAAGCCTGAGAAAGTGTTTAGATTAATAGAGATAATGCACAGCTCAGTGGAGGGCTGGGTTTTGGGTTGCCTTTTGTCACTACCCACCATCTGGCAATGTCACTTCCTAATAATCCCTGCAAGCCACCTAAGGCAGCACTGGGAATGCACACATAGAGGCAAAGAAAGGGTTACCAGGTGAAGTTTGCCTGGGGTAAACTTTTAGTTACATGCCAAATACAAAGGCCTCAGCACAAGTTTGTCATAATAATATTTTATCTTTTTCTTTCTTTATTTTCTAATCTTTAAAACAAATATTGAATCTTAATCAAATAATCTAGCTAATCTAATGGACACAAAAGGGCAGCACCCATAGCAATGTCTTCCACATGAAAATGGTTAATTTTCTTATTTAATGTTTTCTTTAAGAAAAGGTCTTGTATTGCTTTTAGATTTTGACAGAGAAAGCTGTGTGGCAAAATAAATTAATCTCCTGCCTTGCCATTTGCAACACAGTCTGTTGGAAATGTTTTGTAAGAGTCTGTCATTAGAGGCTTTTAATAAACTTAAGCTCAAGTCAAAATAAATTCTCGCTAATTTTCATGATGAGGATGTACATTTAGCTAAGAGGGACAAATCAAGGACTGGAGAACTAACGTGATTCTGACACTCTAATCTCCCATATTCACTCCCATCTCACCACTTCAACGCCAAAAGAATGAACATAAAACACAATTAGAAGATGTAGGCTACATTGGAAGTTTCAGTCTTGCAAGAGCTGTACATGGATTAGGATTATTAAATTTGGGACAACTATTAGCAAACAGGAATCAGACATCATTCTTGCAATTTAATTAGATGTCCAATTTGAACCCGGAAAACCTGGGTATAAAGGAGCATGAGTGATTAAAAGGCATCTTTGCTTTCTCTCTTCAAAGTTTTCATTTTTATAAGGAAATATATCCACATGTTCAAGCATAAAAGTACGAAATATTGACAACAATAGGCAATTTTTATTACCTATGTGAGACAACAGAAGAACTGGGGTTAGAATGGTTTTCTTAGTGCAGGTCCAATACTCAGCAGCAAACTCTAGTGACTGGGACTGCTTTGTAGGCTTTTTTTCACCTCCCAGAGTTCCAATGAACAACCTTTATTGCTGTCCTTGCTCCACAGGAAGCATATCTCACCTGCATTAGATGCCACTGTCCCACATTTCTGAGTTCCCTGTAGGGCACACATTTTATATGCATTCTTGCCAAAACACTCAAGAAGGGTGTTAAGAAGCTGTGGGAATGTTTAGGACAGAGTGAGAAGAATGCCCTAGATCAGAAAGGTCTATCTTACAGGATGAAATCAATCAAACTCAATCTGGTCCTGAAAGGCTGAAGGAAACACAGCCTACCAGAGGAAACCCCTGCAGGCATTGAGATCCTGCTCCCTAAGAACCTAAAAATACTGTGCTGAGAGAAAAGGTTGGTTTTTTTCCTGATGTGAAATAATGTAACTACAGTTGATAAATGAAAGTTAAAAAGACACAGGTAAAGATTCAAAAAGGAAAATCTGAAGAGTGAGAGCCATGAAAACCATTAATCTAGAGGCATGTAGGATTCCTTATCCTTTAAATAGCTACATGAAAATTGGATATCTTTTTAAAAGGTATGAATGAAATTCAACTGCCATTTACTAGCTTATTTGAAGAAGTCTTGCATGAAATATTACTATCTATGTATGAAGGTCAGATCAGATTATATTTGGGAGATCCCTTCTGATCTGTGACATCTATGTAAGATCTTAATAAAATAAATACTAGAATAATTTAATCTGCTATACTTGGAGCATTCACTTACATTAAAATAGTCTAAGGGTGGTCAGTTTGATAATACATGTCATATTTGATTGTTGGTGCAACAACCAGCAGTTCAAGTGTAACTAGATGCAAATCCAGACAGAGATATGTCTGTGAAGATGGGACAGAGAAATCCAGCTGGATGATTGGCTGATTAATGTGTTAAATTAAAGGCATGTCTATTAGGAAAGGTCTCTGGTGTAAAATAAAACCAGGCATTCTATTTTTAGGAATGCTTAGCAGGCTTTGTGCACCCTTTATTATGCTATTTAAATTTCTCATATCAACTGGTCCATTTCTCTTATTATCTGCTAAGTGTGAGAGGTTAATTTTGTCCACTATTTTTTTCCTTTTTATTTTCCCTTCTTTTTTAGAAACAGGGAAAGCATAATGGAACACCGCTGGTGAGACACTATAATCTTAAAAAATACATTTAATAGGTCAGAATTCAGTTCGTGCATACCTTCATGTCATGAATTACTATCCAACAGAATGAATATTGCAAAAGGGTTATCTAAAATGACTGAGCAGGCAAGTATTAGACAGTCATGACTACTATTGAAATCCAATTATCCCCACAGGCCCAGCCTTATGGCAGAGATGCCAACTAGCCATGAAACAGCTTTTGCTAACCATAAAATAAGTCTAGGGAGGCTGATGATAAACCCTACTCAAAATTCCAGTTGTAATACTAGGAAGGAAAGGAGGTGTTCAACAACAAAGGTGATCTCCAATAATTAGAAGGAACATCACAGTTTTCCAGATAGTTAGACATAAGTTTGTTACATGAATCTAGAGTATGTAAGAGCCTAACAAAAGTTCTCAAGACCTTCACAGGAATTCAGTTTCACAGACTCACCACACACAGGAAAAAAACTATGAAAAGCAGTAAAAACTGAACACTTTATTCTAAAAAGCTCCACAAAGCACAACAAAGAAGTACAGCCAAACTTCTGGCTTTGATGGTGTAGTAAATGTAAAAAACATAGAACATTTGAAATGGCAAAGTTGGTTTTCTTCAAAAACTGTAATCATCAACATTAAATTCAGTATTTTTAATGATATGTTATTTTTATCAACAGAAAAAGTTAAACTAGAATGCAAACTTTTACATTCAAAATATGGCAAACTGAGCAATTCTCAGTTTTCTGCTAAAGAAAAAAACAGGGGAGAAATGCAGATGCTTATCATAAGCATTTAATTAAAAAATCAGCTTTCCTACAAAAGCCTTTCACTAGAAAGGCCTCAAATACCTGCATTGTGCTGTACATTTTTCCTATTTTAAAAAACCCTTGAGGAGTGCTAGCTGATAACTGCAGTGGTGCTGCAATATCAGCAGTGTTCAAATCTCTTGTACATCTGTTCTTCATGTTCAATCCACAGTTTACTGAAGTATAATGCATATCATTAAGTATATATAATCTTAGATATAAAATATGCTGGACAGATCTGCATTTTTTCATTCAAGATTTTTTTTTCCTGTGAATATCTACAAGATAAACATATGCTTTTAATTCAGTTGAAACCCTCAGGGTGCTTTTAGAAGATGCTTAGTCTTATGTTTTTAAAGAGATCTTTGATACTTTCTGGAAAAATGAAATGGCAGTCAGTTTGCAGCCAATTCCACCTGAAGCCACACCAGACAGGGGGAGGAATTACTCCTTGGTGGTTGGACATCTGTAAGACATTGTGGGGCACAGAAACACATGACATTTTCCAAAGCACCATGAAACCTGTGCAGCATGACAGACACTACTGAACTAAGGAAAATGGAATGACAAAAATGGAAAATGGAATGGAGGAAAATGGAGTGACAAAATACAGCTACCAAAAATAAAGAAGTTCTCTTTTTCATGCTTCTGTCTGTGTGCTTTTATTATTATAACATTGAAAGGAAGAAGTCATGTGTAAGTCTTCAGAGAGTTTGGAATTTACACCACTAAATGATTAAATGATTAAAGATCTGAAAGGAATTCCCAGATGTTATGTCCAAGGGATTTTGAAGAATCTGGAGCGAGAAGATGGCATAAACAGTCCTCCATAATGTCTTGCACAGGTAATACGTGTAGGTTAATTATTGACGGCCACTACTTCCTTCTAGGAATCTGGATTTCTCAGTGAAACCCAGCTCTAGGCCTTGCACAGATACAAGGCAGTTCTCCGTACACTCAAATAAATAAGCATGTAATTTCTCCTGCTTTGTGCATTAAGAAGGTCTCCATTAAAGCATTCAATACTCAGCTAATATAATCAGAACAATTCAAATTTCCACCAGACAAAGATCTGGTTCAGGATCTTCACTTCACATAATGCCCTCTAGCAAAATTATACTATCACATACGGAAGAGAACTAATCAAGAACACGCAAATTATCCATTTTGTATAAACAGAGGAAATCAAAACTCACAATAAAATTCTATTGCTGCAGATAACATCAGAAGACCAACTACAGCCTCAGGCATTGGGCCTCATTTTAAGAAATAGCCAAGATTTTCCTGGGTAATAAAATGCAAATGGCATGTCTACACCTCTTGTGCAAAACCACAGGGGGGAGAAGGGGGGCTTGGCTAGGGATGTAGAGGTGATCAATTTGCTGTCAGGAGCCAGAGCTATCACTGAGATGATTAAGATCCATTGCTGATGCTCAGGAAAAAGAATTCGCAGGACAACCCAAAGTTACTTACTGCCAGCCTGCCCTCCTTTGATCTGGAAAATCTCTATCTTCCCTTTGCCATAGGCATTGGGGTTTCACCCTATGTGAAGATCTAGGCTGTTTAAGAAAGTACAAGCATCACAGCCTTGAAAACACTCACGTAAATTTCAGTTTTCCACTCCCTCGAAAATAAACCTCCCAGGTTGGTACTTTGTATCTCATAGTACCCAGAGACCCAGCAAGCTGATGAGACATCCAAGTGGTAACTGTGTTTCTTAAGGGCCAACTAGTATTGCAGCACAGGAGAAAAACACTGTGCTTGGGGCTTTAAAGAAAGCTACTGAGGGCCAACAGAGGGTTTGGAAATAAAGGAGTGAATAAGGAATGTGAAAAAGAAAAAAATTTGGCCAAATCCTAAAACAAGAAACAAGATAAAGAGGACTGGTAAAGAGACCAAGGGACAAAGTTAAATTTGGGGACTCAGCTGAACTCTCTCCGCTTGAGACTTTCCTATTATTGCCCCAAAATGACTAAAAAGTAATGATTAGAGTAGCATAAATTGTGACCAGTTGTCTTTGGAAATAACATCATCCATGTTATTTCCAAAATTTACCACATTGCATTATGTTATTTTTCCCATGAAACTATATAGCACTACAGACACTGGATGTAGTATATAATTATATATAAATTCGACATGGGACATATGTTCCAAGGACAAAACATGGCTGTCATTTTCTGACTGTGTTACATCAGAAAGAACCCCAACTGGTTTAACCTGATGTAGTTGCCTTCACATTGATGGAGATGTACTCAGTTGCATCAGCCATGGATTTGATCTGCAGTAATAAGTTAATAGAGAAGAGTATCAAACTATAGAAATAAAGTTCTCATTGCTGACGTTTTTATCCTCTGCTATACATGAACACAGACCTGAAAAGCCTTATTACAGCAAAAAGTACAGGCCACCAAATTGGCTTCTAAAACAAATACACTTTTCAGGACATCAAATAGCCCATTGTGCCCTGGCCTCACTTGAGGGAACAGTTGCTGTTGACATAAGGTGTATGTTTATGGTGGATGAATATTTGTTTTCAATAAAATTGAACTAATCTCTGCTGACCATACATAAAGTTTAGCAAATAACTGTCCACTCTTTGCTTAAGCAATTCCATATATTGCATCAGATGATGGAAAGGGGTGGGAGGCAGGGGCAAATTGGCGACTTTGCCATGTACAGCTGCTGGGACCACTATAAAAAGGCTCTAAGATAGGCTACTTAGGGATATTCCTGTCATGGTTGACAGTCTTAGAGCACTCTATATGTGCAGGACAGTTTCACAGGGCCCATAAAGACATGGAACTTGAGAAGCAAGCTATGCATTCATATCCATATGTGAAACTTGAGCCTGTCAGAGATACAGTAGTGTCTCCACAGGAATACTGAAAGAAATTCAGATGAAAAGGAAGGAGCAGCAACCACAAACCTCACTGCCTTCCTCCACACACCCTGCAAAAGCACATGAACTCCCGTTGGAAGCACTCTAGTTACAGCAGTTCTGCAGTCTGTACGGACAAAGTCCAATAGAAATAAAGCAGAAATGCACCCTGTTACAAATAACTTCTCTAGTAAGATTAACACCACATTAATTCTTCTTTAGGCTTTTAAAACACCTCAAATGAAAATATTGTACTTTTTAGACATTTACCAGAGCTGGCTTCTTACCTGGATGCCCTTCTCCCACGGACTCCGATGTGAACATGAAAGCCCCTTCATCATCAAGCGTGTAATCACATAAACCATCCACTGGCCCATTCATGGCTGTGATGCTTTTCCTGATGGATTATCACAAACGGTGGTTGAAGAGCTCTATCTGGAGTGCCTTCTGTTTAAGAAGGTTCTTTATCAGCAGGACTATAGCTGTCTTCACTTATTACCTCTTTGGCTGACTTGAATTTCAGTGTGTGAAAGCAGCATGTGCCTGCATCCGTGCCTGCATGCAAGGAGAATGCATGTGCCTGAAGTCTGTATCCCTACCTAGCCTGATCTGTCAGTCCCTGAGCTGCTCCTATATATGGAAAAGTGAAAGTGCCCAGATAATCATGTGAGGAAAATGGAAGAGCCCATTTCTTGGCAGGGGAGTTAGTTAACTTTAGGATACTTCACTAATTAACTCAGTTCTTGGAAGCACTCTGCATTCAACCTGTGCATGACTGGCTACCTTAGCAGCTCCACTGAGCATGAAGTAACACAGGAGTGCTAGTGACAGCTCAGCTCAGCTGCTGCTCTCTTGGGCTCTCCCCTGATTCTGGGATCCATGGTGTACTTCCAACTCTGTGTTGTGGTTTTGCAGGGATAGATACAAAATGTATAAACGCACATCTTTCCTAAGGAAAGACGAGAAGAAGTTTGCTCTGCATCATATAGCCATATTTTCCTTTTACTTTTTCATCTCTAGAAAACTGGAATTCCCTCATGAATTGTTTCTTTATTTTCATTCATTTTTCGGGCACGTTCGAGAGACAAAACATCTGATAAGATCTAGCACCACGGCTGCTTCACAGTCTGCTACACAGAGCTCGCTCTTCAGCCTTTGCTTTTCTTTTTCCCTGGCCTTTCTTCTATTAATTCAGGTCTGTTCTAATGACATTTTTGTATCATATTCCCATATTATATTCCATAACCCTTAGAAATACAATAGCTGCCACATCTCAGAACTCAGTAATCAGTTCTGCTGCAGAGAATTTCTTCTAGTCAGATGGCTCATGTCTGGAATATGCTGATGGCATGTCAGGTATGAAGACAGAGGGCATTTAGTGGGTATTTGTGTCTTTAAGTGAGTATATAAAAAACAAGTAAACATACCCATGGGATAGATCCACAAAATGCCCACCACTACTACACCATTATAAATAGGTGTAGCTTTCCTTATTTCCTCTACAGAAACCATTATAGTCTCAGTCCCTGACCAAAGCATTGGTCTATGAAAAAAAATGAATTCCTTATCACTCTAATTCTTATCACTGAGTTTAAAAACTTAGTTCACTTCAGACCCTTAGCCATTATTATTATTAGTAGCAGTATCATTATTATTAAAAAATCCCCAAGATGGTTCCTTGGATTCAAATTTCTGCACTGCTACATATTTATGTAAGAATTCATTAGAACTTTCACTTTCTGCCTACATTCCTGAAAACAATAACCAATGCCTGTGAATGTTCACCAGTAACCTGCTGCAGCACTGGCCCCTCTCTAATTATCATTGACATGAAATCATTCATTTCAAATACTCTTCCTTGGTTTTCTATTGTACAGAATTCATCTCATGGAATGATAAGCACTGGTTGCACTTTAAAAATTCCACAGATTTACACATCAGATGCACATTATGAGGAACAGGTTTATCTGGAGTAAACTGTGGTCACCCCTCTGACATGAAGATACTATCCCAGCCTACAGAAATTACACATTAACACCACCCAGAAAAATAGAATTTGTAAAAAAAAATAAAAAAAATATAAGACCAAAGAGTAACTAACCATATTAAGCCTAGTTAATCTGTAACATTCAAAAATTGTATTAACTTTTAGAGTAAAATAATACCAGTGATAAACGCTCATTCTTAAATGCAAATGTTTTCTTTTTCCTTATGGAGGCACCACAAGACACAATGGGAATGAATGAAACAAAAACCGCTTTTTGTATATATTAAGAGGTTTTTTTCTGATTCTACAAACAATCATCCAGCAAAAGCAGACAAGACTGATTATCATCAGCCTGTGAGTTCCACTCTCTCTTGCTTTTGGTTTTGCTTCTTCTTGGTTTTCAATGCCACTTAAGGAGAGACAGAGTAGTTTGGCAATCAGCGTTCATGGTTTTAAGGTAACACTTCAGGAGAATGCAGGCCTCTCATATAATCCTCTTATCACATATAAAAAAACCAAAACCACAAGCTCTCAAAATGCTGAAGAGCACCATTATTTAACACATGTGAGGACTGAGTTTGCAGGACCACTGTTTATTCTGCTTTCACAGTTCTTTTTGGACTTGCTTCTGTCTAGTTAAATGCATTGGTCCTTGTGACCTTTGGAGGGTCACCCTTCACTAAAAATCCTCTCTGGTACTAGTACTCCAGAAATGTTGCCCAGCTGCATTTCACATTAACTTGTGTAAAACCTTCAATTTGAACCTATTCCAGCTGTGCTTTTACTATCAAGAGCAATACATTTGCTTTATGGCCAAGAAGCACCTCAGCAAATTCTCTTCTAGGACAACTGTGACCAATGCTAAAGCATTGTAGGGTTATGTAATGTTTAATTTGGCTTCTCTTCCCAGACAATTTGACTTTTTAAATATTTGTAAAAAGGTAAGATAGTGCTTTACCATCATGTCCTTTTGGCATAGCACTTCTGTCTAAGAAAAAAAAAAAAGATGATCCTAAGAGAATGATATCAGCATTTTTCCTTATTCCATTTTATTGATAATGACTCATCACTCAATGTAACAGGACTCCAAATTTTCTGTTATCTTCATTGCCATACTCACCTGGACTGAGCCATAATGAAGTTTCTCTGTAAATCTCTTTATAATTCATGTATTGCCCATCATTGTATTATCTTTTGATCATATTCTATGATCTTTACTCAGAGGATACCTATTGATAAAATCTTCCAAATCAGTATGACTCCTTTGCTTTGAAATGAGGATAAAGACCAGAAAAAACTGATGTAAAAACAACACTGCCCCTCTGCATTTCTCTATATTGTCTATAATGTCAATTGAAACCACTGTTTGAACTGGAATAGCAATGTGAATCTTTCTATTGACTGTAAGAGTCTTCATGTTTGGCACTATCCTATAGTTTTTCTGCTTTTACTTACAGCAGTTCTGCAAGACCTACTAAACCACCCCCTTCTAGTTCATGTAACAAAGACCGACCAGAAGGCAGAGATTTACTGCAGCCTTGAGAAATCCCTGGAAATCAGTGAACAAGACTTAACTGACAAAAACTTTTATGAATGTTTGCTATTGATGGTGCTAATTCTCTAGAAAGATGACTGATAAATTGTCGTGACCCTAGACCTCACATTCTCATCAGATTGTTTTACTTGCTCATTTTCTCCTTTTCTACATTTATTTGCCTTTCTCCCCTTCCCTCATTTTGTCTTGCTCATATCCATTTAGATAAAACACATTTCCCTTTCTTGTTTTTTTTCCTCCTTTTACTTGTGTGCTTCCATTTCCTTTCTTGTCACTACTGATTTGTCATTCAGGTTATAAACCACTGAAAATGGAGCTTACATGGGTGAATGATATCTGTAGAAGTAAGAAAACAAGTTTGACTACTACTAAATAACAGACAAAACACAAGGACAGCAGAAGGGAAAAGAAGAAAGCAGGTGTCTCTAAGACTTAGGCATCCTCACTTCAGCTGCAGGAGAATCAAGTTTGCCCAACAAGCAGTGCAGGCTCCTTTACTCATAAGATTTCACCACCATGGTAACTTCTTGGTGACTTCTTTGGAGTGAGGATTGTATCAAGAACTTGGAACAACTTCTGCATTACCAGAATCAGTCATGGGAAGATCACTTCATAAGCTGTGCAATTTCTCTCTCTTATCACAGCTTTCAAATGTTAAGGATAATGACTTGATATACAGAGATCACACACTTTTACTACAGTAACTTAAAATTACAATTCCAACTACAGCAACTTAAAACTACAATTCCACATTAAAGAACCAAAACATGCTTAAGTGTAGCAATATACAGGAATACTTCACATATACAGATAACATGGAGGAAAAGTGTTTTACTAAATGCTTCTGTTTTGTTCTCTCACCTTTATCTTTAGATATGATTTTACCAAGTTAACTGTTTAACAGGCTAATAGTTTAAATTTCTTATTTTATTCTCACTTCATGCAAGGAATTTACTCATAATTAATGCCTGTGGAAACAATTTTTCAGGTGTTTACAAAAACTACTTTAATACTAGTTTCATTTTTGCTGTTTACTATTAGTAGTTTGTATAATACAAATAATGTGTTTTCAAGGAATTAATGCAGTCCATCTTTTCTTTCTATTGGAAATGAGTGATAAATTATGCAAGCTTCATGGGAATATCCTCAAGAGCTTTTTGGTTGGTTGGTGAAAAGCCTTGACTTAGCCTGCACAGGGGGAGGTACTTGTTTTGGTTTGTTTTGTAAGGAAGATTTAGTTAAGACGTGTTCTTTCCTTTGCATGAAGAATGACAAACTGGATCAAAGCAATAGAGTTTGAACATGGGGAATTCAAAACTCATTTCCCACCTGCTTCAGAACTCTCGCCTCTATCTAGTATTATCTGAAAATGAGAGTGGCCCAAGGCCTCTCAAATGTGCAGGTGTTGATTTCACTGGCCCATAAACATTCAGGGTAAAATAAATACTGCAGAGCAGGGAAAAAATGTTGTGATTGTAGAAGGAAAGAAAGCAGTGTGTGCCCTGAGATGGGTGTTTACCATCCAGCATTTATTCTTTCATCTCACCTTTCACCTTCTCTGGACTGGACTATGGGACCTCCTCCACATGACCATGAGTAATCCAGCTTTTTCATTCTGGAGGGCTTTTATGACTTCTTGAGTAAATTCCAATTCCAGTTAGAGCAATTTCTTGGTGTGCATTCTATGTAACTCATTCCACAGTAACTCCAGCTTCAGAGAGATCATCTGCTGCATCTCCCATCTGCCATCCCTGCCATTTCCTAAAAAGTCTTTCCAGGTTCTTCCACAACTAATATCAGAGAAAATAATTAATTTTGCTTCTCTCCCGAGTGTTTGTCCTTTTTGCATCTGTTTGACATCAAATTCTCTATTCCAATATGTCACTGAATCACAGTGTTTGAAGTTGGACAGTCTGTACTCCAACCTTGTGCTCAAAGCAGGACCAACTTGAACAGGTTGTTCATGGCCATGTTATAAAGTAATATGTGCCTGGCCTTTACACGTGAAGTGGCAACTTCTAGTTACTCAGAAATAATTAAAGCTACACTGGGGCTAAACTGAGCTTTCATTAAAATATATCTTGGTGTTAATTTCACTGGTAGCATTATTTCTTTAAAACTAAGCAGAAATGAATACAAATTAATTTTCTATTTATTCACTTAACAAAAGTACTAGCAGTTCATGTCTCAACCCTGAGATAATGATAAATTTAAAAGTCTTTTTTCTAATAATTCTTCATAAATAAGTCTTGTTGTACCAGAAATGGTGCAAAAATAGCTAGATTAGTTAAAGTTCTCCATTTACTGATCCGTTACTATTGCTTCATTTAAGCAGCATTAAACCATACTGGTATATAATTAGTTCTGCCTTTAGTCTTTGGCAGTTTTCCTGTTTAAGTTATAAGCTCTGTAGAGCAATGCACAAGTATTTGTTTATGTTGCATGCTTATGTGAAGGCCTACTTCAACAGAATCACAAGTTCTCTGTATCCTTCACAAATAATGAGAGGGTAGAAGGGAAAGAATAGAGCCCTGTTCCACATTCACCTCACACAATTAAAAGTTTCAGTTTGCAAATGTAGCAGTGTACAACATACAGATTTAGCATTTTACTCCTTAGCCATTACAGTAAATTTAGTAAATGAAGCCACTTATTGTTAAAATTATGCCTTAGACAGGTACGGAAAAGTCTTCAATTATAAATGGTCTCCCCTCAAAAGCCATCTATATATTTTACTGATGTTTTTTCCAGCTGCTATGGTCAGTTGTTTGGCTAGGGAAAGATTGTCATGACATGTAACAAAGTACAACCCTTAATTTCAATTGCATGGGGTGTGACCACCCATGAGATCCACAGGCAGTCACAGTTCCTTTCTGTGGGAGTAGTTAGAGCTCTCTGCTGTGAATGACAGGTCTGATCACCTGCCCAGACTAAACCTCATTACAGCCATAGATCTGTATCTCAATTTGGCTAGGGAACTTCAGCTGGCTTCCAGCAGCTTGGGCTCTGTACAATCTTCTGTTTTCCTGTGTCTTGTGACATTATTAGTGTATATATGTAAACCATTAGGATTTCCTCAGTACCTTAGGAAAGAGACTGATGCATTTGAACAGCTATTACCCAAGAGTTTTTGCTGCAGTGTTTCATAGATGTTTACAGTACAGGTGGTCTTTGGACTTTGAAACAAATATTGACTTTAGCACACGAAGTCAAGTTTCAGAAACCTATCTGTAAGAACAGTTGTGGAATTTTGTTAATTCTGGCTTCCTGACAAGGAACATTAGGTTAAATTCAGACACATTTGACTTTTTTTAGAGATATAATGCCAGAAGATACTTCTCCTTCATCTGGTATAAAACTGTTATTACTCCTCTGGACCAAAACCCTTTACAAGTCTTCCCTATATGTGTATTGTATGTGAAACAATAACCAATATTTGCAGATGAACCTCTTCTATGCTTGCAATGAAAATATTTACATACTTGAACTGCTTGATACAGGCAAACATCTACTGAAAATCTCAGTAGCAACCTAGTAAATAATGCATAGCATAATTTTACATGCATTTTGCATGACTGAAAATAACTACACAATGCTGTGAGCTCAAGAATTAGGCTTGTATGGCTATCAGGAGAAAAAGATACTGCACACATCCAACATCCATTTTAGCCATGATTCCTATCTGTGCTTATTCACAGCCTTTTCAGAAATTCTCCCACTGTCACTACTACAGAGCTCAAATGCTCTACTGGTGCTGTAAGGTCTGCAGGAAACTCTTAATTGAGTCAACTGATAGGTGACATCTTTCAGAAATCCTCCAAACTGACCTTGCTACCACAGTCAATCCAGACTGGGAAGGTTGCCACTTAAGTAGCAATTTCACATACCTCACTTGGGCAAATATATTAGCAACCAGCAGAGTTTATTATCTTTCATCTATGTCAAAGATTTCACTGCAGTTCGTCATTTAGCAGTTTTGGATAAAGTCTGAACAAAAACACAGCGAAAAATATTCTTAGATATCTGTCTAAACAGGGGATATTAAATAATAGATGAAGAGTATGCAGGATCAACTCACACAAGTATATAAACAGTACTACACAAAAATTCATACAGCAATCACAACACATCAATATTTTTAGATTCCTGTTAACAGATAGAATATGGAATGGAAAATGGATCTCACCAAAAGATCTTTAGGCTTACAGACATAGTTGCCTTCTCAGTTTCATTATTATACTCTTCCTCTTTTTTTACTTCAAAGTCCTTTACCCTGAAACAAACTAAAAAGCTCAAGGCTTGTGCTGCGTTACAATCTTGCTTTGACCCTTAGCAACAAGAACACTTTTAGCAATGAGAAATATTATGCTTTACCTGTTGTACTAAAACATGAAAAATTATTCAAAGGAACAAAAAAAGTCCCCAAAACCCCTCTGGAATATGATCAGTGTTTGCAATGTGAATTAAGACTATAAACTTCAAAATTTTATTCTTAAGGTTTAAGATCAATAATATTTTTATTTTTGCAATGGAGAGTATTCAAGTTATGCACAAATCTCAATACTCCAGAAAATAAACCAGCAACAGTAGATCATCTCAAGGAAGAAGATCCTTTAAACAGAAACTGAAGCCTGCAGCTCTACCAGGCAGGGAAAGAGAAAGACAAACTTATTCTCTTTACCACCTTAAACCCTACCCTACATAGGTATATAGGCTCCCCACTGGTAACAGCTCATAGCTAAACATCTGGAAGAGTTCCTCTTAGGGTATATCTCTATCTTTCTTCTCCTCCATTATTTTCTTACCCCTTGATTCTTCTTTCTTCCCTCTTCCAGATTTTCATACTAATCAATTTAAGGAGCACCTAAATTTCCTACATTTATACCATTCACTGATTCGATTTCTATGCAGAGGATTTTTTCCTGTTTCTTGATGGGAGGTTGACAGCTACAGGTTTCCTGCTGCTGCTTCTTTTTTATGTCCACAATGTGTTGCTTGTAATTAAACACCAGTGTTGCCTTTGGCCTCTCAACAGTTTGATAAGTGAGCCAGAAAACAGAGATCACAGCAGACCTGCCACAATCAAAACCTATCAACTACTCCTATTGACTCTGAGAAGAAAAAACATTTGACTCACACATATTAGAAGGTTTAGCCAGTGAAGTGAAGCATCTCATTTTCTGCTTTTGAAAATTGTATCCTTTTTTACTGTGCTTTTAGAAATCTTGGCTAATGAGATAACTAATGGCAAGTTTATACTGCAGCTTATTGTTAAATTCTTCCCAATTGCTACCAGTGGCTTAGAATCCCAAGAGTAACAGTCAGAGGTTTTGGGTAATCAGCTCTAGTTTGTTCCCTCTCCACCTCTGCAGTACCATAAAACATGTCACTGGGATTCTGTAAGTCTTTAGAGGCAAGGTCAGCAAGGTTATTTCAATGTGTAATTATTTTAAAGACACATACAGATATTCCCATGCAGTTGGCATGAGTGTTTTACTAGGACTCAAGCTGGATTCCTGCCAGCAAATTCAGTAAGCACAGACCTGATCTCCTTGGAAACTAAAATATGAAATTCATTTCCAGATTTTGAGTTCACAAATATGGGAACCTATTCAAAGCTGCAGGCTTCATTTTTGTGGTGTTTATAACAATGAAATATTGTAAGCAATAAAAAAATTATTTTACTTAAAACTAGGAATTTACTTATCCTATCAAACAAAGCAAAATTGAGAGAACTGACCATTCTCTAAAGGTTAGATGGCCCTTTGATTGAAAGAAGTATGGAGAAGAATATTGGTGTATTGCTGCCAGCTGCATGAGCTCACTACACACAAGAGCGGGGACTTTCTTGTAGTCACAGAATAATGAAAGAGTTGTAGTTGCTAGAGAGACTTTTGAAGAAACTGCACCAAAATAAAGAAGCCTGCCTTTATTCTGCCAAGAAATAGACCAAAGGTATAGAAATAGAAATATATAAGTTTGGCTGTACTTCCTGATTTTTTGTGCTATGCAAAGAGCTTGGGCAAATTCATAGACAGATTCCCACACTGTAACTGGGCTGAGTGATAGCTTTAAAATCAACCTAGAAAAGTCACATAGGGAGGGTAAGGGGAAAACATGCTACAGTTAACAGCAACCTACATGTGAGCAGTGGCAAAGCCATTTATCCTAAAGATATTAAGTGGCAAGTGTCTATAAACACAAAGTTTTGAGATAAGAGAATAGTTATCATTTCAGTATAGTGCTTTAATGTATCATCAGTGGTAGTTTTTGTAGGGTTCATACTTCTTACCAATAAATCTGACTCAATAGTTTTAAAATACAAGCAAATACAATAACACTTAACCCAAGTTCAATTGAGAAAGAAAATACTAGTGCAGTTTTGCTATAGGCTCCACTTAAGATACATATGCCCACAGAAAAGATGTTGAAGAACAGCTGTGTTAGAACTGCACCACAGTCCCAGACCTAGAAATTTTCAGCTGTCAGGGCCTAAGGGTAACTTTTCAGTGGCTTACAATGAAACAAACAGATCCCGTTTCCAGGGTTACAATTATCAGCTAAATAAATAGAATTTTTTAAACATCTACTAAACACATCAGTGGCAAAAGCGCAATTGCTTAAGATAATGAACCAAATACAGGTGTGTCTGTGTGCAGCCAGTCATTTCTACAAGAAAGTACATCCAAGAGGTGGAGTAGAAATTAAACAGAATGATTGGAGAAGCCTAACACACTCCCAGGAATGTGACTTGAAACAGAGCAAAAGAGAGCTGCAGTGCCCCTCTGCTGAAATGGGAATGATGTATTATCTGAGCGTTTCCTCTCTACAACCTTCCCCACAATTAAGGTCCTTTTTATTTCTGTGGTATCTGCCTTGCATATGGTTTGAGGGAATCAATTCTCTCTTGTCTTAATAAGTACATTAAAAGTTTCATAACTAGGAGATGGCTTCTCAGAGGTAAAACTCCAAGTTAGTTGAGAGCTCAATCCTCTCATGATTTCAACCACAACTTTTTCAGCAACTTCAATAAGACCAAGACTGAGATCCTTGGAATGCATCTTCAGCACACCAAAAAAGGGTTTGCCTCAATTGTGTTTGAAATAAAACAACAACAATCAGCTCTACAATGGAGCTGAAAATATGACTCAGTTCATTAAGGAAAACAGACTAACCAAAATACTGATCAAGTTCAAACATACATCCTCCTCCTCCACCAGGAAAAGCCAATTTATTTATCTGGCATCTACTAGACAACATCTAAACTATGGAGGAACAGGGGAATAAAATAATTTGCTGAACTCAAACATCAGTTGGTTCTTGCATCAAACTAAAGTTACATTTTTCACAAGTACTTTCCCAAGATTTTTGAAAGAAGAACTCAAAACGTTCATGATATCAAATGCTATTGATATAATGAATGACTACATGGAGAAAACGGCAGAATTCCCTTGGGGAGTTCATTAAAACATTCCTAAACCTTCTAAGTGCCCTTGGAGAAGCTGGCATTAGTCAGATAACTTTGGTGTGATATGCCTAAATATCAATTTTTATTTCTAAATCAAATCCAAGCTTCACATCATCATTTAAAGTACACCCAAATTTTAAATGTGATGGATGGAAGTAATTGGGGAAAATTTGGAACTTTTAGTGAAGCATATATTTCTGAAGCAGTACAGAAATGTCAATACAGCCTTTGAAACAGATAACTCAAAAAAGATTCATCAATAAGAATCAAATGGCAACCTTCTCTGCTCATTCCATTACTTGACAATATGAATGTGCATTTACTTTCAGATGAAAAAACAAACATGCCTAGTATTAATAATAAAATAGTTTGAATTTTTGGGCAGTGATTTTGGATGACCTGTAACTAAAGAAAAAATGAGAGCACTCAGTATCTTCATTAGAGTAATGAACATAATTTTTCATGATACAGTATCTTCTAATTTATTTAAAATAAAAGTGGTGTAGATTACAAAAATTCTGATCCAAAAACCAGAGATTTTGGTTAATGATTCTATGATGTACAAGTTAACGGGGAAGACACACAGTATTTTAGTTGCCTATACATCTGACTCTTAAATTCTGGGAATGAATCTTCTGCTTAATTTCTTAAAAATTTTTTACACTGTGGCAGCTCAAAAAAAGGGCACTTTCCTCTGCTGGGCCTTTCTTCCATTACTACTAGCCCAATACATGTACAAATGCTTGTAATAGTGTAAATTATTCCATTGTATGAATTATAACAAATACACAAGTATAAAACACAATGACTGCATGAAGGTCTATAACTTCAGTGCCAGAAGACAAACAAAAGTAAAGAAACATAACAAGCCAACAAATTCCCCCACAAAAAAAACCAAACAAAAACCCCCAAAAAGCAACATCTCAAAAGCAAAACCAAAAAAGCAAACAAGTTTACTATAAAGATATTTTAAGAAGTACATCAGTCCTTTTCAGCAAATAACAGGCTTGGACTCTCTTTTCTAGCTGTAGTCAATAGACTGATCTTTTTCTAACCTAAGTACAACAAAATCTTCAAAGAAGTAAAGCAATAATAGCTGACTTCAAATATGAGGAAGCTGTATTAGCAAAACTAGAGGAATTCAATTTAACATTTAATCCAGACTAATTAATCTGGCTCCTGTTACCATTAGCAAATGACTGTATAAAACCTTTGTTTACAAAAAGATAAGTTAGTTCCTTTAGACTATGAAGGAGACTATTCATCATAAAGGGGACTGCAAACTTTATAAAACCTATTCTTTTAAAAAATAACTTAAAAATGTGCTTGCTGCAACACGTATTTCTCCACGCAAGAGAAGGTTCTCACACTGCAGAGCTGTTTTCACCTCTGTGAGCAGACTGATAATTAATCTGAATAATTTTGTCCTATTCTGGGCTTCATATCTGTTTTCATCCTTGTGCTTCAGTACTGCTGGAATGAGAACAGCTGTGAACAGGCATGTCAGTATCAGCATGTTCTCTGAAGGATCTGGACATGGCCTGGTCACAGCCTAAACAAGACTGCTCTTACTCTGAAGAAAGGAAAAATGACAATTTCATAGATCTTCTGTCAGTATCTAGCACCTTATTTTCAGTGACAGTTTCCATCATCTGTCTATGAATTCTATCTTCATTCCATAAAAATTTATTCAAAGGGAGTGTAAAGCTGCAGATGGAATTACATTGTGTAATTGCTTTTTTTCTTTCCAACATAAAAGTCTACATTTTATGCAGAGGTTAAATTGTGTTAACACTCCTGAAATCACATCATGTGCAGTAACTAAAAGTCATCTGTCCTTCTCTAGGCTCTAGCTTGCTATACTCCAAAGAAAGTGAAAGTTCAGAAAGAGAAAGGCAAAAATTATTTTAAGCTGCCTTAATTTCCCTCCAGGTTTAGACACCCAAGGAGAAGTTATCTTTGTTGTGAACTACATTTTCAAGTAAGCTACAGGTAGGTTTGCACCTCAAGGAAGAACTGAGCCAAGAACCTCTTGTTGCATATCCAAGATAAGAATTCTTATAAAGCTGTAGAAGGGGAATAATGCATCAGGTATGTGCATACCAGATCCTGAAAAAAATGGGAATTCCTATAAATAACATTTTAACAACAAATGTTTTCTGTACCTAGCAACAAAGAAACAGGTAAATTGCAATCTACCACTATATTTTGACCCTTGCTAGGTAATTTTCTGATAAAAGTTTCCATCCAAAACTTCCTATCTTGAAACAAATGGAATATGGACTGCAGCATCACAAAGAAAAAGTCATAGTTAAAAATAAGCTGAAACAAAATGACAAACAGAAGTTGTAGTTTTCATGGGCTATAATTGACAGAGCTACCAGTCTGTTTATTTAGGATGCACTCTAGTGGACACACATATAACAAAACCAAAGAAAGATACAAATTGTATGAAAAAATTAAAAAATGAAAGCAACATGTCCTTAGAATTAATTTCTAGCATGTTTTAAAATAGAGTCTTAAATTTTGAAGGCTGTATGAAGGTGGAAATTTTCATGATCAACATGACTGGACATTAAGTGTAAATGGACATGAGTTTAACACTTTCAAAAATTGTTAATCTAAATATTAAGAATCAGTTATACACACTGGTATAATATGCATATGGACAAACTCCATCTGTTTATCCATTTACTCCATCCCTTTGAGATGGGCACAAGAGGCTGCTGTGCATGCAGAGTGTTAACAGGTGTAACTGGAACTGTGGTATCAAAGTGTGTCCTTAAATGATTCTATTGGAACTGTTACTAACAAATATAATTGTAAACTCTGTCAAAATCTCTTTACTGGAACATCAACCAAAAGGGTGTATTCATGCCACAGGAAAGGTTTTGACTATTATAGAAATTGCAAACCAATCAGAATTATTGTAGCTAGCAAAGCCTGACCACTAAGACATCAAAGTAGTTTCATTTTTCATGACTCCAAAAGTTACACAAACATTTCTAAGTATTTATACCTGGCAAGTGACATTTTCCTCTTTTGACTTTAAGGGTGCTCATATAAGGTGTACTTATTAATAGCATCCAAAAAGAAATATAGCAATAAAATGGGCACAGGATTTTTTTAATAAAGGTACTTTATCCTTAAAGGCAAATATAATATATTACTATATGAAAAATCAATAGTGCTCATGTTTTTAAAATTTGGTAATATTATTCTTAGTCTGATCTACATGATCAGAACATGTTATTCAAAGCAGGAAAACATTTATTATGTGATTGACCCTTGGTTTTTTGGATATATAGATATTTTTAACAGTTTGCAAAGGATAGCAAACCCCTTAGACTCAGCAATACTATTTAAAAATTGAAGCAAAACTATCAGAAAAATCTCTTCCATTCCAAGACTGAAGAATGCAGTGAATGCATTAACTATGCACTGATTTTGTAATGAAAGGTACTTTCACTACATAATATTGGCCATGACCATCTAACCTGTAGTAGAATACAGAGATGCAAAGGCACATTTTATTGAAGAAGCACACGATTTCTTAATGCTGATGTCTTTTCCATTTATAATGAAGAGACACACAACATTCTTGACAACCTGTACCAAGATACCAGTTATTACAGACATCTATTCTTGTAAAAATGCATCTTTGAGGATTATAAAACTTCTTTTTATAGGTAATCATGGATCAAGCTAAATAGTCTTCTAAATTTTTAGAAATGAAGTTTTGAGAAATAATAACAGTATTTAGTAAAGAACACAGATTTAGTTTCTTGATTTAAAAATACAAGAAAAACACAGAAAGATCTTAAAAACTTGACTAATCAAAACTAATATGCAGACACTTGCAGCTTACTTAGTACCACACATTACCCAAAATAGATTCTAATAATAAATATAATAATAAATATGTTTATCTAATAATAAAGCCTAGAGCAAACATCTCATGTTACACAAACCACCTCATGACTTCTAGGAGACAAGATCTTCTACTAAATACTAAGCCAGAGTTAAATTTACCTCTTTCAAATACATTTAGGAAATCTGATTGGATTTTTGCACCAAGTTTGATGTCCAGAATACTCTCTCCATTTTTTAGTCTGTAGAGCATTCCCTTTTCATATCAGAACCCACTCAAATTATTGGAAAATCATTTTCAATAATATTTTATTCTTTTAATATTGATTCAAATTATCATTTTGTAGCATCTATCCTCAAAACATATTGACACACTAATTATATTTGTATTTATTACGGTTACTTCAATATGCAATAAGTAGAAAATATATTTGCTGCTTTTACTTCAGCTGCAGTTTTATTCCTGAAAGTCAGCCATGCTAGCTACAATGGTTTAAGAACAAAAAGGAAGAATCAGTGTCAGAATTAACCAACTTTATACAAACACCTTAAAAACAGACACTGGAAAAACAGGTATGTAAATCACTTCTATTTATAAAATACATAAATCAAAATACTACACTTCAGGATCAGCAAGTAATGAGTAGAAAATATATTTACTGCTTTCAGGTCAGTTCAAACTTTCTTCTTCTATTACTGTTGGGAGATCTGTTTGACTCTAAAAAACAACAACAAAAAAATTCTATCACTTACCAGCACTCACTGAACTTTGTAAAAAGAAAAACAGGAAAAAACTGCTTATGATAGACAAGTTGGTACTTACCAGTATAATCATGTATTCAACGATTCAGTACAATGAATACAAACAATGACATCACCAGACTTCTATTATAAAATCCAGCAAATTTGGATGAAACCTTGTGGTTCTGAGGTCAAGCCTATATATCTTATTTTATTAATCTGGTCTTAATTTGTAGCAAACATATCACTGTAAAACCTGAAATAACATCCCCAAAAGCCAATGTAATCCTAATGCTTTTAGGCATGAAAACTTGGCACACACAAGAAGCAGCAGATACTACTTACTACTCATTTTCACTCTGGTTTTGCAATTTGCTTACTAAAGAACACAAAATACACCCAAAGCCTCAAGAATATTTTTTAATATGTCATTATCAGAAAATTATAAAAATTGGGGCTATATGAGATCTTGCATACTCACCTGATTTACCTCAGTGGAGGAAACACCTGTGAAAACCTGACCCTAAGAACAGTCGTAAGTATTTTCATAAGTCTATTGAGAACACTTCTGTAACAGGCTGCCATTAAAGCAGCCTAAAGTATAAAGCACATTAATATAACGACATAAATTCTGATCCAGAATGACATACTGATACCAGAAATGAAGTGATTTTGCACATGTCGTATGTAACTGCTCACACAGCACAGGAAGGCTGCCTCCCCTCTAATGCTTTGGTCAGTAACATATCTGAATACAGAAGGGTGTTTTAAATCTCGAGCACTTAGTCAGCTAACATCACAGAGTCTTCTAGATTGGCTTAACTCCTACCAGAATGCAGCTGTGGGCAGTTTGGAGGCTGTGACCAAAATACCATCCCTTAAACAGTTTTAACCTTTTGATAAGTGAGCTTAGAAAAGCAAATCTGTAAGAATCAATTATTTATAATCTCTTTCTAAATACTTACTGGTTCACTCTCATCTGGCTCCTCAGAAGTAAGTGTTCCAGGTCCATCTTCAGCTACTGTCTTTTCATCTTCCTGTGGTAATGAAAACCAGTTTTCAGTTAAAATGTCCCATGTAATGAAATCACATTTCAGGTGTGTTAAAATCACATTATGTATTAATATAAAAAGAATACTTTAGATAAAAGCTATACAAATTTAGTAGTATAGGAATATGATCTTTGTATGCTTAACCCTATTTTTAAATGTTTTTTAATTAACAGCAATTTTAAACTTTTAAATATTCATTTTTTGTCACTTTCATAATGTCATCTTCCTACAATTATGTTTTGTCAGTATTTTAACAGATTTTTCTAAAAACTTGGGTATTTTTAAAATACTCTGTGCTCCATAGTTTTAAAAGTTTTAGGGATATAAGCATGCCAATTATCTGTATATGTTTTTACTGAAGCAGGATTACAAGGCCATAAAAACAGATATCTGTATACACACTCTTCTGTTAGTATAAAGTCCCATACACCACTAAGATACCAGAATCCAGATGCATTGCAATTCCAAACCAGAGTTCCTTTTCCAGGTATAGTAAAGGGATTTTGTGCTGACACCCAAATGTAAAACATTACTGTTTTGATATTTAAATTAGACATTAGGTATAATTTTCTAATAAATACCATCAAGGAATGTGGAAGTATCAGCTAAGTTGACCTTATGCTGGATTTTTGCAATAAATTTATGTTTTCTCCAGACCAAAATTAAAATATAAAACCCAGACTGTAGAAGTCACATGTTAGACATCTCCCCCTGTCTAAAGTCCTGATTCTTTAATTATGTGTTAGTTCAACACTCATGGGCTTCTGCTTTCTGTTTTGTAATTGATGCCTGCATCTGGAAAAAAAGGCTGATAAATGGTATTTTCAAACCAACAACTAAGCATTGGCTTAAACCTCTTCCTGCTGCAACAGCATTTCAGCTTCTTTATTCTGTGCTTCCAACTCCTCACGTTCTTTCTTCAACTGAGCCTGCAACCAGTTTAAGAAGGGACAAATTAGAAAGAAAAAAACCCACATTTATCTTTTTCACCACATTGTTTACAATGTATTTATTATTAAAATAATAAATACAAAGTATGCATAAAACATAACTGCTATATTATGTTAATAACAAAGTCCTTTCAGTATCATCTGGCTTAACATTTTCAAACATCTGAGACTCGTGGATAAAAAGGCTTTACTACCAACAGGAATTAAAAACAGTCACCTGAGGTTAGTGTACACACCTCAGATATTTTATCATTAAACATGCTCTTTATCAGTCTGTATTAGTTATCTCCTATCCTTTGGATTAAGCTCTGATACTTTCTATAGTACCTAGCATAGATGGATGACTCAATGTAGAATCAAATCTATAGAAAAATGTGGCAAGCAATGTTATTAACATTAATCATGTCCATCAGCGACCTTTAGTATTTACAACTGGAAATATCTAACAGGAAATGTTTATTAATTGTGAACATAAGTCCTATTACATCAAAACTTCAGAAACTGCACAATCTAAGTATTTACATTCAACAGCTCTAGAGAATACTGTTTGCTCTTGCATTTTGTGAGCAGTTACAAGTATGATCATAGTTTTCTATTTGCTTTTGGTATGTAAAAGCAAAACTTACCTCAGTATTTGACTGCAGCCAAAACTGAGTTAGTTTAAAGAAAAATTTATCTGGGTATTGTTCAACATCTTTCCCACAGTTTATGTAAAATTATTTAATTCTCTGTGAATTATCTCTAGACACAATCTCTTTATTTTCATTTACTATTTTACATCACTCATGAAACCCTTAAGCACATTACTTTTGGCTTCCAAATTACTAAACTCCAAATTTTAAAACTGCAAGTGAAATTAAATGAATGCATTTTACACTAAAGCTGGGCTTAATGTGATCAGCATAAATTTAAAATTAAGCTTTTGATTTTTACATCATGAAAGTCATCCATACAAAAGAATCCAGTCAGGTCACATCAACATCACCATGGCAACACTGAGTTAACATGACTCCTTTATAAAGAATGGCTAGAAACACAGATATTGTATTTATTTCTCATATTATAAGCCCAAAAAGTATTTTCAGTTACTTCTCACTTAAGTCCTAAATTGGCTGCTTTTTATCTTAACAGCCATCATTTTAAATAACATTTTACTGCATAGTATGTAAATTCTCCTACCCATGTGCTAATAATTTCAATTACTCAGAAAAGTGACATTAAAATACTTGCTTTATGTCACCTTTATCAAAATCATTATACAGCTATTAGAAGTATACAAAGAGCTCCAAGACGCCACAGCACCGTATGCTACTTAGAATTATCTATTATTAAGTATTAATAACCTGACGTTGTTCTTCAAGCTTCCGCTGCTCTTCTTCCTGGATTTTTAACCTTTCAAGTTCTGCTAGAGCTGCCTCCCGTTCTTGTTCCAGCTCAGCTCTCTCCAGGGCTCTCTATTTCAGAGGTAACAGAGAATCAATTAAATATAAAAATGAAAGATATATTAAATAGCATCAACTATATTGGAGGAATCTTTTTTTGCCTAAGTTGGATCCACCTTTTCTTCTTCATCTAAGTTTCTTCTGTAATTGTAAATCCAGTGTGCAAGATACTCTATTGGATCTGCTGGCCGATGCTCTACAACCTCTGCCAGTCCTTTCTTCAAGCAATTTCCCAGGCATTGCTTCAGATACTGAGACTCCATCCAGACCTACTGACAATAAACAGATATTAGACATCAATGTCAAAATTAAGTTAAGGGGGTTAAGAACTCTTGCTTCAGGCACCAAACACTGACTATGACATTACTTTTTACTAAGACAAGGAAATTATTTAGCAGTGGTTTAGTTCTTAAAAGCTCCAGTGACAGGTCAGTTATACCAGTCATTGGAGAAGAAAAATGCTCAAACCCCACTTTACTGTTTGGACATGTATAATCCATAAACTACTTGGAAACATGCTGTTAATTCTAAGTCTGCATGATAACAAAAAAAATATCCCTGAAAACCATAACATGACAGAAAACTTCTACACAGATACTCTAAGAACAGGCAAGTAGTGTTGAGGACGATTAAGAGGTAATTTTAGTTTGAGCTGTCAAAGCTATCTTTAAAACATGTATGCAAGGCCAGGGCCTGAAACACTCACTCTACAGTTACGAAACACAGATCTCTGTGCACACACTTTACTAGTTTAAGTAAACACGAGCCTTCCTTTGCTGTTAAGGGGGCTGAATCCGTGTGGGGCAGACAGCCCGGGCCCTTGGTACAGCAGCAAGTCCTGTCCCATTCTCCGCGTTCACGGCAGCTCCAGGTGCCTGAACGGGGTCCACCATCTATAACCCGGGCTCTGTTAAACCACAGCCTAACTCTCTCCCCTCCCGCCTTCTTATACGGGTTCTATTTAAGCGCAGCCCAGGCCTCTCCCCTTCCCCTACGCTGCAGGCGGGGCGGGCCCGTTTCTCATCGCTACTCCTGGTGTTCAGGAGCCGGGGAGGGCCCGACCCGTTACCCCGCCTCGTCCCACGCTCCGCGACAGTCACTGCCAGCCGGTGCTGTCACTGTCTGTAGCCGCTCGCCTTCCCTCGGAGAGCAGCCCCGCTCCGCCTCCTTCCTGGCAGCAGCTCCCAGAGCCCCGGGACGGCAGCCCCGGCCCGCCCCGCTCCTACCGCCCGGAGCCCCGGGACGGCAGCCCCGGCCCGCCCCGCTCCTACCGCCCGGCCTCCAGAGCCCCGGGACGCGCGGGGTTGCCCCGCAACAGCGCCGCGGGCGCAGCGGGCACCAGCGGCGGCCGCAGGAGCTGGTGGAGGGGTGAAGGGCCTGCTCGGAAAGATCACTGGTGGCACAAAGCCGAGAGGAGGGGCCGAGACCTCAGAGGGTTTTTGGCCCTTGAGAGAGCTCAAAAGGCTGAAGGGATGGGCAGAGGAGAACCTGAAATTGAACAATGGCAAATGCAGGGTCCTGCACCTGAGGAGGAATAACCCCGAGCACCGGGAGGAGCTGGGGGCTCAGCCGCTGGAGAGCAGCTCTGTGGAGAAGGATCTGGGGGCCTGGTCCTTCGTGGTCCTTCAAGATCTCCATGAGCCAGCAGTGAGCTTGCGGCCAAGAAGGCCCATGGTATCCCGGCTGCATTAGGAACAGCATTGCCAGCAGGTCCAGGGAAGTGATCCTGCTCCTCTGCTCAGCCCTAGTGAGGCTCTGCCTGGAGTGCTGTGTCCAGTTCTGGGCTCCCCAGTGAGAGAATGGAGCTCCTGGCGTGGGTCCAGCAGAGAGCTATGGATATGATCTCTTACAAGAGAGCACTGAGCCTGTTCAGCCTTGAGAAGAGATGATTGATAGGGAGCCTCATTAATATGTATCAATATCTAAAGGTGCGGTGCCAAGCTCTTCTCCGTGCTGCCAACCACTAGGACACCAGGCAATGGGCAGAAACTGATGTGTAGGAAGTTCCATCTAATCACAAGGCAGAACTTCTTTGTGCAGGTGACCGCACACTGGAACAGATTGCCCAGAGAGGTTGTGGAATCTATGTAGAGATACTGAGAACTGTCTGGATGCAGTTCTGTGCAATGTGCTCTAGGACGACCCAGCTTAAGCAGGGAGGATGACCCACTGTGATCCTTTCCAGCTGTTTTAACGCCATCTCTCTGTGAGCGGTTTCCCTGCACAACTGATGGGATCTTTTCTGCTCCCTGCCAAACTCATCGGCTGACATTCACCTCAGATTTGACCAGCTCTTTGTTTTACTGTCAGCTTCTAATCGGATATTAAAAAACCCTGCAAACAACTGCAGCTAGAATAATTAACTCCGTGTTTATCAATTCCGACCCCTAAGCGCACTAACTTATCTTGGCTGCTCCCTGGCAGAAATGGAGGGTGATCTGCTTCCCTGAAGGAGAGGCAGCTGGCGGAGGTGCCGTGAGCGGAGAGGAGGCGGCCGCAGCAGCGCGGGGATGGAAGGGGCGCGGGCACGGCTGTCGGTTCCGCCCGGGGCCTGTCCCGTCCCGGCCGGGGGGTGTCGCTGGCGCCCCGCTCAGGCCGCAGAGCGCAGCCGCCCCGCCCAGCCGGAGGGGCCCTGCGCCGGCGCGGCCATGGCGGCGGAGCGCGGCGTGGCGGCCGAGGCTCTCGTGGGGCAGGTGGTGCTGCCCGGGGACCTGCTGCTGCTCCCCGCGCACTACGACGAGGACGCGGAGGGCGAGCGGCTGCGGCTGAGCGCGGGCGCGGCGCCGCAGGGGCGGCTGCTGTGCGGGCCGGGGCTGCGGCGCAGCGGGGCCGGGCTGCTGGTGACCAAGTGCGGGCTGCTGCGGCACCGGCCCGGCGGCGGCGGCGCTTACTGGGTGGACTCGCAGCAGAAGCGGGTAGGGGCGCGGCGGGACCCGCGTGTCCGTGTGTGCCTGTGTGTATGTGTGTTAGCCCCCGTTTTACCCGCGCTGCCCTCACCCTCTGTCCCCTTCCCCCGCTGCAGTACGTGCCGGTGAAGGGCGACCACGTCATAGGGATCGTGACGGCCAAGGCGGGGGATGTGTTCAGACTGGACGTGGGTGGCAGCGAGCCGGCCTCCCTGTCCTACCTGGCCTTCGAAGGCGCCACGAAGAGGAACAGGCCCAACGTGCAGGTGAGTGCCTTGGTTAGCTGGCCCTGGTAGCGCTTGAGCCGTGTCGTTTGGTGGCGCTTCTGTTGCGTTTCGGTAGCTTTTCTTTGGGGTAAACCCGCGTTAGAGGAGGTGTGCAGGTCTGCTTGTAATGGTTTCGCCTTGGTCCTCCTCGGAGGGTTTTGCACCATTAAGCCGCGGCCCTTTTGGGGTTTTTTAGGAGCACTGTAACTAGCGTGGTTGGCTCTCTCATTGGTGGTTGCGTGCTTCACTCATGTTTACATCTGCTCGTAGTGCTGCCAAGAGCAGATGCAGTTCATGAGTAAGGTGTATCCGAAAGGGCACTCCTATGTTAAAGTTTTAAAACGTGATGCTGGTAGAAAATGTTAGTTGTGTGGTTTTTTTAACAGCGCTATTACGAATGGTTGTGTTGCATATGCATGCCACGGTTTCTGCACTCAGATGAAACGCCAATGTAAAAGGAACTGTGAAGAAAAACAAAATAGGCTGGTGTGATATTTTTTGTTGTGGTCCTGCTACATGATTAGAAGAGATTATACTTTTGTTCTTCGACACTGTTTTGTTTAGGTGGGAGATCTTATTTATGGTCAGTTCGTTGTAGCAAATAAAGACATGGAACCAGAGATGGTCTGTATAGACAGCAGTGGAAAATCAAGCGGAATGGGAATAATTGGACAAGATGGCTTCCTCTTTAAAGTTTCCTTAGGTCTAATAAGAAAGTAAGTACTAAAAAACGTAAGTAGTCACTCTCAAGTGTAAGATTCCCACAACTGTGTCTTCTGAGCAGCGTGGGCAGTTTGGGAAATCAGATTGTGTAAATCTTGTAGTGCATTTAAACCAGTTTTATTGAATAGAGTATGGATTGATCTAGGAGGAAAGTTTCTTTTTCCTCTTAAGAGGCTTAGCTCTTTTGTATTGTGTTGCATAACCTGTTTAAAAAAATGATGTGGTTGCCAAGGCACTATGGAAAATAAAAGTAGTGGTCTGGGAAAGTCAAACATTCAGCATAGAGTTTCAGGTATGCACATATTACCTTGGAGTTTAAAACTTGTCAACACTGTGCTTTTTATGTTTCATGGAGTAGCGGAGAGTGTATGTTTGGCTGACAGCTGATTAAAGGGATCTTTACACATCAGTATACATTATTTTCTGACTTCCAAAGAAAAATGAATAGCATTAAAATAAAGATAGAGATATTAAAAAATGTAGGATTTTAGTTTAAAACTGTCACATTAATTCAGGAACTGTTTCATGAGCTTTTAAATGTATCATGAACTTTGGAGTTGCTTATGCTGATGTAATACTAGATTTTTTTCAAAGAATACTAGATTACCTGGATAAACAATAGTCAAATTTTGTTGTTGCTTTTTGGGTGGAGTTTTTTGTTTTTGTCGTTCTTTGAATAAGCAATCCGGCTGTGCAGAGCAGCTTTTTCATACCCGTAATTGTCTGATTTATATGCCCTATCAGAAGTCAGTATGAACTGATGCAAAAACTTGCAGCCATTCTGTGTACCAAATTCTGTCTCTATGCAAGTAAAAAAATGACGTCATATTACAAAGAATTTGCTAAATCCTGATATGCTTTTAGTTTTTGTGAATACTTCAACCTTGATTTAATCCTAGACACATTATGGCACTTAGTATGCTGTCATCTAATAAAAATGAAGTAGTCTGTTTATTGCTGTTAATACTGTTTCCTGAAGCAGAAGGGAGGTCCTATTTTGAAAGACACCTCTGGGCTGTCAAATTTATAGCCAACACTTCAAAAATGTCATTTTGTCAAACAGTGTACTTTTAGAATTTATTAGATCATAGAATTGCTGTAAAAGTATCAATTCACTTTAAACTTGTCAGGGACTGCTTCTGAATCTAGTGAGAAAAATTCTAAACTTACAATGGTTTTTATTTTTTAAGTGCGTGTATTTTATATGACAGGAGCCTTGAAAATCTGATATTGTATTGCAATTTTGGGGGTATATGCAACTTTATCATCTTTCAGTGTTTCTTAAATAGCTCCCATAATAGCAGTACTGCTGGAGTTACTGATCAATAATAATGTGGTGTCTGTAAGTGTGAGCACTTCTTCCTCCTCTGACTTTTTTTTGGTCTTGTTCACAGACTCTTGGCTCCCAAATGTGAAATAATTCAAGAGTTGTCACAATTGTACCCATTTGAGCTGGTGCTGGGAATGAACGGAAGAATATGGGTAAAAGCAAAAACAGTTCAACAGACTTTAATTATAGTAAATATTTTGGAAGCCTGTGAATATATGACTGCAGAACAGAGAAAACAAGCCCTTGCCAAACTGTCAGGGAACTGATAAGAAAAACCTTGAGGATTTGTTTGTAATGACTGTGGAGTGTTTTGGTTATTTTTGTATTCAGATTTATATTAAAAGCCTTTTTTTAAATGAAGTACTAGGCTTTGGTTGTTCTTCATTGGTTGTTCTTCATTTCCCTTCTTTATCTGCTCAACTTGTTTTTGTGTTGTTTAAGGAGTTTGTTTTGACTCACCTTTGTGGTTATGAAGCCCTGTTTATGTCATGAATTTTCTGACTAATAGGAAGATAGTCTTTAGAGGCTTTCATTAGCTCTGAATTTTGAAGCCTAACTACTTAGGTCTTCTTTTAAAAACTGGTCATTTTGTGAGCTGCAGGTATTTGTTTTTATAGTTTCTAAAATTTCAAACAACCCGTGTTTACTCAGGATAGCAAAAAGTATCCCATGGGTCATTTATTTTGATTGGGTGCTCTATTTAGACAGTGACATGAAGTAATTATTTAATATATTATGAAATTTGTGAATAGAAATGCAGGTAGAGAATACCAGAAACTAATTGTAGGGCGTAGCGTGAAATTATCACAGGGTGATAAGGCAGATGATCAGATAAGACCAAAAATATGTTTGCAGGGACATTATCACTTTCCCTAAGAGATTACCTGCCCAGTAGTATTAAGAACATAGTGATTAGGATATCACAATAATAGCCATGTGTTTCTTGATTCAAGACACTGATTTCTTTAGTAATAGCATAAAGATGCCATAGAGCTTTGCTAATATTTAACAAAATCAGCATTTCTGAATGAAGCTATGTTTGGCTTCTTTGTGTAACAGTCCCTCCAAAGCATATAGAGGTGTGCTGTCCTAGGAAGGGTAAGCTCTCAGTGAGTTTTAGTATGTGAGTAATTTGCTACAGTTCTGAGAAAGACAGCCCTGGATTAATGGAAGGAACTGATGCCTTCTTCCTGTGGGAGAAAAGCTTGATTGTAGGTACCTAATGGACTGCTTGCAGCTCTTAGGCAGTCATTTAGATCTGTGATGTTCTGTAGTTCTTAATAAGCTGAATGGTTTAATAGCAATAATTAAAAGAAATTACTAAAAGTGAATTAATTAGGATAAGTTTGAATACCGTCCTAATTAAAGTGGAAACATATTTTTTCCTGTTTATTGTGTATTTCATCCAAAGCTCAGTATATGGCGTTTGATGATAGGGTTGTCTTTGGCATCTCTGACATTGCTTCAGTTCAGAGCCAGCTCCTCTGAGTCATCTGTAATGTGCTTACCTAGGGCTTCCCCTGTTCAACAAGAGCAACACTCTAATTAGGTTTTCATGTGAGTCAAATGGCTGCAATTCAGAATTCTTTGTGAATTTCACTGGTCTCCTTATTTAGCATGTAGGGCATTGCTCATCTGGCTTGGTAGGTCTTTAGTCATCTTTCTTCACCTCTCATTCCCAGTTAAAGTGATTTTCATTTATATCTCATAAACCTTTTGGGTCTGTAGTCTGTCTCTTACTACACACGAGAAGCTGTAAATTAATCAGGTTTTCAATAACTGTTCTTCTCTAGAGTTTTTTAAATTCCAGCTACCCAGAGCCTCTGCAGCTTGTCTGTTACTGGAACAATAGCTGGCATAGGCAGAAAAGCATTTGCCAAATTTATCTCAGGGTGCTAACTTTTTTTTTTTGTGAATTGTTCTTACAACAGTAAAACTGCAGGAATGGGAATGACATAGATCATTTGCTGGACAGTTGTGTCTTGAAATGAAATTAGCCTTACTACTGCCCTTTACCTAAGCAAATTCCTTTCCTTTCCAAAGGCCTGCATTCCAAGCTTAACCTGCAAGATAAAAGTGAACAATTCCCTGTTAAAATGCTGGCTTGGTAGTGCAGCACAGCAAATGGCAACCTTGAAAGTTCTCAACATAATCAGTTCACTTTCTCATATCACTGTCACCCATTTATCACCCAAATACAAATTTAGTTAAATCAAGAACAGGATGCAAAATGCATTAAAACTGTGATTTTTATTAATTTAGCAAACTTAAATAACCAAAAAGTTCTTGGGTTTTATCCCCTACACAATCATTCTACACTTAAGTTTGTTTGACAGTTTGTACAGTGAAAAAAAATTACAGTGGATGTGAACAAAATGGGTGTGGGGAAAAATGCTTGGAAGAAAGTACACTTAAATACATTATTAACAGAAGACAATATTCATGTTTTGGTTTTTTTTTTTTTAACTTGGGCAAAAGAACATTCCTCAAACCAACTACAATTTGACAGGCTTTATCTAACAAACCAAACATTCAGGCAAAATCTAAACAATATCTTTGCAAGCTGTTAGTTCTATGTTGGTTTCTAAACCAGTCATGAGGAAGGGTTATGGAGTCTTAATTTTAGCTTCTAGGAAGAAAGGCTGATCATGATTTAGTTATGAATTCTGTTGGAAGTCTTCCACATTCCCATTAAAGGCACATAAACCCCAATACTTTTGGAAACAGGACTTGCAGAAGGGATGCTGTGGACTTGAAATCTACCTTGTTAAGTAAGTAGAACATCTTTTCTGTTGCATTTCTCCATGATGTTCACCCATATCAGGTTAAGTCATATTTAGAGTTGTTTATTTCAGCTACTCTGTGATTGTGCATTGGATACTTTGTTCTATTGCTTTTCTTTCAGGCTGTTGTGATCAAGTTATATAAAAATGGTAGATGTCAACATGAAAATTGTTCATATGCCCATGAGAGATGAGCATAACCTCTCAAAAAGAAAGTTCATCAAGAATTAAACAGAAAATGGCATTGAAAACACTATTTACATAGTTTGTGGCCTTTCTTAGGTTGATGTATAAAGACCAAGAACAAATACTATCACAAAATACAGAAATGCAGTGTTGAAATTCAGTTTGATAGTAACACATTAGTGTTTTGCTCTAGCAGAAGAAAGTTACACAGACAAATAGTTCAGTGTAATAAGAGGATTAAGAGCTCAGCTCTCAGGCTATGGTTAGAGTGTGGCTGTAGCTCTGCTAGATTAGAAGTTTACTGTGCCTAACTACTCGTTACAGCCTTGCCACCAGGAGTTGGAACTGTGGCTTGCTGGCATGTATATTTGATTCCTAGCCAAGTTCTGTCACATTGGTATCAACACTTCTAATACCAGTTATTTGTGGTTTTATAACATGATGTTCTTTAGCAAAAGAGGTTGTGGAATTTTTCTCCCAGATTTTAAATATTAAGAGCAGTTCATCTTCTACTGGACAAGGTAAAATTTGTTAGAGAAAGACCAGTTTTTGGCTTAGAGCTTGGACAAATACTTCTGAGTAACAGCTAAATCAACTGGTTGTTTTAAACCTTAAAAACTGATCACCTCCAATGCTTACATGAAAAGTATTTACATCAGATTTTCTAGCTACATACAACCACCTTGGTTGTATTAACAGCACAAGCTGTCTTGTCCTTACTCGTGATTTCTGTAGATGGTAAGATGCATAGCTACTCTTGTAGTCCATAGTGAGAAATTAAACGTGCCAGTTTTATCACAACTTGTAAGAGAAAGAGCCTAGAAACCTGTTGAGTGCCTGGATTTTAATAGAAACTACACAGTAGTTGCAGGTGATTAATCAGGATCACTGCAGAATGACTTCCTCTGATGTCCTGATTTTGCAGAAATGCAGTTACTGCCTTTTCAGTGATATCTTTGTGGGTAATTTGGGATGTTCAAGAGCCTGGTTTTGCTTCTAGAGCCTGAGGCTTGATCACTATTCTAGTGGCTTGAATAGTCATTAAAAATAACTTTTTTCCACTGGTCTTCAGTGTCCTACCTAATATGAGAATATTAAAACAATCAGAGTAACTTTATTTGTAGCACTGCAGTAAACAAGGGACAAACTATAGACCACAGATTCCATTTTGCTTACACTTAGTAATTACCCTTACCTGACACAAGGATATTTAAAGACTGAAAGGACAGTGGGAGGACTAATGACCTCATCTGCACTTTCCAAATGCCTTGGTTATCTTTTGTCTTGTAAATGGTAGGCTTTACTGTGATTCAGTGTTTATTAGGTTATTGCGAAAGAGATTTGTTGTAAGAATCTGTATACCCTCTGAAAAGACTTACTAATTCTTTCTTCCTGTTCTTGTCCAGATGGAGGGTATTGCACCAATCTCATCTTGGTGTCCCCTTGTGAACTGCTTATGTGAAGGAACTAATTTCAAAAGACCTGTATTTCCTTTGCTTTCTTCTGTGACTGCTGCACCTTGATCTTAGCTAAGATAAATCTGAGATTCTGTGTCTAGGCTGACTGGCGTGTTTATTTCCTGAGAATGAGGATGAGGTTGAGAACACCCGTACATGTCACTGGACAGCCTCCAAACAAGAGACAGCTTCTGCCTGGCCTATGGGGATCTGTGTCAGTCTGCATCTGTGTGGCTTTGCCTTTAGTAGCACATAGGTGAAAAGTTCAGGTTGTTTTTTTTTTTTTTTTTGTATCTACATCTAATCTTATTGGCTTGGTATTGAAAGTCTGAATGAGTCTGGAAGTCCTTTTACAGACCTAGGGCCTAAATCCCACCACTGTCTCTCCTTGTCTAAGAGATCTCCTGTTTCCTCATAGAAAAGACAGTTTCTTTAATACAAGCCATTTGTTCTAACAGTGCCCTTGGTCTAAGGCTGATCTATACAAGCATGATCCAACAAGAAGAACTCCTGAAATAATGCACAGCTTTGTCATTCTGTACATGAATTGAAAGTTTCGTAATACTAGATCATGTTTTAGCATAGCTAGCGATACAGCACATTCTGACTTACAGGCATGCCAGGGAAATGTAATTAACTGATGTACAAGCAGTTTACAGACTGATTCTCCTCATTCACTGCTATAAAACTGAATTATGAAGACAGGAAGAGAAGGGCTGAATGCTGTTTTTAAGAACACTGTTCAAAACCTGGGAACTTGAAGATTAAATATTGGTATCTGTTGCTTTGTGAAGTGTGTATGTGTTAGAGAGTTTATTAGTCTCTTTTTTAAGATGAAAAATACATGAATAACATGTGAATAGGTGCATGGAAAAATTCACATATAATAGATCAATCTTAATATGATTTTGTCAAGAAGGAAAACCAGAAAACCAAAGAAGTCAAATTCCCATTCAGCTTTCCTTCCAAAATTTCACTACTTTTCTGAAGCAATGGAGGCAAAGATATTCTAATAAAGACAAAGTAATTGTTGTTGCAACTCCACTTAATGCAACACAGTAGCTTTTCAAGGAAAGCAAGCTTTTCTGGAGGTGTGGGTAGGGTAGGGAAGGTTAGATTCCAGTCTTTTCATGACACCGTATTTCTCTGATTTCTGTGTCTATTAGATGTGTGCATGCATTCAAAGGATTCTGCTGCTTTGTAAAGTAGGAGGCTATTCCTGGATGGAATCCAGATGTGTGGGCTCAGATTTTGCTGCATTTTTTGGTAACATTTTTACAATAGGGACAAATGATATCAGTCACTTCTGAGATGAACTGCTTGTTATTCTCGCCTGGTGCCTTGTCGTGGGCTCCTGCCCAAGGCAAAGAATAAATAGCTATTTTCATGTTGTGGTAGGTAGGGCTTTTTCCTCCTCAGCAATATTGGCTACCTTGGAATTGTGAAGGCCAGCTGCCAGGTTGTTAGAGGTGTAATGTGCAGGAGTATCATTAAGAAAAAAGTTCATTTTGTGTGCTTACCATAGAAACAAAAATAATGGAGCTGCCATTCTACCATTGCCAAATGTTGTCAGCTTGGTCCACAGCCATGGTAAAATTCAGAAGAAAGAAATCTTGACAGCATGCAAACTCAGGGTTTTAATTATACAATGACGACCAACAAATGGACAAAAAAATTGCCAGTCTTTTTTTTTCCTCATAATGTTTTTCTAAAGATTTATGTGTCAGCATGGCAGATATATATCTATTTTAATGCTGATTGACTTTCTAAAAAATTACAAAGTCACTGCAGCATATTATGTTTGGTGTTGACAGAGAACTGACCCACACTGATTAAGGAGAAAAAATTGAGATATTGTTTCATGTATTTTCCAGGAAAAAGGCAGCCACAAATTCTTAATCCTTCCAAATTCCTCATCTCTTTCAGGCAGTCTGGTAATGCTGTTTCTGCCATGAGGTTTGCTTTCCATGTGTTATTTTGGTTTTTTATCGCTGCTAAGACTTTAGTGCTTTTTATAATCCATTTGATTTCTAAAAGAACATGTGTAGATAAAAGCATAACTACCACAGTTTTGGGCAAAAAGACTCAAAATCTTTTCCTTACAACTGCCTGAGCCCATGCCATTCTGACATGTGCAAAGCAACATGGTGCAATAGGCTCTGTCTTGCAGAACCTGCTGTTCCATGTGCCTTTCTGGCAGCACACGGCTGCTGCTGTGCTCTGCTGTAGGAGCAGAGTGATAAGCTAAGGCCATTTTGTCTAGTTAAGTTTGGATTGTGGTGAAAAACAGTGGTTGATGGAATGTAGACACGCCACTACCCCCAAAAGAGTTATGTTCATTCTCCTGAGCTACTGTTGTATTACAGACCAGACTGTTCTGTCATTGCTACTGCCCTTTTTTTTTTTTTCTTTTTTCTTTCTTTCCCCCCCCCCCCCCTTTTTATGTGGATTTTAGGTGCCAGGTTAACAGGACACCTCAGGAAATAGTCCCAAGGTAGTGAAGACGAGTCCTCTGCGTTTGTGGTTGGAGTGGTGCCTAAGGACCACAAGCATCTGAAGAGCGTGTTTGTTAAACGGCGTTGTGACATGTTATTGGCTGGCTTATCTGAGCAAGTATATTCTTGAATGCAATATATATGCAAACATTTTAAGTGCCCCATTAATCAGATTAGTTGAGTGATAAGCTCACTACATTCTTGGACTCAGGTCGTTATGGGTTGGGTGCTTTTTTTTGCCTTGCATATTTAAGCAGTGTATCCCATAATGTATTTCGCTTCTTTCTTTGCTTAGCCAGACGCTACAGTAGCCCCGAGAGGGGACGATGGGTTCCGAGAGGGAGCAGAAGGCTTCCGGCCGCTAACGGCGGGGCTAATCCCGCTGGCCGCACCGGCGCAGAGCCGCCGGGCCCGGGGGCACCGAGCGCGGCCGGCGGCGGTGCGTGCGCGGAGAGCGCCGGGGGCGGTGCCGGCGGCCGCGGGCCCGGAGCGGCGGCGCTGTGAGTGCGGGGCCGAGGGGCCGCGGTGCGAGTGCGGGGTGTGCTGTGAGTGCGGGCGGCGCTGTGAGTGCGGGGCCGAGGGGCCGCGGTGCGAGTGCGGGGTGTGCTGTGAGTGCGGGCTGCGCTGTGAGTGCGGGGCCGAGGGGCTGCGCTGTGAGTGCAGGTGCGGGGCCGCGTGTGCGTGCGGCTTGTCGGGGGTGGGCGGGCCAGCGGGGCCGCAGAGCGGGCGGCGGGAGGGCCACGGAACCGCGTTGACCCGACCGCGTTGTCCCGTCCTTCCCACGGGCTGTCCCCCCACCGGGCTGTTCTGTCCCTCCCCACTGGTCCCGGGTCGCGGCCGCAGCGCGGCGGCGATCCCGGGCAGCGGCCGGGGACCCCCGCGGCTCTCGCCATCGGACCTCTGCTGCCCATCCCGGGCTGTCCATGTTTGAAATATGCTTATGGCTGTCCTCGCCGTTTAACCTTTCGGGAGATCCCTGCTTGCTAAGCAAACTTATCCCGTGTGTAAGTAGGCACATTGGGATCCGTGAAGGACGAAGAGGCTCCGTGCTTCGTTTCTCATTTCATTCGTGATGCTCTGGTTGCGTCCTGAGTGCAGTGGCTCAGCTCAGGAAATCTATCCACCTTTGAGGTGCTCGAAGGACAGCTTGGAGCTTTCCCGGCCTTTTATAACCATAGGGGCACTGTTCCTATCCTGGTTCATAGCAGGCAATGAAAGGTAAAACAAGGTTGTGGGGAAATTATTCTGCACTGGGTGTGTGGCAATGTGTTGCAGCCTCGTTTATGAATAGAGCCCCTCTGCCATTGTGTCCATTTTCTTGTCTTTGCTTTTAGTAAAAATTTGGTGTTCTAAATTGTATAGTATGAGAAAAGTTAAAATATAGGCAAGACCTAAGAACCCAAAAAAGTGGAGAATTCTTAATTTAAGCTTGAATCTCAGGACTTAGAATTCTTGGATCTGCTGGGTGGGAACAGGAGGGATTGCTTGCTGCCTAGCACCTGCTCTGCTTTCAGTAAATGCTGACTTGTGTTATTAGTGGGTCTGTTGGTATTCTCTTTCCTCTGCCACCTCTGCAGACTGACACAGGGTGCAGTTTTCCTGCTCTGGAAAGCAGGAAAGCAGACCAAGCAGAGAGTTCATCCTGTATTATCTTCGGATAGGTACTTTTTGCAGTTCTGTGCTCCATGAAATATCTCACATCTTCATGGTATTCATTCACTGACTGATCAGACATCTGAATTTTTCCATACCTAGTGTCTAGCTTCCTATTCCCTCTCAATACACCAAGAGAGCTGGAAGATTTCCAAAGTGGTGTTCCAGAGCTCTTTGCTCTCCCTTGCTCAAAAGAAAAGGCTTGTTGAGATGCTGGGTTTCTTTAAAACAGTCTGAGAATGGGGGTAACAACTAACTTTGTTTGCTTGACACAGCAAGCTTTTCTACAGCTACAGCCAAGGACACAGAATTCAGTAGTGAACCATGCACGGATTGGGAAGAAACCTAAAAAGATTATTGTTATTCTCAACACAATGTGTGGTTTGTTAGGACTTTACAATGGCAAAAAGAAAAAATAATCCCTTGTGTTTGAAAATTGCATTTATGCCACAAGAAATGCTAGGAGCATTGGCTACAAGCTATACATTGATTTTGGTATTTACAGGCCAATTTAAGTTGGAAGAGTCCTCCTAGGTTTCTCCAGTCAGATCCCTGCTTCAGGCAGGGCTAAGTTTGAAGGTCTGTCAGGATGCTGCATTTTGTAATCCTTAATGCTATTTAAATGCTCATGAAATCTTGATGAGCATGTTACCACGTTATTGTGAATTGTAAATTTTTTTATAGGACTTAGCTACAAAAGTATTTGTAATCGTGACTCATTTGAGGGGGGGACGGAATGTCTCATAAAAAATCACCTCAACTTGTTTGGGATACGCAAGTTCTGACAAAGCTCTGAAACATTTTTAGGCTTGATATGGAACATCTTGGGGAAGCTGGAGTGAGAGAGAAAGGAAGAACAAGCAATGGTCGAACCCACTTTAGGCTAGAGAGTATTTGCTAGTGCAGACCAACTTGTAAGAGTATTTTCTTTTTAGGAAAAATATGCAAGGAAATCTATTTGCTACTCTGACTCGTATTAGCATCTTGAAAACAGAGACTTTCTTCTTGGTTTTTTTTTTCCTTTTTTATTTTTTTGGACACAGCTGCAATGGGTCCTGTTTACTGTTAAAATAAATGTTTAAGGATAGCTGTCCTCTGAATAACAATTTTTTCTTTGGTTGTGGGTGGGAGGGAAATGAGACATCTAGAAAACAACGTTTTAACTGGTCTTGACAAAAGTGAAGACCATCCACTGGCACTTAAAACAGGATTAAGATTAAGCTTGTTTAAATTCTAGTTAACTGAGTACTGACAGGCCAGAAAATAACTCACTGTTATTTTGTAGATCTCTGGTGGTCACCGCAAAAACATACACACAGAAAGATGTTTTTCCTTTTTTCTTTGGACTGTACTGTTTAAAGAGGAATGTTCATTATTTTCTGGAAATTTTAGCAGCTGAGAGATTGAAGATCTGATAGTCCTAGAGAAAATGACACTTTTTAGCAAAGGGGTGTTGCCATTTAAGCAGGTAACTGACCATGGAAGCACTGGGTTAATTCTCTAGTACAGCCTCTATACTAATAATTTTTTTGCTAATACTGTGCATTGTGATGACTTTTTAATTTTTTCCAGGGTTGTTTGTATTACTTTGGCATACGTTGTGCATGTGTGAAGGGGTTAGATGAGAATAGGCTGAAACACAGGGAAAACATTACTTGTAAAAACCCCCAGTTCTACAGAAGAGCATGGCTTATCATGCAGATCTAAGAGTTTTGTTCTATGTTCCCAGCTTCAGAAAAGCTTTCTGTAATTCCTATTCCCTGTACCTACCCACCCATAAAAAGAGTAACCATATGTTCAGTTAAAAAAAAAAAAAAAAAAAAAAAAAAAAAAAAGAGAGGTTGAATGATTAAGATAGCTTTAAATGGGTCTTGGGCTGGGCTGGAGAGCCGTGCTGTGTAGTGTCGCGGCAGGGTGGCCGGGGCAGGGATTGGCAGGGTGGGAAGGCCAGGCTGGGATCGGGCTCCTCCCCAGCCCCGCCGCTCGCCCCGGGCAGCGCAGCTCGCTGCTCTGTGCCTGCGGGAGCCGCGCTGGCCCCTGCTGCTGGCCGGCCTCAGCAGCCTGCATGGGTTCTGGTGAGTGCTGCACCCCTGCTACAGGCTTGCCGGATGCTCTCCTGGCCCTTCTCATGGATTATGGCTTGTGGGATGCTTTCTTGTGTCTTCTTATTGCTGCTCGGTGGTTAAAAACTTGATCGCGAGGCAGTTGTGTTTGTATTTCGAGGTAGGAGGGAGGGTTGTGAAGTCCTTTTGAGCTTCAGATTAACTTAATAAACAGCAGCTAACCAGAAATGAAGCTGCTAGTCGTAAATGCTCAGCTGTTTTCCAGACAGCCTGGGCACTTGGGGTTCAATGACATGGTGCGTCAGGGCTCAGCCTGTCTCGTTAGCAAATGTTTTAATAATCCTGCCTGCTGCTTCCCATGCATATTTTTCAAAGTGGCTCATTATGATGTTTGCTTAGCAAGGGAGGAATTTAGGTATGACCCTGCAGAGCTGCATTTTCCTTCTTTCTATTTATATAAATAGCAAAAATTCCCGTATTTGAATAAGGTTGGGGGTTTTGTCACTGTGTGGAGACCAGAGTCCAACTAAACTGGAGAGGTGTATTGACTACACTTAATGATCTCCTGGATCAATAACTACTGATTGGAAGCTTACTTTTAGAGATGCTGTTTGTGCTAATGAAAATGAAAAGCTATGTGAGAACTACTTATTAATCACTTGCCACAAATTTTGTAACATTTTTGTACATAAATGATGTGCACAAGAGATTAATACTTGAGTCCCCCTCCGCTGCCCATAACTATACATTTTAAAAAACACCCACTTCTTGACCTGACGAGATTGAAATCCAAACAGTTGGGTAATCAAACTCTAGGAGGGAGCAGGGCTTTAGCCTTTTGGGTATGCCACAGAGATTTTAAGTCTTAACGCAGGGATATTGCTGCATTACATACATGTGGAATTATATTTGCATCATTCCAAAGGCTGGGGTCAGAATGGTCTCTGATAGGTGTGAGAGGCAGATATTAAAAAATGTCATTACAATGTGACTTCATGGTTGAAAGAAGTACATAAAGAATGCAGATACGGTCAAGGAAGTTTTGCCTTGGTTAGAAATAAGTGGTGAAATAGGGTAGGATCTGTTCTCTTATCTGCATAATGTTTGTGTAAACTGGCCTTGTTTCTTGCTCAGGATCATGAATTACTTACGTTTTTAGATACCATGATACTGCCTCCCTTGAAATCAAGTACACTGTTATAAAAAAAAGTGATTGTTTTGTTTTGTTTTTTGTTTGGTTGGTTGTTTTGTTTTTTTTGTTTCCCAATGTTGCATTTGTTTATCAGTAGTATTCTGGAGCTGGGTTTAAGGATAGAAAGGGGTTTTCTCACAGAAAATTCTGGGCACAAAAGTGAGGAGGTACTCCTAATTGGTTCTGAATTCTGGCAACAGATAGCTGTGGGGATAAAGATCATGTATATGTCTGCTTTATTGACAGTCACAGTTCAAAAGAGTAATTAATATTTTCTTACATTTACTGGGGTGGGGACCTCACCCCTAAAAAAGTATATACAGACAGCAATATTTACCAAAATATTCTATCAGGAAATAGGGTTTTTGTGAAAAAAATTAGTTTCTCCATAGTGTAATGCTGCAGTTATGTGATTGCAAATATACGGCGGTTGTGATATAAGTGTACAATGACTTCTTATGCTGCCAAAACTCCAGTGACTCTTGGACCAGTTATTACTCAGAGCTGGATCTTGAACTTTGTCCACGAGGCAGGGTCTGTTGTGATTTCCAGCATCTTCATTAACTGATACTGCCTCACTGGAAGCCCTTTCCAGGCTTGTGAAACACTTGCAAGGGTCAGGATTAGGCTGTGGGGGGTTTATGGATGGAAGGCGGTTAAACAACATGAGCCACCAGTTTTAAACCACAAATAGGGTTTATACTTTGTAATGGTTCCCACTGCAATGCTATCAGCATATTCCAGCTGGTGAGTGTGAGTTTAGGCTGTTTGTTCCTGCTGTCCTTTCTGCTTTAGCAAAAGTAGTAGTGAGTTAGCATAGAGGTGCTGTCCCGGGCATGTTTGTGATGTCGAATCACTGGATAATAAAATGGTTGCAAGTCTACATTTTTCTGTCTGCAGGCATGAGCTCTAAGTTTGGCTTTGTGCCTGCTTTGGTTCTCAGTGGGGGGAACTGTAAGGAATGTGAAAGGTTACCAGTTATGATGAAGCAGATAGAGAAGGTTTAGATTTATTTTTTTTCTAAGTCTTCTATAGTATATTTGTGAAGTTCACTGTTTAATATAGATTAGTGTGTGTAAAACATTTAATCTACAAATTATTCTCTCTTTTGAAAGAAACTGCTGTCTTGCTGTAATAATTTAGATTACTGATAATGTACAGGTCATATTATTAGAGGCTCTTTATTACACACATAGACTTTGATTATCTTTTTCCTCCTCATTGCATCTGAGCACTTAAGTATTAGTGATTTTGTCTGGTGGCAGGGAAGGACAAGAATATCTTGTTAATATCTAGTTTTGATGTGGATCAGGCACAGAACTGGAATGTAATCTCTATCTTTTAAAACCCATTTCAGTACATTAATAAATATACAGATCTTCTCCATTAAACCAAAAATACCTGTATGAGCTTTTAGTTGTTTTAATCCAATTCCTCCTCCTCTGGCATCATTGATGTCCAGTGTCAGAGCTGTTCTTTCTTTCTCTTTCCAGAAATGTCCTTCCTGCCTGACCTGGGGGCCTTCACCATGGGCATGTGGTCTGTTGGCCTCGGAGCCATTGGTGCAGCTGTGACAGGGATCGTCCTTGCTAACACTGACTTATTTTTGTCCAAGCCAGAAAAGGCTACACTGGAGTTTTTAGAGGAGATAGAGCTAAAATCTTTGGGACCAGGTAAGATTCTGGCTATTTCAGACCATGTTCTTCAAGAATTGGACTTTTATAAAACCTCTCTAAGGCCAGTGTTGGAAGCAGTTTTCTTAATCTTTCCAAGTTATGACATGTAGTTGGGTGCCCTTGATATCCAGTAGTTGTGGTGAAGGAAAAGCAACCAAAACTGTTATTTCTGGATGAAATAAGACACACTTCTAAAAATCCATAATGGAGTAATCTCCTCTTATACGTATAGATTTTTTTTTTTTGTTAGAACTATATTTGAATGTGGAATTGTCTGCAGTGCTTTGTGTTGATCTGTAAAGCATTAATTTTTATAAACAAGAACGACCAATATTATTGTTGGTGTTGTTTCTTCTCTACAAACAGAACAAAGGACATTCAAAGCAGGTGAACTGTGGAAGGAGAATGGTGCAGTGATCATGGCTGTACGAAGACCTGGATGATTTTTGTGCAGAGAGGTACTTGCTTGGCTTGGGGATTAATTAAGAAGAGTTGAGATCTGCTTGCATAGATAGTCTGTAAATAAAGGGAGGGGATGTATAGGACAGTCATCAAATACACCTAAAATGTCTGAAAGGTTTTGTTTCAAGGTTAAGTATGCTGGTAGCTGGTAACCAGTTTCAGTTTCCTTTGCAGCTGGTTTGTACGGTCCAGGTTCTGAGCTTTTTCCTTCTGAAGGTGATGGTTACATGATTTTTATATCTGCCAGGGACCAAGCCCATGGCAATTAGAGAGGGAGATTGCACAAGATTCAGTTGGTAATGAGCCTTATGGGCTATTTATATATATATATCTAGTCCAAAATTAGTCTCTGTGAGCCAGGTAGTTTCTGGTCAAATGCAGCCCAAGACTGGATTGGCAGAAAGCCATCAGATAAAGCTCATATGCAAAAAAAAAGAGGTGTGCAAGGAGGGAGTACATTTCTGTTCTGGGTGCTAAATGTAAGGCAGGAAGGTACAGACTCTAAAGATAAGGAATTCCTGTTCCATAACAAGGTGGGGTGGAAAACAGATTTTGATCCTTGAGTTGACAGTAGGCTCCTTGGGTGGAGCTCCTTGGAAGCAGACACCTAAAATACGATTTGAATGTTCCAAGTGCCTGGGAACAGCCATAGCTTGCACCGTGGACATTATGTTTCTCATAGCTGTAGGGAAAAATAGTTATTATGTTGTTACTCACTAGTCTATAAATGGAGTAATTAATATTGTAACCTCTTCATTAAGGCATGTGCTCCCATCAGTACTAACTGCCTAAATAGGTGTAGACTTCATAGAAGGTTAAAGTGCTTTGCTCTCTGAACAGGTGTAGCGTAGGCGGGAGGAGAATGCATGTACGTGCCTGACGCTGGAACTTTCACACACACTCAGTCAGGAATCCAAGAGTGATTTTTTTTAGTAGAAGTATTACTGAAAGTTTCACATTTTCCTGTCTCTTCATCCGTGTTTGCTCCTTGGTTCTCCATGGATCTAGAAGTCCTGCAAGCCGTTCATTTAGGGTATTTCAGTTAGGTGACTGAGAGTTATCATATGTCCATGATCACTCATGGAACTGTGTCCATATTTTTAAAGTGTGGAGTTGAGTTTTTTGATGGGAATTCTGTCCTGTAAAAATGACCTTTCTTCATGGGAGACAGGAAACATATTTTCAGTGCACACTCTGATCTGTTCAAAACCTCAGGGATCTTTGTACAAACTGTGGGAATTGAGATTCCTTTAGGAGAACAAAAAGCCCAGCAGATGATTGGTGACACCTTACACACCAGAAAAAGTGGTTTTGCTTCTGGGATACTGTAAGTCTATGAAGAAATTCCCTGGGTTTTTTTACTGGCGGATTTAGGAAGGAGAGTGTATCTTCATTACTTACTTTAAACTTGTATAGCCTGTGGCTGCATAGAGCCCTCAAAATACTTCGCAGAAGGACTGATAATGATGGCTGTCAACTTGGAAAAAAAGATTGAGAACTCTGAAAAAGTTAAGTGATACGCAGGCATTATATTTTTACCATTCTCAAATACTTCAAAAGATAATTGAAACCCTATTACAGGCAACGTATATCTACAGCTTTAAGTTAAAAATATGTTTTATCCACTAAATGCTCAGAAGAATCTGCTTCCTCCATGTTAAACAAAGAAAATTGTAATGAATCTGATGAAGAGCTGCCTAGGAGTATAAGTAGCTTAAATGTTACAGGTCTGTTTCTGGTTTGTGCCTCAAGCTAGAATTTGCGTGTTTCTGATGGTCTTGAAATTCAAAGTGAAGCTTTCCAACCTCCATTTATTGACTGAAATGTTTGGGTTTTTTCCTTTGCTTAGGAGGCTTCTGAGCTCTCCTCTCTGAAACCCCAGCTGTCCAAGCTGGGTGTCCCTCTCTATGCTGTTGTGAAAGAGAAGATAGGGACCGAAGTGGAGGATTTTCAGCATTATTTCAAAGGAGAAATCTTTCTGGATGAAAAGGTATAGTGAAGTTGGTGTTCTCCTTTTGTTTAAAAACAAATCTATGAATTTCCTCTTGGAGGAGCTTGTATAAATAAGTCGAATGTAGTCTGATTGAAAAAGGATTTAGTAGCACTGTAGTTTGAGAAGTTAATTGGCTTTGTTTTTCTATATTTATACATCCTGCTGAGCTTACAAACTGCAGTGTAGCTATGCACTGATAACATGCTGTTGCAGGATTATTCCTCCCCTTTAACAGGTAAACAATACGGCCTGCAATATTTATTCCTTTCTTTCACTTCGTGACTCACAGATGTTTATCATGTGCAAATCAAGGTTTGAAGGAGACACATATAATTAATTCATGATGTATGGGCCAGATTGCAGTGATATGGCTTGTCCTGGTACACTGGCACGTGCTGGATTGCCAATCTCACGTCCTACAGAACCACCGCCCTGCTTTCTCCCTAAACCAGGAGACACATTTAAAAATCATTTGCCTTATGAAGAAAGAATACGTAATACTCAAAATCTACTAGATCCTTTTATTTTATCTCTCTCCCCTGCTTATGTGAAAGAATCAGGCTGAATTTAAAAAAAAAACAACAACCAACTGACCAAAAAAACTGTTTATCACAAAGCACCACTGCTGTCAGCAGCGGGGCTGTAGGTGTATGTGGGGCTTAAGTACTTGTGGATGAGCTTAAAATCCACATGAACGAAAAGTCCTTTTCCCTTTGCTTGCTGACATATTTTCTGTTCCCCTGCAGAAAGGCTTTTATGGTCCACGCAGACGAAAAATGATGTTGTCAGGCTTTTTCCGCTTGGGAGTTTGGCAAAATTTCTTCCGTGCTTGGAGAAGTGGATACAGTGGAAATCTGGAAGGAGAAGGATTCACGCTGGGAGGTGTATATGTGATTGGGGCAGGAAGACAGGTACTGCAGGCCATCTAGGAGGCTTTTATCTCTCCTATAAATCAGAAGTTTGTTTCCTGGAGTTGTTTGGTTGGGCAGTGGATCTTTTGCAGGGAGATGTGTCTGAATTTCTCTCTTGTGTCTTTGACTAGGGTGTTTTACTGGAGCATCGTGAGAAAGAATTTGGAGACAAAGTCAGCCTCCCATCTGTCCTTGAAGCTGCTGAGAAGATAAAACCACAAGCTTCATAAGTGGAAAAACAGTTGCACATGTTTCTGATTAGAGCTTGAAATGTAGAATGTATCCATGTCTTGAATGTGTGGTGTAATTGCTTAACTATTTAGGGATCAATGCACAGGAAAGGTTCTCTATTCAAACACAGAAGATGATGAAAATCCTCTTGGATTGTTTTTGGTTCCTTTGCAGCCTTCCAGGTGGTCAGGATTTCGACTGGTCCTTTGTGTCTGACTGTATTTATGAAAGGCTGGGTCTAAAATCTGACCTAGCCTAGATGTTTTCAGTCAGAGACAGTCGGTTGAAAACCTGTCTACCTAGGGAAACACAACTCTGCTAAGGCTGTAGTAATGGAGTACCAGCTGAGGGGAAAAGATAATAAAACTTTATGTAAATGAAATGCCTTTGGTTTTTGCTTTTTCATTAACATGTAAATATATCTGTGTTTCTAGAACACTACACCCTGTCAAAACTCTGAGATTTTGCGTTCAAGACATACCACTATGTCTGCACAGTGAATTTCTTGTTAGTTTACTACTGGCTCTAGGTCTTCTAAGTCCATGTGATTCCCTGCAAGGAAAATAATTGTGACTCGAGGGCAAGTTCCTTTTTGTATTTAAGATTTTTTTTTTAAAAAATTGCATCCTTATGGATGAAATTCTGACTTTTTTTCTTAGTATTTATGTCCAGGTAAAACTGAGTTTCACAAAAAATATTTATATGCTCTTCAGGGTCTCTTCTTCACAGATTCCAGAAACAACACTAGCAGTGAGGATTTTGAGTGATTCATTTTTCATTTGGAAACTAAATAGAAATTGGACTCATGTATGCCACTGTCAGCTGAAATTTGTGTTTGACTGTTTTGGGGGAAGGACAGGATTTGGAGAGTAGAGCAGCAAATTGATTCTGTGATATGGACTTCCTCTATAGAGGATCTCCTCGGAGCCATGGACAGGTGCAGAGAACCATGAAATAAAGAATTGTGCCTGACGGATTCTTTTCCTGGGTTTTACCCCTGAAAGGCAGTATTGGCATCATGTGCTGACACAAGGGCCCTAAAAAGTTCAGAGCATTGTGTGAGTGTCCATTTGTGTGCAGTCTGCATATGGATACTTGGGAGTGCAAGTGGTAGGAAATACAAGAGATGCTAAAAGCAATGGCTGTGAGCTACAGTTTCCTATAGTTGCAAGAGGCTAATAAATAACAATGATCTTACAGTTGGAGTATTCTGGATGGTGGCTTCTGTAGAGTTCTGAGTTCTCTTTCCCATAGGAAGTAGAAAGCTTTGCCATTTCCAGAGAATAGATCTTGCACAAGGACCAGCAATGGAGGTACTGATCTTAGACCTGCATTTCAGGCCTTGTCCCAAGGGCTGTTTGTGCATTTCACATAAACATGAAATGTGAAAGGCATAAACAGTCCTTGGAGAATGGGATGGAAGCCAGATAAATTCCAAGAAATTGAAGATAAAGTGAAGTGCCTGTAGAACCTGCTGCATCTGGAAAGTATCCCTTTACAAGCAACTGAATTCCACCCACTCTGTCAGCTCTGGCTGCCCAGTCAGACTGCAGGGAGCCTTAGATGATGGCAAGGATGCCATGGGGCTGCAGCCCTGCTCTCAGCCTGCCCAAAGGGAGTGGAAACAGAAGCAGGAAGCTATGGTGTCCAGCATTTGGAAAGTTCATTAGAAGTATAATGGCTGTCTAACATATAAATCACTAACACTACCACACGCTGAAGTGTTCCTATAGTGTAAAAACATTTTTAGAAAGGCCCATGAAGTCTTTTAAAGTTTATAAAAATACTCATGGAAACTGAAAGTTCTCTGTTCTGTCAGATTCCCCAGAGGGATGTATACAGAAACCATATCAGCCCGAGGTCTTTTCCTGCTCTGAACAGCATTATTTCCCATAAACAGTTAGTGCACTTCTTGTTTGAAAGTTATATAAGCTTACTTGCATTTCAAAGTTTTCTAACCCTCTCTTTCAGAAATCAAGTCAACATTTGGAGCCCTAGAAGGTGACAATGACATTTGAAATTGTTCTGAAAAATTGTTATTGATAAATCTGATTTTTTTTTTCAAGCCAACCTTGGGATTCTTTGGAGTTGACTCATCCTTTCTGAACCCCATATTGACAAAATAAAAATGTGAAGGATTGAAAATAGGTGGCACATAGGAGCTAGGAACAGATAATTACCATTGGAAACGGGCTAACCCAAATAACTAAAATTAGAGCAAAATAGTAAACGGGGAGCAAATTAAATCTAAGTGAATTTCCAGTACTGCAGACTGAATTTAGAACGTTCACTGAAAAAAAAATACAGTTGTTGATTTTGTTGTGCTAACAGCTACCTCTGCTGGCCTAGTTCCTTGTATGTATTTAATGTTTCGATATTTTTTTCTTTTTAACGTTACATGTTCCCAAAGTCTAAATCACTTTTCAGCATATCAAATATCACATTTTAACACTCAGCTGGTTACTGGAAATTAATATGAAAAAGTTTGTTATTCTGAGATGTGCATTTTGCACCCATGCAGTATGATATTCTATTTATTTTCATCTTTAAGGTTGAAGATGGATCAGGTCGGTGGGAAAGTGCACAAAGTGCAAGGGTAGGGCTTGAGAAACAAAACTCTGCCATAGTAATTTTTCTTCAATCAACTTTTCCTTGTTTGTCAGCTCATTTATCTTTTTTTCAGCACGTGACTGGGGTTAATGAAAATATTTCCAGCATGAAAATGCTGTGAAGTCAGTGATGTAGGTGTAATATAGAAAAGTGCTTTTTATTTGAACTTTAGGGATCACCAATTGCATTTTCTATTTGCAGTGTCGTTTTAGGGCCATTAAAAAGATGGTCTGGCCCAGAGGGTGGTTTTGGTTCTGCATTTTTGTTTCCCCATGTGCGTTATCTGTTCCCATGGCTGTCAGATTGCCTGCCCTTGGTGCCATTCGCGAATATCCACGAGACGGGAATGCCAAGGGCTCCCTGCCATTTTCTGATACCTTTCCTGTGATGCACTGTAGTAGGAAAAAAAAAAGAAAAAAAAAAAAGTTTCTTTTTCTCTCCGCACCGCTGGATGTCACTGCTACCCAGCCAAAGTGCAGGTGAGCGGTGAACTGGGGTTTTCTGCAGCACAAGATTTGCTTAACAGGTTCCAGGAACAGAGCGCTGTAGGATCCGATTCGACTGGAAGAAAGCTCTTGGAAAATCCATCTATTCCTGCGATCTTTTCACTTGTATGGACATTTTCCTTTTAAGAATAACAAACTTGGAGGCAGGATATACTGTGTTGACTGACACGGTCTGTGGTATATAGATATTTCTAAGTGGAGGGAATAAATTATTAACAGACTCACTGCAAGACTTACAAAATGTAACCTACTGCGCTTTTGTGGCACTAATTTCTGCTCCTGCCGGAGTGTGCGTGGCTGCTTCGAGGGGACGGGAGCAGAGAGGTGCGACAGCCGCTGGTAACAGCAGGGGGAGGTGGGGAAACGCTCTGGGACCGAGGACAAACTTAAATCACTGATTCAGCCTGATCCCCTCCAATTTTATTGAGGACCAGTTCCATCCTAATTTATTATTATTCTAATCGATCTCGAATGTGTTATAAAGGCTTCCCCTAAAATATTTCTGCCTTCTCTTTTAGGTCCAGCTACTGATTTCTTTATATTTGAAGTTGCTTAAGGTCTCTCAGTAGCTTCTGTGGGCTTTGTTTCCTTGCACACTCATAATTATCAAAACCACATGACAATTCCAACTACAACTCTGACTTCTGGATGCTTCCCTCCATAAATAGACTTTCTTTTACACAGAAAAATGGTATTTTGTGATAATGTTGAACATATGCAGTGGTGAACAGCTCTGGTCAGACCATTTTCCACCAGCAACGGCTCATGATGATTTCATTAATTTTAGAAAAAACGTTTTGCAGTAGTCAGAGGAAAACAGCATTGACAAACCGTACATGAGTGCCTGCACATGTGCACTTAAAAATTCGGATTTCCTATTTTCATTCCTGCGGGATTATTACACCTCTTACTGCTGAAGTGACTCTTTTAAGAGTGTTCCAATTTGCCCTAGCACTTAGTTAATGGTTTCTGTGATGGATGAGATTTTTACTCCAATTTTCTTGGCAACACAGTGAAGCACTGTGCGGAGATAATGTCAAAGGCAAATAAATGGGACACGGAGAGGCTGTTTGAACCAGCTCCATGCTAACAGTGAACACAGTCAATTCAACTATGCTGTCAACACTAACCATTTTACAAATGGTAAATTGCAAGAGAACCTTATTTTATCGACAAATGCCCTTCCTAATTCCACAGTCCTTACATCCTAAAGCTGCTGGATTTCCCTGAAATTTCCCATTTTCCCCGTTGAATCTTAGCAGCTACTATTGCACCATCGTCCTATCTCTTACAGAATCAGCATACTAGAGCTTTCTGCCTTGGCTCTGGACTTTCTGAAGACATGACTCAGTGCTCTGCGAGATTACTTCAGTACTTCTGAGATGGAGAAAGGAGCTCTTCTAGTTCCTCTCATCCGATAATCTAGTGACCTTTCCGAGCTCCCTTTCCCCTCTTAGAGCCTACTTAAAATTCAGGTAGTTCTTCTGGCTTCTTTTGTCAGCTTTAACACTCAGTTCAATTTTGCTTTGGTTTCCTAAGAAGTCTTGAGCAAGCTTGGGGGAGGCTGGTAAATACTCCCCCTCTCTTTAAAAAAAAATCCAACAACAAACAAAAACCCAAACCCAACCCCCCATTTATTTAAACAACTGCATGTGGGAAAAGAGAAGGAATCTCGATCATGTGAGCGGCGAGTGGGCGACACACTGGTGTGTATCTGCTTTGTCAGACATCAGAAGGGCACGGGTGAGGGGACCCGTGCATTTGCCATTAATTCTAGCACGCTTTTGGTTGTCAGCTTTGATGAGTGGAGAATTAGCACACTAGAGAAGTGCTAAGCTCACACCATTCGATGGCTCGACAGTTCCTTTCATTTCAGTGCGATTGCTGCCGTCTTTGTGAGCGGGCTTGCTCCTGATCCGGGGGGAATAAGGAATTCCTCAAAGTCCAAGGGGTACAGCAGGTGAAGAAGTGCAGACAATACGAGGCAGCCTGTAAGAGCACGCGTGGTGCTGCACTACCTCCCTTGGCCTTGCCTTCCCTCACACAAATGTATTTTCATCGTTAGCGAGGCACTGAAGACATCAGTTCTGCTCTGTATCTGAGAAAGGGAATGAAGGTGACAGAAATGTTTCCCCTGTGTCCAGAGAGATCTTAAGGTGTGGAAAGGGAACAGAAGGAGAACGTGGAGGTTGGAAGCCAAGCGAGGCGGGAGGGGAGCATTTCCCACCTGCTCAGGTGGGAGCCATCACCTGCTCACTGCACGGGTTTAAACAGCTCAGCCCTCCCTCTCCCTCCATCTCTCTACTCAGTGTTTCTCCTGGGAGGTGTAAAAGCCCTGGCACGCCTGAGGACTCAAAATACTCTTGGGGGTCGTTTTATTTAATGTCTATCCTTTGCCTTCCGGCTCTCCAGGTAGGCTCGGCCATGCCGAGCTCAGCGTGAGCTGTCCCTGACAGGTCGGTTCGCGCTGGGAAGCCTTGCGGCGGTACGAGGCGCCGCTGAGGGCTGAGCCCCTCCCGCAGGGCCGGCCGGGGGATGCGGCCAGGCCGGACACGGAACGAGCCCAAGGTAACGAAGCCGCGGGCCCCGCCGAGAGGCCGCGCTCCCCGGGATGCGGGGCGGGGGCCGCAGGGACCCGCAGCCTCCGCCCGACCCCAGGGGAAACGACTGCTAGCGGGTCACAGCGGAGATGCCGCGGGGTCCGGAGGCAGGGCCGGGTTTCCTGCACGCCCCCTTTGTGTGGAGCACGGCTGCGTGCGGAGCGGGCGTGGCCCGGACATTCATTTCCGCGCTGCCTCGGCCCGGCGGGAGAGCGGCGGGGCGGCTTGGCTCGGCTCTGGGGCACGCCTGGCTCACCAGCAGGGCTCACTGACGGGGGAGGAGGCTCCGGGAGCGCCGCCGTGTCCATGGACTAGCCGAGGCAGCGGAGGGACCCCCGCCTACGCCCGCCGCCGCCGCCGCCTCGCCCTCCGCCCAGCTCGGCGAAACTTAGCGAGCAGGCTCTGCCCCGGTGAGTCCCTGCCGCCCCACCCGGGCATCCGCCTGCCCCGGGGGTCGTGCCGTGCTCCAGCGTGCTCTCCCCGCCTTGCAGCGCCGGCATTTCTGCTCCCTCTCCCCGGAGCAGTCTGCTCCCTGCAGCATCCCCGGGGCCGGGCGGGAGCAGCCCTCCGGCTGCCTGAGCTTCCCCACCGCGCGGGGCTACGGCGAGCCCCTGCCATTGTCCTTGTCCACTAAAGGAAGCCCGAGAGGCCGGGCGAGGCTTCCTCTGGGAGTTCACGCTGGCTTGTCTCGTTGAGGTGCTACGAGGGGGGGAAATAATAATACAAATTAAAATAATAGAAAAAGGCCTTTCGGAGTGCTGCAGCTGGAGTTTGCCTGCTCCTTGTCCACCGTCGGCCCGGCTGCTGCCAGACCTTGCCCTGAGCCCAGGCTGCTTAGAGGGAGCAGCGGCGCCGTGGGTGTAAGGGTTGGGGCCCGTAATTTAATTTTGAAAATATCTTAACTTTAATTACCTGTAGGCTGTGGCGGTGAGCGACCTGTCTGACACCCTTTCAGCCTCCTGCCGTGACAGGCCCGGCTGTGGAGCTCGGGGCTACCAGAGGAGGTGCTCCGTGGTCAGTTCTGCTCTGGCTCCTGCTTTGCCTTCCATGCACTATATTGACTTAGCAGTTTCATTTTGAGACATTCTGGATTAAAAAATAAATACATAAATGAAACCGCACAAAGGAATCTAACCTATGGTGTAAAAGAAGCCACTTGTTTGGGTGGTTTTTCCTTTCTTTAGTAGCGCTTCCAAGGAGGTGGTGGTGGAAGTGTGAAGGATGTTTTAAAAAAACTTGCAGGACAAAGTTCTTCTAGCGCTGCTTTTTAGTTTGGTTGGGTTTTTGTTTGTTACAGTGACATAAGCCCTGTGACCTGGAACTCTGGATAAAATGGAAGGAAAGCAGTTCCTAGAGAATGGAAGCACAGGGTGTGTCTTGTTGATAAGTGCTCTCTGGTGAGATGATCCATCTCTTTCCTGGCTGCCTCCAGCAGGGAGTAAGGCATCAATACTGAGCCACTTTATACTCACAATAAACGTGTGAAACTTGCAGTGCTTTGGTGTGCAAGGTTGAGGTGCTAGCACTATCTTCGTGACAGAAGAATTGTGCAGACGGAAGGGCTCAGGTGGGAATTCAAGTCTAGACATTGGTGTGAAGTAGGAATGAGCTGTGGCAGAAACTACTTTGCAGCTTTTGATTTAGTTTGTGTATTTTGTGGTTTTTTTCCACAGGAATCAGGACACTTGTGTTGGTAGAAGAGTGTTCTTTATCCTTTGGTTAATGACTCTGGAAGAAAGTACTTTTAGGGTGTGATCTATATCCTTTTAGCTCTGTTCTTGGAGGATGGAATATAGTGTTGTTGCCTGTCTGAAGATTGTCTTGCTCAAAACTATAATCCCACTGAAACAGGAATTCTTAGAAATAGCTTTACAAAAGTTTTGAAGTGCATTTATATTGAAAAAACAACGTGCAAGAAAGTTACACAGTTTGCATTTTGTTTTATGTTTGTTCATCTTGTTCCCAGGTGGACTTGCTGAAGGTGCAGTCTAGGTCTAAATTGCAGTCATGGAAAGCTGGGTGGTGTGCTCCGTGTGATTTTTTTTTTTTTTTTTTCTTTTTTTTGTAATGTAAGTTGATCCAGTTAGCTTCCTTTGTAGCCTCCTTTGTGTTGTAGCGTTATCTCCAGTCCCCAAATCAGAAGAAAACCTCACTTAAGTCCTATTCTTGTTTCTGGGCACAGGCTTTCCCTGACATTCAGTGCATTGTAGACAAGCTAATCTTACTGTTTCCTGTTTAAGGTCTCTTTCCTGTCCTTCCTGCCTCCTTGTGGGGAGCAGGAGGGTGTCAGAAAAGAAAGAAAAAGTGTGATCTTTTGCTAGGAGCAGTGTCTATGCAGAGCCTTCACATAGGTAACATACCTAACAGGACTGCAAGGGGGTGTGTTTTGGGCTGCATTTTACTAGCGTTAGGCCTTGTAATACTTAATGAAAGGACCATAAAAAGTCCTTACTCTGAGCCCTGAGATGCTGTTTAATTGGGATGCTCTCCTGGGTATTGAAGGCATAACTTTTTGCTCTTGGGTGTAGCAAGAAAATTATCAACAATGATGTCTTATGAAATTGGTTATATCTGGATGATAAATGAGTTTATTGTCTGTTTCTAATGAAAAACTGAGGAATATTGAATTGCTTTGTTTTGAGGCTGTCCTCTGATTTTCTTAGAAGGTATTTTTATCTAGTTTATGAAGCTTTAGTGGGTGGCTACTAGTGTACCATTACCTGTAAACGAGTGTTTGGAAAAAAGAGGAATTTTTCTGCTGACAAACTGCTACAATTGCTTCTCATAGTCTATCAAGTTTCTCATTGTGGATTAGGTGTGGTGCAGTTTGAGCACTGATAAGTGTGGATAAATTAAACTCTTGTTTTGATCTCCCTGTTAGTTCAGGATTGGGGGAAGTGGAGTTCACAGAGCGATTGTCAAAACTCTTCCACAGATCCTGCTTTTATTTTTTTTTTTTTTTTTTGCTTTTACAAAAAGCTTCACCTGGGTGGGGTATGGAAAAATCTGCAGATTTCAGTAATTTGTGAGCTCTCCGTGCCATGTTACTTTGCACTGTGGGTTCTTGTGTCGAAACTTCCTGTTTTTTGGTAGAACAGACTTTCATACTTTGCCACCTGTGGTGCGTTGGTGCGTTTCTAAGGCTAATACAGCTGCAATTCACAAAATGAATGAACATGCTGTAGTTCTCATTTTGCTTCAAGCTGAAGTAGCTCAGATAAAGTAAATTAGACCCTCAAACAGTAAATGGTGCAGGCTGTTACTAAAGGGGAATTAAGCAGAAGTTATTTCTAGATGCAGAGGTTATATTCTAGATCCAAAGCATGGTCATGTGTCTTCCTCTCTGGTATGGCCCAGTCCTAAAGTCTCTGTCTCTTCCAGAGCTGTGTTCTTGGTGGCTTGGGTGGAGCTACTGATGCTGCCTTCAGCCCCCGGCACAGTTTGGGTAGCAACGGGATCCTTCTCCATGATCCTTTGGCTCATGCTGAGACAAAAGTATTTCTTGAAGGTTAAGAACAATGTCAGAGATAGTCAGACTAAATCTTACCAAAATTAGTTATGTGTGGGTTTTAAAGACTAATGCTTTGGATCTTCCCAAGAACACAGGAATCTGAATTTTGATTTAGCAGTCTAAAAAGAAGGGGTGGGGCTGAAATGTCTAAGTCTGATGGCTTATTTTTACATGTACTATTTAACTATAGCTGAAGGTCATATTTGATTTTTTGTGTGTGTGTTCTAAAACAACTATATTCTGGATAAAATCTGCTTTCAGATGGTCAGTCAGCTGAAAAATCATTGTTGGGCAAATTCTTCTATTTCGGGAATGTCACAGATGAAGATGATAACGAAGTGCATGTGTTGAGGATCACCTGCGAAAATGGTGATCCTTAAAAATTGACTGTGTAAGAGATTGTGATGTTTGCAGTTGAAACCACTGCCTTGAATGGCTAGGCTTTTGCTAAACTTTTTGGCCAATAAGTCTTGGAATTGAAGCCCTCAGAGAGAAGAACCACTCTATTTGATTATTCACGTGAATTCTGTTATCACTTGTGCAGAAAGCCTTTAACAAATGAAAATAAAATATGCTGGCCACAATATGAACTATATCCAAGCCCAAGGCTCTTAACTGGGTTTAAAAATAAGTTTATTTTCTTCTCTGGTTCAAACTGTGCCTCAGCCCTTGTTTGGCAGGGGGAAGGAATCAGCACTTGTTTTGCTTCAGTGTTTCCTGTCTTTCTTCAACTCTTTGGGGCCAAGCAACAGTGTTTTGTTATTTTCACTGTAGCACAGCTTATGTATGATACACGTGAGTGGAAGAATTTCTGCTCTTCTCTAGGGTAAAAGCTCTTTGTGTCATTCTCTTCGGAAGTTGTGCAAAAGCTGAAAATCTTAGGCCTGTCCTCATCCCTAAGCTAGTCCTGTTGCAATAAAGAGCAGATGGGATTTGGTTTCTTCATGCAGAATAGCCAATTCTTTATTCAGAAAGCTCATATTTATAGGAAGTGTCAGAAGGCACTGTGTTAGATCTAATTGGCTCACAATATACTGATACTCAGTTTATTGGTTGGTAAATGGATAGGGTGTATGTCTGTCAAATCTCTCTATTTTTGGTTAGCTTACATATTTTGTTCACTGATTCTCATGGGACAGATCTATTGTTTATGCAGGTGCAAACTTATTTTTCTTACCAGAATAGGTTGCTGTGTTAACTGACTTTTCATTTCTCTGCTTCTTTCTTATGGGAACTTACAAGCTACTGCTACCTTAGCTAGAGTAGCTGGGCCTAAACCGTATTTTTAAAGACCTTTCTTTTGTAATATCTCTGCCTGTCTGCAACATAAATCTGAGTGGGAAAGGCAAGGGTGTCATAAACACAGGGCTCTGCTTCCCCTTGATATTTGTAGTAAGCATTGTTGGAAGTTGTCTTGGTATTGTATAAGAGCTTCTGTGGTATTAGAAGAGATCTTTTCTGTTTTATGCTCCCGGGCTAAAGAACAGGCATTTATACTTAACTGATAAACTTTATCCTGAAACTCCCTGATGTAATTGGGGCTCTTTGGCACTAATTGGCTCAGGCACTTGATAAGCTTGTGTGTGCACGTGGGCTCTTGGCTTCAGGGGCTGTTTTATTTTGGCATTCTCATTCTGTTTCAGGCAGGTTGTTAGGGTACAACCCCAAATACGTTCATGTGGCCCAACAGCTCTTTCCAGAAATCTCTTTTCCTCTTTTACCGGTTTTTGTTTCCTGCTCAAAGACTAAATGATTGATACTTGAGTATCTCTTGAAAGGAGTTTTAAATAATTAATGGACTTGAAGGTAACAGTCAGGTGTTTGAGTTGCTGCACTTGCAGCTACAGGATGAAGCAGAGTATTTGGAGGCAGCTGAATGCTGTGAATTTTAGTATTTTAAAAAACCTCATTTGTTCAGCTTGGCAAGTTGCATTTTCTTGCTTTGGGGCATAAAACGGATGCTGAAATACGTTCATTGACATCTAGAAACTTCTGGAATATAAAACAAAGGGAATAACCTCAAGCAACTTGGATCTGAAGGGAGACACCTGAGAGGTTGGACTTCATGTCCAGCAGCTTTCTGACTGCCAGGGTATGGAACTGATTCTTTTGATGCATATTGCTTTTCCCTCAACAGTTTGTTATTAGATGGTGCTCAGAGATGGACTTCATGGGGGTGAAATATGCCTGCAGTGGTGTAGCTGTATCTCATAAAGTGTAAAAACAGCAAAGCTTTCTACCCTGCCCTGAGTACTAAGTTATTTCAGTTTGGCTGCACGGCAAGCCTGTGGAACAGGAAGGTTCATCAGAAAAGTTATCTGACTTGAAACTAATGGAAAGCAATTAGTGAGATGACTCTTGGAAAGCAATTGCTGAGGAGAAGGCTCTTGGAGACAACAAAGCAGCTTTCTTTGCCAAGTGTCCACCGTGCTGAGCTTGCAAAGGATATTTTGACAAAGTGGTCATAGAAGGAGTCTGCTCCTGCAAAACAGGGTGTTCAATTGAAAGAGCCTGTCCAGCTGGGGCAAGTGAGAAGGCAAGGTTAGTTGTTCTCTGTTCTGTTCTTTTATCTGAGCTGGCTGCTTGTGTAGCCTGTCACGCTGTGCTGTCAGCCCATTCAGATGGCAGTTTCCTGTGTTGTCACGTTTTTTCCATCAGGAGGCACGTTTCTCGTTTTACTGAAGGCACAGGTTAGGAAGTGTTTGTGTCTAAGCTCTGCACCTTCTAATTCTGCTGGCATGTTTGTAATTAGCTGTTGTAGAGACTGAGGTCTGTGTTGGAAGGAGCACTGATTGTGTCCCTTCACAACCTTTGTTGCCCTGATCTCTAAATGGCACAGTGTTGTTCTTGGCATCATCTTGAGAGGTGGAAAGCCTGTTTTTCCTCCTTCCCCAGGGGCGGATACAGAGACTTTGGGCGAGACAGTCAAGGCTTTCTCACGACCTGCCAGAGCTCTGCCTTTTGGGGGAAGGGCTGGAGCTGTTCAAGCATGGGCTTGTCCTGAAGCAGCATTGGTTTTTGTCTTTTTAATCTTCCCTGTGGTGTGGTAGCATGTGCAGGGTGCTCTGCAAACCTACTTACTATAATTCCCAAAGCGTTACCTTGTTCCTGTGTATTTAGGCTGAGACGTTTATTCTGCTGAAGAGCTGGCAGGGGCTAGGATTGTGAGACATTGGTGAAGGCTGTTGTGTCACATCTGTAAGATTTTCCAGTGCTGCCTTAGAGGTTTATCTTCTAGTTGGGTTTTGCAAGTTTCATGAATGTTTCCTTACCAGAAAGGAGATAAAGAGGTGAATTACAGGGTGGTTGAGCTGTCTACGTGGCCACAAAGCCATTTTGTCTTGTGGCTTGGAAGCTGGTGATTGTCGTCCTTGGCAAGTAAAATGAGGCTGTCCTGGTTGTGTTACAAATGCAACTGCTGGAGGGGGAGTGCAGCAAAAGAAAGCTTTGAGAGCATTGTCCCCAAACCCTCCATGCCTTTCCTCAAAATGCAGCGTTCCCGGGTGCCTCATTTGAAATGAGTGCTCCTCTGGTGTTGAAATTAAGGCCCTGTTAATTGGGATGTGAATGGAGAAAAAAAAAAAAGCGGTTTTATGGATCGAACTCCCCATCTTGTTTCTGTGATGTGGAGTCAGCATTGTTTAAACTGAACAAGTGGTGAATGTAGCTAGTATTAGCCAGATATTGCAGTCATTTCTTTGCATTCTCATTACTGGAGATCAGATTTCAACCCTTGAATTTATATATTTTTTTTAACTAAGAAATGCCTTGATTTGATTTAAACTGTTAAAATAAATATTTTATTATATGTAATATATGTTTATATATAATAATTTATGTGTGGGAATATTCAGTGTGAAGGCTAAGAAATATGGTGTGGATGTAGACAGACTGCACATTATATCCAAAGCAAGGAACATTTTTAAGAAAACCAACCACAAAATCCAAAGCAAATTACATGCTCATCACTTGTTTTTTGCATGTTGCTATAATCAGTCTCTCGGGGGTTTTCTGTTATGAAAAGAGAAAATGAAGGTATATTCTTTTAGACTGAAATATAACTGGAGACTGAACAAGTGTCATTCCTGGAAGTGGAGAAAAGTCACAATGTGTATAAAAGTTTAGGATGTTCTCTGAAGAAAGAGTGTATTTGTCAGCAAAGAAAGTTGGTGGCTTCCTATCTTTTTTTTTTATGATATGAAGTGGTATAGCAAATGGAGGGACCCATTCTGTTATTGAAACCTTTTGGTCAGTGTGGCGATATGGGAGGGAGCAGGCAAAGTGTATAAAATAGGCTCTGTTACTGTTGGATTACTAAATAGACGTAAAAATCTTCTCGAAACTGGAAGTTCTGGCTCCTCAGATAAAGTATTTTCTTTGTAAGGCTTCCAAAACCTTCTGTTAGAAGGGAAAAAATCAAATTACATGCTTCTTTTAAATTAAGACTTTGAGTTTTGCCTTACAACTGTTGATGTTACAGAAAGTGGGTGTATATCTGCTGTCATGAGGGGTAGGAGAAAGCAGCTGGGAAGTTTGGGTCAGCTAAGATTATTCTAGTTACTTGTTCTGACAGGTTTTACACCCTGGAGTGAATAAATTCCTGCTCAGAATGAGTAACTTCTGCGTTTCCCAATACCTGAACTTTCTGTGAAGTAAAAGGAAATGACTTGTGGCTTGTTGTGTATAGTGAATAAATTGCAGCACGGGCACGGTTCTATTCAGGTGTAACTGGTCAATAGCTTTATTAAAGAAAGTTTTCATAGACACTAAGTATTTTTTAAACTTTTCTAAGATGTTAATGAGGCACCTATTGAACTGTAATAGTGATAGTATCTAGTGTTGTTGTCACTTACTTTGGTGAAATCCACCTGAGTTTTAACTCCAGAGGTTTATCCAATAGTGCTTTTGAGGATAAGGTCAGTGAAGGCCCTACATCCTATGCTCCTGCTCTTCTCTGTATTTCTTAAATATTAATAAAGAGATGGGTATTTTCCAAAAGGATCTATCTCTCTTCTACTGTGTTCTCCTTATGTTTGGAAAATTGCTGGCTTTTAGATGCTTACATGTAACATTTCCTTTTCTCTCTGTTTCCTGTGCCATCTCTTGCTTTAAGTCAGAATGTGGAGTAGTATATGCTTTGTTTGCAGTCAGCTGCTTCGAGCAGATTTTCCTTGGACTAGGATCTCTTAAAGGTAAGAGATCCTTGCCTTTGAGTTGATACCTTTGTCAAGCACCTCTGTATGTTGAAGCATACAACAAGAAACTACCTTATCTGTTCAGTTACTACTTCAGTGACCCTGAGGTCATTGTACTAAATTTCCACAATATAGTAATATTCTGTAGATAATTGAGTTTTGTCTCTCCTCAGTGTCAGTAACTAAAATATTTGTAGTTTGAATTTATATTGTCAAGATTTCCATTGTACAGTGTCATTGACTGACATTGTGACTGGTTTGTATAAATGAAGATATGGAATCTTTGGATCCAGTCTTTTAATATTAGTGGCAGCTTATTGTTGCTGAGTAGGAATAAATACTTCTCATGGAAGCAAGACCAGCCAACTGTATCTTCTGTATGAAGATCAGTGGCAAGTGAAATTGGTAGAACTGCTCTTGCCCTCTGTTAGAGCTTTTGAATTGCTGTGAGAACAGTAATGCTTGCCTTTTACAAGTCTTTAGTGTAGTTCTGTTAGTTTAAGAAATCAAATAGAGTTGAAAATATTCCATAAATAGCTCGAATGGCTCCTTGAATTACAGTTGTGCAGTGTAGAGCCTTTAGGCCAAGGGATTGGTGATGTTAGTCGAGTGGGGAGTTAAGAAGAGGTTCTTGATGACCATGTAGCTTATTCCCAAAAATGTGGAGTGTCTGCTTTTTGAATGTTCCTCTGAGTTCTGGGCACTTACATGGTGTTTTGGATGCAGCTCATCCACACAAATGTAGTAGCTTGGCCAAAAGTGCAGCATAATATATGAGGTATAGAGACCTGGAGTGGAGCTCTTTTGAATTATGGGTTCCTTGTTTGGGGTTTGGAAACACTGATGTATGTTTCTGACAAGTTTTCCTAAGCTGTAGTTTGTGATGCAGTATTAGAATAAACCCTGGTCACTGAAACATTGAAACCCTCCCCAGTAGGTTGTGGATTTGTTTTCTGAGGATTGTTTTTTAATGCTTACAGTGGAGCAACTTCTGCTTGAAATATTCTTTGGGATTTTTGAGCCTTCAGCACAGTACAAAATAAGGGTCCCAAAAGATGTCTGAAGGATTCTGTCTAGCTTTGGCCATGTTTTCCATTTAGTTCTGAGATCTGTTATTTGCCATTATTTTCTGGTGAAACAGGTATTAATGATATCTGTCTTTCATCGTAAGTCTTTCAGGTTAAAAAAAAATACCCTGTTGTTGATTAATCCTCAGATTTCTTCTAAGACTGAACAAGTATTTCTCTGCTCATCTGAACTGCAGCAGAACTAAATAAACTGTACTTTATTCCTTAAGAGAAGCTTGTCTGTTCTTTTTGAGGCCCTAGTCTGAGTTCCTTGGAGACAAAATAGCAAAATGACACATGCTTGCTTGGAGTTCCTGAGTCATCAGGACTACTGTCTGTTTCCAGGAGCAAATTAGCCCATAAGAGCATCAAATCCTGTCAGTTTATTTTGCCTTTCTGCTGTACCAGCTCATACCCTTCACGTGAAGAATTGATGGCTGGCACCCAGGTACTGTTCTGAGCCCCTCTGGTGGTCAGCTTCTCTCTAGGATGTGGAAAGAGCAGTCTATAGGTGCCTCTTAGTTGTTCCATTTCTAGAAGGTCCTAAAAATATCTCTGAATTTTGCCTTGTCAGGGATTAGGATGCCTTTTACCTTCACAAAAACCCCTAATGATTGAGCACCTTCAAAGAATGACAATTGTTTTTAATGGCACTATGTCTTGAATGAACTGATGCTTTTTGATAGAGATTTGGCCTTGATGGAACGGAATTGAGGCATATAAAAAAAAGTTCTAGACCAAAGTACATCTCTTGCTGTATTTTAAAAATTCTTGCTCCTCAGCATATTCTTTGTCCATTTGCTTCACCAGCTTCACATAGATGGAATGCTTTGTATTGATGAACAGTGGTGGAGAAACCAACAGCTTGGCAAATGACAGTTTTTTCCCTCTTGCCTTAGTTGTGCTCCTGTTCCCCCAGCTTCATCCATTTCAGCGTGTTGGCTCCAGGTGTGCTGCTGGTATAGGCTGGCACTGGAGGGGTGCTGTGTTTCCATGGGCACACTCAAGCTGCCACTGCTTTTGCTTTCCCATCCTTGTTCTTCTGCCATCCTCCTGACTGCCCCCACACTGGCATGTGCACATGCTCTGGGCAAGGTGGATTGGAAGGCTTAAAACTGTTTACTTCTTGGTGTGTGGTACAAGATTACAGGATGGATCTGAAGATTTCCTAGTGCTTTGCTGTGTGGCTGTTTGCTCCACTGAGTAGTTTGATTAATGGTTGTGGGTTTTAGGAGAAGCAGGGAAGGGGATCAGGGCTCTCTGTATGGTGACAGTATTGGCTGAACTTGGAACTTCAGTGTGGCTTAGGTCTGCCGTGTAAAGTACACGTGTCTGCAGGATTAAAAGAATTTTTGGACCTAGATCTAGAAACTGGCTTTGTTTCCGTTGTTCTACACTTAACATCTTATCCATGAGGGTTTCTCTGCATATCTACATTATATTAGTTAATAAGATCACATCAGCTGTTTTATGAGAGTTAGTAATATATATTGGGAGTATCGCTGCTGTAGCATTTTGAAGGTAAGAGTGGAACTGTGGGTGTTGAAAAGTTTTGGAAATGGCAGTAGCTTCTTGATGAATGACTACATTTTTCCCTTCTCACTAAAGCTGTAAACACCAAGAGAAAATTATATTCTACCAAAGCAGCAGTGCTCTGTATTTAATTTTTAGAAATTCCTATTGCTGTGAGTGGGTGATTACTGTCAGCTGACACAATGTGACTTGCTTTGTCTGAAACACAGTGGAGAACGTTATTAGTCTGTGCTGCCCACATACTGCTTTAATCTTCCAAGTGTTTTTAGCATTGTCTAACCATAGCTATGCAGCCTGTGCTGTGAACAAAGTGAATTACTGACAAGCAGTTTTCTAGACTGGTAACAGATGCCTTCTATGTTAGGAAACATGACTGCTTTTAGTATAAACACAGGGAAGCTGACTGTGTTGTCTTGAGTGGACTGCTGAATTTGTTTGTAGTGTTAGGGGGGGGAAAAAATCACATACCTGCACTTCAAATGTATTATGCTACTCCTGTACCTGCCATGCAGTGTTCAGTGGTCTGTCAAGAACCACCAAAAGAATTCTGATGAAGGTAAGCAGGGAGCAAGCCAAATCAGCTCTTAAGACAGGCAGGTGTTTTGGAAGCTAATACCTGTCTGAGGAGCTGTGTGCTGTTACAGGACAGCTTCTTGCTAGGGTAGTAGGGTTAGGGTTAGGTAATACACCCCCCTATCATTTCTGAGCATTTAGAAATGTGTATGTGGAAAAAAGTATTTTGCTTTTTCATTCTGCTAAAATACTGTGATTGGTATTGTCTGGTGCATCTTAGCAGTTGTTTGAAGCGTGGGGAAATGTCTTTCAAGCTGGTGGTCAAAACAGTGAGGTAGGTGGGAAGTAGTGCATATCAATAAGGATATTTTTAATGCTCTTACTCCTGTGAATAGTTTCAGTGAAGCTGGGGCTGAACAACTGAGGATAAGCCCTATGCCAGGGAGGGTAACCTAACAAAAAGTCAGTCTTCAGATGATGCTTGTACTTCAAATCCTGAAATGATGTGCTTGCCTTTTTGCCTCAGGTTGTGTTTTAATCCTCTTTGTCCAGCAGAACCTCATTTTTGTGAAATTTAATTACATGCTTGGTTTTTACATGCTGTTTGTGAATGACCAGGGTGGCACAGTACATTTTCTTAGGAGATGTTTGAAAATTCTGCATTCTTGTTTCCTTGCCTCTGCAAATCTTTCACTGACATTTACCTCAAGGAAGTGGAGGATTAAAATACTGCTCATCTGTCTTAGGCAGCACTCAGCTGTCTAGAATGTGAGGGCTGTGCCAGTGCTCACTCCTGCTGTGAATTTACAGTTTGTTCTGTTTTTCTTTGCATGACATTTCTGCAGAAGTTGTTTAGTTATAATACTCTGAACAACTGTAGTTCTCTGAAATACTTGAGCAAGAGTTGTGGTTGAACCTTATCTCTCTTGTGTGTATAAGGAAGCAAACCAAACTCTACAGAGCAGATGGGTTTTAAATGGTGGGACTTTGGTTCTTGAGAATTAAACCTCTTACAGGAGATGATCTGGCAAAGGAACACACAAATATGGAAGAGCTGGGTACAACTATCTTTCGTATTTGGCAATCCATAGACACTGAGCAATTCTAGGTCACCACTTTGGATATCCTGCTAGCTGGATTGATGGATGTGCAATCCAGAGGGCTTGTGGATAAGTCCAAGCAGCCAAATGCAGAAATAAAATGGTTTTGAAAGAGAGGGCAGATGAGTGTCAACTTGCTGATGTAGATCTTTCTAGGCTAACTATAGTGAGTTTCCTTTGTGGATGTGCCTGCCCTGAAAAAACACTAGGGTGCTTAAAGATAAGATTATTAAGCAACAGATACTGAAAGGAAGTGTAGGGTCAGTGGAAGCTGACTTTGAAAATATCCCTGGATGGCATGTGGTACAGATTACTGTACTCCCCCTCTCACCCGAGCAAGAGAGACCTAGGGAAAAAAACATAATTAATGAAATCTTTACCTAATTCTGTGATTCTTTTTCTTCTGTGCAGACGCTGTGCTATAGAAGATGCACTATTACCGATATTCTAATGCAGAAGTCAGCTGTTGGTACAAATACTTGCTCTTCAGCTACAACATTGTCTTTTGGGTAAGTACAAAATTTAGGGGCTGAAATAGTTTAGGCATTGCTAAGTTTTATTAACTTCATTACTCTGTTCAAGAGAACAAGCTGAAATAGTTGCCTGAAAGTAGGAGACTGATATACAGTATGCCCTAGGTGTTTTGTAGTTGAAGGAGTTTATCCCATATGAGAAATTAATTATTATTGAAAGTGTGAGGACTCAGTGACCATATTATCCAAGTTGCTTCCCTGTTAAAAGAATCCTCTTATGTTTCCTTTCAGATCATCCTTGATCTCTGTTGGGTGGTGTAGCTGTAAATGCACTATGCAAAAGAGAAGAAAGGAGCTGCCTCAGATGTGCCAACAGCTGGCAGCACGTGTCATGCTCTGTGGGCAGCTGAGTTGGCTGATGCAGTCTTGAAATACTTAGCTATGGACTAACCTGCCTGTAATGTTTGTTTAGAATTGTGGGTGGGAACAGGTACAATAATAGATGAGTAGTTTTTGATGTGTATGATGGTTAATGAAACACTTGCCTTAGAAAAGAATGCCCTTTAAAGGTTAATACATTGTGTTGCACTAGAAAGAATTAAGATGTCTGTGAGGGGAAGATGAGGAAGCAATTCAGATAAACTCGGTAATTCCTTTTGGAAGTTTCAGGTCAAATGTTAAGAGTTTGCACCTGAAGTCCTAGGAGCTGCAGCCACGGAAAGGCATGAGTAGTCCTGGTAAAGTGCACATACAGTGACTTGTCCAGAGCTAGCATAAGTTGCTGAAAATCACAGAACTTTTTGCTATTGTCACCACCTTTTGTTTACTAGTGCAATGCTCTAACATGATACTGTAGCATTAAGCCACAGGGGAGTTATCCTTGTGTGGATACCAGGGCAGAAAAGATGTGTAGAAACTTCTGTTAAGGGTTAATTTGCTACAATATTGCACAGTTCATTAGGGATGATATTTTCTGTGTCACAATTGAGGATGCCTTCAACAGGTCAAAAATTGTGCTTACGAACCACCAGTTCTGCTGTTCCTTTTCTTCTGTATTGTAAAATTCCCGTGTACCTACAGTGGAGTGTGGCACAGTGAGAAGTGACACTTGACAAACTGTTCTGGTTTTCATAGCAATCACTTCATAACTATGTGGATCTTCAGCAGTTGGTGGTGGGATAGGTGAGAAATCGACACTCTTGTTCATGAGCATATTAGACCTCTGCTTTTTTTTCTAGTGTCTCATGAAGTGGGATCTATGACTGACTGTTTCTGACAACCTTTTAAAAGCTGAATTTTTTTTTCTTCATTGTAAGGGGAAGACTGTCAAGAATTTGCCTCTGCTTTTTCACAGGAATCATTTTTGTATCTTTTTTCTTCTCTGCAGTCATTACATTTTTTTCACTTTTTAAAAACGGTATTCTCTTGAGATGAATGAAGAAGATCTAAAGGTTTTTCTGTTCTTTTAAGAAAAGCTTTTAAAGAGATGCCAAAACATTGAGGAGAATTCATAATGCAACCTGTGTGTTTCAGCTGATCTATTGGCTGGAGGAATTAGCTTTCTGAACAGGTACTTGTAGTCTTGGTATCTTCCTCAACAAAAGGGTCTGATGCTTCTGCTGTCATTATCAGGCTGACCTAGTAAATGATGTGCAGCTACAGCTCTTCTGATAAGATTTTTGGCACCTTTAGTTGTAGAACAAGCTATGTAAATGTTGAAGGTAGACACCCCTATAGGCAATCCATGAAGCATTTAGCTGACACAGGGATTCAGGAGCCTGTGAAATCCTGCTGGCTGGGATGACTACAGATTCACCATTTTTGAAACAGACTAAATTTTCTGTGTGCCTTGAAAGAACTGAAGGACTACAAAACCAGAAGGGGAAATATAACCACATTTCACAAGGAGCATTTAAGGAGGGAATGTTAGTTTTGATTCACTTTCCTTGGGTTGCAGGACAGGTACTTCTGGGAACTTGTTTGTGAGCATTTGTTAGTGAGTGTGGCTGCTCTAGAGGTGGATGAGGGATGGATTTTGCTAGCTGTCAGAGGGCCTTTTGCCCATATAAGCTGTTAGAGCTCTCCTGTGTTTCAACTCGGGACAGTTTATGCACAATCCAGGTAATGTACATGTAAATAGTTGTATTTGTTCTTCTGTCACACTTATTAAAGGTAAGTGTTGGCTTTCCCGTGGTAGCTCTAAAGGTATCATTGACTATATAAACTTTAAAGCATGTGGTGATGCAGTAATTCTCAGAGTTTTTAAACTTTTCACTGAGTGGTTACTGCAGTTTGTGTCATGCTTCAAATACAGTTCACTTAGATTGCTACAAAATATTGGACTCAAGAGGGCAAATATGACTAATAATGGCAAGTTCAGTGTAATGACCCTTTAGGAATCTGTAAATCTTCATTCTGAAGTATTTTTTTTTTTCGGGTGAGTGACTTGGGAATGGAAAGTTCTGGCTTTTAGTTGTGCACTGCTGGCTTGTAATATCACTTCCCTATTCTTTTAAGAAAGGGAATGGAGGCCATAGGAAGGCTCTGCCTAGGCATGATTTTGATGTGCAATTGCTTTGTTTCCATCTTGCTTTTTAAGCGTCCTCACAAGTCTTAGCTTGTCCGAGTACACTCTTGTTAATGAGTGGTGATAAGGCAGTACTTGCAGCCATTAAGATAGCACTGCAGAGAGCAAGATAAGGCTGGACCTTTTTGTGCTTGAAAGTTTTTGGTTTTTTTTTTTTTTGTTAAATAACTTCATTTATCATGGTGCAATTTAAGGACTAACAATGCCGGGTGAAGAGCTTGGTTTTGGCACCTTTCTGTTCTGAATCATTCTGCAATTGAGTGAGCTCTTCTCTGAAAGCTCTGGTGCTTTGCCTCCAGCTGAAAGGGATTTTTTGGCGTAGGTTGAGAATTGCACCTCAGCTGGGCAATGACTGTTTTAGTGAAGGATTGCAAGTGTGCTCTGCCAAAGCCTTTTTGGTTGCTTATGAACTCACTACCTCACATGAGTTGAGAGGAGGGGGTAAAACAACTCTTAGCTACTGTCTTCTGGATTTATCTTCTAAAGGTCTGTAGTTGTGTGTAACTCTTAAGGGTTACTGAAGACAAAACCAGAACTTGTCACTCATCCTGTAGGAGATGTGGCATTTTGTCCTGAACACGGTGATGAAGGGCAAAAATTCTCTTCAGTTCTGGAACAGAATTGAGTTCGTCCCTGTGAAAAATAAGATAGCATAAGATTTTCTTGGCTTTTGCTATGTTATGTTGTTTTTCAGGAACTTCTGAAACAGCAATGCTGTGTCAGGAAGTGGAGAGAATTTACCACCAGGTGGTTTTCTGACCCTGAGAGGAAGAGTCTCTGAAGAGACAAGGATAGGAAGGGCTGCAGGCTGCTGATTGCTCTAGCATGGGTGGAGCTGCATGGATTATCCAGGGAGTGGGAAATGGAAATTGTAAACTCTGTAAGAGTATCCAAAAACTGCATGCAATTCCTATTGCTGCTGATCAGACCTAGGGCCAGACCAACCCACAATCAGTTTGTGTGCAAGAGTTGTCTTGCAAGAGTGAGTTAGCTGCTGCCTACATTTGAGAAACAAATTAGCCCGGTTTTCTCAGTTGTTAATGTGATCTTGACAGCACAGTCATAGGAATTATAGGAATTCAAAGTGTGATTGGGAATGGATAAATGGGTAATGCTTAAAAGTGGTAATTTGGGCACAGTGTCGCTAAGTTGGCATCAGTATTGTACATCTGAGCAGAGCCTACAGTTTGATGCAATATGTTAAAGTGGATTTATCAGTTCTAAAGCAGGAAATAAGCAAATGCTGGTAAATAGTATTTCAGTTTCCTGTTCCAAGGGGCACAATTGAGCTGGTTTGTGTATGTTTCCATCTAATCTTTCATGCACCATATGGCTTAAAGGACTTTCCAGCACAGAATTGGGAAGTCCAGTTTGTTCTTGTTTACATGCCATTCAGATTATGGTGAAAGGCAAATTTCAAAATGCCATGCTTTTTTGAAATAGCTGACTAGCTTGCTCTCACCTTGGGAACACTTTTGGTTGTCCTTGCTTCTTCTCAGCTGCCTGTTGTCCCGTTCACTCAGTCGTTTAGTTCAGAGAGCTGAAGAAGGTTAAAACTTGGCCTTGAGGCAGGATCAGTTCCCTGTTCTGCCTTGTAGCCATCACCTGGATGCCTCTGTGCAAGTGTGTTAGAGAGGGTATTCTCCTGGGGCTCATTCTCTGTAGAACTCTGGGCATGCTCAATCACACCAACTTCTGAGTTAGTTTGATCACCTTGGTGTGTATTATAATAGTTTTCAGTGAGATATTTTAAAGTATCTTGGAATTAGTCTTTAAAGCAAAAGGATTTGTTTTCATTTTTCATTTCTGTTTGACTTTACTACTATTCTACTACTATTTCTACTATTTTCTACTATTTGACTTTATTTCACTACTATTTGACTTCTTTGCAAATTGGTTGTTTTGGTAATTACACCTGTCAGTGTAGTGGCTGACTTTGTTTCTTCTGCAAGTACCTCATACTTCACTGGATTTTTGCTAAAGAAATTGTTAATGTCTCTGGTTTTGTTGCTTCTAGTGAAAAATTTGAATTGCTTGTCTTAGCTGAACTAAGTTTTAGATTTATCCACATAGTCTCATTAAAACAAAGTTTATTTTTCTTCTGATAAACTCTATTTTACTTGTAGGTAGTTTGCACAAATGCTTATGGAAATAACTTTGCAAAAGTAGTATAGCAGTATAGAAACTGAACGTTTTATAAAAGCATGAGAGCAAAGTTCATGTTCCAAGGTGAGAATAATGCATGCTAGTGAAAAATCTACTTAATCAAAAATCTGTTACAATTTAATTAAGAAGGTAATTATAATGAAAGGCAGACAGTCTGAAGAGGTCACCCTATTTACAAATTCAATAGCACAATATTAGTGTTCTAGTACCCTTAATTTGTATACAGAGAGTGGAGTATGTCTTCCCAATTATTTTTTCCCACCTTGTTTTCTGTGGAAAAAGTTTCAAAAGATCCAGCTGTCTGTGTAATTTACCTTGATTACTGCAAATTGTACCAGCTGTCTTCATCTGTCTCCCAGCATTCCTGGAGCATTTGGAATGAAAAGTATGAAGGATGTATCAATTACATGCACTGTGCAACTTAATGTGACATTCAAGTTTGATTACTGATTATTTTCCCTGCTTTTTTTGGTCTGAAGATCATTGGGTTAAGATCTAGGGTTATATTCTGTTGATTTTTGTTTATATTCTGTTAAGATCTAGGACAATATTCTGTTTATATTTGTGGTTTTTAATAGTATTTTTCAAGTTATGTTTTGATCCAAATGGTCACTTTAGATGTTCTTAGCTGCTTCAGAGTCCAAGGTGAGTAGTCATTGTGCTATATTGCTTATTAAGCAACATCTGGGAATTCATTTAGCACTGCTTTGTCCAGTTGTAGTTCCATGTATATGGGATGGCTTTGGTTGCTTAATCTTTGTTTAAGACTCAGAATATGGCATGTCATAATTCCTGCTTAGACAGAAGTGCTTAACACAATTTGAGTAATTTTTACAGGATAACATGGATGGTGCTTGCAGCCCTTTTTGGCTTTGCTTTCCCCCACTGTCCCCAGCAGAGTAAACCCAGAACTTCACTTGCCCTGAGTGAGAGTATTTTGCACTCGCACATCTGTTTTCTTGTGACTGTAAGAGGGTTCCATTCTTGCTTCTTGCCTGTGCTGTAGAAAATTGTCTGTGATTTCCATTTAGTTTGTGGGAGGTGCTGCATTTCCTAGAGAAAAGGATTCCTTTTTCAAAGTGTTTTTTCAGTTGTTGGGATTTACTCTTCAGTGCGTGTAAGGCTTGGCACAGGGGAGGCAACTTCAGTCCTTCCTACAGGTTAATTGAATAATTTAGGCTGGAAAAGGTTTCTGAAGATTGAACTCAGCCATTGACCAAACTGCCAGGTTTGTCCATGTTCTAAGTGCCATGTCTGTGCATCCTTTAAATATGTCTAGGAATGGTGACTAAGCCACTTGCTCCAGTGCTTGATAGCCCTTTCAAGGAATAAGTATTTCCTAATATCTAATTTAAACGTCTCCTGGTGCAGGTTGAGGCCATTTCCTCTTGTGCTGTTACTAGTTATGTGGGAGAAAAGACTGATATCCACCTCACTACAACTTCCTTTCAGGTAGTTTTAGAAAACCATAAGGCCTCTTACAGGGTTGAATGCTTTTTAAGTAGTGAGGTGGAGCTGCCCTTGTGTTATGGAGAGGTCGTTTTAGTTGGATTATTGAAGTTGGATGTTAAAAACAAGTTGTATGAGCATTGAAGAAAGGGAATAAAATATTAGAGCAAGGAACTCTTGCTTCATTTGAGTGACTCTAATTGAGAAGTATATATTATACAAGCACATGAATTAGTGGAGGGTTTGTTGTAAGTTAGATTTAGTGCTTATGGAAAGTAAGCAAACAGACCATTAATCTAGCTTGATTCAAATGGGCTTAAAGTAAGGATTCAGAAGACAAAGTGCATCTAATCAGAGAAGAGGCTAATATAGAGAGCCTTGACACTGAGAAGTTACAAGGAGCAAGCATGGCTACTGTCATGGCCACAGGATTGGTACTATTAAGTGACTAAATAGGGAATAACCTCAAAATGCATTTAAATATTCTGACATCTTCATTAATGGGCAAGCAGACATTTTATAGCAAGTCATTGGGACAAAGATAACTCCCACTTGTGTGCTGCTCTGTGGGATTGTCTGTTAAGTAGCATGTGCTCCTTGAGTAATCAGGAAGAATCAAATTAAAATACTTTTAAAATGTAATTTATAAAATAAATATTTATAAAATGCATAACTGTTGTGGAATAAATGCCCTTCAAGTAATTTTTGTAAGAGATTGACTTGTGGGGAGGAGGGGTCCCATCACTATTGTCTCAAATTACAGGCAATATTTGTTTTATTTGCTCAATAGTGCTACTAGCCAAGTTTTTTGAGAATTGGTTGATTAGTACATCTAATTTTTTTTTTTTCATTTTAGCTGGCTGGAGTGGCCTTTCTTGCAGCTGGTCTGTGGGCATGGAGTGAAAAGGTAAGGATAGAAATGACTGGTCTTAAGTGGCTGCTCCCTCCTGCTCCAGTAGAACTGCTTTCTCGGGAAGCAGCAAAAGTTAAGTGTAGCATCTGAGCTCAGGAACACGTTCAAAGAATCTAAACTGAGTTTAGTTGGAATTTGCTTCTTGTCCCTGATCAGGAGTGTTAAGCTGTGACCCTTGATAGTCAGAGCTTTTCTATGAACTTGTAAGAGCAGGACATTAGGGAGAATTCAGTCTTTATGAACAGGTTCTCTTTCAAAAGCATGTTTTCTAAAATCTATATTTCTCTGTCCACCTCCTTTTATTACAAACAAATATTTGTGAGGAGCATGAGCTATCTTTATACTTTAAAAAGCACCACTAAATCTAAACATGCATCTTTGAAGTACTTCAGAAAGATGCTCCCAGTCTGTTGGCCATCTGTTGTCCACTTTACTCCCCATGGAGTGCTTAAGTGATTGTGTTTCCATGTAGAGGAGCAAAACTGGGGAACATGATGTAGCTGAATAACTCTTAAATTTTAGCAGAGATTTCTTGTAGCTGAAAAACTTCCTCAGTTGAAGGAAGCTGTGTGCACCTGTGCTCGGAGTTCTCCTGTTACAAGAGAACAGAATGATGCAGGTATGGAATCAATGAATGGATGTAATAGTATGGGTTTAGTGAATTCAAGCAGTAGAAGGAAGTGGCCATTACTAGATTCACTGATCTGCATCTCAGTCAGGAGTGGAGGGCAGATGCCCTCACTGTTCAGTTGTGCCACCAAGTAGTAAAAGTTAATTACCATCAGATAATCACTTTTCCTCAATGGACGTGGCTAACATACAGCAGCTATCCACATGCAGAGAGGTTCTGAGATTCCTCTGCTTTTTGGAAGTGAGTTTTTGATTTTAATTGGGAGGTATTTTTTCTCCTCCTCTCTGCTCCTGATGTGCTTGCTGCATTCTCATAACTAGGTCAGTACTGTCAATGCTATATAGTATGCAGCCTATTGACACATAAATGCATTTGCCTCTTATTTTGTTGTTACAGAAGAATTTGCTTTCCAATCCTTTAAGGAGGATGTTAAACTTGCCTTGAATTTGTGTTCTCTAATGTTCCTTCTTCTGTTTTTGTAGAAGAGCACATAGGATCTATGTGGTTGGAGACTAGTATCTCCATTTGCTAAATTGGCTTTATGGTACACTGAAATTACTAAAAGGCAAAGGCAGACTCTTTCTGTCTTTACTTTTTTTAACTTTGCCTGAGCTTTTTGTGCTCTCTGTGCTGTCTTGCAAACAAATGCTTCAAAGCCTTTCCTGTGGTTTTGAACTTCTGAATGGCTCATGAAATCTGTTTATTTCTTATGTCAGTTGTTCCGTGCTGTGTTTTCAGTCTTTGAGAGTAGTGCCATTCTTCAGCCAGTAGTGCCTTGGTGAACAATAGATGGGAAGTAAGGGAAAAATATTGCAGAAACTGTGCTGCAGTGGTAAACCCAAAGATAAACTGCTGGTGGTGGAAGAGTTCTGAATATCCCGTCTCTTACCACAGCATGAAGTACATTAAGTCCATTTAATTTCTCTGATTTTCTCTTTTCTTTGTGCATTAGGACTGCACTTCAGATTAATTCCTCAGCAGTCTTTTTCTCTAGGTATAAATCATGTGCTTCTTTTGGCTGATAATATATTGAAATGAGAGCACTGGTTTGTGAGAAGTGTTGAAAATACTTCATGGAAAAATGTTACCATTCTGACTCCTCTTAAAGACTCAGTCTCTAACTGATGTATCTAATTGGCCTATCCTTATGATTTTATAACTGGCTTTGGTTATTTTGAAAGTCATGTAAAAGTTAACTTGCATAAAATTTAAAGTGTCATTATCTGTCAAACAAAAGATACTGCAAAAGTCACAAAGAGTGAATTATTCTAAAGTATTGGTAGAAAGAAGGTAAATAACATTGAGCCCTCTTATCAGGACAACAGTTTTTATTGTTAGAATGGTTTCAAGGAGGACACAAGGGAATATCTGGAAAACCAGAGGCTAGTCAGCCTAGCTTCATTCCAGCATGTTCATAGCTAATAACAAATGGAGAGGGAACAGTTTTCAAATCAGGACTGTTGCTTAGAGGGACTTCAAAAGCATGGAGAAATAAGTCACTGCTCCATGTGACTGAAAGAAAGACTTAGTGTGAGTTTTGTTACAGAATGTCCTACATGGACTGCAGGTATCAGTCTGCACTCCTGTGTACCTGAGGAAATCTGTGGTGTAAAGGGCAGCCTGTTTGTACCTGGTGCAAATGGCACAGGCAGGAGTGTCTTTAGTGAAATGGGTATGGTGGGATGAGCGTTTTCTGAATTAATTCCCTTGTTTCATACTTCAGGATTTTTGGCTTAACATCTTATCTTAGGCAAAATCCTCATAACCTTCTTTTTAAAAGAGTGTATTGTTTACATTAAGTGTGAGCATAAAGAAAGTGTTGTGAACCAGTGACATCTGAGGTTGAATAATAAAGCCCAGTTCTGGCAACTTCTGTTTGTAACATGCTTTGATCAGAGGAAATTGTCTTCCAAAAAATGTTGCTTGAGCAAGTGAGATTGTCTGAAAACAAAAGGCTGGAGTTTGGGTGTGGGCAGGAGATGGCTGGCAATAGTTGGCAATGTTTCAGCATCCTGGTCACACAGCGTTTGGTGTCACACCGTGTTGATTCTCCAAGGATGCTGCATTAGCCCATCTGATCTTGACATGTGTTTCTTGATTGTAGGGTCTGAGCCAAGGTTTGATTCGGTGGGACTCAATTAACCAAGTAGACCAAGTTTGTTAGCTAGCTGTGAGGTGTAACAGTTGTTAAGAAGGAAAATGTGTGACTGGTAACACATTATCACCAAACTAGGACCATTTTCTAATGGCTTGTTTCAGCTGTTAGTCACCAGCTGTTGCAAGGCTATTCTGAGTTCTACAGTTCAATTGTTTTTTTTCTTTTAATCTCATCAGCCAGTTTTGATAAAAAAAACTCTGTCTTGCTGCTGCCAAATTAACAGCTCTGACAGAATCTGTTATGGAGCATATTATGAAAGAAGATGGAGTCCTGTGGATTGCTGTAGTGCTGTTAATCAATGTCTTCAACTGATGGAGTTTCTCCAAGGGCACATTTTCTTCTAATTGTTGTATTTTGAAGATTTTTGTTAAGTAAGCAGTTGAATAAAAAGTGATGGGGATTTTTCCAAGGTGTTGTCTTAGGATGTTTCTCCTTTACATTTAACTCTAGAGCAGGTATCTGGGTAGAAAGATGGGAATTTGCATTTTATTGGAAGAATTAGGCAGCTTATTGCAAGTCTCTGATATTTTTTCTCTTACACTAAGCATGGTTAGCTTGAGAATATACTTTATAAAGAAAAAAAAGGTGAACATGTGATGATGGGATATTGTGCTGTGTTGATTTTTGTTCTCTCTTTATTTCAAAAGTGAAAATATTTCCTTATTAAAATGTTCTGTGTATTGTTGATAGTTGTATGATGAGCACTGAGACTATTGCAAGGCTGCCTGGGTGTCCCTATAAATCATTCTCCTGAAGAGTTTTCCTTTGTCCCTTCTTTCTTCTGTATGTTCCATCTTGTTCTTGCACATCTTGTGAGAATCCTATTATGTGTATTTGATGGAATTTTAACAGTAGCTGGTGTAATAACTTTTAAAAATCTAGTTTAGAAAGTAAAATGAAGGTTTTCACTGTTAGCATTGCATTCACATAGATTTAGCAACAGACTTGATAGCAAAGATTATTGTCAAAATGTGTGGTTTGTGGATAGTTAACAAAAAAAATACTGTCTCTTAGGCAAATTGCAAATATAGAGAACAGATAACTCCTTTTGGTGTCAGAATTTTTATTGGTGTGAAAGGGGACTGTTTAGACTATACTTTCATATTTCTGAAAGAGTTCAGTGGGGCAATGGTAAGACTGTGGCAGTAGAAGGGTTGTAACTAAAATGAGAGGAAAAATCTACTTCCCTTGAAAACCAAAGAGATTTTCCTTCTTTAAAATGACATCCATATGTGCTTTGTCCTTAGAATGTTTTCCCTTTCCCCCACATAAGAAAATTTTCCTAATCCTAATTTTATTTTTTTAGCCCATGATATTGGAGTGCCCTTCTGATTGATGCATTTCAAGTTAATTTAAAAAATTCATTCTTTTGCCTTGAAACTAAATGAACATTCAGTGATAGAATTGAGCTTTTGGCACCATCTTGTGGAATTATGTTTGGCAAAGAGACCTAGGAGGATGTCATCTGAGAAACTGATTTATTAAAAGAATTGCTAGCTATAACTTTAATACTTCTGCTGGGGTGAAGAAAATTGGTATTGTCAATGACCATTTTACAAGTTTTTTTTATTGGTATCACTGTTGGCAAGTTCAAGATTTGCAACCAGTTCATTTGGAATCATATGGAAATCATCCAGAAGGAATGCTGAATGTTTGAATGGTCACATTGTGTTCTGGTTTGTTCTTTCAGGGTGTATTGTCTGATCTGACAAAGGTGACTGGTCTTCATGGTCTGGACCCAGTGGTGCTTGTCTTAGTGGTGGGAATAGTGATGTTTACTTTGGGATTTGCTGGTTGTGTGGGAGCACTGAGAGAAAACATCTGCCTGCTGAAGTTTGTAAGTAACATCATTACATGAAGGAATTATTATATGTGTGAAAGCTGCAAATGATGAAGAACTGAGAGCAAACCCTGATAATTAACGATAGAATTTGGTTTGTGACAAAGTATATGGTAAACTTGCTGCCTTGACAAACCTCTGAGTAATGGTGTTGAAAGCAGGCGTGGTTCCAGCTTATCTTTTCTCCTCTTTGTGGAACACGTTCTTCCTTGCCTTTTTAAATTTGTTCTGCTCTGCAGTGATGTTATAGTAGGTATATCAGAATTTAACATTGCGATGTTATGGAGCATACTTAGTTAGGAATTACTGAGAGAATATAGTATAGTGGAATAAAATCCCTTAAAAACTTTAAAGTTTCTTGGACATGTTGGCAAAACTTTGGGACTTCAGTGACTGATGTAAAATTTCTTAAACGATTGTTTTTATACTGAGGCTTCTTTGCTTTAGATCTGAAAACTGCTAAGCTGGACAAAAAAACCTAAAAAAAGTAATTATAAAATTAGAAACAATACAAGAGGTAATATCAAGACTTTTTTAGCCCTGTGTTTTACAGATTCTCATTGTTTTCATTGCTGTGCATAATGACTGTGTCTGCTCTTTTTACTGTCAAGTTCAGGTGACAAAACCAAAAGGATAACTCTGCCTCTTGGGAATTTCTTTGCCTTGTATTCTCCCTGTGTTCAGTGTCTGTACTGAATCAAAACTTGAACCCAATTCTGTGTTGGTTTCTGGTGGTAAAGGAATGCATTCAAAATGAATTTATATTTTCTAATTTAGGGCTTTTGTTTTTACAGTTCTGTGGAACAATTATGTTTATATTCCTGTTGGAGTTGGCAGTAGCAGTTATGGCTTTCCTGTTCCAAGACTGGGTGAGGGACCGGGTAAAAGAATTCTTTGAGAATAACATTAAATCCTACCGAGATGACATTGACCTCCAGAACATCATTGATTCACTACAGAGAATTGTAAGTTCATATCCTGTCACTTCTTTGATGCCTTCTAGGAGAATATAGATTTAAGCTTTCATTTTTTAATAGAATTATGATATTTTGTTGCTAATGGTAGAATGTTACAGATATGTTGGTTTTCTTCCTTCTGTATTGATACCAGCAGGGAGGGAAGATATCCTGAGATCCAGGCTTGTTCTGATGTCCATTATGGAAGCTCTGTCAGGCATGCATCTGCCTTTCACCTTTCTCTTGGCTCCCCTTTCCCTTGCTCCCTAAGAAAAAGCTTTCTCTTAAAAAAATTTTGCAAATTTTTATGGTTTTGCTTGACATGCTGACACGTTTCCAGGAGCAGTATTCCAGATATATTGCTTTGATTTCATAGAGCCCTGTTAGTGTCTACTCATTTTTTTTTTTTTTACTCTGCTGTTGTCATTGATTCTGCACAGACTCAGGGATGGTAAAGATTTGTAAGCAAACATTTACTGTTTCGAGGTATTTTAGAGATAATTTATCCTCTGAACAGACTTCTTGGAATGTATTTCTCTGTTGCAGAACCATTGCTGTGGTGCCCAAGGTCCAGAAGATTGGGACTTTAACATATACTTTGACTGCAGGAGTGAAAGCAAAAGTCGTGAGAAGTGTGGAGTTCCTTTTTCCTGTTGTATACCTGATCCTGCTGTAAGTTGTTTCCTGGTTTTGTTTTTGCTCTGAGGTTGTAAAGTTATGACAGGAAGTACTTCCTGAGTAAGGTGTTGAAGGGCTTTGAGGTGTCCTAAATGACCAAAAATTACTCTTGTGCAGACAAACTTTTTTGTTTGTTGGATTCTTTTTAGAATCCAAATGTGGCAGCCTGTCAGCTGAAAATGTGTTGTCACTGGGAATTAAAGCTATTTTAGTATGGTTTGGATCTGAAGCACTGGTGGCTGGCATTTTTTTATTCCCAGTGTATCATTTCCTTGGATCCCTGGCCTTTGTTCCTGGTTTGTAAGGAGCTGAGAGCTCTGTTTAAGAGTGTGTTTGCTCCAGTTGGAATTAATGTCTCACCACCCCTCTGCCAGACAGGCAGGAGTAACTCCATTTGCTGCTTGCTTGTCAGTAATTAGTAAAGTACTCGTGTATGAAGTTTAAAGCTTCTGAGTCAATCTTGGTTTTGGCAAGGTTTAGGTGCTTATTGTTTAATTTACTTCACTAAACTTTGTGAAACTTTGTGAGCCTTACAGCAGATGCCAACGTGGGGAGGTAGGGGCTAATATATAGTGCTTTATGCTATTGCTGGGAGTACTTACAGCTCAAAATCCATCCAGCAATCCTTGTGGTGAGACAGAGCCATTGGTAAGTCATGTTTAATGCCTGGTAGGCTTCTGATTGTACTGGAAATCAGCCAAGGAAAGCCTGTGTCAGGGACATATTCCATGTTCAGATTGCCCAGCAATTATTTTCTAGTTTAGTTTGGAGCAGTACTGTTTAACTGCACATTTTTCTGGTGGTGTATTTAAGGAGGCAAAAGGATGCTTAAATCTGTTTAATGTGAGATCCTATTGTTAATATTTCAATATAACTTACTATGCATTTTGTAAATGCAAATGTCTTCCTTGTGTGCTGGCAATGCAGTTTTCATGTTAAAAAGTTAAATGTTAAGTGATAGAAGCAGCTGAGATTTCTGGTGCAGGATATCATCTTGCTAGTACACATCTTTGCTTTGTCATTAATTTTCTTGTATTCTGCTAGGGCTTTGCTTGTTTTTGCTAAAAATGGTTTTTAAAATGGTTGGCTCTGACAATTCTGGTATGTTTATGAATATAAAGGCTAGAAAAACTTGCTGTGAACAGAAGTGAGTAGAAGTAAATTGATTTGTTTATTTAAAATCTCTCTTGCCTTGCAGCAAAAAGTTGTGAATACACAGTGTGGTTATGATATCAGAAAGAAGGTAAGGTGCTGTCTGTCATGTTCTGTGCCTGCATAGACAAAGCTGTAGAAGTGGTGGGATTGCTGATAGATGTCAGTTCAAAATTTTAGGAATAATTGGCTCTGCTACATCATACTACAGGTAGAGCAAGGTACATATGGTCCTGTGCTTAAAGTAAGCTTCTGCTGTGGAAGGGTAGAGAAAACAAGTGGGAACAGGTGAGGGGAAAGGTGTGTTTCAAAAAGGGGTGGGACCTGGATTTCAAGTGTGTGTTTCAATTACCAGTTGTAATAGGCTAACTCTGCTGATCTGTTGTCTGGTAATTTGACCATCTATTATCTGCTAATTCTACAGTGTTTCTAATAGCAGGATTTTCAGGAAGATACAACTATCAATGTCTAACATTACCTGATTCAGATGTGCATTTTTGAAGTGAGGTTAAAAATTTTACTGCAAAAGTGACAAAACATTAGCTTAGCTAGATTGTGATTGATCTTACAATAAACTTGAGCAGAAAAGTAATATTCTTATTTTTCCTTTCTACATTCAGAGCAAAAGTCAGTGGGATGATCAGATTTTTGTCAAAGGATGTATTCATGCACTTGAAGCTTGGTTACCCCGAAATATCTACATTGTTGCAGGTGTCTTCATAGCTATCTCACTGCTCCAGGTTAGTAGTTATTGTTATAATTCTTTGGAAAAAATGCCACATTTGCAGATACATACCTGCTGAAGGTAACAGGAGTTATGGACAGAGGTGAAATAAATATTTTGAATGTGGAATTTTAGGTATGAGAAGAGTATGGCACAAGCTCCAATTATAGTAAAGGGGAGTTAGTGTGAAGACGCCTGTTGCTCAAAGCAGTGAAAGTCATCATAAAAATACAGTGCAGTAATAATAGTGTGTGATAATTGTAATATGTGATGCTTATATAAAATATTCCATGTGTTTCAATGTTATGGAGGAAGGGGAATCTCTTGTCTGCTCCAGTAGATGGGAGCTCCAGCCTTCTATCACAAAACTGAAATGACTAAGATACAACCTTGTCCTTCATACTAAGGTTGCCACAGCCAGCTGTAAGTGGGTATAGCATGCTTCTCAAAAAGGTTGGGATGGAAGAGCAGGTGAACAGGTTGCAAATGTAATGTTAGCAGAACCACATGAAAGAATTGCTGTGATTTCTGTTACCTCATCAGTGCTTGGTACATCAAAGAGAGAGCTGAAATTCTCAATAAAGCATGTTAGATTGCTGCTTTCAAGGTGGATCCTGTTTTCATTGTGGCAGTTGTTTGCACTGCATTAATTTCTATGCTATGAAATTCCTTCACTTCAGTGGAAAATAATTAAATGGTAAATCCACTACAGAAAATATTTTCCATCTAATTGACAATAGTTGAGTATTGAGTGCTAGCAAAAGACCTCTCTCCAGCGCTGGTAATACTGCCCTCTGTAGCTTAGGGTTTGATATATTTTTAACACCATCTGGTGATAGTGCTTCCATGGGTTTGAGAAAGGCTGTGCTGAGAACAGCACGTCTTGCTAGGAGGAGGGTCAAGTTTAATCTTTTGGCAGTGTGTTGATTGACAATAACTTGACAATGTTGTTCTTTATTCAAGTCCCGAGGCTCTGTGAAACCATTTTCAGTTATTTGTATTTTCTGATTGGGTCAGTCTTGTGCATTAAACTGTTTCACAGTGAGACTGAGAATTAGACATAACCTAACTACATTCAAATGAAATCTTTTAGCTTTCGAAAACTTCACTCCAGTTTTATATTATTTCTAAGAATGTTTCAGGAAATTTGCTGAGTTATGAATTTATCCTCAATTTGTAAAGGAAGATTTCCCTGAGAACTGACCTGAATGTTAAAATTTCAAATTTGAAATGTCTCTGAATAATCTGGGACTACTCTAACTGTTGTCTGTGACCAGAATTCCATTTTAATACAGGTAATTGTACATTCTGCCTGTAGTTTAAAAAATTGATCTGAAAACTGACTGGGTTGTTATTCAAAATTGTGGAATGAATGCAAGTGTCTGCTTTGTAGCTTTAGCAGTAGGTAAGCATGGGTGTTTATGACACTCAAACTTGGTTAAGTGGATTTCTTCTAGCTCTAAGGCATCTGGAAGCTTATTATTTTGAATGCTGCTGAAGTTTTACATGAAAGCATCTTTCGCTTGAGTTTTATTACCTGCAGGATTCTATTGCCTTTGTTACTTTTTAGTGATAGCTATGCTTTGGTGGATGATCCTGTCTATGAAACGATATCTGAACCTGCAAAAAACCATCTTGCAGACTGGTACATTACAAGTGTTTTATCTCACAAATGGTATGTTTTTTATCTTTTTAGATTTTTGGGATTTTCCTAGCCAGGACATTGATTTCTGATATTGAAGCTGTAAAGGCAAGTAATGCCTTCTGAATATGAAAGCAGACGCATGTTGCAAGACAGTATCTGTTAAGATTATGGATTGGACACCAAGGCAGAAGAAATGCACAGACCATAAAATACTCCTGTTGTTAAAAGCCTTATGTGGATTTTTTTTTACTGGCTCATGCTTTTTATTAGAAGCTGTTACAAAAAAAACCAAACAATCACCAAACACTTGCTGTCTACCTTTTTTCTAACAAGACAACTCAGTGCACCAGCATTGATCTCTGAGGAAGAAATGGAATTTCCAAGACATCGGCAGAAGAGATTTTAAAGACTGTAGCAGGGAGACATGAAACTGCTGTAAACCCTTTCCTTGAAGGCTTGCTTTGAAGATTGTTCTGTCTTCACTCCTGTCATCTGTCTTAAAATGTAATTTTTTCAAATGTCGCATGCTGATTTCTTCAGAACCTTGCAATCATGTTAATCTCTACAGTAGACTTATCCAGTCATTTTTGGCAATGTATCCAGCAACCATAATTGGAAATTGGGGAAAAAAAATATCACAAATTGTCTAGATCTTTAATTGATTTTAGGTTGTGCAAACCCCACGCTGTTTTGAAAAATGCACGCTGGTTCCCAAGGTGGGAAAAATCTATCCGTAGCATTAAGTCTTACAAATCTCCATTTCAGGCAAGAGGGTGTAAAGCCCTGATGCTGTTTCCTGTCTGAGAAAAACGTAAATATTCTTTATTTATGGAAGAAAAACCTCTTTAAAAATGCTTATCCTTTCAATGATCACTAATATCTTTACAAAGTGCTGTGTGCATACGCTTCAGAATGCAGCTTGTTTCAGTAGGCAGCAAGCATGCTGTGCTAGCTGTTGATGGCTTTTGTTATTCCTCTACTTTCTCTCACAACTGCTGTGTCAATCTTCACAAGTCTTAACTGCCACTACCAGGACAGATGAAAGACTTAAAAATTCAGTGTTAATCCGAACTGAAATATGTTTTTAAACAAGGAAGTACAAATTTAGCAAAAGATAGAGTTGTTGAATTTTTAAAGTCTGGTATAAAATTATTGAGCCATTAGTCCTGGCTGGTTCATGGTTCAAATGTGAATCAAAATACAGTGAACCAGAATGATTTCTTCAGTTATTTTCTACATGAAGCTGAATTATTCCTTACGTCAGCGTTTTTATTTTAATTTCATATTTAATTAATCAAGAGGAAAATAAACTCTTCTTCCAGTCCTGCCTTTGTGGGGGTTAGCAGATGGATCTGTAGTTCAGTAGGAGTTCCAGTCTCTTCTGTAAGACTTTGGTGTTGTATCCTTAGCTGTAAGGTAAAAGCATGTGGCTGAAAAGTTCTTGGAAGTAGCTGTAGCTGTCAGTTTTACTGTGGGCCATATAACCAACATCATTTACTGCTTCCAGTGACACCAGATTTTTCAGGGAGAGCATGTGCCTAACACAGTGTAAATTTTAGAAAAGTATATATTTTTATAATGATATTTTACTATACGTAGCGTGCCTGAAGGATTTAATACTTGTATTTCTAAGGTATATGGCTTTCTTTGGAAGCCAGACTTTTAAATATATTATGTCCTTTTTTTCTATTATGCATGTATTAACAAACATTTCACTGGCAAAAGTTGATCAACAGTAAGAATCTGTCTGGTTGATTGTCCAGATATCCTAGCTTGTAATCTGTGAAGCACTTCAGACAGTGCTCATGTGCACTTCAGCTTTCATAGTTCTTTTTCTGGCTGGTGATTGAGACACAACAGGAAAAGGAAGCTTGCCTAAGGATGGCTGATTTCCTTACAGTAGCAGAGAATAGCCTGCTATTAACTCATCTGAAGACCTGAAAGTAAAAGGCTAGAAGTGCACTTTTTAAACTTTGGTATACCACAATAAAACAATAGCAGCAGATCACTGAGGGGAGAGCAAGAGGCATTTCTTCTGTAAAGCCATGAATTTGAGGTCTGTATTACTTATTTGTTGAATCTGATCCACGAGGAGCAGCCAGAAATGTGTGATTGTACTATGACTTGGCAAACAGCAGAGCAGTGGCCAGCAAACTTTGCTTTCAATTCTGGTGCTTGAAACTTTGCAACACCTCACCAACCAACTTCCTTGGTTAAGGTTTATGATAATCTGATATATGTAAAATTAGGGAGGGATGCTTCCTATTTGGAACTTCTTTATCATAAAACATTGCATTAGAAACACCAGCTAGGGAGTACATTTCCCTCTGCCAGTTTGACACAGCCAACTCCTAATGCTAGAAAGGAATTCCAGCAGTTTGGTGGAAATCATCTGGTGTCAAAGATGGCTGTGGAGTTCAGGCACCAAAATTAGCTGCTGACAAGAGCCAGCATTACAGATTAGGATTCCAGGGTCTGCAAATCTTGCTGAGTTACCTGAAGACAAATTAATACTTTTTAAAGTACTGTTTGTATGCAAACCATAATTTAATTAAGTATTGTCTTTCCACAGATTGTTCTTAATGGCTTTGGCCATATTAGCACCAGCCTTTGTATCAGTGTCTCAGTTATTTGGAACTGAATTTGAGAGAATTTCAATTTATTTGAGGATCTTTAAATTCATGGAGTGATTTTTCTTTTTTGCCACTATGGATAAACTTCTCTGTGGTTATTCATTGTAATTTTTAAAATTCTGGTACTCTAGATTGTTTTGCCCCTGTATGTTCTGAAGGACACCCATACATGTCTAGTGTAATTTCACACTTGTGATGGGAATACTTAGATTTATTTAGCACCTTCTCTGTGGACCTGCAGTGACTTCATGGCTAAAGGTTTAGGTGATGGCCTAAAAAAAGTCTTGTCAGCAAAAGCAGCTGGGTGTGAGCCTGCCTCTAAAGCCTGAAAGGAAAAGTAATTCAGTGATCTCACGGAGAGGTCTGATACATTGCTGATGCTGAGATTTGAGGTTGTGTTTGGAACAGCTTCACAAACACTACAGTGGAACCAAGGTTTTTAATGAAGATGTCAAATGAGGTCAGACTTGAAGAACTGGACTGAGAAAAGCAAACTTCAATGTGATCACTTCTATTTCTCAGAAACGAGCACAATTTATTTCCGTTAAGCAATGTATGTATCTGTCAGTCTGTTTGACAGTGCAGCTGCCTCTGTTTTTATTGATATAACTGCATTTGGACACAGTTTCCCTGTACATGAAGAGGAGAATGAACATAAGCACTGAAAAAAGTGCGGTGACTAAAGGACCTTGGGTTGCCTCGTGAAAACCTGAATGTTTCTTCCCAAGAGGTCTTTAGCTTTGGTGACCTCATGCAGTGCCATGTGGACAGATTTGTGCTTCCAGCCCATGGGGCTCAATGTGGCCATTGATTTATGTGTAGAATTGCCTTGGGTTTTGTCTCCCCATTCCATCCTTCCCTCTTTCTTCCCCTTACTGCCTGTGTATTGTCATGCAGCTTGAATATTGTTCAGCCACTGGAAGAGGAGCTCCTATTTCCTCTTTTGAGATGGCTTTCCTGAGTGACTTTCAAAATATTTTTTTTTCTCAAGCCTTAAATTTGATTAAATAAAATTTAATATTTTCTACTCCTGGAGTTTGATTCCTGAGATTTGTTGCTTCCAGTCACTACTATTTCACTCTCAAAGGTTTAGACTGGCTACTGAGACTGCTGTTTGTGGACAACTCAGAAATGGTAATGGTTCAAGGGCGTTGTATTGTATTTTGCTGAAACTAATTCTTGATTTTTTTAATTTTTTTTCTTTCAAGTTTGGGCTGTTGAATAATAGATAAGACTAATGCTTTTCTCTGAATTGTTAATGGAAAGCCACGAACAAGTGAAGAGCTGCAGAATGGTGTAGAGTAACTATTAAATCTCTGGACATAAAAAAAAGTTCAAAGTGCTGGTTTTGTTTTCTCCTATTATGTGGTCAGAACTTGTTTTGTGTGTTACTCAACAAATGACACTTCTCTGTGGTGTTTTTATGAAATTCCCTTTCTCAAGACTACTCCTGAGAGTGATATTTGGTGATGAGTGTAGTGGGCTAAGTAGTGTTACTGGGTTTTGCAACTGGGAAAGCTTTTGCAGGAACTAAGTTGGCATGTTTGCTTGCAGACATAAGCCAGTTGTTCTCAAATTGAGAACATGAGGCCTTACTGGCTTCTAAATACATTCTGCTTTATAATCGGTTTCTGAAGATCAGTGCTTGTTTATTTTTTTTCTCAATAGCTTTTCTAAAAGAGCTAAAAAAAATAATTGCTCCCAAGCTTTTCAGTCTCTTAACACTTGATGGTTTTGAATTTGATTTCCTAGGTCTGGACAGCATGACTCTTTTTTTTCCCCATCATCTAAAGTTAAACCCTGGTTCTCTTATGAGTGATAATGGAACGCTGTCTGCCTTCACATCCTCATCCCTGCCCACTTGTAATTTGACTGGCTTTATTTCTGTGTCTTGTCCAGGCACTGTGTGTTCACTGACTGTGGTTTCTTGTAAACATTGCTTCTACAGGGTCTCATTCCAGTAGGTGCAACTCTGAAATCAGGACCAGACTGTAGCCTCAAGTGTTTAGGAATATAACTTGTGACAGGAGCAGGTACAGTTTCAGAGATGAACTTTAAAATTGGAGATTGAAGGGGGAGATAGCTTAAAGATAGTTTTGGTTTTAACATGTTCAACATGTTGAATTAGTTCCAGTTAGGCCTTTGCATTGTTTAATCTACAGCTTTAATCTAACTCACGTTTCAGGTTGCATGATAAAAGCTTAAGGCTTTTATATAACTATTTAAAAGTCCCATTGATACAAGAAAAATTGCGAGTGTGTATCCTAATCTCACAAAACCAAGCAGCTGAAAAATGTATAATGAGTGGTAATTGCCTGATATTTCTTAACACCATTTGCTTGACAGGACTTTTTCCTGCTGCTGTGTGTTAGTGGCTCAGTGAAGAGCAGCAGTGGTGCAAATATCAGGCCAAAGAGGTGTGCTAATGAGGGGTTTTTTGTACACAGCTTTCCAAGCAAGAGCTGCACCTGGGCTTCAGCAGTGCTGGTTGTGCAGCAGCAGGGCAAATGCAAGGCTTGCCAAGCTGGTGGTGTCTGCCTCAGCAGCAGTGCTGGCTTGCCATGTGGGAGAAGGGAGGTTAGTGGGGTGTCTCTCCTCTCAACACCTGTAGTGTTGTGATGGCTTCCTTGACCACATTTGCATTGCTGTGACTGCAGAGTCGCTCAAGGGTGTCTTTGATCTTGTCCTCTTCTATTTCTTGTCTCAGATCCCCTGAATGGAAGATGAATGGATGACTTTTAGTTACCTGCCATGGCATAATGGCTCCCAACAATTGTTGTAAGATAGAAGTTTGGAGTATTTGCTGTTCCTAATAAGCTGCCTCAATTAAAACATTTTTCTCAATAGATACCCTTTCAACCATTGGAAGTATTGGACAGATTAAGGCTTTTTTTGTCGTGCCTGAATTCCAAGAACTGATTGACAGAAAAAAAGCAAATTCTGAAATTCTAATACAGTACAATTTCTAGCACTTTTTTTTTGCCTGCATACTTTTTGCTGCCATTCCATATTAGTAAGACTCGACTCTTAGCCTTATGGTTAGTCTATAAAGTGCTAAGTATATACATGTCTGGGAAAAAGTCTTATAGATTGTATCTATTATGTCAATACTTCACAGTACCACTGAAAACTGAAAGTTCTTTATCCCTATTCCAGTTATCTGCGTGGCTGTGGGGATAAAACAGAGTCTATTGCAAAATCCAGCTTGTCTGTCAGTACAGGGTGGTGCCAGGATTTGAAAGGCAGCTCGCCTTGTGATCCATCCTTGCCTAAGTACAATAGTTATTTTCAATTTATGTAATTTTTGTTAAGATGTGAGAAACCACCACGAGATCTTTGGACTCCTGGTTTCAAGGTGCTCGTTTTCCTGTAGTGCTACACATCCAGCATAGTCCCATCCTGCTTGAAGCATCCCTGAACTCTTCCCTGACAATGGAGTAAAACTGAAATTGTCCCCTTCACATTCTTTACTGCAAGTCACTGTGTGAAGGCAGCTAAAATGGCTGCTTTATCTCAACTTCTGGTTTGTTCACAGCACAGGCAGAACAAATGCATGCCTGCTTTTTTGTGTCTTTGGACACAGAAATGCTCTGGGACTGCCAGGCTTTGGTGCATGGTGAAGTTGGACAAAGATGCCTTTACTCCAAGACTCTAATTTTGCTATTTTGGGACTTGGTTATGCCACTGACTCACTGAAATAAAGCTTTCCTTTCTCTTTTATTTTATTCAGCTGATGGTTTAATCAGCTTTTCATAGAGAAGGAAACTACTTGAGTATGATTTTGGTAATCAATACAGATTGAACCTTTGATATCCTTTACTCGTTCACTGGAGGATTGAGGCAGCATATTTGGGTAACAGAAACCACTTGTCTTCATCACAAATATTCTTCCTTCCATCACAGACAACTGAAAATGAAGTTACCTGAATTAAGAAGTCTGCACAGAAGGCCCATTGAATTGTGTTTCACCTCAGGACTTGTATTATCATCTCGTAGAAGTTTGTGTAAGCTTTGAACTAGCTGTGATTCCTTAAAAGATTCTTCAAGGGTTTCTGAAAGCATAAGCAAAAAAATAGCAACACTGAGCTGTTATCTGAACAGAAATTATAAAGTGAATATTCTTGCTTTAAAAAAAACCCAAACTCTGGAATGGCTTCATTTCAAACTTGCTCTAAGGGGTGTCTTGAGCATCTGTCTTCTGCACTGAAGTATTTCTGTGCTCTTTCCTGTACAGAATTTCTTTACAGAATTTATTCTTGAAGACAGGACCAGCCTACTATTGACTGTATTATAGTTAACCTCATAGTAAATTAAAACCTGCAATGTTCTGTGCTAGAAATGTTGATTCCCATTAGCTGCCTAAATGAGTTTGAGAGTTTTAATGGTAGACAAGCAGTAAAATTGGCTTTTCAGTCTTACATGTTGATATAGGAAATTAGAAATTTCAAGTTTATTTTTCTCTTCAATTTACCTATTGATGTACATAGATTTCTGTTGTGTCTCTCTATTGTAATAAATTGAGACCTATTTTCAAGTTATACAGGAAAAATCTGAAAAAAATTGTGCATAACTCTGAAAATGAGCTCAGGAAATGTCGTTTGAATCATTACAGTTTTCTCATTTGCTGCATTTGCAGCTTCTACAGTGCCTTTTTATTTATGCTTCTGCTTTACTCTGTCCTTGTGTCTGTCTGAAGATTTTTTCTGCTACTTATAGTTTTCATTAACCATTTGAGTATATAATTTGTCTTTCATTTAGCCTTTATCATTTTTATTCCCATCACCTTCACTTTCCCTTTTTTTTTTATGTAGGCTTCTAGCATTGTATTATGCTATTCAAATAGTACTTGTCCACACAGCATGATAATTTGACTCTATCCTAAATAAAAAAAAATACTTCAGGCCATTCCAAAAGCCTATTGATTTTATGATTTGAATGGTGACCACCTGTATTTCATGCTGAAGAGCTAAATCCAGACAAGAAACGTGCTTTTTCATACGTTACCTAGAATTGACAGCATGACAGTGTTTCTTAATAACCGAGGATCTTTCACAGGTAAATGCTTTTAGGAGGAAGATACCTAAATCGATGGCAGATGCTATTGCCAAGGCGTTCAGAGCCTCATTCTGCATGGCAGCATGTTCACTTGTTGTCATGGAAACCAGATGCTTCACTCCTTGTGCTGCCTGGATGGCTTTGACCACTTCCTGTGAAAGCAAAGGTGAAACAGATGGAAATCTGATTTAGGAATATAGTAGAATGAAGAGGGAAATGAGATTGCACTCTTCAGCTTCTGAATAGAGGGAAATTATTTGTCTGCTGCAGTGCAAACTGGCAATACTGAAAGACTAGAGCTGACATTGCTTTTGGCACTGATCATACATGTCCGCTTAGGCCTGGTGTAATATACCTGGAATATCAATACTTAGAATTAACTATAGATGCATATCTGTAAGATAAATATATATTTTGTCTTATTTCAGTTAGTCCTTATTCTACTCTTTCATTTCAAGCCATCAAAGTAGCAAGGATTAGTTTTGCTTTATCAAAGCCTGTGCAGAGAGTATCTGCTTTTTTAGTCACTACCTCATAGTAAAGCATGGCTGGGATGCCTGTGTGTAATAGCACAATTTATAAAAATCAGAAGCCTGTTCAAAAATGCCAGCACATAAAGATCATGCTAGATTTCGTCCATCATGGACAAGTGGGCTCTTTGGAGCTTCCAGAGGACTGACTTTTAGGACAGCTCTGGATTATTTTTACCATTTTAATTTGAAATTTGAAACGTATTTATGGCCATAGAGAAGCTTAACCTGCTTACCATTTGTCAGGCCTTACTCAAGCAGGGTGAGTGTTGACAAGTGACAGTAAGTGACAAGTGGTGCTCATTTCTGTGAGGTGTCTGTGCTTACGGAGTGCACAGGTTCCCCCCTTTGCTATTGAGGCAGACCGGAGAGGTTTTCACTGATAATCTGTATGTGCTGTTTAATCCCTAGCTCTGTCTACAAGCTTTAAGGCTATTTGAGAAGGGTGAGGCAGCAATCTGTTGGAGCAGTGGTTCTCGTACCTGGGAGCGGTTGTGGTGCAGGATGGATGCCAGCAGCCGGTTTGCCTCTCCGCCGATGCCGCTGTGGTCACTCGCACTGCACCACTGCACCAGCCTGCTGAGCAGCTGGGGGTCTTGGCCCAGGATTTCAGCTGCATCAGCTGAAGAGACAAGCATCATTCAGAGACATTCAAAATCAGACCCCTCAGTCTGTCTGTCACAGGAATGTGGGTGTAGGACTAACTGGGGCTGTGGACCTGGACTCAGCGACCTTCAAGAGCTCTAATTGAAGCATTGAACTTCTAAAAGATCTTGGAAATATTTACCGAAGAAAACTTTACCAAGGGGATCATGCAGGGGAAGGACAAAAAGCTGCTCCAATGGTCCTATCCTTTTCAAGGGGCTGCTGAAGTAGGGCTTAAAAAAAGCAGATTTCTGTCTTTGAAAATAAATCTTCTGTTGCGATACTTCAGGAGGCCCATCCCTTTCCCACTTGGCTTTTTGCACTTGCACTTTGAGCCCTGCACGGATGTAATCGTGGGCTCTTGTGAGCCTGTTTGTGCTGTTTCAGTGATATCTCATTACTGTTGGTAGTGTAGGAAGCCAAGTCTTAGTACAGAACGGCAGCATGTCAGTAATTGGATGACCTAAGTCTTAAGAATGTGTGTTGAACCATGTATAAGGCATTACCAGAAATTCCCCTTAGTGTGGAAGAACCTTTTAATTTGCATTCTCCTGTGTTTCAGGATCCCTATCTCAAGACTTGCTGGAAATATTAGTGTCTGTGGTTGACATTTGAAAAAACCTCACTACATAACTTTTCCTAGATAGTGGAACTCTAATTATGTTAACATCTGTAACAGAAAGGATAGGTTTGATAGAGGCATCACCCTGCTCCTGTTCCTTTACCTGTTCATTGCATTTCTTTTGAGATATGCTGGAAGAATTAGATGGAGTATGCTCCAGAAGGTCAGGGTCAATAAACCATGATTGCTCTGGATATTTTCCAGAAGCTGGAAGTCAGCCTATACTCTGTTTTGGGGGAGGGAGATGGGGAAGTACCCACACGTGCTTTTTAGTTTATTCAGTACGCTAAGGAACAATCCACAGGTCAAAATCCCACAAGGCATCTGGAAGCTTATAGCCTATCTGACATACTTTGTTTTTGAGGTAAGAGTTACTGGGCATTGCACAGCTCCCTGCATGTTATCTCCTGTAACACAAGACTCTTGTTTCTAGTCAGATGTTCCTCATTGGTCTGCAGAGATCACAGTAATCCAGTTTAGCACAGAAAGCTGAAGTGAGAGGCTAGACGATGGAACCAGTTTGAGAGGTTTGTTGCAAAGGCAGGTTCTTTACTCAGTTTGACAGGCAGTAGAGCTCTTTGAGATAAAACCCATTTAGATTTTCTTAACAGGAAGACCTTTTAACTTACAATTCAAATTTGTCATTTTATAAGATTGAACTTTCAGTTGTGATGAAAGTCCTTTGGCTACTGAAGTGCACAAATTATTCTGCTCCTCTGAAGCCCAATGGTGGAAGAACCAGGAGTTAAACATCTCTCTAGAGTAATGAAGCTGACAGATCTGCCTGCAGTTTTCTGTGGTTAGGAAGAAACCTGCCTCTTCTAGTCTGTAAGCCTCAGCATGCCTGTTGATAGAGTAATGAATTTATACTAAATAAGACAATTAACTAATTTAGTGTGGACTTCTTAGTAGATGTGTGTTCATAAGAGTTTCAGGCTGAGTTAATTAAGGGCAACATTAGTTCATGGGTAAACAGAATAGAAGGTAATTAAAAGTGGGAGAATTGTGTGTTCATAGGTGGGAATGGATAAACTTTGAGTCTCCTACATATTTTATTCTACTTTGCATTTTGATGATTATGTTTTTTCAGATTCAGAAGTTGGACCTTGTGCCAAGTTTTAACTTTGTATTAGGACTGGTAAATAAAATTAAAAAAGATAATTTTGTGCTTGATAATTTAGATCTATGTTACTGTGATGTCTCAATTTTAAATGTTAAATGCCCTGTCATAATTGAGAGATAACTTTGGAGAAATGACCTTACAATGATTTCTTCAAAACCTCAGAACAAGAAGATGCTAGGTTTTTATGTATCTTGTAATGTTCATTTCCTACCATGGTGAAATGTTAGTGAAAGCAGCTTTTCAGTGGACTGAAAGTAGTGCAAATTAATATAAGGACTAGATCTAAATTTTCTACCATGCATGGTAATTTGATAAAAAATGCAAATAGTTCTCATAATAAGTGGTTGCAATGGAGTGTAGCATACAATGTAGCAGAGTGAGGTTTTATCCTCTACCATATAACTAATGAAGTGATGTGTGTAATTGTCCTATGTCAATTAGCACTTCCCATCACAAAATGGTCATAACTATTCTGTTTTTAACTTGTGTTATTCCTGCATATCAAGGAATCACTACTGATTAGTGCTCCAGAGCAGCTGCTCTGGCAATTTGCAAGACAGTACCAAACTGCACAATGCTTGCTCTTGTGCCATGGTCTGCTAAGAGCTAAGTAAGTCTAAGGATAAATTAAGATATTGAAGTATATCTTAATGTAATTCCAACATTGTGCATGTTTCTCAACATGCAATGATGTGCACAGAATGATTATTGTTGCTTTTGTATACCCCTCTCTGTGTTAAACTGAATTAAGTGCAAGTAGATAATCCAATACATTAACACGCAAAGTAAATTCAACATTTGAGCCACATGAGCAAGATAAAACTGGCAACGTGTATAGGAAGACTGGTAGAAATTAATTTCTCCTGCTTTGCTCCACTCCAGCTCCCTTTATTCCTTTTATGTTCTCTAGTTCTTTATTGATTTGCTGTCCTGTGATTTGACACTAAAACCTGGCTCTTTTTCATCATATTCATGCCTTGCTGCTGTATCTCTGGTGAAAAACATCTTCTTTTTAGGCCTTTTTGCCCCTTCTCTCTGACTGCTGTGGATCTGTTCCACGTGCTTTGTTACTCAGCTACCTCTGAGGCTGGCTGGGGCAGTCTGGAAAGCATGAGCCTCTGGCAGTAATCTCTGCTGGAAGCTCTCCAGCTGGAGTGGAATTGGGTCAGCAGGACACCCAGCCCGTGGCTCTGCAGGGGAGGGGAGCTCTCGGCTGGGGTCAGTGAGGGCTGGCAGGTGCCCACCTTGTCCGTCTGCTAAGGAGCGCAGAGTTCCCAGGAGCCTGAGCTGCACGGGAGGGCTCTCTGACCTCAGCAGCGCCTCGATCCGCTCTGCCACGCCTTCCTCCAGCACCTGGGCCTTGCTCACCACTGCAAAATGGACAGGAGATGCTGGTGTGAGGCTCAGTGATGCCACAAACATCTGAAAATGTAGATGTGACAGAACTGTTGTGAAGTGTGGGCTGTATTGGGCTTCTAGTGAAAAGTCCAACTTGTTAGAGGGCTCAGAAATTAAGTCGGGACTACCTGGTTGTTTAGACTTCTCTTCTGGGCTAAAAATTTTATAGGAACTGCTTTTAGGTAGTTATGGTTACTTTTGATCTTAGCCTTGCCCAGAACCAAGTACATAAAACACAGTATTGTTGTTTCTCTTCCCTTTTCTGGTTGTAATAAATTATCCACCCATTTGCCCAGTCACATGAGGAAGCCTGTTCTGTGCTAGCTCATCTTAACTGAACTGGGGGCAGAAGTGATTTACGCAGCCATATTTCTTGAAAATGGATTTTCTTTTTGTATTTGAACTTGCTAATCCCCTGTTGTTCATGATTTTGTTTCTGTGCTTTCCTCTCCTCATTTTTATGTCTTTGCTCTAGTGGAAATCCCTTGTAAGAACCAGAAGCTTGTCTGGAAGGAGTCTTAATACTGCTTAACTGTGCTACCAAAAGCTGCTTACTCCAGAGAAATTTTTTTCCTATCTTCTGCATATATTTTTGGGAGAGTGGCGAGGAAGATTGGACAGTGAAATGAGGGAGATAACTGTTATATCCCTTCATCCTTTTATTGGGCAAATTGAGAAGCACACCCTATTAAGTAACTTGTTCCTAATGTCCTTGTTTTTCAGTGGCACAGACTGACTCCTTTTACTAGATCATAATGACTTTTTCAATTTTTTATAAGCATCTGTTCATTTTTAAGATCAATACTTGAATTGAAGAGTTCTTCTCTGTCTATTTCCAAGTGTTGACCCATATTTAATTCATGTTTATGGATTTCCACTCAGTGTCTTTTATCTTTCTTTTTCAGGTCACGGATTATATTGTTGAAAGTGATGGAGTTTGTATTTCTAGAAGTGTTGTATTTCTGTTAGAGAATATCTAACAAATATTACAGATAAATTACAGATTTTTTATGAATTAATGAGGAAAGGTACATTGTAGGAACAGCATTTTAAGTGTCCACACACTTGGAAACATCTAAAATGGTTTGTAATAGACTTGAACGGAACATATAATCAAAATGCTCTATATTGATATTTTATAATTGGTTGAGCTTTTTAAAACGCAGCTTCAAAGAACATTGATTTACTGGTTCTGTGTAATATGGATGAATATTAGATTTATAGAAGAGAAAGTTTGACATCCCTACTAGGTGTCTCCACCCAATACTCTGTATTTTAAGCTATGAGCTCTGTTCTGATTTTTTTTGTCTTGAGCTGCTGTCTGCTATTAGTATGAAACTATTTCAGCAGCTGGTAATGAGATTACACTTCATTATATTTAAACTCTTTAGGTAGATGAGGAAGTCCTGATGAATTATTCAACTATGTGTTCCTACAGGGGAGAAGTAAAAGGTCAATTGCCCCTCAAAACACAAGGGGCTGTGACTTGGCCAGAGCTGCAGAGGTGACCCATCTGTACAGAGAATGGCAGTAAGTCAGTTGTGTTCAGACTGTGCACCTGGAATAGCGAGGTTCTGCAGTGCACTGAGGGCAGCCTGTTGAACTGAGGTGTCCCTGCTCTGGATGTGTTTCTCCAGAAGATCCAGGAGCTGGTGAATGACTCCCAGCTGGAACATTCGCAGACAGTTGCCATCTGAAGAGAGAGGCAGAGCCGAGCAGGTGAGAGGTAAGAAACACAGTGATGGAAATGAATGGTGCAAATTCAGAATTCAGGGAATCTTTGCCTTGACTATTTTCATGCCTTGCCAAGATCAAGACTATAGTTTTTGTATTGTTTTTTGCAACCTTCAGCTCTTTAGAGAGAAGTGAGCATCAGCTACCTGTAAACTGATGCTGAGACAAGACTGCAATGGAGCTTAGTTTGAGAGAGCTTTCAAGGGACAATCACTGTCAAATTCAAAACCATAGGTTCTCCAGTCCCTTTTTTCCCTTCAGTGCTGCTGCATTTTCCACTATACATGTAGTAAAATACCAGTGGCATTTTTCATTTCTCACCAGCATAGTTTTAACACTCTTTTAATTTTGCTATTCTACTGATTTAAGACACTGTTGTGAAACCAGGGATCTTACCTACCAACGGTAAATCTGATTGCTAGTTCTGTACTGCTGTTATTCTTTGTTTTCTATGAAATAAATTGTCATTAACTACTCCTTGAAAGAATGAAAGCTAGGTTTTTCTTCCCTCTTTTGAGAAACCCACTTTCTGACATAAGAACTCTATTTGTATTGCATTCACATGAAGCTCAGAAAGCATGAGTTGACCTGGAGAGATCTGGTTTATTAAATCCCAGTGAAAGAGCAGATTTGTATATTCCAAAATGCTACCACATTGCCCAGCAATGCTCTGCTGTATTTTGTCAGTGCATGTCTGGATCTCTCCTGTCTGAGAATTTGCTCTCTACAGGTGGCAGCTTTGTTTTCAGAAGCTGCTTAGCTCACCTTGTTAGGAAATTAGGAAGTTCATCTAAAGAGCAAAAGGTAACTCCCTTTGGCACAGATGGCATCTTTCTGAAGGAAGGGGTTTGAAGATGCCATTTGGAAAAGAATTTCCTGTATTTTGCTTTATGTAGTTTATTATACCTCAAGAGAAGTATGTGCCTGACACACGTGAACATTGTTGCTGTTCTCTTACCTTGTGAAAGCTGTTTGTTAAAAGTGGCAAAACATATTCACCTGGAATAAAGAGTTATCCATGGAACTATACACACCTCATCCAAATACATGGTCTGGCAAAAGTAGCTTTAGTACTTCTCATGGTTCTGAGTTTACAGACTGAGGCATACAGACTTCTAGTTTTTGTGTGTATAGCATATAAAAAAAGGCCTTAGTAATTTTAACACCTTTGCTGGTTTGGATGCTATTTCCAAGTCAAAGTCATAGACACTCCTGTTATCTTTTGAATGAGTGCCTATTATTCTTTTCATATCTTAGCATTTCCCTTAGTAGCCTGTTCTTGCCCTGTATTCTTATATATGTTAGATAAGAATTTATCAAATGCTTGTAAAACATAATTGGATGTTTTCATGAGAGACCTGTAAGTCTGTAAAATAGTTGGAATTCTACTCACACAAAAATAATTTGATACCATTTTATGCATATATTCTCTAAAGCTGATGGTTTTGCTTGTCATTCTTCAAGTGTTCTCTTGCTTAGTCCTAATCCTTGGAGATCAGAGTTTACGAGAAAAATTGCCCAGACCTCTTTAGGAACAGATTCCATAGAAATAGGTCATCTCTTTTGGTCTGATAAAATTCTACTGGGAAAATATTTTGATCTTCATATAGACTAACCTTAATTGAACTTAATTTCTCTCTTCCCCCACCTCTCAAACTGAAGAATGTCAGAACACCTTTTTTTTTCTTCATGTAGTAACGTGCAAATAGGCAGAGCCCATTAGTGGTTGCCTTGCTTTGATTGTCACAGAGCTCCAAATTGCTTTTCTCTCCTATGGAGTTTTTGCTTGGATAGCAGCAGAACTTTCAATTTAATGGCTCATAGTTAAAGTCTGATGGGAACAGCCACTTTTCATAGCTGCAAAAGCTGTCTGTCATCTTTTCACTGCCTAGAAGTCATTTGATGCTGAGAACAGATTTCCACAGGATTTTTTTTTTCTCTCAGATTAAAAGCTGTGCATACATCAGTGGCACACACTGAGGCATGAGAGGGGTTATTCACTTCTTCCACATGAAACCTCTGACGCTGTTGTGGGCGAGAAGAGCGAGTGACAAAGCAAGGCATTGAGGGAGTAATTGGAAATAGCCAGTTAAAGGCACCGGGGGCACTTGTGTGCCCTTTGCAGACCATGATGCACAATGGCTGATTCAGAACAAGGTATCAGGCAAGGAAGAAAGGGAGTCCAGAAAGATTGTGAGGTGGACGTGAAGAGATGTGTGGGTGATAGCTTGCTTTAAAAAAACCCCAAAACCAACATTCAGACAGATGTGAGGGAATCTTTTCTAATAATTAAGGGCCGATTAATGCAGAGAGTTGAGCAATTTTGTTAATTGAGTTTGATGCCAGTACAGTAGCTGTCAGTGAGAAAGGACAGGCAGTGTGGTGGGGATCTTTTGCTGGCTGATTGAGCACAGCATGCTTTCAGGAGTCTGCTCATAAGAATCTCTCTTTCTCTCTGCAGAGTATAAAGGCTCATTGCTTTCTATAATAGGAATTGAAAGATAAAATGGCTTATCTTGAGATTTCTCCCTGCCCCACCTTGATGTCTCAGTAACACTCCCTTCCTAAAAGGATTTAAAACCTAAACCAGCAGTAACTCTGTGGGGTTTTTTGTTTGGGTGTTTGGTTTGTTTGTTTGACTTTTCTGAGTGTTTTTGTGGTATTTTTTTGTTTTGTTTTGTTTTGAATTTCTAACAAATATATTTGGCATTATTTCCAGAGTCTCCCCTCTAATAAAGTGTGGTTCAGGAAAAAGAAAAGTGCAAAAGTCTGCATACCTGATCACCCCTTTCTTCACAATTATGACCCCCAAAGTATTTTAGTATCACTAGCATCTGTAACTTAAAAGCATCCAAGTCTCTAGTCTGCAGATAATAAAGTAACTTTCAGAACCAGGGAGTAGTGAAATCTGATATTGTTGATTTTCTCTGCATTCACAGTGGCTTTCCATCTTTGAAGGGTAGAGAATAACCAAGCTTACCATTTCTTCTGTAAAATTAGCAATAAGCCTTGCCCCTGTCTTGGTACAGCAAGTGCCTGGATGTGGTGCAAGTATCCTTGTTCTACGAGATGATACCACAGCCCTTAGCACAAACCTTCTGTATGTACTTATTTGTGTCATGAGAAATAGAGAATAAACTCATATCTGATTATAATTAGCCCCCAAACTGGACTGTTCTGTCAGTTGGTGATGACTTAGTTTGTTGTTAAGGTTAATAATTTAAGACCTTTATGCTGTTGATTACTTTGGGGTTGAGAGTAGTGAGATTCAGTGTAAGTGGCCAGTTCTCCATATTTTATTTTTTAATCTGTATTGCCCAAAATACAACATAGCAGTCCTATAAACTAAGTGGCTATTAGGCACAAGCACTGGGCTATAGGCTGTGGAAATGAAAAGTGCCATGCCTGAGAAGAATTCCTGCAAGGATGATAAAAGAGATTGTGGATGGGTCCCTGTTAAGTAAAAGAAACCAACAGAGATGGGAACTCCTCTGCTAAAGAGACTTCTGGATGTTGATTCTTTATGCACCTGGCCTGTAATATTTCCCTTTTTTACCTCCAAGAAGCAGAGAGACGATGAGATCCGATGCAGCCTTCACAATGCAGGTATCTTCAGCTTGTGAACTGCCTTGGAGCCTCAGCAGGATCTCAGACAGCGCCTCTGGCACACCTGCATCCACCAGCTGCACTTTCAGGGCATCTGTAGAGATCACAGTAAAAGCACATTTAAAGCTTCTTGGCTTTTTGTGGAAGCATTTCAAACTAGAAAGCTAAATCCTTGAACTTTAGCCAGTCATTTTTCAGGTCCAGTCACTGTTTTGGTTTTGTTTGTAAGCATAAAAGCTCCAGCTTTCTGGATGACACCAAGGCAAAATGAGCAACGCTTTCTGCATTGGTCTTTGACATTTCTTGTGTTGCCAGTCATGAGCTTTCATGTCTTTAAAATCTGTGTCAGATATCTAGATATTTTCAGCAGAGCAGTTTCAGTGCTTGTTGCACTGCTGCTTAGAGTATGCATCTTCACAGATTCACAGAATATTCTGAGCTGGAAGGGATCCACAAGGAGCAGCAAGTCCAACTCTTAAGTAAATGGCCCAAACAGGGGTTGAACAGGTACCCAGTTGTTCTGATTTTTAAAATTTAAAAAATTATCTGTGTTGCTGCTTTCCTCTTACCCACTGTGGAGAGTGAGTTTGAACGTGCTGTGTGTTGGATCTACTGAAATGCAGTGGAGTTGTATTCTCTCCCTCCTTCCTTTGTTGTCTCTCTCACCTGTTCAAGTGTTGTTTGGGCCAGAAGCTCCTATTTCTTGGGGCTTATTTCTCCTGAAAGGGTTGCTGGTTCTGTTAGCAGGATCCCGTGGCAAACTTGGAACCCAGAGCTTAAACCAGTACAATATCCAATCTCCCCTTGTTCCACCCAGACCAAAAGGAGCCTTACCATTTTCTGCAAGTGCTTGCAGGACCTCAAAGACAATTTCTAACCTCTCATGGTTCTCTGCTCTCCTCAGTTGTTTCACCAGCTGTTCAGCAACTTTTGTCATGCTTAGAGCTTCCTTGGCTGAATCTGTGTATGTGATAAAGTCAGAATTTTGAAATTTTTTTATTTGATTAAAAGTTTAAAGATATCTCCCTATGATCTGAAGTGATTAGACACTGTTTTGGAGGCTTTTTCTATTCTTGTAGACTCTTCTTTTTTTTGGACAGCACTGAGGGAGCAGAACTCTATCCCTTCTCCCCCCACCAAGATATTTAACAGTTTTTCAGTAATTTCTGTAGACCTCACAGGTGTCAAATTAATCCTGGCTTAATTTCACTGACTTGTACAAGTTCATCTGTAGTATGATTATTTAATATAACAATTGGCACATGTCAGTTTGCTGAGTCAGAGTATTTTTTGCCTTGATTAGGTGCTTCTAGTCTTGTTGGGATCCTAAACATTTGCAAAATGTATGTTAGCAAAGCTTGCCACTGTTTTCAATAGAATGTATTTCAATTGAATATGGTATTAAATAATATAGCAGATATAATAAGGACAGACCTCCTTAAAGAATAATGTGACATTGTGCTACCATGTCCCCTTCCCTGCATCTCCCATCTTCTGCAGGAAGCAGTAGATCAAATTTTAGCCATAAATAGACAGTGCCAATAATTCGGTACTTGGTCTTTTTCTTCCATTACTATTCACAACTTGTGTGAAGTAGGGCAAATATATTTTAAATTAGTGGAGATGCTTTTGCTTTGAAAATTGTGTAAATGAAAATGGAAGCTGTTTCAGGAAGTTATAGAAACTTAATTATGAAATAGAAATTAAATTTTTATAAACAAGCTTTTCATGTACCAAATCTGAAGTAGTTCTAACTATCGATTTATCATATGAAGTTATGATATCTCTCCATTTGGGGTCAAAATCTGGCTGATAAAACTTAATTGGTTGAATGTAATATAAGTAATTGCTGGTGCTTCATAAAAGAGTAGTTGTTTCTCCAATCCAGATACTGTGGCCAGTTCCTGATTAGGTGTTAGTACTGTTTTGAAAACAAAGCCCAAACACAAGCCCTACCCTACCCCAAAAACAAAGGAGAACACAGACCCGTGGGCATGGAAAGGCAGTGACAGTGTGGAGATGGTATTTTGCTCTAAGGTGGAAAAAATTTAAAATTTTTTTTTAAAAGACCTTACTTACCAAGGTCTGCCAGGTTGTACAAGGCCAGTAGAGCAACGTGGACAAGTGGTTCACTCTCTGCATAGTCAGTTAATATTCGGACCAGTGATGGGATTACTCCAACCTTCACCAGCTCTTCCTGAAGGCAGCCTGATCAGTGAAGCAGGGGTGTTACAGGTGATTAAATCAGTGGAAAGGCCCCCACTGAGATGCTTTGCAGGAAGGTAGTCTGGTCCTTTCTTACACTCTTAGAATTTGTAAAGCTTTTGTGTGGTGGCTCCAGGCTGATATGTGCAGAGGAAATGCAAGTTTGGAACAGATTTTTGCTAAACCTCCTGGTTCAGCTTTGACTTAAGGTATTAAGCCACTGTCTCATCACATGTGCTTTGCTGAGGAAAACCCTGATAATTGTTTTCTTTCTTTTTGTAGTTTGTTTTGTGATGAATGAAAGCTTAATACCCGGAATGATTTTGAGGGTGCCAAGAACTGTAGGATACAGATTTGGACAGTGATGGTTGCTTAACAGCAGCATGGCACAGCTTTTGCAGCAGTGTCTTGCCGAGAGCTGGGCTGGCTGGCAGAGTGCATGGCAGACGCCAGGAAGGGTCTGGTGTTACTGTGGCATGGACAATTGGAATTCAGACAGGAAATCGGTGAAGTTAGTTTTTCTTCTCTTTGATGCATTTATTGCTGTGTTAGTAATAGGATTTATTAAAGCATGTCACAGTTGTCTTGGCAAATCTGTGCTGTGCCAGAAGGGAAGCAGATGTGCAGGATGGCCATGTGCTGCAGCAGTGCTGTGTGCTGAGTTGCAGGAGCCAGGAATGTCATTGTAGGGAAAAGCTTTTTTGAACTATTGAGTCATTCCCTGGCGAATACACGTAACTCACAGGGAGCTTAGTGGAATCTATACCAGGTACCTATCATGCTTGGATTTCATAAGAACAGTGGAAGAGGCAAACCCACAACTTTCTAAGTAAAGTTGTGCAGATCCACGCTAGAATGATTAGAGAAGATAGGTTGAAGGCAGAAAGTAATGGATACGAGATACTGGGTGAAAATTTCCATGTTAATTTTCAGTATACAGTAAATATTTTGGTCAGTCTGGGAGTTAGAGATGAAAAAAAAAATCTTAAACTGTTTTGGGCAAGTAAATGAGAATTGTTTAACTTGTGAGACCAGAAAACAAACTCGTGTCCAGGCAATTTGGAGCACAAAAATGTCCTGCATGCAAGCAGTGGTCCTCAGAGAAGACTATTCCTTGCACAGATAAATATCTCCTTTTTTTTTTTTTTTTCTATTTGTTTTTTTTTTTCTAACACACTTTTAAAACAAGTGCTTTGCTTTAGAGATATTCTTATTACTTCGGAAGAAGTCCAAGCCATTCAGGATTCAGACCCAAGGCAAGTCTGCAAGATTAAGATATTCGTGAGGCTCTGCTCCTCTTTTAATTTCAAAGCAGTTCTGACAGAGATGTGCCACCTTGAAGTCAAAATTGTAGGGGGAAAAGCCAGAGTTCAGGCAGTGCTTGGGGTGCATTCAGCGAGGAGTCTGTGAGCTCTGTGAATTTCATAGCGAACTGGAGGCTCAAGTGCATGATGTGCTCAAGTCTCATAAAGTTATTATGAGTTGCAGGTTACAATGCCTTTTAAAATAATGCCTTAGAGCCAGGGAAAAGCAGATTTTCTTCAGTGGGTACTTACGATTATCGTAACAGATACGGCCAATGGCCCTCCCAGCATGGAGCAGCATCTCTTGGTCTGTGCTCTCCAGCAAAGGTATCAGTGTTAGGACCAAATCTGCCTCAATACATGGTTTCTTCATTTCCTCTGCATAGACAAAAGGGAGGGAATTCCAGGCTTTAGCCATTTAAGTGTAAAACAATTACAGTAGCAATAGCTGGTAGCAGTGAAACAAAATTCAGGAGTGAAAACATGAAGCTAGTGTGCTGAAAGCTGCCTTGTAGTGATATTCAAACACCACTTACCGTTTTTGGCTATCTCTGCAAGCACGTGGGCTGCTTTCACTGCACATCGTGGATTGCCCTTCAGGATTTTTCCCAAAGTTGGGAAGATCCCACTCCCTCTGAGTAGATGGAAGGATCTCTGCTCTGCAATGATAAGAGTGTTAGCAGTACCTGCACTAGGTTTGCAGCTGTTTTATTCACATGCTCCTTTGTTTCCTCGAGTTCTGAGTGGCTATCTCTGGGATCCAAGCTTCTGATTTAACAAGGTTCTTAAAGGCTCTCTGAGTCTGAATATATGGGCACAGTCATCTGCTTGAATTGCAGCAAGTGTGGTTCCAGCTGATTACTCTGCTTTGTGCTGAATTGAAGCAGGGATGGCAAAGCAAAGAGGAAAACAGTTTCATCTTCCCTGACTATAAAAGGATGCCTGCATAAGGCATGGGAAGTCAGGGATTAAGAAGCTATTCCTGAGGTATGGCCTAGCAATTAATTCTGTAGGTAGGCACAGCATCTTTTATTAGACTACCAATTAGAAGAGACAATTCCCTTAGCCTTCTGTCATCAAAAATATGGCCATCTGTCCTGAAGGTAGTAAATCACCATCTGCCAGGAGATTCAAATAAATGCAGGCTTATATCATTTTAGGAGGATAAGCAAAGGCTCTAGGGACTTTTGTATAAGTAGACTAGAAACTACTTTTAGAATATCTGACCTGATAGGACCACTCTAAATGAATCCTAGGAGTTTGTAGTAAATAGAATATTAAACCTGGAATTTCTCTGGGATTTTTGGTATTTTAGTGACCAGTTGCATTATCTGGTCTCAGCTAATTTTGTGAGTTTTATAAAGAGAGAAAAGAAAGCAACACAGCCTGAGGACAGCTATAGTTCCAGCAGCAATCACTTCTTGAAATACAGATTATCACAATAACCAAAACCTGCCATGAATTCTTTTGAATTGTCCAAATGGTTTATTGGTGATCCAGAGAGATACTTAACTATCTTCAGTAACAGCCAGGAGAATCCCATTCAAACTTTCAAGGATTTGATCTTCAGCTTCTGTGTCATCTCCACAAAGCCCAAGGTATTCCAGGTGCTTACTCAGGGTTTCTAAACAGAATGGGATAGAAAACTTTGATGAGCCAGCATGGAAAAAAAATGAATTCCTTGTGGTAGTTCTTTTCAGTGTTAATATCTTATTATAAAATAATTTCCTGAATTTCAAGATCTAAATATGCTCATTTATTCCAAGAGCATGAGGTCAAAGGCTTGGTCTCTTCTCAGACAGCACATAGTTCTTGTGCAGGTATAAACATGGAGGGATAAGTTCTGGCTAGAAACAGAAATTAACTTGTAATAACTGTGGCAGAGTTTGAGGTGGGGAGGAGAGGGGAATAATAACAGGACCCAAATCAAGTCTGTCATTTCTAAATACCTGTTTATCATAAAGACAGTACCTGCATCTCAGCTAACTGAGAATCTACTGTGGCCAGTAACAAGCCCTAAAAGAATTCAAGAAATAGATGAGGTAAAATATTTCTCCCTTTGTTTCTAGCAACTTTGGACTTTAGGAGCATATCTAGTATTTACATCAATATCTATCTAATACACATTGATCAAGTTTTAGACCGAATTATTTTTTACCTGTACAAGTTAATTAGTAATTGTTATCTCTACATCATACAGTGACATTAAGTTTCACAGTTGTAAGAGGAAGATACTTCCCTTTGTTTTAAAATATTTACCAAAAAGGTCAAAGTTGATGGCTTTTCAGTTGCTGTAGTAAGAGAAAGGAATTGTCCTTCACTATTTGCTCTTCCAAGTCTGTCATAATCAGACAGATTTTTATTATAGTCCTCCTTTGCAATTCTTCTGCCAATTTACTCAGTATTTACAGAAACTTTGATAACTTGCCTGATTATTTTCCAGCTCACTTTTATTCTTTGTGAGGATCTAGAATTTGAAAGTGTTCTCAAGACTCAGGTGGACTGGGATTCAGGCAGAGATTGTCATGTTTTGTTTTCTACTCTGCTAATTCTTTGTCTATTTGACAATGTCTTTTGTGCAGTTCATCAAAATTATCTTTTACCTTCCGGGCAGCAAGAGTTAACTTAAACCCCACCATCATTTACAATTTGGCCATCTTTTCCCCATGTAGGTGGTTTTGCATTTGCAGACACTGAGCTTTATGTGCCTCTTTATCCCAAGTCACAGGATGATACAATTTGCCTGCAATTCTCCACAGTCAATTTTGAGTACTCCAAATAATAAAAAAACTCCTTACCATTCTGCTATTTCTAGGTTATTTATGAATATATTAAATTACACAGGTTCCAGCAAAGGTAATCTCTAATAATTTTGGCTTTCTATTGTAAAAGCAGCCTTTATCCAGCTCTTCAGACTTCATCAGATAATCATCTCTCATATCCCAAGATAACTTAGATAAAGGTTATTGAAAGGTTTGTAGAAATTGAAATGCATTAAGAGTATCTCCTTTATTCACCTTCTTATCAGCTCCTTAAAAATAGGTTGAGCATTACTTACCTCCACAAAAGTGAAGATAAGTGGAGACTATCCTTTTAAACCATGTTGTGTTTAGTATCTCTGTTCTTATAATCCTACAATTTACCTGTGCAGATATCAGATTTTGCACTTTCATTTCCCACCTTCCTTGCAATTATTATTGTACTCATCCCACTCTTACTGCTTCCAACTTTATTAATGCTGTTGTTGATCTCAGTGATATTCTGCATGTCACAGTTAGTGATTTATGAATCATCTTTTAACCTCTTATAAACTCTGTAGTATAGCATCCAGTTCTGACAGTTGGTTACCACTTATTTTATTGATTTCTTCAAAATCTTCTGTCCTTTCAATTTGAAGATTCCTCCATCTACTTTCTGTAAACAAAAAGACCTAAAATGGCTGCAATCAATGTAAGAAATATTACTGGACAATAGCATTTCTGCTTTATGAATGGTTTCCTTGAAAATGCTGACTCATGAGTGGTGCCTCAGAAATTATTTGATGAGGATTAATAATGGATCACTTATTTTTGTTTGGTGAAATCACTTTATTCTCTGTCCCTAATGTATCCATTAATTAATGTGAGATTTTTTTTAAATGAAAACACATTAACTTAGTTCATACAGGAATATACCTCTGAGGAACAGAAGTGTCCTGAGCTGTTTTGAAAAGAGGATAAGGTAAAGGAAGTTGAACACAATTAAAAGGTGTGTTGCTGCCTATTGAGAAGAAAAACTATTTGGCTTAAAAAATTAAAAGCAGTTATTTAAAAAAACAGTTTTGCTTTTGTGCCTTAAAGAAGCTGCCATCTCTAGAAAAATGGCTGGATTCATCAGGTCCAGTTCTCCTGCCAAAATTTGCTGAATAAATAATTTTGTGCAAATGAAGTACAGTAGAATTTTTTACACAAAAACCAGAAAATAAACAAGCCACCTGAGCAACCTGATAGTTGAATCAGGTGTGCTCTTAAATAAAGCTCGAGTGGGAATGAGCAGAAGGCTACAACTGCTGATTGAGCAACATGAAATAAATTAGGAGCCTGTGAGATTGAGTCTAGTGAACTCTGCTTTCATCTTATCAACACCCAAAACGTGTTGGCGTTTGACTTCTAGTACTCTGCTCTCTAATTAGAGCAATAGTGACCTTTGCAAATACACTTCTAACATATTTCTGTTTTAGGATCTGTGAAGCTATGGAAAGACAACTGGATTCCTTAAGATGGAGGAGGTTGTTTGACAAATAGCAGGGATGGTCTATACTGGTCACTCGTTGGGTCAGTCCGGTGGTAACTAGAAATCCAGATGCTTTTCATTTCTCCAGGGAACAGATCACAAGAATAACACCATATGCATGATGACAGAGAAAGTCCTTGTAAAACACCCCTCTGGTTTCAGTCTGTAGTATTTTGAAATTAGTAGTATGAGCAGTAGCTGACAGAAGAGCTACTTATAAAAGCCTCACAGAAAGCAGCATTTAACTATAACAGTGTTAAAATACTGGATCCTTTTCTCAGGGACTCAGAATTATATCATGCTTGTTATTCATAAAAACTTGATTAACTAAACCAGCTTGGGACTGCTTCCTCAATAGTTGTGTTTAAGTCCATGTTTCTGCAGGGGAAGTGAAGCAGACACTGTTAAGACAGTTATTTATGTGAAAAAGCAGTACAACATGTACAGATTGTGACTAAAAGCGACCAGAAAAAGGTATTTATTTCTCTTCTGTGGAAAATTGTGTGGTGTTGGCATTTTGTTTCATCCCGTGCTGGAATAGGTTGTTGACAGGGTGGAAGCAGAGGCAAACCAGGAGGATTTGTTTCAGGTTTTTTGCAGAAGTGGTTCTTTGCCAGGCTGGAGGGGTGCCAGGCAGCTGGTCACACAGCAGGCAGTGCCTGCCCTCCTGGCCTCTGAGGAGCTTTTAGCAGAATAAACATCTTCCAAGGAGTACTGTTCGTCCTCTTGAATCAGCATTTCTGCTAGAATGTTGCTCGTCAGCTTTAGATGATTCACTGTAGAAGGGAGGGAAACGGGCACTCATTGCCTGCAGGGCCTGAGTTTAGAAATCTCTTGAGGCTGAGGTACAAAAGGCTTTTCTTCCTGAGCTGAAGGCATAGATTATTAATTCACACATAAATCTGTACCTGAGATACTGAGTTAGAGGCACAGGAACCAGACTTTTGCTGTGGGATTTGTTTTTGATCATCCTAAGGAGAGCAGAGGCAGCAGTGCAGACCATGGGCTGAAGCACAGCAATTCCACCTGGCTTCTGCAGGGGAAAGAGCCATGGGGAAGCAGCTCTTTGGAGCCCTGGAACCACTGCTGTGTCCGTCCTCTGTGCTAGTTTTGACCTATAAAGTCATCAGGGACTCAGAATCCCACACATCTCCCTCTTTCAGCAACTGATTTTGCCCCTTCTGAAACAGCAATGGCTTATGATTTTTCTTTTTATAGCCACTCACATGTGTAGAAATGATTTTCTCTTTTTTTTTTTTTTTTTTTTTTTTTCTAGAGGAAGCATAGACTCTATCCTTCAACATAAATGCTACTCTTGGTATTACTTTTTGTTGTTTGGGTCCTGAGCAGTGTGAGGTCTGTTTGAGCCAATTTGAGAGTTTGAAAGAACTTAATCCAGCCAAATGCCTTGTGCTTTGCTGCCTCTTCCTTCAGTAATTTCACATACTGAACTTATTCTTCTGCCACATACCTTTAGTATGCTTTAGGAGGTTCTTCCATGGATTATTATCATCAGCATTATTCAAAGCAGAAAAACAAAGTAATGTGTTTTTCCAGAGTATAAAGATGTGGTAGTTATTCACAATGGAGGTCTATTTAGCTTTGTCTAGTGTCTCTGGGGATAGACAGTAAAGGAAGACACTGTGTATCCTTTCCCAGGTTTCTTAACTTCTAGTAATCAACTCCACAGGCATTTTCTTTGGTGGAAGTTTTGTCTTGTTTAATTGCATTTAAATTAATTAAAGTATTTATGTTGAATTTTTAATTTAGCTTGCAGAACTTGGACTAGAGATAAATGCCACAAAGTAACTTTGGACTGGGAAAGAAAATAACTCATTCTTGTTTTTTCTTGTTGAAATTGTCATCTGTCCTTCTCTTGACTGTAGTTTTTTGTAAATGTATTGTATCACCAGGGCAGGAAACAGAAGTCTCTATTTTGACATATCCTGTGTAACAGCTGAGGGATGAGGGTTAGGGTTGAGGAGCTCCTAGAGTTCTGCAGGTCAAGAGTAGCTGAAAAGCATAAGATGTAGCCTGAAGAAACTAAAATTTCAACTCATAATACTGCAAAATAGCCATTGGGTCTGTCTAGCAATGTAATTAAAAACAAAGCAAAAAGAAAAATTGACCTCCATTCATGTTAGTGTGGCAGCCTACAAAATCATGTAGCCATAGGTCTCTATTTTCTCAGAGTATTTTTTTAATGCTCTTCTCTAAAATAGATAAAATAATACCTGTTTTGTTGTGGCATGCCCTGAATAAACCCATGGTAATAAATGTACCTGTATGCTCAGTAGAAATATTATTGTATGGTAGTTGAAATAAAGCTCCAGGACCCCTTGTCTGGGAATGTGATATTAAATTTGTTTCATATGAAACATAAAGGCATAAACTGGAGATGGAGAAGTCCAGGAGGGCTGGCAAGGGCATTTGTGTTAAGAGCAAATAAAGCCTGTAAGGTCAAACACATCCCTGCTGGCTGTGAGTGGTGCAGCTGCATCATTAGAGCATTTTGCTGTAACCAAGGGTAGGAAAAGCTGCTGCTTTTGATTTCGTTACCAGGGAAGGGAGGAGAAAGGTGCAATTCAATTCAAGGAAAGATTTTTTTTTTTTTTTTTTTTTTTTTTTAATTTCTCCAATGGTGAACTATTGTATTTCATCTGCAGAAAGTCATGCAACTGTTTTGGGACTGGGCTGACATATTATTTCCAATAGAACTATCTTATCTTGGTGCATGAAGTAAAGTATTGGAGGAACAGATTCTCCATCTCTTCAGACTTTCAAACCCATGGCAAGAAAATTGTCCTATAAATCAGATAAGCTATTATCTATGTCTCCATGGAAAGCCACTTAGGGCCATGTTAAAAGATACATTTTGTGTCTTTGTCACTGCACTCAAGGGTGATGAGATGTAGGAGAAAAATCATGAGATTAAAAAGGACCTGGGGAGAGAATTTAAAACTAATATCCTGAGGACGAGGGGGATATAATTATGAACAACTCCTAACCTGGCTGGTTTTTAACTCTTGTGCCTCTGCATTCTTCAGCAACTCTCTTCAAGGAGGAAAGGAGTAGGAATGTGTGAGTATAGTTTTTTCCTAGAAGGCTGGAGCCCTGGGAATTGAAATATCTCCTTCCACCCACTTTCAGAATCTGAAAAGGCTCACATTTTCCCCAATATTCTTTTCTCCTGGTCTAGACTATGGTTAATTATTCTCAATATTAATGGCCAAATACATAAGTGTGCACTAAAAATACCTTTTGCCTAGAACTGGAAAACAGAGGAAAGCCCTCTGTGTTGTCCCCAAAATTTAGCCTTTGCTCATTGCTTTTGCAACCTTTCTGGACTGCTTGGGCCCATTCTGAGCTCCTTAAAGCATACTCAATGCCTATGATCCTGTGGGATGGACCTTTGAACGTTTTACTATTCAAAAAACATGAGGAAGCAGCAGGTTTTAAGGGAGATTTTTCACTATTTAGCCTGAGCCACAGGAAGAAGGGCTGATGAAGACAGGAATTTAAACCTGACTGGATAATACTTAATGTTCTCTATTAATCACAAGAATTAAAAAAACTTTCTATAATCCATGTCTGAAATTCTCTTGTCACAAATCAGGTAGGATAGCCACAAATTCTCTCTTTGATGTGTTGTCATGCATGGCAATTTTGTTTCTTTAAATGAGGTAAAGAAATCACTCAGCAGTAAAGTAGAAAAAGGAACTGAGATGGACAGAAGAAGTTTTCAGAAAACTAGTAGAGAAATGCAGGCTTAGAAGAGGCTGTGGTAAAAAGAGACACTGATATTCTTGTGGTAACCCAAACTGATATATTGTTATGGTAAGAAAAAAATGGCAGTTGATTGTGAAATAGAGATTTTGTGGGAGGGGGAAAGCAACTCTATATTTTTATAATTTTTGGCTTTATTCTTGTATAATTGAATTCCACCAAGGAGGAAGTAGAGGAAAAAGTGTGTGTGAGGAAAGCTGTGGGTAGCAAGCAGATCCTATTGGCCTGTGGTTGATGTTATGTCCTGTGGAGTCAACAAGAAAAATGGTTGCAGAACCCTGACTGAAAACAGATAAGGAAAAATATGATAACCTAAATCAGGTCAGTGAGATAAGTCAAAATAAAGCCAGCCAAGTGCAGTCAGGGAGAACAAATGTGCCAAAGAGATGACCTATAGCATGAAAAGCTGCTTAATTGTATTCTGTTCAACTTACTCCTTTTATTGAGAGATGCAGAATAGGGGAAAAATTCACTTTGGTGTAAAGGTATCAAAATGTTGTAAACTCATGCACCAGGATGTGCTTTTTTACATGCCTGGTGATTTCACTGACTGAGTGCCTAGGGAAGAGGTCTGTGGGACATACAGCAGCTTTGTAGGCTAATGCTGAGCCTGAGCTCCCAGGTGCTCCAATTCATTGTGCAAGGTAAGGAAATTCTAGATCCAAAGGCTGGAAGTCATGCTTGCAGGAGCAGCCACAAATGTGCTGTGCTCAAAAGCAATGAGTAAAGCACAATTTGTGTTTGGGTAATATTTTCAGAATATAAATAAAATGTAATTATATAAACCTATAAATAGGGTTTTTTAATAAACAAGGGGTCAGGAAACTTGATGGTTTAAATCAGAGTTCAACTTCTTTCACAGTTGTTTGGTTCCAGGAGGTGTTGATTTCATCATGTTTTGTGAATGAGGAATAAATTGTCAGTGCAGCAAAGCTACGTCTGAACAGATAAGCAATCAGACAAATTGTGACAGTTGGGAATAAATTGGCTAAGTTTATGGAAATAAATTGCATTTCTGTCTTGCTCACTGGAGATCTAGTTTTCTGCATTTGTTGAGTGATGCTGGTCTCTAAAGATACCTTTGGTCATGGAGTTAATATAAATCTTAAGTTTTGCAGCATAAAGTGGATTGAAGGGACGAACCCTTCCCTATGGTTATCGTGTGTGTATGGGAAGTAGCCATATTCTCAGCCAAATAGTATTCAGCCTAATTTTCCTGGCTCCCTAAATTTAGCTTGAAGAGCTGTCAGTGGAGAAAAAACCAATTAGACTCCATGGCAGAGAAAACACTAATTTCCTTTGGCTGGCAACTCCTACAAGGGGTGTTCTAGCCAAGCAAAAGAGCAGCTGTGAGAGGGAGAAGCCTTTTGGCTGATCTGGAAGCCTCAGCTTCCAGAACCCTGAGCTCTCCCTGCTGAACAATCCCTTGGGAGTGTAGGTGGGCGCTGGGCAGGGCTGGCAGAGCCCCACCAGGGAGCTGCTGGAGAGATGACAAATAACAAAGCAAATGCAATTATTGGCTTTTTGTGCCTTGACTCCACCTAAACAGGCACAGCACAAAGGTCCCACTGTCCAGATTAAAATTCCTGAACTTCTAGAGCTTAATTAATGATTGCTTCTATGCAATTAAACTCATAGGCCTGAGCATTTGTCTGTTGTGCCTGTGTGTGACAAATGTTGTTCGAAGAGCTATAGTGCAAAGATTTTTTTGTAGGGCTTTATTTATTTCTCTTTTGCTTCTCTGGTACAATACCAAAAAAAAGTATATTTTGTCTGCAACTTGTCCTCTACCTGCACCTGTCTTGTTCTTGCTAATTGCTTGTACGACTCCATTCAAGATCTGGAAAAAGCCATTGAGAGAGGAGGATTTTGTTCCTGCACTGTTGAAGATAAGGGTATTGCATGACCTGTGGAGTGAGGTACCTTATTAATCTCAGAGATCTCCAGAATAAAGTGGACCGCGGAAATTTGCCTAAATTCTATTAAATATAAAATTTTTTTGTGGCACTGTCTGAAATTTTGTATTATGAGTATTATAATTTTGATCCTGACATGTGTGTTTGACCCATTTTTATAATGAGAGAGATGTGAAGAAGATCCTTGGAAGACAGTATTGAAGTTGCTTGCATAATGGAGGTGCCAGGAATATTTTTTCTTGCTAGTGGGTGTGTGTGTTTGGCTATTTTTATGCAGTATAAGAGACTTTGTACTGTAAAAAAAGATCATTCTCAGTTCTGACACACATTTTAAAAGCTATGGCCTTATAAGCTCTGTTGGTGCTTGATGCAAAGCAACACCCTGCTGTAAGCTATGACCTACAACTGAGAGCTCTGCTCCCAGCCCGAGTTGCTCAGCAGAAGCTGCTTACTGCTGCATCACTTTATCAACACTCATAAAGTGTCACTTTTATGCTCATTCCCAGCAGAGCAAGAAGGATCAGATTTTAAATGTATGCAGATGGACACAGGTGTGGAAATCTGATTTTTTTTTTTTTTTGCAGGGTAATTTCTTGTTTGTTTTAACTTAATTATGTTGACCTGGTTACCTGTGCTGTGTGAGTAGGTTTTGAGCTCTGCTGCACAAGTGGTTGGTGTTGCCTGGGCATTGAAGGTTGAAATAAGATCTTCCTGGACAAATTCATGTTTTCATAATGCTGTACAAGCTTTTTGGCATTACCTAGAACTCTCAGGTAAAAAAATATTGGCAGGCCTCTCTCACTTCTATTGTCTGGGAGAAATGCTTGCAATCATTAGAATTATTAGAAATTATTTAAATAATTTTATTAATATCAAAATGACCAACGTGTGTGGGAAGGACTTTTCAGATTTAATAAAGGGAGGGAGGGACTATCTCTGAGCAAGTTATAAGATTCTTTTGCTGTGCTGAGTTTGTCTTGGCTGAATTACTTTGTGACTAGATTTCTTCCTATTGTTCTTTTTTACGCAAATAAGTTAAAGAATGATAAAATTATTTGGATAAAATAGTTTTAGGGTGCTAGATATTTCAATATCTGCATTGAACAGCACTGACTCCAAATACTTCTGATATTTCTTATAGTCTTAAAATACTCTAATTTGTAACATGGGCTAATTTCTTTTAAATGGGTATTCGTTTTTCCTGTCTGGAATTGGTGTTTTTGAAGGAGTTTCTACAGATCTTTCAGTAAAGCTGGGCTGCTTTTATTCCCAAATGTTTTTAGGCTGGACAGGACATAGCTTTGTACTCTTAACTACAAATGACCATAGCAAAGTCCCCATTCCAGTGTTTAAATAACAATATACTGTCACTGTCCTTCTCTGGACTGGGCCCTGAATGAAGAATTTTTTCTATATAGATTTAATTTAAATTGTATCCCCGTTAGAAAACAGCTCCCTCTGAAAATTGGATTTTGGTATTAGAATAGTGAAAAGGTAATTTAGCTTTCTCCAAGAAGTACTATATATTTTTTTCACTTAATTTAGGTTTTTTAATGCGTGTGGAGGGATCCCAAAGCACAAGAATGATAGTTTAGGTGAATGGATATTAAAAGTTACTTGAATTGCAACAGAGCAAGAAGAGGGGGGTTGTTTTTTCTTTGTGGATTTTTTTTCAAACTGTTGGTGACCCTGTGGTACAAACAAATCCTTAGAGACAGAAAAGATGGAAACACAGGGTTATGAGCCTTCAGATACAATCACATCCTTCCTCAAGTGCAGGAGTTTTGTTTGACAAAGCACCTCAGGAATGAGGCTGAGAGCCTTTGAGGATCTGGTTCAAAAGTGTTTTTGGGACCCTTCTCCCCTCCTGCAGCCTGGACAGGGCAGGATGGCTTTATGGGCTTTGGTGCAGTCCATTTCTAGTTCTACACAATAAGAGTGGCTGAATTTTCATTAGTTCTAGACAGCAATAAGCTTTCTTGACTCTGATTTATTTAAGTGCATCTGATGCTTTGAAAGCTAGAAGGAAAAACAACTTGAATTAAAAGCAGCAGCTGTGGGATGTCCCTATGGTATTGATATATTATGGGTTTGTAATGCTGTGGAAGCAAATGGCAAAGTGCTGGGGAATGCTGAAAACTGCACACACAAGGAATTATTTTCCAGGCTGGCTTTAGTATTTCTAGTTGTAAGGAAGATAACACAGCCTACATCTAAAACCTGCCTGAATTATTACATGATTTTATATGAATTATTTATTTTTTTAAAGAGAAGTTTGAAAAACCTGTACTTAGAAGTGTGTGGGTTTCTGTTTGTCATTTCTTATTATCCTGCCCAGAGTTTTATACTTGGGCAGCAGAAACAGTGCTGTGTGAGCAAAAGCAGGCTGGAAAGAGCAGGAACAAAAGTGGAAATAAAAACTTTGATCCACGACCAGCAAATATATCAAAAGAATAAGCCTTCTGAGCAGAATGTTCAGAAAGTAGGTCAGGTACACATAAATGATGTAAAGTAGAAGAAACAATCCACCAAGTTCAGCTGTCTCCACCTGAGTTGCACTATCAAGTCAGTCCTGTAGAAATGTCCTGTACAAATAGAGGTAGTTTAGCCAGAAGTAATACCTGTCCAATACTGGTTTGGTCTACTTTTGTTTTGTGCCCATCTCTCTGACTGTTAAAGTGCTTTTAAATTAAATTTTGACCTGCTTTTTTATCAGCGTCTCCAAACCACTGAGATGTTTACTTTACTTGAATAATAATTGAATTGACTAGGAAGGCAATTAGTCTAAATGGCAGCTCAGTTGTCATACTGCTCTTAAAGAGAGATTATTTCACCCTTAAACATATTGAGTATTACTAAGATTAGTTCTGCTGATGTCACAAGGTCCAAATGTGACATGAGTTGCCATCATGTGAATGAAGGTGGAAGGCTGAACCCTTTGATCCAGTTAACCAATACCTTGGAATGATCTGGAGACTAATGGAAATTTAAGTCTCAAAGGTATATTTTAAATCCAGTATGAAAGGCATTCCTTTCACGGGGAAAGGTCATAGCTAAGAGCTTGTATTCCAGCTTTACCTGTGCTGAGGGTTGAGTCATAAAGCAGCATATTCAAAGGCTGGACCACCTAAATGCAGCTGCAGTCCTCCCAGGGGAGGCAGAGTGCAGTATGTCTGCAGAGGCACACATGAGCATATTTGCTTTGATGGATGTTGTACTGTCAGTAGAGAGGAGTGAATTTCAGTTCTCTTTCAAATACTTAAATTTCATAAGAACTCATAATTTTCCAGTGCTTTAAGTTCCCTTTTCATTGCCATTCTCATAATTTGCTAGTTTTCTTTAAACCAGCCTTAATTTTCATGTGACTTTAAATGTTAAGTATTGCTTGAAATAGAAGACACAAGAATTTTAGGTCACCTATAGTATTGCATTTAACACAAAACTACACTTGTATATTTAAATGATCCTAAATTAGTTTTCTATTTCTGTCACATCTGCAATTTCTAGATGAGAGAAAATTAATCACAGACTAGAGATTGTATCTATCTATAGTTAACAAGAGCTTTACTTACCCATAAAAGCTGTAGCTCTCCAGAATGGGGACAATAAAGAACAGCTGATCTGTGCTGTGAGTCTGTGTCCTTTACAGCTACCACACTGTGAATAAGGGGGAATATTTTACAGCTTTCAAGCTGATGAGCAGCCCACAGCATGCTCACTCTTTCCTCCTCCTGCCTTTTTCTATGACCCTGCTCTTCAAATGCATCTAATACTCCATAATTACTTAATCCTCTGCCACTACTTTTGTTTCCAGTTCTTAGATGTCATTAACAGAAATGGAAACATAATAATTATCACACTGGGAGAGATCCTTTCAGATCTTCAAAACAGTTTTTAGTGAATTTCCCTCTGCTGTCATTCAGAAGAGTGATGATTGAATCTAATAAGGGACAGAGTTCCAAGAGAAACTAGATTAAGATTGGCATCTACTTACAGCCAGGTTTAAGAGTGCTCCTAGAAGCTGATTCTAAAGCCTAGCCAAATTTTATCCATACCTGGACCTCACCTGGCAGGTGCTAAGAGCTTGAAAAATGGTCCAAGCCCTTCACACTCATCTTTCAAGCCTGTGGCTAAAATATAAAAGTGGATATTTCTTTTTTTCTGTAAAGGAAACAATAGAGCCTGAAGGTGCCATCTCTGACTTACTGTTTTTGATCAAGTAGAATGTTTTCTGAAATATTCTCAATTATTTTTTTGTAATGGTTATCCAAAAAAGCGTGGCTTTTCAAATAAAATGGTTATCAAAAAATTGCTGGTTTTGAAGCAATAGTTTGAAAATAATGTACAGATTTAGTTTTTTGGGGGTGTTTTTTTTTGTTGTTTTTGGTTTTTTTCTGTTGCCTTTCTAAGCCCACTTTATGGGAGAGTTGAATCTCTAATAAATAAGAGCCAGTTATAGGACAGCTTATGAAGCATGTGCTGTGTTCTATTCAGGATGCATTACAACCCCCTAGTGTTGCTGCAGCCTGAGCTAGAGGAAATGCTGTCTGCCAGTTAATACTATTTAAAGATTGTTCCAGTAAGCAGATTGAGCTTCCCAGTGTGGTACTGCTTGGTGGGGGCTGTGTGTTGCAGTCTGTGGTTTTAACAGTGGCTCCAAGTCTGTAGCATCCTAAAACTTCACTGCACCATGGAATTATAATCACTGTGGTAATTATAACGCTGGAGGGAGTTTAATTTGCTGACTCTTAAAAAGCAATCTGATAATGAGTTTGGAGCCTGAGGATCCTGCAAAAGGAGGTGGAGATGTTTTACTGACTCTCTTGCTCGATAATTAAAAAGCCAGTCCCTTTGGCTGGGCTTATGGAGAGGGAGGATGAGCTGAATTCTTTCTGGCATTATTTGTTTTTTCCAATTTAAATGATGTGTCCTACAAAGTTGCATATGAATTGGGAAATAAAAGTCCTAAAGTAAATATTTCTACCTTGCATCCTGCCATGGGGACAGTTCTTGTGTGCATTGCATTATGTTTGCATTGTCACATCCAGAAAGAAATGCTTTTTGCAGATGATGGAGAAGTAGAACACGTGTGTTTACTGCTTAAAAGGGACCAAGATCAGTCATGGATTAAACTGCATGTTACAAAATGATGAGACCTTCCTGCTGGTTCAGAGATTGACAAGATGAGCTGGATTTTGGGTATCAAAGGTATCGCTGTTTATTGAGGTCAGAGTGCAGACTGAGGCTTAGGCAGGATTGCCACACTCTGCCAGCATGGCCAGGGGTTGGGATATTTCTGAAATGCAGCAAGGGGGTGTAAATGTTAGCATTTTATTGGCAGAGCTGGTAAAGTGTGAAGACCCAAAAGAAACAAGAACCAGAGAGAATGAGTAGGTGATGGCAGTGCAGCATTAGGGATGCCAGACACTTTCACCCTCCACAGGGGCCAGTTCCAGTGTGTTCTGAAGTCAGTAGGAATTTTTTCAAAGAAGTTGGATCAGGCTCATGGATATATACGGTAAAATGGTAATCATGAAAAAAAAATTAACAGTTTTCCTTGGTAAAAGACTGAAGACAACAAAGGAAACAAAATGAGGTATATAGTAAATGGGTGAAAACTAGTAAGAAATCACATCAGATAAACACATCTTCAGAGTTATTCATTATTTTGCTGCAGTGAATACTAATGGGGGAACAGAGGTTCATAGCACTGCACAAAGCACTGACAAGCAGCCAGGTATGGAAATCCTGTGCCAAAAGGACTGTGATTTTATATGCAAACTAATCCGTTTCAAAGATTATGACAAAATAGGATGATTTGGGAAACTAAATTTATAGAACAGCGCTGTCAAGCTAAATGTTTTTTCTGTTTACACATAATTCTGCAAATCTGTTGTAAGAGACACTGCACAAGTTTTTTACCAGCATCACGTGCTGATTGTGCTGGGCGCTGTACAAATGCACAGGGAGCAATTTTTGCCCTGGAAAAGTTTACACCAAACTGAAAAATCAAAATATATCAATTAGTAACCTGGTAGAGGGTCAGTGGCAGAGGCAGTGAGAGGAGCCAGCAGTGTCCCTGCTCCTCAGGTGAGGAACAAGCTCAGCTCTGGTGGAGCATTGGCAGCTCAGCACTGCTGGGAGGGACAATGTGCAAGGTCTGTGGCAGCCCCTGTGCCTGCACAGCTTCTGGGGTGAAGCTGGGCCTCCACCTGGGGGACCTGAGCTCCTCTCCAAGGCACATCCCAGGACTGAGAGACAAGGAGAAACTATTTTCTCTGAAGATAGCAATGAAAAAAACTTCCTTTCAGCAAAAGACATTATCTAGAATAAATGGATGAGTCTTTCTTCCTTTCTTAGTTGATGGATTGCTCTAAGTTAAGTTAATCTAATATTCTGCAGTGTGATGTATCTCTCATCTGAGGGTTAATTTTCTGCTTTAATTTTTTACAAGGTGGAAATGTGATTCATTTGATTGTGGCTTCAAGTAAACTGTCTTCCTCCCAGGAGAAAAAAAAAAATAGAAAGTGGACAATGTGTATCTGTGTTGACCTGAGCAGTAAAATACCAGGAAGAGATTGATTGGAAAGGACATTCTGCACTGGGGAACATACTCTGATTTCATTTATAGCACTGTTTATCTTCTCTGCCTTTGAATACTAGTGAAAAGGTATTTTGGTCTGGTTCACAGGTCTGGTAGATGCAGTTATTTTGGGAAACATCAAAAGATTTTTTAGAAAAGGAACTATCATTTTACTTGTTCAGCATGAAACTTCTGTAACTGTGATGAAAATAAACCTAACAGAACAGAAGGGAGCGTGGAGGAGTTAGAGCAGAGGGTGAGCATATCTGAGAGGAGAAGCAAGCCTGTGGTTGTGCTTCAGTAAACTGCTTTGGGGAAAGAACTGGGAATAGGCTGATCTAGAGCAGCACATTAAGATGCACAGCAAGTGCCCTCCTTTTCATGGGGACACCTCACACACAGGGAGCAGTGCCCAGCATCACAGTGCTCTGAGAGATGTGGCTGCACCTCCCCAGTGCTGCTCCAGCTGTGTGCAGGACAGCCAAGATTCACTGCTCTCTGTAGTTCAGATTACCCTGAAGTACATTGATGGGGAATCCATTTTAGCAAATACCATTATTGAGTTTAGAGGTACACTTCTGATTTTTATGAAAATCATTATATATTCTTGTAGGTAAAAACATGTAATTACAGCTACCAGTAAATACAGTTCTGTCCAAGTTTTCCTGAAAAATACATCTCTTGTGCACTGGATTTGCTTTACATGTTCTTGTGTGTTGGATGAGATCTGAGCATGCTGTTTGTCCTGTATTTCTTGGTATTTTATAATTCTCTTGTAACTCCAGGCCTGCGTAGGCTACAGATATCACCAAATCCAGGACAAATTGCCACTATGAACATGTAGCACTCTCGTCCCCATGTGCACTCTGTACCCCTATGTCACTCATAAATGACAGAATTTATGTGTATCCAGGGACCTTATCTGGAGTTTTGGCAGTTTGGTCAGGGTTTTTTAATGGGATATACCTAACGGTCCTATTCCCAAATTGAATAAATTGAATTCTTAATGGTGAAAAAAGACTTATTAACAAGTGTCTGAATTGCTGCTGTCACTCTTTTTTCTCTTTCAGACTGGCTTAGCTTCGTATTCCTAATTAATTATAAGCTGCAACACGTATAGTGACAGTCAATGGTGCTTCAGGAGTCCTATACATCCTTTTCTATACATCTAGATCCTGCAAATGTGTTTATTTTTCAATAGTTTTGTCTTTGCTCTCCCCTACTGCAATTTTTATGCACCACTTCTTGCCTTCTGTTTTGCTGGTGCAGTAAAAATACACCCACAGATTTTTATGCTTTTTAGTACAGAATAAAAATACTAAATGGAAAGCATCAGATGCCTGTCAGCCTGACTATATTCAGCTGAGGAAAAAAAACTACCAGTGTATCCTGCCTTTCCCTTGACTCACATTTCGAATAAGCTTGTCTGGAGATCCCTGTGATGGACAGAGACTTGATGGAATTGAAGTTTGTGATTTTAGGAACCAGAAAGAAACTACTATTTCTAAGAAAAGAGGAAGTTGGAGAATATCCATCATTTCAGTCCTCATTGCTAAGAGACGCTTCTGGAAAGCAAAGAAATGACCAACAGGAATAGATGTGATAGTTTGTGATCCTGGCAGAATTTAACTTTAGTCTGGAAGCTTGTGTGTGAAGATTCAAGTTGTTGGTAACGCTGCAACGCAGCATTCTACTTTGTGTAGTGAGTCACTTTTATGAGTCCCACATGCTAATGTTTCTCAGAGTTTTCAAAACACTATTCCTAATCTTGTTTGATGCTGGAACAGTGTCAGGAAGAAGTTCAGGTTAGCTCCAAGGCATAAGCAGCATTAGTCTCAGGAGGATGACCAAATCCCCTCGTGCTGAGGAGTGAGATTTGGATTTACTATCCTTCACTTCTGCAGCATTTTAAGGAGTGCTGTTGGGACAGATGGTTTCTGTGAGCTCAGTCCAGAAGGTCACTCCCACTCCTGAGTTTCAGTTCTGTTTTGCCAGCCTGGCACTTCAGTCCTGGTGTGCCAGCACCCCTTTGTTGTGTGCTGTTGGGTTTGTGGCAGGCTGGTGGCTTTGTGCAGGTGCTGCTGGAAAGGCACAGCTGCAGCTGGGTCTGAACTGCTGTGTGCAGAGATTTATTTCTTTGCAGGTTTTCGTTAAAGGGGTTAAAGCAGGGTTAATTCTTCCCTTTCTCCCTGGAGTACTGAGGCCTTAGCAATTAGGCAGTGAGCCCTGGTAGTGAACTAGAAATCTGTGGATTGCATTAAAGCCTAAGCAATCTCAGTGCATGTTCCTGAGCTGTGCTCTGTGGGGCAGGACCTCGGGATCTGTGTGACCGAAGGACAGTATAGTTATAAACCATTGCAACCCTCTTTCACCTGGGAATCCTTTGTTATCCTGAGTACAGGCCAGATTTCCATTCCTTGTTTCTCTGGCTGTAATCTTTAGCATAATAGAAATACTAGGCTGTCAGAGGTTAACTCTAAAAGTTTATTCATATGAAAAAAAAGAGAGAGTGAAGGGATAGTAACTTTTCTACAGCTTCCCTAGTTTTGTTGAGGCTGGGAGATGTCATGTCCTTTCATGTAACTTACTTTCAAATCCCTTTTTTCCCCCCTCAGGACCTCGGTAAGAAACTTTCTGAAAGAAAAGTAATGAACTTTTTTAGAGACTAACAATGGTTAAGGGAGCATCAATGATGATCTGGAGGGCAACTGAGCAAATCCCTTGTTTAGGAGAACTGTTCTGCCATTATGCGTTTGGAAAATATTTTAGATATTGTGTGTAGCAGGCAGACTTTTAAATTAGCTATAGATTTTTCATTCTTCCTGTCTGATTCAGTAAAAAGATAATTTGCTTCATTACATGTGTCACAGTAGAGGCTGGCTGCATAACAGAAGCTTGGTTTCAGAAAAGTTTTTTGAGGTTTTGATGTTTCATTTTCTACTATGTTGGAAGATTTCAGCTTCATTTTGATGCTTCCACAGGCAGAGCTGTACTGGGGTGTAATTTCTGGGATTGAAACCTTGGTATTTCAATTAGAAGGTTGCAGAGATACCCAGCTAGGCTCATTAAGCTGGTTTGGGAATGGGCTGCAATGCACACACCTCTGTTCTGTCTGGTGAGGGCAGGTTTAGATGGGAATTGATTCGGGTGCATCCAAGACTTTAGTATTGGGGCCAGAGCAATGAGAATATCTCACTGGCATAGATAGTCCTAGCTCCAACCAGCCCTTCTTAATGAAATATTTATTGATATATCACCAAAATACTTAGGCTTTCACTGAACTTTTTAGAGCCAAAATCTTCCTGATAAATGTTAATTATTTCCATCCATGTGTGACAACATGTAGAGCACAAAAGGAAAGCTAGATACTGCTTTCTGCAATTAGTACATTTCTTGCTCAGGGAAAAGGCTTAGAAGCAGATATTAGAATCAGTTATTTGTGCTTTATCTCTGTCAGGCTCAGAGAATCCATGTATTTGGCTGCAGAATTCAAACAACACTAAGAACTAACATTAGTGAAATATTCAATATCTTCTATGCCACTTTTAAGTACTTATTGTTATATAAATCCTGCTGTTCTTTTTTTAGAGATCAGAGGAACTTCTTCACTGCTGAGATTAATTTTTGGTGTCAATTCTTTCTAAGGCCCTCTGAGTATTTGAGGGTTTGCTTCCAATAGTTTTCATTAATAGCTGGGGGTTTTTTTTAGGCTGGTTCTCCTTTAGTTGCACATGCTGAGGCTCAAGAGACAGATTCAAAGCTCAGTGAACTAATTCTGACTTGAGGTGCTCTATTTCCAGCCCTCTGTCTCCTGAGGCAGTGAAAATTGTAATATCAAGAGAAAGAAGCAGGTGGGTCCTGCAGCTCTGAAAAATGACCAGAGTCCTTGCTTAAGGATATTGGAAGATCATTCCAGCTGACCCCTGGAGGGGCTCTAGAAGATACAGAGAACCCAACCGTCCCTGTTCCTTGTGACAGATTCCTGAAATGAAATACTCTTCATCATTTGAGTGGAGAATTGCCTGCTCTGAAGAGCAGCAAAGCAATCCAGCACCACCTTTGTTCAGAGAGAAGGGCTTGTGCATTTTGCTTATGGTATTACAAAATTGCTTGGAAAGTAAAAAAAAATTGTTTCTTTTTTTTCCCCTGAGAAAACCAGAAATGATTGAAACTACCTGAACTTCTGACTTTTAGGGCACAGAAGAGCCTGTAAAATCCACAAACAAGACTTGTTGCTGATACACATGAACTTAAAAAGAGAAATGGCAAGGGAAGGATATGTGCAAGTATTTATGAGAGTCAGAACTGAGTGTGTTCTTCTGAGATTGTTGTGGACTTTCTTCATCTCATTCCACTTTTGTGATGACTATATATATATAATTTGACAAAAAAGTTATGAAATTAGAGTTGTTCTTTTGAACAGTTGCATATATGTTGCATATGTGATTTTTTTTACAATCTTTGTGTGATAAAGGAGTGTGTAAATACAGAAACATAATCCTTACATTTTGTTTATTGACTATTTAGCAAAAAATCACAAAATATCTTTGCTCACTAGGAGATCATATATCATTTATAAACTATTTAAAATTGTATTTAAACTTTTTTGTTGATATATAAGAGCTGCAAGAAACAGTGACATACGAGTAGCAGAGAACCACCTTTGTGTTCAACTTACTACTGAGTTTAAAAAAAGGGAATTTGTTCATAATGAAAAATAGATCATAGTAAGTCCAGAAGCGAATGTATTTCTGGGAGGCAAACATCATGGAAATCTGGACTTGGTTGCAATTTCACAATTTTCACCTGTCCAGCATTGTTTCTGGTTGAAGATCTAGATTAAAATGAAATATTAGTGGTTAAAATATAGGCTCTTGCTTTATGAAAACAGTGTAGTCTATTTTATTTTAGTTCATAACAGTTTTCCTTTCTCCTTTTTTCAAATTCAGCTCTGACCTTATATTCAACTGCGACCTTAAACTGACTTCCTGTATCAACCATCTGCATCTTCCTTTGGCTTGACTTTTTTCCCTAGGCATTTAGTCCCTGTTCTACATACTGAATGTCTGCAGCATCCCTCCTAAAGCATGCAAATATTGACTGTCTTGCTCTACAATGGATTTTATTTCCAGAAAATAAGTTTTAATGCAGCATTTTTGTAGTGGAGCAACAACAACTAAAGAAATATGGTCTCTGAGTATTTCTGTAGAATCACAGGAAGAGAGGCTAAATAGAAAGGGAGAAAATGCAGTAAAATACAGTCTCCTGGACCAGTTTTCTGTTTAGCTGAGCCAAACTCTTTGCATAGCCTTGGGGTCTGTGGGGGGGGCCTGGGGTGGAGTTGGAGCAGTTCAAACTCCTGTGCAGCCTAGAGAAGCCTCCAGGTTGGTACAGTGCTACTCCCAAAGAGACCTGCATGTGTGCATCTCTTCTCCAAACCATCCCCCTCTTCTAGAGGGTCTTTGTGGCCTTTTGGCCTTTCAGCTGAATGCTTGCTTGGTTTTGGGAGCGTCCCTGTGGCTTCCAAAGGGTTATTTCTGGGATAAGAATTTGGCCTGTATTACCCTATTCCCACACATATCACTGTCCCTGGTAGGTACTGTGCTTTTTCAGGGAAAATGCAATGTCTGATCCCATTTCTGCAGTGACCTACAAAGCTCTTTAATATTGCACAGTCTAGCTAATCCCATTGATTTTACTAAAGTTGACTATACAGCACAGTTAAATGCTTACTTCAGTCTATATTTTCTTTCACAGCTGGGCCAACAAAATAGGGTCTCTGCTGGTGACAAATCTCCAGGCAATTCCAATAAAATAGAGAGGGATAGAAAACTTTCTAACTTTATTTTCCATAATAATTATGCTTACAAGGATTATTTCTTTAAATGAATATATTAAAGACTAAAAATACAATTTTTGGTACAAGTCCAGCATCGCTCCAGTGCATTCTGGCATTTATGCTTTTTAAGTGCTGGCTTCTTTGATTTGCTTGATGACAGCTCCACTTAGGAGCAGTCTGTCTCACTCTTGGGTGAGTTTATAGATTCATAGTAAATAAGCCAGCAAGGACTATTGGATCATTCTGATCATCACAAAACATTATACCTTGGCCCAGTTATCCCTGTACATAACAGAACATAACAGATCTGAGACCTTTCTGAATTTCATAGGAGAAAATGGGATGGCTTCATGTGGCTCACTGGAGCACTGTAGGGCTCAGAAGTGATGGCTAACTTAGTTTGCAAAGAGCTGTTTGTGATGCCAGTAGTGACAAATTAAAAAGTTCTCACTAACCTGTTTTGTGTCAGTGTATGACTCATCTCACTGGGAGACTGATGATTATCAGTATAATTTAATCAAAGGAGCTGCTTGTATCCATACTGGATGAGTGAGTCAAAACTCCTGAGGTATTAATGTAAAAACTCTCACCTCTACTAAATAAATCACATTTTACCAGTCAAATCAGAGGACCAAGTCTTCCTCCATTGTTCACACTTGGAGCCACAGTGCAGTTTATGGTGATTCCATAAACTTTATGGTGATGAATTCTCTGAGCCTTGCCTTTACTCTCAGAAGCTGACCCTCTTGCTTGCTCTCATGAGGAATAAATGACCTTTTCTCCCTGCAGGTCCAGCAGGGAGGTAGCAGCACATCCCAGGGCAATGTCAGCCCAGCTTCTCTGGGAGATTTGTGACCAGCACAGAGAGCTGGGCTGCAGGCTGCACAGACAGTGGCCACGGGATTGTGTCCAGCCTGGCCTGGCCTTTGGGGATGTGAGGACTGAGACAAGGCTGAGAATTTAACCCTAAAGAAATACTTTTAATGATTGTGTTGTATATTAATTGCTTTGCATTACATAGCTTTATTACAGTGGCTTTTTATTTATTTAGGAAAACAGCATTATTAGCTTTTTTAAACAAGGCTGTATTAATAAACTTTACTAAATATATTGCTATTTGCTTGTTTAGGGCACTCTTTTCGCTTGCTTTGAACTACAGTAGTTTTAAAGTTTTGAAGGATTTTTGGTTGATTTCAAGGACATAAGTTAAATTTAGTAGTAAGTGTTATTTTTTTATTTGATAAGTCTGTCTGAGAGTCTTGTACCTTTTCTGTTTCCCAGAGCTGAGGATAAAGAGCAGTGAGCAGCTCTGTGGTTTGGGGCAGAGCAGAACTGTGCAGTGCAGGGTGGTGTGAGTGGAGCAGAGCTCGGAGCTTTGGGGTTTTGCAGCCGGGACAAAAATTGCTCTGTGGAGGAGAAGACAGGGCCTGGCAGGGAGGAAACTGCTGCTGTGGGGTGTGGTAAGGAAATCTTGTAGGAGACAGCAGGACCCTGAAAATGTGACAGGACCTGAACCAGATGTGTTAATAAACTTCGAGGTTATTCCAGCTGTGACAGAAATGGACCTGTGGGCAGCTGCAGCCAGTCTGTGAGTGCTTTCAGCTGGAAACTCTAACTATTGTAGGCATGACTATGGCTGTGACTGGAGCATAATTTGGTGCTGAATCTGAACCCTACTCCAGATTTCTGAGGGCATCTGACAGCAGTTTCTGTCTTCCAATGCTTTGCAGAGAATGGAAGAGATCCCCACTGCTGACAATCCATATGGGTAGCAGTGAGAGAGCAGACAAATACAAAACAGTGGTAGTGGTACACCTGGTACATCACCTGGTACATCACCTGGTACATCACCTGCCCCCTGGGCAGCTCACTCATTGCACCATGGTAAAATGAGGAGGTGCTTACAGAATTCTGAGATCAACACATGAAAATGATGGCTTGTTTGGCAATTAGAAATAACACTATTTTTTTAAACTGAGGGCATGGAGGTGGCTTAAGATGACTTAATGATAGGATAGAAAAGTAGCCATAACTTGCTTGAATCCATTGTTACTCAGGAGTGACCAGAATATTTGCCCAATTCATGAACTACCTTGTATGGTGCAGTGTCAGTTGCACCAAAGCAAGAGTTTCTGTAGGAAGAAATTCCTCAATCAACTCTGAGTATTTAGTCTTTTTGTGGTCATACTGTATAATACATTTAATATAACGGGGTTTATTGCCTCTGCATATTTGGGTCACGGGGAATGTAGAGGGGCTCGTCTTCCCTTTGGGAGAGGGGAAAGTTGGGATGCCACAAAAGCACTGCAGTCCTCTGTTGCAATGAGAGGAGCAGGGAGGAAATTGCTTGAGCTGGTCATCCCTCTCAGGCAGGAGCTGCTGACAGTGGGCAGAGGCTTAGTGCAGGAAGCAACAGTAGAAATATAAAAAGAAGGAATTTAGGAGAAAATAAAAGCCTGGAGCCATGCAGTGCATGGCACTGTTGGAAAAAAAAGAGGAGGTGACTCTGACTGAGGATATGACAAGGGCAGAGAGAATGAAATAGAGCTGCTCTTATTTCATAAGTCTGCCATAAGGGATTGATAGGGACACATCCCTATTGTGAAACTCGGATCTGTCATAATTTTGCAAATAGCTTTGAAGAGGGTATTTTCTGTCAGGTGAATGGAGCACAGACATGAATGCCAAAGCTACACAGGCTTGTATTGTGAAAATGAGCCAGTGGGCTTAATCCAGGTTTTGTGGTTTGAAACTCTGACGATGATTAGAGTAAAAAAAAAAAAAAAAAAAAAGTAAGTTTCAGGAATGTCCTGAGCTGCTCTTTCTTCCATGGTATGTGACAGCAGTGGAGAAGGTCTTAATAAGACTTCAAGTAAAAGGGAAGGATTTTCAAAATCCTTAAGGTACTGCTTTTTAAACTTTTGAACAGCATCTCAGTGTCAAGACAGAAAATACTGAATGTGATCTGTAACAGCAAGTTAGGCACTTATTTGCAGCAGAGGTTTTGCTACCTTAGGAGGTGGGCAGCAAGTGAAGCTGGAAATAAAAGAACAATATGATACCAAAAGTGTTTGTGGGTTTTTCCATCTGACCCTTGAAAATAAAGAAAAGGCTGGCTTCTTATGGTGAGTGAAATATTAAAATAAAAAAAAAAAAGAGAGAACAACAGAAAAAAACAGACTCACAAAAATTCCCATCAGAAACAAAACTAGTTTTGTCTAGCTGGATTTTGATTAGGTCTTGCAAACAGGAGTCTGATAGTCAAAAGAAATCCTTTCTAGTTAGTTTTAGTTAATGCTCTGCCTTTTGTAAATCTGTAGGATTGTACTGCCAAAAAAGATGACAAGAATATGGAGTGGCTTAAGTGGGTAAAAAATGCTATGCCCTTGCTTAAGTCACTTTGTGTGGTGCCACTAAAGTGAGACATTCTGTATATAAAGCTGATGAGTCACTTAAATGATTAAAAATTTTCCTTTTGGTGCCCTTCAATTACACAAGTAATCAATTCAGCTGCCATAATGCAGTGTCTGATATGATGTGAAGCTGATATGCTATGACTGCTGCATTATGTATAATGCAGCTGAATGGTACCAGGGAGTATATTAAAGAAAATTAGCTCTTACATGACATGTTCTGATGCACTTATGGTGAGATGGAAAAAAGTGAACTTACTGAGCATTTTCAAAAGTTAATATGTATCTGAGAGAAGAAACTCACATAATGTAGAGCATGATATCTCTTGGGTGGCTTATTGTAATGAACTTCACTGAAAACATACCAAATGCTGGAATAATTTCATGTAGCAATTAGGTCATGGAATTCAAAGGTCTCTTTGGGCTTTGCTGATACACAAAGCAAGTCACTCATGTGAAGGAGAATACTGAATTCTTTCTTGAAGATAAGTGTGTGCTGGAAAGGTGTGTGCTGAGGGGCAGGGAAAGAAGAGCAGACCACAGCAATATTCTTTAGGCAGCTGTCTGCACTTAGATTTTCCTCCTCGGTTAACAGATCATTATAAGGATTAGACAGAGGTAAATCAATAAAAAGAAAAGGTGTATAGACCCTTAAGAAAAGCCTATCACTCCAGAGTTGAAAGGCAGCCATTTCTGCTTTGAAGGGTCATGGATGGCTTCCTTCAGTCTCCAGTGGAGACTCCTGGTGAGAAACAGATGGACTGAAGGGTTTTGTACTCACCCAGCAGAAGGCTGGCCTGCAGTGTCAGCACAGGCTGTGCTTCGTACAGTGCAGTGTGATCCTGATGTGAGCAAAGAAGTGTAAACAGGAGGGCAGGAGGCAGTGCCTGCTGCATCTTTTTGAACAAAGGAAGTCCTTGGAGGCTGTTACCAGTGTGCCTGGCTAGATCCCTACAGACATTTAGTGAGCTGTAATTGCTTCCTAAGTAGAGCCTGCTGCCTGCCAACCAAGAACACCCCATTTGTAGCTGAGGGCCCAACTGAAGAGCTTGATTCCTGATTTGTAAATGAGATATATACCAATTGAATGAGACAACACAGTCCCAGGGAGAGGTTAGTGAAGTACCAAGAACTCTGTTCTAGTTAACTGCAGTGTGTGGGAGTGTTCTGTCATCATCTTCTGCCCTTCCTCTGCAAAGTCTCTCCCATCAGTGCCTGCCTTAGGGAACACTAGTTGTAGCCTTCTAACCATGTTTTGTCAGATGAACTCTCTCAAGGAACCTTGGCTTTTTTTTTTTCTGTTTGGTTTACTTTACTCGAATTCACCCAGAATTATTTTGATAGTGGATGCTTTATTCTCCTTTTGAAAGATTATGATGGGACTTGCCAGATGTTTGTTGTCTCTTGCTATTGTTAGTGTATTAGTAGCAATAAACATCAAGTATATGTTGTTCTACATACTTCTCAAACCTTTGTAATGCAGGTCAGAATTTGGAATATCTATCATCAACTAGAAGAAATATCGAAGGGCTGCCCTTTTCACTCAGCTCCCCAAATCTCTAATAAATTGTGCTGAACCTTGAAGGCACCACAGGCTCCAGTGTAATTGTGTGTATGACAGCTGTGGCACAGAACACAAAGTAATCTTGCTGGGTAGGATTGCCACAGTGCCAGGCAGAAATAATCACTGATGGGACTTCTTCTGAAGGGCAGGTAGTGCTGCAGAGTGCAGAACTAACCTTGGGAGACTGGAGTATGACAAATGGCTCTACTCTCTGCAGCCCTGGACTGCAAATACTGCTTTCCCTGGGCCAGTTCCCATCCCTTTGCTTTCCCTACAGTCAGTGCTCTCCAGATTTGTGATTGTCTGATTTCTGTGTGGGACTGAGGAATAACAGATTTAAATTAAAATAAAACCAAGCAAAACTCATCTATCTGATGAGACTCCTGCCACTGTAAATCTTCATTGCACCATTAAAATCCCCAGTTAGCATCGTTTACTTGCAGCTGTAAGACTGACAGTATAAGATGTATTTTCTCATGGATTGGTTTGTGGTTCACTTGCTGCATTTCATTTCATTAAGATGAGGTTTTAATCTATTTAATTATTTTTTTGCTATACATATCTAAATTTTTTTAAAAATTTCCTTTTATTTGTAGTTAACACAATGCCTTGTAGAAAGAGAGAAGATGGTGAGCACGCAAAGCCTGCCCATGTTCCAAAACATGCTGCAGTCTGATTTACTGGTGCTAGAGCTCTATGGAAAAGGAAGGTCTGGAAAAACACGCCCTCATTTTTGCTTTATGTGGTGCTTTGTAATGGAATAGCAGCTTGGGGGAAGCAATCATTCTGATGCAGCTGCAGATTGCACTGCTGAGAAACTCATCTGAGCCCTTAGAGGGAGCCACAGACCTGAGTATGGAAATGGAGCAAAACCAGGCAGGTTTTGTTGCACCCATCTGTGATAGAGGAGGTGGGGAAGGGATGGTTCTCAATTGGTTTTTTCTAGCTTTTAATTAACAGCAACTTGCAAATCAGACATAAGGCTAGTTCATGGGGAGTGCCAAAGCACGTTTGCTTTTGTAGTGACAGATTTGTCGGGCTTCAGAGACCTCAACCAAATGTTAATTTTACCTTTCCCCTTTTACATGGTCAGCTCCCTCCTGCACCCGTCAGTTCCAGGTTCTACTGTTCTCCTTTTGGTGCTGACACAGCAGGACTTGAAAAATTAAGCTACTGCATACTCCTTCCTCTTAAAAAATGAAAAATATAAAGACACAAACCACAAGAAATTGATTAAGACCATGGAGTTCACAGTCTGGAAAACATGATTGCCACATTTTTTCTTTAGTGGGTTTTTTCTTAATCATAGCCCTTTCTTTAAGGAGAGAGATGCATTACAGCCCTCTCTTCCCCTGTAATGTGTAGGTTATAGCAGCATTACAGCCCTCTCTTCCCCCGTAATGTGTAGGTTACAGCACAATATTTTTATGTAAATTACATGGCTAAAGTAGATTATATGGCTGTGTCATAAAATGCAAATGCTGTTCTCCTGGCTCAGCAATAATCAGCATTGCCACTGAGCTGTTCAGTTCAGGGAATTGAAGATGCACATGCTCAGAGGAAAATGGATGAAGAGATTTGCAGCCCTTAGCCAATAAAGGACTTCCCCTTTCCTAAAAAATGAAATGAAAATGTTTTTCTGTACCTTTTCCTCTCCCTCCCTCCCCTTCCCCAGCTGATGGCTCCTAGTGGCAGTGTTGATGTTGAGGAGTGCTTAGCCAGAAAGATGCTACACCAGAGGTGGGACAGAGTGTGTCTAGTTTAGAACATGTCATTTAAGATTAAAGGAAACTCCAAGGTTAAATTTTAAACAGCTCTGGGCTCGTTGCAGAGACTGCTACTAATTAGAGCATCAAGTTGTGTGGCAATTATTGTAAGGTAATGACTGCCCACAAAGAACTCCATTAATAGTCACTTTTATTTTGTGTCTAGGCTGTTGAGTTGCAACATTTCTGTAATGATTTCAGCTTAGCCTGCACTGTTGAACTAGGGGTAACCACGGTGGAAAAGCAATGGAGAGTTCATTGTCCTTTTGAACTACTCAAAATGCTTCCCAGAAATGCTGGAAAGATGATGGATGGCCACAGTCAGGAAGCAGGCATCCTTAATACAAATTTTCCTGCTCTTCTGGGTCATTAATTTATCCATGTATTAATCAGGCCTGGGGAAGGAAGGGAAGAGAGAGAATAATTATTTTGCAATAGACTTTTTATTTTTTGTTTTGCCTGAGTTATTTCCTATCCCTCAGTTTTCTGACTCTCTGTTGGTTGGAGTTGCAAGGTTCATCACTTTACAAAATATGAGCTAACCCTAGAAATAGCAAGGGTTGTTATAGAAGGTTGGTGTTTCTTCAAGGTTGTTTTGGACCTCATAGGTTTGCTTAATTTTCTGAGCAATCAGGAAAAATCATGATAATTTCTTTGTGATAATTCCATCTACGTGTCTGGAATATTTGTGGAAACATGAACTGCAATGAGAATCAATGACTAATAGGTTAAAAATTTCATGGCAAAACTTATGATGTTTGTGCCTACTTCTGTTGGATGTTGGCTTACATCAGATGGGGTGTTTCTTTATCTTCTTTACTTCTCCTTTGTATTTCCAGTTTTTTTATTTTGGGATTGCTGCAGCCCCCTAAAGAGAATCTACGACAAGGAAGTTGATCAGACTTGCTGCTGTGATTAGATGATGACACTTCCTCGTGTGACTTTTTATTTTATTAAAGAGAAAAATCATTCCCACACAGATTAATTCTACTCCATCATTTGGTTGCCATCCTCAAATATTTTTGGTGAATAATCTTCAGGCAGTGGGTTGTTTGTAAAGTGTCATTTCATCTCTTTGCTCTTGCTGTTTTTCTTGTGTGGTTGCTCATTGAACATTACAAGTAGCTGCCTGAATAGTTGCTTGCATTCTGTCTTGTATCTTTTATCTCCATCCTGAGCTACTTCTGCAGCTGAATGCTGTTCAGAAATGGTGCTACTTATCATGCTCAAATACACATAATCCATGATGAAGAGTTTGTTCTTTGCACTGTGATAGCTTCTGATCAGGATTTAATTTCTGGTCCGTGAAGTGAAGCAAAATAAAATAAGAATGATGAGAAATGAGTAAAACAGTGAAACTGTTTGCCCCGAAGCCTTTGCAAAGGCAAGTCTTTTTCAATTAGTGCCAAAATGTGGAGCCACAGCTCTAATATAATTGAATAGAAGTGAAGAAACAAAAGCCAACCCCCTCAGGGTCTCCCCTTTCTATACCTGACTAAGTAAAATAGAGAAGCATAATAAAATCTTTCTTACTCCAGTTTTTTTTCTTGCCAAGCTATATTTCTCTGAAAATAGTAGTAATAATAAAGGCATTTTGTTTTAGGAGACAAAATCTCTGCATAAGACTGATCCTGAATTGCAGAGTAGCATGTGGACTACACTCATTGCAGCCCATACATGATGGGTTCTGAAATCCTGTTTTAGCTGAAGGCATCATTCCAACATCTTTGGCATTGTTTTTCCAGGTGATAGAATGTCTTCACCAGAACTTTGGTTTATATCAGTTTGATTTTCCACCTAAATTAGGGCAATTGTATTTCGCATACCTCAAAAGAAGGACCTGTCAATAGGTGTATTAGCAGGATGCTTTTGCATATGAGGTCGTGGAAGTCATCTAAGACTTTGACAGCTCCTTGTCTATACAGCAGGTTTCTCGTGAGGGAGCACAGGCCTGCTCTTTCTCTTCCTCCTTGTGTAGAAATCAAGCAGTGGGATGTGGCTCAGCCTGCAGATGTGATCTGTGTTTTGTTATGCCTCTGAGTGGCCCCCTCCCACAGTGTGCCAGCCCTGCCCAGTGGAAACAGCTCCCAAATCCAGAGGGTTTGCTTTTCAGTGTGTTGGGCTTTGGTTCAGGTTGGGTTTTTTGCCTAATTAAGTGGCTGCTGGCCCTAGTGCTGAAAAATTATTTTTGCTGATTTTCATAAAACTGTTACATAGTAAAGAGCAATAATCTCTTGGAAGAGTAGCATTGTAACTTTCTCCAGTCGCCAAGTGGAAAAGGAATTAACATCAGGGCTTGCATTGCCTGCGTGAATTGCTGAGAACTTAGCCTTGTTTAATTCATATTAATTTATTTATAAAGTGATAACAAGATTCTCATGGCTTTTGTAACATCTACTTTTAATTTTAGAAGCATTTTAGTCAATTTGCTGCATGACAGTATTTGTCAACACCGGGTAACTATGACCTCTAACCTGCCTTATTCTCTTGAGACTGGTTAACAGGCCAGACTGAGAAATAATATGCAAAGTCCTCTCTTATCAGGAGAGATCAGTTCCCAAAGTGACATGGATATTGTTGGTGTAGGTGATACCTTTAACCATGACATCACTTTAAACCCCTGGGCAACGCTCACGCCCTTGGGAGTGAATTGCTGCAGAAGGGAACTGCTTGACCTGAAACTCAGACTCCCTATGCTGAATTTCCTTCTGCTCAAGGGAGCAAAGCTGCTGGGTTCAATCAAGAATCCTTTATTTTTACTGACTTGCATTCAGGAGCACTGAAGTGACTTTTTTCTCCCAGCCTTTCCCATTTTATGTTTTTTCCACAGACTTTCATTTTTCTTACACTCTCTTGACACCTGTGCCTACCTCTGGAGAATGAGATAAGCAAGGAACTCTGTTCCTGTCAAGACAAGGAAGAGAATATGCCTGCACAACAAGGGCCAGAGCAGGAATCAAACCTCTCCTGGGCAGGCAGGTGTGGGAGAGCTCCTCTGCTGCAGTTTGCTTTCTGGAGTGCCATCAGTGGGCTTTTGTCACTGTAGTGGGTATAACTGGAAGCAGGTTTCTCTCTCTCTTTTGTTCTTCCTTATCTTTTTTATTTTTATTTTTTTTTGGAGTCACCATGCTGCAGCAAATTTTGCGTGATATGTATATTGACCCTGAGCTCCTGGCAGAGCTGAACGAAGAGCAAAAGCAGATCTTGTTCTACAAGATGAGAGAAGAGCAGCTGAGGCGCTGGAGGGAAAGGGAAGAAAAAGCCCGAATGGAGGAGGCTGTGCTGAGAAAGACAGCGAGGCGCAAGCAGAGTAAGATTTGTGAGCTCCTTCTATTCTTCAGAGCTGGGGATGGTGGGCTGGCAACCAGCTGTGGTACAGCAGGCATCTGGAAGAGATTGCAGGGATGAGTGCCAGCTGTGCCCGTGGGCAGAATGACAGTCTGGGACAGCAAAAGCACCATGTTCCTGCTCCTTGTATCTCCAGGCTGGCCCTTTCTTTTGGGATCTTAGTGATGGAGTAAGGGGATTTGTTTTGAAGTGCCTGTTTCAGTCAGGAGTCTCTGCTGATGTTCTGGCAGTGGTAACTGATGTATCATGACCAAGTTTCTCCTCTACTCCTAAGGCTTTCTGTTTTTTCACCTGCCATCCTCACCCCCCACTCTAGGTCAGGCAGAAGCCTGTGCTGTTGCAGTTTCTTGACTTGGCATTAAATATTTCCATCTGGCTGCAGTAGGAAATAATTTCATGAATTTGAGCTTGTTATGAAGGGCTCTTTGTGAATAAATGTAATATCAAAACAGCCGTATCATATGGGACATAAATTTCCAACTGTATTAGTAAATAGACCCCAAGAGATTATATTTAGGGAATAGGATGATAGTGTGACAAGCCAAGGACCACAACCAAAGAGAAGAAACCAGAAATGTGTTTGCATGCAATATGTAGTTCAAATATGGAGCTCCTGCCAGAGGCTGCTGTGAATGCTGGATGTGTGTGTTGACTTGAAAAGCAAATAGGAGAATGATGGAAGGAACATCAGAAAATAACTTCTCCAAATGTCTTTTCCAACTGACTGGCCTTGGGTCCAAGTGGTTTCAAATAAACAGAAATACTTAATTCCTTGCTCCTTTCTCTGAGTAAGTGGCTTTCCAGCTCTTTCCCCCATTCTTAGGATGAAGCTGTTAGGCTGGTGTAACATGGAAAACATTTTCATCTTGGAAATGTAACGACAGTGATTCCTCACTCAACAAGGAGATGTCACAGAGATATGTCAAACACTCATTTCCCTGCCAAAGGTCTTATCCTGTGTTTAAATCTTTTAAAGCTTGAATATTCAAAATTTCTGATAACTTTTGGTAACTGATTTTGAGAAAGATCTTCATTTCAAGTGTTGCTTATTTGAACACACCCATGGTAGAATCACCCCAATACAGACATTGTTGGATTCAGTTGTCAGACTTGAAATATCTAGAGCTTCTGAACCTTACAAAGTGCCCTTTAGTTATCAATTCAAAGACAATTATTAGAAATGTGCTTCAAAGCAAAACTATTTTCCAAGACTCGCTTGAAGCACAGACCTGCATGAAATGACTGGATTAAGATACAATGGTAGCCTTGAAATCAGGGGAGAATGTCCAGAACACCCTAGTCAGCCATAGTAGGAGTTTAAAATGCTCCCTCACAGATGGCAAGGTGGATGTTGGAAGCCCTCATTCTGTTTAATTTTTATTTTTTCATGCCAGAGCTCTCACTGTGAATGGCCCTCTGAGAGGGATGGCATCAGAACAGCCTCTCTCACACAGTAGAAAAGCCTTGTTCCTCTCAATTGATTTGTAGCTGAGAAAAAATTAAAAATGCAGTTCAGCTCCACATACCAAAACAACCTCATATCATTGAGATAATCTGTATCATGCTTATTCTTTGAGGGAGACAGATACAGAAAACTCTAACTGCAAAAATATTTATCTGATGAATTGTCACAGTGTTGACACCTACATTTCCATATATAAATTATACATTAAACCTGTTCGGCTTCCTACTACAGGAGACCATTTTCTGGGTAATTAATTTTCTGATTTATAAGGAATAGGAGAAAGGAGAGTAGCAGAGTACCCTATAGATTATATTTGCTCTGACAAAGGTAGTTAGATACATACTGAGTTAAATTTCACAAAAACCCATTTCCATTTACTTTCTTAAATTGCCAATTAAAGGTATTGCTTAAGTTTGACTTTTGCCCACAGTTAGGAAATTTTTACTTTCTTCAGATCTGTAGTGAAGAACTATTGGAATCAGATTTGCAAGTCAGGTGACTGGTTCTGCTGGAAATATTCTTTTACTTTCATGAACTGATGTGCATCTGAGTTAGAAAATATAGCTCCTTTCAGGTGTGCTAGTCATTAACTGTACAGATGCTTGTAATTGATTTCTATTGCACAGTTCCACAATGTGATGTTAAATGGTCTCTCAGTGAAGATGGTTTCTTGTATAAAACAGAAAAGCTAAAAAAGCCCACTGCAAATTGTAGATATAAAATAGTAATTACTGTGGAATAGTTTTGCCTATAGATTCAAGGGGTCAGAGTAGATGCCAATAATATTTTTTACTCTTAAAATATTTTTTTTCCTAGAAGACAATTGTCATCATCATTTTTTGGACCTCGAAGCTGCTTAATTTTCAGTTGCCCTTAATATATAAGTGAATTTCCATATTTTCTGCCCTGCAACACAGTATAGAACGTAGAGTGGTTTTATTCCTGTTTTAAATTAGTGGCTACCAAGAAATGCAAAGCTGCCAGAATTACATGTTCTTTATTCCCTTGAAACTGAGGGGTTTGAGGTTTTTCATCTGTGGGTTTTGTTTTTGACTCTGCAGCGTGACACGTTTTATGTTTGTGCTGCTTTCTTTAGGCCAGGAGTTACTCTGAGTTTACAGATATCTTCATAGCCTGAAAGAGTAGAATAGATGTGAGACTTCAATATCTCTAATGTTGTGCTGAATTTCTGAAAGTTCATAGTTGACAGGAAAACATGGATGTTGTTTGTGATTACAACATGGCGTTTGTATAAAATAATTTTATACAAATTTAACTGGAATTATCTTTATAGAGCTGCCTTTTAAATCTTTCTGTTTTCCTCAAAGTTTGAATAGCCCCATATGAAAGCTTTTCTCCACACCTCTTTGGGATGGGGTAGGGTGAGACTGAACAAAAGCTGTTAATGACAGTGGACACTTCTCTAAATAAAAGTGCTCTGGGAAGTGCCTTCTGCTTGCCCTGGTGTGCTGTACCCCAGCTGCTGCAGCTCCCCATGGATTCAAGAGCTTAGCTACACTGGGATGTGTGCACACAGCAGCACAGCAAATGGCTGGGATTTTTCAAAGCAAAGCAGTGATTGTGAGATCAATTTTGTTTTCTTATGGTGACTTGAGGATGAAGTGTTCTTGTGTTTTAAGCATGCTGTCCTATGGAAACCCACAAGTGCAGAGCTGGGGACAAACAGATTGGCACATGCAGGTCAGAAAGGTCCTGTGCTAGAGTTAAAATCATCAACAGACTTAGGGAATGCTCATTAACATGATCATTTTTTAATTGTTTGGAAACCAGTTGCCAAAGGCCCCAAATCTGCACTGAGTTGTAAAGCAATGCCACTAAGTGCAGGTTGTCATAAATGTCCTATTCAGTACTGTTACATTTGCTGTTTAGAAAACAAACAAGTCCAAACCATGAAATAAGATGTAAGTTCTTGAGAGTGTTTAGCAAGCCAAAGAATAGACCCATTTGTGTAGTCTTATTCTTAATTTCTAAAGAAAATAGTTTTAGTAGTAAATGCTAAATGGTGCCTGCTTCTGTATTTGGATTGTTTGGTTCCATGTGTCTTGAGAAAAGGTTGAAATTGAAATTAGTATCAGAATGAGTCAATGTTGAAGGAATTATTTCACTTTGGGGGTGAATGAAATGTGTTCAGATTATTCAACAGTTTTAATTTCTTTGCTGTTTAAAACACCTAGATTGATGTCTAAAGGGAAGCAAGGTATAAGCTTCACTTCAGAATGAAGTATTTCCTTTAGAAGAGATTGAATAAATGGTTCCCAATTTTTTTGCTATTTGTACCTTGCCTAAAATTATTAATAGAATTTGGGCATCATGTGGGTCCTCCCAAAATGAGAGCATTTAGTGAGCTTATTCAACATAAAGGAAATCTTTTGTAGCTTTAATTTATTGAAATAATGACTGCTGGCTGCTGCTGGAATAGCATCACAGGCGAGCTGAGTTCTTGGATGTCCATCTTCAGTTCACTTACAAATTACTCCTGGGCAGATGTTTCAGGAACATTATCTTCATTGTAGTAAAACAGTTCGCTTGTTCCTACTGTGCTAAAATCACTGAGAGGAGCATCCTCAAAATTTCAAGATCCCTTTGGGATTTTCTGAGAGTTGACTGACAAGCAGCTTTGCAATTTGCAAAGAAACATATTTATGTGATTAGGCAGGAGCCCTTTAGCCACTACAGCTGAGCTGGGAGGAAGCAAAGGACCCTGCCAATTTGGGTTTTGACACAGATGCAGTATCCAGAACTGTCAGTGTTCCCAAAATGAGATCTCAAAAACTATTGAGCATTAGGTAGCTGAAGGACAGTCATGTGGGAGGGGAGACAATGCTGGTCTGCTGCTGCTATTTCTGACATTTATTCATTGTGAACTGTAGCTCGTGGTGCTTAGACAGGAGCGACTTGTAAATGCTCTTATTTACCTGTCCTTAACAAGAGTAGCTGGGAGAAAATAGGGTAGGCTTATCACAGCATGGCCAGAAAATGATTTATCTGTCTAAATGACATTTGTGTTACAAAATCATTAAAGAATAGATGATGCTATTTGGAAGAAAGTATTTCAAATATCCCAAGTGGATGGTTGGAGAATGCATCAGTGTCAGAGGAAGGCCAGTGAGTGGGCTTGTGTTTCAGTGGGTGGACATGCAGTGACATTTTTTCTGACTTTGAACTTGGAAATGTGTTCCTTATTTATGCTCAGGCCTCTACAGGCCCTGCTAATACTTAGCTAAGATTTTATCTCCTATGGAGACAAGCTCCTGTCAGTGTTCAGTGTCTCTTTCTCTGTATCACTGGATATGAATCTAAACAGAGACATCAGACCTCAGTATTTCTGAAATTTCTGGCATTATGTGGTCTTGAATTCTGTAGAAACCTGTCCTTTGTTTCAAATTCAGATACAGATGGAAAACTAACAAGAGCACATGAGCAAGAGCATTAAAGCAATTTTGTTAGGGGACTGAGCTATTTTATTTAAAGCCATTGGACAAGTTTTAATGTAACACTCACAATGTAGAGCAGCTTGAGATGGGCTGCAGCTTTGTTAGTGCTCTGTGCCTTGGCCAGAACTGAGCTGCTCAGGGCCCGTGGCTGAGGGCTGAGGTCGGGTTAGACAGCAGCTTCTAAACTCAGTTCTCTGAACCTGGGGCTAGCAAGAGACATCCAACTGCTGGATGACCTAGGTATGAACCAGATGGAGTAAATCCAGAAGGACTTCTCTCACCTCCTATGTGAGTGCTTTTTGGTTTCGTGTTTTTGTCCTGAAGCTGATTTCTCTGTTTTGCAGAACAGTGATTGCTGCCTACCTGGACAGCAATCCTCAGTGCTCCTGTTCCCTGGGACCTGTGGCATCAGCCCCTCTCTGGGAGAGGCTGCTGGGGTGGGGGAGTCCCTGGCATGGAGGCATTGCTGTGCTTCCCTGCAGCATCATGCTCCTCTGCCTGCCTGGACACAGCAGTGTTGGACCTTCTCCCCCATGCTGTTCCTGGTATTGATATGAGGCTGTGACTGGCTACAAACTCATGAATATTTGATATGGAAAGAGGGCAGAACTCTGGCCAAGGGGAAAATGGGATTTGCCCAAGCTAATTCAACATTTTCTTGCTGATTTTGCCATTTTTTAACATAAATGACTAAAACATTCAAGGACAAAGGGACCAGGCTTTGAGAGAAGGATTTGGAAGGTATAGGAAAACTCAGTGTGTTCAAGTCAGCAGTGGATTTAGCCAGACACTGATGGCAGTTCAACAACCTTTGAGTCTACTTGTTTGCTGAAGTGCTAAAAAGCTTCACTGTAGGGTAAAGTTCTCCCTGCTTCCGTGGTCCTGTGTGCCTGACCAAAGGAGTCAGTGCTAACCTGCCACGCTGCATTAATCAGGAGAGCCTGGTGCAGAAAATGATCCATAGCTCCCTGTTCATTCTGTCACACACAACCCTTATCCTCCTGCTTTGAGCTTCCAGCAGACCCTGAAGCAGCCATGCAGACTTGGCTTTATTTTATTCTCAAAGGGAAAAACTGGAAGCTTTGTGATAGGTCTGTATGGGAAACCAAGCCCTGTATATAGCTTTTACACTTTATAAGATTCAGTTTGGATGAAGAATCAGAAAATATGGTGCTATGTTTTTGATGTTTATTAATGAAGAAAAAGAATCTCAAATGAGTGATACCGGTGGGAATGATTTTAAAATCTTCAATTTTCCTCTGATATTTAACTATATTTTTATGCTTTTTACAGTGAAAGGACAGACATTTTTACATTAAAATGGACAGACAAGAGGCTGTCTCTAGATTGCACAAGGAGTTACAACAATGTCTTTCTTAAAGAGTTTTGAATGTTATCTCCTGGTTGAAATTGGGCCAATTACAAAATTGTTATATGTAACAGTGTGCCTTGGCCAGGGAGCCACACAAGAATTTGAAACATGCCAGATAGATGCCACTTAAATGGTATTTTGTTGCTGTGTTTCTTTTTTCTTCTTCTTTTTGGTTTTTAACATGCAAACCTCTGTGTGTATGTTGCACATATATATACCATGTCCTAATGCAAACCCACTTACTTTTGAGTGTTGTGTACAGTTATCCCTGCTACATTTGTTAATTACCAGAGTCCTATCTGAGTAACTGCTTCCTCCCTTAATATTTGCTCTCTTCAGTCACTCTTCCTTTATTTGATCCTGCAGGGGTTTATTGCAGCATAATTATTTCCATGGTAACAGGCTGTAATTCCATAAACAGAAGATTGAGTTTTTTATATGATCAGGAAGCAGCTGGAGAGCCATAAAAGGCTGATTTTTCAGCAATGCTGAAATCCTGCAACCCTTATTGATATATTAATGTAATCAGCTGAATTTCTTTCTCCCTTTGCAAATCCTCCCCTAAATAGAAAGGCACATAACACAGTGTTGAAATTCAAAGGTGTGTAAATTGAAATGTTAGAGGGCAGAATTTTCTCCCATTCTTCCTGAGAATTGAAAGGAAAGGGCTTTTTGAATGTATTTTGGGAAGAGAAAGATTCTATGCTCCCATGACTATTAGCAGGGGCAGAGAACAAATTAATTGTAGATCTTCAGTTTATTGTGAGATGATGTTATTTTCATTACTTTCCTCATTACCATCTAGTTATTCTCTGTATATTTTAATGGATGTACAGCAGTTAATGTTTTGAGAAGTGCATTCTGTCATTTGAATAGTCTCCCAAAAACATTCACAGTAATTTCCTAGGTTTTCTCCTTAGGAAGAAGTGAAATTCTGTTTGTGTGTTTGTAAAAAAAAGGATAATTCAATACTAATGTTGGCTAAGCTCAAGGAATTGAGAACAGCCTAAAGCTCACATCCTCATTTTCATCCTAATCAATGTGCTTCTAACACATCCTCTAGCTAATGAAACTCTGAATGGAACCTCATCTACCCTGCAGTCTAACAAAATTCAAGCCTCTGCTTTAAAGAAGCCTTAAAAATAATTTGCTTGGAAAGCCAAGAAATCTCAAGTAAAGGACACTGTGCTTAGACCAGAGTATACCAGACATTTGAATTGCAGAAGAACAAAAAACCACAACCCTACAAACACAGCAACCTCCACGAGCCATGGTTTAGCTCTTCACGGCAAAAGTAGATCAGGCTGATCAGTTTTTAATGCACACGCAGCCTATTTCAAATGCATAATAAATTTCAGGAGGTTTTTTTCTAGCCCAGAGAGAGAAAAGAATAGAGATGTTTTCTGCAGAGAGTCAAAAGGTACTTGTGTGATTACAAAGCTTCCCCGTGGGTGAGGAAGGACAGTCAATGGCTATTGCAGAGATCTGTAGCTTCCAAGCAGGAGAATTATGGTGGGAAGCCCAGAGAAACAGGGCCGTTCATGGAAATAGCAGAGTCTTAGGTACAGCATTCAGCAGGACTTGAATGCTGTCCCATGGTTCTGAGATTACAAATCAATGATCATATAATCTTCTGAATTTCCAGCCTGTGGTATTCCCCACCACAGAAAGGCAGGAAGCTGCTTGGTGCTCTCATTTTGCTGGAATAAGCAGGCACAGCTGGGAATCCTGACACCAAGCCAGGCCTCTGGCTCCTTGGAGCAGTTCCTGTGTAAACCCTGGGGATGGATCACAAATGGGGACTGCTGGGCATCCTCTAACTGTTAAAGAATGGTGACCAAGCTTGGAGAAGGGAAGCTGCCTCCAGCAGTATTCTGCTTGCTCTGATTACCATTATTTCCAAAGCACTTTTCTTTGGAGATGTGTGGGAAATAGAAAAGGTATAAATCTCTCAGAAAGCTGTGTGAAAGCAAATCTCAGGATGGAGAAATGCAAGAATGCTGAAGATGGCAAGGACAAGAAACAATAGGGCTGTGAGCTGTGTAAAGATAGGCCTAGGGAAAATATGTTAAGCAGGATAGTAGAAATATGTAAGCTTAATAATGAAGGTTTATCCATTGTTTTAAGCTGTTGTTTTACACTTTCATTGCTGTCATAGAATCGACTGTGCAAATAACAAATAGAGAACATGATTTGATCTTATTTTTGATTGTGTGTGCTTATATATACAAACTTGAGTTGCTGTTGGTCCTGGCTTTAGGTCTCCAAGAAAGTTTTTGCTGTGATCCCTTCGTGATGCAAATTTGAGAGACTGATTTTGCATTTTCTGACCTGGCATTTGTCTGGAGCAAGCAGCCAGTTTACTGGTCCCAAAGCAGTATGGGTGTAGGTTTAGAGAAGCTCCACGTCAGATACTAATTCATGGATGAGCTTCAGGTAGAAAGAACTACAAAAGTTTATGTTGTCTTCGTCAGGTGTTACAAAGTGGTGGAAAATGGTGGAATATTAAAGCTGATAAATCATTGATCTGAAGAGTAGGATGAGGAAGACCTGGTAAATTATTCAGTAACTTTTCCTGATAAAGCAGTGCTTGTTCCTAAAATACTTCAATGCTTCAATTTCTACTCTCCAATCCAGACTAACTTTGATGTCCACTGCTTCCTAAGAGCCATTACTTTGCAGTTTGCTACAGTCTCTCCAAGAAGAAAAAAGTACTTTTGTGGTCAAGGCACAAGACCACAGCTCAAAAGATTTAATTTTTGTTTCCTGACTGCATTAGGCTTTGTGACTGGGCTCAGCAGCCTGCTACTGAGCAGGAAACATGATGTTCTCTTGCCTCCTTCTCATCTACATTTCAAATTTGTTTAGTCAGGACCTGTATCTTCCTTTTATATTTAGTTGAATTTTTTTTTTTTGGTGTATTTCTTTTTCATTTGGAGATAACGTATATTAATAAAACATCTCATTTTGCAGAAAAAATTACTATTTGAGAGGAATTATTTTGTTATAATCAGCCCTCAATAGTGGCAACTCTCTTCTTGTAAAGCAGACAAGACTAGTTTCCTACAAGTATTAGGGAAAATAATTTTTTGGACATTCTTGATTTTGCCATAAGTTCTGCAGTTTAAAAATATCATTAGGCTAGAAGAGCTGGCCCTCTCACTGTGAAAGCGATTCTGCAAGCTGCAGAGGTTTTTTTATGGCAGAAATTCTGTTTTCACAGTGCCAGATTTTATCCCTGTGGTGCTAATTTTTTTTTTCTGCACACTCATTTTTGATGTTATTTTGTGCTAAGAAACTACTGAGTTTTATGATCAGATTGTACAGTAAAGCCCAGCTGCAGCTTTATGGGAGCAGAGGTTTAAGGGAAGGTTTGCATGGGAGTAATTTCTTTAAGTAAATTCAGTGGCTGAATGTGAAAAGGCCTTCTTTTCTTCTAGAGAAAAATCTGAATTAAATCATATGTGCTCAAGTTGAATTATTTAAAAATTATATATGAGGATCTATCTGTTTAATGCTGGAGGTTAAAATTGCCAGATTGTTTAATACACAAATCTTTCAGCTTGAACTACATTTGAACATGTACTTTATGCATATACAGTAGAGTTCTGTACTCTGTGTAGTGCTGAACCAACAATATGTTATGCTCATTGATTTCAAAGTGGTTTCAAAGGAGTTTATACATCTATTGGCTAGAACTTTATAGAAAAGATCAATTGTTTTAAAAGAAGAAAGAGAACAGTTTCTCAAGACATGTCTACAAATCAGCTATTTGTTTTATCTGGCTGGGTTGCAACGGGTAAGTTGTGCCTCTGAGAAACACATTAATAAATCTTTGGCACAGAAAACCTTGAGAGAAGCAAATATAAAATTTGTCTGCTTACCTGAAAAGTTTGGTTTTTGGTTTTTTTTCCTGGTTCCCTCTGATAAGCTCATAAATGAACAGAAATAGTGAAATTGTCTCAGAACTGGAGTAGTATTTTGTATCCACCAGTTCTGGTACAGATCAGTTAATACAAGGTGTGTTGTTTGCAACGTTTTCTTTAAAGTACTAAATAAAGGAGAGCAACTTGGATATTCAAATTCCCTCAGAAGAAAGAAGACATGCTGTGCTTTTAAAACAAAAACTGCCTTTGGTTATATGGAATCAGTTCTCCTGGGAAATCATTCCATACTTATCAAAATACTTTACCATGAAATACAGTGGGTGAAAACCTTGCAGACAAGTAGTGATATGGCCAGTCAGGTCTCAGAAGCTGGTATTCTAAAGGTGTGTTCAAAAAATACAACATAAATGTTGTGTTGACAGGAACACAGAGATGTGCAGAATAAGAACCACAATGAAATACATTCACATTTATAATCTGAGACATAATCTGGTAGACTGTAATAGTGCAAATGCTTTTGAGAGTTATTGAAGGAAAACACTATTAGCTTAAATTTCCACCCCTCTTTGAAGTTGGTAGCATTAGGCCAGCGCTGGGGATTCGTATAAATTACATTTTCAAATTTGATATAGAATATTGGCTTTCATGGCGAGATCCGATCCGCTGATTGCCTTCAGAGTGGATTGTCAACACCTGTGAGTGGGGGCTGGTGCTGACACTGCTGCTGTCAGCAGCCCCACTGCACTGCCTCCTGCAGCTCTCTGCCCTGCCAGAAACACTTTATTGACTGCACTGGGAAACTTCATCCGGATAAATGGATGTGTCCTCACTCGGAACAGGCGGCGGCTGAAGGTGAGAGCAGCTCAGCTGGTGCTGGTAGAGGTGGAGGAAAAGTGGAAGCAGAGCCTGCCTGTTCAAATAGGACAGGTTTCTTTAACTCTTATGGGAACACTGGAGAAAAACTACTCAGGAAATGGTGCCCTCTCCGCTTTATGTTTGCAAATGATACAAGATTCCTTTTAGAAGATAATGTTGTGATGCACAGTTTTCTCATATCAGTGTTTGAGTGAGATGAAATCTAGGGGACTGTAATATACAGGGGATGATGCAAACTGTTGACCCTTTATGGCCTTGTAGTCTGAATTCTTTAAAACAAATCCACTCTCCGTCTTGGCATTGGTCTTTGTGGCAGAATCTCCTTTTGTGGAGGACAGTTTCAACAAATTTGCAAGAAATAAAACATAAAAATGTATGCATAAGCAGTGTTTCTACAAATTCCTTATTATGAACCTCTAAAATGCTTATAATATTTGACGGTTGTATGTGTAAAAGCAGGAGGAAAAGACCAAACCACACTAAGTCAGGTGGTGTAAAATAACTATTAAAATGTATTCAGGTAGGCTCTCATCTAGTGCCCTTTGTAGTCCTGTAGTTGGTTCTTGTACTTGATACTTCACCAAATGCAGTCTGTTTTGTAAAGAGCTCTCAGGCTTTTTTTGGTGTTCTTAAAATCACTCTGTCAACACAGTAACCATAGATTTTTGTGTAGTTTGTGTCATGAAAACCGAACCAGAAATGTAATCCCTTTCAATTGCCTATGTGAGCACAATAGGCTGTGGAGCACTGAGTGCTGTGCTCTGAGTATGCAGAAACTCCCTCAAACTCCTGCTTCACACAGTGGGAGCAGGAAATTCCTGGATTCTTTGAAGGTGTTCCCATGAAGTCTCTACTGTTCCACCCTCCACGTTCTCTGTGCACAAAGCATTTTTAGTCACATAGGTTAGTCACTGGTTACTGGTTTTGCCCCATCTATTTTCCATGCTTTTCATTCATCCCTTGTTGAGTGAAGCAAGAAAATATAGCAATTAGAAAAGGATTATAATACTGGAATTCTGGGAAATGCATGCCTGAATAAATAATTTTTATTTCTGTGGGACAGTGAGTCTTTAAAGATTGGGTAATCCACAGCATAAAAACCTTTTTATTTTTTTGCCCCGGCGTTTGACCAGATTTGGTCAAATCTGGATTTCGTTGGACCTCTGAGCAATGTTTCCTTCCAAAATGCAAATTGAAAGCTTAACGTTTTCCAAACTGCAGGTGTCCCATCCTTTCACGTGCGTTTCTGCAGGACTTGGGGCAGTGTTCACCTCTGGCTTTGCTCTTGGTGGCCCTTGCAGGTAACAGCAAACGCGTGCAGTGGCTGCGGGGCAAGGACGGCGAGGTCTGGGTCTGGGTGATGGGAGAGGCACCAGGGGACAAACCCTACGAGCAGATCTCAGAGGAGCTCATAGCAGAGCGGGCCCGGCAGCAGGCACAGAAGGAGGCAGAGGAGCTATGGTGAGCACTTCATCCGAGCTCGGGGTGTGCACTTGGCCTAATGGGAGACATGACCTTGCAGAGAGGGGGCAGGTAAGGGTGGGGAAAACTGGTGAGTATGATTTGTGAACGTCTGCTTTCATTTGTCAGGTTTTCAGCGTGTTAAAAATGTCGGTTTGGTTATATTGAATATTGAAAGCCAAAAAAACTGTCGTTTGCAAAAAGAGCGGTGCCAACTTTTTTTCTCTCCTGGGAATTTAGCTGAGCCGTTGACCAGCCTGTAAATAAAGAAAAATGAAGCAGCCCGGTTTTGAGGTGATTAAATTAGATATGTTTGTTATATCACAGTTCTGAGCCCACAATGGGGGTTTGGTACATAAAATCCTTTTTGAAATTGGCTTTATTTGCATTTTGCTCATATTAATTCTTATTCCAGCAGTTCAAAAACTCATTATACAAAGTGCCATGCGGATGTTTCTAGCAGGGCCTCTTCCAGGTTTGGGAGAGATTCAAAAGTCTTTTGATGCTTGATATTGTTAGGAATTAGGCCACCTGCCTCACACACTTCCCTTTGTAGTACAGCACTGGAAAGTGACTGTTTAAATATCAGGTTATTCTGTGTTATCCTTTTTCATATGAGATCTTTCCTTCTTCGAGTGCTTGCATATTTAAGCAAGGATTGAAACCTTCAACCTGTGCTCTGAATTCCTTTTACATTGTCAGTACTAATGAACAATCTAGCATAAGAATTTGGGAGACATCTGTACTGGTATTTGGAAGGCAATGAATTCCCAACTGTGCTGTGCTAGACTAATAGAAAAATATAAGGTACGACTTAAAGACAGCCAAGAAGTACTTGTCTAACTTATAAGTGCTATTTTAATTAGTAATTTATCAAAAATTGTAAATTGCCTGCTTTCTGGGTGGTTTCTTCAAATATGACTTGTGGTAGGTCTCTTGTTAAATACATTTTAGTTTTTTGCTTGCATCTTTCCATAAAGTCATACACTAATTATTTATTGCAATCGGTGAGTAAGTATTGATCCTCAATTTAAGCAAATTAGTGCATTACATTTTTATTTTCACATCCTTTTCTGAAGGAGACAAAAAGAAGCTGAAATAACAAAGAAATTTCGTGATGCTATGGCTCAAGAAAAAGCCAGGATAGTGGCAGAAAAATGGAAAATAGAAATGGAGGATCGGAAAGCAGCCAAACTGGAGGAAGAAAAAATTCAGGAGGAACTGAAGGTTTGCATAGAGCAATTTAGTTTTTTTTTAATAGAGTTTTCATATAGATTCACAGTTCTTGTCACCTTCAGTGCATGCTTATTAATAAGCTTTAAAATCTGGAGTTGTAATTTTCATTCTGGAATATACAGATAGCTACGTGGTGTGCAGCAGAACAGCTGGGTGAGAGATGAGAAAAAATTACAGGTCTCATTCAGAAGTGCCAGAACAATCAAACTGGTTATTCAGCTCACACATTAGCAGAATTGTTCAGTCAGCTGTGCTGGGTGAATCATCCTGGGGAAAAAAATGTACAATTGGGAAAGATCTCATTTTAAGTTAGTTTGCTTGAATGTATTCTGTGTATTTTGGATGAGTTTGTTCACATAACGAACTTCAAAATTGTGTCACTACTTCCTTCAAAATAATAAGGGGTGGATCCTTCCCCTACTCAACATATGGGAAAAGTCCAGTTGGCTTTGCTGGGAGAAGTTCATTTGTCTGATTTTTATTGACTTCACAATGAACTTTCTACGAGCTCAGTTACAGTATTTTTATGTTTGTTGGAAATAATATTTTTTCACATTTTCTAGTTGAAAACAGCAATCTCAAAACTAAATAGGAAGCGTGTCTGTCCACCCTTTTCATATTACTTGATAAAGATAAAAACTTGATTAAAAGTGAGAAAGTAAAATATAATGGGTTCAGTGTGCAGAAAAGTCATGACAGTGCTCTGAGGTTGGGATGTGCATGCTGGGACTGCACATGATTGGCGAGGATGAGTTTCCATGGAGAAAGGCTGTAGAAAATCTGACTCCAAGGATCCAGTACCTTCCATCCACACTCCTCTCCCCTGCTGACAGCTCGCTCTGTGTCTCCTTCCTTTCCTGCTACAGTGATTTAAGGTGTGGAAAGCAGGGACAGACTTTTCCCATTGTTCCTCCTTTGTGATGGGAGGAATGCTGACAACTCGGTGTTAGGTTTCTGTGGTTTGATTGCAAACAGCAAATTTCTTGTCGCTCTGCAGAGTGTGGGCCTGGGGTCTGAGGTGGATGTGGAGCACAAAGCCAGGGTGGTTCCTGCAGGGGAGGCTGCACAGAGTTGCTGATTTACCTTTGCACAATTTGAATTCACAGGAGAGAACGGGGCCTTTGAAATTTGATGTCAATGAGTAATGAAAGTATACCTTTCAAGTGCTTTATTAATGTATGAATAATGAGCAGAGCAACTAATTAAACACTCTTTCCTCTGCTCTCGGGAAAAGTAAAGCCCTATTGAACAAAGGCTGACAGAGTGTTCACTTATATCTCTGTGGCTGATTTACAGGACACTTGATGGGTAAAATGTCCACAAGCTCACTGTTACTGTTCTGTTTCAAAGTGCAGAGTGAGCAACTTCTGGGACTTTCAGTGGTCAGTATTCACAGCTTTCTATTAAGGAAAACTAGTTGTTCAGTTGTTGATACAATTGAAAGGAATGGCACCAAAATCTGCTCATTTTCATCTTGTTGGAAAAGTAATGTCACAGCGATCTGTGTTTCCACTGTTTTCCTGGACATGAGCAGGTGTCCTCCTGTCCAGCTGTGTGCCTGGTCGGAGCAAGGAACACTGCTGGAAGTGGGATGAGATTATGGTGCACTTTCTACTTTGAGTTTCCAATACTTAACTTTGGCCAGGATTTCTTTATCTCTCTTCCCAAAGTTGCCAATGTATTTATTCTATTGAGGAAGTAGAACCGTTTCTTTCCAAATGGTTTCCCTTAAATCAAACATTTGAAGACAGGATTTGCAAAAATTTAAATAAGTGGACCAAAGTTTTCAAAACAAGACCCAGCAGAAAGGAACTCTTTGGCTTAAAGAGTTAGCTTAGAAACAAGATATGATGCAGTGATTATTTTTTAAAATGCCCTTTATCAAATGTTCTCTCAGCATTTTCTTTATTAATCCAACAACAGTCTAATTCCACTTTCAGCATTGGCTCTTCTGTTAGGTCTATAATTTGAGATCTGTCAGGAGTGAGTTGGACTGACATAAGGCTCTCACCAGCAGAGATCCAAATGCAGGATTGATTCCTGGTACTTTGACACCACTCCCCTGCTACTCAGAAAAGCAGCTTATCTGTTACTTGCTCTGGAAAGATCAGAGCTTGCACATCGTGCATGGTATCTAGACAGGAAAAGAAAGTTGTGTTTCTGGCATCCATGTCCAACTACAAGAAGGGATTACAACTAAGGTTCAGGGAAAAAGATGAATTAATTAATCTGCTGATGTATGACAGAAGTAATTGATTGAATGAAGAAAAGGGTGTGGAATTTGATGCAGATCTGTAGGCAAGCTTGCTTCAACAGATTTAAAATATTTAATGCGCTGGTAGTCGTCCTTCTGTGATGATGACCAGACTATGTTTAAAGAGGTCTCCAGACTGAGGCATGGAAAGTTCAGTTTCTGCTAATGCTTCATCCTCTTGAAGCAGTTTGACTTGGGAAATTGCAACTGTCTCCTTTCTGCTGACATGTTTAATTTCTAACCATATGTGTCTCAAACACTCCTTTTTAAGATGCTTTTATTCCTCTTGACCTATCACAGGACATTAAGGCTGTCTGCACTAGATAAATGATATCTTACATATCAAAGTGAATGATGATCCCTATTTCCTTTCCCAACACTACTTGAAAAGTATTGCTTTCCTTGGTGTTTCTTAAGCAGAATTGCCTTTAATTTATGATGCTAGAATATAAACGTTGACTACTCTATTTTTGCAGTTTAAGAACAGCTATTCTTTTATGCACATATTGCAAAGGACAAATAAGAGACCCAATTACCATCATTAATCTTTTTGCTAATTCACAAAGGCTATGAGATCATAGGCATAATTTTCTACAGTTATCAGTAGCTGTCATTAAGAGTCTGAACAATGTGCAGAGCTAAGGCAAATTAAAGATGTGTCATCCAGCCAGGAGTGGGTATCCTTCAGCTACATTTGGAAATAAAAAAGATGTTCTCTCAGTTCAATCTTCATGTGGTCTGCATAAAGCAAGAGAATATTAATAGTAATGTACTGTCCTTATGACAACATCAGATACCTGCTAAATTTAATAATATAAGCACAGTTGACAGCAGAGCTAGATTGTTTCTTAAAAATTCGCTGGGAGATGAAATGTATCTCATCAAAGAAGATAGGCTGAGAATCAACCTTCAGAGAACAGAACAATTAGTGCTTCTGTTCAGGAAATATCTAATTAACCTTATGCTCAGTAGAAAGAATACACTTTCTATTGAGCTTGGATGAGCTTTCAACACATGTCTGAAAGCTTTACTGTGCCCCCAAGTGCTGTGGACCTGATTCCTCAGAAAATTGCTGCCAGATGTAGAGTTTAGGAATGCAGTGAACTGTCACCATTGCCATTTGGAGTATTGTGGGCTTCTTAGGATAGAGCAGTGAGCATTCTGTCTTGATCTGAAAAAATCTCTTGTCTCCAAGTAAACGTCAAGCACTTGAGTGGGACTGTTATCTCCAAGTGCAAATAAGCTGTAAGTTCAGCTCTATGCTTTTCTGTGCCAAGAAAACATTGAACTCTTTCCCAAAGACAGTATATTTAGAATCTAGGAATATGACAACAGCTTCTTGCTGGTGTTTGGCACCCAATTCATTCTGAATGTGCCTTAGTTGGGTTATTTCAATGGCAATTACAATAATTCAGTAATACTTCATTTTGTTTCCTTTTGGGTGTCCACAGTTCAGCAATCCTTTTCTTTTTCCTATGCCGTTGTCTCTTGAAAAAGTTTTGGTTGGAAAGTGTGTATTCAGGTTTTTGCTATCCTACTTGTAACTGATGTTAATTTTAAAGAAAAATCTCTTGCTCAATGACATCAGTAATCATTGCACTTCTGAAGCCACTGTCTTCAGTCTGGATTGCTGGTAAAAACTAGCAAAACTCAGTGTTTTCCATGGGTAAATGGGAAAATCTGAGCCACTAATGAGGGTGGCTTACAGGAGTTCAAGCTGTGAAGAGTCTCTAAGGTCCAGAGACAAACTTTTAAGTAGATGGTCACTGGATCTATGGCAAATTACTTGAGCAGAGCCTGTTCCAGTACGTGCAGTAAATGTCAGATCTCTCCCAGCCAGGAATGATCCTTAGCTTAGTTTTCCAACCCATGGAACACAGGGTCTTTGTGAATCAGAGTAAGTTGGTACCTCCTTGTATGAGATGTGTGAATAGCATGTCCTGGGACACATCCATGGCAGAAATCTCTTAGCTTCTGCATAAAGTATGAGTGCATTTCATACATTTGTCTCTGTGCAAATACATGCACAGTGAAGCGATGCAAAGCCTGTGTTCCTTTTCAAACACCGCTAGTAGAGAAGGAAATAATGCCTCTGCAAACACTTTCTTTTCTGATGCAAGTGAGAGAATTTTCTCAGGAAAAGGCTGGGGAGGAGCTGGACCTATTTCTGCTGTTACTCAGAGATCTGTTGGCAGCTGTCAGGTGTGTCTGGAGAGAAGCTGATCTCTGAACTCAGCTGGCAGTGTCAGCCTGGGGTTATCAGATTTCCTTCCTCAGAGCAGGGAGTCTCCAAGGGCTCTCAGCTGTGTTTTAGGTGGCTCAATGTCTTCCCTGGCCCCGTGGTTGCTGAGTGGGCTCAGGGGGTTTGCAGCAGCTGTAGTGCAGCTGGCTGCAGCTTTCAGGGCTGCCAGAGACACTTCTTCCAGCCCGGAGCACTGAGAGAATCCCAGGCAGCATTTGCTTTGGTACTTGTTGTAACAAGTACACTTTGTGGCTTTTGCCCTGGGCAGAATGGTGGTCATTCAGCTGCCCTGCATCCCCTAAGACTCCCCAGAAAGACCCCAAGAGCTGTGGCAGCCAGAAACCCAGTTTTCCTCTGTAAAAAACCCCACGGCTCTTTTTTGCCTTTTCCCCAGTGTATTTTTTAAATCTTTCTGCAGCAAAAACCAAATGATGACCTAATCGCCTTTCATCTGCCTTGGACTGAAACATTAGAATCTTACCATGGCTAATATTAAATATTATTTAGAGCTGCCCATAGTAAAGCTGTGAAACACAGTGAGACACACATAGACAGAAACAAGTTTGTGGTAAGTTCTCAACTGCCAGAGGATAGATGAGATCATTTAACATGTTCAAATTCTCCAGTGGAGTAAAGGATGGGGAGGATTAGTGCTGCCTGTTGAATTGCCAGTGTGATTTGTTTTGGCAACTTGGTATTTCTCAACAATTTGCAACTCTGCACTGAATTGTCACGTTCCTAATTATTTTGGCAGAGTTGAAAGGGTCAGGCACAGAGTACAATCTCTCTGAAGTGTCAGGCAGAAGATGGTGTTTGTAGGTATTGCAGCTCTTCACTCCCAGCTCTGATGTGCAGGATTGGATTCCTGGGCAGAAGCAGACAAACTGCTTGCTGTATTCCTTCAGTGGAGTAAATGAGAAAAGTTCAATTGTTCATTTTAAATGCAAACACACACTGTTTAGTTGTACTTAACAAAAGGATGACCGTTCTTTCCTGTGTCATACTAGCAAGGATTGTTTTTTCTCACACACACCTTGAAGGAGTTGGACAATATACCTGCACATCTATGCACTAATTTAATAAATAGAAGTGAAATCTCCTCTTTCTGTAAAAAGGAAAATTAAGAGAAAAATTTTGGTGAATTTACAATCAAGTGCCTGTTAAGTTTCTGTTATTGTCTCTTCTTGGCTTAAATCTCATTCTCAGTTAAAAAGGTAGGATTTTCTTAGTTGGCAGTGTTGCCTTCCATTAAGAACTCAAACTCCACCTGAATTTTAGTTCTTGGGGTGTATGTGTGTGGGCTTTTTGTTCGTTTGTCTTAGACCCTTTCATCTTTTTACTAGAAATGTTTCAACAACAGCGACATTAAAAAAAAAAAACCCCAAACTTACAACAAAACTCTGGTGTGATTCAGGGAAACTGCAGTGAGATTGATTCTTTTCCCCCTCCTCTATTTTAAGTTTACCTTGTGGTTTAAGATGTTGAATAGAAAATATTCTGATAACCCAGGATTTCTTCTGTGTCTGTCCATCTTCCTGAAGGATAGACTGGGTGTATTGAATTTTTTTTAGGTAGTGAAGCTAAGTGAATAAATATTCTTATAAGAATAAGGAACAGTTGATGTCATATCTTTATCAAGAGAATAAAGCCATTTACTTGCAGCTAAAATGTGCAATCTTTAATTCTACAGAGATATTAAAAAAAGATATATTTTTTTCCTGAAGAAGCTGCCTGGCTTTGAAATTACTGTTGTTCTAAAAGCATTGACTTTTCAAAAATAATGAACTGTCCACTCCAAGAAATAACAATGGAAGGATAATGTTAGAAATAATCCAAGATAGTGGCATTAGAATTGACTGAAGAACAAAACTAGGCTTTTCTTTCTCAGAAATAATAATAGCAGCCTAATGTATTGTTCATAGAATCATATAACATTAAGGGTTGGACCCTAAACCTTCACCCTAGAAATTTCATAGGATTAACATCTACTACTAGCAATCTACTTTGGGTTTCCCTTACTTATAGATTGGGTCAGGTAGCTAGGCTAGTAATTCGAGGTGATTTTACTCAGAGATTTATAAAAAAATTCTTACCTATAAGTTTGTTACCCATAAGGGTATAGTGTTGGCTCCATTATAAAATTAAATAAAAGCTGTTTTTATTTGTAATTCAAGTTATTTCAATAATATGAATAACAATTAATGAAGTTCAGTTTTGAGTTATTTTGTGGGCTTCAATTAAACGATATGATTTAAATCTGCTTCTTCACCACCTAAGGGATTTGGGAAAATTCATTGGAAAACAGATAGAGATTCCTAGTTCTGCATCAATTGAGCTCCTATGTTATCGATAATATGAGGGAGACCAACTGCAGGAGCAATCTTTTTCAGATTTCCATCTCTTTTAAGGCTTTCTTGGAAGGGAACTTTTTGGCATGTTACACTTGGCTACATTTTGCAGAGTGACTGTTGTGTGCTGAAGGATCTGCCTTTTCCTCCAGAATGTAGTGATCTTAATTTTTGGAAAATACTCTTCCCTGTGTTGGTTATGAGGACACACTGGGACAGTTACTAAACCAGGATCAGCAATAAATCAGTTCCTGAGTTCTGAGGTTCTGTGGATGATGAGTGTGGTGCTCGAAGGCAGCAGTACCTTCAGTGGGGGTACACATGGACTTAGACCAAGCTTTGTTTATGGGCTGGAGGATAGCACAGGCTTTGGGGCCACGTGATGTTTTCTGTATACCTTTCAGATCTTAGATGCTTACATGTTCCTCATTCCTGTGATACATGTGGTCTCAAAATGTACCCTCCTCAGGAATTCCTAAGAGGTGGGAAAATTCAGTGGTGCCTGTTGTTGGAGGTGAGAAGCCCACAGTTAGAAGAGACAGTGATTTGTCCAAGGTAACACAGATTCTCTGTGACAGGAAGGAACTGAAGCAGTGTCTCAACTTTTGGCACGTTCTTCCTCTTTAGTCACTTCTGGCTTACTTCATTTCCTCTAGAAAAGAGAAGAAGAGGAGAGACAGAGAGGTGAGGAGCTGATCAGGCAGCAGGAAGAAATCCGGGCACAGGAGCTGTACCTGAGCCTCAAGCAAGCTCAGCAGCACAGTCAGCACAGCGACCACGACCAGGAGTGGGAAGAGCAGTGTGAGTAAAGCTACCTCCACAGCATCAATGCATTTCTGAAAGCACAATAAAGGACACTTGCAGAATGGAAAGGGTGTGGCCAAAAAAATCTCTTCTACCTAGAGCAATACGAAGTGCTGTATTGTTTTGGTGGAAATTGCCAGCTTAAAATTACAAACAGAAGTTTCAGATTTCTTTCTGTATCTCTGTCAGTGCCTTATAGAATTTTTTGTGTACAACGACTGAGATCATTAAATTCTGTCTAATGTACTTAATTAACAGTTTTTGGCTTAGTAGTAATAACTTAGGGCACAGTTATTTTGACAGCTTGTCCTCAGCTATCTCTGAAGAGATAAAATCTGTCTTCATCAGTATTTTAATTGCTTCCATATGGTAGTGGGGTGAAGCTATGATGTCAGTACTGAAATTCACTTCATTCCAAAAGATTACAGTAGATCATACCTAGATTGTTGCTCTAAAAAAGGCACCTGATGATGATCTCACTCTGTGGAAGTACTGTTCCTTTTTTGATAGCCTGAAATTCTTGATATCATTATTGTGATTAATTTCAATTTTTTTGGGTGATTTTTAAAAGCCGATAAGGAACAGAACAGGTATATTGTTATATAGATGTGTGCACTAATACTGTAGATAAGTAAAGCTCTACATTATGAATAAATTTCAAAATACACAATTAGTTTATTTTATGGCTTTAGTCATCACTTCATTAATTCCTGAGGACTAATTAATGAAGTGCTATTACCTGGAATTGATCTGATAATGAATCATTCTCTACAAGATGAATTAAATCTATATGATACACTGGTGCTATTTCCCAAGCTCATAAGAGGGTATGTTAAATTTGATCAATAAAACCTCTGTATATTACACTGTCAATCCAGATAAAGTAATTATTTTCTGGAGAATTATCTAAATCCAGGTGTACATGCTTATATGGAAAAAAACCCCTAACTTTCTGTGTTTTCAGTATGTGAGAGCAAAATGAGTTGGGGAAAAAGCAGCCCTTCAGTTCTACAGAAAATCAGCATCAGCTGGCAACACAGTATAGAGGATGGTGCTATGTATTTTAGGATTTATTTGATGCTATATGAGGAAAGGAAATGCATTTTAACCATGTTGTTAAAAGAAAAAAGTGAATCCAGATTACCTTTACACGGAAATAAAACAAAATGCTATAAACACTAGTAAAATCAGGTATCATTTTCTTAGTATTGCAGTAATGAGGTAACTGATGTTTTAAATTGAGGAATGCTGTTTGTGCAGGGATAGACATCAAAAATGCAATAGAATAATTATGAGAGAAGGGAGGGAGAAAAAGACACCAGTACTTTTTCTTGTGGAACTTTGGGGCATTCTGTATGCTCTGGAGGAATTCTGTCCCCTCCAGTGCCTCAGTCCCCTCAGCCAAGGGGTGACAAGAGCAGCCCAGGTGGCTCAGGGCTGCTCACCAGGCAGAGCAGAAGCTCTGTAAATTCTGTGCTGCCAGAGTTATGCTGTTAGCAGTAATTGATTTAGCATTAAACTAACTGCAGACTAATGACTAGAGTGTACCATATCCTTGTTTATCCTCTTATGCTTATCTCGGTGTCTCCATTTATCCCTGTAGCTTTGAGGGCTCAGAACCGTGCTCCATTAGCAAATGGGTGTGACAGCTGAAGGTAGGAAGATGCAGTTTAGTGCCTTATCTGAGACCAGGTGCTGGCTGGCTTAGACTATGCTATCAAACTTTGCACTGAGTTTCCTCAGGCATTTTAACATCTTCCATTTCCTTAACTTTACTGCAGGAGTCAAAATGTGCAGCAGAGACTCAGTAACAAATATTTGGAAGTGGGAACATCTGAAATTGCTATGAAGTTAATTAGCACCTCAGGTTCACCAGATTTTTCATTTTTTATTTCAGTTCTAGATATTTTTTTCTTTTTATGGTAATCCTTCCATTTTGTCTGCAAGTATTCCTGTGGGGCACTGAGGGGAAATTTAGTGAAGTTAGGAAAAGCTGTCCACAAATCAGCTTTTCTAAGTAATAAATAAATGCATGAATGCATAAGAGAATTACAAGCAGATGTAATATTTACATTTTTTTGCCACTACAAACCTGCTGTGGAGACCATATTGCTTATTAGGAGCAAGGCCAGGCTCCTTTGGGTCTTACCTGTGACAGAGAGCTGGGGCTCAGTGCTGCAGGGGAGAGAAATATAACAATGATATTGATGACACCACCAATTTGTTTAGTAGATGGAATGCAGAATGTGGTGGGGATTCATCTCTCCTCATCACATTTTCCCTCAGCTGTTTATTGCCAAGGCAATCAGCAAAGTGGTGCTAATATTAGTTTCTGTTGTTCGGTTCAGTTTGCTTCTGCTGTTTGCCAAAGAACAATAATGGCCCATAGAACTACTGTGTTAATTGAAATACATGATTGTAGGGCTTTTTAGTGTACTAAATAACAAATGTAGAATATCTTGGGAAATCGGTGCTAAAAGGGGGAAATGATGCTGTAAGAGTAATTACACACTTTGATTTCATATCAAAGATATATATTGGGGTTTTTTAGAGGGCAGTTGTAAGCTAGGAAGTCGAGCAGGGATATTGGTTGGCAAGTGAAAAGATGAATAGTTGAAGACTTATTCAGAGATTCTACTGTTCAAAACTTTTATTTTTGAAACTGAGATGCAAAACTAAACTTGGATAGCAGAAGGTATGTATTCTCCTTAGTTTTGGACATTTCTTTGTGCTATCCCATTTTCAGGTTACTAGCTTATTGGTGTGACCTCTCTTTGTGAAGGCAAAAAAAGGATCTGTGAAACTTGATAGGAAAAGCTGCAGCCTCAATATTAATCTGATTAAATATTGTAAAAGGCATTCTGTTAATACGTTTACAAAGCCCTGAAAACTGAATCAGGCAGAGAAGTGCTCAGATACTATCTGACCAAATCTATTCATCTCTAGAAAAAAATTATTCCATTTAAAACATAGATGAGTGAGTTGATCTATTATTTTTGCCTTGCTCCAAGCACCTACTTTTGGTTTCTCTTGGAAGAAGTATACCAGGCTGACTCATTATAGCTTTTTTCATATTATTATATTTTTATGTTCTTCTACGAATATGTTATGAATTTATTTTTGCCTAACTTTTAAAGGAATTCATTGGGTATTTATGTTCCCCAAAAATTCAAGTGGGTTTACTGGCAGGAGCATTGATAAAATGCTGAATTTTAAAGTGAGTGCTCCCCAGTTTAGCTATGCATTAACTAAGCAAGTGCTCAACCTTACATGTACGTGCCCTCTGAACTCCAATAGGTCTCAGTACATTTTTGACTAGGAATGGGATTACTCACATGTTTTCAGATAAAATTGCTGAACTGAAGCCGTATTGCAGAGTATTTGTGGGAAGTTATATTTTCCACATAGGAAAGGGAAAACACACTGTATGATTTGTATGTGCACTCAGAAAATCTGAAGATTGAATTTTATCTATTAGTTAGTCATTTTGAATAGCTCATAAAGAAGCTTCCAAGAATTATTAATGAGAGGAAAGCTAAAACAAAATAATTTTAAAATTACAATGCATATTCATAGCATATATTTGGGTTTTTTCAGCTTTCACATATCTGACTGTAAATTGAAGCTCTTCAAAAACACAGAATAGATTATAGAAAATGGAGAGGTCCTAGTCTTTCACAAATTATTTGATCAAGTTCAGCTGCAGTGCAGTATGAATTAATCCTCGTCTATATCAAAAGATTTGCTATTAGAACTTTGCCAGGACTGCTAATAGGGATTTTCCAATCCTAAGAAAATAGAGAAGACAAAAGGCACCTTAGGTTAGCATAGAGAAAGAATAGATTCTCATAAACTGTGCATGGAAAGCAAGGTGAACCAACCCCTCCAGGCCCCAAAGAGCCCCTGCATACCCAGACTTGGGGTTTGCTCTTGGTTGTTAAGAGGATGTTCATGTCACAGAGACATGTCTGAGCTGGCTTTAAACTGTTAATTTTAACAATGACAACTGGATAAGCATGGATCTGTCTTGGATGTGTTTACCAGTTTTTCCAGGAGCGTTTGGTCACCTATTTTTGGCCTGCTGTGCTGAGGCTGCAATCACAGTGGCACACACCTCTCTGAGCAGCTCAGGCATTTCTACACAAGCTCCAGTTGCATGAGGGCAGAAATGTCTTCATTTTATGAGCACTGCAGGATGTACCTGTTGTTGGTATCACCAATACCAGAAGAGAAAACTGGTCTTGGAGCTGGTCTTATCGGACCTGGGTGAACTGTAGATCTCTCTTGGGCTTGGAAAAGTCCTAATTTCCCCATCTTGTCAGTCCTCAAATTATTCCATGAAATAAAAGAGAGATGTAAGAGTATGTCAATTATTATCTGTAGTAATTCTTTATTCTAGACATATGGATCTCTTATGGTGATTCAGAGCTTTTAGGGTTTTTTTTCCAGATATCTAATCCCCCCACTGAGAATATTGACTGACTACACTACTAGTGTTTTTCACAGGGGTCATGGCAGAAGTAAATTTACTGTAAAAGGACAGCCATCCAAGAAAAATAAATCAGTACTAGAAGTCCTGGCTACTTTTGCTTTCTTGTTACTGGAAAGGTTGTGATACATCTTGAAATACAAGTAACGTACAATTTTGACTTCTTCTATCTTAAAATATTTGTGCTAGACTTGATCCAGAAATAAAGTTCTCCCTCCTAGTGAGATGGTTCAAAGCCATAGAGAGAAATATGAATAGTCATGAGATTATTTTGTAAGAAAAATCTTCTACAAAACTACATCCAGATTTACCTTCAGACTTTGAGTGACTTTCTCAAGATAGATAAATTTGTGGGAAGTGTCAGTATGGGAGGATGGTTCATGTGGTATATATCATTCTGTCTGGAGTGTAGTGAAAAACCTTTCTGTAGATTCCTGACTGTGATGGCTTTATCCCCACTACTATTTCCACTCACCAAACATGGCTATTGATGCCAGTGACTTTGATTATTTGCTCAAAAAGCCCCTTGACCAATCAGAGATTAAAAGAAACTTAGGATGACTTAGGAACACAGGTACACAGTTGAAGCTGTACTAGACAGCTTCTAAAGGTAGAGGAAAGAGAAGGATGTTTTTTGGAGTAACTACAAGGAAGAGGACAGGGAGAAAATCAGGAGGCCAGTAATGAGAAAAAATGCATTAGGAGATCCAATGCATCTCTATGGTCAATGTTACAATTCAGATACCTCCATTGGGAAATTTCAATAAAAATTCTTCATAATGGGAGAGAGATGATTCTGTATATAAAATCTCAATATTTATATGCAGCCTTCCCTATCCTTATGTGTAGAAGACACACACACATGGGTATGTACATTAATGTAAACACACTGACATACAAGTATATATATGCAGTGGGAGGGCTGCATGTCATACTTTCAAAAGGTTTTCTGAATATTAGTATTTAACAGTGGCAAACTATACTACCTCACCTCACACTTTTGTGATAAGAAGCACTAAAGTTTGATAGTTTGGGAAAATGTAGTCTGGGTCAGTGACTTCTGATGGTACAGATCTGTTGGCTAGCAAAAATACTATAGGAATGTCTATTGAAAATCTGCCTGTTATTGAGGAAAGTGGGGCATGAAGATATCTTGCATTTCTCATTGTCAGGCAGCCTGTACATAGAGTAGTAAAGAGTCCCAGAAAGCTCCAGGCAATCTGCCCTCAATCTGAATATTATGATGGTGACAAACAGTCGAGGGTTTCTAGATGTCTTGCAGAGTTGCATCACATTCATCCTCCTTGGAGTCTCTCCCTGTGCTACAAACATAAAGTTCATCTTCAAAGTGACCATTACTGAGTGGCTTTACAAGGAATAAATCACAGAAATCCTGGAGCCATTGAAGCAGTATATGTAAATGACGTTATCTACCCTTAAAAATAACGATCTGTAAGATAAATGGTGAAGTCTGTTACTTGTGCTTCTTGTGCTGTGCATTTGTTTGTTACTGTGTTTAGCCAAAACTGCAGGGTATGTAGTTAAGTGAAACTGAAATCCTGCCAGTTGTATGCATATGAAGCATCTATGACTCGTTTATTATGCTGTCTTGATGAGCTTTTAGTCCTGCATATCTTTCTGATTATGGTAATGTTATATAATTCTAAGCTTAAAGGTCTTTTCCCTTTCCCTCGTTTGCCCACAAGGTTTTATTTCATTTCATTTGGCTTTGAGTGCTTTTATTTCTTGATTCCATTAAACCTTCTTAGAATTTGGAAGTAAAATTCAGTTATACTTCTGCCTGCTTTAAACTGGGAGCGTAAACCAGAGGGATGCAAGCAGACTAATGAAATGCAGCTGTCTGGTATTATATCATGCATTCCTAGTCACAGGTACAGTCACAGGGGAGTAGGAAATGGAGTGTTCACTTTATGAACTGGGTATGATCTAAGCCAGGATAGTCATGGCAGGATTGATAATTGCTACTGGAGGCCATAGCTAGCTTCTTTAATATTTGCTTCACTGCATGTTAAAGGTTTTTTTTTTTTTTTTTTGCACTGAAAAAATTTGCCTGCCTGCAGTTATTTGTGACTCAAAAACATCATCCAAATGGGGCTTGAGGCACCAGAAAAGAGCCAATAGATGATGAATATTTGCAGTAGAATTCTCGGTGCATTTAAATTATACCATGTCAAACTCAGGATTGTTGGGACATTAATTTTAAAATGAAGAAGCTTTTAGTAAAAGATGCCTGAGCCGCAGTGGCCAGAGCTGCAGTCTCATAACAAGTGACAAAAATGGGTAACTCCCTGGTCAGTGCCATTGTTAGGTGTGTATTAAATCTTCCAGTACAAATTCTGGTTCTCCACATACAATTTCAGAAGTGTGAGGCAACCCATCCATCAACATGCCCTTTCCAATGGCTATTAATTTATCCGTTGTTACTGAAATGATTTTTAGACTGCGAATTTCAAGTTGGAGATGACTGTGACTGTAAGTACCGTGACAAAGACAGCATATGCCTTTCAGAAAGCAAGCAGCACTGACAAAGTGCAACCTGCATCTCAGTTTTCATAATGGTAAATTTTGGGAGTTGACTGTTCAATTCTAGTTATGTTCATAGTGGCAAAGAACACTGTTAGACTTAGTTTTAAGCAGTAATTAACATCCTTTCTTGAAACATAGAACTTGGTGCACTTCCAGGGGAAAAGATGTCCCCAAGCAGAATTTCTCTTATTACAGCCAAAAGAAGTGTCAGATTTAATCACAATATGTAGAGGCTCAGTTATTGCCAGTAGTGGTCAGATCATTGATTATTTGAGATTTCTTCTAGAGGTGGGCCTGTGTTTGAAGCATGTGGGAAGTCACCCAGTTATCCGCCCTCGGTAATGTGTCACAATTTATACGTTCTCACAACCAGCTGCTGTAGGAATACAGGCAGCGAGCTGCTGTGTGAGCAGGGTGAGTGGCTGTGTGTATTTCTGAATGTGTCCATCCGTCCATCCCGCCCAGTGCGCCGCTCCAAGGCTGCTGACGAGGAGAGGAGCCACCAGGCGCGCCGGGCGCGGGACGAGTACCGCCGGCAGTCCCTGCGAGCCATCCAGAAGGGAAGGGTGGCTGGCCTCAGCCACCTGTTCCAGGGCACAAACCTCAGCACCGACCAGGAGATCAAACTGAACAACAACAGCACAACTGCTCTGCTGTCTCCTGCAGCAAAGTCCAGGTTGGTTTGTGCCGGAGTGGTTTTGAAAGAGTTTTCTCTTGGATTGATCCCTCTCCAATCCCCAACATTTCAACAAGCTATTCTTCAGGTTTGGGGAGTCCTCAGTCTTGCTATTTCCTGATGATCAGAAGAAAAGAATGTTTAAAAGAAAATAAAAACAGATTTAATGCAAACTAAATGCCATTTATCTTCAGGCAGATTTCTTGGAATTCACACAGAGATGACTCCTTGAGAAGACAGCGTGAGATCAGTATGTGAGGCTGTGATACAGGGGAGTCAATTGGACAAATTCTTAGGCAAGCTTTAAGCCTCAAGCCTAAAAGCCTTTTTTTTTTTTTTTTTTTTTTTTTTAAACAGAGAGCAGTCCAAAGTTTCAGAGGCTTTTCATTTTCTCAGGCAAAACCAAGTGTCTTTGGTATTTATTAATCTTTCATTTGACTATTTAGGGAGCACAATTAATTGCAGGAGAGGAGAAGAATCCAAATGGGAGGATGATTCCTACTAGCTAAAACATGTAAAAAGTATTAGAAAGAGTAAGGCAGGCTGTCAAGTAGAGAATGCAAAGGAAACATAAAAGTTTAAACAAAGCATTCCCTCTCCTGTGCTTAGTGGTTTCTGTTTGGAGACACAGTGTATTATAGCTGATACTGATTTAGAGTTTTTTGCCAGTAAAAAGGAATATACTCAAGAAAAAAGAATTGCTTGTCAATATTTATATTGGAATAAAAATGAGTGGAAAAGGAAAGCTGACTAAAATGTCCACTGTGGTAAATTGTTTTTTCAATTTCAGTTCTGTAAGAACATGTTTAAGGTGCCATTGCAAATATAAAAACCACACCACCGCAGTTTCCATAAAAACACAAAGTAATTTTAACAAATTTTAAAAAGTTAAAGTTGTTCAGTGAGTGGTGCTGAACAGAGGCTCCGCTGGCAGTTTTGCAGCTGTGTGTTCTGTAAATGTGCACAAAGAGATGGATGTTTGTCTCACCCCTTTCCACGCTGCTGGTGCTCTGTGTCCCTGCAGTGCCATCTGGGAGCGCCCTGCCCGGCCCTTCTCCCGGGACCTCATCGTGCGCTGGTTCAAGGAGGAGCAGCTGCCTCGGCGGGCTGGCCTGGAGAGGAACACCAACAGGATCGCTCCCTGGTTCCACGGTAATTCCCTGATCCCTCCTGTCCTGAACTGCAGAGCCGTGAGTGTCTGCTCGGGAAATGAGCCTTGCCAGCTGCCACCCCAAAAATGAACCATCCCAGCTTCCATGCTGACATGGCCAGACTGTGTTAAAACAGGACTTTTGCATCTTCCCTTCCATTGCCGTATGATTTTCGCATTTTCTTTTTACTAATTAAGCAGACTAATTTGGGGCTCATATCGCCAAAGTTTTTTTCAGGAATATTTTAGTCAAAATATACTTGCTGTAAAATAGCAAGCCAAGCAAGAGTACTGAGACCAAGAGAGAGTGAGAAGTACCCCAAAATTAAGTAGTAAATAGTGCAGTGATATGGTATGTGGATGACTGACTTTCAGGTTTTTGATTTACCTGATTTGCCAGAATGACTTCACTCATATCTTTTCTAACCTTGTTATACTTTATAAACTGGAGGAACACTTATTTCTTGCTTTCTTTTGCAAACAAAATTTATTAGGTTTTTTTTCCCTCAAAAATAATTGAGAGTGTATAATTTTAAGCAGTTTTCCTGAAATGGGAAAGGTGCAGATCCAAAATTTGCTGTCTTATCGGCTGGAGTTGCTAGCATCTCTGAGACTTTTGCTTTGTATAGCATTTGCAATGCAGCTGAATCTTGGATATCAAATTCACAGGTAAGACATCTTATTTTCATAGGTATTAGCAATGATCTTTATATTCAGTATTCTTAGACATGAAAAAAAAAAAGTTCTGGCTTAATAGCTGACACAATTGAGGGACCAGCAAGACTTTAAAGTTTAATCTCAATTTTTTTCCATTGCTGCTTTTGATGAGTCTGTTGCTTTGTTCAAAGCACTAAGCTGACCCTCATCTGATTCATGGTTCTGTAAGCCTAAGATGAAGATGTGTGGGCGTTCTGAAGTGAACCAGGCAAGGAAGATTTCTGAATAAGTTTAGTGTTTCATATATTTCAGATTTCTGTTTATGATACACAAATCCTTATGTGTTAAAAGTCATCAACAAGCTGCTATTTTCATTGGCTTAATTAGTCAAAGACACTGAAGTCAGTCATGTGTAGCTTGTAAATGCTAAATACTTTCATTTCTTACGGACAATGATGCAGACAGTGTTGTTTGCTTTCTTAGAGAAGACTTTTGGTGTGGTTGCTTTCTGACAGACAAACTGATTAAAATTTCATTTGTGGACATTTGCCAAAAGTGCTCCCAGCCAGGATCTTTCGGTATGATCCAATGATAAATGTTTTTCCTGCACGTGGGAAGGTCACATCCATATAAATTGCTGTTAGGAGTTATGAACATAATTTATGCTTAAAGTTAAGGAGGTGCCTGGGCCTGAGCCAATGCCTGTGCAGTCTTTCTACTAATATTGGTGGCTTTTGGATTAGTTTGTTAATCACTGAAAGAATTGAGACATTCATGATCATTCATTAATTTCCCAGCTCATGCTCTTCATATGTTGAGAAATTGAATGCAATTACTTCTAAAACTGAGCAAAGTACATAATTTTTCCTTCTCTCACTCAAAGAGCCTGACAAAGATAATCAAGATACACTCCCAGCCTGAAGTTCAGTGGTTTTCTTTGCAGGGACCCATGTGAGTGTTGTTTTAGTACTTATTTGCTGCATGAGTTGTTTTGGCTCCTGCAGCTCTGGTCAGTTAATTAATTGTTATAATTGTAAATTGTGAGTTGCCTTGCAACTCGTCTGCAGTGGTGGAATCTAAAGAGGTTATTACAGGTGCAATAATTAGTGTTTGGTGCTGTTATCTGGTGTCTACATTACAGTTCGTAATGGACACAAACTCTGAGGAAAACCAAAGAATCACAGATTATGCTGAGTTGGAAGGGACCCACAAGGATTATCGAGTCCAACTCCTGGCCCTCCTGTTTTTTGTATTCAGGGAGCCAGGACATTATGTATGATCTTTTAATGATTTTTGTCTATGAACAAAAATACAGCAGAATATATTTGACTTGTGTAAGAAATTGACAATAAAAATTAAAGCCTTTCTGCAAAGCCCAGAATTACAGCTGACAGCTCGAGCCACTGGGGCACCTCAAACATCTCTCATCGCAAGCGTAATCAGGTCCTTCACATGTTTGAGTAACTTCTGTATTTTCTTATATCTCAGTTTTGGGAGGTTAATATTCTGCTTCACATTAAGGGTTTTTTGAATGAAATGCACTAAAAAAGTTATTGCAACAGTACTGAAAAAGTAGATACCAGTTTATTACAGAATAACATGTTTTTGCCAGGGCCGATAGAGCTTGGCTTGCCTGCTTTGACTGTCAGGCTGTTCAGCTTTTTAGCTGAAGTTAAGCATTAGCTGATTCACTGTCTTCAAATTGTACTGTGGACATATAACTTATTCTAGTCATGCAGAGAGAAAGCCTTGTGTGCAGCTAAAGTAGCAAAGTACAAATAATAATGCAAATGTCTTTATCCTAATATATTTGGCTTATTTTCCACTTTACATCATCAAGCCAGTCTGGACTCCCTTTAAAAATACACATTGTCTGGGGCATTTTCATGGTACATGAAACAGGGTAACATGGCATGCTTAATGTCACCTGAAGTTTTCCTTTTGTCTTCATTTGAAGAATTGCTACAAAATGTTTCATTTGAACCATGGTAGTAAAATCTGTAGCTACAAAAAGTCTTTCAAATCAGAACATTTCTTTGTTTATTCACAAAAAGTTATTTAAATGAATATCAGCTTCAGCTTCATCCATCTCTATTTGTCTCCTGAAAATATCATCAGTTATCTAAATTCCAGCAGATGTTTTCAGGTCATTTGAAATAGGCTTTACTGTTGTCTTCATTAAAAAAATTGACACATTAAAGATACAAACTATAACGTACAGCTGAATTCTGGATGTAAATTCAATTATTTTTTGCTCTGTTTGAATAATAGGTCCCTGCCAAAACTCAGTTAATTTGCCCTTCCAATCCAGAATGATTTTTTAAAGTTTGCAAAGAAAAAAAATCTATTTTCAAATTTTTTTTAGATCAAACCCAACTTTAATCCTTTCCTAAATAAAAAAATTATGATATGATCTTTACTTCATTTGGGTTGTGAAGCAATGAACCTTTTTTAAAAGTAGCTTATGCCCACTTTGTGGCCACAGTGCAGTTATGCTCAATTCTCAAACTGTTAAAATGAAGATTCAGAGGCAGTGATTAAGGTGTCACCAGGAGTGTCTTGGGATTTAAAGTAATAAGTGTTTATTTCTTCTGTATTGTCTAATAGTTACCCTAGGTCTGAGCGAAAAGAAATATTATTCTTTTTTTTTGACTGAAAACTAAGAAGTTGGTCTAAATTTAGTTGAAGATAAATTCTGTACATTGTGAAAACCAGAAAGTTAATTGTATTCTGATTTCCTCCCTGCTAATTGAAGAGTATAATCAAATTATTATATGGGCATCCTAATATTGTATCAAGTTGTATAAAAGGTTTTTGTTAATTTGAATTAAGAACATTCTTTGCCAACATCCCAGTTGCTGATATGCTTTGAAATCAGGAAAGTAAATTGGTGTTTAGCATGGGAAAGCTGTCTCTCAAACAGGCTGGGAAGGAGGACACATTCCTTGCTTTTGCCAAATTCAGCTTTGAACTGGATTTTTCTTTTCAAACCCCTGTGGGACCCATGCTGAGTAAAGGGAAAATTGTCAATCTTCCCTATAGGTTGAAGAGTTTTGCCAAACTATCACAGACTTCAGCAAATTGTAGTTTTCGGTTTATTGCAGGCATAAGACACTTGGGATAGAATTCCATATGGCAACAAAACTAAAGACCTTTCCTCCCCTACATATTTAACAAAATGTTGCTGATGGCTAAAATGTGTATTATTTCCATGTTTGCTCTTTTATTTATCCTTTAACCTTTCTCTTATGCTTCCAATCTGTTTCAGCACTTTCGTTTTTCCCATTCCAACTACTTTGTCAGCTGTTACTTTTGATGGTTGAGATATTTTTAACTTCAGATGTTAGACTGTTCACCCTCACATACTTTGTTCTGCATTTGGTTATTTTCCATTCAGAATATAGGAGTGCTGGTCTTTGCAGAGGGTATTGATATCAAAATATTTCCCTAGCTTTAATTGAGAGCAATGTTTTATGATTGTTGCTCTTTATACAGAATATAACAGGGATCTCCCAGGAGTGTGGTCAGCATAGCACAGAATTTATCCATTGCCTGTCTCTGGGTGGCTGTGTGCTTGTTTGCCAAGCGTCTGCTGCAGCACTATCAGATCTCCACTTGCCTTCAGGTTGAAAGGAAAGTTCAGAGGCTGATATCAAAGATCTGGAAACATGAGGTAGTTGCCCTAAAGGCTGTGCCTTTAAAATGTAATTGCAGCAGCCTGGTTGCTATTGTGGAGAGCCATTTCACCAGGGGAAGTCAGAGGGGTGGTGAGTTAAGGGAATGGGGAGCTGTGGAGGAGCTGATGAGAGCAGATGGAAGGATGGATTGAAAGAATGCTGAGAGATGCAGGAGCTGAATAATCTCTGAGGTCAGGGCAGCCAGGGAAGAAAATTTTCAGTTTAACAGGAATGTGTTGCAAATGTTTACAGATCAAGGTTTAACCTCAGATGGCTAATGCTGTTTTCAGGAAGAAATTTGTTTTCAAGGTGAAAATCTAGCACACTGAAAGAGTGATAATGGTTCTGCAAATCAGGTGCTCTCAGTAAAGGAAATATTTCTGAAAGTCTATTAATTATGAGTCCTTGAACAGCAACGAGGGCACTGGGCATATTCATATAGCTGAACTGTGGGAAATATAACATATAGCTTGTACTTTTAATATTTTTTTAAAGGATACAGAAATGGCAGTGGCCTGTTTGAAAAACATCTAACAGGGAATAAAGTTTGCTGCTTTGAGCACAAAAGCATGCTTTTTGTTCTGCTCTTAAAGTGGAACCTTCCAGTTTTTCAATAAATCAAGTGTTGTAAATCCAGCAGAAATACAGCCTTCTTGATATTGATGATCTATTTTCTAAATCACTGCTTTGTCATTATCTAGGTTTTACATCTCTTTGAGAAAGTGTACATATAGATTATCTGCTTAAGTAAACTGAGCCCTAGAGGTCTGGGATATTTCTCTCTTCTGTAATTGTAGCTGATGATAAAAAGATATAAAGTTTGTTTAAAATCTCCTAAATTCACTGAGAGCTTTTCACTGTCTTCCACGGGACTTAAAGGATATAAAAAAAAATAGCTATATGCAAGGCTTGGAATCTAAAACTTCCTGTGGCTGGGAAACATCTGGAATGGAATCAGAGAATTCCTGACTCAAATAAGAATTGTGAATCTCAGTGTACCTGGTGCACACATTTGCAGGACAGGTCCAGTTCTCTAATTTATGCAAGTAATGAAGAAGAGGAAGTGAGATTTAAGAAAAGGGTTACAGAATATCCAAATTTATTTCCAACCGTTGTGTGGGAAAGATTAAAAAGAAGGATACTTTTGAGACGACAGATTTAGAAGAGATTACTTCCTTTATTAAAAAGGTAGAGTTCTCTGTTGTCTGCCAGTCAGTTCTCAGAGAGGTTGGGCAGAGTTGTGATCAGCAGTTCAAATACCTGTAGGCTTTGTGGCTTGTGGCTGCTGCAGGGTCACACAGGCTGCCAGGTATTGCCACCTGGCTGATTTTGCAAAACAAGTAATTCCACAGTCAATCGGTATCAATCACCATCCCCAATCTGTGTGGTTTTCTCAGAAAACTTTGGTAGGAATGGGTATTCCCTTTGTTGTAAATCTTGGCAGGAAGAGCAGTTCTAAGTTTGGGCACCATATGACACTCCCATCACATAAGCCTACATTAGAAGAAGGTCTGAGTGGCAGGGCATGCTCAGCTGTCACCTCTGCTGTCCCCATCCTGTGGTTACACAGACACAGGAGTTCCCAAGGCTGCTTAGTCCTGTGCTTTGCCCCAGTGCTGAGCTGAGGCACAGAATGATGATATTCCTGCCGTGGTGCTGCAGGAGGAAGAGGAGCCCTCTGGTGTATTAATTACACAGAGGGGCTGCCAAACCCTCTGCAGGGCTGGGAAGTCTGTCTTGCTGAGGACAGGCTCAGGCTGGGTTTATACCATTGCCTTTAAATAGTAATGCTATTGTAATTCTACTTTAAAATTATTATAAAGCAGTAGTTGTTATAATCTACACGTAGAGGTTTTAATGCAAACATGAACCAGCTTGTCTTTGCAGTTTCATAGATATTCTTTATATGGGTGGATATAAGCATGAGAGCTGTTATTAGAGCCATGGTAATATGTTTACTTCCTGTGAGATGGAACATTACTTTTCTGTATTTCCTGAACATATTCTTATCAAACATTTACTAGATGCTCTGATAGTATTTTTCAAAGATCACACAGTAATTGGAATTAAGTGTTGAGGTCCTATGGTGGATTCTGGTACTTGATTATTTTTGTCCTAATTCAGACTCATAACATGAAAAAACTCAAATGCTTCCTCAGCTTCAATTCAGAGCTCAGCTTCTTTTTTAAGAAGTGAAAGGTGTTTTTCTGTTTTCTGAGAGATAAGATGATCCTTCACGCACTAATTCATTCCACTTAGGTCATAATGATTGTTTCAGTCTGTCAGTTCTTTTGAAGGCTTTGGAATTGTTTTTCTTACACCACTAGAGTTCCAAAGTGTCTATGCAGACAGGTTATTAGCAAACAAAATAAATGTTTTAGACCCCATGGCTCCTCTTGGAAAGGAGCAAAGTATCAAAGTGAGGTAATGTGAGCTGTAACACGCTGCTAGGAGAAAGGAAGCACAAAAGAACAGCAGGGAAATTGTAGAATGAGGCAGTTGAATAATTAATGTAAATAGGCTAATTGCTACTGTGAAATGAGCTTTCTTATTCTTTTACAATACATTGTCCTTCTTGACTGCTTTTTAACTGGAAGCTATATTCTAAAGATTTGGCATGTTTAGAAGATAGAAGGCATCCATTTTTCTTAGCAGGTATGGTAGACATTTAAAATGAGAGATGATAAAGAACATGTGAGCACAAAGGGGAAACAAGTGTGGTGTGTTAATGGTTTCATAGACACAAACAGGTTGGGTACAGAGCCCACACAGGGCAGGGTTAGTTAAAAATAATAATTTTTAAAAAGAGGCTTTTCATGTTAGTGCCAGGCAGTTCTCTGCATAAGTGAAGAATATTCAGCAACTTTTCCAGAGAGTTTAGTCCCAGGTGAATTTACTAAAAAAATATTGAAAGTCAAATTCCTTTAAATTTTGAAGATATCTTCCCCTTTCACTTAAAATACTTTTAAGATTTTCTTCTCCATCTGCTACTATTAGAGCATCCCATTGTGAACAATTATGATTTTGCTTAGTAAGTCATCATAGTAGCTTTCAGTATTTACCTGTAATTTTTCACTACAGTTCTGTCTCCATTTTGAACTGGTCTCTGTGTGTGAATATATTTCTCTATTACTGCAGCTCCTTCAGGCTTTATCACATTGCAAAAAACAAAAAGGAGAAGTGTGTCTGGACAGAAAGCTCTGCTGTTAGTGCAAAGAGATGAAAAATCATTTATAAAAACCATGTGATTTAAGAGCAAGAGTGATTTGAAAGAAATCACATGTAAAGACATAAAAGTCACATTTTACACAAAATAAGGAGTGTTACACTCAAGTAAGAAGCCCAAACATCTACAAAGGTTGCACATAGTAAGACTGGAAGGAATTAGGATGATTTGATGGTGTCCAAAGCAAATGCAGAAAGCCTGATTCATCTGTCCAGCAGCCTGAGCAGTGATACCCTTTTACATGCACTGCAGTTTGGTCCTTACCTGCTGGACCATGCTTTCTGCTTCCAGTGGCACTGTGGATGTGTCAGCTGGAGTTTATCCATGCACAAGGTACTTTCAGATATCAGTTACTACCAGCACAAGACATTCAGCTCATACTGTGCACCTTTAAATGCTGTGTCTGTTTGCTTCCTGATCACCCCCTCTGGCACACCACAGGTATCCTGTGCAAAGCCTTGTTAGTCCTGGATGAATTGCTCATATCCTGCTTATTTTTAGTCTATATCTAAGTGTTTATCAGCCATGCCTGCAGCTCTTTTTCCTTTGCCTGCACACTTACAAGAATGTGCTTTCTCTTTCACAGGCTGCTGTATATATTTTCATCAGCTTACAATAGACTGAGTTATATTTATTATTTTATCTATTTAAAGCCCAGCAAACACTTGCAGACCTGAGGTCAGTAAATTTCCCTGATTTCCCAGCAGCTGGATGCCTTATTGGTGCTTCTTCTTGCTCTGCTAAGCATTGAACTTGCAGTCCTATTGATCCAGCCTCAGGGGAAAAGATCACAAGTTATTCATTTGACAGCTCTGAAGTTATATTATTTTCCTGCTAAGCAAAGACAACTCTCTCAAACAGGGTACCAGCAGATATTGTGTGTAGAGGTGCAGGGGGGGAAAGTGTGGGGCTGGATGAAAATATGTTGCTGGTTTAGCTTACTTCCAGTTCACCCAGTTAGAAGCAGATCATGACACTTGAACTGCTTCCCATGGGAGGTAAACAGTAGGAGATGGTAGAGAAATAAAGGGAAGAGATTTCTGTGACTGCAGGCGACTCACCTGCGTGTGTCACTGCACTGTGTGCTGCTGGCACGGAGGCACGGCAGGGTGGAGTGAGGGACACAGAAATTTGCCTTTCCCTTGCAAACGTTGAGGGGATGACAGCTTCCTTCCCTTTTCAATTTCAGAAAGGTCAGCTCTTCCTTCTTCTCCTGGCCTTTCAGTAAATGGGATTGTCAAATCACAAACTCACAACTCTTTGAAGAGGTAAAGCTCCAAAAGAGCCATGCACTCTGGCACACTGATTGGCATTGGCTCTGACCGCTTCAAACCCTAGCTCTCTATCCAAGATTTACATCCATAATAAAACACACGAGAGTTCTTAATCATGGTGGAGAGGGCTGATATCTAAATTATATGTAATTCCGTGGGCCATTCTGCTACTGCTGTTACCACTGCTTCTCAGAATCAAACACAGCATGGATTTCATGAGTGCATGTGGCTATTATAAATGCATTCCAATATGCGTGATATAAGGAATTTTTTCGACTTGAAGTGTGCTATAAACATTCCTAGGCATTTAATCCAAAGTACAAGAAAGTAGTAGTTCATTAGTCATGGGGCAGAAGTCCCTCTCCCCCTCTCTTAACAGCACAACTGTTTACAGGGTGGGGACAGAAGCTTTAAGAACTAAGATGGTGAAAGGAACTAATTATTCTGCATAGTTGCTGTATGTGTTCAGTTCCTTTTATCATGTTTCTTTCATAAAATTTAGCATAAGTGAAAGTATCTTAATTCCAGATTTTTTATTCAAAAATTAAGTAAAAATTTGTACCTGCTTCTGTTTGTAACTTTTTTGGAATTTGAGATGAAGTTGGTTCCTCCATTGAAGTAATTTCTGCTTGTGAGTGGTGGCTTCAAACCCCTCATTCAGATTATCCTGCTGTGAGTTTGAGCCTAGCTGCTAACTCACTCACCTCAGTTCCACTGCTGGCAGGAAATGAGGCAATTTAGTGCCTGGTTTTTGGTGGCTTAGCTGAAAACTGTGTCAGACCCCAGGGGATGTCCAGAACTGGGTCACTGTCAGAGCTGCTCATGGCTTCTGCCACTCGTTAGGTGTGAAGTTTTTACTATCCCAATGTTGTTCTCATTTGACTTTCAACAGTGCTTCAGTGTCTGGTTCACTTTATTGAGTGATTAAAGGTAAGTTTTTCCCCTGAGGAAGAGTACACGAAATCGATGTGCAAGAATGCTGCAAGCAGCTAGAAAGCACTGTAATTAACAAGCTAGCCTGAAGTTCCCAAATCCAGCCAAGTGTGTGAGAAGAAAAATTAGTTATCAATAGTATCCCTAGATTTACTTTTCTTTGAGCTAGATAAAGAAGTAAAGTTTCTTAAGTAGATACAGAAAATGCTTTGTAGAAATCCATCTGGAACTGCTCTTTCAATTTGAATATGGGAAATTACTCCAGATAGACCATGATTTAAATTTGTATCCCTTTTAGCAATAAAAGTTCTAATAATTACTTGATTAAAAAACATGTAGAAATATTCCTTATGAGCTCAGTGATATCATCTAGATGCTTCTCACAGATAAAAATAGATTTCAGATTGCTAATGTACCTAAAAATTAAATGCATTCTTAAACTTTACACAATGGGAATTATATCTAAGGAAATAACCATTTTCCTTCACCTGAGAGAAAAGCATGAAAAGCAAAGAATACACTGTATTTTCTGCCTAGTTATCTGTTGGAACATTCAGCTGTAAAATTTGAATTTTCCAGGGCTCCATGTCAACTGTGGCTTTTGCTTTTCTCCTCCTTTTGAGTGAGCTCTGCTGACACTGTGATTTACCAGTACACTTGTCATTTAGGTTTATAGAAAATGTGTCTTGACAGCTTCTTCAACACCCATGAGATTATAGTGTTCTAGGTGAGCTGTAAGATATATGTCCTTTAAAGACCATTATGAGGATGTCTATGTGTTTATATAGCCAGGTTTTTGTACTTTTTGGATCTATTAATTTAATTATTTAAAGGAGAAAGGCTCATCAGTAATTTTTGGTTGTGGGCTGTATTTTTTGTTAAAAACTGAGGGCTTCCTTATTAGGTAAAAGCAAACTGAGAATGCATTCCACTGCTTTTCTTCTGTCTAATTCATGGCCAGGAAGGCTATCAGTAAAGCCTCCTGGAAAGCTTCCTTGCCTTGTACTCACACATTGCTGTGGTGCCTGCAGAGCCAGTTGCATCATGTGGCTGCCTTTATCAGCTGGTGTCTACTCAGGGTGTTCATGAGAGGCTGTAAACTGGGGGACAAATCCCTGGCACCAGTCCAGGTTCTTCCTGAAATGAGGAGTTCCACCTGGGAGCATTCAGCAGCCCTCACTGGGTCATAAGGCACAGGGAAACACAGCACATGGAGAAAGGGCTCCAGGATCTAAAAGCCAGCCCTTGCTGCAAGAAGTCAGGCTAGAGGTCTAAAGAATCTCGCTGGATGCAATGAAGAATCAAAACCTAACTTCCATGTAGTCAGACAAAAAGCACAGATACATCAATACAAACCAGTATCAATGTGTAAAGGCCAGAGGAAAACATTAGCAACCCTAGCAAGTCAGCAGCTTGTCAGAGGCTGTAGTGTAATATTCTATTTACTACCATGTAACTCCATTATCTTCTAAGACATTTCAGTGTCTGTTCGTTGGGCAAATGCTTTTACTGTGAGACCACTAAATTAATGAAGTTTTATTTATAATGCATTCCCAGTGTACTGAATAACAAATCAATATTAGCATAAATAAAGCCATTTAAACTAGCAGTGTAGCAGGAAGGCTCCCGAAGAAAGCTCTGAACATTTATAATGTTCAAAACATGACCAGCCTAGGTATCACCTCTCTGTTGGTAACCAGTAGAATTACAAAACCTTTCCTAGCCACGTATGTATTTTGTATATTCACACTATTCAAGACATTTGACAATTGAATAAACCGTGCTAAGCATGGGTGACTGTGGAGAGCTCTGGGTTTTACTTTACACACAAGCAGATTTTGAATATCTGAGAGTCATTACCCATGTCAACATTTTATTTTGCTCTTTCATTCAAGTCATTGTGAAGCTTGTTTGTTTTAGGTAGAACTGTAGATTAATTGCCTTTATGGAAAGTAATTTAAGTATTCATTCAGAAATGCATCATACAGAAAATTATTTGAATCCATCTGCTAGTCTAAAGCCAATTCAGTTGTCTTCCTTTTTATAAACACTAACATGATAATTGTTCTTCAATGTTCTAAAATGTGTTTTCATTCAGTACTCTCATTTATTTTTAAAATATTTTTTCCTAAATAGGACTAGGATATATTTCCTGTTTGCTTGAAGCTATAGTCTATATTTCGGCTGTGTTTTTACATCCAAGTAAAACATATGAAAACTCTAATAAAGACAATGAGTTCAGTTTCTAAGTCCAAATGCAAAGTGTTGGGATTTATCTTAATTCAGAAAATCATTAAAAACTGGAATATGTATTGAAAATATTCTTAAACAGTCTTTGTTTTTATAATGAAAACATTCTAGTACTTTTATACATGACATATTGGAAAACTTTATAATAATGTGAAGAAGGAAAGGATACCTGAGAAATACACTTTTCTAGAATTATTGTCCTGTTTTTCTACAGATGAGCTTGAGAAAGTGGCATTGTTATTTTTCTCTGAATTTTAACTGCTAAGAATTGCAGGCGTTTTATAATTTGGCTCATGACTGAACACACTGGTTTTCCCTCCAGTTTTTGGTTGTGGGTATTTTGTTTTTACTTTTTGTGTATGTTTTTGTGGATGGGTTTTTGTTTTGGTGGGGTTTTTTAAATGTTATGTGGAGATGATCTGATAAAGGCAGGGATACCCATAAAATGTAGTGTTATAGACACATCTGCTTTGCTTTTGTTTGCCTTTTTATAGATTTATAGTTTGTGTCATGTGGCCGCCATGATTTCAGAATATTCTTGTCCATTTTGCTGCTTTTCACTTGGCTTGATGAAATTTGCCAGTAGCTTCCTATTACCTAAACAATTAATTCCTTTTCTGCATTTAGTAAATACAGTTACTCTCTTTCCTAACCATTTACAGCTCTGGCAATAGTGGCACAGGGAACTGCACTAGGACTTAATGTTGCTGTCTTATTAATTTTGATAGAAAATCAGAACATGTTACAATTCTAAGTAATTTATTGCTATTATTACCAGAAAGCTTTCTGGCAGCTGATTGTCTCAGTCCAGTCTGTGTAGACAAGGGCCTGATTTTTTAATTCCTCTGTATTTTCTGTACTTAATTACTTGATGGAAAAATGGGTATAATGGGTCAAAAACTGCCTTAGAATAAATGGCTGCACAATATACAAGGCGAAATTTAATCAGGCCCTAACTGTTTTGCCAGAGTTGATGCTGATTTATTATATGATTTATTCAGTGTAATATCAATCACAGTGTAGATATTATGAAACCCATGGGCACTGAATTAAATCCTATTTTCCTCCACAAGTGGTATATTCATGATAGAGCATGCAAATGGTGGGGTAATGTCCTGCTTTTGGCTGGGATAGAGTTCATTTTTTCTTAGCCCACAGCAGCATTTTAAAATGACTTTTCATTATTTACTGTCTCTTCTATACATCTGTAAATGTGACCATGTTTTTAGAACAGGTTACACAAAGGAGTCAGTCTGCATTGCAAACGTATATGTTTGTGTGCCTAAGCAGCCAAGTATTCACAATTCAGAAGCATCAAAACTAATTTATGTATCAATACTGAAAGACTGTGACTGAAAATATATATATTTGGTTTTAGTATATATTATTTTTCTTATGTCAAAATTATTTGAAGACAAAAAGAAGCATCCTAGCTATTAAGAACCATTTATTGATGGTTGAACCATCTATTAAATGTGTAATGCAGAAGCAGAACCTGGTGCTAAAATAAGTAAATATATATGTATATATATTAGCATTTAACTTTTAAAATAGTGATTATGGATTTACATGTCCTGTAAAGTATTCCACACTTCAGCCAGCAATGCATATTTCAGAGATAGTAAAATATGTAGTTTTTAAGGACTGCACAGTTGAAGTTTTGTGCTTGTCTTTCTTGTTGAGATTAAACACCTATAAATTTGCAAGTGCAGGTATTTCTTCTGACACTGTTTTTAAAGGAAAATCCTGGTGGTTAAATGTGCATGTAGGCTTGAGAGAAGGAAGATGCTGCAAGTAAATAAAAATCTAAGGAGACGTGTTTATTTTTTCCAAACCAAGCCCTGAAACTGACAGCAGTTTTAACACTTGCAGTTTTTCGCCCTTGTTTTCCAGTTGCAGGAGTGGGAAATGGTGACATTTCCATGCACTGAGCGAGCAGTGGGTCGAGTTCCAAATGCAGCTTGCACAGCAAGTCAGGGAACTGGCACTCAGTTCTGATTGTGATGCCTTCGGGGCGTGAGTGTTCAGTGACTGCTGATTTTGAATTGCAAATAATTTCTGCTTTTATATATTTCTTTAAATTATTTTGTAAGGGGGCCTTTGATTCCAGGAAGAATTACCTCCAGGTCCACAAGCTTTCCTCAGCCTGTGTGCTCAGAGCTGCACCTCCCACGTGCCCTCCAGCAGCTGCCCATCAGCCCATCAGTGATGGGCTCTTTGAGATCTCGGCAGGAAGGTCATCCCAGCCCAGGCTAGTGAGCAGCAGTGCTGTTCCATGCACTGTTCTTGCCTTTGGTTCCTGTGTTCCCTCTGGAGTGTCACCTGGCAGCGTTGCCTTGGAATGAGTTGTACAAAGCCAGGAAGGTTCTACTAAGAGACTGCTTTAATTCTTCTACTTTGCCTTTTTGCAGGAATCCAAAGTAAACAAGAATCTCACTGTGGGCTTTGTTTTGTGCTATTGGTTTGATAAAAGCTCAGTCTTCCATGTTTGTTCATGTCTGTGCTTCCCTCAGAAGTATTTACGAGAAACAAGAGCCTAATGATGGCTGGAGTTATGAAAACATAAATAGATCCCAGGAGGGCTTTTCCTCTCCCTTCTTCTCCTTGCACATATCAGCTTTCTCATCTTTCCCCTTGATTTAGATCTAATTTGCATACTAGAAGGTTTTTATCTCTCATTTTCAAATTCAGTAAAGTTTGAGAATTTAGATGAGCAGTAACAAGGTGAGTAATGTAAACAAGTGAAATGCCTGCAAAAGATGCCCACGAACTAGAATTTCCCATTTCTTGCTCGCAAGACCAAGACTGAATGAATGCAAACATTTTGTCTGCCTGGAGAAAGGATGATGCATACTACCCAGTAGCCTTCTAAAAAAACTGTCACATTTTTCAATTTGCACACAAAACACAGTATCAGTGACTATTGTACCAGGACAGAGGCGTTACAGTTTGCTGAGCCAGGATCAGAGCATAAATCTGTTTCTTTGCTCTGTGTTTATTACTCCACTGTACAATGTCTAGCCCTGTCAGGCTTTAGTGAGATATTTCTGTGTACTTTACTGATTAAGCAAATTTTCATTTGGCCATAATATCTATTGCATGTGTCACATCATGCACCCATCACAGAAGTTTATTGATGGTCTGTATAGCTTGCTATCTTTTTGGTACATAATAGAAATAAAAATTCAATCTCAACTGTATTGTAAGGAGGTGAATGTATCCTACAGGAATAATATTTGTAACAAAATTCCCTACTTGGATTTGTGTACTGATATTTTCTCAAGTTTGAAGGCATCCTCATGCATATATTTATTTGCCATGCTACTTGCAGGAAATGTCAGGTATCTATAACAGAGTCTAGAACATTTATATGGATTAGAAGTATTTACGGATTTAAAAAGCCAACCAAATAAAAGCAAAACCAAAATCCCAACCTTCCTCGTGTTGATCTTCCATTGAGTTCACTAGAACAATGAGGCTTCTGACTTAGAAATACATCAGTGTTCCAATAACGAAAACAGTACAAAATGAAATATTCTTGACTTGTAATTTTTGACAATTTACTGATCGTACATAGTAAAACCACACACAGGAGTTTAGTTTGAGAAGCCACTGAAAATGGAATGGTTAAGTGTTCCATCTTTTAGCATAAGCTTCTTTTCAGAAGCTATTTACACAAGAAGAGAAAACTCACAAAAATTAAAGGGTAGTAGCAGAGATTTAATGCAGGGATTTCAGATCAGAAGAGCCTCTACCTAAATATATATATATATCTATGAGATAAAAGGTTAAAGGTATTTTGTGCTATATTTTTTCTTCTGATACGTGACAATACTACAAAGAGAAGAGAGAGGTTAAATTGTTTTCCTCCCTAATGCATTCTATAGGCTGTTCTGAAAAGAAGGAAGAAAAGAAGCCAACACTAGGCTTTGAGGAGACATTAACAGAAAAATTTACAGCTCTATTACACAGTGGTATATTCAGACAAGGAATGCCAACACCTATCTTTTATGTGCTGCACTGCTTGCTAGTGAATAAGGTGTAAATGTTTTGACAGTGGGTATAAAAGGTTTTCACAGTATTTGATAGCAGGATGTAGAACGAACTCTGAAGGAGGCAATTAAGAGGTATTTCTGCAGAGTGCATAACTGTGAGCTGCACGGGCAACATTGGATGTAACACACCTGATTTTCTGTAAAGCTGAAGAAAAATACCCATTATTACTGCATCATTCATTTAGATAGGATTTTTAAAAATTCCCAGGGGAGAAAGGCACCCATTCCTTTCAGAATTTCAGTAGGTTTTTAATTGCTTTAGAGAATCTTATTCTTAGGGAATTAAGAAATCTTCTGAGGACTGAGTTTGCTTTATTCTTAAAAACTGTTATACCCTGACAAAAGACAGAACAGAATCCACATTAGAAAAAAAATCCCAACCCAACCAATCGAAAAAAAAAAAAAACCCTACAAAAAAATCCCTTCAAAAACTCCACCCAGACAAAACGAGGCCTAAATATTTTTACCTGTGATACTTTCCCTTTAATTTCTCCTGTGTATAGACACTCAAGATACTCCTATGCACCAAGGAAGTCTTCAAGGAGAGCTCATTTAGGACATGATGGATTATCAACGTGCCTCCTCCTTGCCTAAAGGGATCTCTTGCTATCAGCATACATTATTCCTCTGGGCCTTGGTTTCCTATACATGTCTGTGTGTAGCCCAGGGCATAGTTCCTATACTGGGGAGATGGCTGAGTCTCACTGAGGTGCTGCTTCCCAATTCTGCATATGCTGAAATGTGCCAGGATGGTTACAGAGGAGAGGGATGGTGAAGAATGGCTAATGGGCTCCTGCTCACCTTTCCCCAGCACAGATTTATCTCCACCTGGGCTAAGTTACTGCATGCTCGACTCCTGAAATTGTGCAGGAGAAGAGGTGGTGAGTGTGGAGCAAAGAAAACTTTCCCCAGAGGCTCCCTAAGCAGTCTCACTTTGCTTTGCCTATGTGGCTCAGAGAAGGCTGGCCCCTGAGTACTGACATAACTCATCTGTGAGTATATTTCAAATGTGTGTTTTACCTGTTGATTTCTAAATGCAACCCAGTTTTGTCTCCCAGTGCAGTTCTATGGAGACAGGAAGGTTTTATTTACACATATTTTAGGTTTTGCTTTTTGTGACCTATTACATATATATTCTTTATTATCAGTATCCATAAATCTTGCTAGTTATTAGGACTTAGATTACCAACCTGCAGCAAAGTATGAAATATCTGCATTCTTACTAGCTGTAAATAGCAAAAGCATTACATGGGAATTCAGGACCACTTGCCTCTTGGGCTCTTGCCATGACACTTCTGGCCAGAGTTTGGAAAACAAACAAAACAAAAAAAAAAGCACAATCCCCCCCAAAACCCTAACAAACCTACCAGTCACTGTACTGCTTTTGTGTTTGGGTTTTGACTGAATTTCTGTTGTTTTGTTATTTGTTGGTGTTTTTTCTAAGCCTAGCCATTTATTTCAATGCCTAAATGGAAACAGAATTCTTTTGAAGATCTAGTCCCATGTGAGTTTGTTCTGCTTTAACAGCAGATGGTGAATAGCTTCAACAGCTTTGTTTCTATTACCAGATGTCTTTGATTTACTCCCTTGCTTTGCTTTTTAGCCTTTATTGCTTCCATTCTGAAATAGCAGAGGCAGACCTATTGTTACCTTTCAGCTACAGCTTTTCTCACACAATACTATTGATCTCTTCTTTGTTTTGTGGCATTATACAAAAAAGGACTGTGACTAAAAGGAAGGAGAGGGTGAAACCTCTTTAATAGCAGTACACTGTTGGTCTTGCTGTAAATATTTGTGCATTTATTTAATTGCTCATGCTACTCCTGCTGGAAACACCAGAGAAATGACAATGCATGAAGTTTTTATATATTTATCATTAGAGGCTGAATTATCTTTTTATACAGACATGGATATTATATGTGCTACTTTAGACTCTTTGTTATTTTTTTACTATTTCAGTCACAGCACAGTCCATAAACCACCATACTGATAACAGCATTCTTTAAATTCTGTGTGACATTGGCAGTCTCAAGGATAACATAAATATTCAGTCTAGACATCACCCTGCTGTAGATTAAGTGTGTCCTTCCCAATGCACAACCAGAACTATGTTCAGTCAGTTTAAGGGTCCATGCATAGACTTGCACCTGTGGGAGAGAATTGGAAAAGCTGACCTGAGGAAATTTGCTTTGAGTGATGCTTTCCCCTGACAGTATAAACCATAGCTGCTCTAGTTCTTCCACTGCAGGGAAGCCATTGCTTCATTCCCTGCTTTTATGCTTTTGGTCTTTCTGAGTGGCTGAAGGAGCTGGGTTTTTCACCTTCTCCCAGAGCAGAGATGGTTGCTAGTGTCATGCATTCGAGTGCTTGTTTCAAGCTTTACTATCCCCCCTTATTTTGGGATCTCAAAACCGTCTGATCTATTCTAAATTTTAGTTCCCCAGCTTCAGTTTTCATCTTAGCTTGTATGGGCTCCTCATGAGCATCTTCATCTTCTGTGGCTTCTGGAAACTCTGTGCCCTCCACGAGGTCCACAGAGTGTTCTCAGAAGCTGTTCTTGCTGCTCCTGGCAGTGGTTTATGTTAACACTGCCATGTGACACAGCCTGGGGCTCCTCTGCAACCAGACTGGCTGCACTTGGATCAAACCCTTCTGAATTTCTGTTTACTTGCCTGATTATTTCTTTCTAAACTGATTGCCTTCATTTTCGCCCCAGGTAGATTTGATCTCTACTTCCAACTGCAAAATTTTTTAAAATCACAATGAAGTAGGAAGAAAAATCTATGATATATTTTCCTCTCACCAAACCAGAACTTTTAACTCAAAATGCCTAAAACCCTAAAATTTGTTCTACACAAAGTTATTTTCAAGCTTCTATAGTGGTTTTTTTCCCCTGAAATTTACTTCGGCCTTTTTTTTTTTCTTTCATTGTGAGGTGTAATCCAACTTTTGACTTTCAAGTTAAGTCTTGAAGAGAATAAATTGATATGGAAATTTTTGGAATATTTTCTCTTTTGGCACTGGGATTTTTTTAAAATTCTAAATGCTTTGTTTAGAGTAGTATGTCTGCCTAGCTCAGTTTTTCAGATCAAAAAAATGGAAGGGGTTGGCTGGCGCTTGGCAAGCTGCTCCTCCCCTCTTATGGCCATTTTATCACTGTCTTTCAAGTCCTGATTAGATCTGCCTGTATAATTGAAAAAAATATAGTCCTTTACGTTATTCAGGAGTTAACTGCTAATTCCTCATAATTCCTTGTATTTAAGTACTTATTTATGGTTTGCACTTGCTCTCAGTGTAATGTGTTTTCATGACCTTAGTATGTGAATTTTGAATCATTCATGCAATGATTGCCAGGAATATTTGTATTCATTTGGACATTGATTTAACCCTGTTGAAAACAAAGGAGATGCTGGTCTTGGCTTCTCTTTGCTTTGGATCCTGACAAGTGACCTACATCACCCTGGTTAAATGTCTTAAGTTGTATAAACAGGATGGTCTCTTTCTTCTGCATTTATTATGTGTGAATATTCATAATTGTTCACCAAATCAATTTTGCACAAGATAGAAAGCTTTTCATTATAGCCACGAAAGTACTTTTGCCATGAATTCTTTCATTACGTTGTTCTCATTTATTCATGCCAGTATTTGTAACAATTTTTCTGAGTAAGACCTCATGCACTGGAGTGTTTGAGATCAAGCTAATGGAAAAATAAGAAAAGAGAAAATATCAGCTGAGCAAATGGCTTCTACTGCAGAATGCTAAATGAACACTTCTGGGCTGTGTTTGTACCTGCTGTCCCTCTAATCTTAGCTGGTCTCTTGGCATATACAAATATATTATAATAGATGTGTATTATAAAATATATATAATTTTATATAGAATATATTTTTAATATATATGTGTATGTGAATTAAAAATATATTGATCATTAAGGGCTGAATTATGTTTTTATATAGACATCACTATTATATGTGGTACCTTACAACAAAGGATGTGATGTAACTTTATCTGTTTAACAGAGAAAAAATACTTCTAGACGTCTAGTACATAGTCTGCCTTGTTGGAAAAATGTATCACGCTCGGATTCGTGCTTGGTGTGGCATTCTTGTAACCAATATATATGTATTCCATCTTGAGTTCCACTCAAGGATGTATGTAGGATAACCCTGAAAGTAGAGTGGGAAGCTGAGGTGTCATGGCAGAATATTGCAGAATAACACTTTCTGCTGTTGAGGCTCCTGTAAACTTGGAAGGCAACATTAGGATTTCTTAGCTAGGCTCACTAAATTAATAAGGAACTCACCACTTCACATATGAGTTTAATGTACCCTAAATGTTAGGATGTTCTTTTTCCTGTTTGAAAGATTAGTGGCAGTAAAAAGAACATAATTACAACAAAAATATTAAGACTTGCCTATCATCATCTACAAATTGTCATTACAGGTCCTGTATTTTAAAAATGAAGTTGTTAGTTAGGAACATGTCAGTTGATGATGAATGTTCTATAATTTAAAGTGTCTTAGAAAATGTTATTCTCTTGCTAAGAATCCAAGCTGTTAATATCCATAAGCATTGCAAAACTGGACTGTTTTTTTCCTTTTTTCAAATCTTTTTAAGAGATTAGCAAGAATGAGAGTGAGGGGAAATTAGTTGAAAAAGCATCAGTGGTTTCTATTCAATATAATATCTATCAGTAATATCCTAACTAGGACAAATAAGATGATCTGTGATTTTATACCTCTTATTGGAGCCTTGGGAAACCAAAGTTTCTTGATTTTAGTTAAAACAATTTTCTGTATAGTGGTTTCACAGATGTTGTCTATCTCTCTACAGTCATCTCAGGAGAGAACAGTGCCACTCTTTTTCCAATTGTCTTGAGAACAGGATAATGTTTTTTAAAGGGTAGAGGGAGACTTTCATTGCTGCAATAACCACCCTCTGAAGAATTCAACCAGAGACAAATAAAATAACTGGGAGGCAAGGAGAAGGAGGAGATGGTGGGGAGAGATGGTTTCTTGTGAGCTATTAACAGAATCAGGAGAATAAAAGGGGAGAGTGGCTGGCTGATAATTTATTACACTATGTTTCACAAAAAAAGAGAATTAAAACAAAAAAAGAACCTGGCTGTGAGTGATGTAGCATCTTTCACCTACTCAATGATATAAAGTGCCCAGGACAAAAATAAGGTCTGACATAGAAGATGGCATCATGTGGAAGCCTCCAGTGTTTTAGCTCCACTGATGGGAGTTGAGAGCAGGTGAACAGATTGTTTGCCATTAAACTAATCAATACTAAATTAATTTCATATTATATACCTGATAGTGATTCAAACCCTAGAAATATCCTAATAGTGTTCACTCTCTAATACAGCCATTATTTTCTTACAACTCTCTTTGTTTTACAAGTCCTCTGTATTCATTGAGGCTGAATTGTCTAGTCTAGCACACTCCTTGTCATGGCTGCATAACAGTTCTGGCACTGTTTGGAGAAGAGATAATTATAACTACACCAGTTCCTGTCTCAAAACTTTCAGCATGCTTTCAAACTAGAACTACAGTATAAATACTGATTTTTTGTAATTAATGTAGTCTTTGCAGGTGATGGCACTGTTTATCCTTCCTGTCATTAAATGCTCTGAGATTGGTAGTGTGGCTCATCTACATTTATTTCCAGCAGAGATTTGTCAAGGAAGTAGACATCATAATCACCAATAAAACTTTTCATGTATATTTAAATTAGGCCAGTTTGAGAGAAGACTGGGTTAATGAGTACTGTGATTTCAGAATGAGTTTTTGTGTAATTCTTGAGTAGCTGATATTGGGACATAGTGGTACAACTTCCCATAATATGCTGTATCATATAGATTCATATTGGTACTATCTTTTTATTTGAACAGAGTTCAAAAATTTTTAATAATTCATCTTGGAATACCTCCAATAAAAGTATTTCTAATTTTAAAAAGTGCATCAATTGACATTGTTGCTGAACAGTTACTTGCTGTTTCTAAACAAATGCTTATGTTTGCACTGCCTGTTTTTCATGTCTAGTGCAAAGATGATGCAATATCCTTTATAAAAGAGAAATGCGTATCATTCAGCAGATTATATACATGTATATCTCCTTAGTACTGAGGGTATTCCCATGGGGACCACTGAGCCCTGTTGAGATTGAGTCCTTCATCACTGCACCAAGGAAAACTGTGAAAGAAATTCGTATTCTCAAAGTAGATAAAAAAAAAAAAGAAACTAGATGTTTTTTCTACCTTTCCTAATATCACACAGTGCTCACTCTTGGTACCCAGACCTCCTCAGTCCCTTCTTATGTCTCCTAGAGACATAATTTTCCTTAAGGACTTAATCAGAGAATTCCAAACTTTCAGGTAAACCCTTCTCTGTACAAACAGATAATCCCTGAACACTAAAACAATGTGGCTTTTCAGTACCTGGACTCCATGGAACTCTCACTAGGACATGTGTAGGATTCTACAATGACAAGTGGTTCCACTAAATATTACATGTATTGTTTGGAGAAAATTCTCTCCACAGAGAGTAACTTTGGAACATGTACATACATTATCTACTGACGTATGTGCCATGTTCACATCCAGAATGGCCTAATTCAACATCTGCTCCTGATGAGAGTGAGCATCTGGTGTTTCACAGATAATTGAGACATGAGCTGACTGTCCTCTAGGCTGACCAGACAGACTGGAACCAGGCTCTCTGGGTGGACGGTATGACCTGGTTCAGTGCCAGGTGCAGTTCTGATCACACCTTTGTTGTGGCTTGGGATCAGAACAGGTTTTATCTGTCACAACTTCTAAGCAAGCAGAAGTACCAGAAACTTCAGTGTTGTGTGCCAGAATCAGAAGGCACAAGAGAGATGAAGATTTTTTCCAACACAAAAGAATAAAATGGGAAAGTTCATGAAACTCTACTCCTGTTGAACCTTTTCCTCCAATTTACCTCAATGGTGATGTCTCTGGATATGTACTTGGAAGCTCATAGTCATTTTGAGGGTATTTGAAATGGAAACAAAAGGAAGAATACTGATTTATGTACATTTTATTGTTTCCCGAGTAAATTATTTTGTACTGAAACAATGACAATGAAGAAATATTCTTCTTTCTTCCGTCTACTGACATCTTGTTTTATATTAGCACAGTACTATGAGTGTGCTGAAGTGGACTCTGTGGAAGTAAAATGCCTTTATAAAGCCTCAGCATATCTCAGGCCCCCATAGCCTATCTGATGCTGGCCTTTATGGGAAACTGAACATTTTGGTGGGGCATTGAATAGGGCACCAGTAATGACTGACTGTGACCAACCTGTACGATATCCAAGTTGGATAATTAGGCCACAGAAACCTCTACCTCCAATTTTTAATCCTGTGTGATGTTCTGTGACTGGTACAGAAAATCTAAGAGATCTGCTGTTACTGATGTGCCTTGCAACCAAAGAGCTGGAGTCTTGGGAAGAGTATGTGTGTGGATGTACAAAAGCAGAGAAATGTTTTTTCTCCTGGCACTTGCTTTACATTTCTTCTGTAGGACGTATAAAGCAATTATACAGCAACAGAGTCTGCAGGACTGCAATACAACTGCAAATATCAGCAATGTATTGCAAATTCAAACTGCAATGCCAAGCCATGCTAGTCTGCTTAAACAATGGCTTGTCCAGAATTCTATGGTTTGATAGGCCAGTTGCATTTATGCACTTCATTTGAAAAAGCAGCAAGGATGGGAAAAAGCAAGTCTTAACCATCAAATTAAAAAGCATATCCCACCAGACTCCATCAAAACTCTTATAGCTGCCCTTCAGAGGCAAACAGCATAAACATCTCCTCCTAGAAATATTCCAGTCTTCAGAAGTTCCACCATTGTGATTTCACTTCTGTTCAGTATTTGCTGCATTTGATTGCCTCTGACAAACCTGTTGCCTGCATAACCATGGGTTTTTTTTCTTGCCAGGCATTATCAGCCGTCAGGAAGCAGAGGAGTTGTTGATGAATAAATCTGAAGGCGCGTTCCTGGTGCGAGTCAGTGAGAAAATCTGGGGCTACGCGTTGTCCTACCGCCAGCAAAACGGCTTCAAGCACTTCCTGGTTGATGCTTCGGGGGATTTCTACAGCTTCCTGGGGGTGGATCCAAACCGACACCCAACGCTCACAGATCTCATTGATTTCCACAAGGTAACACTTGCTGGGTGGAGATCAATAGCTGAGTGGAATAGATTAATAATTTAATGAGGAGCCGTGTAGTTTGAAACCACACTGGAAAGTAGGAATGACTGTAGTGGGAAAGAATATTGTACACTAAGCCCTGCTGTAACATTCATACTTCTGTTGCAGTGGATCAGAAAGCTTTTCCCCTTCTTTCAGTATGTAATTGTGTCTCCTTATACAGTGTGTACTCTCCTTGGCTACAAATGGCCTAATAAGGGCTGACAGATGTAACACTTTCTGAGCCTTTTTGCTGTGGAAAATTGGATTGGAAATACCATAGAAAGGCCTTTCAATGAAATTTCAGCATTTTTCTACCTTTGATGTAAGGGCTGTAATGTGAAAAAGCAAGAGAGTGTGACCCTGCATTAAAGAAGGGAACGTGGAGGGGTTCTCTTTTAGGGATGTATTAAGGGTCACTCCTTATTACCCAAAACAATCTTGCAAGAGAAATCTACTATTCGACTTTCGATGGTTTTGAATTACTTTATCTCTAGGTTCTGTTTCTTGTTGCCAGACTGCAACTAAACAGTGGCACTGGTTCTGAAAGCATAAATTGTTTTTGTCTTGCACCTCTCCCTGTCTTCATCAGTTTTAATTCTGCTTTTTTCTTAGCCACCCTTATAATCCTCTTCCTCCTCTCTTTTCTAGTTCTCCTTCATATTTTATCCTTTTCTCCCTCTTGTCTCAGAGTAATTCTATAAATTTTTTGCTTCTCCTTTTCTTCACTTTTAAGTATTCAGTCTCAGGTTATTTTTCTTCTAAATTCCCTACCTCTTACATCTTGTTTTTATCTCACTTGTTTTGCAGCATCCGTTTAACATTGCCCTAGTGTCCCCACATGACTGTGATGTTAAATATTCACAAATTGTATTTCCACATAGGGAGATGGTAGGTTTCACATTTGACTAAAATATATGTCCTCCGCTAATTTAAATAAATGCTTTCTCAATGGCCACCTTGGAAGCTCAAATCCCTGACACCCTTCTTGTATAGAATGTCCTTTTGACCAATTTGGGTTAACCAACTGGGCTGTGTCCCCTCCTAGTTCTCCCTTATTCTCAGCTTACTCTGCCAGCTGGGCCTGAGTGGGGAAAAGGATTTTTTTTTAATCTGCAAGCACTGGTCAGCAATAGCCAAAACTGTAGTGTGTTATCAACACTGTTTTAGCCACAAATTCAAAACATAACATCACAGTGGAGCACAGGCAGCTGTGAAGGTCCATCCCAGTCAGCCCCAGTGTACCTGGAAAGAGTAACCAGGACCTTGTCAGGGAAAGAAAAGCAGACATGCAACACCTCAAACGCAGATTTTCAGGTGTTGGATGTAGAACTTCAGGCTAATGTAGTTTCCCCTCTGCTCCTGGTGATGGTGACAACCAATTCCAGTCATCTCTGCTCCAGTTTGTTCCTATATTTTCACCACAGCCTACGTTAGGCTATCATTGTATTAGCAACACATCTATTTACAGAGAGCAGTAGAGTACCCATCAGAAGCAGAATGGCTTTTAGTTCCTGCCATTTAAAAAAAGGAAAAAACTTGCTTAGGTGTCCCATGATAAGAGTTAATAGCTGCCCCTGTAGTAAGCCTGTCAGGGACACCGGTTCAGGTTCAATGCCAATACAATTCTATTTTCCCTGTTTAGCTTATGGCTTTATTAAAACAGGTACCTTTGGCAATCACTTCAGGAGGCATTTTATCCTGTCTGTCACTTGGTCTTCTTAGAGGCTTTTCTGCCTGCCCTCTCTGGTGAAGCACGCTGCTGTTGTCCCAAAGCCTCCTGTCCCAAAGACAAACAATCTGTATGTGACACATTTTCCCCTGCAGTTATTGCTACAGTTTTGGGAGAAGCTGCTTTTACCCTCACGACTATTTTTATCAAGAGTATACTTCCCCACCCCAAAGGTTGTGTGGACTTTGTTTTGAGGGCCTGAGGAGGGTTGGCATAACTAAATTTTACTTGTTTGTACCTATTGACTTCATTATGTTTCATTTTGACTAAAAAACTGAAAGGTGACTCAAGCAACTCAGCTGGCAGACACAAGGGGGTGGTAACCATTAGTTGGAAGAACAAACTTTACAAAAGAGTGTGCATCTTCTTCTTTCATTATTTGCATTTAAATGCTGTGTGGAAAGCAGCAACAACATATCCGAGATCTTTGCTATATTTGTATTTACTTCCTTACAACCCTCTTGTCTAGTTGACAAGGTGCTGATTAGCCAGAGGTTAAACTCAATGATCTTAGAGGTCTCTTCCATCCTAAATTGCTCTGTGATTCTTGGATTCTGAAAATAATTTAATTTGGGTAGGAACTTTCTAAATTGATTCTCAGTCTGGTGTAGTGATTGGGAGGGAACAACAACTGTGAGCCTGCATGTGTTCTGAGGAGATCAAGCACCAAATCTGCAACAAATTTCAATAGAAGCTGGATAGGTTTTGAAAATACTAGGTCCATATATAGATCCATATCTTGGATCTAAACTTTCAGATGGAAGATTGCTATTTTAGTCAATATACTTCTGAATCCCAGCTCATTTTGGTGCATCTATCAGTCTTAAACTTCTACAGAAAAAAAAATAATTATCATTTCTGTAGGAATAAGCGCAAAGACCAAGTTCTCCACTTTTCCAGTAAGTGTCTTGGTAATCAGTCACTGGAATGACACGCTTGGCATGCGAATATTTAATTCATGAGAGTAGGTGCTGTGAGTACAGGCTGCCTTTACCTAACAAGGGCAATGTCTTTCACCCTGCAGTCATCAGTCAGAACTGTTACTGTTGTGTGTGAGCACTCAGCGTTGAGCTCTTGCTCATCTGTCTGGGGGTAGCAGCATGGTAAGACTGGCATCTGTCTGTTCAATGAACCCATGAGAATACCCTTTATAAGCAATTGTAGCTGGCTTCCTAAGTAGTGCAGCAACTTACAAGTTGTGCTGTAAATCAGAGTCTCTTGTGTGCACTGATTTCACTGTTTGATAGTAGCACAAGTTGCTACCAGCATAAATAAGAGATAAAGTATGAAGGAGATGATTAACCAATAAGATCCTTTTGCTGGTCTGCAATTATTTTGTCAAGTGTTTATTTATAGTTGCTTGCCAGTTACACTGGAGTGATGGCCTTCATTGCTATTCTTAGAAGGTGGGTGGCTTAGATCTTTGATATTTTAATTGGTTTTATCATTCCAGGAAGAAATCATCACGTCCTCTGGTGGGGAGCTACTCCTGGAGCCATGTGGACAGCAGAAGAATCCACCGGACTACAGCCCTTTATTTGAATAACTAATCCAGGACCAACAGGAATCCACTCTGGATAGCTGTAGTAATAGATAGTTACAAAAATAAACAATGGAAGTAGTTGACCCACTTTCAAAGCCACTGGTCTTGTGGCCAAAAGGTATCCTCATTAGGAGGCCTAAAATATTTCTGGTTTGCATCTGAATTATCATCACCATTATTCATATTGCTAGTACTTGAAAGGTGAGCAATTAACAGCAAATTGCAAAAGAGGACTACTTCCAAAAGGTTTTCAAGGGGTTGTAGCCAATTGCACTGAATGCTAAGTTCCTGTCTTAATTTTGTCATGTTTTATACTGCAAGAAGTGTGGGCATGAGCTATTCATAGAGAACTGTATGAAGTATCAGTGTTGGTGAACAGATTCTGTGTTCCCAAGCAAGGTTGGACAGTTTCTGTTGACAATTTCATTACCCAGTGGTGCACTTGGATAACAAGAGAAGCAGTCTTCAAACATCCCTGTGAAGTTCGTGATTGTGTTTATAATTAGGTGCAGTTTGAAACTTGCCATTATGATTTTGAATTCAGGCCTACAAAGTTCCCCACAGCAGAGACAGAATAAGGTCATACACATTTTATTTTCCTTTCCATGAAGCCCAACAGCCTTGGAAGGAACCACTCCTGTACAGTAAGTGGTCAGTTTATTCTGTTTGATTTGTTGGAATTCTCTCACTGACCTTGTCATGCTTTCCACTTTTAGATGTGCAAGAGACACAGTGGATATTGCTAGCGTTACATTGCTATAGGACTGGGTACTTTCCTTATCCAAGTTGTGAGAGAAGGTGGGACTGGTATATTTATACACAGAAAAGATACAGCTAAGTACATTATCATCATGCTATTTTATGTGTAATAACAAGATGCACACAATGTGTTCCTGATCCATTTGCTATAAATATTAACCCCATGAAAATAGACCAGAAGCCTAGCTCTATGGAGTAGTTGCTTAGTGCTTGGACTAGAAAAATAATAAAATCTCATCACAGTACACACAGGAAAGACACACTGAGCATATTTGTATAAGCTGCTTCTTTGGGAAGTCTCTTAGCCTTGTAGGGTTCTCTTCAAAATCCTGGTGTAGACTCCTGCTGAATCTCCTGTAAATCTCTTTCTCCTCAAGCAGTTATTTAACTCTTGACTCACTGTTACCTTCTGTACTCTGACTGATCTAGATGGTAAAATCAACCAGGAAAAGAACCTTGTCTTGTCTAAGGCAATAAAGTACACTAAACATTTAAGGTGCTACAGCAGTAAATACTTTTTGTAGTAATAGCAGTACTTTTTTATCATTAATTTTACGGCTAGCTCATATTAAAGATTTTTGCACACAAGTTTCATTCTTGGTCAGGGGCTTTTTCTTCTGTTAACACTGGGTTTTGTGTGATTTAATCCATCAATGTTTGTGACCCATGAAAAGAAAATTCTATTGAACTTCCCACAGAGACAGCTGGGCACTTTCTCTATTAATCACTTGGCACGTTTACTCAGGAGGTTTTAAGTAGTTACTGTTAGCACCTCAGAACAAAGCAAGTCAGGACACAGCAAATAAGCAAAAGGCAAGAAAGGTCTGCTTTTTCTGAGAAACCAGCTCTGCACTTTCTCCCTCCCTCAGAGGCATCCCAAGAACCACCTCAGCCTCAGGTTATTCACAGCTGCAGTTTTTTCATGGAGCAACTGGACCTCTACTTAAAGGAGAATGGAAAGGGACCTTTAAAATTATAAAAAATATAAGTATCCACAGACTTAACCTCTGAGGCCAGAAAGCAGTCGGTGATTGTATAGATTTAGACAACTAGGCGTCTTTACAGACTGGCACTGAAGAAACCCCCCCCAAAAAGCAAGAATAACAAAAAACAAACAAACAAAAAGACCCAAACATGAAATGCTACCTTTTCTCTGGGAAAGGTGCTAGGCATGCTAGAAGACATGCAAATTCCAAAGTTTTTTGAAGATTACTCAACACAATGCTATGAATGTTTATAGACAGAATATTGAAGAACTTGTTCCACATGCAATTCCCATTCAGAAGCTGATAATAATACAGCTATTTAGTCCTACTAACACAGTTCCCAGTAACTGCTTGTGTTTTGTTCAGCCATTATAAAGGCCTGGAAATAATAGCTCTTTAGCTTATGTGGCCTCTTGCAATGTAATTAACATTATTTTCACTTTGGAGCACATTTCCTAATCTAATTTTCTAATTCCTTGTTTGAATTCCATCCATTTCTCACTCTAAGTTTTACCTAGCTTTAAAACAAAGCCCTTGTAAGTTCCCCTGCAAATTATATTACTTGGAAAACTGCAATTCCTTCTGAGAGTTTTACTATCCTAATAAACAGGAGAATACTCAAGTAAAGGAATTGCTTGTTTTTATTCCCCATGGCCCCACAGAAATAATGAAAAATAGCCAGCTAATTCACAGAGTTTCCAAGAAAGAAATCTAAACAATATATAACCAGAAGCAGCAGCAATGAAATACAGTGCACTTGGCTGAAGATAAGTTTTGAAGAAAACAGAAGGAGATCATAGCTAGCAGCAACTAAGAAGAATGGAAGCTTTCTTTGGTAGAAATGTGAAGCTGTTTCCAAGATACTTGGATGAAGTACAAGTGCAGAGATGTTTTCTAAGTTAACAGGTGTTTCTTGTTGCCTAAGGGGGCAACAAGACAATAAGGAGACTATGAAAAGGTAGCCTGCTTAGCAGGAAGAACAGAAGATAAAGCAGTGAAGGACTGAATATGGAAAACTAAGAAAAGAAAGGGAAAAATGTGCTTATCCTGTTGTTTGGACAGCATTTGGGATTTTTGCTGCTCTGGGAGGAAGACCAGGCACTACCTCCTCTTTTTCTCTCTGCAAGTCTGGAAGATTTCACCTTTGATCTAAATCTACCTTGGAGGTTGATTTGACACTCTTGAATCTGTAAGAGCTGGGCTGGTCTGTGCTGCAGCCTTGAATGCTTCCCTCTGCCTGCCTCTCCATGTAGTGCTGGCTGCAGCTGTTCATCCATTACTGGGTGAAAAAAAGGTCGTGGTGCTGCCATTTCCTTGGTTGCCTGGGGTAGCTTCAGCTCATCCCCCTGGCTTGAGCTTCCAGTCTTGCTTCCTGACCTGTTTGCCTAGTGGTAACTATTGGTGAGTCATAAGAGGGGCATGTTATGGAATTTCCTTGAAAGATTCTCTGTCAATATCTCTTGCTGATGACACCACCAGGAATTCACTGAGAGGCCTGCTATGGTAATTATGTTTCATAAAGAAAACCAGCAGTAAGGTAAACTTTTAAACTTTAAAATGAATTTAACTTTTCTCATATCTGTTTCACACTAATAAAATATGGCACACAAGGTCCCAAGCTTGTTTGCAGGTATCTTTGAAAAAAGCATCTCTTGAGGATTTATTCTTGCTTCTTCCTAGATCCATCTGTTCTTTTGAATTTTGTTTTAATCTGTTATTGTACACAGACATCTCCAATTTAATATTGCCCTCTTCTCTAAAAAAGAACAAAACCCAAGAAATTGACAGCAATCATTGATGAGACTTCCAAGGCTACTCAAAGAACGTAGATGCCAGTCTATTAACTCTGTAATTAATGGAATAATGATGTAATATCAGTTTTTGTATATTAGTTTTATCTACTGATGTCCTAGATTATTCTTTTAAGTATTAAATCCCTATTGTTCTGAACAAATGCTAAGCTAAATAAAATAACACCTCCCTCAAGAAAGAGATTTCTAAAAATTGTTTTTGTAACAGATTTATTTTCAGGCTGAGTAGAAACTCTTTCCAAAAAACAGATTGAGTGAGATTTTCCACTAGATTTCAGTTACTTTGAATCTAATTAAACAAACTTATTTCTTGGCTGAGGCGACCTAGTATTAATACACTCACTACAGTAAAATACTTTAGTTTTGTATGAACTAGGAATCCACTTCTGCTCAATCTTCCCTTGAATCACCAGAAACCTGAATATTGAGCATTAATGGAGCTACACCACATTTCACTGCAGTCTAAATTCTTCTATTTACCACAACACAAACCTGGTCTCAGGTAGAGTGTGGTAGTTCACAGTGGGAGAAGCTTTAATCTTTCTATGAATAATTTTTTTTTTCATAATTTACAGATCAGGGCTTATTTTTCAATGATTTTCAAGGACTGGCTTTCTTTACTGTCTTATTGTGGCTTTAAGATTCCTTTTTCCCTTCCCAAGAGGATGGGGTAAGTGACCTGTGAGAAGTGTGTTCCTGGCCAGGCTATCAATTGCAGAATCAGGTGTTTGCACTTGACTAGATGCTGGCTTTGTGTTTCCTGAGATGAATCTCCTGGATTCATACTGTCAGATGATAACGATGCATAATTGATTTTTATAGCTAATTTCTTGCCATGCAAGTGCTGTGTGAAAGCTTCTCTTTAAATATTTGTTTACTGCTAGTGATTAATCCTGTAGCTTGTATATTTACATGATAGCCTGTAGCTAATGCAAATTTTTTACTAGGCTGGAGCCTTCAATGGGTTTGGTTTCTTCTCTCTTGGAATTTCTTCCAGTAGTTTTAAATGAAGGTAACATTTTATGGTATCTTTATTATGCATCAATTAGTGACTTTTCTTATGGAAGAGAAATAACTTCAAGGGACTGGACATTTAGTTTGATCCTATTTGTGTCCTTGTGATGTGTGTACAAAGAAAACACTTGGCATGTTAATGTCTCCTTCAAAGTTTAGCTGCCATTTCTTCCCTATTCTCAGTTTTAATGAGAACTGTGGGTGGGAGAAGGGCATAAGCTCACCAGCCATGGAGAGAAAAGAGAGGAAGTAGGACTGGTTTATTCCATACAACAGCAGGTAAAGCTTGGATTAAATACTTCCTGAGATGCACTGTTTTTCCTGCTTAGTATTTAAAGTAGTGTAGTCATTACTTTTCCCTCTCACAACAGTAACAAGAAGGAATTCTTAGTGGGTGAGAAAAAAGCCCAAAAGTTGTTCAGTAGGTAACATTATGGTGCCCCAGGAATGATACAGGAGGAGATCAAGAACACAGTAAAAACATATTTTGTGTATGGGTGTGTGGACTGGCAATGATTGCAAATTCTTGTTTGGTAGGAGTTAATTCTTTTAATTGCATGATTGTTATTATTAATGGTTAATGCATGTGATGATGTGGCCAGTGGTAATGCACCTTCTATTCCACAAACTGATCGAGCATGGATTGCCTGAAAGGAAAATCAGACATAGTTGTCTTGGACAAAAGTTACTAAGTATTCTTTTAGGTTATTTGGGGCAGAAAATTGTAAAATGTATAATGCATATCAGGATTTACAAATGTAGAAACTACGCACTGCTTATCACATAAAGTATGATGAGTTTGTCGGTGTAATTTTTACAGCTCTTAAAAACTCAGTGAAGAATAAAGGTATCCCTGGTTATTCTGCTCTCCTGTAGGAAATGTCAGCATTGTAAACAAGAAAATATCTTCTCATCCAGGAATTTAATCTTAATAATGGACTACAGCAAGTAATTTCTGAGAGCTGCACAGTGAACACTGCACTGCAATTAGTAAGATAGTCAGCCTGCTGCACTTGTGTCTGTTCTTCATTCTCAAAGCCTTTTTGCTCATGATAGCCTGATGCTAACGTGAAATATGTTTTTAGGAAGTCATTCAAATCTAGTGTCATGAAGAAGTGTTAAGGTATATGTTTCATTATCATTTTTACTGTAGACATTTTCTCTCAAGGAATCCCAGAAAAAAAAAAATTCTAACAGCAATGCATAAGTTTGGTCTGCCTTCTAGGCATTATTTTGTTACCTATTATGTGCTGTACTCACATCATGCTACTTCATTTATTTTGAATTTCAGTGGTCTATGTGCTCTATAATCTACCTGATTTTTAAAAATAAGACAACAGTAGAGACAGATATATGCTAGCAAACTGTTCTGTGAGACAAAGGATGTTCACTGAATTCCAATGCTGATCTCCCACAACATTTGCTGGAGTTCATGTGGCAATCCTTGGTTGATTAATATGAAAATTTTTTATTAGTGCTGCCTGTTAAAATCACTTTTCACTTTCCCCAGAGCTACTCTAAAATCTTCCATTGACACTATTTAATGGAGAAATGTTCAGTTTTCAAAATGCCAAGCTTCATAAAATCGTTTCAATTCCTTAGAGTAAAAAATAAAGAATAAAATTATCTAAGTGCATTTTTAATTGCAGAAAATATGAAAGATGTGTTCATATCTAACATAGAAAAAATTTATATTTTTGTTAATCTCTAAAAGCAAATGTGCTACATTATGCTCTAAATTCAGTGCAGATATTCAATATTTTTGACATTTCATTAGATATCCATTCTCTCCCTTAATGCTAGTTTCCTTTTAAGGGAGTATGAAAATACCCAGGGAGCAGTTACTCAAAATGTCAAGCTCATTAAATATCTGATTTGATGACTGAAATAAATTTGTGAAGGTTTAAATAAGACCCCAGATAATTTTCTCCAGAAAAAAAATCCAGCTAGGAAAGTGAGTTTAGAAAAAAAAGAATGGATGCATCTTGTCCACAATTTTCAATATATTGTGCTACATGCTAAGATCCTTAGAGTATGATTTACATTTATAGACTACTAAAAAGTCTGAGCATCAAAAAATAATTAATTTAAATGGAATAATAAATAACATAAAGGAAATTAGACCTACTGTTCCAGTTTCTCTGAAAAGCGCTAATTGTATCAATGGTTTTGTAAAAGATCAAGCCTATTCATGAACTTTTGTAGAAAAAAAGGATGTCATTTTCCAAGTTGTCATTGTGATCAATCACAATAGAAATCTCTTCCTGGATGAAGGTTAGTGATTAAGAAATACAAAGTTCAGACTACACACTCAAATACCAAATGGAAACATTTGCAATGTACCAGTTCCCACAGAACATTGCACAGAACAGCTGCTGTGGTGTAGTAAAAATGAGTAGCTTGGATTCCAGTTGCTTTCTTCAGCTGGACCAGAAACAGGCACTTCAGAGTTCCAGGTCAGCTCCTCTGCCAAAGACCACTGATTATTTGAGGAGGCAGGATCAGGAGAGACTGAGAAAACTTGTGAAACCTTGAAATATTACTATGAAAGGAAAAAAACCTCAACCACTTCCCCTTCCCCACCCTAGATAAGAATCAGTTTGTAGTGGGGAAGCAAGGAGGCATTGTGAAACTGGCAGACATGGTTTTCCTGTTGGTGAGGAGACATGTACACTATTTGTTGAAGTCAATGAGACGGAAGTGGTGAATAAGGATTTCACAGCCAGGTCATTTTTTAATTCATTCTGTTCTACAGCAGAGCACATACAGTCATGAAGTGCTTGGAGTGCTAACACATCTGTTCTCAGGAGCAGCTCACATCCAGTGGGCTAAAAATACTCTGTCTGCCAAGGAGACAGTCAAGGTACTTTGAAAAGGCTTGGATACTTTTACTTTGGGTCACACACAAAGGTGATAAATTAAGAAGCATCGGGGCTCTTTTTTTAAATCTGTCTTCCTTCCCCAGACCTATTAATAATGAAGCAAATTCAAAACAACAAGGAGAAAACTGCCTGCTGGCTAATACTCTGTAATCCTGGGTCTGCACCTGCCCACAGCGCTAAAGTTCAATTCAAGTTACACTTCAGTAATTGACGATCACTTGCCATGTCCCTTTATAAAGCTTTTTCATCAATGTGTCTTGTGGTTAATTTTCTATCAGCAGCAAATCAACGAAATTTTAATGGAATAGAGTGCCTACTTGATACTGAATTATGTTGCCTTTACCTGTTTCAATATCAAGTGAAGTTCTGAAAGGTTCAGCAGATAATAGTTTTGCAGATTTTTTTCTTTGATAACTTTGTTTCTGCAGAATGGTGGCATCTTTGTAATCAGCTGTAATAAAGATTGAAGGCATTAAATGAACTTGGTTGTACTGCGCTTTTAGAGACGATGGAAAAACGTGGGGTTTGAAGCCGAGAGCCGGATCCTTATAAATGCTACGGTGGTGTAGTAGGGAATTCATTAACTCCTGGGTCTGGTGATTCAGGGAGAATCTGAAATGGTTTAAAAATCTCCAGGGTAATGCAGTAATTAACCAGGCACAGGGAAACACAAGGGCACGAATTGAGCTACCTTAAAAGCTGCAGTGGGAGGTGTATTGTTGTCAGAATAGTCCACCCATCCCTCCAAGGGCAGAGCTGCCCGGGAGCCGGGTCTGTGAGCGGGCATGGGCAGCACTGAGGACGCCCCTCAGACAACATTCGGGACAAGTATCAGAAAAACAATACAACTCGCTTTTCCTGGGGTAAAGTTCACGTAACTGAGCTGAACCCACTGGAACCGACCAGGATTCGATGCCAGGCTTTGCTTTACGTCCCCGGTTCGGGCGGGCTCCCCCGGGCGCTGTGGGCCCGAGCAGGGAGGGGCCCGGCCGGGCGCTGTGAGGGGCGGCGGAGCCTCCCACAGCCCGGACAGTCTGGAGCCCTCTGGATGTGCCCCTGGACACTGCGGGCCCACAGCCTGACCAGCCCCATGGCCTGTCAGTCCCACGCTGTGGCTGTGCCGCCGTGGTGGCCCAGCCCTGGAGCAGCAGCGTGCGGATGGAGCGGCCCCACACGGCTCGCACCGCCGCGCTCCGCAGGGACGGCTCGGGGGATGAGCGCCCGACCCCGCAGCTTCGCTCCAGGAAACTTCCGAACACTTTTCCTCAGCCCAAAGCCTCCTGGATGCCCGCCCAAAGAATCTCCCGAAATACAGGCTTGATAACACCGTGCCCATGGGTTGATTCCTCTCAGGTTGAACAGATAATTTACAGATAGACAGGGTGAAACTGGCAGGAAATGCCAAACTGTCCCGGGTTTTGTCCTGCTTTAAGGACTCTTCTCCAGCTCCTTGTGGCTGGACAACAGAAATGGGAAGGCTCCAGGGGAGGAAGCTGCCCTTTTGTCCCCAAAAACAAGGGCAGGAGCCCTTGTAATTTCTTCTCCAGCAATATTTACACGATGGAGACAGACCAATAGGTAAAATGTTTTTTTTTTTTAATTCTAGTTTGGCTTAGCTTCGCTGAATTGCCGGTGTAACAGTGGTGGAATGCAGAAAAGGCACCAGCTGATGGTTGTAAAGGGAAAATCACCCACAGAGATTGTTAAAGAGTTTCACTGCAGCCATTTGTTAAGCAAGTCCAAAGTTTGAGTCTGATGTAGAACAAATCCAAAGGAAAAATTTTCCAGCGTCTTTGCATCTCCATGAACCAGTGAACACAAATCACGTATTAGTTAAGTATTAAGGATGTTTACCAAAATGTCAATGTTTTCCAATTATTCCAATGGTCTTGAGTCAAGCCTCGAACACAAAAGGAAATAAATCTGCATTCTCACCTTCACAGTCGCAGCCGAGGCTCACATTATCAGGGCAGTTTGTGTTTCCCGTAATGGAACTGTTTCTATTTGATGAATTAAAGTGTATCAGTCTCTGAAACTGTAAATTTAAATATTTTCACGACCACCTTGCTCCAGACAGCACTAAACACAATTTCAGATTTAGGAGAGGGAAAACTGTCTGAAGACTTAGAAATTTCAAAATAAGAAATGTCCAAAATAGGATTGTGCTAGAGAGTAGAGTGGCAAACAGCTATGTTCTGCTTGGTTTGATGTGCTTTGATACAGTCCATAAACTTTCAAAAACTATTTAACACATACTGAAATAATGCTCAGAAATGTAATGCAGTAAAGCTTTTGCATAAAAAGGAGTGTAAATGGCTATTGAGAATGCAATGTTGCCTGGTTTTCACAATGAAATTATTCTGTTTTGATTTCTTTGTCCAAAGTAATCTCTGTGCATCCTTTTACTACAGAACAAGCTAGAGAACATCTAAACAAAGTTAATGCTTTCTCAAGCAGTTCAACTGAAATGTTTATGCTTATTTAATATTTTGTGAGTATTTTGTATTTTTCATGGTAGCTTAATTTTTGACAAACCAAGGAGTCCAACAGATAAAATAAAATGTGGACTTATGGCACTGTAATTGTAGTTGATGAGAAGCAGCAAATAAAAGGTGAAGACTCTCCTGCCCTCCTTCTACACAGCACAAAACAGGTAAAGAACTTCTTTGTGATATGAAGTAAAGGAAGATGCTTTTGACTCTGCGTGGGTGAATTGTAGAATCTTAGAATAATTTGGGGCTTCCCTTTGGAAGTCATGTTTGTACTAAAATTTTAAGATGGTGTCTTCTGGATTTGTGTGGAATTTACTTAAATTTCTTTATTCTTTTAGCATCCAGAATTTCTTTTTTTTTCTTGTCACTGCACTCTCTGGAGGACCATAACTGACTAATTTATTGGTCCAACTAACAGATCTGCCCTTTTATATTTATGGATGTCTTTCAGGCTGTCATTTCTGGAGTTCATTGTTCAGTAGAGCTTTCACTGTACACTTCTTTGGTTGGTTGGTTATTTGTTTTTTAACTTTTAGTTTTAAACTATGGTTTAGATATGCTGGACTTTGTTATGTGTGAATATGGGCAAAAGTTCTATTGAAAAGGCTGAAAAATAATTTATGTAAACAAACTAGAAATTATTGTCCATGTTTTATTCTTGCTCTATTAAAGTTCTTTATGTATAGTCATAGAACAATAGGGGAGTTGTTGGTTTTGTTGAGGTTGTTGTCATCATTGGGTTTGGTTTTGCTTTATTAAAAAAAAAACAAACTATGTGGTGGGATATGAGAGGATTTGTTGAAGGCTTCCTGAAGTTTCTTCTTTAAATTTGATATTTTACAGGGATTGTTGTTGCTGCATGTCTAATAAAATGCTGTTGCTCTGAGTTCTGTAACAGCTGTGGATGTGACTGAGGTGTTGGGAGGTGTTGTGTTCTTATATACTAAGAAAAAGAAAAAGCAGCCCATTTCTAAGCAAAGAATGCAAGGAAACAATTTGTCAGTGCTGACAGCAGGAAAAGGAATAAATATTGCAGTAGATACATGTATAGCCAATGAATTTGTACCAGCATCTGAGGGATGTCCTGTCTCAGGAAGGCAGGCAGACCAGGGTTATTAACTTCCCTTATGGAGAGCTTTCTTTCAGGCAGGGAATTTGTGGTGAATCAACAACTTGGTTATTGGTTTTCCTGTATTCTTTCTCTTTCTAAAGTTCTATGCACACTATTGCACAATACTATGTTAAAAACCACATTATTACACAATACCATGTAAAAACCCAAATTATTACACAATACTTCATTAAAAAAACCTAAAACCAAAGGGCTTAGTTGCCTGTCCAAAACTAGGCTCTAAAATCCACATTTTGGCACAGCATTAGAAATGGACAAACTGAAAAGTCACAAATATCCAGTGTAACTCTATACATGCAATATATGTTTAACATATTAGAAAAATTGTGATTCAATATCAGCATAAAAAAAAATTGAGTCTCTGTTGAGGCACAGAAAGTTCTAGCAGCTCCTGTCAATGTATTTAGACACAGATTGTGAGTTCCTTATCAATATTAATCATAAGGCTATTAGAGGAAAGGATCATGTTTTCTAGGACAATAAACAGCTAATAATTGTAGCACAACTCAGCCTGTGAACTGCCTCACTATTTCGTCATTATTTTTACTTTTTTTGTTGCTCAGTTTTACAGGTCCAGGATCTTCTGCCACTTTGCTTCTTTCAGAGACATAGACGTTTTCCCCTTTTTGATACCTCCTGCCTTTTCTTTTCTCCTATTCTTTTTTTGTTTGTTACAATCTAGTGTTTGCCAAGTTGTCACTTCAGTGCACCATTAAACTGTGCTTAACACATTCCTTTGGCAAAGGTGCCAGAACAGTTATTGTAGAAATAGAAGGGAAGAAAACCTTGGATAAACAATTTACTTAAAGAAAACAAAACAATTTCAGGCAAACTGAATTTATTCCGGTTTTATAGGTAACCATAACAGAACTCTCTTGAAGTTTAAGAATAGTTCAGTGCCTCTATTTCCAGTCTCCCTTTAGGGCCTCATAAAGTTCCTGGTTCTTACTAGTTTTGATCTGAGTGGTAAAAGGATGCTCTGTGAGCACCTGTCTGATCGAAAAGTCCTGAAACACCGTGCAAGTCTGCCTTTATCTTCCTTTCACAACTCTTTAAATGTCTGTTACAAGAAGCTGTATAAAGAATGGGAAGTCTCAAAAGACCACCTTGATGCATCCCAAAGACCTCAGTCCCATGAAATCCTTTCAGATGAGGGTCTGAACTCCTGTGCTTCATATAAAAGCATCTGAACTTTTTGAAAAGAGCTAGTCTCTAATGAAAATGTCCTTATGCATTTTTTAATCTATCCTGCTATTTTGAATGGTAATTCCTTTAAAAACTCTTCAGAATACGTCAAAATATCATATTGTGCTGAACACCTACTTTTTTTCCCTCTGGATCCTAGCTTATAAATGAATGCTGTGGAATAGGAGATCATTTTGGATTACAGAACAACTTCTCAAAATGTCAGTTGTAAATAGTCAGGAAATCCCTCATTATCAATAAAATGGCACTGATATGCAGTTGAAAAGTAATTTGTAATACTTCAAATCCATATCCTCACAAGCTTTTTATCTTGTAGCAGTCCCACCAGCACCAAGCAAAATATAGTTTAATGCAAGAGGGATCCTTGGGGGTTTTTCATGCCTAAGGAACTAGAGTAAAGGTTTTAGAAACTCCTGCTGGACAAAGGACTTTAATTTTAATAGTGTTTCAAATGAAACCACTTGAAGTTGTTTCTAAGTCATCATCTTACATCACTGTAATAGATATAAAATCCTTTAGTATGTGTTCAGATACCATTCATTTTCTTGATAAGTCATTATTGTTTATGAAACTGCATTGCTGACAATACAAGCTTGGATGTTAATGAATCTTTTTGAGGTTTTTGATCTCTGATTTCTGTTTAGTTGCTTTATTCATTCACTCATATTCCTTAAAAGCTCTTTATCGTGTGTGACGTGAAAAAAACCCTCTCTAGTGTTACTTGTGTGGAAATTGTAACTAAAAAGGCCAGTATTTTTTCGACATAGGTCAACTGTAAAAATCCCATTGACTTAATTGGCAGAAGAGTTAGACCTGTATGAGAAGCAGAGAAAAAACAAGTCAGTGGAAAAATAGTATGAAAATTTTATATGGTCAGAGAAAATGTGGTGATGTTGAAGGCAGAAAGCGTGAGCGGTGTTGGATTCCAGAGTGCAAGCTCATTTTACCAGAGTGCTGGGTGTTCTGCACCACGTTACTGCAAATTTGTCTTGTTTCTGTAGATTTTATGGCTGGAATTTTACTCTGTACTTTTGACTTACCTGCTGAGGTTTTCTGATGGCTAATTAGGTAGCTGTTTACCCATTAATGTAACACAGCTCATCTTACATTAACATCTGTAAGTGAGCAGCCTGAACTGAGTTGTCCTTGAATAAATGACTCCCAAGGGCCAGGCCAGGTATCTGGTTGCAAGCTGCTGGGCAGTCAAAAACGTGTGAAGTATTAGGAAGCTTGTAAAATATAACTCATTAGGAAAGAAAAGTTTTCCAGGAGATAAATGGATCTCTAAGATTTTTGCTAAAAGAATAACAAGGAAAATAATATTGTAAAATTCATCTGTTACATATGGTTGCTTACCGGCAAACATGCTTTCAGTGACATGCAGTACAAGGTCTCTAAATATAGATGTTTTTGAAAGGAAAAAAATTCTCAAGTGTTTAAATAAAACCTGGCTAGTTTTGACTTCCAGAAATAATCCAGTCTGAGTAAAACAGTGCGACAAATGTGTGTGATAAAACTTTTTCTCAACATACCAAACCAATTTAGAATCATATTCATGAATGGTAGCTAAGTTTCAAACACAAACATTTCTTTTTAAAACATGTTACTCACATGCTCGCTAGAAAAGTTTGTAGGCTTCTGGTTGACTTCACTAAAGCCTGACTTCACTCTGGTTGAGTTCACTAAAGCCTGAACTGCCCACACAGCTTTTCTTGTGGTTCCTGAGAGTATTTTATCATTCTTTTTCCAGCTTCTTTTCAGTTCTCATCCCTCAACATAATTGAGAGATGATATTGAGACTGTTCATAACTGAGCAGTCAGCAATGCTGACAATGGCTTGTGTACCTGAATCTCAAAATTCTTTCTGCCAGGAGTCCAGACTAGATTATTGCAATGGATTATTATCCCTCATCTAACACTTGAGCTGGAAACAACGAGGGCTGAACTTATTTGATTATCTCCAAACAAAAGGATGGAACATGCAAGCTCCAGAGGATAATCTAGACATGCTTCAAGATGTAGAAAGTAGAGCTTTTAGATGTAAAAATGGGGCTCTAAGGTTTGGTGATCATCACAATAGGTCCTCTGAGGTAAAAGTAAGTAAATGCAAGCCTTTTCCATAGTCTAGTCTATACCCTGGGTGTTTTGGTTCTAGATAATATAATCTTCAGCTTCAATTCATTCCCCACATGGGGCTTTAGATGATTTTCTCCCCTTCACATTGCCTAGTCCTCTTGTCCTACCAGAGAAAAAATCAGGCCCATTCAGAACACCAGCACACAGCACACAGATAATGCACATCTTAAGTGCTGTTTTGAAGCTTCCAATCAGTTGTGTAGGGTGACTTGGTGTCCTGGGAAAACTGTAATGGTGCCTTGCCATGAACACAGTGCTTCCACAGCCTGTAGAACAGGGTGGTTGGACATGGGCTGGACATACAATTGGAAAGACTGTTTGCTGTGTGATGGGCTGAACTCCAGTGAAAGGCCACCAGAGCATTAAGGTAATGATGGAAGAACTTCAAGTCAAACACTAAATACTTTAATGCAAAATGTTAGGTACCAAATGTTTGCTTGCTGGGAAGGGTATATTTAATGCTATGCAAACAGTTTGTGAAAAGGTATGTGCTGCCTAAGGAAGAAAAGTGCAATTAAAACCTCATTAAAACTTCTAAAGAGAAGGGCTTTGAAAAACTGATTCTCTCAGAGGTTCAGAATAACTAATTTCTTTCCTTTTGAACCTGGAGTACAGAATCTGAGAATGAGAATATAGTCTAAATACTGTTATTCACACAGATGGGAGCGAAATCTTTTGCTTTGCATATTCCTGCTGCAAGCAGAGTAAAAGTGTTCCTCTTGTGCTCGGAGATCTGAAGTCAGTGAGCACAGTGTTGAGGCAAGCTGCAAACCCCAAAGCAAAGGTGTGTATATTAACTCAGATCTGACAATTGTTAAGCCCAGCTCATAAGTTTGGGGGGCTCCACTGGATGGTAATCTATAACTCAGAGTGCTCAAGTCAGGAAACTCCTGCTGGGCCAAAGTTGAAGGAGGAAAGCTAGATCAATTTCTTTCCCATTTGTTCTAGCTATAATAGGAGATCTTTGCATAACTGGTAGCATCCCTTTGTAGTTGGCTTTAAAAATATATGTTATATATATATTTATACCAGAATAGAACCTTTCTTCATATAAGATGAAACCTCCTGCTGCAGTATTCCGCCAGGATTTGGCAAGGGTTTGTAACTCATCATATATGTATAATGAGGGTAGTTTTGACAGGCACGGAGTCAAGTAGATTGCATTTTGGTTTTGTCTGGACATTCACAATTAAGCCTTTCTCAGGATTTGGCAGACACAACCAATTTAAAACATTTCAGATTGCAGTAAAATTGGAATAGGCATAAAATCCTCCTTAAGTAGTGTATCCCTGTCACTGCAAAACGCCTGAGTTCTGAAATGTCAGTGAATTCACTTTCTCATCACCCTTCTACTTAGGAGCAGACAGCACCTTCTGTAAAAATAAATATTTTAATAGCATTTGGTTCTTTGGCTTGCATGTGGAGTTATGCCTTTAAATTAAAGCCAGAGAACAAGACAAAAATTGACTTGTTTTGTAGAAACAGTAGCCATTTATGGACCAGGTTGATTGATTTTATGACCAAGAAATATAGCAGACAGGGTTGATCATTTTGGCAGCACTCTGCAGTTCATATATTTATATCTCAGTTTCAAGCACAGTCGTGACTGGGAACATACTACAGCCCAACTTTTCAAACATGATGAATAATTTTGTATTGTCTTGTTGTGTTAGAGACATTTTATAAGGTCTTAGCTAGTGCTCTGCAGAACAATTCCTTCCAAATGAACTTGGGCAAAAAATTGAGGCATCTAAAATCAGTAATTTTTGAACAATCTTTCTATCAATGTTATTTGATAAAATCCTTCTCAACTGTTCTCGATTAGAACTTCTAAGAAAATTAAGGGTCTGGGATATGGTTATCAACAAGAATGCTCAATTTCTGAGTAGTTTTTATGTGTGCTAAATATAGTACACAGATGCAATGCTGTAACCCAGCCAAATTAAGAGAGTATTTAGGTCTTACCTGTCCCACCACCATCTTTTTGAGAAGATATAGGGGTGTGTTGCCAAAACACAGAATGCTGCTCCTGATGCAGTGGTGTGTAGAGGAGTTTGCTTTTGCAGGAACAGAAATATGTTGGCCTTCAAAGGAAGGAATACTAAGAAATATTTCAACCCTTCTGGCTGCCTCAGCCTCAGGTGGATGTGGAGCAGCTGGAGGACAGCAGCTGCCCCTGGCCCTCAGGTGAGAGTGATGAAGAGTGAGGGCTCTTTTGCCCCACCAGTCCATTAGGATCTCCATTGGTTCATGTAAACTTAAGAATCTCCTCATTCTCTTTTCATTTTGATGGGAATGTATGGGAAACTTCAGTGAAAGGTAAAAAAGCCTCACAGACTGAAATGAAGTAAAAAGAAAATCAATCCCTGCTAGCAAGTGCCTAGACAGCAGTTCATCTAGGAGTCCAGCTGTCCCTTCCTCATGAGTTGTTGCTGGTGCTTCTTCACTTCTCCATGATCACTGCAAAGAGTTGTTCTTCCAACTGTGTGAGCTCTCAAGGTCTCCAGGTAAGTGCTATTAGGAAACTTTTTTTTTTCTTTCATGAATAACATGATGGACTAAAACTATGATTTTTCTTTTGATATCTCAAGTTAAATTTGGTATTTTAATGTTTCACTAAAAGTGTGAAAGAAGTTTACCCAGAGATTCACAGCTGTGATGACTATTAAAAATTAAAACTACTGAGAGTCAGCTTAAAACAAGAACTTGAATGTCAGTCTCTTACATCAGGTTGCTGCTTAAATAATTTGCAGGCTTTTGACTGTCTTGTCTCTGTTCTTCCTTCCTTTTCTTTACTTCTTTATTCAAAGAAACTGAGTTTGTGAAACCACCTTATTTTCTTACTGTACCTTGCAGCCTTCTGGCTGTGCCACCAACACTGGATGAAGACATCAGGAATAGATTTGTTGTTAGAGAGGGAGGAGTGTGTGTGGGGTGAGTTTCTCTGGTTTTGGTGTGTTCTGAGTTTTTTTCTCCCACAACTTGAGCAAGAGGTTCCTAACTGAAAAAAAAAAATACCTTAGGTCATGAAGTTGATCATGGTAGTAAGTGGAGGATGATGGGCAATGGAGAGTGATGGATTTGGCATGCAGTCAGGAAAAGGCAGGGATATATATCCACCTACTTCTTTGCACAGCTTAAGCAAATTCTTGCAGAGACAGTAATATTGTTAAGGAGTCCTAATTTTTAGGAATATGCTTGTAATACACCACAGAACTGCCAAGGCTAAATTACAGACATAATGGCTTGAAGAACACAGCATTATTAGTCACATTTACTAATTAAAAAAAATTGCACTGTTCCCCCTAAATATCATTAGAGAGAAATTACAAAGTACTAACATTTCCCCGAGAAATCAGTATTAAAAGCACTGTTGTTGTCCTCATAATGCAAGCAATTAAATATGGGGGAAAACAGCACCTATTCCATGGGCTTCAGACGTGATAGCAATGGACGTTGTGAACTGAGATTTAAAAAAGAACATGTCTGCTGTGAATATTTCATATCTCTTTTACACAATTTGTCTACAAAACACTAGGCAGATTTAAAATATTTGTTTTGAGTAGCAGAAAATAATTTAGCTGTTACTCAAACTCTTTGAATGACTTAAAAATAATCTTAGAAATGAACAAACTACTAATGGCAACATTTTCTATTCAGGGGTGGCATACACATAAGCCTGGGAAAAGTTACTATTACCTATCATGCTATAAAGCTGCATGAATGTGTACACTGCTCACAGCTTGAATGTGCAAAAGAATGTACTATGCAGAACAGGTGATGATCAGTGCAATTTAAGCACTTCAGGGACCATCTGAGCTTTCAGTTATTTTAAGATGGAGAAAAAACAGCTTGACATGTTGACTGTGAAACTGCAAATAACAGCACTGTACAATATTTTTCAGTATTTTGTTTTGTGTCTTTTAGCAAAAGAATGCTTACAAATCTTAGAAGTGTAGCACTAGAAAGAAACCTTCTTATCCAGCTTGTCTCCTTTCAGTGAGGTAGCATTAAAGACAGATGTTTTATCCCTTACTGTCTAAGCAGTGACACAACTTCCCTGGACACTAATGATAGACACAGAAGCTCTGTGAATTAGAAATCTCTTTTCCAGACTCCATCTGAAATCTTTTCAGCAGCCGAAGTTTGTTTCTCTTTTTCCTCCTCCCTGTGAGACTGGAGAACAATTTATCACTATAGCACTTTTACCAGCTTTCATATTATAGAATAGTTGTCATGTTACCTGTAGGATCCTTCTTCTCTAGATTAACCCTGCTGAATTCGTGCAGCTTTTTTTTTGTTCACATTTTTAAACCTTTGGCTCTTAATGTTCTTTTCAGGACTTGGTAATTTTCTTTTATCTGCCTTAAGAGACAGGCCAAACTACAGTTAGGGTTCTAGCTGAGCTCTCACCAGGATGATGAAAAACAGAGTAATTTGCTCCAATTCAGATTTACAATATTTCTGTTAATACAGTTCAGAATAAATTGACTCTTATTCAGGTTTAATCATAACAACCAGAATTTTCCCTGCTATAATCTGATGGTTTGTTTCCCTTCTTTGTATTTATGCTCTTTATTTTTCCTTACTGTGGGCAGTGCTTTGCTCTGGTCCTAATTGAATTTATCTTGTTGTCTTTAAACCATTTTTCTGACCTACCAGGGTTATTCTGAGTTTTGATATTTTTCTTCAATACTTTTAAATTATCCCAGTACAATAAGATGTGTGAATTTTCTGTATTTATTTAATTCCTCAAATAATTTACAGGTATTGTGGCTTGAATAGTTAAAAAAAAAAAAGTAATCACAGGGCAGACCTTTCAAAGATCTCACCTAAAATCTCCTAGTATGATAACAAGTCATGAGCTGCTAGTTTTTGAGATTATTTCACTGGTCCTCTGCAAATGTTTCCAGTTTGTTGTATGACAGTGTCAAATACTTCAGTAAATCTGAGGGGTGGCCCATCTATTGCTTAACCTTACTCAGTACGCCAGCTGGGAGGAAATTCACTTGCTCTAGTGAGATGTTATGTTTACATCATGGAGGAGATTATTTTATTAACTTACCACCATTCTCTCAGAATGCTTCAAGTCTTCCAGGATCATCCCAAATATCTCATTCAGCTGGGTGATCTGCAGTTCTCAGGTACTTCTTACACTTTTAAAAATAGGTTTGTTTTTCTCCCTCTGCTTTTGCAATCTCAGTCATACTTTTCCTCCATATCAGGATCAGTTTCTGATCTCACAAAAGTATAAGTACTGTGTTTCTGGGGAAGCTCCTTCCAGCTGTGATTTTATTCATCTTGCAAGCTCACTGCATTTCATTGCTGTCACTCTCTGCATGCATGCATGTATTCAGGCACTCCCAGAATTCTTTGTATGAAAGACCTGAGTTCTGAAAAAGCAGGCTAGAGCCCACAGAGCAACAGAGGTTTTTCAAAACCTATCTCACAATATCACTATTAGGATTAAAATATACATAAAGGAATGTTTTCAAAGAGGAACATTAACTTGTATGCTGTAAAATGGGTGTGGTGCTTGCCAAGGTTCCACATTATACATAGATGTACGTGAAAAGTACTGAACATCAGATAATTATTTTCTTTATTTCCACATCCTAAATTTATGAAGGAATTTAACAGAAGTGCCTCAGAAAAATGTGAGTTATGGCTCTGACTACCAGATAGGCAGTGCTCCTTTTCTGCATTAGGGCATGGAGACTATATTGAAAGCTCTTAGTACAGGAAAACCATTGTCCCAGCCTGAGTTATAGAAGGGTTTTTTTACTATTAAGCAAAATGAAGCTAGTTTGTATAAATGAATTTGGAATGGCAAATGTACCCCACAATCTAAGTTAACTTTAACTTAGCAACCAGTTGAATTTAGGAGCTTTTTTTTTTATGTACTCAAATTACAAAGAGTACTATTATGTTAGGATGGTGAGAATGTGTGCCCTTGATGAGCTCTGGTGATAACTCTGTGGCTTGAATTTTGCAGGTGAAACATGTTGGTTTATAAGGGAATGGAGAACACCTTCATCAATATGGGGTTTTTTCTGATATATTTCTGGGAACTGCCTCACTTTTAGCGAGAATCTTTGTTGGAGGCTGAGACTGCTACGAGGTTAGGGAAAATACTCTTCAAGCAGGATTTATTTTGAGGTAAATCTAAATGACTAATTAGTCATCGATTAACAGTTTAGAGGAAGGCAGCTAGAAGCAGTCAATACTCTCTTCTGAACTGGACTTTGTATCTCACAACAGAACAGAGTTTTGCAAATTCTCATAATCAAGTATCCAGCCTTCAGTGCAGGTTGCCCAGCTTGCACAGGATCAGTTGAACTGTAGCCATGTACACCAGCTGAGATTTTCTGCCATGGAGCTGTAACAACAGAAGCATCAACATTTAGATAAAACTGGCATGTCAGGTTTCCTTTTTGGGAGCTACAGTTTTTCTGGGAATTAAGTTCTAGCATTGTAGGGGAGAAAAAAATCTCTTAAACATGAAAATAATTAAGCAGCAACTAAAGCAAACTTAAAAGTGGATAATCATGCCTTTCACTTGTAGTTCAGATACAGTGTTGCTATTTTTCTTTCAGAAAAAAAGTCAAAAGGATTGAATTAAGGAAAGTAAGATAATTATTTTAATTGTAAATACTGATTTCTACATCAAAGACTCCATTTCTGCTTTTAATAGTGAGTAAAGAATGTTTTGAGGATTTAATATCTTTTTCCTAAGCCTGTGGTTTTTTAACTCCAGCACCAAAACTGATTCCGCTCGCTCAATATGTGGTCTTTCATCACACTGTTCACTTTGAGAAAAGTCTTTCCAACATTTCAGAAATTCTTTAATAGAAAAAATGCCTACAGTTGCAATAACTGTTTCTTCTGACCCATGGGGGTTCGTGTGTCTGCTAGCTGAGGAGCAAACATCTTTTTATGTGTTAAAAGGAAAGAATGACACATTCAAGCTGTGATACATTTTATTGCCTGAGACTTCATCATGTGCATTAGGCCTTGAAATTAAAGTTTCTTGTTAACTGAATGTGCTTCTACTAAGATTTGCCTCGATAAAAGCAAGAGTTATAGTGAAGACAAACTGCCTTTGTTTGTTTGCTTTGTTTTAGTAACATAGAGAGTTAAAAGTCACATATGTTCATTTTTTCAGCTAAGTCAAAAGCTGCTGTTTAATAAAACATTGACATGGCTTCATTGATAGTAGATCAACATGATAATTAATTTCTCCATGTTCTCTAAAGGACCTCCTTCAGGCTGGAGATGTGGGACAGAAAGCCTTGTATATCATCCTTTATGGCTTCTACTGGCTTCTAAGTTCCTTCTGGAACTTCTTGACTTCAATTTCACAGCATGACTTGTTTCTTCCTCATTAAGAATATGGGGAGTGGGAGCTGAAAAGTTCTGGGGCTGGATTTTTACAATATCTATGTCTGAATCAGCCAAGTTCTCAAGAGTCCTTTCATTAATTTCATTGATATGCTATCAGTGTGTTTTAAGGCCTGAGTTGATGGCCTGGGACTATAAAAGGACTTCAAAAATTCTTAATGATATCATTGTAGGTGCTGTTACTTTTATGAACATTTGAGTTATTAATTCATTTTTCATGACTATGAATCTATCTATCCCTAAATGAATATTGGTGCCATGTGTATTTGAGGCATTCAACAAAGGCCTTGTGAGGTGATGTTTTTTAAATTAAAAATTGCCTTTGATTTTTATAAATACCTGAGATGAAGAAGGTAAAAAAACCCAGAAATTTTAAAAAATTATATAAAATTTTCCATCTTGGAGAAAATTGTCTACAAATTTTGCATTAAAGCAAAGTAACTTTTTTCTCATGCTGTAGTTTTGAATTGCTTTAAACCACATAGTAGTTTAAAAAGGAATAGCATTAAGGCAGAGAGGACCACATCGAGTACATTTAGCTAAATAAATTCTCTATCCCTAGTGATTTGATGGAACACCAAGATTTTCTGTTGCCACCCTTTTTTTTTTTATTTCTAGATTTATGCACACACATACTTGCACAGCATGTATGTAAATATATATATAATCAGCATTGACAACCAGGGCGTTTGTTTGAGACACACATGTGGAATTATTAATCCTGTTTGTTCTCAGTCTGAAGTCTCTAATGTCCTACACAGGGAAGGTACATTATGTAAACCTCAAAGTGAAATTGGTGTCTCTTAATCACAAAATCAAATAGGGGAGAATGTCCAAAAAAGGTGTTAGTAGCTAATAAAGAGAGGAAATGGTGTATGTATAACAGTGCCCATAGTAATAAAATAGAACTTCCTTGCTTTAAATTATTCTAACAAGACTAGATAATTTCCTTACTTATACCTTGCTAGACATTTATTCAGAATGAGACAAACAAGTAATCATTCAGAATTATACCTATAGACTAATAGCGTTCAAGAACTCTCTGGTTAATTTTTTGGTTGGCAAATTGGGAAGTTGTAGAGATGTACCATGAAACTACTGAAAATAAATAAATTATGCTGGCTCAGTTGACACTAAAACGTGGAATGAAACTGTGCATGACTTAGAAAGCTACCTTAAGGAATCGCCCTCTTTTTGTTACATACTGAAGTCATTTTGAGTTGTAATTTCCCAGGAAGTTCCTGGTGCCATGCAGCTGTTGATACTTGAAATAGTTGTAGTGGAACCTGGGTATTTCCATTCTCCTGCTTTTGGAGAACACGCAAGTAACTGTTACAAAGTTCATAGTCCAGTGTCAGAGCTGCCATGTAGAGAGGGCTTTATATTGCTTCTGCTGTGACTAGAGCTGGAGTGGAGTAATAAAGCTGGTTTTCTGTTTCATCTGGCTCTGATGCCCCATGGTTTAGGGTCAAGACCCTTAATCAATTCTCTGGGAGTCCTGTGTATCTGATTTCACACTGCCCTGAGCCCTTCCATAGAGAATTCTTACAATCTCTTGCTTACTTCCATTACCAATAAGAATTTTTGTTGGCACCCTGCAAAATTAGATCAGGAGAACTGAAAGCAAATCAGGCAAATTTTGGTGCATTTTAGGTAATCAGTGTTGTACTTCAGTCAACATTTTGTAGGCACACTGAAAAATCTAGTCTGAAGAGCAGTAAGACAATGCTGTTTATTTTAGCAACTCAGCCAGAACAAAACAACAGTCTTTAAAAAAGATATGGCAAAAAATTAAAATATGCCTATTACCCATACATTGGAGATAAGCCTAAACCTTCATGATAGTTTGACTCCAAATTTAGCAAAAAAAATCTTTCCAAAGAAGTTTGAAGACTGATGGTCTGTGATGAGACTGAGTATGGGAAAACTCAAAAAAGAGAGAAAAAAAAAAAAAAGAAAAATCTCAAATGCAGACTTATCAATAACTTTCAAGATGACATATTGTACTGTATCAGATGTCTCTGATATATTGAACTTTTTTTCACATCTGGTTATGGAGGACAATCTGCTTTGTAATGGTGACCTTTAGTCCTCGTGTCCCTGCCTGCACAGGTATCACAGTCTGTAGTTGTGATTTCAAACTGTTTCCAGTTCCTTTCTAGTCTTTCCAGAATTTCCATAATTTTCTGCTTTGGTGGAACATAGTATAACAGGGGTAGAGTCAACGTCCTTTACACGATGCTAAAGCAATTGTACAACAAAGTTGTTGGGCAAGTCACAAATTTGGCAATTGTAAGTCTGTCACACAGGTGGAATTCGTGGAAGCAGTGTTGATGGGGAATCAGATTATAGCAGAAGCACTTGACTGGGAACTGCTGTGGGGAATGTTGTGTATTGAATGCATGTGAAATTCTTAGTGGGTCCATATTCCTGGTAAGGTTCTTATGAAGATCTTGATCTAGAAAGACATGAACTTTATTACTGTTTGGCCCCTTGGTGTAAATGCACGACTAAACCCACCACGTCATCCTGGCTACAGATCATGGTGCTCTTACCCAGGCTTACTCATTCTCCACATCTTTACTATTATTCATGCCATTTTCCTACACACAGTGTGTAGGCCCCCATCCTTAATGTGGTCTTCTGAGAGCATTCTGGCTTTTGCCAATCAGATATTAATTTCATTTATCCAACATGGTTTTAAAAGTTATTTTCTAGTCAAATATTATTCAGGAAATTTTCCTGTGATACAGTCTTGTAACATTGGTTGTGATGGAACAAACACAGCAGTAAAGCTAGTGCCCGAGGCCTTAGAAAATTTATTAAGGTTTGTATCGAATTTTACAAGAAGAATAAATGTTTCAGATAAAATCCCAAGGACAAGGCAAACAGTATTTTAATACAAAAACAGGTTCTAAGTTCTACAGAAAACCTTCATATTTGAAAGCTCTTATTACCAAACAAAATGGGCATTCTTACTATCTAGTCATATATTGCAGGTCTGTTCGCTTTTCTTTGCACAGGCATTGTGTGAGAACTGAGGTGATGAAATCTATCTGGAATCTAATTTAGTAAGGTCAGCCTTATCAAAGGTTTGGTGCCTCTGTCAGATTAGCTGGGTTCTGTGGCTTGGCTCTGTTTGTAGAGTGGGAATGATGCTACCAGGTGGCAGCACATGCCGTGGAAGGCTGAGGCAGCTGACACTGAGTGTGCTCTGGGTGCCCACCCCTGCACAGCCCTCCTGGCTGCTGCTGTGACTGCGAGTGCTGTTCTGCATCAGAACATTATCTGCTCCTCATTGCAACGTTGTTCTGTGAATAGCCCTGGCATCCCTTGCCTGTGCATCAGGCTGCTCACATGCCTCACCAAGACAGAGCACTGAAATTCCATAGAGAGGAGCTTTTCATTCCCTCTGCCAGCACCATCCAGAGGCTGAAAAAAGTTATCTCGAAAAATGACTGACGCTTTTCTTTGCAAAATTTTGCATAAATTCCCCTCAGCAGAAACATCTTTCCAAAACCAAGAGATTTAAAACATTCGCTCTGATATTGTTTTGGCAGTTAATGAGATCTGAGGTTTTAATGAATTTGAACTCAAACAAATTGATATTGTCACTTTTAGAAGTATAAAGAAAAACAAAGTAATGAATAAAAAGATTATTAAGGAATTATTTTACATTATTATATCCTCATTGTTTTGGATATGACTCCCTTTTCCCTCTCCTTCATTTCTGGCTGAATAATATTATGCAAGTCTAGAGGTCTTGTAGAGTGAATACAAAAACCAAGTTTAGCTAAACTGATGATGCCACAATTCCACTGTCTCAGGTATATAGCTGCCTTACAGCCTGAAGAAAAATAACACTGACTTGAAGAGTAGGCTAGAATTGGAGGGGTGTTTTTTTGTTTTTTAGGTAGGATGTATGCAAGGAATGTTTAACACATTCCAGTCTTATATGTATTATATGTATTAAATACCAAGGAAATGGCTTCTACCTTTACCTTTTCACCACACAATTTATGCAGGATAGAATTCACCAGTTTATTCTAGTTGCCTCTATGTAAAACTGAACAGATATTTTGGTTTATTATTTAAGATAACTTCTTGCAGAAGTTACTCCACTGAGAGAGTAGTGGTTATCTGCCTAGCTGGTCACTTCAGTGTATATATTCCATATGTACTTGTACATTCACTTTTACACAAGCAAAATTAAAGTCAACTGATACTGTCATCCTGCCTATAAGAAAATTTCCTCATTATTTGAAACTAAAGGGAAAATATATTTTGACAGAATAATCATCAGGGTAGAATTAGTGCAGATTGAAATACGTCTAGGAAAATTAAGTAAATCCACCTGACAAATACATTAATTTTTCTCCAATATGGTATTTGCTAGTATATGGTGAAGGAAATCAAGAAACCCATGGTAAAACAGGACCTTTCTCTCTTCTGGAAGAATTTGCTTGTAGAACAGGAATGTCTTGTATGACCAACTAGAGATAATAAAATTCAAAATACTTATGAAAATAGTTCTGCATGTCACACGTGTGAGCTTTCAGATACCATGTGTTCCTGTGTGTGCCCTGAAAGTTCATGTCACAGTTACACATAGGAATAAAAATGGAAGGGGGACTGGGATATTACTGTGATGCTCAATGGTAGTCTGCCCATGAGTTGATATAAATAGTTCACACACTGTTGTTATTTGCTATTCAGACTGTAATTCATTTTTCATCACAGCAAAAAAAAGAGAAATCCCTTTCCTTCCCCCCGCCCCAGAATATTTTAAAAAGTGGAGAGCTGGCCAAGTCTAGAGCACCCTCCTACAGTGAAGTCATGTAGGAATTTGTAATTTCATGCATCATCAGTGGACATCACTGCCACTTCAGAACAGAATATTTATGTGAAAGAACTTTGAATGGGGGAGTAAACGATATCCATTTAAAAGTGCCATGGTGGGCAAGGCGACTAGGCAGTTTTGGTGATATGATTTCTTGGAACACAGCATTTGAAAGAAAAAAACACCACAGCTACACAAAAATACCTTTATGAGAAAGCTTGGTGCAGTGTTCAGTTTTCATTTACTCATAGAACATGAGGATTAGAATTGAAAATTCAGATAAAACAAAATATAGTGGATCAAAACACTTACTTTTGTACTTTTATGATTATTTAAAATGATGACAGATTTCTTTTATGGGGTCCAGTTAATATCCTTTGTAATGAAATATGAGTGGCAAGTCACTCATCACAATTTTCTCTCTCTTCCTGCCCTTCACTTTGTTTTGCTCAAATACCTACAAAGACTTCAAGAGAATCCTTAGATCTGATCTACTGCCTTCAGTGCAGTGGAAACTGTGTGCTTCCTATGGATGTGTTTTGCATCACAGACCTTGGCAGTTGACTGAGTTTACCAGTTTCACTTTAAAATGCGTGGGTCAAGATATCCTTCCTTGTTGTGCACTACAAACTCTGAGAGCTGCACTTGATTTCTCTCTTCAGAACTCCCTGAATTAGACTTGCTAACAGGTTATTCATGTAGGCTTCATTTCCACACTGGAAACACAGTTTACAAACCATGAAACAGGTCACGCTGTAGCCTTTTCCTTCTTGATGCTTCCATTACTTTGGAAGATGATGTGTGGTTTGTGGTTTTCTCTCTCATTTTACTCTGCCATGAGATGTTGCAGGGAAGAAAAAGCCAACTCATGTGCTTCAGTTTCCTGAATTTTCTCTCTGTTTCAGGACTTGTGAGTGACTGGTAGTGCTGAGTATATGCATGCAGGGATAGCAGGCTATGCCTTACAAACAATAGTCCAAGTGTCCTGGAGGTGGAAGATTTCTGCTGCTTGGAGTCTTTTCAGGTGCTTGAGGACATCCCACCCCACCCCTCCCACCCCTCATTTCTGAGTGGCAATGCCACTACGGTGAGATAATCCAGTCTTCATCTCAGTATTTGCCCTTTGTCAGTGCTTCACCGTTTGTAAGTATTTTGTTTTGAGGTCTAATAGGAAGGTTATGTTATCTCATGTAGAAGCTGAGCAGTGTTGACAGAAACTGAGATTTTTTAATGTGGAAATACAAGCATTCACTTACAGAAGAAGGACTGTAGTTTCTTCAGTTTTATGAGCCTCACAGTAGAAAGTATGTTTTGTCTCTTTCCTTTTCTTCCTTCATGGTTTTATCTCTTTCTGAAATAACTTGTCTCAGCTGTAACAAAGGAATAGAGCTTTTATTGCATAAACTACTAGCATTTATTAATACAGGACAGCAAAAGTCTGATTAAGCTAGGGAAAGAGACCATATTGAGAATAAATATTGAAAGACTTGGAGGTGCATCGTTTAAAATCACTGTTGTAATCTGAGGAAGGGATAAATAGGTAATATTCACCTTCTAAATCCACAGTTCATTTGCACTTAGGCCGAGTCTGATTTCTAGACAACTGCCAGGCAGACGCCGTCCCTGGTTGTGTTTGTCAATCTCTAAAGGAGAAGGAAACGCGGCCAGGGGAAGGAAGCGTTCCTGGACGTGTGGGACAAGGCAGGACCGTGAAAGGTCCCACCCTGAGCAGTGTCCAGGAGTTGTTCTGTGTGAACGAGCCCCCAGCCCGGACCGGGAACTCATTCTCAGCAGATGGCACTCTTGAGCTGATCAGCTTGGCACAGCTGCTTCCACACCAGGTTTCTCTCCCCACCCCTCGTTTTTTAATGAATTATTTTCTTTTAATATCATGGTGATGTCTTCTGCCTGTGTCTCAAACTGCAAGTCATGACAAGGTGGTGTTGTACCACTTTAAATGCAGAGGGCAGCAAAAACCCTGTACAGGAACGAGGTTTTGCACTTTGTTCTTGCTGGAAGTCCATTTCCTTCTTCAACCACGACAAAACCTGTTCTGATTCTGAATAGTGTCTACTTGTATCATGTTTTTAAGGACTAAATTTGTTCCTTGGTTGCAAGAAATTGCATGCATATTGACAAAATATCTAATGGCACATCAAACAGCTATGGACAGCATTTAGGATCGTTCAGTCCTCCCAGCATTCTGACCTGTGCACCAGATGCAAAATTAATTCTGTGGGGGGATCCTTACAAAAGCTGGCCCCAGCCTTGTAGGGAATTGCCTACCAGGCATCCTATTGCTAATACTGCCAGTGCCATTCTGCAGAAGTATTAATGTGTCAAATACTTTTAAAAATAGGAATACTGTGGTTACTGCAGTTGCATTTTTTTAACTTCCCTGAACCTGTCAAACCAGTTTCCAATGGCTGAATGCTCGCATTTCACCCCTGCTGCTTCCCAGTCTTTGGATTGTCACTGATGTAAAACTGAACATAATGAAGGTCTAATCTGCTAAAATTATTTGTATTACAGCAAGGTTTGGGTTTAAAGGAGATAAAAATTCCTGATTCATTCTTGTATAGCTGCTGTCTGAATGATATTCTTCCGTTTAAATGCATGCTAATTCAGAGCTGTGTACTGTTTTTTGTTGTTTTTTTTTTTTTTACTTCAAAAGAACATCACCAATGACAGATGAATAAGAAGAATCAGGAATAACAACTAAGAATAAATACCTCTGCAAACCCTTCCTCAGTGTCGTTTGTAGGAGATATTCTACATTGACTCAAGAGGAAAAAGAAAGACAGACTGTTACTTTAAAATGCTCACAACTGGAATGTTAGTATTCTTAGCAGGTAAATAATTGCATCCTTCATACTTCCTCATTTATGTGTTAACAGTTGACAAGCAAAAATAGATTCAACAACAGAATTAAATGCATCTGTGTAACACACCAAGGGGTTATTTCCACTCTTTTTTTTATATTGATCAGATCCAATCTGGGATAAATTCTCCCATAACACATCACAACACAGATGTGTTCAAGTTATTCCAGGGCAGAATACGTTCTTTGCCTCAGTTTTTAATAGCATGAGCATTTGTTCTTGGATACCCAGCCCCCTGAGCTGGAAGACAGGGATGGAGAGCAGAATGAAGCCCTATGATCCAGGGGAAATGTTCAGCATTCTGCTGAACCACTTGGACACACGTACAAGTCTGTGGGGGCAGGTGAGATCTATCCGAGGGTACCGAGGGGGCTGGTGGAAGTGCTCACTGAGAGATTTTCTGCCATTTACCAGCAGTCCTGGCTAACCAGGGGAGCCCCAATTGGCTGGAAGTCAGGAAGTGTGATGCCCATCTACAAAAAGGGTTGGAAGGAGAATCGAGGGAACTACAGACCTGGCCTCAGCCTGACCCTAGTGCCAAGGAATATTGTGGAGAAGATTCTCTTGAGTGTCACCATGTGGCAGGACACCCAAGGGACCACACCCAGTTAACTTGGTTATAAGAAAGGCAGGTCCTGCTTGACCAGCCTGATCTACAACAAGGTGACATGTTTAGTGGATGAGAGAACGGCTGTGGATGCTGTCTACCTGGGCTTCAGTAAGGCTTTTGACACTGTTTCCTACAGCATTTTCCTGGACAAACTGGCCACTTGTGGCTTGATTATGTTCTAACACCCAATCGAAATCTTCTGTTCTGCAACTTGGGGTCATTTCCTCTTATTCTGTCACTTGATACTTTGGAGAAGACACTGGTTCCCACCTTACCACAAATCCCTTTCAAGAAGTTGTAGAGAGCAATAAGGTGCCCCCCTGAATCACCTTATCTCCAGGTTAAACACACCCAGCTCCCTCAGCTGCTCCTCACAGCTCATGACCTTTAACCAACTTCATTGCTCTTCTCTACACCTGTTCCAGCTCCTCAAAGTTGTTGTTGTAGTGAGGGGCCCAAATCTGAGCACTGTACTCAAGGTGTGGCCTCATCAGTCCCAAGAACAGGGGGACGATCCCTGTCCTATTCCTCCTGGCCACACTATTGCTGATACAGGCCACGTGCCATTGTGCTTTGTTGTGGCTAGGTGAGGGTTAGTCTCCTACCAGGTATCAAGGGACAGGGTGAGAGGAAATGCCCTCAAGCTGCATGAGAGAAAGTTTAGATTGGATAACAGAAAAAATTCCTTCACTGAAAGAGTGACCAAGTACTAGAACAGGCTGCCAAGGGAAGGAATTGTGTCCCCAGCCCTTGAGGTATTTAGAAGACATGTAGATGTGGTACTTAAGGACACGGTTCAGTGGTGGATGTGGCAGTGCTGGGTTAATGGTTGGATTCAAGGATCTTCAAGGTCTTTTTCAATGTAAACAATTCCATGGTTCTCTATATTGGGATGTCTTAGTCATTATTTTTAATACCGTAAAAACCAATCAGCTATATTCCTATACACAATTATATGGAGTAAGAACACATTGTACACTCTCTGTTCAGTTTTCTCAACTTTATACAGGCAAGTAAGAAGTGACAAGTGACTGAGGCATGATCCATGCAATTCTGTGGTCTGTCCTTAGGTGATTGAAAACTTGGGTGTGGCCATGATACATTAAAAATGTATTATGAATAGTTAGAATAACTGTCTGCTTTAAGCAAGGATCTTGATATTTTTTTCAGAAACCATCCAGAAATCAGTTTCTGTCTAGGTTTTACACTTCATGAAAAAGAGTGTATTTCTTTACTCATCACTTCTGAGACACTAGCATCTTTCCAGGCAGGTATTCCATCTAACTGGAGATTCAAAGGGCATTTTAGAGCAGATGTTTCTGCAACATCTGATATGACTCATCATGGGTGAGATGCTACTAGAATACCAGAGTTTATCCTCTCTTAAGACCAATAAGAAATAATCAAACTGCAGGGAGACGGTGCCCAGAGGTATGAAACATGACATGTTTCAGGGATGTGTCTCCAAACCTTTGTTGCTCAGAGGACATGTGATGCCTCTAGACAAAATTGTTTCCCAACACAGCATAGAACAACATCAGCACTCTCATAATGCACAGCTGTGTATCTTGTACCCTGTGGAGCTTAGTCTCTGCTCTGGAGAATTGCTTACATGACATTGCCATCTGGATGCATGCAAATTATTTTGTTCTTAGTTTTATAAAAACATTGGCCTTGCTGCTGAGGGGAGGTCATTCAGGGTGTCTTTATCTACATGTACATAAACACATCTTCCCTACCCAGACAAGCTTACTGTGTATAGTTGCAAGGACATAAGAATTTTGTGGTGCTATATGCATGAAAAGAATGTGGTTTGCTTACTTTATTCTACTAGTGCAGACTGTCATTGCAGCAAGCCTCTTCTAGTTGTCTTTCACTTGATGCAAACGACATCTGATCTGTGGCAAGCCCAGGTTGCTGGGTGTGGGATGAAAGTATTTCAAACTGTATGTTTTGATCATCCTGTGCTCTTACTTTTCTCCTGCTGACCTTGCAATTGCAAGACATCCTTCTTGTAAGCATAGTGCTTGATTAATCGCAATTCCCCTTCAGTCAGGCTTCCAGCAGAGTGGCTGCCCTGCTTATGCTTCTTCAGGGCTCAGGGCTGTATTTGCTCTCTGGTTTTGGGGAGTCCTGGGAAGATAACACCTTTTGTGTCATCTTTATTTTGGCCGCAAGTGAATTACCAAACGGACTGTAAAAAGTATAAATAAAGAATACAATTTGTTTTGAATTATAGTCCATTTGTTTTGTCAGTTGGTTTATTTTTTGGAGAAGGGTGACTGACTTAATCTTTTTTTAAGAAATGTCATTAATGAAGTAATGTGCTAGTACATTTGTATGCGTGATGCTTCAGGAATATGGCAGGTTGTGTGTGCATGCTGAGATGTTTGCCAGCCTCAGAAAAGAAATTGTGTTTTCTTAGAATTGTGCTTAGAATAAATGCTCTTAGAAAAAGAGAGGATGAAGAATAATATTTCTCAGGTTGCTGTCATGCTTCAGTCATTTTAACGTCTATACTTCATGCACTGTGCATGAAATCTATGTCCCTGCTGGTTCCCCTGGTTCATAGTACTTAACTAGTGAGGTCTGCTTAAACATTAAGGGATTTCACCCTGGACTCAAATTAAGGTTTAAATTCTTGAAACTCTGGCACCAACATGTGACAGGTTATTAAGCTGAGATCAGCTATGCTTCTTTATTTAAAAACATTAAGTAAGTGAGGTGATGGATTTGGGGCACTCATGTGACCTTTTAGAGGCTGGAACACTGAAACCTTCTTGCTATTTTAGTTTCTAGAATACAGAACAAAATAAATATGTACAAAAAGATAGTTGATGTTGGTTTTTAATCTCTCATAATTTTCTGGATTATTTCAACAGTCCAAGAAATGATGGTGTTTATATATGGTATTAAGTTTTCTCCTTGTTCTACAGGAAATAAATAAACCATCCAAGTGGTGTTCTTCATGCATGTTAGTTCTCTTTAGTAGCACCACATTTCTGCTCAATAAAACCCAGTTCTCACTTGTTTTTGTAGAAACCTACTAAATTCTGTTTTGGCCAGAAACTATGAAAAAGGAAATGATATAAGCAGAGGTTTAAGTAGGAAAGATTCCTTTGGCAGCCTCATGACAAAACATTTCCTTCGTTTCTCCCAGTCCCTGACATATTAACATGTTGACTTTTGTAAAACATGACTGCCAAGAGTATTTTATGATGCTGAGGAGAAATTATTGGAGATTACGAAGAGCTTTCAACTTCTGCATTTTGTATCGGTAATCACCTAAATTACTGTCCCTGATCAGAAAAATTATTTAATCAATTTATTAGTTGTGGATGGTGAGTATTAAAACTCCACGAGTCTTTCTATTTCCTCTAAAGTAGTGTGTTGTACAAGAAACACAGATGTCAGGGTGGATAAACAAAAATAAGCTTTCAAGAAAAAGCTGTGGAAAGATGTTTAAGGGAGTCCTTGGCTGTTTACAGTGGATATTGGTGAGAAGGGAAGGACTTTCATCTCTCTTCGCCACAGATAAGAGTGATACTGAAATTCTCTGTGAAGTTGCAGTACTCATGCTCTTCAAAAGAAGGTTGAAAATCTGACAGTGCAAAAAAGAAAAAAAATTGCTGTGTAGATGAATTGTAGTCTATTATTTATAGAGAGACAAAAGAGGTCAGCCTAGTTAGTTGACCACCAGGCAAGATGTTTCCATCAGTTAGCTTTTTTTTGTATAATTGAGAAAATTATATATTTCCATCTGACCCTAATGATCAGTGACTTTATATAGCCCACACTCATTTCAGCCTACACTGTAATTCAGTAAACTTAAAATATCATGGGTTGAGATTTGGAGGGAATGATTACTGCCTTCCTGGTTTTTTGTGCATGGAAACTGAAGCAAGGTTTCTGTGTCTCAGTCAGAGGACAATGACAGACACTGTTTATTAGTCTGAAGATAATACAGGGTCATCAGACTGCCATGCCAGCAGATATGAAAATATGAAGAACAAGAATGCACACTTATTTAGCATTTTAACACGATAAAATATTTCTTTTTACATGACTGTCTTCTCCAGTGACTAACAGCACTGTATAATAAATCACCTAAATTATATCTAGAGTGTCTCACCGTTCTATGACTGCTGCAATAAAGGTGTTTTGTATGCTCTGATTGCTTTCCTCTATGCTCCTTTCACTTGGAAGACACTGAACCTCTTCCACAAACAAATATCCAAACTGGGCTGTGTTTCACAGACTGCACAGTAGATAATGCCTTTAAAAGAGTGGGGTCAGAAGAGAGAAACTGAGTAAAAAAGTCAATAGTGAATAGCATCTAAATATTTTGTCTCATCAAGAATAAAGCAGTTATAATCTGAACAACAGCTGGGGCTTCTTATGATGATTTCTTTCCTTTCTTTCTTTGAATTCTAGACCAGCATGCAAGGTGAAAGCTTAACTACAGTGCTTTACTTCAGAGATGCTCATAGGCAGTGGAGCGTGCCAGACTTTATTGGAATTTGAAAGTGCAGTCAATGGCATTTTCTGCTGTTCTGATCCTCATCCTATTCAAACAGTAAATTTACTATCTAATCACAAGTTGCATTGTCAGTCTAAACAGAGTAATGCAAGGCTTCGAGGCATAAGGTAATCCAACAAGAATGACAGCTAGTGGAATTACTCTTGTGTTTGCTTTTTCATTATGAAGGAAGCCTTTGAACTTTCAAAATTAGTGGCCTTATATTCTTTGGGCTTCCCAGGTGTGTGAGTCCAAGTCATACATGGTAATCAGACAGCTGGTCAATTACTACATTCTAAGGCTAAATAGTGCAATTGGACACTGATGGAAAGCAAAATGAAATATTATGAGCACCCTGTAATTGCTTCATCAGAGGCAATAGGGCTTCCACTACGGGCACTTGCACACAAAGACTCTGTAATTCACCCAGGAAAAGAGTTCATGGTCCATGACCCAGCCTATATTCCCTACTCAGTGATGCCCATTGTAACATTTTGTATCTTCTCTGCTCAAATTAGGACCGGCAAAGAAACTTAATAGCCCTGGAGAATCAGGCCGATGGTGTTGCTGCGAAGTCATTACTGACCTTTCAATTTTGTGCATTATGCACCCTCAGGGACCCCCTCAGGTTAATGGCATTTTAGAATAACATCAATATTTTGACATGACAGCCTTGCAAGGACTGTAATACAGACTTAAGTCAGGTTTTACAAACAATTCATGTACAGGGGTATGCTTAGTCTTGGAGGCCACATACTATTCTGCATTTTATTCCCTTTGCATGGTTGGTCTCAAGTTTAATGTCACTGAAGTAACTTATAAAGTGCACTTCTAATGATTCATGTAAATATTTAGAGGAAACAGTAAACACAATAGGTAAGACCTAATTTTGCTGAAAAATGTGACTTGGTACTTAATCCATTTCTCCCTCATACCAATACGTGTGATCTGATATTGGTTACTCAGGGTAAGATGTACTTATCTAGATGTTGAATAAGGTGGCCTAACATACTAGGCACCTGAAATTATAGTAATCTAGAAGTTTATTCAGTTAACTTGAATTAGGAATTTGACATTGTTTTCCTATTTCTGACACACCCTTGCCTGGTAACTTCACTTAAATCACTTAATCTTGTATGGTATTTTTGTATTAGAGATATAGTAATTTCGTCAGGAAGAAATGAACTAGAAATGAATTTTTTCACATGCCTTGTGCATTTGTCCTGATGGGGTTTTTTTTATGTATACCCCAAAAATGCACATTTTAGAGGATTGGTGGTCTCCCTTCTTGAGGGTACAAGTTTCCCTAGCAGAATGCCATGCAGAAGTGGCTGTCAGAACCACTGCAAAAACTACCAAGTCAGAGTATCCAACACTGCAAGAACAAGACACAGTTGGTTCAACAATTAAGCTTCCAGGACCAAGTTTCTCTGTGGTTCCATCTCAACCCCAACACATTTAGGGAGATTTTACTTCCAATGTTTATGCTACACCTGCCCTGAGATGTCAGAAGAATTTGTGTTCTAGGGCAGTTCATCTGGCAGTTCTCACCCAGAAACAGACTCCTGGAAACCAAACACCAGTGGTTCCACTGTCAGGTCTGCCTGCCTCCAGCCCTCGAGAAGGGCCTTGCTTTTCTGCTCCTGTTAAGCTGAGCTGAGTGAAGTTTTAGGCTCATTACAGCTGCTGGATGCAGCAGCATCAGTCACCAGCAAGCTTGGCTCTGGAGAGATTTTTCTGCTTCCACCCTGAGCTCAGCCTTTTTCTCCCCATTTCTTAGTCTCTTATCCACGGGGTAGCTACATTCAGTGTCATCTTCAAGTTTCTTTCCAACAATATTTTTTTTTTATTTAATCGGAGCTCTGTGAAACAATACAGAAAAAAAACCCCTGTGAATTATTGGGGAATATAATTAGATATATTTAGGATGTTAATGCAATACAGATCTAGTGTTATTTGAGCCCTTACTGGCCTGAATTTTAGAAAATTACATAGCAAACTAAGGCAATTTTTTAAAGAGCCCATTAACTTTTAATGCAATGACAGGTTTCTTTCTCTTATGTGAAATAAATTATGGCTTTAACAAAGGCTGACACATCCTACAAGACTAATGTTTGCATGACAAGGATCAGGAAAAATAACAAAAATAAACATCACTGGAAAACTGATTCATGAGGCTTGTTTTTTAATTTACCCAAATTGTATTAGTCTGGACCTTTTACTCAAAAGCTATTACTTCAGTCTGTTACCCTAAAGGAAACTGGAGAGAAGGACAAATATTTTAGTACCAGGCTATAATCATTTATATTGATGTGCTTAAGTACATCCACAAGGTTTTGATTTATTTGATAGAAAAATAAACTCATTATCTAGAAAGAAGGGTCTAGTGTTTAAATCCAAAGATATGGTTTTATACTCTTCATAATTGGTTCGGTGGCACTTCAAAGATATAACCCATCCAATAGAGAAATGACATGAAAGATCTAAATTTTACCAAAAAAAAGCCAAGCAATCTATGTTTTTTTCATTTAGAAGAATAACATCTAACAGTATAAATCACTTCATATTTTTATTTTTTCTCTCTGAATTCCTCTTAATTTTAAAAACTAAATGCAATTTGAAATAATTTTCCTTTGTGCCATTAATGCTTAAATCCCCAAAATTTCAAGAAGAATATGACTAATATTTGTCCAGTTTACTGTTATAATGCTTTGAACAAATTTTATTCAAGGTTCTTGGAGAGTTTGTGCTGAAAAAATCAACTTTGTTGTCCGTCCCTTGGAAGCAAAGTTCATCTAGATACATTTTTTCAAGTGGGTTTTATTGATGACTGAAGCTACAAAATGGAAGTTATTATGACTTTTAACATGCTTTTTTTCCACTGAAAAGTTAAAAAATAATGAGTTTTACATATTTTTTACAAGATGGTATGAAGTTTATTGTACACAATATCATTGCATTGTAAGAACAGTGTTTGGGAAAACAGACATCTTCCTAGTGACTGCTGTTCTCCATGACCTTTGTCTCTGGTAGTCAACCACAGCTTCTCCTTAGACTAAAGAGAAGGATTTGTCACAAGAGCTATAGATTTGTCTCAAATTTGTGATTTCTTGACTTACTTATAAAGTGAGGTGCAGAGTTTTAAATGATTACACAAAGATGTTCTAGTGCTAGTAATATACCAGTGTGGAAGGCAGAATTTGTTTTCATAACAGATAATGCTGAGTGACAGCTGAAGTAACTTAGAAAAAATACACAAATATTGTTCTCCTTCATTAGAATACTGTGACAGGATCCAGACATTAACTCATTAACTTTTTTGGGATTTTTTTGGTGGTGGTGTTGTGGTGGTTTTTATTCATCTAATAATAGCATCAATTACATGAATATAAAACTACCTTGAGTATATGTGGGAAGTGTCCTCAAAAGTTCCTGGTTGCTTTGCTGTCATTGAATCAGTTTTATGTGATATCTGATATAGGAGAAGCAAAGAAACCGTGCAGTTTTTCATAGCCTAGAACAAGTCATGTTAAGGGCTGGATTCTTCCTGTTAGGCACTCTTTAGCTTTCCTGTCACTGTGTCAGATTCCTAGAGATTGATTCTATTCCCATACTCCAGTGGCTTAAGGTTCGAAATAACTCCTTTAACTGGTCACAGAATATTAAAGTTTCTCACTGTAATATCCTGCCCGACGCCATTTAAGCAACCAAACTTCTAATGTGTGACAAACTGACCACCTGCCAGTTCTCTTTGCTTTGTAGTGCAGTACATAATGTGCCACATTGACAGGTTTCAATGCCTTTCTCCAAAGGTTTTTGCCCTTTTTACTGTAGCAAGAAGGGACATGCTTTGAAGGCTCATCCTTCTCTAAGTGTGTTCTGTAGGAATGGAAGTTCAGCAATGCCAGCCTCTAAATAGGGTGATGACTCATGTTAATTATTTATAGATTAATTGTGTGGAAAAGAAGATGATATCACTGGTTAAAAAGCTGTATTTCACAACCTCCCATCCTACTCAGACTAAGTGGCAGTCACATTTGCAAAGTAGAGCCATTGGACTGAATGGTATAAAAAGTCTCTCTTCATAATTAGTACTTTTTGCTTTTAGAGAAGGATACCAAAAAACTGACAGCTAGACTGAAAAAAAAAAAAAAAAAGCTCAAGGAGTGTAGGAATATGATGACAGTTGGTAAAATTTCAAGATTTAGTAATGTGTTTTCACCTGTCCAGGTGCTATCTGCTTCTCCTTCTCTTTACTGGTGTAAATCAGATACTTAAGTAATAGAAGACCAGACCAACTGTTTTCTATGGAATCACTGTAGTAATTTCAACACTATCCAACTCTTCAGGTATTCAAGGAAATACAATGCAGAGTTCCACTGCAGTTACTGATAACCTGTCAAGAATCATAAATGTCCACCTTTATATCATTAAAAAGGGATTTTCTTATCTTCAAGTGTCACCAATACTCTTGCAGGGCAGTAGCTCTAGAAGACCATTAACACCTGTATTTAACTTGTGTAGGATGATTTGAAGAAAACATTTATTTATACTGCATAGCTGTGAAATCATTTGATTGTTTGCTGCTAACACATGAACAATTATTGCTACCCTGTAGCACTAGTGAAAGCAAATATTTCACAAGAAAAGAAAAAAAAAAACCAAACCTGAAAGAACCTTACACAGCTTTGTATTTCTCAGTTTCAAGAACAAAAAGTGCTATATTAACTTCCTTGAAGCCAGAGTGCATAGTCTATGTTATATGTCTTTGTTAAGGGATTGAGGAGCAATAACTCACCTCTTTATTTCTGTGTGACAGCTAGCAATATTTATGGTATATCTGCAGAGCTGCTGCTGTTCCCCTAGATAAATCATAGTAGGCCCAAACATTCGAAGTATTTTTAAACAAAAAAATACATCTCCATTTCTATTTATTTTGTTCATATTTTAAAATCTTTTCATATTCTAGAGAGTTCTTCATCACCCTGAAGCCTAGCTTTATTTTTTTTTAATTGACATTATCATATACTTCAAAGATAAAGTACTTTCAAGGCAAACAAACCATTGCAGGATCTGGATAAGGGTGTGACAGTCACACAAGAATGGAGGAGAGACTGGACAAAACCAGGCACTCCTCTCTGACATCAAGTAAAGCAGGCACCAGGGAAAGTCATGTTGCATTAGATCTGTACAGTATCACCCTTCAAGGGCAAGGAGGCAGGCCCTGACTGTCACTGTTCATTTCTCAGTTTCTTCTCAAAATGCTGAGTCCACACAGAGGATGTGCAGAAAATGAAGCAGCAGCTCAGTCTGTTCCATCATAGCTTCAGAGAGCTATGAAAATAATCTTACTTGAAAAGTAACCATTTTGTTGGGGAAGGAGAGAAAGAGGTGGCACACTTACATGTGTGACAAAGTGAGAAAAAAAGTAGGTTTTGGAGAAACCTTTTACACTTCTCATTGAAGTTTGAAACATTTCCAGTGCTCTGTGGCATTGCTGTGCATGTTTGCCAGACAAAAAAGTCAGAAACTTACAGAACTGGCACAGATTTGATTATTTGCCTTTTTAATGCATGGGTGTTTATGAGAGCACTTCTTTTGTTGGGAAGGAACTGCAGAAACTGAATGTTTTCTTTAACCTGTCAGTACTTGTTTTGTGAAAGGTGTTCTTAGCAACTATTTTTTTCTCCGCAGGACTGACAATAAAGCAGGTTTCTAGGGCCCAGATCCTGCTGGTTTTTTCTGTCCCTGTTTCTTTGGAGATATGCTAATTTCTCTAGGCCAGGATATATCCATGGCTAGCCCTAGATTCAGATTTTTCAAATTATGCAGGACTTATTTTTATTTATATTATAGATCTTTAAAAAATATAATATTGAGCTGTTTGGTTTTTTTCATTTTTCTGCAACTTTTTCCCAGAGTATTCAGATTTTAAGCTCACTTTCTGTCCCACCTCAGCCTCCTGAGAATAACTGTTTCTGAATTAATTCAGCTGGAAAAAGCCCCAAACCAAATTATTTTTGCTGTGGAGTTGCATCCAGCAAACTATGAGGGATTAATTTCAGGTTACTTGCCAAGATGTTCTTACCTGGGAGTTGATTTAATCTCCCAGTAATTGTATTCTCTGTGTACTGCCTCCCAAAAGTTGGTTCTCTGAGCAGTTAATTTCTGCTGTTACTGTGCACTGCCTATGAAGTGTCTGACTCCTGACCTGGCTTTTTTGCTGGGGCTTATGAGCTGCCCTTGTGCAGAGCCCGTGGTGGATGGAGCTGCTGCCTGCAGTGCCTGGCAGGGCTGGCTGTGTCCCCTGGGCTCCTGGGGCAGCTGGTACCCGGTGCTTGCTGTGGAGAGCGTGTGTGAAGTGGGTAAGAGTGGAGAGATGCCCAGGAGAGCCTGGGAGCGTGGAGTGCCGCAGTGAGAGCTTTGGATGTAGGTGGGGAGAACGCAATTAGAGCCTTTGAACTGCTTTGCCTAACAAGCTGCTCCATTTAGGAGGTTGGTAAGTGGGTTCCTACCTTCCATCAGACTCTCACGAGTGAATAGAAACCATTTCAGTGCCATGAGAGAGAGAGGTTTATATTGCCCTCAATACGTTTGGACACCTTGTGCTGCTAATTTGTGGATGCTGGTGAGAGCCAGGGAAAACAGCAGTGTAAGTTTTCTCAAGCTACTCAAAGGAAAGCAGAAGGGAATGAAAATAACAAAGTTGTGGACAGGAGGAGTGCATGAGGAACGTGATGTTTTAGTAAGAGCATGTTTACAGGAAGTGCTGCCTTCCTTGGACCAATGAGTTTATTCTATCCTTGGTTCAGTGACCCAGTCTGACACTTTGGCCTGAGCTGAGCTCCCTTTGTCACTACAGTGCCCAGAGTGGGTCACAGCCCAGGAACAGGAGGCCTTAGATGTGCTCCAGCTGTGGCTCCATGGCCATTTTGAAGGAGGCAAGGAGGAAGGAGAGGTCGTTTGCACTGGATAAAAAGGATTCATTACTTTGGGGAATCTGCGGGGCAAAAGACAAAAACGGTGAAAGTGCAACAACTTAAATATGGGGGAGGTTCCAGGGGAAGGTGCAAATTCTTAGCAAATTGGAGGAATTCTTGGGAGGGATAAAAGGTAGGGTTTACAAAGGCATTGTCCAATGAGGGAGGTGGGGGGAAAACTGGGTCACATGGACTAATGAGACATGGAATTTTAGGGGATTTCCAAAGAGGAACTCCAAGCAGGCTGGCACAAAGCAGGACTGACAGGTAGTTTAGGATAGATTGGTGGGAGGGTATAAATTTGGACTAAAACATTAGCTTAGGTAATAACAGAACATACCATCAACAAGAAGCACACTGCAACATCAGTCTATAAAAATGTGCCTACTCCTGCAATAAATCACTTCTTCTGCTTTCTGGATGAAGCCTGTGCATTGCTGGATTTTTTTGCCGCTCCCTAACCTTACAGCAACAGCTAATTTATGTTTATAGTGTAAATTTAAACACATACATTTATATAATTGTGTGCATACAACTTCAATGTTTGCCCATAATAAATTAAATCCTTTTCTAAGAATATGCTGAAATATGGATTCACACTAAAAGACTTCCTTCTTCTGAAGATGAAGCTATTGACAATGTTCTAAATGGAATTCTCTAATCTCCCAAAGCATTCTAAATTAAATTTTCTAAACTCCCTTTCAGTTGGCACATTTTTTTCCCATGTTAAAAGGCAAGTACCTTAACATTAGGACGAAAGGCTCATGCAGTATAGAATAATTGACCATGAGATAAAAATTAATATTTTTTAACAGAGATTAATAAATATCCCAAGTATGATTTGAGCTTTGGCATTGCTGATACACCTAGTGTTGAGCCCATGTCAAATAAAGCACTGTGTAACTGTACTGTAACTTTAACTTACAAAACCACTGTGCAGTGGGTTCCTAACTTATATTTAGGCACTTTGTCTACTAGCAATATCATCAAATAGAGGAGCAGGGCATAAGAATCATATACTGTGACAAAGAACTAAAGAAGGTAACAAGCATAACTTTCCTATGATTTAAAATACTGAGCACTTTGGAAATGAGTTGTCTGTGAAATGTTCAAAGGGTGGACTTGACATATGTAAACATGGAGAGACAAAGGAATTCGTCTCACATTTCGATCTTTCATTCATAAATTATAATTAAATTAATTATAATTACTAAAAACTGATTTTATTTGACCGGATAAAGTCTTGGACTAACATGATTTAAGATGGTTTTTACTTGGAAAGGTGAAATCAGTGATTATATCACATGCTGGGAGACTAGTGGATAGTCTTGCATTCTTCTGTGCCACAGTTTACTTGGAAACACCTTTCCTATCTTGAAACCATTATTGTCAACATTAGAGAAATCAGATAATACCTTGTGATGTGTTATCTCACCCTCACTAGTGGGAAAATACAGAGCAATACAAAAGTATTAGTATTCATTTTTGTATTAATTTTTAAAGTTTAAACATGAAGACCTGGGAGGAGAATCAAGTCTTTCTTAACTTACTTATGGCTGATCAAGAGGGCCAAGATTTAATTTGTAATGATGATGTATTTACACTACTTTAGATAAAATTTTACTGCATTCAGGGAAATGTTTGAATATTTGCTGGCTGAATCAGTCTCATGAGAGTTGGTTGAGAGAGGTATTAGTGGATTAGCTAAGTCTTTATTGGCCTTCAACTCAATACTAGCATTACTACAATGAGTTTAGTAGATTTATGAAGTCCCGACTCAATACTTAGGAGTCAAACAGGTGGAATGAATTTTAGAATTTTTCAGAAAACTCAGTGAAGGGAACAGTGCACTTAATTATGCCTGCTTTTACAGCCATGGGCCGTTCATATTATCAGCACTATATTAATCCATAGCTCAGAGTAGACAGAAAGATCTCTTCATAACAAGGGAGGGGATATGAGAGAGGTCCATGAAGTCTCAGATGGCTTCCTGCTTTCAGAGTATCACCAGCAAGAGGACTGTCATGGGCAAAGTGACTGTGAACAGGATTTTACTGTAGAAAAGGAATATTATCTTTCAGAAGTAGCACAGAATTAACATTATTAGTGTTTCATGGTAATAGTATTGCATTGTCAGTCATTGTTTTTTGTCATTGTTTTATTATACAATAAGTTCACATGTGTCACTTCTCATCTACTTTCTGATACACAAAGGAATACCATTCAAAATTTGCCATGTGTTTGGGCCATAAAAGATATCAAAAAACTTGAAATTTTGTTGCATTGTATAATTTCATTGCTTGTTTTCTTCCTGTATAAAATTCTAACATAACACTCGTGAAGAATTCGTAGAGTATGCATTCAGTAAAATTACATATTTATTTTAAAAGAAAAAGTCCTGTTTATGACTTAATTCTTTGATAAAGAAGTTGGATTTCAGAGAATGAAAAACAGTTGTAGTAAGAGCAGCTAATAACACACTTTTAATATATCTATATAAAGCTTTTTTTTTTTACCTCATTTTTACATTAGATTCCATATTTTGCTTCCACCACTTCTTCATGTCAGGAACTTTTTGTGCTTTCTTATTACTCTGTTTTGAGGTTTTGGAAACACCAGAAAACCCAGACCTTTAGAAGATCCAAAATACTGTCTGAAATGGGCTTCAGAAATACTGCATTGTGTTTGCATGCCTTCATACTTCACTCTTTTTTGCATCACTCAACTTCTGTTTATATGCAAGCATATTTCCCACTTTGGGTGTCCTAGCCTGTGCTGTAATCGATTTCACTCTGACAGTTGCCACACACTTTCATTTCATGTGATATGAATGACTTTCCCTCGGATCCACAAAAAATATGTTGAACTTCTTTTATATAGTGACATCACTCAAGGCTCAAGAGGGCAGAAGGTTTCCTGATTATTTACTATGCCTCTGGCTGAAATGTTGACTAGAAAATGTGCATATCGATCTGCTAAATGCTGGGAAATTGTATTTTTATGTGCTGTTAGTATGTAACCTTTTCACTGTTTTCCTGTGCCTTACATTCCTGATGTCTTTTTCAGGTGTCATTCTGAAAATGTCATAGATCAAACCTTTCAGTAAAGATGTAACATAGAACAAACCTGACTTTTTATGACCTTAAGACCTGATTTAGTTGAGCTGTATTATCTGTGTTTACAGAATATATCTTCCTAATATGCATAAAGCAGTATTTTTTTGTTTTGTGGGTTTTTTTTTTGTTTTTTTTTGTTTGTTTGGATTTTAATTTTTTTTTTAATTTTGCTTCCCTATGTTTGAACTTAACATAAAAATACTTCTACCCAGTAGAAAGAGCACTTCTTGCACAAAAATCAACGTTCTTCTTAAATAAGGAATCAGTGGCAATTTTGGGCCTGCCTTACTCCTGCAGGGAAATACCTTCCTCTACTCCCTTCCAGTTACATTTGCACTAGGAAAGCTTCACAGGAAGGAAAGAAGTTTGTAATTGGCTTGTGTATTCACATTTAACCAATTTACTCTGAAAACGCTTCCTCTCAGGATCCTGTTTTCAAATCAGCCAAATTGAATTTCAAACAAGCTCTTTTACCAACTGCATCAATAACAGATTAAGGAGAGCAGATTTTAGCAAACAGGATTATTCCTGTCAGTGATATGAACAGCACCACTGCAGCTTGTTTTGGTTTGATAAAATACTGGAGCTTTGACTGTAGATTCTAAGAGGAAAGCTTGGATAAAGAGGAAAAGCTATGTTTGGAGTGGGGCCCTGCAGTTAGTGTAGTTTAATTGGTTTAATTGATTTTTCCTCTTTTTTTACCATTGTAGCAAAATAATTGCAAAGCACATTCTAGATATTGTCCTTAGTTGTCATAACTGTCACTTCCCCCTATAAAAGTGCCATTGTAAACATAAACATCCACATTGCAAAACTAAAAAATAAATATTGTTTGTTATACTGTGCAGTATCTGTGAAAAGCAAGAATTGTTTTTACATTATTCATTTATTTAGAAAGTGCAGCTGGCCTGCTTCTACTTCTAAATCCTCTGACATGCCTTAAGAATGTCAAACTCCATTGTAAGAACTCTTATTGCAAAATTAATTCTTTATGCTTGCCTATGCAGACGCTTCTAAAGATGGTGACAAAAATGTCTCTTACCAAGCACAAATTACAAGGGAAGGCTTTTGAGTCCTTTTCCAGAACCAATCTATCACCAGGTTTTGCTTTGGAATACTTTAAAGTACACCACGGTGGTTGTCTTCCACCTGGAACCCAGGCTTTACACCTTAATCTGCTTCCTGGTCATGGCTCAGGAAGGGACTTGGTTCTACTGATGGAAGTTTCTGACAGTTAAAATGACCATTGGGAAATTGTGGTAGCCACTAACCCAGACTAAATCTTTCTATGGAAGCTAGAAACATCTTTGCAAGACATGATATATGTGCAGAAGCAAAAGCAGCCCATGGCTACTCTCCAGCTCCTCTACCCCACTACCAAAGCAGAGGGGTGTCATGGCATGATTCCAGGAGTGAGTGGTGTGATCCCTGCCCCAGGAAAAAAGGAAGTGGAGTTCCTAATGCTTCTCTCTGGCTGAAACTGTGCCCTTATAGTTTTCCCTGCCATCTGACCTTTATGTAGTTTGAGAGAGGTGCCCACTGTGATCACTGGGCATTCATAGATCACAGGTTACAGAGGTTTACTTTGAAACCTCCCTCAGCTCATTATCCAGAGTTGCCAGATTAACCAGATTCAACCTATCATACATAATTCAAAATTCTGATTAAGCCATGAAGAAATCTGTTAGTTCAATTCTTTGCATTGCAGTTTGCTGTTTAAAAACCCTTTGTCTGGGAGGAGTTGTGAGTTTTCTGTTTGAGACAGCCAAGGGAATGTAAAGCATTTTTTCCCCCAAGCAAATTCTACTCTACTAGTATTTGGGTGGAAATAATTAATTTGGATTTAATCACAGTAAATTTTGCCTATACAGCTATAACCATTATGGCAGTCAATTACAAAATCACTCAAGTATTTGTTACTGAAGGAATGTAGTATGGGGGAAGAGTATTAAACTAGTAATCCAAAATTAAATCAGCCAGCAGGAAGCAAAATAACCCAAAAACCCTCCTGAAAAAAACCCCTCTCAATTTTTCAAGAATTTATTATTTTCATTCTATCCCAAGTACTATCAAAAACTTTTCTAGACAACTCTTTTTCCCCAGAAATGTAAATGAAAAGGGCATCTCATTTGCAGATGAGCTGTGTCTCTGAATACATTAGTGAAAATATACAGCAGCCAAATCACCAAAGGAGCATGTATAATGAAGAGATTGTCATCAGGTTCTAGAGTGATATCTGTTTGTAAATTCATGTGTTGCAAGTTTTGAACAACGAAAAAAACCTCCATGTCAGTCAAACCCATGGTACCTGTTTGCTTTCAGATGTATTTTTGAGATCCACTGAGACCATAAAAGAACTTCCCACTTTGGTAGTCATTTCCCAGCCAGGTCAAAGAGGCAGACTTCACCAGGGTGACATGAGATTGAACGTGTTGGCATAACCTTTCATTTTACAAAATGTATAAATCTCTGTTCCCCCAGAGTATCCTACAGTTATGAATATACCAAACTTAACTGGTCCTGCTAACTCTGATCCTTCAGATGCCTTTTTTTATCCAAAAGGAAAAGAAAAATTACACACTCTGAACTGAATCAAAAAACAGGTCATAGACATCTGAGAAAGGGTGTAATTCAGTTATTTTCCTTTTAAATAATCAGATTTCTTTGTTGAGAAGGAGGAAAATAAATATTGCTGTTGATAATTAAGTGTTTAGCAAGAGAATGTGGCAAGTAGCATAAACAAAAACGGTGTTTTTTTGCATTCGTTTAATGTGCAAAAGAAAACCCAGATTCCAATTTATCGCACCATTTAGGAAGGGACACTCATTAGCTCAAAATCTGTAATTTTTTATTTTTATCCTAGAGTGGCAACGTGTCCCTACTAGTGGGGAAAGACCCTCTGCTCCCTTCTCAAGGTTGAGGTGCAGACACGAGGCTCAGTGCCACAGCTGCCCTGCCACAGCCCCAGGCACAGACTGAGCGCCCTGCCTCCAGGTCAGCGTGGCTGAACATTGCCACAGCCTACTGCCTGCTCTCCTCTGACATGTTTCTATCCAATCTGGGGACAAGTAAAGAGATTTGATCATTGGGTTGGGACCCCTGAAATGACAGCAGTCAGGTCTCAGTGTGCATGACATCCTAAAAGGTTTTATGTTCAGAATTCGAGGTTAGATAAGAATTTAGGTCTATCAAAGTATGCGTGGTATTATAAGGAAGTAGTGGCTTCCTTGTATCAACTTAATAATTGCTTACCACATCTGCAATACCATGTATGGTTTTCAGTGGTAAAGGTGTAGGTATGAAAAGCCTTTTGTTTCAAATTAATTATGAATGATATATAGAAAAAGCCAAAAGCATCACACTTCTTAATATTGCATTAAGATTTAAGAAGTTTATTGTTTATTTTCCTAGACTAAAGCAGATTATTTATCAAACCAGATATTTATATAAGAAACACAATTTGTGAGAAGGAAATGTTTATGTAGAGGAGGAAAGGCATTAAATAATTTTGAGGAGAATATTTGTAGCTGCAATGAGACTGATATACAGTGGAAATTCTCAGGGAGGTGTGATTTTCATTTACAGACCATAATTGAAAAAGTCTGTGGTGCTTTTGGTGGTAATACTTTGGAAAAAATGTGGAAGCGAATACAGGGGTTTTACAAATGGAATTTATGTTCACAGAATCAATGTATTACCTATATGTGAAAAAATCTTATTCCTTCCTTTCCTTTTACCTTGATGTGTATTGATAGAGCCCCAAGGCAGCAGAAGTATATTTCAAATTTGGGTAGCTGTGGCAGACAATGCAGTGAGCTGGTGCAAGGTGTCAGGATGATGAAGCAGCAATTCACAGTGCTTCATTTGCAGAGTAGGAAGAAAGGAGGAATGCTGGAATGAGCTATAAGTGGGGGCAAAGGATCCCTGTAGTCATAGATCATCAGCCAAATGCAATGTCATGGGATGAATACCACCCTGAGTCCTCAGCAGTATCACTTATGTGCTTATATCTGTCCTTTGTGACCTGTGGGAACATTCCACTACCTTCAGTAACCTTGCAAAAATCCCATTTAAATAGAAATTGCAGAAGGGACCACCAGGACACTAAGTTAATATATGTCTAAAAATCCGTATGTCATAGTAACTCTGATGCCATTATCAGGTGGCAAGCCTCATAGGGTTTAGGATGCTCCTGGAGATCATGTTGCTTTCCACTGCCATGATTATTATATACAAAACAGGAAGGAAGGGAGGTTTAATTTTTAGTTGCTTTCTCTGCCAGTAAGGACAAGTACAGGTCTTAACAGATTAGGTTTAAATCAGTTATTGTCCATTTTCTGGTGAAGACATGGAGTGAGTCAGTAGTTGATAATTTGAAGTGATCAAGTAGCAACTATTGTTTTTTCTCTGAGATATTGCTGAAGAGCTGAATACTGAATTGCAAATGAACTTGACTCTGTGTCTGTTGTTTTGAACTTTTTCAAAATCTGTTTTTATTGAGCAGCTTTGATATTATCTTTAGGAAAGGAATGTGATGAGATATTAATTTCCTTCCTTCCAATTTTCCACTGCTTTTTTTTTTTTTGCTTTGCAAAGCTAATCATAATCAGTCAAATGCAAGAGTTTTTTCATTCAAACTTCTTTTTTACATTACTTTATGATATTTTAACGTAGTACATTTTTGCACCTGATTCATAATTTTCTTCAGTAAAGATAGCAGGTTTTGGAAAAAGATTGAGTTTTCGGATGCATCATGTGCATCTCTCACTTTTTGATTTGAATGGTGAAGCAGCACCTGTAGCTGAAACTTCTGGGATATGTCATAAACTGCAAGGCATAGAATGGATTAGGACTAAGATCAGTGGTGTTTGAAATTTGCTGCACCTACTTTTAGCTATTATATAATTTAGATCTAAAATTATGTTCTGCCTGAATACTAAATACTCAGAGCAGTGGGATCTACAAAGTGTGGATAAAAGCCTCTGAAAAGTTTGTTGCTTACTCTGCCAGAAAAACAAACCAACAAATCCCAAATACCACCCCACCCCAGCCCTCTCCATTACTTAGAACTCCCCATTTTCGTTTCCAGAAGTGAGTACTGTAAAATTCAGTTCCTAAAAATATTGTGCTTGCTGTCTCTACTGCAGTCTTGGTCAAACTTGATTTTAACTCAACAGAATTTAGACTGCAAATTGTGTTGAAGGTCACACTAGGATGTGCTAGAATGAGAAAAAAAAAAATTCTGGGCTTTGTTTTCAAAACTTGCTTGGGTGAGTTTGACTGTGAATACTGCACGTTGTTTGAGCCTGTTGATACACTGCTGATGGAGCTCCCAGACTCAGGGAATCTCTAGGCTTCCTTCTCACAGCGCTGCATTGCACAGCTCTGAGAATAAATACTCGTGGATGGTGATTTGCAGCTGCTATTAGATAGATCTATTCTACACTACAGTTGCCATGCATTTCTAAACTACATTAGATTCACAATACCTGTTCTATTAATTTAATATTCGTCTTGGTCACTGTGTCTTCTGAAAGCTCTCCTGTAACAATAGGATCAGCCTAAACAGGACTGTGCTAATAGCTGAGCCTGAGCAATTGCACACAACAATTCTGGTTTCCAGGCCCCTCTCTCTGCTTTGTTTGAGGAAGGTAGACATGGGAGACATCTATGTGATCTGTCTTGGCCTTCACCCCTGACAGTTGTGTGAAAATTTGGTCAGTGTGAGAGATAATTCATGAAGAACACACTGGGTTTATCAAAGCTGTTATAATTAACTGTCCTGTCTTCAGTGATAATCGAATGTGGTATTTTGTGCTGTAATTGTAGGATTAAGTAGTAAGTTTCTGAATGTGTGGGGAAATTCTGATAGTAAATCTCATTTTGATTTCATGAGAATTTTATGAAAAGATGTAGTGTGAGAAGCAACTGTAACTGATGACTCGCCATAGATGGAATAATTTTCAGCTTTGAAAATACACTGTTTTAGTAGTAGTATGTATTAGTGCTATATAACTGCAATTGAAATAATAATCTGACTCCAGAAATGCTAGATATGTAATATAAAAAAAACAATGGACAGAATATGACAAATCTGGGAGTGGTGAATAAATAATCTGAAGGAAACTAGAAATAAATTCTATTAATTAAAAATAAGTAGTTCTATACATATTTGAAATTTTCATCCACTTAAATTTTTGTTGCAATAACAATTGCAAAAAGTGTAAGTCACATAATAGAAGAAAATCGATGTAGTAGCTCCTACTCCTCTGTCAGAAGCAGAATGCACTGAGCTGTTTGGGTATTTCTACAAGAAGCAAAAGTTGAAATATCACAGTCTTAGGGCCCAGAATATTGGGGTAAACCCAGACTAACCTCTGGGTTTCTGCAATACATCTGTAATTTGTGGTTATTCAGCAGCTGCCACAAAAATAGTTGCACTTTCACTATAGTCAGCTGGAGCAGGAGTGCAGGATTGCCACCTCAATGCAAGCTATCCTCACTTGAATCAGAGCCCTTGATATTTTCAAAAGCTAGGATTTAGCCAATTATCCCCATTACCCTTCTCCCTTGACTAGTTTTAACAGGTTCTGTGAACTGATTAATCTACTCAGTCATTAAATGAGGGAACCAACAGACTCATGGGCTGTTCTGGATTGAAGAGGACAGCTAAAGGGTACTACCTTTGGAGCTCAAGGTAAGCAAGTATTACTGCATCCTCCTCAGTGGTGGGGAAACTGAAATCATGGCAGTTAAATTAGTTCACAAAAATCCCTAAAATTAAACTGGGATAGACTTTTATAGAAAGATTACATAATATGCCTCCAGAACTAGTTCCCATTCAAGAGCCTGGAGTATTCTTCAATAAATTCTCAGAGTTTTCCACTGCAAATAGAGTTGCTAACTTGAGGTATAGATTTGGTGCAGGCAGCTCAGGGTGCAGCTGCAATGGGAGCTGCAGGTTGAGCTCTGGGTGGTGGGAGCCTGAGACAGGAGTCTGTGAGCTGCTGATCCTTTGCATGACAGAGGGCTTGGGGACCTGGTGAGGGACACTCAGGGACACAGCAGGAGCTGAGGAACCCAGACTTTCACACACTTAGACTGTGAGGGGATAAAAGCTCAGGGGTTCCTTTCTTGGAGTCCCTCCTTGGAGGCACCAGCTCGAGCTGTTGTTTTGTTATTTGGTTATTGCACCAAGATTAAACCATTTGAAGGATCTGGATGTCTGAGACTGTGCTATGGGAAACCTAGAGTAAGGAAACCTGGTCTGACTGTGAATGTGGGGGTGCAGCTGCAAAGGGGCTTTGGTGCCAGCTCAGGCTGTGGGAGTGGGACTGCAAGAGTGGCTCCTGGATGGTCAGAGAGGGAGGTTTCCTTAACACTATTGATATTTAACTTGCTCTGGCAGTGTTTTGAGCAATAGCAAAATAATTTTTATGGAATTGTAAAAAAGTATAAAGTTTGATTGTCTGTAACAGATGGAATTTAGGGATTGCTTGTTCTCAGGTTTCAAAGTAGTCTTATGTAGCATGTGGTACCATGTACACAGAAAGTGCCACTACCACCAGCTGAAAACCTTTGGCACGAATTTTTTTTCTTTTTTTTTCTTTTTACTGGTAGGAGTTCATATCTATAAACTTAGTCCAGCTAATATGCCAGCGAGAAAAGAGGTAAAATATTGAGATATGTGAAACTATACTTCACAGAGCTCAGATCACATATTCTAAACCAAAATCAGGATCAAACCACTTTATTGAAGACTTAACAACATGTAATTAACAGTCGGTGAACTGTATATTAGGAATCAATATTAGATAAAACTAGACAGTGACAAAATGTTAACAAATGCCCACAAATTTTGAAACACCCTTTGTAACTAATCCTACCCTCAGTGATGGGCTCAGAGCCCCTTCCTCCACGAACTCCCCACTCACCCCCAGTGCTGTGTAGCCCCTGCAGGTCTGAGTGCCCACTTGGTGCACCCCAAAGGTCTCACTCTCCTGGCTGGACTGTGACTGTTCATCATGTCTGATGATGAAAATGCTATGTGAAGCCTTGGTAGAGGCTGTGCTGCTTGCATGACAACTTGTGGCACCATCAAAACACGTTTTGGCCACCTCTGTGTCAACCTCCAGGTCTCCCCTCTCTTAAAATGTTCCTGCTTCAGTAATACTTTTCAGACTGCCTTGTTTCAGAAGTCTCTGTAATTTCTCATTTAATCCAGCTGATGATTCTATTTCACTTTAACATGAACTATGTGGGGCAAATGTCCTCCCAGACAATTCTGTGCAATATGAGTCACTCACACTGTTTACTCTTGCACTTCTGTCATTGCAAGTGTTATTCAGGACATTTGTCAGAGGTGGACCATGGGAGCACTCACATATTATGCAGTTGAAAAGAAATATTTACAGTAAGTATTTTGAAAGCTTCTTGTTAGTTTTCAGCTGTGGGTGGATGGAAATGTTGGTGTTGAAAATATCAATTCAGATGTTAAAAGACAAATGCAAATGCTTTGGAAATTTTCACCCTGTCATAGTTTTGTCATGCACTTGCCCATGCTTGTCTGTCTGTTGGCACAGTTCATCTTTCTGCCCTTAATAAAACATATTGAAAAATCAAGGACAGATCTAAGTGGTTTTGTGTGTCCTTGATAATAAATACATATATATGACTTCCTTCATAACTATTATGCTAACGCTTATGTAACATAGTTCCCAGTTTGGTCTTTATATTCATTTATATTTTACAGTGTTTTAGGGCACTTCAAGTCTTGCATTATGCTCACATAATAACCTGTTGATAAGATGAATTATGCTGCATTCTTTTGCTTATATGGATTAATGAATATTGTGTTTTATGTTGGAAAGGACATTTGCTCTGTGTTCTATCTTTACTGTGTCTGCTTTGTAGAGGTATGTTATAAAAGTTTCAAAGCCGAATCTTACCCATGTGTTCAGACATATGTGTTATGGTGATATCAGAGTTGGGGTTTTTTACCTCTAATTGGCATTCCTCTTAAATCACCTTTGGCTTAGCAAAAGCAGACAAGGATATTTAAATGCTTGGTCAAATTAACTTTGCACTTTTGTTTTGCAAGTTTGTTTATATGGGAAAGTTGAATGGTAAGTAGGAAAGAGAAAGTAGAAATCATGAGAATATTGCTTTTTTCCTAGCTTGCCTGAGGTGAACACTTTGAAGTATATATACAGATGAACAGAGATTCCATTTCTGTGTTTTATTATCTACAAACCTTTACTGCACTACCTAGAGTAGAATTTAGGTGTTATTTGCAGTGTCAGTAGTCTGTAGGAGTGAACAAACTTCTCATGTTTAGCACAGGGCTAAGTATATTCAACACTCATGACAATGTTATAGCTAAAAGTATTACAGGACTTGATGCAAGTATTTTGCAGTGTTTTGGTTGAAGACTGAAAAATTGCACCTGCACAGACATAGGCTCCAAACTTATATGGAGAGCAAAACATAGTCATGGTCTCTACAGTCCAGGACAGTGATCCTTTCTTTTCTCTATAGCCAAAGAAGCAGAAAATAGGAATGTATTTGTGCTGCAAAAGTAATTGGAGTACCTTGGTATTAAAGAAAACTGCTCTCTCCAGTCCTGTCAGAAGAGGGAATAATGAACCTTGCTACAACAAGGTGAGTACTTTTTCCTTTTCCTTCATGGCTGGCATTTTGCAGCAGTGTGTATATCATTGACAGAGACTTGATTATGGTACCAAAGAAGATTCACACATTCTAGCAGGAATGATATCTTTCTGGTTTCTGGAGGCCTGTCACTATTATTGCTGTGTATTTCTTGTTTTACTTTAGCCGCTGATATCTTTCTACTTCTTTCTTACTCTTTAAAATGGATTTTACAGTATGTCCTTTGTCTTTTTCTATTATAAATTCATATACATGTATAGGAGGGCTGTTGGGTTTGGCTTCTGATTGTTATTTTAGTATAAATTACATTAAAAATCCAGGAGGAAAGGAACAATCTTTATTACTTTGATTTAGATTTTTTTTTTAATACAGCAAATCTGTGGGGACCAGAGGCCATCTTAATAAACTTCCAGAAAATTTAGTGCTGTGTGTCTCTATGCATCACTGCCCAACACTGGGCTCATTATAAAGTCTTTTCTATACAAAGTAGCTTATCTTTAACAAGTAAATCCACTAGAGTTCACAGAATATATACACGATTGCAGCAGGAGTTACAGTAGGTATTAAAAGCCAAGGTAGATAATACATCTAAAAATGGTAATGCAAGAGACATACTCAAAATGCTATTGTAACCATCATACTGCAATTGCAGTTGATATAGGAACAATTTACCCTTTTTCACAGCAACAAATACTGACAAAGGTTCTATTGCCAAATTTATTTCTTTTATAAAAATGTGATCAATGGCAGCTAACTATCACAGCTGCAAAAGTTTCCACGAGCTACAACATCTCCTCAGACATAATGGAGAAGAGTAAATATAGTAAATAGCAATCTGAGCAGGACATAGATAACTGAGAAAAACATCTTTTGAGCATTGTATTGACCAAGGGGATATTACAGAGTTTTCACTATTGTATGTACACCTGCAATCCAGTACTGTATTTTGTATATCCATAATTCTTGTTGAGAATCTCTACAATCATGGATTTGTAGAATATTTTGGGCTGGAAGGGACCTTTTGAGGTGATTATCTTCTACCACACATACAGTAATTGATTGACTTACAGGTGTTCCTTTTGCTAAAGCTATGAAAAGAGAATAGCATGTGACAAAATAATTTCATTTTATTTTATATTAACACTTCTAGCCCCACAGCCTAACTATGTGGCAAGTCTTGGTGAGGGCAATATTCCATCACCAATTTTAAAAAATCCCAGAACAAAACAAAAAACCCAAAGCTGATTTTGTTAAACTTCTGCTTAGGATGAATACTTGAATGTTCAAACATCAACATTCTCTACTTTATTTTAACATTTTGAAATGCATTTTTATGTACTTTATTTTTGGTATTAGATATTAACAATCCCATGTAAACACAGGGTTTTTTATTGCTTCAAGGATTCTGAAGACTTCAGTCTTCACTTACAGTTTGAATGAATAAGTATTTTTTAAATCTCACTTTTTTAGTGAAACTGCCATTTTGCCCTCTGTACATTTCTAGTTATGCTCCTCTCGAGGCTATAAAGTGCAGAGTGGTTCTTGATTATACTATTTGAAACAGTGCTTAATATGTATACAGAGATCTGTAAATGTAGCAGTTTCAGCCCCTGTAAGTGCTGAAATGAAACAGCTCCTTTCTTCTTGTTAGTGAACCTCCTTTTCTTTGATATTTGCTTTTTCCATGACCATGTGGTAGCTTTCTCTGATCCATTTTTTGCTTTTTCTCTACTTCCTGATTGTACTATAACCATGGCAATTTGCTCCAGAGTAAACAGAACATGTACAAACAATTTATATTTTGTAGGCACTGAAATTCAAGGCCAGTCCAAAGACAATGTCAGATGTGAGCAATATATTCAAGACAAAACCATGAATCATTGCAACTGGAGGAATGGCCCATTTTCAGAGCTCTCCACTCTTTTCTTCCCTGCTATTATTGCTCTGGAGATGTGGGACATATTTTGGATAATGGTGTTATTCAAAAGCTTCATCTCCCTATTCAGGATGGAGCCTGAATTTCAATTCTGATACACTGCTGACACTAGAAGCAGATGGCTGCGAAGCCACTGGAGTAAAATAGCTGCTGAGAGAGGTTAGCTGAGTTTGTGTCTTGTGTTTTGAGAACAGAAATGTCAAGAGCCAAGGAGATTTATATCTGTTTCCCAAACTCAAAGGATCTAATATTTTGCATTGCTTATTTTGATCACAATCTACATTTTAAAGTCATTTAGACAATTCCTTCTAGTGATATTTCTCTAAATAACAGTCTGGAAGAGGTGAAAAACTGATGCCTTGTGTCTTATGACAATCAATACATCCTCAGGTTTTTCAGAATGGTTTGAAGCTAAAAGTTCTAACTTAAATCTGATTTGTATCAGAAAAAGGAATGTGATGTCATTTCAATATAGATAGTGATAAACATTGGGAATTCAACGATATAAATAATACAGCAACTAAACAGGAGGACAAGGACTCAAAAACCTTAATTTATACCATAAATCTTTGTAAACGCTTGCTGAGAAATTTTTCTATCCTTGATATTTATTTATTTATTTAATCATTTGCTGTTAAAAGGAGCAAGGATGCATTTGAAACACACAGTGCAAAACTCATTTCCTGGGACTAAATGGTAGTGGGAATTTATTACCAGGGCAATAATTATTTTTTAGAGCTATCTGTCGGCCTCACCTACCATGAATATTTCAGAACCTAAGGAAAAAAGTATAATAAGGAGAAACCTCTCCTTCAAAAAATGCAAGTCCTAAAGAAACAGAGAGCCCAGCTAGGATACTCCAATCTCAGCCTTAGTCTCTCATGGAAGCAAACCAGTCAACATCCAGAGGAGACCTTGCTAGCCAAGAAACTTGCACCTAATGGTGTTGCCAGTCAGCACAATTTAATTAACAAGAGTGGATTATGTAAAGGGAGAGGATTCTTTGTAAATGGATGTGCTGTCTGGAGGTTTTCGATTACTCATGTTAATCATCATATTTAGCTTATCTGGCTGAATCTTGGTGAGGGAGTTAAATAATTTAGACATATATAAATTTTGCAACTCCCCCATTTTGGCAGAGGTCTGTCACTCTGTTGCCCAGTGTTCTCTCCTATAGCTATAGTGATAAACTGCTTGTTTTCTGACCTGATCCTGATCGTAGCTCTGGTTATTTTTTCATGACACTGCTATGAATAAAAAAGTTAGACTGTGCCTCAGTGGAAATTCATTGAGGTAGGTTCTTCCTGTTTTGTTATTTGTCTCTGTTGAAATGATCATGCAAACTGGATTGAAATGAAGTTCCAAAAAAATCTTGGATGTGCTCCCAGGTAACTGCAAATCTCCATTGTTCATTGCTGTCCTTTGGCCACAAAGGCCCAGTGAGCCCTTACAACCAGTGTTCAAAATACCATGCCCACCCTGATTATTTCCTTCTTGCTGGCATGTGCTTACTGCACTTATGTTGCCATATATTAAATAAAGCCCTCCAAAGCACTGAAATGGAAATAAAAATGGTTACAACCAAAATGAACAGTGGTTTGAGTGTAAAAGAATTCAGCAGCCACTGTATTAATTCCCAAGGAATATACTGTTTTTCTACAAGTCATAATTGCAGTCAAATAGTGGTAAATGCACAACCTTGTTTCATACAGTCATGCTTTTAACAAGGTTATTCCTCTCCTTTATCTTTATTTCATGGAGCCTATTGTGTTCTCATGTATGGTTTGATGCCAAACCAATGTACTCTTTAATAGCTTTTGAAGGAAATTTCTTTAACAAGTATCCACAGAAACACTTGTGGAGTCAACATATTTGCATTTCAATTTCAACTCTTTTTAACTGGCTCAAAATGAGGGCGACTGTCCCACAACTTATATCTCTGTAGAAATGCTATTTTTAATTGCTTCTTTGGGCAATTTTTTTCTACTTTGCAGTGCATGAATACATTACAGTCTGACCCGTGGTTGTGTATACATTATATTATTAACTTTATGAGGCAAGTGGACATTAGTGAGAAGCAAAGGATGTCAAAAACAGTAGTGTATGGCTCTGAAGAGATTTTATTCATTTAAAAGAGAGTTTTGATTCAGAAAAGCTTAAAAGCTGTTATTTTCATAAAGACATTAGGATGCTTTAATGTTTTTTCTTACATATGTGCACATGTGCACACCACATACACATTGTACAGAGTAATATCAGTCCAGCAGTTGCCTCACATCACTAGTACCTGCTTTAGTGTTGGCAGAAGAAGAAAATGTGGGGCTTGCGGGAGCAAGGACTGATGATATCACAGTCTCTTGTCAGCCATAAGCAAATGCTTATTTCTCTTAAATACAGCAAAAAACAGACAGTGCTGCAATGCTGCTTAACGGGTATTTACCTCCTCTGATCATTTTTTAGATGGTAACATAACTTCATCTACATTTGCTCTATTAAATATGCAGGCAGTCTTCCCACCAGTGTTGGGTGGTTTGGGGTTTTTTGCTGAAGTTTTCTGGGGGAGTGTTTTCAGTTGGTTGGTTTTTGTTGTTGTTGTTGGGTTTTTTCTTTTTTTAATCTATGTCTATCGTTGAGTTTAGAAATTCAGAAAATACTCCCTGTCCTTTCCAGATCTATTTTTTTAGTTGTGAAAGCACTCCAAGTCTGGTATAAGAAATCATTGAAACATTGCTTGACTTTAATCACACACGGGAACAATAATGGGGATTTGAAGCCCTAATGGTAGAAACAATGAAATAATTCTTGCAAAAGTGCAAATTACTCAAGACAGCTTTGTACTACATTTAGAAGGACTCCAACCTCTTAGGCCCTGTAGTAATGGAACATTTGATTCAAAGTTACTGAATTTCAGCTTTTGTTGTATGGAAAGCCTATTGTCTAGACATGGCTTAAATGATGAAAGGTAGATAAGAGACACCTTTGTTCGTGTGCTTACATAAAAAATACACCTAAAAAGGAACATGAACTGACAAATCAAAGCTAAAGAAAAAAAATTAGCATCAGACTGGCATTGGATGGAAAGAAGAACACAAGCTATAAATTTAATGGCATAGAGAAATGTATGTGTTTGAGCCTTAGACAACTGGTTGTAGCAGATTAAAGAAAAAGATCAAAAGGAATGAAAAGAAAAAGTAGGCAACTTGAACAGAATGCTGAGTGCTTTGTCTGTTTATAGTTTGTAATGCTGGAGAGATCATTGCAATTGCCCAGTCTAACTACTTCTGTAACTTCTAGTTTGAAACCTTGTAAGTAGAAGGAATAATTTCAGACCTGACTGACTGTAAATTGTTCTTTTCTGGGACTAACAGTGCTCTCACTCACTTGCAGTTCCACTGAACACGTCAGGGTGCACAGGGACCTCTCCACTTGAGTACGTCAGCATCGCCCATCCGCTTATTCCCTGTGGTGACAGGCAGCTGAGTTCATGTTTGCCTGTTTCATGAACATTATTTAGTCCAAAAAAATTTCAACTGATTTAAAAAGAGTTGTCCAGAGATACCAAAAACATTTGTGAATTACTTTCTTTTTGTTTATAACAGAAAGTTGTCCTTAATTTACAGGCACATATAAGTATATGCATACACATGGGCACAATTGAGAAGTATTAACTCAGCTGGTCAGAGCATGGTGCTAACAATGCCAATAATACTCTAAGTAGCTTTACTTTTTATCTCAGTCTGAAATTGTATGGTTGCATGGTTCAACCCATTTCGAGTTTTATGGAATTTTAAAGGAAAAAACTTCTCCTTGGATATTTAAAAATAGTTTTTTCCTTTAAAATCTTTCCTTTCTATTGAATTTGCATAGCATCTAGGCATCTCAATGTATACCATTCCCCCTTTCCTTTCATAGTGCTTCACACTTCTGATGTTCTAGTCTAAATTTTCTAGCAGTTCCTACCGTGGGAAACCACATGTTGCTGTTTAGTCTCTTTGTTGATGATTTCTCTGTCTTGTCCTGAGCATACCTTTTACCCTCATTCTTATCACTAAAGGAGCAGGACAAAGCAGAGCTTCTCCCAGAGCTCCTAGCACATAAGAGATCCAATGTCAGAGTCACAGAAGAGTACAGGACCTGTTTTCTGTGACAACAGGTTTTCAGGCCAAAGTCCATGTGTTGTCTTTTTTTAATTTCAGGGTATTTAGAAAGAACATCTAGTAGGTTTTTCCTGCAGGCCCTGCCCTTGTATTTGGCCCTGCTACAAACAGCAAATGAGAGAGAGAGAAGTGTTTTGTCCGAGCCTTGTTGTGCTTTGCAGTTCATCCAGCACTGGGCAGCCTTTTTGGCTGGTTCTGGTGCAGGTATCATAACCTGGCACTCTGCAAGTGAGCACGTCGTGTGCCACACTCCGAAGGCAAGGAGTTTTCTTTTCATGCCTCATTTATATACTGCATTACTGACCCTATGAAGCAGAAGCTGATACTTAGAAAATGAAACAAAGTTAATGAACAGAAGAACTTTTATCTATTTATTTTGGATTCTCAGTACAAAGAAATACACATGGAAGTGTATTCAGTTTTGTGTAGTTTTTGAGTTTTCTTCATTAAGAGAACAGAAAAATTACAGGCTGTAGCCTGTGATGAAGATGACTGAATTTTTCAAATTATGAAAAATCAAAATTTTCAGATCAAAATATGATCAAAGGGCACCTCAGGACTTGTCTAATGAAGTGTTACCTGTATCACTGGTTAAGAAATCTTATTGTATTCTTAGCTGAGCTGAAGACTGGTACTGTTGCCTTCACTGGGAATTCTGCTGATGGCCTGATTGGGAACAAGACTCTCCCTCCTTGCATCCTGTGATGTGTTGCAGATAGATCACATCCTGTGTGCAGATAGCAGCACATTTTCCCTAACTGCAGAGATTGCCTCTATTCTGCTCCAAGGCAACAACAATTTGCAGATTAAGTTGCACTTGGATCTTATCAGTGATAGGAAGATTAGCATACCCAACCTAAAGACAGTGAAATTTTTGCACTGTTTTGTGAATTACTGTGATAAGTGGCAAAACACAGACCAGAATGTTTGTGCTTTTCTACAGCCTCTAATTATGGCTCTGTTTTTAACATCACTTTCAGAAAACAATTCAGCTGAAGAAATCAGAAGGCACGACTCAAGGTTCCCCTCCTAGAAAGAGTTCCCAAACCCCTGCCCTGGCTTCATTAACTCTCCTGGCCTCCTTAATGCAGGCCTCATCTTCTGTCTGTGTTTTATAAAAGTAGAGGGAGAAATTTACTTTCAGAAGAGGATTCTACGCTCTGATTTTGTGCTAGAAGAAGTACTTTCTTTCAGCCTTCATTTAAGCTTTATCTATGGATTTGCTGGAGAATTTGCAGCATAATAAGTAGGAAAAGGGTCAAACTGTTTTATGATCATTATGTGTGTGGATTTTTACATTTCTGAGGCAGAGAAATATTTAGTTGTTCCTTTTTAAAACAAGAGACTGTGCTATACTTTCTTTCCATGAAAGTTCAGTGCGGCTCAGTGATAGTGCAGGAAGAAATCCCTTCTGAAATACCATACCTCTCTCCCATAATAAAGTGCAAGTCTGCTGTTTAGTTTTAGCTGAAAAATTTACATTACATTTACATTATTAGAAAAATTTACATGTAGTAGGCAAGAGAAGGCAAGATAAAACTATTAAACTTTAAAAGTTTCCCCTTTAAATTAAGGTCTAGTTTCCTAAAAAATACTGCACTGGGGATTTGTTTTTAAACGTCTTGTATCTCGTGTTATTGTAATCTACATTTTCCTTCAGTAGTGTGTGTATAAGGGAAAATACTGAGTATCTTTCAGATACCCATTAGAAGCAGCAATCACTTATTTAACCTTTGACAGTTAAAGCTGTGGGATTTCATCTCAGATGGAGGCTTTAGAACAATAAAGGTTAATAAAACCTTATTGTCAAGGCTGTATTATTTTCTGTGGTGAAATCATTGGAACTTGAAAATTGAGTTCTACAGCAGAAGGAAAGGAAGGGAGGGAGAAAAACATTGCATCCAGAGCAACATAATTCAAAGGCAAGAGAAATTTATAAAGTCATACCCAGTTGAGCTCTCCTAGTCTATTTATTGATTTATTAAGCAGAATAGTTAACTGGGAAATGGTTATGGAAGATGTAATTTTTACAGATATTCTCAGTCATGAAAAAACATTTGTTATGCTCAGCTCTCAAAGCCAAATCTGTAATACAATGCAAAGATTTTGAGGCAGCAGAATGTCTTTGTATTTAATATATTTAGCACAGCAACTCAGAGCTTTTGTATTTTGTGTGTGCACATGTAGATATACAAACCAATATTAACGCTATGTTATTTATGTGTTGTGTAATACAAAACTTGTTTGGTCACAAAGTCACTAATTTGGGGGAAAGCTGAAAACCCTAAGTAGTGAATGGGATGATATGAATGAGACACTTGTGGTAGCTCAACTAATTGCCATGGGAAAGATTGCTCCATCCTTAAATTTGTGTTAAGATAACACAGCGTTACAGCTTCTGAACATTGTGACTGTATTAATGTCAGAGCCGTGCTGTGACACTGATTCCTGTAAAACTCTACACAGGCTAAGCAAACGTGGAAGTCTGAACCATCAGATTAGACATGTGTATATTACCACAGAGAAATGAAATATATTTACAAAAACTAGAGCTCTTGGGATAGTTTGTTACAAAATCATAATTCATTTCCTGTATTTATGGTGTGTTCCATGTAGCCATATTTGTCTTTTTGATGATAGCCTGAAACAGAAATGCCAGGGGTTTGACTAATGAGATAACTTTGCTGTCAGTAGCAGCAGCGATATCTTTTTACATAAATGCAGGATAGTATTTTTATAAATATATTTGCAAACACAGAATAAATGTATGCAGTTGTGGTCGAGACCTTTGTGCAAGAAGTACTGGAATTTCACCTGCCCTGTGTTCTTAACCATTCCTTGGAAGATTTTCTATTTCCTTCTTTTTCTCCCTCAATTCATTCAAGGGCTGTTTCAATTTTTCCCCCTTATTACATGCCTATTAATCATGAAGAATATGTAAATAAAACACAATTAATATTCAGACACACTCTATGAATATTTTGTTTGGAAGATGAAATTGATTATCTTTTAACAATGGTTAAAATCAAGGTTAGGTAATTAAGAATTTCCTGTAGGCTCAGGAAATTATTTTAGTAAAACCCTCCTGAAAAAGTCCCCCGAGTGAACAAAGCTGGAGTCAAAAATGCAGCCACCTGAAGATGATTACTGCATTACTGATACTGCAGCTTGTTTTTCAAGTCTTCATGAAAATATTTACTGTGATGGTTCAACTTCACACCACAGTTAGTGATGCACTACAGCTGCTATGTATTTCCTCATTTTAAGTCCATTTTAAAAGGTAAAGAGAACTATATCTTGGTTAAAGCAAAGAATTGAGAGTTGCAGTAAATCTGGTCTTTTTGATACTGTATAGCAATAAAAAATAAAATTAGGTTCCTGCTGATAGCTCATAATTGGAAATTGTTTCCTATAAGAAGAGAATAATTGTCTTTCTATTATTTTTTGCCCTAAGAAAACCATAATTTTAAACAAATTCTTAAAACTTTCTAGTTTTGTCCCCTACTCTCCCTCCCTCCTTTTATAATTTTATTTTTTTCTTTATGCTTTTTTTTTTCCCTGAAAGGGATCCTCAGATTCGTAATTGGTAAATTAAAAGAACTGATAAAACTGTGCTGAACTTTCCATATTAGAGGAGATGGGACCCATACAGCTCTTGAGTTTAAGTGTAAATAGGAATAATCACCAGCATAACATGATCTACCTTCAGCATAGGGTTTACATTCTTTTTTATGGTGATAATCACAATTTTAGCAAACATTTTGGTTCACATTTCTGAAATCAAGTGTCTCTGAAAGCACGAGAAAAGTCTTGATTCTCAGAAGCCTTCAGAAGGTCATAGTGCAGTTAGTTGTGCACTTGAAAAATGGAAATTTCTTTCTAATAACAAAAGGCAACCCACCAGTCTTCCCAGAGTAAGATACTCACTTTTGGTTGTGTTAAAATGCAAGGTAAAAGAAGCATTCCATGACAATTTTTAATATGTGTGATAGACATTATACAGTGTTTCTTTCTTAAAATAAATACAATGTCTTCTTAAGATGGCAAAAACATGGGCAGCTGCTGTGGATAATACAGGTGAAAATAATGTTAAATTCTATATGTCCCAAGAGTGCTCAAGTGCCATGGGATCATTTAATATCACTTCCTTTGAGTTAATTAGACCTCCAGTTAGAGAAATACTCTGCAGTTCTGTGTTCATTAGCCTGACAGTTGCAAATGAAGTGCTTACAGTTTATGCACAGTTTAATCCCAGAGCTATGGAAATGTAGGAGAATGTGGAGGAAGGCCCTCCTGCCTTTATGTGTTTAGAACTTTGACAGAGCAACAGTGTTGAAGGAATATTGATACAGCACTAACAAAAGTTGCCAAATCTTGTTTTACTGCAGTGAATGAGTACTTGCTTTGTGTGCGCTTTTTTTAAAAATTTATTTTGTACAAGATAAATATATTCCAGGAAGATTGTGAATGCTCTTGCATCCAAGCTGTTTTCCTGATAAATGAGGTAGCTTTCTTCCTTTCAGGAATGGACCTACAGTTTGCATCCCAACAGAGCAAAAGTGTAAGTTCGAAAAATTGGTCCTGCTTTCGGGGAAGTGTATTGGGATTTGAAGTGTCCAAATGTCCCTTCTGAATTCAGTCACACCTGATCACATGTTGTCATCTCGGGAAAAGACATTTCAGTCTCCTTCAGTTGAAAATGCAGTAATATTTTGGTTTCAATACTTAGACGAGTCAAGCCATCTTTTTTTCAGCTGAATTTCTCACTGACTAAATAAGGACTGCATTAGTTCCTATCTCACATGCAGGGTGGTCAGTTCAGTAATCAGATTCTATTAGGTCATGTTGCTGTCTAAGAAAAACTAAAGTTAGTTTGTTCTGGAGCAGTGAGAAAAAAAATATATTGTTTAAGGGCATTGACACAATGAAGGTCAGCACATTGCAGGCTGTCAGACGTGCCAAGTGTAGTATTTTGACAGAGCAGTTGACATTGACACCATCTCTAAGGGGTCTTAGCTTAGGAGTTCATAAGAGATAATGGTGGTGAGCAGATGTCAGAAGCATATAGGCTTTTCTGAGAAAGGGAGAAAAAACACTAGGAGAAATAAGGAATACATGAGAACAGGTGATCACAAAATTAGAATGTCTGCAGGCTGACAGCCACAGGAACAGATGGAAACCTTGTTCAGACTGAAGTTGAAAGGAAATACAGAAAAAGCACAGATTGTCTTATAGTGCACATATGATCTGCAGTACTATACATATGTAGGTGTGAATGCAAAAATAAAAGGCAAAACCATGCTCTATACATATGAATAAACCTGTGGATTTAACTGTTGCAGAACTCTACAATGCTGAAGTAAATCGGCCCAATTGTTACCTGTTTCTCACTTTTCAAAGTGGACCTAAAGCATTATTATGCTGCTTTGGTCCATAAAAAATTACCCCTGAAAGGGCAAACAAGTAGAGCAATAAAAAATTCAACAAAATGTCAACATGAGTGAGATTTGCATAATTATAATTTTGTTCAGTATCTAGTTCTATGGGGAAAGTTCTCCCAAGATGAAAAGTTACATTTCAGGGATGTTAAATGATGTGACTAAGAAGAACAAGGAAGGGAGAGGTTTGCCATCCTCCTTATAGGAATGGTCCTGTGGATATGAAACATTGATGGAGCTGCTGTGTTAGTGGGACTCAGCTGTGGGAAGAGGGCTGGTGGATGCAGGCTACCAGAAACACTTCACTGCCACAACATTCTGATTCTCCAGGAGAAAGTCTCCCAGCCCAGCTGAGTTTGTGGTACCTGTAATCCAGGTTCTCAGCTGACCTGGATCTGCAGGATGAGAACAACAGGCTCCTCTGGTATAGCAAAGGCATGGGGAGGTTGTGTTCATTACAGGCTGCAAGGTGTGGGGAGAATCTGGTAATGGGAGACATGTGAGGGCTTTCCTTACACAGATTGTTACCACCTGGAAATTAAGAGAGACGTTCATGATCCTCTCATTTCTCAGGGTCCATTTGGGTGAGTCTGCAGGCCTCAGCTACAACACAAGTGCATACTGTTAAAAAATCTTGTCGTAATTAGTGAGTGGCCCCCTGAAGACTCAACAAAAACGTAAGGATTCTTCTCACTTTAAAAAAATCTAATTTTTTTCTCTGCTGGAAGTGTGCCAATGCAGAATTGTGTGAGCAAATTTAGTTTCACTAATCCAATATGAAAATGTCTCTGTGTTAACTGATTTTCTGTTTGTCTCCAAAACTGTCCCTCCCCATTGGCCTCTTCTCTCCCTGAATCTTTGAGTCTCTGGTAGCACAATAGGACTAATCCTATGTAGGTCAGCAGTGTTCCAGCCAATTGTTCTCAGCACAGACACATGGATATTTTATATTGTTACAGAAAATGGGTTTTGCTATCCCCTTCAACCCAGGCATAGGAAAATGGGGAGGATGCATCTTTGGATATATCTGCAATATTCAGGTTAATAACCCATTAATAAAACCCATTCAGGCTGATGTTGCTGCCTCAGACAGCAGAGTGTGATATTCAATAGCAGTTACTCTTACTGGCAGATATGATCAAATTGCAGGATGTTACTTTGGTAGTGACTGCCTCTTTCACACAGCCCCTTTCCTGATCTACTGCATCTGCTTACTAGAAGTATCTATTTATAATTTTGCATTTCAAGGTTAAAACACTTTACAAAGGTCTGTGTATTTTTCTACATAAAGCAGGACTGAAGACAGGTGCATCCTGAGTACTCCTTTTTTTATACTTAATATTACAATGCAGTGTGACAAGTACACCATTGTTGCATAAATGTTATGTGAATAGAGCTAACTACAAACATGGAGAATGAGAACGGTTTTAAGGACCTTGGAAGGTGGATATCTTTTGTGATTTGTGTTTGTGAAATAGTATTTCATTATTTTTACAATGGTCACCTGAAAGTTCAGGGAAACTTCTATGGTAACAGATGCTTATTTGAAATTACAATTAAATTTACCTATTATTATTTTGTTGTGAGATGAAAATGAAGAGGGTTTTTTCAGTTATAAAGCATTTTCCTACCTAAAGAGTGGCAGTACAAGCAGCTTCTGTGAATAAACAGACAGATATATCAGTTATAGCAAATACTTAGAGAGAGAGACAATAACTTTTTTTCTCTCTAACAAAACAAATTACATTGACTACTGTGGGAATTCATCAACTTCCTGCAGTTCTGTGCTTTGGTGTGAGTTTGGTAAGTGGTAAAGTTGCAGACTCGGGCTGTTCAACATTGTAGTCCAAGGGTACATTAAATACAGAGGAACATAATATATATCAAATGTCTTCCAGGATAAACTTGGCAAATGTAATTCTCACACCTAGGGAATGGTGTGTTCAGAAAATGACTTTTAAGGTATCAACAGAGCATATATGTTTTTGCTTCTTTATGGTAGCACTGTTTTGCTGTATGAGTTCTCTTATATCACGGGTTTCTTGCAGTATTTTTCATTATCTCAGAATTTTATCAGATGAGGAAAGAGACACTTTATTTTAGCATGTGTCTTTTGGGGAAAAGGGTACAGAACTAACTTCCTGTACAGGGAGTAGAATAGCCTTCCTTGGCCTTTTTCAGAATTTACAGTCCATTTTCTAAAGGTATCTTTAAAGTAGCTAGAGAATGAAAAGAAGATTTTTCAGGGGCATTTTGAAGGATATACATGCTTATATTCTGTATTGTACAGTTCAGTGCTACTCCACTGATTCCTGGTATCTGGCACTCTGAATTGACTGCTACCCAAACTCCTTTTTAACAAAAAGAATACCTACAGTCATACTCACCAATATAAAATGCTGCTTGCTAATGGCCCAATCCCCTAAAAGCCCCTCTCCACCTGGTTGCTGATAATTCAGATAAGAAAATCTCTACCTTTAGCTTTTCACAAGCTATGGTGTCAGTCTACTGTCCCTACCCCCCCCACCTTCATGTTTTCTCCCTTTATTTTTCTGATTGCTCTCCACCCCAGTTCTGTAAAACTGGTAGGTTAAAAAAGCTCTTAGATGCTAACTTTTTCCTTTTATTTGTGAAGTGTACTCTGTATTAGACTATGGAATTATATTAGGGAGAAATTGGGTGAGCAGAGGTGTGTGGGCAGCAGCCTTCAGGAGATGCAAAGGCTCCCACGATGAAGACATTGCTAACCAGACTAGCCACACATGAAATGAATTTCTTGACTGGGGCAAATCTGTTTGTAAGATTTAGCTTCTCTCTGCAGTTTGTAATGATTCCAGCCCCCTCTGGCTGCTCTTGTGGCACATGTAGCTCTGCTGTCTGGATAGAGACCCAAGTAGCAGATGATGATTTGGATGGAAGGGAAAGATAAAAAAAGTAAGAGAATGAGCATGAGGAGAGAGAGTTTAGGGGAAGAGAAGGAGTCTCAGTGGTTCAAGTGAGGGATGATGAAAGAGGAATAAACAGCAGGGAGAAAATCTTCCCAGAATGAATCAGCCCTGGCAATCCCAGGAATGTCCCTACATTGCTGTGCCAGTCAAACACTCCTGGCAGGGGTACTCGAGGGAATTGGGTGGGTGGGGCAGCCATGGCCCACAGTGATCTAGAGTCAGGACATTTCATGCAACTACTTCTGTGTCACCTTACTTTAGACTAAATGCCTCTGAAGGTATTGGGGAAAACCACCAAAAGAAATTAAAATCAGATCTTTTTTTTAAACATTGGAACAGGAATCCATTATAAAACGAACTTAACTGTACCTAAGGAATAAAAGTCTTGCTGCCTAGCATGCTGTTATACAGGGAGTTTAATTAGGGCTGTTTAATATGGTTTGGGATTCCCATTTGGTTAATAGGTACTGCATGAAAATCACCGTTCTTTACATCTTCTTTAGTTATCCCAAATTCAATTACCACTGGAATTCTTTATAAAGAAAAATGCAAATTAAGCAGAAAGAAAAGAAAATGTAATCTGTGAAGGGTTTTTTAACAATTGAAATAAATAACCAATAGAAGTTTTTTGCAATATTCACTTGCTTATTAAGATTATACAGTTTCTTGAAAGTGATTGCCAAGATGTTTTTCATAAAAGAAGAGGGAAATGAGCACATTAAAAGAATCTCTGAAGAACAGTGATGTGTAATATATCCTATGTAATGCACATAATTTTCATACATGCAGTGTCCTATGTAGTGTATGTAGTAATATATAATAATATGTGTATATAAATACCAATATCAATTTAAAATATTGAAGTTTTGAATATTACAATATTGAGTTTGTGAGTATGAGTGATTCAGGGAAGAAGTTTAGAGAGTTGTCCCAAGAAAGAAATGTGCCTCTTTTATGTGTTGAGATGGTTTTAAAGATGTGGTTTATTACTAAAAAGCCATTGTCTACCATGCTGCAGTAATCTTGAAAGTGCATAGGCCTCTCTGAACCAAAATTAATTTTATAGTTACAACAAAAAATGGTGTAGTGTTAAAACTGCCAAATAATATTTAATTTATCTGATTAAACATGAGTGTAGATTTTTCAGGGACTGAAAAATATTACTTTTAATAGAGTTGTGTATGTGGTTTGGGTTTGTTTGTTTGGGTTCTGTTTTTTCCTCCTGATTGGTACTTGTGAAAGATCTACAGTATTGTCAAGAAACAAGGCATGGATGATACACTGAATTACCCTTAGTAAAGATCATGCAAAATGTGTCTAATTTTTAATCAGCTTTATTCAGGGAAAGAGCTGTGGTAGCCTACAGAAATTACATATAACGTTGTCTAGATATTGACATTCTGTTTTCCAGTATCTCTGCACTCATTAAGAACTAGAATATAACAAAACCCCATATACAAACACCTTCACTCTAAATTAATAAATAAAACCTTTCCTGAGATGACAGTCTCACCCTCCAGCTTTTCCTCGAAAAAAACCCCTTCATTTTGATGTGGTTTCATTATTTCTGTGATATTTAGGGAAGTTTTGTGGAATATGGTCCAGAAGATGACTGGATAAATGGTAGCAGCTGTGGTCTTTTGCTGATAATTTTTCCTCTACTGTTTTTTTCTCAGTGGAAAATTGGAAAAAAGTGGGAAAAGAAGGATGATTTCTGTAACAAATAGTACAAAATATATGGTAATATATCTTTTTTTGGCCTGATTTCTGGAAAAGACATTTTTGATGACCGGAAATAACAGAAGACTCACCCAAAACTTCCATGGCAATTTGACTACATCATAAGATCAAGCTCTCATCCCACATTTTCTTGTGGATTTTCAAAGAAATGGAACTAATCTATATTTTGACAGTTACTTTAGAGATAAGCTAATTCTCTGAGGTTAGCAGCACTTGGGTTGTCTTCTCTTCTATCTACTGGGCCTGCCGTGCAACTCACTGTTTTAATCCTCACTGAATACATATTTTGTTTGTCACTTATGAAATGCATTCTGTTGCCTCATGAGAACTGAGTTAAAGCTGTTTCTAGAGTCCATAACCACTTTTCAAGAATGAAATGCCTTGACTAAATATAAACAAGGGTTATAGTCTGTTGGGGTGCTCTCAGCCACACTGTGAGTGAAATGCTGGAACACAATTGCTGTTTGTTCTAGGGGGTGCTTTCACCAGGCAGTCTTGGCTTATGTGGGAATGTGGATAATTAAACAATGGGGCATGATATGAAAGAGTGGGTTTATGGTCTTTATGGATTTTAGACTAGGATCTCTCTGTTCTGAAATTTAAGGACATAGTTCTGTGGCTGTTTAGTCTCGAAGGATGCAAATCCATCTCCTGTTGCATTCTCCAAAGCTTATTTGCATCTAACTGTGTTTCACTTCTTACTGAGCACTGAGGATGTTTTTGTTCTACTTACCAGTTCTGTAAACTGTCAAGCATGCAGGGTTTAGATTGCACAGCCCAAATATTTTTCAGGGACAGATATTAATTGAAATTTAGTGAAAAAGAATTAACAAAAAAATGAGTGTCTGTACTGGAAAATATATGCAATATGAATTTCAGGGGTGTGAAGCATACACAGATTTGTTTGGTATTGGTGGTAGCTGAAGTTCCTCAGCATCTCTAAAAATGAAGCAAAAGAACAGTTACCATGGAAATGTTATTTTTGTAAGTGCTAACTTAGGTGGAAGACAGGTCAAGATAAAATGTTTTGGAAAAAAAAAAGCAAGGTAAGCTTTCCTTTATGTAATATTTTAAAGTCAATTTTGGCTCTAAATTAAACCTTTTGTGCAATTTGAATTGAAAAAACCCACTTTTGCATTAATCACAATAATTTTAGGCGTTATTCAGGTAGTTTTCAGACTGATCTGGAGGCACACCGATTTTAAAAGCAAATGGTACATAGTAGTTTCTTAATTAAAGTGAAGACATTAAAAAATGAACTAGAAATGAAAGATGGAAGTAATTTTAATTGAAAATATATTTACCATAAAGGGTGACCTTCAGCTGTGTTTCTAATTATTTGTTTTTTTATATATACACAGATAAGATGTTAATATAAACCATGTAAAGCATTCTATTTACATGAAATTTTGTGAATGGTTTTTGCAGATGTGTAAATTGCTTAAAGTGTAAATGGAGAAAAAACCCTCAGTAATTAATTAACAAAGAATACTTATGAGACTCTCATTTTGTCAATTTTGATATATTTACACACTCTGTATTTGTTAAGGGAAAAGAAAGTCAGATGAACAATATAAAATAATTATATGTAAGTGCCTCCCTCAGGAATTTTCTTTATCAGCCAATAAAAACAGACTACAGAATTTAGGGGGAAGTGCACAGGAGACCCCCAGAATCTCATTTGCTTCCTTTAACTGGCCTGAGTGGGGAGCATCACATGAGCATTTCAGATTAATTTATTGCCACCCAGGGTTAAGTTACAGCCTGTGACAGGGCTGGAGCTGCTTTGTCAGAGAGGGTCTATACATTACAAAGCTGCTGTCACTAACAATGGGAACACTTCTAGGATGACCAGCTTAGTATAAAGTCCCATTTCTCTTTGTATATTTAGAAGTTCAGTTACCTTTTTCATTTTTGGGGAGAAACTGGAAATCTTTATTTTGAGTAAGTTTGTTATAGCATCACAAAGGATGTGCCTAGAGTTTCTTCAGTAGCTGGCCTTGAGTTTAGGTGGTGAATACCTTAGGCTGGCTCTTGCTCTTGCTAGTGTGGCTTATGGCAGAATTTGTGAATGAGCCACACGTTCACTGCTGATGAACTGGAGTGAGAGACTGTAGGCAGCAGGAACCACCAAGAGGTTTGGGGTTGAATAGAAAGCAACTTTCATGGTGAACACGAAATGATGAAGGTACCAACATCACTCCTGTCCTGCAGGAAGGGAGAATAAGCTGCAGTTTATCTGCCCCCCCACCCTCCAGTTTTGTGATCGAATTTTCTTCCAAAAGTTACTTGCTAGTTTGTGACAGCTTGTGAGGGAGCTAGCACATTATGGATGGCAGGAATCTGGAAGGTGATAGGAACTACAAAACTGTCAATAGACATTAATATGCAAAACAACAGAGGGACCCAGGAGAATCGAGTAGTACAGAAGATTCCCCATTTCCATGAATTCAGTTCTTTGCTCTTTGAGCAACCTGCTTCTGCTACCAGCCAAGTTTCTAGAGCTTGTTGGCAGCTCAGTGTGCATCAGGCAGGCATTGGCTTCTGCCAGTACTTACTTATGCCAGGAGATTGATCCCACATGTTGCAAGGAGAAGGAAGACAAAGAAGCATCCTGTTCTATAGACATTGTGGGGTGTTCTTCATCCACTATGAAGAACTAAAACCTTAGCCTCTACTTCTTATGCTACCAACTTGGCAATGCATGCACAGGCATAATCAGATGGAGAAAATACAATTGCAACAGGAGAGCCTATCTGGGCAGGCACTCTGGAAACCTGTAGTCCCATTAATAAGGTTCCATTCCTCAAACATTCCTCCTGCAAACTTACATTTGTAAAAGGAAGCCACACCTCCTCTCCAGCTGACCTACAAATTTGCTACTTCTTTTCTTTCTCTTCTCTTTTCATTAGGCTTTTTTTGTTGTTGTTTCAGTGTTGCTTCATCACACATTGAAAAAGACATTTGAATGATTTTTACAGTGCATCTATCCATCAGCTCCCTTTTTGCTCATAAAGGGAAGGTAATATGACACAAAAGGGATTCTGGTTGCATTTTAAAGAGCTAAGGCTTTGTGGGATTCTGCTACTCAGATGCAGCCTACATAATGTGTTGGGGAGGTTGCAGAAATAAACGTTCTCTCCCATTAGATATGTAACTTGTTGGGGTGATTATTTTCTTTTCCTAAGCAAAAGCCTCATATCCAAGGAATATATAGAGAGATAACTTTTCTTAAATCTTTTAACTTGTCGAATTTGATGGATCAGCTGTCATTTAAATAGCAACAAAAGAGGTTTCCCTGTAATAAAGACCATTTGTATGACACGAAATATTTAAAGATGCTTCAGTAAAGTGGGTGAGGATATAGTTCCAGACCTGAGTATTTCACTTGCTTTGAAAGACAGAAGAAACAAACTGGTAGAAAGCCCGGGGGTAGCACCAGTCAGCAAGGCAGGAGTGTGTGCTGCAGGCTGATCCTGACAGCCTGCTCTGGGCAGCAGTAATTCCTGGCAGGCAGCTGCACACTTGCTCAGTGCTGCTGGCACTCAGGATCCTCTGCTGCTGTTCTTGCCACTCCACCCTTCCTAGATTCTCCTGTATAGACTTTAAATAAGGGTTTGGTGGAGAGCATGGTTAGAACAAGGCGCTGCCTGGGATACAGAGGGCAGCCTTGTATGAGCAGTCCATTTCAGCGAGGAGGAGGAGAGCTGATGAACCTGTTTATGAGAAACTGGATTCTTATTTTAAGCTGTAAACGTCTAAAGTGATAGATTTAGGAGGAAGGGGTTTGTTTAGAGTAATAAATAATAAGATTTGGACAGCCTGAAGCAGAGGCAAAGGTGAGTTTAGAGAAATCAATCTGTTGAAAAATAATTACATGCAAACTCTCCAGGAAATTTCTTTTTCTTTATCACTTTTATAATTCCCTATTTCAACTATACCTGTAAGGTACATGCTATTTAAGGCTTGAAAAGTGCATGTGTTCTCCCAAAACTCTAGCAGAAAGCTAACTCTGGAATGAAAGACTGTGACTTGTTCCCTGAAACAATGGTTCCTTTTCCACTGTTAGTCATTCTGTCATGTCTAAAATTAGTTCTGGCAGAGTCCCAGTTTGTATTCTGTTATGGAGAGGGGGGCATGCTAAGCTCAGTTTCACGTGCTGTTGAATAAATAAGAATATATCAAATGATAAACAGCACAAAGCAATAATTCTAATTATTATTATTTTACAAAGTATTCTGTTTAATTACAGCTGTAGGGAAAAATTGTTTCACAGCCATAAATTTTAGGGGTCCCTGGGTTGTCCTGGCACGCCAAGATATTAAAAAAAATTGTTCTTTTGGCTGTGAAAATATTACCAGAGTATGTATATGGTACTTCATGCTGTTAATAGGAGTATTTAAAATCAAAACAGAGCAAAAAGAGAAAAAACCATCAAAATTCATTTAAAAAGGCTCAAGTGGGGCTACAGTTAGTTTTGCCATTTTTCTTCCTAGTTAATTACAATATATATAGACTTCTGCAAATCACTGTGTAAACAATTTCTCTTGAAATGTTTCACTTTTTCGGGAAACTTAGCAACTCCTGCTGTGAGTCTGCGAGTTTCCACCATTCTTGCATGTCATGGCCCAGTAACAGCAAGGATTGTCAATTAATAGAAGATCTCTATTTAAATTATTTACTTTTTGTACCATGCACTTATACTTCCATGTAAATAATTTTAGAGTTTTACCTACCTAATTCTTTAATCTGTTAAATTAATTTTTCCGTGATCGTCTAATTAAAAACTACCACAACAAACCAAACCATAAACTTAAACACAAACTCAGCCATGTGCAGACAATGGAAGTAATATCTGCAAAAGCCTGGCATGACTCTGCAGGGTGTAATTTTTAGAAATGCCCTACTGATTTCAGAAGCACAAGTTTCTGTGGAAGACTTAAGCATATGCAAGAGTAATAGCTTCAAAATGTATTAAATATTTCAGTCTCACTGAAATGTAACAAAAATAACGCTTTTGATGCAAGACCTATTGCATTCATGAGACTTTACATAATCTTTTGGAAACTTGACTTTCACTGTTGCTGTGTGATTTTCATGTAGGTCTGGAGCTAACAAGTTGTGAGAGGAAAATTAGATTCAGGGCACTATATCCTTCTTTCCTGTGCATCTCCTACAACCCCTTGCATAAGTGCAAAGTGTACATAAAGTACAAGTAAATCAGGGTGAGAATGAGATAACTACTTTCTGCAGAGTCATTTACAATATTTCTGAGAAAGACACCAACATCTAATATATAAAATAATATTTAATATTGACCTGAGCAATAGACTCTAAGGTAGAAATTTACTCCAAGTCCAGACTATGGGGTTCAATTACCTGAAAAATCAAAATTTTCAGGTCTGAAGTGGGAGAATCACCATAAATGTTTCAGTATTTTTTATTACTATATTAATTTTCAGAGGTTTCCAACGTCCTACACTGTATTTTCCTTGGGAGTATTATGATGGAGCACTTCTGAAATATATAGAGATAAGCTAAACTTGGGATATTTAAGAAGGAAATTCCATAACATTAGAAAAAAGTTACACAACTGCTTTTTCTCTGGCATCTTGTTTTCCCAGTGTATGATATTTACTTGGCCTAGGAAATAGTAGGAACTATATAATTTAGGATATTCATTGCAGTATATCTGGCATGGGCATATCAGAATCTTGAATGAGGAGTATCAAAAACAATTTTCAAATGACTGCAGGATAAAATGCTGATAACAGAGCAGCTACACCAGACATCCTCTTCCCTCAAGTGGAGATTTCTTTCTCATTGTGTTTTGCTCCTGCAAGACCTGTAAAAACGGTGCTGGCAAATCAGCAAACAAAGAATTACTGTAATCCAATCTGAACACAACAAAAAACCCCAATCTGGCTGTAAGAAAGCATTTCCTAAATCCTCTGGGGTTGAGCAAGATGTAATCCTTGTTATTTTTGTCAGATGACAAGAAGCTGTTTTAAAACGCAATTGCAATGAGATAACGGCTGGCAAAGTTGGAATGGGTGCATTTGTTTTTGAATCCTTGCATAACAGAGCAAGGCACTGCTTTTAGGCAGTGATAACTACAGGCACTGAGAATCTTCAGGTTTCTCTGGATTAGTGTTTCCTTCCACACCTTTTCCAGCAAAAGGGCACATGTATGCCTTGATTTGTGTGAGCTGCTTTATTTCCATCAAACCTCTCTCCTTTTACCAGCCCAATATATAAAATAGAATTAACTGATGTAAAAGCAAACCCAGAATGTCTTGCTGTTATTGGCATCTGCAAAGCTGAAGAAATTTATATCCGAGTTATTATGAACAGATTCAAGGGGAAGGATGTACATGTGTGGAGAAGAGCATAAGCAAAGAGGTTGGAGCCTTGCAGCATATTCGTCATTTGCAAAAATGTTTTTAGCAAGGGTCTTCAAAATTAAAATGATTCAATTCACACTCGGACTCAAACAGCAAGTTCAGGTCCTTTGCTATTCAGGGAGGATGCTGTTCAGCCATTGCAAGGCAGACTCTTGTTACTACTTGCAGAGCTGGGATGATTAAGACCCTTATCTAAAGTGACCAGGAAGGCACTTTCTGCAACACAGGCTTGATACCTGGTCTTGAATAGAGTACAAAGAGGAGACTGAACCTCATCTATTCCTTTATATATTAAAAAATTCAAAACCAGAACATTTGTGGGAGTATTACATATCCTTAATTTTCACATAATCACTTTTTTTTCTATGAACAAGAGTTTTTGTGTTTGATTTTGAGGTTGTTGGTTTGTTTGGTTTTGGTAAGGGTTTTTGTGGTTATTTTTTGCTTGATGGTGGTTTTTGGTGGTTTTTTTTGTTGTTGTTGTTTTTTGTTTTGTTTTGTTTTTATTTTTTTCCCCCTTTTTTTTTTTGTTTGTTTGTTTCTTCATTTGTTTTTTTTTAGTGCAAACATTTAATTTAGAGAAGCAGTTTTGGAGGGCTTTTTGCAAGTCTGTCTTTCCACAATCAGGTTACTTACAATACCTTTTTGTTTTTCCACTCCAACCCCCTCATCTTCTGCCTTTCTCTTAAAATCTAAACCACTCCTGTTTTAGGTTTATAGCTTTGTAATTCTCTACCCCTGACTCCATCCTTTTTCAACTTCCTCCCTCCCTGTTAGGGATAAAAAAATCAAGACATAGTGTTTGGAATGGCTACTGAGTATAGTAGTTGTGAAGTTGTGACTGCAATACAGACAAGACATTCTGTAGTGTGTTATCTGCAGCTTTGTCATCACTGCCTAATGGGTATTACAGCAAACTAAGCCATTTATAGCTTCATGGAAGGAGACTGCAACACATTTGGTAAATGTGTATGGGTTAATGAAAGCTTAATTATAGCAAATGGAGAGAACATTTGCAGCCTTCGCTGGAGGAAATGAATTAGAAATGACCAACTCAAGGAGGCTGTAAGGAAAACAATCAATAGTATTAAAGTGAAGAAAATGGCTAATTCTGGCTCTTAAAAGAGCAAAGAAGGAAAAATAGTTATGTTAGTGTTGGGAATTATATACTAGTCAGATGATAAATTCTATTTTCAAATTTTATAATGGACAGGATTGAAGAGTCCTCATTTAGTTCCCAATCTTTGACCTACAGATTTTCAGTTTAGCAGGTGTACTAGTGACCCATACTGATCATTAGATCATTAAGTGTCATTAGAATTGCAGTACTGTAGCATGGGGGTAAAAATAATACAAGAAAAACAACAATTACCACAATTAGCCATGACATGCACCACCAAAAAAAAAAAAAAATCACACTTCAACAACTTAGAATTCATTAAAGTAGCAGAGGAATTACTGAGTTCTCAAAACTGGGTACTGTACTCCTGCAGAGGAGAAGAAACCGTGATAGATTTAAATGAAAGAGAACAAAAAGAATCTTTTGTGACCAAAGAGAAAGAGGCATAAAAGAATTAAAGGAAGGCATTGGGCAAGAATAAAGTTAAAATCTGTGGGAAATGTAATAATATTGTCTTAGACTCAAGTAATAATATGCATATTCTGAATTGGAGACCTCTTGAGGCAAAGGTAAGACTACATAAGCCAAATGTAATGCAAGACTGTGAATGAGTCTGACGTTTCTGGTGACTTATGGTGCAGTGAAAGTAAATACTGTATGAAAAGAACTGAACCTATGAGAATAATAATTATGCATAAAAGGAGGGAGGCTCCAGCCGAAGTTAGAAATCTCACAGATAACCTGCAGAATGGGTTTGGTTTTGTTTCCTGCAAACTCTGTCACAAGAGTTTGTGTCTAGTAAACACTAGAAATTTTGCTACTTTCTAGTGAAGCACATCTTAAGAACAGTCAGACTGGTACCTGCTAATGATGAGGAAAGATAAACAGAAAACAAAATTGCACACGTTACTTTGTCTGGAGACAAATCAGAATTAATTCAAGGGGTACAACCTCCTTCTCCTTGGAATCAGGAAGCTCCCATGTGGATGCCAGATATGATGACCATAAGGGTGTTTCAAAAGGTCCCTCAGGGAGCTCCTCAGTGGATGGTTCTTGTAACTGTTTTAATCAGGTCTTAATAACTGTATGATTTAAAATTGCTTGTGTGCTAGTTGAGGCTGTGTTGTGCTTTTCCTCCTGCCCTCTTGATGCTATGTTAGAATTTCACTGAGCCAGCATGACAAAAGTAAGGTTTAGGGAACAGATCAGTGACAGGAGACTGAAGAAATGAAAAGTGTGCTCCAAAGTCATGTTAGGCATTCCAAACAAAACTACTGGTTTGGGACTAGGGCAAGGACAAAATAAAAATTAATATGATAATAAGCTGTTCCAGTGAATTCACTATGTGTGCTGAATGCAGCTGGTTAATACCCTGTGGAAACACATTAAGTGGTGCTTCAGACAGCAAGGAAACCATGATGCTGAATGTATATTAAATAATAAGGGAAGAGATGTGTGGACAAACACTCTTGTTTTAAGGAATGGTGGTGGTAAAGACAGGGAACCAGACCTGTGTGTGGCAGGAAGGGCAAAACATGGAATACTCATTTGCAGGGATTGGTGTGTTTTCATTGCTGTTCTTTTAATGCCAAGGCCCAAGGCTAACACACAATTTTTATAGCCCCTGGGTACAAAGTGGGATCTAATCCTTCCACACAAGTGTATGTTTGGCCAGGCCCTTCATTTCCTTACCATCCAAAAAATAAAAGATACACTTAGAGAAGTTTGTAAGTTTTAATGAAAGGAAGAGAGCTAGGCTTTAGTACATAAGAATATCTAAAAAATACAGAGCTGCTAGCCAGAAGCATCATTTCAGTGGAGCTACTCGAGTGTGCTAGAAGACCTGTTTTTATTTAAGTGCTGTTATAGGTTGAGGTGTAAAACCAATAAGCTTTAATGTCTCTTCAAACAATGCTATTAAGGTCAGACTGCTCTAAGTTACATAAGAGTCTTTCCCTGATGATGTTTTTGCCCTCGTTTCCTCTATTACATTTTTGACGTCTCATCTCCCTCTGGGCCTTTTCTTAGTTTTTCCCTTACCGAGATCATTTGGGTTGACAATTCTTTTATTAAAAACTCACAATTATGGGCTGTTTTTCTTAACTCTCCAAGTCTCAGAGAAATAGGATGACTTGAAAACCTTACTTTTCTCTTTAAAAAATCCAAATAATTGAAATTTTAGCCTTGATCATTTCAAAGTGAGGTTTTAAATTGTAAGGTAGAGACTCAATAACTGTAGAAATCATTAAACCCATTTGTTAAAGTGTTAAAATTTTTATGCCAGTAGCACGATAATTTTGGGGTTCACGCATTTCAAGATAAGCAATATAATTTTCTTTAAATGTTTTACATATGGAAGGCCTTCATGGAATAAATTTGTGCATTTCCTTTGCAATAGTTATTGTAGAGCAGGTGTGGTCTGCATGGATCCTGTCTCTTTGACATTTTATGGATGCATCATTTGCTTGACTCTCTAAGAACTCGTCGATGCAGATTTGATTTTCAGGGCAGAGTATCCAAAGAGAAATGGTGCATCCATTCATATTTGCTTTTATGAGAAGTTGTGTTCTAAATTTTGAATTTCTTTCAGGTTGAAGTGATAAAGAACATGTCTTGGTATCTGTTCTTTGCCGAGGAGAACTATTTTGTATTTGTAGTTTTAATTTTTGTTACAACCTTGTGTAGTAATATTGTTCTTTCAACATTGGCCTCTAGGTCTTGGAAGGAAAGACTCCTTATGTCTATGTTGCTCAGAAAAAATGTCTGTAATGTGCTTATTGAGGGATGCTCACACCAGACTTCACTGGATTCACTGACATTGTAGAGAGGTAAATCCAAGTTTGTTAGTGTCACACAAACTTGCCTTGCTGAATAGTCAGGCACAGTAACTCAGAAATAAAACTTTGCAGGGCTAAGGCTCATCTTGGCATAAGCTCCACAAGTGGCTACCTACTTGTGTAGTTTCTCTTGCTTGAAACCTGTAAGTCGTTGAAGTGGCATAATCTAGAAAGTTTCAAATGATGTAGCAAACATTTTCCACTCTGTTCTGAATAGCTGGCGTATCAAACTACAAGAAACGACAAAAATTATGAAATGTAATTTTTAGTTTGCTATTTCTTACTCTCTGTAAAGTTCTTTTGCAGTTAAATTTAGTTTCTCTCTCCTGGTTTGTGCTTGGTTAATAGCAAATGAATGCTGCTAATGGCTCTGTTTGATCATATTGGCCTTGAAAACTTCAGGACCATTTATCCTTTGACTTTAGTCAGCTTTCCAGTCAGCATCTCTTATAGTTCCTATACAATACTTCTAAAGTTTTATATGAATTTTTATTCAGCATAACAGCCAATCTCTCTGAAACTCACCTTTTAATGTTTGTTGCAGCTTTTTTAAGAGATTAGGCGTTTCCTGAAGGACCTGGGTGGAAATACTTGCCTGCTTTTAACTGCATTGATATTTCAACTGCCTGATACTTAGGTGACCTATTGTTGTTCATAGATCACATGCTGTTGATATAGACAAGGAGACAAATCTCCTGTACATTGCTGGGCTGTCTGAGAACACTGAAGTAATAATAGGTACAGAATTTTCAGCACAAAGTTCTTTGTAAGTCAGTGTAAATTCCTCTGTAGATGAAATAGTCGTGATAAGTGCAGAGTCAGGTTAAAAATGATACCTCTTTTTAATTCCTGAAAAAGAAATAGTGGCAACTTGTATGCAGTGAATACAATGAGAAAACATGCAGTTCTAAAGAAAAGTTTTGTAATTGCAACAAATTCTAAAATTCCTTACATCTACCTCTTTTAAATGGATGTTGAGTGATACTTTGCGTTATGATACTGCTGAGGAGGGTTTATAGCCACCTATTTGATTGTAAATTATATTCCCAAATATTCTTTAAAAATTTGAAATTGTTAGATGATTTACTGTCCTATGAAGTTTGTTGCAGTAGTTACAATACATTTTATATGACTCAGGAGATTTCCTTTAGAGAGAAGATCATATTTCTTTGCTTTCCATTGGCACTTATAAAAAATACAACAGAAGAAATTGCCTAGTCATAAAACACCAACTGTTCAAGATTGGCTCAGGGAAGAACCACAATAAATGTTAATTGTTAGGAAAAAACAGAGGAATTAAAAATCTGCAATATTGTCCTGGAATACAATAAGAAGCCAGCCTGTATAACTCAAATTTTGAATATCAGATACTTTAATCCATTAGGAAATGGTAGACCAGGAATTTATAATCTCTATTATTACAGAAATTGTTCTGCAAATAACAAATATTCTCTGAAAGAGAAAATTCTGAAGATATAGGAAGAAATGATTCAAGGGTTCAGTGGAAGTAAGATGGTCCATTTTGGCAGCCAGCACCTTGATTTGCCTTGAAATCATGTGCTCCCCTTCAACCTGGTTCTGAGCTCATTTGTATTTCTTCCAATCCTGGTTTTGTGACTTTCAGTTGGCTCCAAGCAGACCAACCTGTCCTGCACCTGTGTATGGAAATTCACATCAACTTTGCCTTCTCTTAAGAAGAGAACAAAGTGTCAATGCTGCTACAAAAAGCAATGTGTGTATGTGTGTAAATATTTTAAAATAAGCAAAAGGATATGTGTAAATATCTTATGATGAATAGGAAATGCAGATTTTGATTCTGCAATGGAAAAATGAATTTTGGTAATTTAGGGACTAATGAGAGTCTTGAAAATGGTTGAGATTAAATTACGATAAAACAACAATCTAATAGTTTTAATTTTATGCTAGGTAGAATGAAAACTGGAAGATATTTTATCTCTTGTGCTGTAGCACTGAAGTGAATCACTAACACCAACATTTCTTAAAGGAGATGGTATTTGTGCTGCCAAGTGCTGCAAGAGGCTAAAGAACTAAATAGCCTGGGGTTTGGCAGCGGGGTGAGGTGCTATTTATTGACTCCAAGAATTATAAAGATAGGAGGGAGCATTCATGAGATGTACATTCTAACTATATTCTGAATATTCTCTATTCATAATGTCTTGTAACACTGGAGGACTGAATTAATTCTTCTGATACACTGTGGATTTCCAGTACCATATTCATACTTGTTTTAGTATGTTTTGTATTCTAGATACATTTCCTCGTTGTTTCATTGCTTGGTCATAGTATTGCTGCTTGTGGAGGTGATAACTGGTCACAGAAAAGTGCAGTCTGCTGTATCTTCCTGTGACTGATGGTGGACAGCACTGTCACTAAATGCAAAAGTAGGAATTAAATTCTGAGTAATTAACTGACAGCACACGGATAGAAAACACCTAAGAGAATTGGGAAGTTATGAAAGGAAGATGATTTTTTCCCCTGCACCAGGAAATGTGTGAAAAATATTGTTGTAGGGCTTTTTCCCCCCAGTCAGGAAAACAACTACTGGTTTTTAAAATCTGTAGAATGAGCCATGCAAACTTCGATTTAGTTATAACTACATTCAAAGGCAATTTATTACAATTTCTAAAACTTTATCATCTTTACACTCTCAAGGAGCTCTTGATTAGATAACTCAAAGCCACTGAATTACTGAATCAATGAATAATGTGCTATTCCACTTAAAAGGGGAATGAAACACTAATTCAGTGCACTATAGGTAAAACAGAAACAGTGCTACAGTAATCTTCATAGCAATAAAGAGCACTTTAGCTGTTAAATTCTGATGGAATAATTATTAGATTTGGATGAATAATGGATTCCTCAGCTTATTGGGTGAATTGGAAAATGAAGGCAAATTTCGAGTGAACCAGAATACATAGTGGTTTTTATGTTGTTTTGGGGTTTTTTTTTAAGTTCAGGTCAGTTTGTAAATGAAGCTTATTTTTTCAAATAGCAGAGTCTAAAGTTTTAATTTAAAAAGTATCAAAATCAAATGTGTCAGTGTTGTACCAAGGAAAGTTTAATCAATCCTGGCTCAGCACTTATCTTTAAGTCCATGAAAATTGTTGCTTATTCCCCCAATTCTTTTTCATGTGAATTTAGATTTTCTTACAAATTATAAAAATTATTATCTCTTGGCTGTTCATTGACCTCAACTTCAGTTTTCATTACAATCACAAGACATTGTGCACTTAAATTTGGACTCTGTGAGAACCTTATGTATAGGTTAATCTTTTGCTTCTCTGTTGTTTCATTATTTTCTGTCACATTGCATAAATAATTGAGAACGCAAATAATTTTCTTCACACTTTTCCTTTCTTTCTCCTCACCCTCTGGAGCCCCATTTGTTGAAATGCAATTAGCAGCTAGCTAATTTTGGCAGATATTTTTCATTTTGAATTGTAAATGATGGAAACCCAGGATTCAGAGAGCTGTTTTGCTTGCAAAACCCCTTAGCACAGGAGAGGTTGTAGAGCGGAATTTTACTGGTTGTTTTTAAGAATAAGGCCAACTGAATATAAAGTGTGTTGAAAGTAGGACTGCCTGAGAATTTTGAGTGCTAAGGATTTATGAATTTTTAACCAAGAGACTGCATGCAATACAAGAAACTCAGCAAATAAAAAGAAAAATTTTGTCCCTTTTCCTGTTCAAAGTTTTCTGTTGCAAGAGTACAAGACAATATCCTCTGAGGGCATACTCTGAAGACATAACAAAGCAAGTGTCCCTTTAGGCTTCATTATACTGATACCCTTGTTTTAGCTGGTTCTCAGTTTTCTTCCAAAGTTCTGGTTGCTTCATGTAACACTTCCACTACCACGTAGCAGCAGGACTGTGCCCAGTGCAGAAAGCAGAGGGGATGTGACTGTCACCTTGCCCTTGTGCTTCTGCTGTGGCACCTTTGTGTCTGTCCTGCTATGGATGAAGGAGTGCAGAGGTTGCACTGAATGGTCACCAGACTGCCAAATCCTGCTTCTTTTCACAGATCCTGCAACATCCTTACAGGGCTCATTCTGTATTCACAGCTCTGTTTTGTCAACTTAATGCTTCATCTCTATACCACTGCAGTTACTTTTAATGTCTTGTATGTATCTGGTTTGGTGTTTTCTTCAGATTGAATGAATTTTTAGGATTTTACTTCAGTTATGCTTAGACTCACATGGAAATTGGCAAGTGATCAGAGTGATCAAAGTTTTAGGAATAGGTACCTATTGGTCCAGCTGTGCTGTGAGGTACTACTGAAAAATAACAGCTTAATAGGTCTTTTTAAATATTCTTTGTGAAGTATCATACTGTAATTAGCATGTGCATGCTTCTAGCTTCCTTGGTATTCATTGAAATATAATACTAGGATATATTTTAGGCATTGAAATACAATATTAGGATATACTTTAGGTACAGTATTCTCTAGTACAACCCCATCAACATCCCATTCCTTTGACACTATGACTGCTGTGATGATGGAATTACGTTTGGCCTCACCAGTTGAGAAAGGAATGCTGATGTTCCTTAGCAAGGGAATGGTGAGCTGGAAAAGAACCCTTGAGAGAGGTAGTTACTATTTGTCAGGAAACTGAACCAGTGATGTAAATAAGCTGGTAAAATCTGTGTATCATGTCTGCAAAATCTGCTATTATAAGAACTGCTCATTATGGCAACAAGTAATAATATTTTTGTATGTATGGCAGTGGTGTAAAACTTGCTCTGCTATTGTTGTGTACTTAGTGTTTCATTACCACAGTAGTGTGGGATAGCACTGTCAAGTGATTACACAGCAAAGTTAACTCAGGCTTAATCTCTTTCATAAATTACCATGGAGAAGAGACATCTTTTATGCATAACTCTGAAAAATGTCCCTTTCCTAGTGTGAAATGACATGTTTCAAGTGAAATATGGCACTCCAAAGTTCTGACATTCAGATGGCATTTAAAAAGTAGGATTTTATGATTTAAAAAGAAATCCTAGCCAATTCTAGTATGTGACTTCTAACTTGGAAATTATTTGTGTTCGCCATTGTTAGGAACAGTTCTGTATGTCTGGCCCTTCATATTTCTAGATTTGTAATTCTATTTTAGGGTTTAGGTTGCTGTAGCTGCTGTAGATTTTGTGACAGAAAACATAAGCTATTTCACAGATGGGTAGGAAGAGGTTTAATTGTGTGTAGTATGAGTAAGTGTTTACTTACTTAAACAAATAATTGTCCAGAAAAAATAGATGCAAAGAACATTTTATTCACTTACTTAAATGAAGTGCTACAGAAAGGAAGGAGAAAATGTAATTACCAGGATTATTGTCAAATCTCAAATGTTTGCTCTCACTGACTGTTATGGTGTTCACCTGTGGCTCCTTTCTGTAGGAGACATCTGTGCTGTACTAAAAATATGGTGTCAAAAGTATTGCCTACAGGGCAAAATTAAGATTATGGACAATGGTATTAATAAAATGGAAGTGAACAGCTCTTGCAGTCACTTCTGGAAAGACAGGCTATCCTTTTCCAATTAAATAATTTGTTTTGCTTTTAGTTTTCATTAGGTATAGATATTGGAAATGTGATCTAGAATCTTTCTGTACAACACCACAAGGGAATTTCTATCATTATTGATGCTCCCTATCTCTTCCATGCCCTGTGCCAAATCAGATCTGTCTGTAAGGAGAAGCCTTGGCAGAGCAAAGCCGTGGAGCTGGGACATGCCCCATATTTTATACATAAGGGCTTGGCTGCAGCCCCACTCTGGGACTTCAGCTGAGACATGACCTGATAACCAGCATGGGACAGGAGTGCCTACAGAGGATCTGCTGGGGCTGCTTTTATCAGATTTCAACTGAATGCTTTCCTTTACTCTTTATTCCTTTTTGGACCCACAAATTATTACACTGAAGATCTCCCCTTTTCTAGGACATCGTTCAATGTTTCCCTTTCTCTTTTTCTGTAGGTGAGTGGTGGTAGTGCCCAGTTCTAGAAATTTTCTAGTGTTTTCTAGACTTATGTGGGATTTTCCTGCCTTCCACCTCCCATCTTTTCCAAGGAGAAGAGAATGTGCTCTGAGAAACTGCAGATGCAGGCCTTGTATGTCCCAAACATTGGATGCACATGATGCAGCCTTGAAAACAAACAGGAAAGTCTGGTGATGTTGAATACACATGAAAACTGATTCTCCCCCAGTTTTCTTGGTAACTCTCAAAGAAATTACTACAGATAAGGGAATCTTATCTATACAGTCTACTGTAGCCACCTAACTCAGACTGAACAGCTTTTATGACTGAAGCATTTGCTTAATTTTACCCTTTAAGTAGTCCTGGGCTGTGTTCACCATTGTACTGAGTTTGAACATGGCTGAGAACTGCTGGGTTAAATGCAATATCGCTGCACAAGTTAGCACAAAGATTCCTTAACATGCTGAAATTTTTTCTCCAATGTGGTGCTGAACACAGAAAATTAATCTTTATATAACTACATGTGTACAGCTTGCTGTTGAGCTTTATGCCAATTCTCAAAAAACCCAGCACACAGACATAGTAACAATAGAGACCAGGCCTTCTGTGAATGAAATACTTTTTACCTTTGGGAGATGTTGTAAAATTTAATCATTTGACAATTATGAAGCGCTTTATGTTCTTCAGATGAAATGTGCTATGTAAGTGTGAATTAGTATTATTGATGAGTTTAAGCCACAAGATTGAATGCAAATGAGAACTTCTCAAGATAATAAATACCCATTATTCATCCTGAAGGATGATGAAAAAATTAAATACCTTTCACAGAAGATAGCAAAAGTATGAAGTTTAGCTGTGAGCTGAATCAAGCACAGTGTTTGACTCAGCCTAAGATTATTGTTACCATGACGTGGATGTGGACCAAAAACCGTAGAATAATCTCCTGCACAAAGGGATAGAGAGCAGCACAGAAACCCATGTCAAGGAGCATTCATGCCTGTGTTGCATCTTTTTTTTCCTGGTGGTCTCAGAGTCAAGTAGGTGTGTTGAAGGAGGGATGATAAAGTAGCAGCCTCCAGCAGTGGAACCCACTGCCTTATGTGAAAGTGGGATTCATCTGAATAAATACAAATTTATATCCCAAATATGATGTATGCATATGTAAGAAAGTCACCCCAGGCAGCCCATGTCATCAGTGGTGCAGTTCAGATGATCAGAAGTTGATGTCTATTTTAAAATGAGTTATAATTGAACCCTTGATATGCTTTTTATTGCTTAGATCACAATCAGTATAAGGGAGCCTGGGATGACCAGCTTAGATACAGATACCCACACAGCAGGCTCAAAAAGCAAAACCCATGCACGTGATCCACTAAGAGCCTGTCTTTGACTGCTCTTTATGAGAAGGTTGGTAGCTGTCCAAGATAACATAACACAAAACAACTATTCCCTTCCTCTACTGTCTCGACATCTTCTCACAAACAAGATAACTGAATACACAGCAAAATCATGGAGTGCAATTCCAACTGTTTCTGCAGGAGCCTTATGCCTTTGTGCTGTGAAGTGCTCTGAATTCTGGTCTAAGTCAGTGGGGAAATTAAACAAATGCACTATTTAAAATGTGTTAGCAGTAAAGTTACCATCAGTCTAGTGCTGCTAAACCTGTGCAGCTTTGCACTAGAGCTCAGCATCTTCCTGGACACAGGGATAGATGCACTCCAGGCAGCTACTCTATATCTGATCCAAGACTAATACGGGTATAATGACCCACTTGTTCATTGGTCCTAACATTATAATCTATGTTTCTAGACATTTATCAGAAGCACTAAATCCATATTTAATGGAATAAAGCTACTGCTAGAAACATCAATATTCACAAAACCTTGACATAATAAAGTCTAGCAGGATTGTTTCCTCTCGTTTATTAAAAAACTTAGAGTTCTAATTCAAATACTGTACCTTGGTTTTACTAGAAAATTTCTGTGGTGTGTTTCATTGTGTCATGTAGTTAGTGTTTACAGGAATTCATCTTCTGGCATAAGGCCTAAGTTTTGACAGCCTCTGGAATATTTCAAGCAGAACTAAAATGAACCAAGAGCTCCAGTGGCTCCAAGAACACCATTTTAAACAGAAAGAAGTCCCCATAATCTTATGAAATTCTATACAAGTAAGAAACACTTGAAATGGGACTACACTGTTGCTGCTGAGTTGGACTCCATTTGAGAGTTCCAAATAGTAAAAAGCAGTTTAGTGATATTGCACATGAAAGAACAGAATCATTCTGAACTGAGAAATTTTCTCCCTCAAAGGAAAAAAAACCAAAAGCAAATAAAAACCCCCTTATAAATGGAAACATTATGCAGCTATTCTTTAATAATTGTGTCTGTTTATGCAGGACTGTTTCAAGTGCATGAATCATACTCAAATCAGCTATGGCATCCAGGCTGCTTTCCTGTTTGAACCATTTTCTTGAAAGTGGGTTGTCTCTCAGCATGGAAATGCTATCCTTTTTCCAAATACTTCCACTCTAAACCAGCAGCTGTTCTAAGCAAATGTCTTTCTGAATTCAGATGGGTGTCTGTTTACACACAAGACAGATTTGGCCCACCATGAGAATGTTTCTTATCAACAGATTTGAGTGAATGTACGAGATAATACTGAGGTTCTCCATTCCCAGGTGTTGAACTTGGGAAAAACTGGCACTTTCCTGAACAGCCCTGGTTTCTCACACTAGCATTTCACATTTAGTTGATCCTAAACCTTGATGAAAGAAGGACTCACAACACACTCATATCTCAGTGAGAGGCTGAAGCCAGGAACTTCTCTCCCCATTAGGGCTCTATGTGTTTAGGGATTGTTTAAACTACTTGCATGGTACAAAAGGATTTTGCCTTAAAAAAAAAAAAAAAGGCAATCTCTTCTGCTTCCTACAATATAGCAGGGTATCTCTTGGCCTTGCTGGAGAAAAGCAATCCCTTTTAATGTTTGCAAATCTTAAAAAAAATCTCCACTGAGAGAAAGTAAAAGTTGCTCTATCATTTTGTGTTGAAATTGCTTACTCATGTACACAAATTCAGTTGTGGGGAAAGTGAGGAGGAAGGAAAAAATGTATGTTCCTACTTAAAACCCTGTAGATTTATAAGTTTTTACAAGGTTTTTATACCTGATATTAATGCTCATATAAATCACCTTATGTAAAATCAAAAAGGGCAATAAGGAGTTAAGAAGCTAGCATTCAGAAGGTAGCATGTGAGGGTGACTTTTTATGGTTTTGAACTGATCACATGACAGAATTCACATGTCATACTTGCCTCTTTGACCAGTAATAGCTTTTCTTTCATGTCTAAATGTTTATATTTGGAGTATAATTTTCCATTATAACCTTCTTTTTGATGACATTCATAGGTCCTATTGCAAAAAGAAAAAGACCAGAATAAAAGAAGTCTGCTCATTCTCCTGCTCATATAAGTTTTGTTTTGAGGTTAGAACAGTTTGGTGTTGTGCAAAAGATATTGTAAATTCTTTCTTTGCTGTTACAGAACTAATTTCTCATACTTTCCCCATCTGTTTCACTGTTTCAGGCCACCAAATTTCCAAAACCAGAATTCATCTGGCATGATGGAGAGATGTTGATTTTAATCACTTCTTTCATTGTTTAAGCAGAAAGTTCTCCCCTAGTACATAGATTTTGAGGTCATTTTCATTTCTCTGTTCCAAGATAAGGAATTCTGTTAGTGTGTTACAGCAATGACCACAAATGAGTTAGTGTTACAACTTTTACATAGATGCAAATTATATATGCATTAATGTATGGAATCACAATAATAGGGATAGTTACATCTAAAATTAATTTTAATTGTATATATGCTGCAATGATCAGTTTGCATGTCTGTCTCCTAACTTGTTTCTAACTTCACAGAATGGTGTTCGAGTCTAGTTGATACCAATAGAACTCAAACATACTGAAAATGCAGATGAGGGATAAGACATAATCAGTCTCTTACAAAAACAATTTCACTGTGCTGGATTCTGAGTATTTTCCATATGAGGACTTTTAACTAATAGCATTCCTAAGAATTTCCATTCCAGGATTTTTCTTTATCTGTCATCAGAAAATTCAACCATCACTAGGTACATAGGCTTTATTTGCTTCTTTCTTACTCTTGCACAGTACCTACTTTTCCCTTTTAAATAAGTTGGCATTCATCTGAAAAAAGTAAAGCATGCTGTTCTCCTGTACCTACAATCTTGTCTACTCTCTCTCACTGCTAAATTCACATTCAAGGTCAATTACCTTTAACTACCGTAGGCTTCTGGCTTTGTCCTTCACTCCTAACTGTCTTTGGTCTCTGCAAATTGCAAATGCTTTCAGATACATTAGTGTTTAGTTGGGAAGAACAACTCTTTCTTGTTGCTATTCTGTATTTCCCCTTCAGCCTCCATGTTAGCTTTCGTTTTTCCTCACTGCCATTTTGCAAGCAGTGTAAATGTTAACAACAGTATTGGAGATGACCTGGCTATGACCCATTTTAAACTAGGAGGAAAGTGTGTGTGTGTGGGAAATGGATGTGAACCAGCTGCCAAACCATGATGGAAGGATGCTGTGAGGGAGTGCTATCAGATAATAAGCAGCCAAGAGCTTAAGGTATATTGTCAGAGCTGACAGTCACTGCTGCACAAAAAAACACTTTTGAAAGATGGAAGTGTACTTCTAACCCCTACACTTTGCCAAAAGGCATTCCAGTTCTCTCTTAATTATTAAGCAAATGGCTTTATTTGGAAAAGTGTAAAATATTAATCTTTTTTGACAGACTCTTTACAGACTGGAATCACATCCCTAGATGTACTGTATTGAATTATGTCAGAACCTCAGTGCAGTAAGCATGTCTGTGGTGTGTGGCATTCTTGCCTCTCTCTCTCTGCTAATTGTTTTTTCTCCCCTTCTATTTTCTAGGTCCATTTCACAAATAAAAGATGGAAAAGGTGGGAAGGTTTGAAATTGGATGAAAAACCGTGTGGCCAGTAGTTTCATTTGAAGGCCACTCAATTATAAATTCAGCAGGTATTCACCATTGCAGGGCAAGTGTTAATGAACTCATTTGGTATTCATGAGAATGTCAATATCTATCTATTGGTACAAGTTTCATTGAAATTCAGATGCATAACTAGGAACAGTCAAGAATTATATTAAACACTGCAAGCAGCCAACTCTTCATAACTTAATTAATAGTATACTTTTGGAAGACAGATTCTCATCTGTTGTAAATCATTAAAAGTCAATGAAGTTATATTGGAGATCTGTCCAATTTCTTGTATTAAGTTCTTGGCACGTGTTAAAAAAAGAGCTATTATTACATACAGAATTAATCAGTACTTAAAGGAAAAAAGAACATGAGGTGAAAGGGGAATTGGTGTTGCTGTGGCTTCTGGAGATTGAAGTTCATTAAGAAACTGAAGCAGAGCTTGAATTACCACTCCATGTCTTTTATTTGTGAGGACAAAGTCCATGGAAATAGTAACAATGAGGAACTCACTTGGTTCTTAGCTTTGCTATTGCAATACATCATTGTGGGTACTTGAGGCACTGAAAATAGTTCAGTACAGGCCAGAACTCTGGTTACATATAAAAGACTGAATGAACTTTGTGTGAACTAGCAGCAATTTCTTAACTTTAAAAATTTTGGACTGCTGCATAACTTGTGGGAATTAAACAGACAAAGCAGGTTGGAATATTTTCTCAGTTGCTTAAGAAAGTTATTGTTGGTGCTTATTTTCTATTAATAGTACTCTTGCTATCCAATTTCTAGTCAGAAATGAGATATTTGATAACCGCACACAACAGTGAGTGGACATATGATATGTTGTGCTCTGGCTCTCTCCAGCTATAACCAGAGTTCATGACCCAGTGGCATCCTACCTTCTCTCAACTGGGTTTTTCAGAATAGTTTTAGCTCAAGAGACAGTCCTGATTGTCTTAAACTACCTTTAGGAACAAGCATAGACAGTGCCCTAGTGCATGGTAATAGTTCATTGAAAGATCAAAAAGCTGTAATGTTTACTGTGATGTATTGACCTTGTGGCTGAACCAAGTCCTCTGTCAATTAAGGTAAGCCAGGCATTTTAATTATTCTTCATTTATTTACACTGACTTGATGAGGGTAGATGTGCATTCTTTTGCAATTATGGGAAGGTAAATTCCTCATAAAATCTTACCCTTTGCACATAGATATATATGCCAGGGAAAAATCTAATGCGTTTTCTAAAATCAGAAACTTGACAGTATAGGCAAATACCTTCATACTTGTCTGTCAGAATAATTCAGATTAAGCAGTGATCATTGTTAAAATAAACTTGGTGTAGCTCTGCTTCATAGATTCCTTCCTTTTAACAGCAGCAGGGTGTGGTTTTTTCAAGAGAGATTTACTTTGTGATCCAACGTGGATTGTAATCTGGTTTGTCACTGTGTAGCATGGTACTCAGCCTTATTTAAACTATCAGTGTGCAAATCTTTCAGCAGATGCATTCAGGAGCTGTTTCTAAAAAGGCAAAGAATAATTCCGGTTGGAAGGGTCCTCAGGAGGTCTCCAGTCTAAATTCTCCCTCCAAGAAAAGCTAACTGTCAAACCAGACCAGATTGCTCTGGTAATTCAGGTCACTCACTCTGGTCTTGAATTGCACTAATAAAAATAATTTTAACTTTAGCTTTCTAAAACCTCATACCACATGTTTTTAGGCCAAGATTTTCAAAACTACACAAAGAATTTGGATGTCTCAGTGTCCATCTGTGGATTCTCTTATTTTTTTTGTAGCACAATATCCAATTATTGAGTACCAAGTTTCCTATAGCAACCAAATTAAAGATTAATCAATTCTTAAAGTGAAAATTATTAGAGTGCTTTACAAATATGCACTTTTAAGATTAACTAAATTTGTAATTTATAAACAGATATTTAGATTTTTTTTTCTGTTTAAGAATGCAGTCTGGATTAATAAGTCAATAAGTATTCTTAAACTACTCCTTATGTCTTAAAATGCTGTATGACATGAAAATAAAAGGTGCAGCAAAAAAAAAGACAATGGGGCAAAATGGAAACTGCAATGCTGCTGACTTTTTTAAAGTTGTTGAATGTAGTGTTTCTAGAATTCAGTTTCCTGTATCATATTGAATGATAATGTATTGTTTAGACCATGAACTAGTTTTAGTGTATGAGCTTAGAGATTTTGTACTCTTGAAACCATAATAGGAACACATTCTATGTGTAAATGGTACATGTGGAGCTGTGGACATCTGTACAGAGCTGATGAGGTGATGTCAGTTGGATGGACACATTCTAAATTCATTTTATGGTTGGCTTTGCATCTTCATTTTGGTATATGTATGTCACATTTCTATGTGAGCTGGAAAAATGAAAGTCACTGGAGTCTGGGATTCAGCTGGTTGTGCTTTCACTCTGTAGAATTCTTTAAGCTTGATTTTTCATGTGATCAAAACAGGAGCTTTGAAAGTGCACATAAAATATTGAAGTGTTGTAGATTTCACTGCAAATCCTGCAAGTATGAAAATATTTTCTTCTGGAGTGATGTTTCGTTACTGGAGAATGTTGGTTCCCTTATGATGCAATATTTTTGTTACTGTTCCACTAGGAAAACAGTTCTAAGACAAATTGTAGCAAATAAAGAGAGAGAGAATTTAAAAGGAAAAAATTAGCTTTTCTTAATTTTCAATATTTTCCACTAAACAAGGATAACACTGTAACTCAGCCTTTTGTTAAGAAGATTAGTGAGGAAAATATGCCATTTGTTTGAAAGGCACTTATAAAAGACATTCTTCTAGATTGAATTCTGTCAAAGTTTTGTTTGCTTTTGTTTGGGATATCCTACTTTTTTCCTTGTAATATACAATGTAGTTAATGCTCTCAAAGTTTTCCTATATGGTTGAAATTACTCCAGTTTAGAGCTGCAGAGCAAGTAGCTTCCTGTTCTGCAAATGCTTCCAGCATAATGCCATGTACACACATTCACTGCATAATCCGTTGCAGAGTTCAAAGCTGCTGAAAGGAAAATCACTAGTGATGTATGGCTGAGTTTAATTTCATTTTCAGCCTTCTGCCCTACTGTAGTTTAATAGTTTACAGTAAATGAAAGTTGCTGTGTAATACCTAACCAGCTGTTATTCCATCAAGTGCACAGTAACTTTTCAGGTTTTTTTCTCTTTGCATCAGACGATAGTGTTAACCTGTGTCCATAAACCACTCACCTTTCCTTCCTTGGTTTCCTTAATGAGTTGGAAAGAGTTCCCACTCTTTGAGGGCAAACTAGAGAAGCATGAAATTTAGCTTTTCTGAACTGACTTGCACAACACTGATGCAATAAAATAAGCACGTATTTGCTTGGTAATTAGTTTTCTGTATGCAGCTAAGAATGGAGAATTATCCCATTATCTGCTCTGTTTGACTTGGTCTATATACATAACTAATGTATGCATTTATACAGATAAATTTTTAAATTAATTGTTCCAGACAATTACCTTTGAGGTACAGACAAAATATAACATATATTTTAGGGATCAGCAGTTTGCTTGAGAAATAGTCAGTGCCCCTGTAAAGTTAATTAATTTTTTTTTTTCAAATTTCTAAGGCATTAGAGAAATAGGTGGTTTGTGACTTCTTGGAAATGACAATGGAAGAATAGTCACTATGACTTTGGGTACATCACCTTTTTGCTGCTTCCTGAGAAGAGGCCATGGCTCATGTACATGTTCTGCTAGAAAATGGCATTTTTTGCATGAAAGTTATGATTTTGCTAAGAGAGCATTTGCTTAATTTTGAATCTTGCTTCATCTATACCATAAAGTACACAGCAGCTTAAAATACAATTTCTAACATTCATCTTTCCTGAAAATAGGTAGAATAAGGTTTAGTACTGAGAAATGGGTATATGCTTTTGACTTGGGGAGGAGGGAGATGAGTTTGTCACTCACGAGCAGTTTTTTTTTTTTATCTCCACAAACTCTTGTGTCTGCACCACGGCTATGGCTGACCCCAATCTGTCTTTATGAGAGAGATGCACTTTCCATCAGAGCCCAGGCATTTAAAACTTTGATTTTATGGTGCAAATAGGATAACAGACTATGCATATGCACCCTGTCAGGGCAAAGCCTGCAGTGAACCAGAAGGGACACAACTATGTTTAAGATGCAAAGAAGACTTCTCCATTAAAAAATAGTTTGTCAGAGTTTTTATAATCACTGCCAGAGTAATTTGATTGCATCCTGTAATAATCAGAATAAATCCTCTCAAGTAGTTTTATCAACAAGACGTGACATGTCATAGATTTTCAATTATTTATTCAAAGAACATGTACCCACCTCTGATCGTGGTGGTTAAGGAAAGCCAACCTGTCTGACACTTTATTGCTTATAAGGACAGGTAACTTCAACTCTACTGTTGAATCATTGTGATGTGTCATAAATAGACAGGATATGAAGAAAAATTTTGTTTCAGAGGAGAAAGAATTCTGTGTTTCATTTTCAACATTTATTATTAGTTTATTAATAATGACATTGCTATATCATAGTAATGTTTCACAAATCTAACAGTGCCCTCACCAGAAACTTTAAGGTGTATATTATAAAAGTTATTTTAAATAGGTCTGAAACGTGATCAGTAATTCAAACAGATTTAAACTTCACAATGGCTTCTAACCTTAGAACATTCTTTTTAGTACAGAGGATATGAAGGTGGAATTAGGTTTAATTTAGAGTGCTATTAAGAAGCCCATGATTCTAGACCAGAGATATTTCATTAGGAATGGAACACAGCTAGTAAGGTAAAATTAGGCAGACCTAAACAACCTGCAGAATATTTTTCTTATATTTTCAGCATTAAATCTTAGATTGGTTCTTGGGTTTCATTGTCTGAATAAGAGATTAGATTTCACACATTCATTCGCCATGACAAATTTAAACCAGATTTAGAAACTAGTCCCTTTTATACTCTATGAAGTGAGGTACCAAGTGGTTTGCAGAGCCCTTAAGCATATAAAATAAATAAATAAACATTAGCTTTTCAGATACTTGCATAGTTAGACATTGCCACTGTCTGTTAATTTTAATTCAGGTTTTGTTGACCTTTATGGGGCTTTTCTGTTTCTTTTATTTCTGCAGAAAGAGACATACAGGCCATCATTTATATTTAGCAGAGGTAGATATTTACCAGAATGTTCAATGGAGGTATTTCACATGTATTCAGCTGAAATATTAAAATAAGTTACTCCTGATGAGTTGATGTCTCTTTGGGGGTTCTGCCTGGAAAACATATACCTAATGACTTAATTGTTAGAAAAATCTGGGAATCTCATTACATCTTAAAGGAAAATGCCGAATGTATCTGCAAAGAAATCCTAGATGTAGGAACTTGCCACCTAGCCCCAGAGCTTAATGAGTATATCCCAAATTTCAAATAGCAACTAACTGCCATGAATGAGAAATATAATCATGAATAATGCTGCTGAACGGTTTTGATTAATATATATAGAATAAAAATTGCTCTATTTAAGAGTAGATTCTGAACATTAGGGAGGTAAAATTCTGTAATTTGTGATGTGCATAGGCATTAATGATAGCATAGAACAGTACAATATATAGCATTAACTAATTTTGTATTTTATTAAAAGAAGTGCAAATCAGCTGGAGAACATTAATTTATGATGCAATGAGGCATCTGAAAAATTGTAATTATTTTTCTGACTAGGAAAGGGAAACTATTTTTGTTAACTATTTCAGTGGCTCTATCTATCTGCAATCTCCTTTCCATATCTTTTCATCTCAGTTGCAAATGTGTGATCTTTCACTGAAGTCCTCCTAGGGAATAGAGCTGCAATGTGAGTGGGATATGAACCTTAGCCAAAGAATAAACCAAACCAAAAAACTCAGCCACAAAACCCAAACAAATTATGACCTAGCCTCTTTATAAATTGTGACCATAATAAGGCCTGGCTGAACAAATTGGTTAACTCTTAAGATGGTTGCCATGAAAACCTTGTTATCCAAATTATTTCAGTGAATATAAGCGACTGCTTCTTCTTTGCTCTTTTCAGACCAACTTTTCCCTAAATCCATAAAGCATTTTAATTTACTGCAGTTGCCTTACATACTGTAACAGATGTCAGCTCCTATCAGTTTCTACTGTTGTGCCTACAAGTTTGCTGTATTTTATTATTTTTTTAATCTACAGGAGATTTTTTTTTTTTTTGAAGGTTGCCATACCTATTGCGTTCAAGTGAAACTGTATCTTTAGGAGACCAAACTCATCCATGACTCTCAGTTTTAGCTAGACCAGGGGTTAATGTTGAGGCAGTTTGGGGACCTCTGTTTCAAGTTAGGGTCTACCATGCTGTGTGCTACAGAAAACCAGCAGCAATTCCATATGATACATAATTATCTTGGTTAAATTTTGTAACAGCTGGAAATCAGCTACAGAGAAATGTCAAAATTTTTTTCTGTTTTTCTTGGAGATTTTTTTAACATATCTATTAATAATTTCATGTTTGGGTTTGTTTTTTTAAATTTTTTTTATAAGTTCATATAAATAACCAAACGTAAACCAAATTTTTCGAATATATTCCTGGCATATGAAAATAGGGAAGAATATGCCTGTATATAATGGCACTTCCTCTCTATTGCCACTGCATGATCAAAAAGATTGTAATTCCACTTTGATTTCAACTATCTTCATGCAGGCTTTGGATTTTCTGTCATAGTTTTCCTTTTCCTGGTAAAAAGACATACCCAAGAGACTTGAACAGAGTGGTTTTACTTGGTTAGAGAATATCAGAGCAGTGAATTCTCATGGGATATACATCTGGGGCCTTGGAACTTAGGTTGTCTTGCACTGAAGTCAAAATAATTTGAAAGTATCTATGCCATGACAAGGTGGAGAAGATAATTTCTGTGATTTTATTTCAGGTGTCAGAGGGTGGCTGGGTGCAGGAATACAAAATCTTTCTGAATTAGAATAGCTGGAAGCCTGCCCCCAAACTGATTGCTGTTTCCCCTCCGTGCTGGAGACTGCACGAAGCAGCCAAGTGCTGAAAGCAGACCCACGCTGGCTCTCAGCAGGTTTGCAAATGAGCAGTGGGTAAGTCCTAGAGTGGTGGCTGAGAGGACACTCACAACTCAGTGAGTCAATGTCAATACTGCTCAGTGTGATTTTTTTTTTTTTTCCTTTCAACTGGGATGGTGCATTTTCCCACTTCATCAGCTAAGAATTCATCACGGAAGTTGCTCTGCACCTAAGTAAACAATATCAGTAAAATGACTGTAGTAGGCACAGGAAAGCCATTCTTAAAAATACGATTCCTAATTGTCCAGGGTGACATAGGGGAAAATATGTGGGTAGGTGCTGCCATGAGAGGATATTAATTGTGTTTATATTTTAAAAGTGAAAGATTTGTTACAACATTTTACCTAATGAGATGATATGTCCTTTAAAATATATTCATTCTAATGTCTTTATTGAAACCCAAAGTGATAGTTAACACAACTGAAAGCAACACAGTCCAGAAAGAAGTCTGGGTGTCAGTAGGCAAGTTTATTTCTATTCACTGAAAAAATGGGAAAAGCAAGCTATGTGCAATGATCTATATGGTTATCGTTCTCTGCACTTTTTTGTTGCATTGACTAAAGATCACTCTAATTCTTTGGATATCAAGAATACTTTTATCCATACAAAACCATGCTGAAGAAAACAAGGCTAGAAGTATCTGGGGCTTCATTGTTAACTAAGTGGTTTTGCAAATACCAATGTGTCTACAAGTTTTTAGACTTTATATATTATGACAGATAAGTTTTGTGTGTATATAATGCATATTTTGTTTACATATGTATTTGTTTCATATGTCTGTTTAAATAAGCATTCAAATGAATTACATTTGTAAAGCACAGCGTCCTTTTTTTGAATCTCTTATCTGAGCATCCATCCTGTTTGGCCTTAAGGCAAACCTTGAACATATGTGATGTCTTTATCTGCTAACTCTTTAAGTGCAGCATTTTATAGGACAGAAATCTCTTCAAAAGTAATTGAGAAGTGATAAGTTGTTGGGAAGGATAAGGATTGGACAGGAAGATCTCACAGAAATGTATGTGTAACAGAAAGATCTTTGAATGTAGAATCTAAAGAAGGAATAGAGATGATAGCAAGTTTTGATATAGATGAAAAAAGTTGCTGAGCCAGTCTTACTGGGTAACTAGAAAACAAAGAGCAAGTGAGTTGGAAGGGAATTTTATAGCTTAGAGCAAAGGATAAACCCACCTCAAACAAAAGATGTTTTTACCAAACAAAAAAAAAATTCACAAGCAATAAAAAATCCAATGTTGCAAGTAGAAAAAAGATCTCAGAAATTTCCAAAACAAAACAAATCCCAGAATTTAACATGCAACTACTAACTCAAATAATTAACTAGTCACTAACATAATATAGTAATTTTAGCAGTTTAAATAAGTTGTACATAAATGTAAAAGATATTATGTATAATGCTGATTAGTAGCCATGTATTAAAATGCTCTGTAATAAAAAGTATATAATGTATTGTAACCAGAACTAAAATAGGACTTCAGAACACAAGGCTTGCCTATAGCCAGCAGCTCTAGGCTCACCCACGACCCACAACTGCTGTAACCTCGTCTATGCAATAAACAACATTTTAAAAAACCGTCTAAAGCCTCCATCTCTCCATCAAACTCTTACAATAAGTCTGGGACTTTTATCTCTATCGAGGAAAATCTAGAGGGGTCTGAACAGGGGCAATACACCACTAAATTCTCAATTTAGAAAGATCATGTAAATAAGAAAGGACCAATGTAATGAATATAAGCCTAACATAATATTGAGTGGATAACTGAGTGTGCATAACTCTCCTCAGTCCTGCTGACTATTCAAGATGAAGAATTTAAATTATCAACTAATTCTATTAATTCTTGCTCTGTCATGCTAGCCTAGAATAACAGCCACCTGAACAGAAACAAAAGTGATAAAGGACTTGGACTCTAAATTTAAAATAAAAATATTTCCTCTCATGATTAACAGTATTGTATGGAAACCACCAAACATAGTGAAGGAAGGAAATTGAAACTGATCTGAGAACATTATCTGGAATGATCGTTTTGTAAATGCTGAGTCTTGGGGGAGTTGTCTTTAGTTCCTACAACTATTTTTCTTCTGTCACCTTCATTCTTCCTTTCTGCCACTTGCCTTTTATCAACTTACTTTCCTTCCCTCTGGCTCTTCTTTGCACTACTTTGTCCTTTTTCTTTTAGACTCTCTGCTTTTTTTCACACTTGCCTGTTTCTTTCTTGAGCTTGCTCTTCAATCTCTCCTCTTTCTTCCTTTCATTTTTGTTCAGACACTGTTCCCTAACCATAACTTCTTAGTCTTACTTTAATCATAACTCTATTCATTCCTAAATATAGGGAAAAAGGAGGAACTTTCAAAAGTAAAACAAAACAAAAAATATATAATAGCCTAAATAAAGATGGAAGCCAAGCACCTATGGTTTGGAAGAAAAGTACCCAGTTTGCTTTTAGCATCTTTACTTATTGTTCCTCCAGAGGATTTGGATAGCTGCATATTCATGAGAATTGCAGCTGTCTGGGAACTCGGTGATCTATGCGAGGAATCCACGTTCAGAGCTGCAGAGCTTTGTGTTGGGAATACACTTATCCTTACTTGCTGTTCAGAATTCTGTAGTTCCAGAGAGCAGGAAACAGGCACAGCTCCACACACTTCGGGCCCCGCCACCCAGTGCTGCTGTGTGTGCCTTCAGATCTAAAAATAGGACAGGTATGACCCGGATAACTGCAGGCACAGGATGCATTTTCTGTGGGAGCACCCCAGGACACTGTCAGAGAGCTCAGGCTACCTGTGCTCTTACTGAAGGAAGACCAACTAACCCACATAGCATTAGAGAGGTGTTGACTAACAGAACTGGGCCTGGCTCACCCACTGAGTGTCACAGAAGACACAAAAATCCCTGCAAGCTCTCAAAAATACTCCCTCAAAAGAATAGGATTTTACAGCAGATGGGTACTTACTATTCTGTGACTGTATCATTTTCAATCTGGTGTTAGGATTCTGCAAGTCACTCTTGCTCTATTGTCAAACCATAGCTCAGATAAATCCCCAGCCAATAGAAGTAGTGATATATCATAAATGAGTCACTCATCAAAGAAATGCTAAAGCTATAACAGATTATGGACAAATAAATGATTTCACTGTGTTTACAGGTTAGTTGTCATGGTTGTCATTCTGCTCCCCCTTGTTTTGACATTCTGCTTTTATTCCCTGCAATTTTAAAATTGCATCTGGAAACGCAACAACCAGCCAAACACTATGACTATCTCAACCCCAAAAAGACTTTTCTGAAAAAGTAAGTAAAGCTAGGTAGGAACCAAAATCATCACTAAATGGCAGCTTCTGTTCCCCTAGGAATCTTTGAGCATTGCTTGTAAGAGAGCAAAACTGGGATAATGAGAGACTTCCGTCTCTCCCACAGTAAGTATAGTGTCAAAAAGTGCTTCTAGAGCTGATCACTTTCCCTGCTGTTTGTCAATGCAGAAAAAAAATCCAGTTGGTAGGGTCTGCAAAAAAAGCATTTGTCCTGTCATTAAACTGGCACTAAAAAGTCCAGCTAAGACTAAATCTTAATGTATCTATGCCTTTATCTACATAAATATATGGGCAATAACTATCAAGGATTTTCATCCAAGTAAAAATACCTATCCAAACAGAGTATATTGACATTTTATAGAATCAGTGATGATCCCTAATAAGTGTTGTAGATTGGTGTCTACAAAGTATTCCCCAATGTGCCTTCACTAGAACAGACTGGTAAGGCTTCCAGCCTGTTGCCAACATGGCTTTCCCAGAATATTTTTGGAGATAGTGGAATAGGCTTAATTATTTACAAACAGTCATAAAATCCAAGATTTTAAGGCAACTTCTCTTCACATAGAATGTACTATATTTTTGTTAGTCTGGAAATGCTGCACATTTACAATGAGCCTTAATTGAATTGATCTCTTTCATTGAAAAGAGAAAAGGAAAAATATTCCTTGAAAATCCTACTGCTTCTGGGCTTGAAGAGAGATATTCTGAAATGTTTAGGTAGTTAGTAAGCCTGAAGCAATTGACTGGGAATTAGTGAATTTTTGAATGAGGAAATTAGTTCAGGCTTTGCTGGCAACCATGATCAAAGGTCACAGGAAAGCCTTGTGTCAGCCCTGAATCAATTCCATGAATGTTTTCTGCGGAGGTGCTTCACTCCTGCTTTGAGCATCTCAGTGCAATGGGATGATCTGTGTTTGCCTAAAAGCATCAGCATGATTCCTTAGACGTGAAACCCTTTCTTGGTACTCAAACCACACAAAAGGAGCCTGAATATATCCACAAATGTATTTATATGCCTTTTAATCTGAGAAAAAAACAGTGAAGAGTACCTAATTCTACTGAAAATCAGATTCTGCTGTCAGCTATATAGCCAGTGGATCATGGAACTTTCAACCTGTTCATTGTCTTCTAAATACGGCTAAATTCCTTATTGAATTACTTATTTTTAGTGATTATGTGTCTAAAATGTCATTAAAATGAGAATTCTCATTTTTAGTTCAGATCAGTAGAGAATAGTTGTCTTTTTACAGCAAAACAAGGGAAAACATTATTCACATATTTTCAGATTTCCCACTCAAGACAGTGGAGAAATCTAGCATTAAAGAAACTATTAATGCAATACAATGTAAATTAAGATCATGTCTAGAGCAAGATGTGCTTAATATGCTAACCCCAAACTCCTTTCCATCCCTTTAGATTTAATGACCAATTTCAAGTGCTGTAACTCAGAATATGCAATTTATTTCTTGTTGACCAACAAATAGAAGAAGAAATTACTTCAGCAAGGCAAGTTCAAGTCTATTGAGACTCATCATGAAAATTCTAGGTATGTGCATATTGCATTAATCAACCCATTTGTTGTTATTGAGGCTCTTGTATACAATAGCAGAGCTCTGGAGTTAGAAAAAATATTTTCAGCTAAAACACAGCAGACGTATTAATGAATGAGATGGGAATGTAAAAAAAAAGAATCTTACAGCTAGCTGAAATGTCTTGTCACTATTCAACACTTGGAAAAAAGCAAGAGACTCATACTGATCCTTCAAATAAGATCAGTGCAGGAAAAAAGTAGAATAAGTCAGTAAAATGCAATGTAGAAAATAGGTATTTCTAGAAATTGCTTGCAAAATTTCAAAAAAATGCTGGTGAAACTTGACAAACTACAGGTTTCTCAGAAAAATAAATATGGACTTTTTAAAGCACTTCTTAGAAATGTCTAATTGTGTGATTTTAAAAATAATTTTGGCAATAAGCCTACATGCATTTCAGACCCAAAATGACTTGAGAAGTACTGTCTACTAAAGTTTTCTTCAACTAAGCAACAATAGCAATTGCTGTTATGAAGCACCTTGGTGGTTGTATGGAAGGAAAAACACAAAGAAAATGCAGCCACGTTAGAGCACTTGTGAGTTACTCACAAACTGGTACTGTGAGAGGATAACAGCCCTCATTTCTTGTCATTTGCTTCCTTGGTTGAGATCCCCAGAAAATGTCCTTTAGCAGAGCTGTAGGATGCTTCAGTGTGTGTTTGTTAATGCCCTCCATGACAGTTACATACCTCACCAGATGGAAAATTCAAGAACTACTATGAGATTTACAAAATGCAACATTTCCCCACACATTTCTGTTGCTTCAAACAGAGCCCTGTATCTCAGATTAATAGACATTCTTTGAAGGATGCTGAAAACATTTCTCATTAACAAACTGGCTTAAGAAGAAATAGCCCACTGAACCCTGAAGACATGAAACTACTTTATTCTCTTACAGTAAAGATGTACTCTGGTTTTAAACCTTAAAGTAGATTTGTCTTTGCGTGCTCTGATCTCTTGTCAGTGAAAGTCAGTGGACAAAAGACCTCAATTTATTTGCTCTTTTATGGGAGCACATTTTTAACAGCAGCTGTTCATTAACTTATGGAAGTCTTACTTTTGTCACATCTTGAGACTATCATAGTTTTCTGTAGATTATATAGTCCTTGGCATTTTTTTTTTCTGTCAATGAAAATCCAGATCATACTATCTGTGATTTTTAAAGAAATTTGAGAGAATCCATTTGAAAAGCACTCAAAGGTGTTTTCCATCAATAAAACAGCATAGGTTTTTTAATTGGCATCAATATATATGAATCCTTCTGATATTTATTTAGGCAATCTATGATCATGACACAGAGGCCTAAAGTTTTCAGTTTATAATGACAGCACAGGATTAATTGGTTTGGAAAACAACCTTTCACCTGAGTCCCAAATGCAAATAGGAGCACTGATGTAAAATAAAACAACACTGACAATTAAATGAATTTTTGTTATACTAATATAATGGTTTATAATTTTGAAAATTTTCTAAAACTGCAGAAATTACTTGCTCAAAACTGTCTGTCAGGTGGTATTTGAACTTAAGTAGCTACTTCCTTCCCAGTTGTAACCTGTGAATGTCAGACTCAAGTTAGCGATGCACGGTCCAAAACTTAAATAATCATCTCCACCCCAGAGAGTAAAAACAAAAAAACCAAACAAACCAAAAAAAAGGAGCTCAGAGGGTCAGGGGCAGGGGGATATATACACGTGCAGGAAGCACAGAAATGCACATGTGGTGATGTTGTTATGAAGGTCTGTGTCTTATTGTCTCAAGCAGCCTATTTGTTGTCAATACTTGAATAAATATTGTAGAAAGAGAATTCTGAAGTGTTTGAGTAAAAGCCATGAGCTAACAAAATGATTGGTTATAAAGAGCTTTTTCCTAGCTAGAGGTGCAGCCTGGGAGAAACAGCAATACATTTATTTGAAAATTGAATGAACAGGTGCTGGGTACTGCCCTTTCCAGGTTCCTATGATAAGAGCTGAATCTCCTGACATGAAACTAGAATAGCACGAAGATTGAAGGACACGAAGACATATAACTAATAGTCCTATATGATGGAAAAAGCAATCTGGGAGGAGACTGCTAGATGTTGTAATGAATTTACTAAGAAAAGTATTTATTTGCCCCAAGATTCACAACGCCAGCTGATCAAATTACACTGACTGAGGTGAAAGACATATACCTTGTGATTATTGAGGTCCAGGCTAGGGAAAGAGTGGGTGAGCTGTAACTCTGTGCTTCACTGTCATTGTGTGAGTGCACCCCAGGTAATAGAGTGTAGCTCTAAAGGATACACAGAAAATCAACTTGATCTGCTACCTGCATGAGCAGTGAAATGGTTTGGCAATATTTCTAGCCCAGCGACATTTTCCTTTCTTTTTGTCAGAATATATTTGAACATCAATTATCCCAAGTGTGCCTATTTATGTAGCAGAAGGGAAACTTACAACAGCATTAGCAGGATCCCCAAAAAGTCATGGGGAAATTCCTCAAAAACATCTGGAGCATTCTTACAAGAAATTTATGAGTGCCAGGGTGGTATTCCTAAGACCTATTAGTGGTTTCCTAGATAGTAGTGAATAAAGGTCCATAAGTAGAAGAGACATTCCTGGGAAGCAGCATTAATAAATTCCTAGAAGGAATCAGTAGTATTTTCAGAAAATTCTAGAGGAAATTCCTAGGGAATAACAGGAGTATTAGTGGAAAACAGCAGGAAGAGTTTGTAAAGAATATTAGGATGCAGTTGGGAATTTCCTAGGAAGCCTGAAAAATTCCTACTAAACATTTAGACAAAATTCCCAGAAATCAACAGAGAAGATTCAAGAAAGCACATAGAAAATTCTTGGGCAACAATAGGAAAAGACTTGGAAAGCTCTAGGGAGATTCCTGGATGAAAGTACTGAGAAAATAATTTTAGAAAGTAGTGGCTATAAGAAAGCAATTGAAAAATTCCTAGAAAGTATAGGAGATATTTCTGAAAGCCTGTAATAAAAAAATCCCAGAAAGCAGCAGGAGCATTGCTAGAAATCATTTGAAAAGTTCCTAGGAAGGAACAACAAAATTTCCTGAAAAGCAGAGAGGGAGCTGTTAGAAAGCATATACATAAATTAAATTCCTTGAAAGATGTTACAGAATGCTTTTATTCAATGTTTAAGAATAAAATCAATCTTTGGGGATGCCAGCTCAGGAAACAGGCACTGGCACTGTGTTTGGTGCTGCTGCAGTTTCTGCCATGACTTAAATGTGCAAATTCTTGCACAGAATGTTTTAAAAGGGGTGTTCGATGTTCTTGATGTCTGGGTAGTTACTGTTGGCTGTTCCAGGAAAAAGAGATCGATGTTAATAGAGAGTTCCTTTCAGAATTTGGGTCCAAGCTAATATAATACTTCTCTAGCTGTAGAACATGCTGAGAAGAAAGAATTACCTTACCTGAGAGTTTGAAGACTCCCTGATGGTATCCCATTAGCTCTCAAATTATTGCTGCTTTTCATGAAGTTCAAAAACTGCAGTTCCCAGCAGATTGCTTTGACAGAGATCACTTTCTTTCACTGTACCTCGAAGACACACTCGAACTCCATGTGGGCATTAGTTTTCTGCTAGCAACAATCTCTTACAAAAGCAGTAAACCTTAGTATATGTGAGATACTGGCAGCTGATACAGTTTATCTGCAATTCTCACACCAGACTCCTCAGAATAATGTCTAGGACTGGATCCTGCTTTATGTATGACTTTGAAAGGGTTAAAGCAAAAATATTTCTCAGCGGCCTGGAGTAGCTTTGTATTGTTAAAATGTGATCTTTAAAGGAAGCCTGCAAGCTGAGGAAATGAGCTCATATGTGAGTGGTAAGAAATGGATGTTAAGAAAGTGTAATAAAGACTTTGTGCCCCTCTCACCTCAGGTTATTCTTAGTTCATTCTAAAACCTCTTCCTGTGTTCTTTGGTACTCTCATATTGATAGGGTACATTCTGGGAGTCTCCCATTGCCACAGGGGGAGTTTCCACACCTGCCAGGAGTGATCCCTTTGTCCCTCGTTCCCTGTGCAGTTTTCAATGCCTCCTGCATTATGACTCCACTGTTTGCCTCTCTGCCTGAGCTGATTCCAGCATGGCACATCCCTGAAGGTTTCCCATCTGCTTTTCCCTCTTTGTGGTGACCAGTGTCATTCTCTGCCTCTCACTGAACTGAGCTGAAGCTGAAGAAGTTGACCATGTCCATGTTTTAATAGAAAAATAAAACTCCTATGGAATAATTAGTGGTGTGATTTTGTAGATTGTTGCATGCTGCCCGTCTCTTACAAACATCCAGTGAAGGAAGGAGTGTAGGAGTGTACCCTGCTGGGGTAAAATGGCCAAACTCCTAGCAGTGCAGAAACCATTTCAAGTCAAACCAAATAAATAATTTAAAAAAAGGATTCTGTGTTATAGACACACAGAATCCTCACCAGGTTTTATCAGTATATGAAAACCATAGCTGCAAATTGTCAAACCAAATTGGACAGGATAATTGCAGGCAGAAAGATTAAAATGGTAGTTCATTTGCTCTAGTATTTCATCTCTGCTGATGAATAGCAATAGCTCCTTCAGAGGCTGAAATTATGTGCTCATCTCTGTCCTCCAATGAAAAATATTTTTTCATATCTACCAGGTAGATAACCTTAATTTTAACAGGTTATATTTTTCAAAACCTTCTAAAAATACTTCTGTATTTTCTATATGGCATATTTGAAGGAGTGAAAAATATGTCTGTAAATAGTCATAGTAATTCTGTCTGTTAATAACTTGTAATTTTTTATTCATATATGTTCACTCTTTGACCAGTATAGAATTTCTCATTGGCTTTTTCCACAGAGGTTTGATTTTTAGGCTTAAACACAAATGAAACAGAGTGTGAGAAAACTTAACGGAAAAACTTTTCAACTATTTCAGAGGGAGCTGAGGACTTTCTTTTCTTTAGTATTTTAGCTCTGGTACAAAAGCCTTGATTTTGGAATTGTCCAGTGTCTGCATTTCTCTTCTGGATTCCTACTGGCATTGGTGTAAATAATTAGAAATTGCGTGGTATATGTAAGTAGTGATGGCTAGGAAAGGAAATGTTTGCAAGAAATAGAAGGATAATTCTGAATTTTTTCCTTGTCCTTCATGGTGTGAGTTTCTGTTTAACAGTGCGGGTGTGATGGAAGATCTGAGTGGAACCCATTAATGTAATTCAGTCCAAGTCAAAAGCATAACAGGATAGATCATGTAGGTATTTCTTAAAAAATAATATCAGGGATCACAAACCCCTAAGAAAAGCAGAATTTTACTTGTACTTACATAGGCCAACAAAAGACCTGTAAAAGAAAAAGACGAAGCACAGAGCTAATTAAGTATAAATAGCATATTGCATCCAGTTTGCAAAAGGCAGTAGTTTCCCATATAACATAACATTTTAAAAAAGATATGGTTCTGCCTTTGAAGGAGAGAGATTTGAGCTCAGGGAATGGGCTTTATTCAGCCTTTCTTACTGCAGCCTGCCTTTCACTGTGTGTGTTGTTTTTAACCTTAGTTCTGAACTGAATCTCATTTAGTAGCACTGGAACACAGGACAAATACAAATGATGGAAAGTTAGCTATATGAAAGTGCATTCCTAAAAGCATTAAAGAAAAAAATCACATCAGAAAAATCACCTTGAAGCTAGACCAGTAGTTAAAGAACTCATTTCTTAAACTAGATGTCAGTACTTCCAGCATGACTTGGTCTCCAAATTGCAGTGCTTAAATTGCCAAAACTCCTACTAAAATCATTCCTAAAATGATGTGTGCATGAGGAAAAAAAAAAAAAAAAGTCAGTATTGCGGTCTATGGTGCTGTGATTGACAAAACCACAAAACGATGGATATAAATTATTCACAGAACAACAGCTTATTCCTCATGAGAAGAACACAATGTCATTCTCATGGAGTTTTGTTTCCTATGGAGCCAATGACGAAAATTAAAGGGATCAGCATAACAAACTGTAAGGGGTCAGTAATTTCTGACAGGAAGTGGAATAGTCTACCCATATAATGGGTTTTTAACTGACCAACATCAGTTTCCTGATTAGGCATGCAAATAAATTCCCAGTTCCGTGACTTTTACCTTGTTCCATGACTTGTATGGCTATCAGTGGTTTTGAAGTCTATTTTAAGGGTCTTTTGGAAACACTTTCAAAAGTTTTTGTTACACTTCCATGACTAGCTATCAAATGGGCAGAATAATGGTGTGGTTTTCTTCTTTGGGTTTCTTGTTTTTAATTGTAAGGTGTCTTGAATCAAAGGAAAGAATGAGATCTGAAACCTTGATCTCTTTCCTTGAGTGTTCTAGCATATGTTTCAATTTATCCCATTACCTGTTTGGATTTGGATAAATTGCTCTGCCCTTCTGCATTTTGTTTTTTCCTCTCCTTTGTGTTCAGACCAGTGAGTTCATTGAAGCTGAGACTGGCTCTGCAGCTTGACTTTCTGGGCCAGGAAATTGTCACTGCTGAAACAGCAGAAAGCAGGCTGGGGGACAGGTCTGTTTTCCATAAAATTATTGGCAGAACTGGTCAGATCTAATCAGGAAAGAAAGTCCTTGATATTCAAATAAATATAACTTAGTTTAGACTCCCTTTCTTCTATACAGTTTCACTGAAATCATGGACTTGGTGAGCTCTGACTGGAGTTCTGGTTTTGTCTGTCAGTTCAGCATCTGTACTGTTGCAAGATTTCTAAAATAACATCCTTACCTGGGTTTTTTGCTGTTTGGCTTAATTTTTTTTCTGGTACAGCTATATACTGAAAGAAGAAGAGCTTATAATCCCTAGTGCTTCTACATCTGTTTCCAGAAGTCATCCATTACAGCACTGACTGCTTCTGAATAGAAGCTGAGGGTGTTAATTAATTAGTCTGCACACTGAGAGCCGTCTGTAATTGCAGTTTTCAGGAGCAATGGTAAACATCAAGGTGGAAATACAGTCAAGCTATGAAAAGAAAGAGTGAAGAGAGGTTGTATCAGCGTTGATCCAAACAAACCAGACTGCTTAGAAAAAGGATAGTTTAATATGAATTTTCAAAACAAAACCAAGAAAAGCCAATAAAAATCCAATCCTTAAACAAGAAATTGTGGAATGAAATAATGCTTCACTACTACGCTTTTTGAAGAGAATATTTTGTTGTCATTACCAAAGATCTGAATTAGTTTCAGTGTTGTGTTGCCATGCCAACAGAAGACTCATCAGCTTGTTTGCTCCCACTGTCAGAATAATACATTTCTGAGTTTAGTCCTCTGAGTAAGCCAACTGTAGCCTGACTGGAACACCACAGGCTTCTTTAAGAATTAAAAACAGTATCTTCAAATATATGCATATGGAATGATCAGAAGATAAAGATTAGCTCATAGGTAGAATAGTTAAGGTTTTGTTTTTTTAAAAAAACAAATGTCTCTTCTTAATTATTAACAAAATGTACGAATAATCAAATAACTATTGGAAAAAATTACTTTTGTTTAATAGGGTATCACGGTGATGGATGTTAGCTAACAAATAGATTGGGAATTCTCTGAAGGCTTGACAACTGGCACTAAACCAAGATGTTATTAATTACACAGTGCAAATGTTGATCAAGCCAAAATCTGGAGAGTTTTAGCACATATGCAACAGTTACCTGAGTAGACTGTATGAGGAATCCTTGGCACAGCCTAGCAGATAATACCCGGCATAAGTCAGTCCATCCAGTGATACTCCCTGCTTCCCTGCTACAAAATTGTGCAAGCTAGAGACATTAATATTAATCTGGCTCTTGACATTGATATAGTACCCCTGGAATCTGGACATCAGCTCTTTTCCAACATTTATGATGGTAGCAACCAAGGTCCTTTTCTCATTTTCTTCACCATGGAAAACTGATTTTAATGAATTTTCAGATGGCTCCATTCCACAATTTAGTTTATGCTCTTTACCTGATTAGGCTTTTACTCTTGCTTCCATTTTAGATGCTGGCTTTGATTGAAGACCATCATATTTCAGTAAGCCATTTACCTAGACAAAAAATGTTAGCATGTTTTGTAGCTGCATCCTGTGTATAAATGAGGATGAGATCAAAAGATAGCTGATAGTACCTCTACACAAGGAAGGTGGAGGTATAACAGTCCCTGGATTTTCAAAATTATCTCTGTTGCAACAGGACAAGGGACAGAATCAAGTCTTGAGGCAACAAGGTGAGGATGATGTGGGAATAAATACATGGCACTTGCTCACATGAGGGGTAGCTGATGTCCTTGGTGAATACTGAACCAGAACAAGCACTTCTATGTTACAGCTACCTAGGGATGCAACTGAAGCTTAACCCAACATGTGTCTACCTTGTGAATTAAAGATGGCTAAATTAGGGTAATTACAACTAAACTGCCAGATTTGCCTTGCTCTACGTGTCTGTTCTTGCTCTTTCCCAGCCTTTTATGTTGCATGTCCTGAGTGCACACCAGCTCTTTGCCCTGCATATGCATGATTTTAATTTTAGAGGAAGAAAACCTAGAGCAAGGATCTGAAAAAGAACTGTGGTGGGCCAGCAGAAGGCTGGAAGCCTGATGTGCCTTTGTGGCACAGACTGGCAGGTCACTGCAAAAGGAATTTGGAAGACTTTATTGACTTTTGGGCCAAACTAAAGGTTCAAAATAAAACTGTGTGTTTCTGTGACTGTAAGGAACATCTAGAGTTTTCATAAAGTGACAATATATCTTAGTGTTGGGGTAAAGCCAGTGTCTTTGGAGATCAGAATAAATTCTATGTTTATGTATTGTGGGGTTTTTTTAAGGCCTATTCCCTTGTCATTTGCATCTCTAGTTACTATATAATACTACCATTTTCAGAGATGGAATAACATATCCTTATCCAATATGACAATGCCTATATTTCTATTTAGTATTTGAATTAAGTAGGCACGCTATGATAAGAGCATCCAGAATTAGACTCCTAATAAATATAAATTATGCATTTTAGTTGTTGTATAATTTATTGTTCATTTATGCATTCTTCTTTGCATTAGTTAGGCTTTCATGCTAATTTCTCTGACAGCTGGATTCATCAAAAGGATAACCAGGAGATATTTTTCATTTTAACAAATATAAATGGCAACCTGGTGCTTCCTTATCTGTTTTATGAAGCATATAGAATAGCTTTTTAGAATAATTATTAGGTGTTGGTTTAAAAAAGAACAGAGGGGGGTTAAAAAACGAGAAAAGCAGTAATTTAATAAGTACTAGGTCAGAGAATTCAAATCTAGAGAAAGCTTATTAATTAATTGAATATATCTCCTGTGCAAAATAGATTTTGAACAATTTGGGGTCCTGTTAAGTATAAAGTGATTATGCATCTGAAAGGAGTTTGATAGCATTCAGTTTTAGTACAGCATATGCTTAATTCTGCTCAGTGAAGCCCCCTATAAAATTTTACGTGGTTGAATCTGAACTATTGCAAATCAAAAAGTTAATGTCATTTCTGTATGTCACTAGCAACTTTTTGGGGGGGTTTTTTGTGTGTGTTAGTCCCTGTATATTGCGATGAGAACTTACTGGCTTTTAGGGTAAAACTAGTAATGAGAAAACTGTTGCGTTCTGTTGCTTTTGTAATCAAGCAAGAACATCAATTTTAGCTGAGGTGAGAGAGGAAACTCACGCTAAAACTTCGGGGGAAACAATGCCCTATGTCTCTGAAAGAGAAGCAAGACATTTTCACATGTCTAAGTCCTTGAGAGAAATGAGAACAAATCAGATGACAGAAAAATCTGAGAACGAGCCCCCAGCTATTTATTGCTGGTTTTTCTCAGAAGACTACATCAGGATGGTTAAATAATCATACCAGGACTTTATTTTGCATATATTTTAATTGTCTGCATAAATTTTATGCGGCCCGTAGAAAAGTTCTGTTCTTTGTGATTCTTTGGCACTTGGTGGCACATTTAAATGCTCATGAAGGGCAAACATTAGAGGGCCTGGCTCCAAGGCAGCAAACAGAGTTCATTGTTTGGTCAGTCTGCTGGACCTGGAGATGCAGAAGCAGAGATGCAAAGTAACCAGGGTCTAGTTTTCCCTGCCAGCCACTCACTCAAGCCTTGGATCCGTGTGCTCCCCATTGTGCTTCAGCTACACGGTAGCTTAAGGCAAACTTGCCTTGTGTGCCAGCTAGGAATGCAGCTGGAGGCTGGTGGAAGGGAAAATCCCAAGTCCTCACTGGGGGCATGATGGGACTCCTGTGCTGTGCCCAGCCAGCACCCACGATGCCAGGTACTGCAGAGGCAGACTGGGGGTAAAGCATCAGCTCCAGAGGGCTCACACGATGTCTCTCACTGGCCAAACCTTGTTAGATTGTGCTTCTGTGGCACCCAGGGTGGCAGCTCAGTGCCAAGCTCTGTCCCCAGTCATGCAGACACGCCTGCCTAGGCTGTGCTTGGCTCACCTGCCTGCATCCCTAAGTCACCACATCCAAGAGTGCATGGCTGGCAGTCAAAGAAGGAAATCCCACAGGCACAGCAGGTAAAGCTAACTCCCATGCCCTCTCTGCATCCAAACTAAGTGAATGCTTGATAAAAATAAATGTATCATTCGCACAAAGGAAAACCACACGTGAGAATTGTCCAGGGAATTCTGTGTTTAGCCTCAACAATGAAGAAAGCTGTTTTTAATATAAAGGATGCGTTTTTTCCTGGTAATCTCTTCATCTATATGTATTGAATACAAATGTAATTATATGTATTGAGTAAAGTTTTTCTTGGAGTAGGGGAAATTACATGTACCCTTTAAGATGTATTTAAGTTTATTCTTGGAAGATTTTGTGTTGCATTTATGCTTTGACCTGTCTTTAGAATTTATAACTTCTGTTCATGGAAGGAAAAAATCTACAGTTGGATGAAGGAATGAAAAAAATCAAGGCATGAGCAAAGAGGTTAATTTATAAATAAGTACATAAATAGACAGGATCACTGTGCTATGTCTTAGTAGTATGAATATGCTAATTTCTTCAAGTTCTGGGGTACCTAGCTGAGCAAAAGTTAAGTACAATTACTTTAAAATTAATGCAGTAAACAAATGTGTTGGAATATTAAAGGAGATTGCATTTCCTGCTCTACATGTTTTAGTTTTAATTTGTTTCCTATTTAAAAATTAAAACCAAGGATTTAATGAATAAAATTGGTATTTGTTAATCAGGCTTAAATTTGGTATCAATTATTTCTGCAAGGAATTTAATGTATCAGGTTATTAGAAAACTGTCAAAGCAGACAAAAAATGAATTTTCACATTTAAAATGCTCTTTTAATGTTTCACAATTGGACCTTGTTAAAAGAGATTATATTGTAAGAAAAAGAGTGGATTTTAAATGTTAAAAGTAGTGCAACTTCGACACCTGCTTCCTGTTTTGAAAGCTTCCCTCCTACATAATTCGTGCATCTCCATTCTACTCAGAATCACTGATGAAGTGCACATTTAGCAGGGAATAGGAGCACCATATGTGGCACAAGTGATAGGATTGTGCCTCTCAGTGTGGTGGCACAGCCAAAATGATCCATTGTCTCAGAGGGCACAGCATGGCACCACTGGTGCCCAAAAGCAGCAGGAGACACTTCCAGACCCTGCTGGAAAACACCTTCCTCCTCTGGAGCACAGGGTGCTGAGGGAAGGCACTTCTGGAAATGGCCAAGGGTGGCAGTTTTCACCTCTGCCACTTTTGAAACTTATCTCTACATCTTTGGAAATTTGACCTTTCTTGGAAAACAGTCTAGAGGAACTCCTTGGAATCCTTCAATGCATAACAAAGATTCAGCATGCCTGGCTGTGAAAGAGAAATTGGTGTTGAGAGTGAGGGGGAAGCAGTCAAAGACTTTCAGGGTGTTTTTGTAAATACCAAATAATTACTTGCATGAAATCTCATCTAGATACATTTTTGTATAAGCTATTAGATCTGTGTGACTTGGAGGTTTCCCTTGGATGCTTCACAACTTCAGGAATGAGAGTGTTAAAACCTCTAACCTGTCCCCAAAAGCTCAGCCAAACTGAAACCATTAAGTGCCATTAATGGTCCATTAATGCTTTTTTAAAATGTTATGCCAAGGTCACTGCTTTTCAGAGAGTAGGAGGAAGCCATACATCTCTAAATACAGGTAGCTATTTCATATGTGTTTCACTGTAACAATCAATCATATGCTTGGAAATTCAGGCTCATGGAATCCTTTCTTTCAAGAGACTGGCCTAAAGCTTTTAGTGCCAAAAAAGCAGCTGTTGAGGGCAGCTTTTTTCCTGACAACCTGTTTTGATTTTAGAGTGACATATGGGAGAAATGAGAGTGAGATGGGGATCTTGTTTCCCAAGGAACCAACTGTGTGCATGCTCCTGTGCTGGAGGTGCCACTGTGATATATTTCCCTTCCATCAGAGGGCTTCACTGGACAAATTGTGAGGGGTGTTGAAAGTGATAAAAGGAATGCATCGTTGCATATTTGCTTTACAAGCAAGATACATAAACAGAATGTTCTCTCTCAGCCACTACACAGAAGTATCCCCGGTGCCTTTATAAAAATTGATCTGCCCTTTGAAGCCATGTGTCATCTGAAATGATGGGATTTCAGTTTCCAAAAAGGGGATTAAGGACCTGGCCTCCTGATAATGCTGACAGCCCTCTAACACCATTTTATTTGACTGTCACAACCAGTACCAAGGTTTTAATGCTGTTACTAAACGGAGATGTAATAGATGAAATAATCAACAAAGGCACAGTGATTTAAAATACATATGTTTGTAGACATTTTAGAGCTGCATAATTCATAATTAGGATTAATTTTCTATAGAGTGATAGAGGAAAGTTAAGTCCATAGTGACTGAGCACCTATTGCACTAGGAGGAAGGAGCAAATCCTTTTAATGAAGAGTGCCTTTGAGACATTGAACTAATGCTAAAGTAGTACAAAGTCTGTGAAAAACTGAGTTACTTATCCAAAACTGCATTGTAACTCTATACAGAGTCAAGGTTTGCTCTCAACACTGTTGTATAATCCTGCCCTTTCAAAAAGCTGAGGTCTGGAGCTGTAAAATGTGGGTGTGTTCAGCAGGAAAGACACCAAGCACTGAAAAAACACAATAATAATAAATGCTGGATTCTTCATTTTCTGGCAGCTTCTTGTAGTTTCCTGCTTTCACTTAGAGGGCTTTCTTTTATCTGCTGGAATGAACAAAGAAAAGATATATTCATCAAAGATTCTTAGGCAATTTTCATGAAACAGAGTCCAAATATTCCTCCTGATATTTTGACAGATATTATTTTAACTCTTGTTAAAGTGAAAAGTAAATTCTACTTTAAAAAGCTGTTGGATAAGGATAGATACAGTTACAAAGAGATCAGTGCAAACATTAAATATAAATGTCGTTAAAATATGTATTTAAGAAATATTTTAAAATATTCTTCTGAAGAGTTTAGCTTTAGATTTTTTTAATTTGGAAGGAGTATTAGACAGTATTTTGTTACAATAAAATCAAATATTGTTAACAATCTTTAGTAAAAATGTGGGGAAAATATCAATACAAGAACATTTTAGTAACAGATGGAAATAACTTGAAATAATATGTCAAGCAAACTTCCTGTACTTTTGTTAAACTAGAATCTTACAAGCATTTAAAGATGTTACATGCTTAAACCCAAAAATTTTCTTTGAGTAAAATTTAGTTTACTATATTTTGAAAAATCAAATCCTCCTTTTCTTTGCCTACTTCAATTTTCTACTGCCTACACAGCATGGTGGAAAAATAATTGCAGTAGAGATTTGACATATTCAGGAAACATCATTAAAATCTCAAGTAACTTGCTTGTTCTTTAAGGAACAGAAAAATCAGTAGTAGGTAGATTTACATTTATAGGTGTGTTTCTCTTCAGAAGCATATTGAGCTCAGAAGAAAAGACATTTTCTTGCTCACAAGTACTAGAGTATTAATAATAAACATTTTGCTGAACAAGCCACAGGAGAAAAGATAGAGATTTTGTACTTCTCGAATTTAAAAGCCGATCTTAATAAGAAATGTTCCCTGAGCGATATTTTATCTCTGAAACTGCTTTATCACATTGGAGGGCAATGGCTCTCTCGGAATTTCTCAAGCAACTTTTTGAAGAGATCTGCAATCTCACTATTTTTCAATGACAGAAAAGGTGTTAGTTAGAAAAGATAAAGACAAAAAATTGTCCATTTGGCTTTGCAGATGACATGTTCAGGATTAAGAAATACCTGACAGCCCAGCATACTCTTCTTGAAGAAAGATGGTCCTATTTTCAAGGGTCATCTGCTTTCCATTCTTTGAATAACTAGGTCACTGTGACTTTCTTTAGGAAGTTATCTCTCAGTCATAGCAGATCCCATTATCAGCAAGTTTACTGTGTTATTTAACTTACTTTCTCAGCCTTATTTCATTTTTCCTAGTTTCTGTTATCTGTGACAGGATATGTAGGGCTTGCAGCAGACAACAATGCATCTAGATAAAATGATTTAAAGTATTGTGACTTTACCTTGTCAGCAAAACTGCTGCTATAGTTTCTTTAGATTTTTTTTCCTAACAATGAATGTAGTTTTATGTTTCTTCCGAATCCTGAAGTTTAAGTCCTGATGAGGATGCTCAGGATATTAGTAGAATTACTTCTCAGGATAACAGTAGAGCTTCTTCCTTCCCCTGCCCTTAAGAGTATAATCAGAAATATGAAATCCATTATATACTGAGAAGTATATAATACTGACAAGTAAGGTATTAAAAGCATTTTTTTCTACATTCCTTCTGGATCTTCAGAGAGAGACACACAGAGAGATGGCCTTGCAGTTTTACTGTTTGGACTTTTCTCATTTGTACCCAGATTTTTGGCACAGCATATTTTATTTACTGCAATATATGCAAGGTTGAGGTCTGTAGGTAACCCCCAAACAGCTTTGCAGCTGACTTGTCAAACAAAACCAATTGCAGTAATGTTGCAGTGAATGTGTAATCCACAGTATCAAGCCAAATTAGAACCTAATTGATGACCTAATGATCAAAGTACCACTTCTCATTGACTGTTCCCCGAGGCTGGTTGTGTTAGGTGACTGAATTTCCACTGCTGCTTCTGTAAAGGACAAAGAAAAGAGCAGCCATTTCATCATAAGCTGAAACAATTGTATAATAAATTCATATATTTGGATTCCTTTAGATTTATAGAGATGAGACTTCTGAAGTGTAAGTGAGATGTACTTGATAAGGTAATTATGGAGGGAAATCTTATCTAGCCCTGTGTATATCAATGAGAAATAGGGGGCACTGAGAAATGCAACTCCTAAGCTCAATTCTTTTTTAGTCTCTACTCAGCCATAATGCTCACAGAAGTCAAGTCAAACTTATGCAAACACACCCATGTTGTGTTTATGTGACCTTGATAAAGCAAATATATGTGGCATTTTTTCATGCTGTATTATCATAAAATATATATGCAAAAAATAGGAAGCTGAATATTAACCTTTTTCCTATTATCCAGCTGTTTCTTATGGAAAATTATGTCACACAAAAAAGAATAAAGTGATATTTATGAGGAAACTTTGCTCACAAGGTCATCAACATTTGCTTAATTTTTGCCTGCAAAAATGAACGATTATGGCACACATGCCTGTTCTGACTATAAGTATGGCCTTCATGTCATTTAGTGTTTACTTGTGTTCTGTATGGAGTCAAAACTTTTCTTGGGGAAATTTTGGAACTCCTTCAGCACCCAGCAAAAGTAAATCTGTGGAATAAGTTAGGGGGTGTTCACTGCCTGCACAGAATGCTATCACATGATCTTGAACCACAGATGTTTGTATCAGTTCTGTGAAGCGCTGTACTTTGGCCATTAATTCCTTTAGTGACTCTGTTTTGCACAACTTGGTTTTCATGACTTTCCCAATCTTATTACACTTAAAACAATGCTGCATGCATAATTACAGTAAATACTTCATTATTTCAATATTAGGGCTATTAAATTAGCCCTAAAGATAGATTACTCATGTAGATCACACACAAGGATCGAGTATCTGTGCAGATCTTTTGAAGAATCTAAATTTATTCCCCTTTGAAAGTGTAAGTAGCCTTCAAAGCTGCTACGGAATTATGTGACATGGGAAGTTGCTTTGATTGTTTCCCACAGGAGAAGTGGGTGAGTCATTGAATTCAGTGAGGTTACTTGATATTATGCTTAATTTGATTAAGCATGACAGAATTTCCAAACAAATTAGTGTTCGGCATGACAAAATTGGTGTTCTAGCTGAGACATGCACTAAGATGTCCAGATTGTTGTGATAAATCACTGAAATAATACTGTGCATATATTTAAAATTTTGGAAAAGACCCTGGCTGATAGAGCTGGAATACTGGAGAAGATGTTTGCCATCAGTGCACATGTACTGAATTGCACTTGGTTCACTGTGTATAGGACTCCCACATGAATATCCCAGAATTTTAGTGATTGTGAGTGGCTATTTGCTTTGGCAAAGAGAACACTTTAATGGAAAGCACCAGAACAGTAAAAAAGAGCTCTTGGTTAAGATAAAGGTTATCCAGGAGAGTTATCCAATTGATTCAAAATGGAGAGTAAGTTTAAAAAATACTTGGAATAGGGCAACTTGTGCTTTGCATTAAGGTTTTGGGGTTTTTTTGCCAGGTATAGGCACATGTCTCTCTTTAGAGTACAGATGAGATTTCTGATGAAGCCAAAAAACTCTGAAATTATTTTGAAAGCCCAAGTGCTGGGTTTAACAGGGAAGGAGGAAAAAAACTTCCCTAGATATCATTTAAAATTCAAAACTATTTTGTTTTAGATGAAATGTGAAATGTATAGAAAGAACTCTTAAACCAAAATTACGTCAGACATTTTCAACCCCCTGAAAACAATCATTTTTATTCCTAAAATTGTACCTTTTATGAGATTTGGAGCAGGCATCTAGAAAAAAATTACCTTTAGTGCACAGACTATTTATTTAATAATCTTTAATTAACAAACTAATGAGCCTTACATTGTTTCATTGTAATTTACCTACAGAGCTAGCAAGTGGTTCCACCTCTTGGAAGACCTCCATCCATTTATTTCTCATGTATTATTTGACAGATGACCCCATTTGATCCTAAGTCAATGCCAGGTGGAGCAGCAGGAGAGCTCCCAGCTGTTCCAGGGTGACTAACATGGTGGAAACTGGCAAAGAACAGCATGAGGATGGATTTGCACATTAAAGTGGGATAGAATGTGAATAAGTTATCTTCTTGCTATGACAGGGTAATCCCTTTCTTTTATTCTTCATTTCTGCTTGCTTTGGCAGAAGAAGAAAAACACCAATTTCTCACAGCAGTTTGAGTTAAATGCATGCTGTGTGAACTTCCAACTCTCTATCCCCAGAGTCTGGACACTGTTACTACACTGCAGGGTAAAAAGAAAGTTGACAGACAATGATGCTGTGTGCTGTTTTCATTTTAGTATTACATTTTAATGTAAACTGGAGATTTGACAGCACAATGCAAATTTTTTTTGCAATCCAGATTTTTGCAATTCATTTTTATGTTAATCTCTTATCATCTAACTGGTATTCATATGCTAATTTTTTATTAGGACACCGGTGCACTCTTTTAACATTTAAGTTAGGGAATTTGTGCCATCTCACAGAGAGGCATTTAGAGAGACACAGAGTTGAGTTTGTATCACAAAGAAAACATAAAGCCAAATGCTACTCACACTATTTGCATTAGTTAGTATTAGAGAAACTCCTTCTGCTTCTCTGAAATTCTTGCAGTAGCAATATGAGGGAGTAGTGAGGAGTATTGTCTGTATACTCACAGCTGGGCAGCCTCACACAATTCATGCCCTATGGGACTGAATAGAACCGCCATGGATTTAACTGGAAGGGACAGGATGGATGAATAACTGAGGCACTCCTTGACTCTAGAAACAAGTAAAGACCAAAAACAGGAAGAGAAGAATAAAATTAATTTAGTGGTATCTCATTGGAAAGGACTCAACACTCTTCAGCATCCCAGGGAAGGGGAAATCCAATGCAACTCTGTCTCTCAGAAGCACTCTAAGGTTCCACACTCTTATATGATTTTCAGAAAGACCTGGGCTGAAAGATGAGCAAATATCTTGATTTTTGGAACGCTTATTTGTTTTTTTTGTAAGTAAATAAAGGCTACCTTGTGCATAACAAGAGCAGGATTCTTTTTGCTTTTTCCCCCTTCCATCCTCCAGCATTGTAACTGTTTTATTTAAACTTACATTACTCGTAGGATTCCAAAGTTTGTGCTGGAGGAAGGAAATTGTTGCAGATACAAATTATCCCAGTGTTAGGTTTTTACAGAACTGAAGAGACCTTATGTGGTGTTATGGCTTTTCTAATTGTTAATCCTGTGTCCTGAAAAATGTTTATGAACTGCTTTGTGCTCTGATGGTTTCACTATTGCCATACTTAGACTCTTGCTTTTCCTGTAGGGATTGGAGTGAATGTGTAAGACAGGATGGTAGGAGGTGAGAATTTCACACACATCCCACCCAATACTCAGCCCAGCCTGGGAACTCTGCCACCACACAGCTCCAAACACCACGTATGTCATTCCTTCTTGGATGTGCATCGCATGATTCAGAAATATGTATTTATAGTCAGCTCCAGCTACTTCTAATTTTTGTCTCCAAATATTTACTATGTCCAATACCATTACAAAACAGAGCTTCATAGAAGTTGTACATATATGGGAGCATTACTGCTGTGAAACATTGTGTGAGTGATGTATCTGCTGGGGTGGCCCTGCAGATCAGGCTTCACACTACAATTGGCTTTAATCAAAAGCTGTCTTATTCTCCACATGCATCAGAGAAGCAGTCAGAAAACTGAAATTCTGTGCAACCTCTGGAAACATGAAAAAATGTATGAGAGATTCTGCTGGATTAAACTAGGAAAGGGGAAGCACATGGAATAGGATGGAGAAGAAAGCACTTTTGTATATTTTGTATATTTTACATGACATTGCAGTTTATACTTGAGAGCAGTGGTCAATAGAATAAAACGAATATTTCTCTGTTGAGAAAGAGAGGAGGAAAGCTATTTTAAGCAGTTTATTCTGTTACAATTTTTACAATGATTTTTGAAGCTTTATTTGCATTTGTTCTGTGGGCTTATGAAGACAGTTATCATTCTTGAGTCTGGGACTGAGGGCTCTTCATAAGGGTACTGGTTGTGAGGGTTGATTTTCTTTCATACATGTCTCTGCTCCTATTCAATTCAGAATGCCAGTGAGCTCACTCATTCAATATTACTAACGAGCTAAAGCAATATATTTACTAAATAATTTTTTAAAATTATTTTTTCTAGCTTTTGTAGCCAGAGAATTGAATTTTAGTCGGTTTTCAGCTGGTAAATCCTTCCCATCAATTCTCAGCCATGCAGACTTACCTAACCCATTTCTTGGTTATTAAAGATTCATCGAATCATAGCACTAAATACACATCCAGCTCAAAGACTTGTAGGGTCTCTTGCAGATTAGGGAATTCTTTCAGATGATGTCTCACAGCACACAGATTCTGGACTCCAATAAGGAATGTGGACACTTGGTGGTTAGGAGGGAGTTTTAAAATTATTATCTCAGGCATGGGGAATAGCAACACAGGACTCAAAGACAGAAATATTTTTCCAAAAGCTACTGAGTCTGTTTTGTAGACCTAACCTGCAAATCCCAGATTCTTGCTTCATGTAGAGAAACTAAAGTAGTGGAAAAATATTTACAAAGCCAGGAATGTGCTTTCATACGGAGAGTAATTGCTGCATGGGCATGTAGAGTAAGCAAGGAAAATGTGGGAAAAAGACCTGAAAACATCCAAACTTCTTGTAGTATTAATCACAGGGTACAGTGTTGATTTTCAGTCTGCTCATTTGTTAGGGAGGAATGTACATTTTAGAAATGTCAGAGTTCTTGCTTTTTAATGTAACAAATCCAAATCTAGACTAAATTAACAGAAATATCCATTAGTGATGGCTATTCCCCAGTGTATATAAAATAAACCATTTGAGGCCGCTTGTCTACACTATGATGTTGTCATTTTTGCCATAATGGCACCAACTGGCAGCATTGCTGGCAATCATATTAATGCAACCAGTAATTAGAGAGGCATGGCAAGTGTGTATCTTCTACTACCAGGGGTGTCTCTGCAATTGTACTGAGTCACATTTCTGGGGGTGGTGTGGGGAATCTTACATTCATCTCTGGCAATGCTAAAACTGCTCTGTTGTGTAAAATAATGTAGACATTGCATAGTAGTGTATTTTTGTAAATGTAAAAATGCATTGCAAATATACGTCTTGAACACATTATTTAGTAAATGTGGAAATTATATTTAATGAGAGTATTTACAAAATGTATTCTTGTTCATCGTCAATGTAACAAGTTTCTGCAAAACATTCGAGAATTTTGGGAAGGGGGCAATATAAAGTGTGTGTCAACCGCTCAAAATCAGTAGATCCAGTTACCTGAGTATCTGTAAAACAAATTCAAAATTTTTATCAAAAGAAATAATCTAGGAAATTTAGGCAAGCCTACAATACAATTTCATCTTGTTAGAAAAATTACAGGTTAAAATAGAGCTGGTCAGAAAAAAGGTGTTTCCCAGAGGATTTCAATACTTCATAAGATTCTGGTAAGTCTGGTAAGACATGGAATGTATTTATCCTGTCTTTTGGAAGGATGATGGCGAGGTCTTCCTTTTCAAAAATTGTTCACCTATCCACCTATTTGACTTACAGTATGGTTCATCCATTATCTCTAATTTATATTACCCTGGGTTTGTATCAGCTACTGTGAAATCCTCAGGAATTTTTAAATGGTCTACAAAATCTGTTAAGGGATGTAAATTGCAAGGCAGATAGTAAATCCTTCCATGGGAGTTGGATGTATCTTTTATTATATAAATTATTTCATTTATTTGAATGACATCAATTACATGAAATCCCCCTGCGTATTTTATCTCATTTTTAGAGATAGCAGTCAATCATAAGGAATTGTGAGTTATTCTCAAGAATTAACTTAATTCTGTTTCCATTGTAACTACGAAAATGTAGAAGGCCGAAAAATTAGCTGAGTTAAAATTAATTCTTGAGAAAAAGTAACAGTCAGAAATACTTATTGGAAATGAGCATGGCTGCTTAGCATGAACCACTGCTAAGCAATAAACCTAATATGGTTTGTGAAATATGTCCTAGCAGACACACCAAGTTGCTCCTTCTTGTATTGTTTCAGAATGTTGGTTGTAGTCTTGTGTTTGGGTTTTCTTTCTGTTGTCTTCCAATGGCAGCTTGCCTTCCTTGGGGTCTTACAGTTGCCATAGCAGGTTGGTTTGTGACCTGTGGGGGCTGAATATAGAGTGTAAATGTACTGTGAACTCTGCAGGAGCAGAGATGGTAAAAGTTTCGTGTTTGCTGGGACCCAATCCAGCTGTCAAACAACTGCTCTCAATCAACCATGTGTCCCTCAGCCCCTCCAGAGCTGTGCTGGGCTTATCCAGGACCATGTGGAGTGACTGAGCCACACACCAAAACACAGGAAGAGGTGCTGGGGCTTTAGGGGCTGCAGGCTTTAGGAAGTCTTTCTGCTACAAAAATATCCCCTTTCCTAACTGTAGGGTCAGACTTATTCCCTTCTGTCTTCTGATTGAGAACTGTTTCTATTTGAATGTTTCATACTGATTCAATTATTCCTTGCACTGCTTTATAAGGGAGGAGTCTTTTAATCAGCACTGTATTTGAGTGCTGAATTTTTGGTATCAATTGCTTTTAAGCTCATGAGAGATTGCAGAAGCAATAAAGGCATGAGCCTGCTGTGTCAGAGGTTTCTAGCAAATCTACTAAAGAGAGATACAGCTAATCAGCAGTACTACAAATCAGTCCTGATAGGTAAAACATTTCGTATTCAGAAATGTAGTTTTAATCCATACACTGGGATTTACTTTAATTTATATATGTATATAAATTAATATATAAAATATATTTACTAAGAAAAAAGTTTACAATTAGTTACGTCTTCCTTTTTTGGTTTATTCTTTCAATATAGCTCTTAGTGTCTGATATAATAAAACGTTTACACTGCTGTGAGTCCCAGATTGAAGTTAATAGTTCAATCCATCCTTTTCTACTTCATCTTATTACTTTACAGACTAATGGAGAACTGGACTTTCAGAGGTGTTTCAGAGGATTTCTGTGATGAGTGGTCAGTACAGTTGATTTTAAGGATGTTCTGAGATAGAAGCAGTCATTAGAAACCTGGGCCTCTTTATGGTGAAGGAGTTTATGGCTGGCTTGCTGTGTATTTCCTTTCATTAAATTCCTATTTAAGTACAAGAGCTACTGGAAGCATGACAGGAGAAAAAATTCCACATAAAGGAACATTGGAGGTTTAATTTATAATAAAGGAATCCAGCTGAAAATTTGAGCAAAAAAGATACGTGTTAGTGAAACTCATCTGTATGGGAGGAATAGGTAGGGATTTAGACCTCTGTGCAAGTAGTCCCCTTCAGCTATATGGTGCTATGCATTTCCACTAGAGTAATTTCCACATGTGACAACTTGGAAGAAAGACACAAGGCAAAATAGGGACTACAAAGTTTGAAGCATGGAATTCCATAACTGCTTGGAAACACCATCTCTATGAATATCCCCTCATTCTTATTCTTCTTTACCAATGTTCACATGCTGAGCATAGCACCATATTATATGGAATATCTCTTGGGTCAGCTGTTCCAGCTGTGTCCCTTCCCAATTCCTTGTGCACCCCCAGTCTCCTCACTGGTGGGATGAGGAGCAGAAAAAGCCTTGGCTCTGTGCAAGCCCTGCTCAGCAAGAACAAAAAACATGTCTGTGTTATCACCACTGTGTTCAGCACAGATCCAAAGCACAGCCTACAGCAGCTACTGTTAAGAAAATGAACTCTAACCTAGACAAAATCAGCACTCTCCAAATGGTGGAAAATACAGTATAACTGATTCTCAGCTCTGCATTTTGTTGTGATCAAGTATTCTAAGCATGACTTCTATGTACACTGGGTATCAGCACTTGAAGCCAAAAATAACCCTGGAGTGCAGCTAGACTTCACAGAAATCCCCATCCTTGTTGGTTTGGTTTGGGCATTGCCTGCAAATATTTACCAAACCAGACTTCTATGGAAGCTCAAGCTATAGTAATGCTTGGCTAATGGCTCCTGAGGGAGAACTGAGAGAGAGCCCTTCAAAGCCAAACAGCTGTGAAGATGCATCAAGAAAGCTTTTCTGGAAATTTTAGGAAAAGAGAAGAGAAGTGTTTTCAGAGTTGAAACTAGGTGGGTCTTTCCAGAAGCACATAGGCAAAATTTAGACGCCTAAGGCTCACTTTAAAAGCCTAATTTATTTATTGGATTTAGGGGATGAAATCTCACCTTGAAACTGATAGAAATGGATAACTCTTTCAGCTTTTCAGACAATGAGAATAAATTTTCAAATGTTTAGTAACTGAAATACCTAAAGTTCTTTCTTTTCCCTTGGCAGAAAATAGAGTAATTTTTCTTTTTCACCAGTAAAGTGCAGCAGAAGCAGTTCAGTAACACTATATCCCATTGGGATGTTAATGTAGGGAACCCAGCCATTAGGGAAATATAAAAGTGCTTGGCTGTACTGAACTACTGCACCCCACAGGATATGAAAAGAAGAAATGAACTGGGAGAGAAATAAAGTTGTCTAGGCTGCCTAAGGAATCAGTGATTCTTTAGGAAGTAGAGGTGTCTTTAGTTGAAATAGGTTCTTTTAATGTTATTTTAGCTTTTGTGGCACAGACATGTGTTATATGAAAGATACCTTTCATTCTCATCAAATTGCCTTGATCTCTGAAGACAGCCTTTATTTCATTTAATTTGAGGCTTTGAGATTCCCCTTTACTTATTATCTATTAACCCGCTCAAAATCTAGTGCTAAGTTAAGTGCCTGTTACAAAGCAGGCATGTAACTCATATAGCAGTGCTAAATTCTGATAGCACATGTTGAACACAGATTAATTTAAAGTTCAAGGAGCTTGATTGCATTTTAAATTAGAAAAAAAATAATTGTCTCTCTCCTTATACCTGCAAGCATTTAGTGGCATTTTTCTGTGCATTAAATACAGCTTGTTTTCTTTTGTACAAGATACAGAAATCATGTAGATAATGATTTTCAATTGTCTTTAATTTAATTCTGGGAATTTAGCAGTGGTTAAAGATTGGACAGTACTGCAGCAGATTGAATATATTCATTGAAGTCTCATAGCTCACACTGTGATGCTTTTCCATGTGTTTTTTCTACTGAAATTATCAAGTTCAAGGAGGCTCTGGCCAAGGCCAGTCCTGATGTGCAAGAAGCACAGTTAAAGTGAGATCATGTCTTCTCACCCACGCTGGAAGAGAATCTTGAACAAGAGCAATTTAAGCATACTCTTATTTCTGTTTTTTCATTCACTCTATAAGGAAGAGTCAGCACCCATGCTTTTCCCCTGACAGGAGTTGTGTTTCTTTCCAAGTAGATCCCAATACACAGCAAAATGTTTCCTCCAGCCCTCTTCCCAGTGGGATGGATCAGGATATCTACTCCCATCTTCTAATGCCTTTCATGAAGACTTATGACAAACCTGGTGCTGATAATTCACCATCGTTTCTAGTACTGATGGTGATTCTGGTATCCCTAACACAGCATTATGATTTTCATGTAAGGATTAGGTAGCAAGAGCAAACACATTTTTAATTTGTTTGTCTCTCACAACGATTTCCAAAAGAAGAGGAAGAAAAGAAAGGAGAATCAGCCCAAACTCACACCACTTCTGCTGAAAATAGGATATGTCAATAGAATAATTTCTAGATGTGTTTTCAAATGGCTTTTTAATCCCTGGAACTGTTTTCCAAATCAGTGGAACAAACAGGGAAGGAATTAATGTTAACCATGAAGCAATTCAAGTAATGTGAGTCTTAAATACTGGTCTGTAGAGGAGTAGCAAATATGACATAAAAATGAAGAGAAACATCCATGACAAAAATATTTACATTATTCTCTTCACCAAATCTCTTCCTCCTTTTCAACTCCATGCTTTTCACAGCTAATGTTTACTTAATGACAAATGTCTCTCATTTGCATAAAACAAAAGAAGCAGCATGAATTGAGAGAAGAGCTTGTTGAGGGACATAGAAGAAAGAAGAGAGAAATTAATTAGGCCAGTGTATAAAGGAGTGAGGTAGTTCAACTAAAGCCTAACTTTATTATGTGGTATTCAGCTCTTTTGGAGGGTAAAAACTGCAAACAAAGAGGAGGAAATTTTCTGTGTGTGTGTATATATATATATATATATATATATATATACACACACAGAGCTATAGTTTCTACTTATCTACTATACTTAAGAAGGGACTCTGGCATATAAAAATATTTAAGACATGGGGATTTTAAAGATTTATTGCTGGGAAATATTTATCAGTGAAGTAAATCTGAAGCTTTTGAAGGAGTTCAAGACATTGTGGTGAATTAAATCAAACATTATGAAGAAGCTTTGCAACTTACAGAGGTTATTACAAAAATATCTAGAAAAATGGAAGGAAGAATGTGTATATATATATATTTATAGTAGTTGATAAACAGCTTCAATTAAATTAGGTAATTAATTAAATTTTAGAAAGAATCTGAGATTAGGAATTAGGTTAAGGACCAATGAGAAATGCAAGTGATGCCATTAGTGGAGAAGTGAATTGTATAAGGAAGCACTGTAGGTAGTTGGTGGCATTGGGGGAAAGGCATGGTCCTCTAAACATTACTTGTTTCAGCTAAAATGTGAAGCTTTCCTAGAAACCAATGGCCACATAACAGAATTTAGAATTCAGATCTACTGCTGACCACTCCTAACTTCCTCAGATAATTTTGTTCTCCTGCAGTGTAGCCCCACAACAGCTTTAGGGGCAGGCAGGAAGCTTCTAATGCCTGCTAAGTGAGTAACTTAGAGGTGTTTCTTGAATCCTCATTTGGGTTTGGTTTGGTTTGAGGTTTGCCCTCACTGTCTGTAAAGCCTTCCTCTTCAGTAGGATAGGTACAAAGGGGGATAAACTGTAGAACAATTCTCAGTAAAAGCCAACAAAATATTGAAAATTAAAGTTTAATTCCTCATCTAAAAATTGCCATCAGCATGTCCATTATATTCATGAGTTTTAAATGAAAGTGGCAAAAAAGAAGATGAACCCTTATTGGGGACTGTGGAATTAGATAAATAAACTTCTATATTACATATGGTGCCTTATTGTGTTTTGTAATCTACCTGCAGGAAGTTCATAGTTATTGATTTAAACCCTATTCTGGGACTTCCAGTTTGAATTGCTCTTAAACTTTATGTATTGTTTCTCTCCTGAAGATAAAGTGTTATATTTAAAATAAGTTAGCTACCCTTTTGCTTAGATTTACTCTCATATTGATTAGTTCTTGGTGTTCTTTAGTTAATTTAGCAAAAATGCCTCTAGCAGTGTATGTTTGATCTCATGCCTGTTTTTGAGAAATTTAGCTCTGCTATGTTAGGGTAGAAAAATGCAAAAAGTTCTCATTATAAAAATAGAGCTCTTTTTTAATATTTTGTAGAACTTATGTTGATTTGTAAACATTTATATTAGATTAAGGTGCCAGAATTGGAAGTAATTGAATATAAAAGCTCAACTTTCAAAGGAAAAAAGATAAATATATGATTATAACCCACAGAAAACTGTACAGTGTTTTACTGTCATAGTTTTTCCATGATCTTTTCATATTTATTTTTGTTTTTACAATACATTACTTATAATATTGGTATTATAGCATACTAATACTATAATACCAATAGTATAGTATTGTAAAGCTTTTGAAGCATTTGTGTGTGTGAGTTTTTGCACCTACTAAACTAAAAGTAATAACTGAAGTTCATAGTGGTAAAAGGTATGTATTTTGTACTGAAGGTGCATATTTTTTATATTTTTTATATTTTTAAATATTTTTATATTTTTAATATTTTATTCATTCCTACTATAGAAACAAAATATGCAGATAATTTAATCTGATTATTCAAACAAAAGCTAACATTAGAACCAGAGTTTCATACTGGGAGATTATAAAAGGGTGGATGATTCCACTCTGGGCCACATGAGAGGGATGTGCAGATGCCAACGGGCTGGGCCCTCTTTGGGCCAACCTGTGTTGTTCCTGACAGACAATTTTTCAGCCTCACTCTCCCTCTGAAGTCTTCAAGAACTGCAAATGAAACAAGCCTTCACTGTTAAAAACTTTCTTGCTTACCGTTTATTTTGGATCTTCCTTCATGTGTTTTAAACTTAAAGCTTATTGTCTAATCCTAAATATAGAACAGGTACTTCCATTCCTCCCTGCATCTCTTTTAGATGTTTTTTAGATGTTAGACATTTAATCTCCTTTCTTTAGACTAATTAGCACTAATGCATTTGGTCATTCATCATTATTGCTTCCCAAGCTGGATGTGTTATTCCAGCTGAGACCTTTCCAAAGCTAAACAAATTATGTTCTCACTGAATTGAAATTCAGAACATATGGGAGGTGTTTCTTTCCTACAAACCATTTGCCCACACTCACTAGGAAGGCAACTGACTTCAATGTGAGTAGAAATATGAAAGTTGATTTTTAGTGCAAAAAGAGTCTTAAAGCCTGTACTCCTCAAATGAAGAGCTGTGTGGTGCTTGTGTGTCAGAGCATGCTCTAGTACCACGAAAAGGTTCCATCCCAGCAAAGCACAGACACTGAGCTCAGCCTTGGGACACCAAGCCTTTCATCATGATCTGCTAGAGACCTTTTTAACTTGATACCCTGTGGTACACTCAGAGCAATTTATCCCACACAAAATTGGGATAAATGCAGCAGCAAAATGCATTTTGTAGAAAAGTTTATGTTGTAAGAGAAGGAGCCCAACAGACTCTATTCAAGTAAAAATTTCGAACTTTCTGCAACTGAATTTTTTCCTACCTTTGAAAAAATTCTCCTTTTCTTTCAGAAACCTACCCTGTACTCTGAACTTACACAATACACCTATATTTAATATTAAGCTTAAAAGTAAAAAAAAAAAAATTATATATATATACTACTGGAATAAAAATCTGGAAAGTGGTTGGCTTTGAAGATTGAAATGTAATAGGGATCTGGTTTTCAGTGCATAGATCCCCATGAGGAGACAGGATACAACTGTGTAATCAGAAGCAGAATCTTAGGACCATTTTTCTGTGAAGCAGTCCTTTGGCTGAGGCTCAAACAAGCAAACTTATAGGGGTCTAAGTGTCCCATTAGGGATGAATGAAAAATCTTTCACTACAAATATATCTCTTGCCCCAAGTGGGATATTTGGTTTGTATCATAATGTTCATTTCCTCTGAATAGCATTTCAAGAAGCAAAGCAGGCCATCTTCCTGGCAAGGAGTCTGTGCCATAACCAAAATTAAGCCCATGTGTCCTGATACACTGTCCCAAAAACTGTCCCCTAAACTATTCTTCCCACAGAAGGTCCTTGTTACAGACTGCACACATATTTCTTTCCACGTCTCAGCTTTGTGTGCTTTCCAGAAACATCAACTCCACTGAATTCTCTCACAGAGCTGTCTGTCTTCTCCTAGGAAAAGCTGACGTCTGTCTTACACTCACTTGGGTTTTGGAGATCAGTTCCAGATTTAGCTGCATTTTACTTTGTAAAAAACCTGAAGTACACTAAGTTGCCATCAAAGGCATAGCAGCTTTTTATAAAAAAATCTGTCATCTTAGGTGAATTTTGCAAACAGCTTGCCCAGGATGACTCAAAGAAAAGATTTTGGGAAAGGAGAATGTTCTCAGCACCCCCCAGCTGGCCCAGGGACTGTTCACTTTGTCTGTCATTGGGCCACAGTTCAACTGGATCTTTACTCTTACTTCTCCCTGGTCTAATAGAAGCTCTTGCCTTCTTTAATTTTTCCACAGCCATTTGCCACTAGCAGAAATTTATCTGTTGCCTTTCTGGTATCTGACACAGTGTGATCTAACCTCACAAGATAATTTTGGAAAACTGTGACCTACTAGTACAATGGTTCCTGAATTGGAGAGCAAATTAAACATTATCATCAGGATCTCTGGCCTGCCTAGAGTTCTTGGTGGTACCACTTTGCTTGACTGTCTCTTGGTCAAGCCTGCAGAGTACTGCCTGTTTTACAGGTTGCATTTTAGTTGTTTTGTCCAGAAATTCTGTTCTTAGATCTCTTAATTTACTAAAACATAAAGCCAGCTTTACTGAAGCAGGATGTCTGGGATGTCGTAGGGCTGTCACAGGGACTCTAGATTTGGAGAAATGTGATTTTAACATTCCAGTGCTTAAATGTTTGCATTTTTAGGATATAAAAACGCCATTAAAATGCAAATCAAATTTGGTGTTATTTCTCACTGATTCAATAGTGTATTTTTGGGGATATTTCGATGTTTTTTCTTATTCTGGAGTGGTTTTAACCTTTCATAATTCAGTACTGTAACATTTGAGGAGTGCTGCTCTGTCCTGGCCTCAGCAGTGTGCCATAAAGTGGAATTATGCATGTACCTTATACATGATCTCTGTCAATATGAAAAGCAGTATCTACTTAGTTCTAGATATCAATGTCTGTTAGCAAAATAGTGTGTTTTTAAAAGTGCTGTTTCCACCCCTTGCAGCCATTGACACGTTTAATTAGAGCATTATTCAGTGTTTCTTCCTGTGCAGTTTTGTCCTCTGTCTGTGGTTTCATCCCAGATCTTCATCTCTCCACTGTGCCAGGGTCCATCCTTGGTGCCTGCCAGGAGTTCCAGTGGCATTTCCCTGCAGCTGTGGATGGTTCTTGGGCTCACACAGTCCTGACTCCAGCCCAGCAACAAAACTGCCGTGCCTGCTCCCCAAGAGCAGTGCTCTTTAATTTTATACACTGTTATATCCTGTGCATGCAGCAGAGCTGAGAAATTGGGAACAGCTGCAATTAGATCCAATACCTAAAGCATGATTGAAGCACTGAATTCCAAGGTGGTGGACAAAGTGTGCAGTGAAGGAGAAAAAATGATACAGTGTTTACTGTTTTCCCACTCACTGCTTATTGTCTGAATTTTCTCTTCACTTTCTATCTTTCTCTAATCCATAAATTGTAATAATTTTAAGAACTGGAAATCAGATACTTCTTTGTTTTAAATCATATGGAAAAACTACTGCTTTGTGTAGGGTACATCCTTCAATGAAATGAATTCTGTCACTCATAGTTAAGCTTCTGAGTTCAAAAGATCTGGATGCCCTTAGTTTGCCAGAGTTGATCAGGAAAGTGAGTTTACTATGTAATATCCATATGTGTATATAATGTACGACAGCTTTCATAGCTTTAGTAAAATTTTGGCTCCTCCTAAATCCCAGATTATTTTGGGAACCTTTAAGAGCACTTAGAAGGAGAACAGTGACTGCCCTTGGTACTGTATGGACTGGTCACAGTGACCATTATACTAAATGTGGCAATTTGCAGGAAAAAGATAATAAAAAATGTTAGATGGTGCCTTATATTTTCATGCCAGTAATGTTTCTGAAAAACAACCAACAGTCATTGTTTTGATGATGGGAAGTGGCACTTTATGAAATCTGAGGTTGCTGAAGCTAAGTTGGCTTCAAATATACTTGTAGTATATAGACTGCAAATTCTATACAGTGAGGAGCTTTGAAATAATTATCCTTTTCTTAACAAGTTCCTTAACTACTTTCTTTTTAATGGAAGAGCTTTTGGAAAAGTTTAGAAAGAAGATAAAGCAAGATTTGGCCATGATAACTACCTTAATAAGTTGCATACTGTTTTTTCTGATTATTTTGGGGACATGGGGAATTAGATGTTAAAAAAACAAAACAACAACAACAAACCCCCCCCCCCAAAAAAAACAAGCAAAAAAACCACCCCAAAAACAAAACAAAAAAAACCCAAAACCACCAACCTAAAAAAACTTTGCTTTTATCTTCCTGCTGAGCATGAAGATATTGTTATTATTTCCAAAATGGAAGTAGTATGGTGTTCAGGTCAGACTGTTATAGTAGTTTTCAGTAAGTGTTTCAACACAGAAACACCTACTCAAATATTTATGGCTCTGATCCATCCATGATTTATTTATGTGCTCATCCTGCTTTTGTATGACTAATGCCATTACTTTGCATGATTTTGTGTTCAGAAAATATTATTACTGATAAGGCAAGGTCTGTCCACATGTAGATTCAGCTGTTCATAGCCAAAATTGGTTGCTCTTCTCTGGTTCATCAAATGGCATCTTCCTGGCTAGATGTGATTAACTCTGTATCAAAGATATTTTCTAAGTACAAGGGGCTGGTTTTCTTTTGCTTGGGGTTTTGGTTTTAGGGGTGTTTTTTATGTGGAAAAGTGAGAATATAGTTTTATTTGTAAAAGATTTCTCCTTGTTAGGTTTTTTATTTTAATTATTTATTAATTTATTTTCAGAACTGAGTATCAGTCATAGCTTTGACTTTCCAAAATTGCCAGAGCATGATATTTTACCTTATCAGAATTTCAGAAATTCCATGTCCACATTTACAGAAAAGAGAGGCTAGGCCTATTTTCTGACATGGTTTGAAGTAGATTATGTGTATAGATTTGGCATGTCATCCTTACTTTTTGAGTCTTCCAGTAAAGATGGCTCTATTTGAAAGTCACAAGAGATGATAGAGATATATGTTATAAACATTCTATACTAAATAAAAGATATTTTCCCTTTTTTTAAAATTTTTTCTTTTTTCCCCACACATTAATCTAAATACTTTGTTCTTAGAGGAATTTCTGGAATTTGTGAACATCATAGACATCATGATCTTCAAAAGCCCCTCTCTTAGTAGCTAGATGGAGAATTTTGCTTTGTTTTCAACAAGGAAACCAACTATGTGACTAAATGTCTCTGTCACATAATGAGACATAGAAAAACCTTAAACTGATTTTCTTCTTATTTGTAACAAAGTTAATTGGTGTTAACGTGGTTGGGTGCAAAACAAGAGTCAGGGATAGGGAAGAAATATCTGCTGGAATGGTTTGATAATGCATCTGTTAACAAATATTCACGGGAGTTTTATCCTGGGACTACCCCAAATTGCCTTGCAATGAAAAAAAATTCCTGCTTATCACCTGCTGCCAAACGTCCTAATGCCTGAACATTTTGTCATAGAGATATAACTGTCAAAAAATGATGGAAGGTATCCCTGTTGTGGAGCCCACATTTACAGGCAGCTGTGTGTAACCATAGGGACATGCAGACTTGTGTAAATATTTACATTTCTGGTTTCTCCAGTGTACCTCATGTTTTATCCTCAGCAGTGCAAGCACAAAAAACGTACCCAAGAATCAGAGTCCTCCTGAGAGGGGAATTGGCTGCACTGAAGACATTTGTCACTTCTTTCTGGGTAGTTGGTGTATTCTGTAACATCTGTACGTTCTTTATACTGGGTATGCAATACATAAAGTAACAAGAAAAATGTCTTAGGGGCCACTATGTAGAACCGGTGAGCTAAAACACATAATCCAATTATGGGAAATTAAGCTCTTTGTAAAAATGTAGCTGCCTATTTCTCCAGATTTGCTTTTTAATGTTTTTCTTTAATTATATGGGATAAGCACCAACGCTGAACCCCAGGGTTTTCTGGGTTTCTTTTAACAAAAGTTTTTTTTTCTTTGTATTTTAGTCCTCAGGTGAAGTCACAGCTTTTGGGACAATAAATTAAATGGAATGGACTGAGAAATTGGGTCCAGTTCTGTGTATTATTTTTATCTTGCATTTTAGGAAGGTTTATCAAACTGAGATATTACAGTTTAAAAAAACCCAATATCAACACATGGACATCTTGACTGGGAAATTTCTGGCTGGCACTATTTCATAAGGTTATTCGTTTGTTATCATGGATTGCCAAACTGATTCTCATATTCATAACTGAGCCATTTAATTCCAGTTGTAAAACAGTAGCCAGAAATTAAGAAGACTAAATGTTTTGCATGAATCCTGAAGTCCCTTTACTGCCTATCCTCATCTCGTTTTCTGTAGGCGACATTAGTGTTCCTGCTGTCCAGGGAGGGAGCATTAGACCTGTGATAACCTTCAGTGTGGCTGGGAAGGAAAGTGAAATGAGGTTACTTGCCAGCTTTGCTGTTGTTCATTTGCTACTGTCTGTGTTCCCCATCAAATCCTCTGTGTCATGAAGATATTTGTCCAGGATGTGATTTTCTAAAAGAGTAACTAAGTCTTTGCTCTCTTCAGTAGCTTGTAATTTATCATTGTCAAAAATATGCAAGCGTTTCTCTTTGTTAGATAGATGAGAACTGAATATAAATGCAAGTGTGTGAGTGACACTTTGAGCACTGATGCCTATGGTGACAATCAATCACTAAGGGTTCAGCAAAGCAAGGTTACTGAAATGGTGTGCTGCAAACAAGCAATATTGCAGTGGGTCTGGGTAACTGGGGCTTTTATTGGTGGTTTTACTGGGATGCTCAATGTATTGCCTGCCTTACATGCTCCATGATTGGAATGATCTTGGAAATGTGCCTTGGTTTTACAGGCACACGTGCAGCACAGGAGCTGAAAGAGATTTATGCACTGATAGTACAAGTTAAGTTCTGAAATTGATGAAATTAAAGAAAAAGGAATTGGAAAACGTTTCTGAAGTGGTAACAGACTGCTTTCAAGGATGACTCTAAGGGAATTACTTTCCCACTAGCCCTAAAATGAGAAAAGACTAGGGAAGGATTTTTTTTTTTTCCCTGAAGACTTTTAATTTTTCTTGTTCTGAATGCTTATATGTAAAGGCAAAGACATACAACTCATCCTCTAAATACCACTGGGCCACTGTGGCTTCATGAAGGAATGTAATTGCAAGAGACAAAAGAAGTGTATTTTTAAGTTGGTCACAGCCTGTCACCTTTCAGTCCAAAATTTTCCCCTCTTCTTGATAACTAGGAGGGAGGTGAGCTGTGTTCGGATTGCAGGGTGGCCACACCAGCTGATGTGTGGCTGCATTACTTTAAAGGAGTAGAGAGCACCAGCATATGCTTGCAGGAAGGTCACTGGATCTAAACCAGTAAATTTCTGTGTAAACAGAAGGGATTTATCTTGCACTCTATTTATGGATGGTAGGAGATGTGCTGAGGAGTGTAAAGCAGCACAAACCAGGAGCTTGAGTACATAAGAGTCATACTCTAAAGGGAGCAAAGGATCTCCACATCTTCAGCAGAAGGCTTGTGATCTACACAGGGATGATAGAGTTGCCATGCAGACTCCTACATGTTGCTGGTGTTTAAAGGCAGGTTTACTCTGCTAAAGTGGAAAAAAATCCTTAAGCCTTCATACAAAACAAGGTGAGGCTAAATATATCCATGCTCCTTGTTTTATATTCTGAAAAGAATATACAATACATGTTACACAGCCACTAAAAAATCCTCAGAATTTAAAACTAATGTATCAGCGAGTAAAATAACATCCCATATAATACTCCTGAACTGGAGCACTACTGCAAGAAATAGCCCTTGCTAACAAGCAAACTGCAGGAAGCAAGAATTATGGTCTGAATAGGAATATGGTCTTTTCCAAACAACAGGAGATCCGAGTGCTTTTCACGATGTTATGCAAAGGAGGCTGAACTAACAGAGACCCCAAGACAAATGTCCAGACTTTCCACTTTACTTCATAATTAGTTTCTTGTGGCATATTATGAAATGCTGTTTCTCTTTGCTTTTGAGACTAACAAATTATATGCATCGTTGTGTCATTTTGTGTGAGAGTCACCCCGAGTTTCTTTTCAGCACGTTCTGTTTTCCAGTGAATCAATATCTCAGTGAGCTTGTTCCTCACTGCTTTTCCCCGTGCATGGAACCAGGAACCATGCAAGGGTGGTTACCATGACACAGAGGAATGGGAACTCAGATTTGATGCTTTTTCCACACATTCACATGCTCTCTTGACTTCTTATTTTTTCTCTATCCACTTCATGATTCAAGGATGAATATTTCTCTTTCAGTAGGTGAAGCTCTTTGTATTATCTGCATTTCTCTCCAAGGAGGATAATATCAGGAAGAAGGGCTGCCTCTGATCAGTTCAGCTTGTCCTTGATTCTGAAAATGGCTTTGGAATCCTTGCAGTGGTAGATACTTGTTGAATATAAGATTATTATTATCGTTGGATATGTTTTCAGCAAAGCTTATTCTCCACTTAGATCAAAAAAATACCCTTTGAATTTCCAATACTGAGAACAGTTTATTAGGCTTCTGATACTAACCCAGTCTTTTCCTCTGACTTTTTTTTTACTGCACACTTTATTTTGAAAGAATTGTCACTTTTTCATCTGCAAAAGAAATATCTTGAAACAGGCAGTGTAGGACATAGATGGGCATAGATGGTATAGCATGAAACTAGAGCAAGAATGGCAGAGAAAAGTAGTAAGGTAGATAAATATGTATGTCTTATTGTTATTTGCTATTCACAAAATTTGCAATGCTATTTAATTTACATGAGAGCTATGAATGTCTAGAATTAGTGCATTTAAAATATTTCACTTTATAATGGCTGCCACTGTGATGAGCACTTAGCTTTCAAAGCTAATCTTTGCTTTTGCATAGAGGGCAAAAATATTGTTCATTTCTGTGAAGGACAGAGCAGGTCACTGCAATGAAAGAAGGCTCTGATGAGATCCTGCCTGCCATTCATGCCAAAAATACAGTAGACATAATTGTATTTCTCTGCATAGTAATCTGCAGATGTTATTGGAGGAACAGGACAGCAACATTTTGTTCTAACAGATAACACAACGGTCACCATACATGCAAATTAAAATCCATGTACATGTGACTTTTCACCATTTTTGGGTATATAAATATGAAAATACATATCTAAATACATGTGTATAAATTATGTTGGAGTACAGGTAAGTGTCAAGCATGTTGGTTCTGTTTTCAGTTGAATGATATAAACCAGAGACAATGGTGACTAAGGAAACACTTGTACTGTATTTATTTTCAACTTTACAAATTACTTGTAAATATATTTTAAAAAAACAATTCATTCACTCTTTTGAAAACATAATGCTATAATATTACATTTTCCCTGTAGAGCACTTACATGTGATTTGCATTCATTATTGATGGAGTTCTCTATAAAGGTTGTATTATGTTTATTCTGTCCACTGATGAATAGAAAGTAGAAAAATGAAGGCTAATATTATCGGGGAACACCCACACTAGAGCATTATTAAAATTAAGTGGGAGGTTCCCCAGAACACATGAGTCAGACATGCCATGTGGCAGCAGTGAAAGTAAAATGACAAGCAATATATTAACTGGGAAAATCCACATTAGCACATACATTTAATCAATCTTAGGATGGAATTAATGCAGGGGTGAAGCATAATAAAGTACAAAAACTGTCCACGTATCCTGAGCCAGTCTTTCTGTATTTGAGACTGTCCTCCCCAAATGCTGCCAGATGTAATGGAATATAAATAATTGGTTTAGAGTGCTTGGCCAGGGAAGATGAAGACTGAGACAGTAGCATGTTTGTTAATAAATTTCATCCCTGCCACAGGCCTCATGGAGTCTTTCTTCATTATGTTACAGATACAGACATAGATCTGTGCTTCGTAAATCTTCTGTACTGGCCAAGGTCTAACTCCTGCTCCACTCAGTGGTGTGTGAGCATGGATAAAGGGGACAGAAGCAAATCAGCAGAACAAGTGACCATCAAGGACCTGTTGTGGTACAGGGGTTCTGGGAGAATATATATTAACCTTTTGTTAATGACCTGATGGATAGCTGAATTATTGCATTATGAAAATAAATTTTTTTAAACGTAGTAAATGAGAGGAAATCTACCAGTAGATACAGCAGCTTTTGATATAGGTTGAATTATCTGGGGTAGCTGCACTTCACAGATGAACAGGCTCAGGCTTAGTTCCTGGGCCCATTTCACAAAATCCCCACACTGATTATCCCTAACACTGGTATAAAACATCCTCAGGTCAGCCTGTGCTTGAGACAAGCTCCTCATTTCTAGAAAGTATGATTCCATCTAGTCCCCAATTTTTCTGTAACACTATTGTCATTACCAAAATTAAAGGATATGTTTTACATTCTGGATGCTTTCAGATAGTGTATATTTTAGAGTAGAGTGAATATCTATTACCAAAAACAATATATCAGTGATTTAAATCTGAGTATACCATAGCACAAAAAATTCTCAATTTATCCCCTTGTCTGAGTATAAACTGAGTATAGAGTCTATCACTTCTACTTTATTTTATTTTCAATATATATATGAACTTCTGAAGTTTTCAGAGAAAACCAAAAGTCAAAAACACCATCCCCACCCCCCAAAAGAGATGGAATTATATAAATTACTGATTCTCCAAGTAATTAGGATTTTGTGGCCATTTGATTGAAGGAGCTGAGAACATGGGTGACTGTCAGTGATGGAATAGCTCACAGAAACAAACATTGGTCTCAATTGAGTGCAAGAGGTATAATGATCTCCAGAATTTCAGCCATGGAACCCTGATAGTATAAGAGACTAGGTACTGTGCAAAAACCAGAATACAGAAAGAAAAATAAATATACAGAAAAAAAAATCTGACAAATGCTAACACTAAATCTGTTTCTGAATTTTGAGTCTGATCTAGAAAAGATTATTTTTACCACCTGGGCAAGAATTACACCAGACAAATTAAGGTTGGCTTGTATGATCCAACTGGAAATGGAAAATCCAGAGCTAGGTAGGATTGATTGCTGCTCAGTGTGTCAAGCTCAAAGTAGTCTGAATCTGAGTTAGTTACTGACCTGAGAGTATATAAGAAAAGAAATCAGCTGTATTAGTCAAAGCTTGCTTTCTACATAAAAATTCAAATAAAACACAGTGACTCAGAAAATGTTTCTGTGGAGTTAGACACTCAATTTACAAAACCTGCATTTTTGCCTTAATGTGCATTATTTTCATCTTTCCCTTTGTAACTCTCCTGAGTGGCTCATCTGTCTTTCTGGGGGGTTTGGGGTTTTGTCTTTCTATTCAGCTTGTAGGTATTTTGCTGTTAAGAAAACCTGAATAGGTTGATTTTATTTCTTCTTCTATAAGACCTATGAGAATAATGCAGCTGGGAGATGTGAAACGGATTTTTAAAAATTTTTTCGCCTCAGAAAGGATTGTCTTCTTCTCAGGCACATTGTGAACACAGAGCTCAGTTCAATCATTTTTAGCAGAGCAGGTTGTTCAGTCTGAGGACGTTACACCCTGCTGGATAAATCTCATGCAGAGAATTAATGTGCCCCTAGCTTGATATATCACACCTCTTCAATCTGCCAGCTTCTGTTGGATGTGGTGAAGAGGTAGAAACTGAAATTGCCAGAATTAGTTCAGTTTGCTTTGTTCTTAGACAGTTATGGGAATTCCCAGTGGAAAAACTAAGTTCTATCATCTTGAGAGCTAAAAAAATTTACGGAAAACTCCTAAAAAAACCTCCTGAAAATAAGTAAAAAGTGTGAGAGTATGGTTCCAAGTGCAAACCCACATGTTTACCTGAACACTACAGTGGTGTGTATCCTGCTGTGCAAAGAAACTCCAATGGTCCTGGACCCTAGATGAATGTTCAGCAAATGTTAAGACTCAAGGCTCAGTGAAATATAAAACAATTAACAAAATTTCACTAAATACCTTCTAATTAAAAATCTAAGGAAAAGTTTAAGCATCCCTTCTCACCTCAGAAGGCTTACTGGCTTGTAGAGCAGTGGGAGAATGGCAGCAGTTATTTTTATAGGAATGATAGGAAGTCAGGGAGCAGTTGTAACCTGCGATCCAAATACCCTTGATATGTGTGCACCTGTCTTACAGAGTGGAGATGTAGGAAAATATTACTTAAATCAGTGGTGCCATGTAAGTCACAGGACAGTGGGGCTGGATACTGCTGTTAGCATCTTCTGACAAGAATAAAAGATCAGAAAGCTGTGCCTTTTTTAATCTTAGGAACTTTATATAAGTTTAGCCAAGCCATCTAGGTTTCATACCACGAGTTTAAATAATTAGCAAAAAAAAAAAAAAAAAAGGAAAAGAAAAAGAAAAAGAAAGCCGGCTTGAAGCTCTTTTGCAGAAGTGAATTTCAGAATTGTTAAAAGGGTTTTGCTTAGGATTCTTTTAAAACTTAAGTCACTTAATTGAAGTCTCAGAAACTACTTTGTCAATATAGTGTGAATTGAGTAGTTTTGAGTAATTGGACAGACTTTCACTGTGAACAACTATAAACCCTGATTTAAATTAATCACATATTGAAGTATGAGTCAATGTGTATCATTCTATGCTGCATGCCATTCTGTGACTTGGTTCTGTGTCTATTCTTATCTCCACTGAATGAATTATATGCTCTACTTCATGGTGAATTTTGATTCTTTGTGATATACAGACAACAAGAAAACAAAATTGAACACACAGCAGAGGTGTTTGCTTCAATCTTTGCTTATGGAGGGGAAAAGAACAACCACCAACATATGATTGCTTAGATATAATAAGATTTCCCAACAAGGAAAGGGAAAGAGTAGGGATACAAATTATAAGATTTTCGCAGTAGATGAACCACTCAATCAAACCATGATTAGAACACAAACAGAGCCATCTCCTGACATATAAAGCACCAAAATAAAGTGGGTTCTCTTCAGGGGGAAGTCCTTTTTGGGTAGGGGAGATGGAGTGTTCATACTGAAGCATGCCAATATGCACCGCAGGTACTGGTTGAAAGAGGATAATATATCACTCCTTCCTGTTTCAGCTTCATAAGAAGCCAGTTTTACTTAATTACCACGGTAATTAGGGGCTAAATTGGCAGGAACTCCAACCCATTCTGCCTCATTCATAGGCACTGCATAGGGGGCTGAGCTTAGGCAAATCGTCAGATTCCTTATGCCTCAGTTTTTCGTCCTCAAAACAAGTAAAATACAGTTTTCCATTTTGAGGGGGGGAAGTAAGTCTATCAATCAGATCACTTACTGGGAGTAGGTTGAAAATATCTGTTAATCTGGATTGGGCTGTGATGGAATGTTCTTGCCCAGGAGCCACACTGTGGATTGTACATCAACCTCCTGCACATCCAGGAATCTCTGTGGAGAGATGCTTCTGAATTCTTACATGAAATTAAATAAACCAGCCAGAATTCTATATGAAAGTTATCAGTAGACAATGGCTTTCTCTAATGAAAATCATAAGATATCAAATGAATTTATATATATTCTTGTGCTTGAACTTTAACCTATGTGGACACATACATACGTGCCTATGTTTATACACACATATACTCTGCTACAAATAGATATCAAGGTGAGTATTTTCCCTCTGATTATGAGAAATAATGAGGATGCTAATAAATTTATAGGTAAGGATATCCTAGCTCATGTGAAAATCACCTGAAACACAAGATAATACAATGAGGTCACATGTATAATTAATGTAGCACTTCAAATTGAATCAAAGTGATAATTTTCATTGGTATTTTGAAGAGCTACACAACTTTACATTGTGGGAATTGTCCTCTGGATATCCCAGTAACAAAAATTTTGGCATAAATAAGAGAAAGAAATACAGGAAGAATGCTGTTTATATTTGGAGTAATGATATTAAGAACAGAAATTAATCTGTCTCCTGGCATCCTTCCAGGCAATTATCAGCAGAGTCAATGATGGAGAGATACGTTAGGCTATGACTGACTGGGCTAAAATATGATAACAGTTTATAGCACTATACCAGGCAAGAAAAACAGTGTGAGGCATGATACTGCAGGTCTGCAGGGCACTTAATAAAAATGATACACATGTAGTATGTTTGGATAGCTAGAAAATTTGTATCATTCTTTAAAAAGCAACTTTGCCGAAAGGCTCTAGTCTGGGCTTTTCCATATTGAATTGACAGAACATACAGGAGCATATAAGAAATTTCTTTGATTTTTTGCTCTGATTGCCACTCTCAATACTGACCTGCAGTTATGGTCTTTAGATTCCTGTGCCTGTGAGATCCACAAGCACGACATGACAGGTAATGTAAAAACTGGAGCCTCATCTGTCATAAATCAGTGTAACCGAAGTGGATGGGGCACTGTGCTCGTCTCTGCTGGTGACCTGAATTCCCGTGTTCCTGCTGCAGAGACCCTTTATGTGGAGACTCATTTCAGGTTTGCTTTTACCTTGTAGTAGGACGTGGATACACAGTCCCTCTTGGGAAAGCTGTGTGAGAACAGAAAGCTCTCCCAAGGGCTGGCCTGGGAGCAGAGGTTTTCCCAGGAACAGACAAAGGCACCTGCTGCTGTTTACAGAGTGTGTATTTTGAAACTCTGTTGTTTATAATGAAAACATCTGTGCAAGAGGTCTTACAATGAAAACATATGTGTAAGAGGTGTTGCTCACTCTGACCAATGGGCTGTGTTCTGTTCTTGGGTTAGTGAGTGAGTGCACTTAAGGAGTGCAGTGTTACAATAAAGTGTCCCTTTCCTATCTTGAAAGGAGACCGTGTTGCTGTGTGTTTTATCATGGCCATTCCAACAGCTAATCTTTAATAAACAGTAACAGTAGGAAAGGCTGGATAGTGATAGAAAAGTAGTTTGTGAGAGGTGTGGGGTGAAGATTTTAATAAATTATGTTGCCACAGTCTCCACCAGTCCTGTACAGGCAAAGGCATTTCCTCACTTCCATTATTCACTTGATGTCGATAAACTGATTTTAGGCTGCAGTATGAATAAGTGAATTTCTAAAGCCTGTTTGTTTTAGCCATATGCCAACAGTGACATAAAGCAATATTAAATGCTTCAAGCATAACAGAGCCTAGCAGACTGATACCACCTTCCCTTCAGGTTAAAACACCAATGCAGTTGCTAATTCACATATATTGAATAGATTTATTATGGTGGGCACTCAGAAGAGTAATCTTGCAGCTTGAACAGCTGAATAGATGTCCAGTTTATGCAATGTTGGTAGTCAGCTATGAGGAGCAGTGGCTCTGTGTAGTAATTTGCATGACTGATTTTTATGCTTTTATGGCGTTAATGTCAGAACTCCAGCCTCTTGCTTTCAAGACCAGCAGTTTCTATGTCAAATATTTTCTCTAAAAATAATTCAAACACAATAAGGAGGTACTTTTGCAGCTCCAGCATGTAAACCTAAGGCACAGAATACAGCACAAAAGAATGTCAAACCATTGTGCGAATACAAGGGAGAAGAAGGAGTTGGGGTTGCACAGAGTATTATCACTGCCTTATGGCCACGTTTTTGCTGAAAAATCCAGTTTGCTGGTACCTGCACTTCTCTGACTCCTTTTCCTCTGTACTAAAAGTGACATACTAAAAATTCATAATGTAATCAGCCACTATATAGCAGTATTCCTGCAAATGTCTTGGAGCGCTTTACAGTCATTAAAATCAGATTAAAATACTATCTCAATAAATGGAAGAATGTGCATAGTAATTCTCATCTGAATATTAACCTACTCTAAGTACTGGCTTCTTTCTGGAAAATTCGAATAAAGAAAACAACTGCTTACCAAAATACTTCTTTCTCTTGGAACTATTCTGAAAGAGCAGCACTCTTAGATTAGATTTTGCACCAGCCCTCATAACTGCGTAAGATCATCGCAGTCCATAGAAATACTCTGGTACTTAAAGTTATGTTTAGACTTTACCAGTGTCTCAGGTGGATTTTACTGTGCTAAGATGCTCTTGAAATAATGTGAGTAAAATCAAAATTGTTTATCCACTATTCACAGAAATCAACTTTATTAATGGTTGCTTACTGTACACTGCATATGCCAAGAAACCATCTTCATGTGGTTTTTTTTTTCTTCTCTCAGTCCTGAGGCATTTGGTGTATTTGTTTCCTGGCGATATCTAATCACACCACAGCCATGCATCCCTTATTTCCCTTGCTCTGTTTATCCCCTGTCACACAGAATGTGCAGTAGTACTCACTTTGGGGAGCTCAGATGAATCCAGCTAGTCCAGCTGGTTGTGGTCTGTGTGGTCAACTCCTTTTTAGAGAAGTATCTCATTCACTGGCATTTTTAACTAATGTTGGCTGTCAGTCTGCTTCTTATTTGTTGGTGACTGCATGTGGAAGCTAGAAAGCAACAGTTAATGGTTTCCAATTTTCATCAGTATAAACAGCAATCAGTTTGCAAAATACTTTCTTCCATAGCTGCTCAGGTTTTCTGCAAGAAAGCAGGTGACATTTGACTGTGCTTGGCTGCAAGTAGGAAGCCTTCATGTTCTCTGAGCTGTGCTTCTTTATTTACTATTTGCATTAGGTACTAAATTATTGGCATGCATTCATCCATGTCCTCTGCTAGATTGACTGAACATTTTTTTCCCCCTCCATTTCTCTGCAACTCTATATTAAAACAGTTTTTGAGCAGAAATCAATCAAATGAGGAATGCTTTTTTTCAGCAGTCTCTCTTGATACCTGTGGGTGAAAAAAATAGAGAAGTGATTATGTCTGCTCACTTAATTTTTATTTCTTGAGATTCATCTGCTAAAGAGAAGATTCACACTACCAATTTTAAAATATTTGGGGCTTTTAAGATTTACTTTTTTTAGTGGATTTTCCTTTAAACTCCAAAGTTAGGTCTCTTTTTTGGAATCTGCCACCTAGTTCCAGTTTTTCATTTAAAAAAAACAACAAAACCAGTAGCAAAGAATTAGTTAAAAAAAATATATATTAGAAAAAGCCAAAGTACAATCAGCTGAAATTTAAAAAAGCATTATGAATCCATTCAGCAAAGGAATGAAATTACAGATACAGCATGAATCAGTCATTTGAGTAGAAGCTGATACCATCCTGAGGATAAATAACATGGCTTTATGGTTTATTGCTGTGTGTTTATTTTCTCTACGAAGCTTCTTCTTGAGATCTCCTTACAGAAACACCATCTGTGGTTTAACTGGGATTCTTTTCAGCCAGGGAGCAGCATTGGATGAGATGAGATTCCATAGCTTCATAGTGTTTTGGCTTGGAAACTCCAAACAGTGGAGGAGCAATGAATGAGCCACTCCTTTAAGGCCTATTAGCAATGTACAACAATATTCTCACACTACAGGAGATTAGGGCTAATACTTCATAATTAATGGGAGGCAATGTGGTTCTCTGGGGGCCTCCTAGCTGTAATTGATACATGGTGCTGGACTGAGTTTTCTCCCTGTATTCAGGTTCCAGAAGCACATTTGGTGTTGGGATATGATCTTCTCTGTAATTCTGTCAGAGTCAACAGTCTGCATGTGCAGAAAAACATGCCCTGCTCCTAACACACCAATTTTCATGAGTTTTGGAATGTTTTTTCTTTTGATTGTACCAGGGAATATTCTAAACTTAGAAAGAAGTGGTATTTGGCAGATCTCGTAACAATTTTTAGGATGACTGCAATATTTTCAAGGCCCTAAATCAAAGCAGAACTTGAGTGTAAAGAAATTGCTAGTGACAATAGCAAACAATCTGTTCTGATGATGAAGAAAGGGAAAACAATCATGTTGCGTCATTCCAGCTGTCTGCATTTTAGGTCATGAAGATACTGACCATCTTCTGAATGTAAATGAAGCCTGGGTTTTTTGGTTTTTCACACGAATAAAAAGGGAATCCACCTCTACTGAATTCTGCCTTGAGATTGCAGATTAATGGAAGAGTCCTACCAGGCAAGCCTTTATTCATTTTCTGGTAGAGAATCAAGCACTTTTAATTTCTTGCTGTTGTGAGACTCTGAAAAACTTATGACAATAATCCAGAAATAGTTTTACATTGCTTGCTGTAGACAGAACATCACCATATGCAGAGAACCTGTGCAGATGACTCTGAACAAGCACAAACCAACAAAAATATAGGAATAATTTTGAAAACAATGTATAGGTGTTTGAGGAGACAGATGTTTACTAATAATTAAAACTGATTGCAAAGTGCCTATACTGCCACTATAGAGAGAATCCTTAAACTTTTGGGGGGATTGATATGAGGGCCCTAATCTAGACTGAACATATGCTTAGCTTCAGGAGCAATGACTAATTAATGTGAAGGGAGCTGACTAGATGCCTCCACATACTGATGGATCCAGATTTGTTTTCTATTTCCATATAATATGAAAGAAAGCATTAGAATGAACATGTTCAAAAAAGCACAATGAATTTCTGGTTCACATGCTTAGAACCTCAATTTCGCTTTTTTCCCCTGGGGCTGTAGCTCCCAAGTCACTTTCTAAAACCATTAAATAGAGCAATAATTATCAAATTGTGTGTGTATCAAATTCTATGTATATTAGCATAGTTGAAAATTTCAGCAGACAGATAATTCACTTGAAAATGTTAAAATCAGTCTCTGAGATGTTTCAAAAATCTCATCTATGTCCTTTAAAGACAATGTTTGCTTATTTTGAATCTTATCTCGGGGATCTGTGGGTACTTGTGATGTGATCTGTGACATTTCTCTGATCTCTATGTGCTCTATAAGTTTGCAACCAGACTGTATTGAAAATAAAATAAACTTCAGTATTCTTCAGATATATAAAACAAAAATCTATAGTGAAAATGTAATATCTGTTCTAAACTCCTAGAGAGCCAGAAGGCAAGACTTGTTAAACAATTTGCTGGATCTTATCCATCTCTAGGTAATTTTTTCTCCTAAGTTTATGCAGGCTTATAGTACTGATAAACCCAAATTTCTGAAACATGATTTTCTCAGTGTTGGAACACTGAATTAAAAGATGCTCAAGGCTCCAGTTCACATGCAAGATACTAGATCCCGAGTTACTTCCATTTAAAATTTCCATTGTTCAAAAAACAGGCAGTCCAACATGAAGTTTAATAATTAAAAATCTTGCTTGTTTCCTAATGTGTCAAAATGGGGGTTATGATGCATGTTTCAGAACTGAGTTCCAGATCTATATGAAATATTTATGGCAAAATTCTGCATAGCTGCATCTTTTTTACAGATAAGTATTCAACCAACTTTAAAAATTAATTCTTTTCTGCAGTGTGACACTACTGTAGGCTATCTGTAGATCTGTCCTGGGCTTAATCAGGTGGCTAAAAGATGAAATACCTTGTGTTTTCTTATTCTCTTTCTCCTTTCTTACCTAAACCTTATTTCCATGAAGAAGTTAGATTATTAAATGAAAAATGCATGTTTCCCCAGTAACTTATCTTAATATACTCAATAAGAAAACATGTTTCATAAAGAGATGTAATAGAGGGTTATTTTGCAGGTGTTATCCAAACTGTTATTTGCCATTTCAGTGTGACAGCATGAACAACTGAGCTGAAAACCTGCACATCTTTAAGCCTCCCTCATATTCTTTAGCAAGGCTTTCTATATTATAAATACTCTCTATAAATACTCCCTGTATTTTAATAGTTAGATACTTGAGGTTTTCTGAGCTTGTATTTGAAGTATTTGCTTTAATTGGCACAATTTTGATCTCATATTTACAATATTGCAGAACTATGCTATTTTTAATGCAAATACCAACTGGAACAAACAGAATGAATCCTCTACCGTTTTATGTCTATCCACAGTGGATTTTGTAAAGTCAGAGTGGCTTCACCTTGCTTAGAACAGAGGAAAATCTTGTCTGAATAAATTTAAAATTTCTGCCTGACATGATGCATGCCAAATACAGCTGAGCTAACCAGTTTTTAAGAATGTGATGCAGCCTTGTGTATGAGATAAGTACAGATACTCAGCAACACATGCTGGAAAGTGTTTCAGTTTATTTTTGCCCAGTTTCATGATGTTTGTGTTTTCTCCTCTTTCTCATTGCTCTCCTCCTGTCTGGTTTTTAGATTGAATTCTTCATATATTAAAATAATTGCCAGTTTCTTTCTATCCAAATCAGCATCTTCTGACTGCTTTGTTTCATCAGTTGAACTAAGAATGTCCACAACTGTTTGATTTTCTCTATTCTCCTTGTCTTGACACCAGCCCTGGCTGCTTTTTCAATGCAAACCTTCTTTCCTTCTTGCATCACAGCTTTTAAAATTCTGTTTCAAAGGAGACAGCAGCCTTAGAATTCATAGTATCCCTTCCTCCTAAAATAAGCCATTGAGAAAATCAAAGGAGGACATTGATAATCCAGTTAAAAGATCAGAAGGAGAAAAAATGTTTTAACCATCTAATTCATTACTTTCTGCAGAGAGGGAGAGATGAAAAATCACTGATGTTTCTGGGCTAAGTTAGTCTCTGCTTGATTCTTGCATGCTTTGGGTCACACTATCAATTAACATGCTCTAGAAGTGAGAGTAAAAAAAGTCTAAAAAGGAGAATATTCCTACTACCCTTTAAATCCTTTCTTTCAGGCTGGCCTGCCAGGCCTTAGGACAAGACATTCAGAGTGCTGTCCAATTAATAGTGAGCTAAATGAAACCTGGAACAACCCCCACTAGGAGCAGGACTGAAGTGCCTCGTTCTGCCCCCATGCACGATTGAGGTAATTTGCAATGCTGACAATAGGCTGTGAGAGTTGAACCACAGATTTAGGATAGAAGGGAAATGATTGAAAGTGGCCTAGGATGATTCATTCCTTATCACACATCTTTCAATATTAATGTTTTGCTGTTTATCTGTAGGCAATGAGAAGGGGAGATAGCACATGATTGCTATGTTTTCCCCTTTTTCTTATAAACTTTAAAAGAAGTTTAAAGTTGTTTTATTGTTTAGAAAAAGAATAAACAAAATTGATCAAAACAGTAGCTTTGTCTCTTTCCTCACAACTAAGACATTGTCAAGGAAATGAAGCATAAAACAGGAATTGTCAGCTTTAGAGCTGCTTGTGAAGGGATAGGATGAATATATTCAAATTTGCAACTAGGCTTGAAGCATGAATATAGACTTTCAGGCAATATGTGGTGGACTTTACGTCTGTGTTGCCAATGACCATAGAAAGGGACTAAGGGAGATGGTTTTGCTGGTCCTATTCTTGCCTTGAAGGTCTGATACAAAGTTCCATCTGTCATGGATTCGATTTTCTCCTTGGAAATTGACTTTCACAATGTTATCACTGTTAAGTTACAAATAAGGTTTCCATAGTTCATGGAAAGCACCATTGTTCAGACAGTGCCACAGGCCCAAAGAACATCCCAGTAACACATTTTAGCAACTGAGAAACTGAGTTTAAAAGTGGGAGCTGTAACAAGATGAAATGCAAGTGATGCTTTCAAGCTAGGCTTTAGTTCACTGTAAACTGCATGGAGGCAATTCGAAGACCACAGCAAGTAGGATGGAAGTGATATGAAGGGTCTCTGAGGCAAAAGCAATAAAATCCATGACTTCTCAAAAGGAATTGGCTCTGCTTAAGACCTGGGAATTTATAGAAAGTATAAAATGAGGTAATCACCTGCCACAAACAGAACAAAAGAAGTTCCTGACCTTACATTACCAAGGAACAACACTAGGGAACAAACAAGCTACACAGGAACATGGTCTCCCAAATGGCAAACCCAAAGACTCAATCAAATCTCACGCAGTTGTGGGTTCAATTATTTCTGTTGTCTGTAGAATTTATTTAGTGTGTGTGGTAGCTGTTGATAATATTCATTGGGTGACTGGTGACATAATATGTCACAATATTTCTATTTTGAACTGCTGTGGTTAGTCAGTTGTTTTCCCATGTTGAAGGGATTTCTCTTTGAGCAGTTATTTGTAGAATTTTGAAGAATACAGCTGTGAAAAAGAAATGCAACACAATGCAGGCTGCAATAAAGTACACAAATGATCTAACTACATGACCTTCAAAATTAACAACTAAATTAACTTCCTTTCCTTTCCTGTCCAGTAGAATGCTATGTCCTTGATGGAGGCTGAGAAAACCTCACAGAAATTTACAATGCTACATATATAGTATTCTGTAAAACACATGCTGTTTAAGCCTTTTTATTTTTTTAAATATAACACTCTCAAGGAAAAAAATATCTAAACTAAAGCCATTTGTATTTGTTAGAATATTGCATCCAGCAGCTTGATCATGAGAAACAGATCCAACTCTCCTTTTATTAGTACTTTATTTTCTCACATTTTTTATGTCCTTTGAGTCTGATTTAAGAGTTCGTATTAGACACTAAACCAGACACCACCTGAGGGCTCTTAGGGACTTGGGGTGGAAGGGCTGAACCTACAGGAGACATCTGAGAATAATGATCATCACATACCTCGAGTGCTTCCTGTGAGCCACCTACCAAAGAGCTCAAAACTTCCAACAGCTCCAGGATAAACTTCATCCCGTCTCCAAAGCCTCTCAGTGGGAGAAAGATGAATCTCACAGGGCAGTGTGAGTGATGAGGAGACACAAATGCAAGGGGGGGTGAGAGCACATTTTGTCCTCCCCAGCTGCTCTTCAAATGCAACCTCTCAGTATCTTCATAGGTCCTGGCTCCACTGAAATCTCATTTTTAGGGTGACACAGAAGGTCAAAGAGAGGTATGTGTGGTTTTTTTGTAGGTTTACAGTATCATACCAATTTTTTATTCATGTGTCATTTTCACTAATAACAACAAATAAAACTATCAAATTCAGTATTTAAATTGCATAATACCCCTTTCTTTGACATTAACCTGGGAATTTTTAGGAAATGTTTACTTTCTGCATGTTAGGAGCTCCTGCTATTTCAAACTGAACTCTACTTAATCTTCAATCATTTCATGCCACACTTGAAGAGAAAACTAAACCTTACTAATAACAGATGCTTTTAAATCCCAGCTTTATAAATTTTTGAAAGATATTTGAATTATGTGCAACAAATTTAACAAAGCTAACATTCTTATCACTGTATTGGGGTAGTACTTGTCTTGCCAATGTGAATTCAATTTCTGCATGGTATTTGGTTGCTTCTCTGCTGTTTAAATAGCAAAGGTGTGACTATGCAGAAGCAGTGTCCCTGCAAATGTCTTTTTGAACAGTATTGATGAGAGCACTTCTGTTTCAGCATACCTTAGATATTGCAGCTCCTTGCAGATATGTTGGAATAAAATTAGTACATTTCCATATAACCAAAACACTTAAGAGATCAAGAGGTAGCTGGAGTAATACAAATTTTAACAAGATTAATTATAGAAAAGCAATTTGGAAACTTTGGTTAATTTTACTTGTTCTTTGAATTTGTACCTCTTAGGGGAATTTTTGAGGTAAACATTCAAAGTACAATGTTCTACTGCCATTTCCAAACACTATCAATGGTCTCACTGCTTTGAGCACATGGCAGGTGTCTTGCAGGGAAAAGCAATAGGAACAAAGGTTCTTTTTGAAAAAAACAGGAACTGATTGAAACAGTTGGTTTCTTGTTTAGGAAACAGGGCAGGTAGGGCATAGCCATTCTTGAAAAGCATTGTGCATTTTATAAACTTGTGGCAATTACCTTGTGGCATCCATTGTAACTTGTCAGATGTCTCCTTAGATCACATCATTTTATAATCCAATGAGTTAGGACAGATGTTACCTGCTATGGCACTTAAAGACAATGCAAAAAAAAAATGCATCTGCCCCGGGGTTGGACTTCTACAGTTTCTAGAAAATAAGAAAGCAACTTTGAGGAATTCAAGACTTTGGAAAATTAAATAGAAGCTGAGACTAAAAGAATAAAGAAAAAATCCCACAAGGTGCTGCTGATGACACAGTGCAAGATGAAAATATTGACAGGATTAGTCAGCAAGATGCCAAGTGTGTACAGGAGCTATAAATGGATGCCTATAATGCACGATCTCCCCATAAGAGAGGAAATGGCATAAGAGCAGATCTTATTACTGGTCATGCTATAGACACAATTGGATTAGATTAGAGCAATTGTCAATGCAGTCAAGCATCCTGGTGTCCGGCAGTGGGAAATGCATCCCTCAGAAAAAAAAAAAAAAAGAAAAAAAAGAAGAGAAAAAAAAAGTGAAGACTTTATAAAGTCTTGAACTGCACAAGGATATTATATGAGATGAATAACAGTTCCTGACCTGAGGCAAAAGTCATGTCATGACCTAACCCCAAAAGTAAAGTGTTTAATAGTTCAATATTCTCTAGAAAATGCTCGACTGCAGAGTCTCATCTTTCCTTTGACCTCTCCTAAACCACTTGTCTCAATGATATCTTGTGATAGCAAGTTTCATGCGAAGTTCCATAGCACGGTTTTATTTTCCCCACCTTAAGTTTGTTTCCTGATCTGTCCACAAGGTATCACACTTGTTTGGAGTATTTTTATAATTACATTTATCATGTTATAATCCAATTTTGCCTTTCACACCTTCTCCTCAAATTAGGCAATACTGTTCAGTGCAGTCACCACTGACTTTTTTTAAAATTTATGATGTAGTCTCTTCTAAAGCTGTGCAGAAAGCTACTTTTTAAATAATACTGTGGGTTAGCTCTGTCCATTGCAAATTAAAGTTCAGGGCAAAGGCACTAGAGCCATCATAGTAGTTGCAGGGTTTCATGGAAAACTTCCTTGCCCTATTTTGGAGACACTTGGTCAAATGTGAGATTTTTAAATTCTCTTTTGAATTTTCACAGAGAAAATATTAAAATCATTTAAATATTTGCCAAACTAGGCAAAAGAAATTATAGTGCACCTTTTTCATAACCAAACTAAAATGGATTAAAAATTGTCTTCAAATCCTTTGATTGTCGAATTGTCCGTATACTCTATTAGCATATATTTTTATAGATGTCGATGAGAGTTATATCTCATTAATTTTAAGGTTATGCTGTGATGTTAATTTAGCCATAATGACAAAGGAGATGAGAATCTTATTGTTTACTTTGGTTTTTAGAAGTACATGACTAGTCCAGCAATCAGGACTTTTCCTAGACATTAGAATGAGATGGTGCTTTTTGTGGACTATTAATCCCAACTACTTTAAATGTCTTCCATAACAGGTGTGCAATCACACTCTCTAAGTACTTAATTTCTTTTTACAGAAAATAAAAAGCATTGATTAGTTTTGCCAGATGCCAAAATTTTAGAAGCCAGTGATGAGAGGTGACTTGCACTCTTCAATAACAGGGGTTTTATTACAGACATGATTGTACATCTCTGTTTCACTTTTTCAATAACCCAAATAGACTTTTCTAACAGGTGAAAAGAGCCAAAGTTCTAATGAAATGCTAAATTAATTCTGTTGTGATTTGTTTGTCTTGTGAGAAATTAATTTATTATCCAGAAGATACCAATAGCCAGCTAAATTTCCCCGATTAGGAGCAAGATAGGCACATCAGAAATAAAAAGTGAAATGGAAAATCATCCAAGCTACATTAGCATAGCGTAATTGTGATAATAAATTTATACTAACCTAATTTCTACTAAATTTCATTCTGGCCATTGAAGAGGTGTTCTTTAGGGGTAATAAGAACAAAAATCTCTAAGTAAAGCTTTTGAAAGGTCACACATCATAACACCTGTTATGACTGCAAGAATGCCTGTGCTGTGCAGCATTAAAGGGAAGACCCAGCAAACTGTAAAATGATAGTGTTAGTAAAAATTTTTGGTGATAGCAAAGCAAAACAAAACAAATAAACCCCAAACCATAAAGAGAACTGGTTTTGCCTTTAATCCATTTTCTCTCCCACACTTCCACGACTTTCACTGGTAGCCTCATGGCAGTGCACTCAGTGCAGCTGATCTCCCTACTAATCCTAAGGATGGGTTGTTGCAGTCAGTAAAGATGAAAATAGTAAATTGAGGTTGAGGATGACAACTTTTTTCCCTATCTGATGGGAAAAGGTGTAAATTCTTACTATAGGCATGTACATATACATGCATTCATATGTGAGAAATATATATTTATATGTCTATGTCAGAGGAGAGGGAGAGAAAAATGAATAAACCAGTCTTATTCATAGTTCCAAAACTATATCCTCGTGGTCATTTAAGGATTCGGGGCTCACATTTAAGCTGCTGCATACCCCTACCATGTGATACAAGAAGTGGGTACTCTGCATTTTTCACCTAATTTTTAGATTTAGTGCCTACACCCTTTTCCACAAGTGTGTAATGTATTTCACCTCCAATGAATGATAGCTAAATGGAATTCTAGAAAAAGTATCTGCCAGTTTAATGAAGCTATGCAAATATTAGGTTCGCTCTAAGCACTTGCCATTAGTTTTTCTTTGACAAGTATTAGGGAAACGCTGTTTATATTTTCTGTGTTAAAAAGGGCTTTATTGTTGGAACATTTATGCTCCTCTGGGTTTTGCAGTAAGAATAGGCTGCTTTCTTAGCTCATCTTCTGATGTTGTAGTAAGGATATGATTGTAAAGCTAAAAGAAAGCTGCCTGTCCATAGTGATTAGTGTCAGCCTGAATTTGCCATGTGCCATTTTGAAGTCAGATTTTGCTTTACTTCAAAATTTAAGGAGCTCCAAGTTATTCTGATCTTATCTTGAATTAATAAAGAATTTAAAGTCAATAAACTTAAACTTTAAAGGAAAAACACAGCAGAGTATTTTAAATATGTGTAGTTGTGCATATACATATTACATTATATATGCATATATTACTTTTTTTTTCTTAAACTTCTTCTCTCTCCTCCCACCTCCCAACAGTTATTTTGGACATAACCAGATACTTATTAAATTACTTAACTCTGTTTCAACCAGTGTAAAACTGCAAGTATAGATAAAAAGCACTATTATATAAAACTCAGCTGGGGCTGAGACATGAGAATATAGTTTTATAACACCTGTCTTGATCGTGCCACCTCTTTAACCATCATTTTGTTTAGAAAACAGGCTTCAAATAACCCTAGATAAGAAATGTTAAATAGTTGATAATAAAGTACAGTTGGATTTTAAGGCTGCAACATGAGATAGTAAGGAATTCTATAATGTACACAGAAAACAATGCTAAACCCTTGAAATCCCATGGGCAGCACTCAAATGAGAGTTCTTAGTAACAATAAAATTGCTGGTACTGCTGTAAAGACTCCCTACTAAGTTGAATCATATATATAACCAGATAAACTGAGAAATTTACATTTTGTTATGCAGCTAAACTGGCATTAACCTCATATCTTCCTGAAGAGAGGATATCTCTCTTGGCAGCATAGCCAGGCTACACCGAATGTGGCTCACCTACAAATAAAACCTGAAGCTGATACAGGATAAGTCACAGTCCCTGGAAATGCCCAACACCAGTTATGCAACAAGATTTAGACTAGGAACCTATTTTGTCTACAAAGCTTTCTAAAAAAGAGTAGGGAAGTTCAAAGCAGGCTTTGGAGATGAGGAAATGGTGGTGCTCTTGCATTTTCCTTCAAAAGTTGTGAGAATCCCTTAGCACAAGCTAATTTAATCCTGAAGCAATTAATTTCCATCAGTTCAGATCTCAGTTAATGACCTGCATGCATTAATCCATTGAATGAGTCTCTTTGAAGCATTTTTAATCAATTTATGAGCAGATGTACAATATGAGATCCTTTAACTATAGACATGCTTTACACTGAAATGCACGAACTGAGTCACCACGTGGGGGAAGTTTAATGACATTGAGTCAGGTTAGTGGGCTAGTCAGCTACTGGAGGTGGCACCTGATCTGCTAAAATGGCATTTTTGTCTTCAGAGAGGTGAGACACCCTGTAATTTAGTGGGAGAAATGTCAAAACTAACTCCTGAATAGCATGGGGTTTAGACAAACTTCAAAAGAAGTAACTGACTTTGAATGGATACCACGAATCCTAGAAATGAAATGTACTTCAGCAGGAAGGGCTTGTCTCTGATAAGGCAGCTACTGCTGATGTGTGTATAGCTAGAAATTTAAAAGGTAAAAGAGGATTTTACCCCAAAAATGATAATGCATCAATTAATCTGGTAAAAGCATCTAACTGAGGAACCAAAGAGCACCTTCAAATCCCTCAGAAATCTGAAGAATGTGAAGCCAGATCAGGCTCCATGTTTCTAAAGTAAATCCGCACTTATTACTGCTAGAATTATTTATACCAAGCAGACCTGTATTGGGTAACAAGCACATTTTCTGCTCACAGATATGACTACAGAGTAGGCTAATTGCCAATATTCTGCACAGCTTTGGCAATATCACCTGTGGTGACAAGTGCTATAAATTCTTATCCTCAGAATAAATCTCTTTAAGATTTGACACAGTTTAACACAGCCATCATGTTCTGGGACAAGGGTTTGTGTGCAGTGCATCACAAGTTCAGAAGTCCTATACTGCTGCCTCTAGATTTGTGAGCAAGGATGTTGGCTACCCATGAGCTTGACAGTCTTTTTTCAGATTCAGTGAATACAAGTTGGCTGGGAATAACTTGCAGCTGGTACAGCTCTATTTTTAAGCAAGAAATTAAAATTAGCCTTTCTGCTTCCCCTCAAAATTCCATCTGCTACAATTAATATTAACACGATTTCTAACTTGTCCTTTTAGCTAATTATATTTTTAGAAAGACTCCATAAAAGGTTAGTGTGAAGAACTCACATTTTGCATTTTTGACAATCTGCTTGCAGAAAATGTGATCCTCGATAATAACATGTAGGTCAAAAGGAATTTTATTTAAAACTTTCCAGCTAATACATGGTACAGGAGGCACCCTCAAGCATGCAGTTGTTTTTGAGTTATTGTTCAAGCCTTCATCCCTGTTGCACAGTGGATCCCATGCTGGCACTCTTAAGGAGGCTGGAATTCAAAGATAGCTGAAAAACTGAGCTCAGAAAAAATTGCCCACACTTCATCAATAATACATGTCTTCATCATCTACAAGTGCTACAAATATAAAACAATAATTGGAAGTACAGAGCAGCCTTTCAAAGATATTGTTGCTTTCTGTTCCTGATGCTCTAGTGGATATTAAAGGTCCTTCCTAAATTAGGTCATGATCTTTGTTAAATTGTCTTATTTGGAAAATATTGGCCTTAACTCCATAAGGAATTTAATCTAGAGACTTCTGGTAAATTGTAATTGAGTATTTGTAGATGAAATTGGCAACATTTTCCCCCAGAAGTGATCCTAGGAAGCAGTTGGCCATAAAATTGGCTGTATTGGGTCTGTTTTATGACAACTTTGTACAAATAGCTTATAAATTGTTCTTTAATGCAAAGATTACCTTGTATATACAAAACTAATTTTGAGAACATGTAGATGACTGTAGGATTTCAGTTATAGTGCACTTTTGGTTGCTGAATAAGCCAGGTTTTGCTCAATTTGAAAACAGAATTCTTCAGGATAAAATGTGAATATTGAGCTTAATCGTCTTATGTTGTCCCACTTGAGTCTCATGGACATCAGTTTTGCTGTTCATTTTTAGGAGAGGACTCACAGGAGAAATGCCATGGTTTTTATTCACGCTGTTGCTTAAAGCACAGATCTCAGTGCTAATGCAGCACTAAAAACTCCACCGTGTGTTTTGTACAGGTGATCTGCAGACACACACACGGAGCAATATCCATTTGCACTCAGTTGGACAATTCTACACTTACTTTCAGGGCCAGTTTTATAGAAAACACTGCTGATGCTTAATACACTATCAGCAGTAATTGATTCAGCAATCTTTTCCTTCTGTCAAATGATAACTTTATTGATTAATACCTGACCTCAATAATGATAGCAGAGGATGGAGGAATCCAGCTGTGGGGATACCTGGCTATTGCCACCGCTGCCTGGGCAGTAGAGGAAGAGCACAAACCCGGGTGAGAAGTGCTCACTGCCACAGAACATTGAAGGGCTGAGGGCAGAGGTCCTGAGCCATATTGTATTTGCATCTGTAAACCATAAGAAATTGAAGAAACCAGCTGTTTATCTTTGAATAGTTTGGAGGTAGTCAGCAAATTAAATTTTCAAGCTCTTCACTGTCCTCTTTGCTGCCATTCAACTCCATTCTGCTGTGTATTGAAGTAATTCCAGTAAGTACCTTAGCTATTACTGAGTAAATAAGTGAGTAAACACAATTACTGCTATAATGAGCTGAGATCACAGTTTCTAGTTTGACAATATTTTAATAAAGGAGAAATTCATTAGCACTCACTTAATGGCTGTTCTCCTTTGCCTATGTTGAAATTACCAATCTTTTTAGTTGATGGGAATTTCCTAAACAAACCAGTAAAGCTAACCTGCATCATATTATTTTGATGACATCTATTTAATGGTACTTTAAAAATAACTTTTTTATTTAAATCATTAAAATTACTTTCTTTGTTAATTATCTATTGGTTTGTATAGTTTATATTGTTTGCCTGGCACAAATGTTGGCCCCGGTTCTGGAATTTATGTATCTACTGCTTAACTTTAAATATATACTTAACTGAAAATTAAATCAATGTTAATTAACAGTAATGTGGGAATCTGAATTAAGTTGTTTTCCAAATAGAAGAATGTGAGGTGGAAAACTAAAGACAACTTGGAGGGTTAAAAAAAGAATGCTGTCTACAGTGAAATGAAGTCCAAGAGTCTTTATCAAACAGTGAGTGAATTGAGTTGACCCAGAGTGGTTCTGTCTCTGTTTTATATCAGCAAGAGCTGCCAGTTTCAGTTAGAGAAGTAAATATAATCTATCTTTATGCAGGCGTGCGAGCCTTAATAAAGTTTAAAGTAAAAGCTGTCAAAGGCATACTCTTGTTGTAGGATCACCAGGTAACAGCAGCACAGTGCACAGAAGCAGTTACTGGGCTCGGAAAATGAAGGAATTCCACTGCTTCTGTGCTGGGAAAGTTTTGCCAGATGCCAGTTTAATACAAGAGTCTTGGGTTCTAGATTGCTGTAAATTCCTGCAGCAACCCAGACTTCACATCTCTCTAGAAAGGCCTGGGAATAAAGAAATTAGAGATGTCAGAAACTTCTGGCCAATGGTAATGCCCATCTTCCGTTTTGTCCGAGAGATAGCTTCTTTTAAAGTGGATTTACCACTCAGTTTCCTTACTAATTAAAAAGAAACACTCTGCAAACCCCTCACAGCTCTATCCCTCCTACTCTTCTACACTCTGGAGATTTACATGTCTGAGTCTTTCACAGTCCCTATTATGTTTTGTTAAAGAATCCAATTATTCTTTATGGATTTGGCCAAGGGCTATACTGGTTTCTCTGGAGATTTGATGACAAGTGCTCTTGGAAGAGACCTGACAAAATAAATGTATTACAGTCCATTGTCTCTGCCTCATGGCACAATAGCAGAGGAAGCCTGGCTGCAGCCTTGCCTCTCTCATACCCAGATGTAGTTTTATGGCATTCTTCAGGAAGCCACTTCTTCTGATGTCATATATACATCCCAGAACACCAAAACTTAGCGTAACATGGGACTTCTTATGATATTTCTAGAATCCCAATGCCTGACTCTGGTGTCATGATAATCTCAGGAAGAAGTAAACTCCTTTAAGGACATTATTAAATGCCTTTATTTCTGTCAGGAACTGAGTCCTCACAGTCAATAAATTGCATTGACATAAACTTACTTCCTGTAGCCAAGTAGCTTTCAAATATATTTTCATTTCAGTGAAATCATTCTTTATTTTATTTTCAAATTGAGTGAGAATCTAGGATTTGTTTTCAACTTTTTACTCTGGCTATTATCTCCATTAAAAATTCCTTACTTATGTATCATTTGCTCACTTTGGTAATATAGGACTTTCTGTAAGTCACTTTGAAGATGGATGCGCAAATGTCATCCTGAAGTTCCCATTTAAGTTTCATTCTCTCTGAGTAACATCATCCCTCTTGATTGTGCCTTATTTTTAATGCTGTCATTTGTGCAAGTCTTCGAGGTGCCATTGCTGTGCATGAGCATGAGTGTGATCAGTACATGTTCCCTGGAGAAAAGGTGGGGTAAGTACAGAAGGAATTCAAGATGTCAGGAGGAAATGCTTTTCCCATGAGCACACGGTGCCAGAGGAGGCAAAGGCACAGCTACAATCCAGGCAGGCCAAATGGAATTCCACAGAACTATCACGCAGGAGGAGTGACATGCCATTAGAAGGGAAATAATTGATGTTTATAACTTTGCCTCTTACTGTGCATTGTCCAATGTGTGCTTTCTTATGCAAATGGCTGCTCACTGAGAGCTACACACTGTTCCTGTGTCTCATACCCACTATTTCAGGCTCCTGATTCTTGGTAACACAGGTCTTTCCTACATGTTTGACAAACCTAAGTATCAAGTTCACATTCATTTTGAAACCATATTGAGGTTATTTACAAACGAACAAAACCTTTAAGTGTTCTTTCAATGCAGAAGTCAAACACTCCAGGGATAGATTCAGTCCCCCTGAATAAACTAGTACCTGTAGAGCAAGCCCTCGGAGGCAGAACTTGAGACAGAAGTGTTCTGTCAGGCAGCGAATCAGAGACACCTGAAAATACAGATCACTGTGGACAAAAAAGGTCTTCCTTCTTATTAAAAACAGCAAACCTCTCTTTGCTGTGTGACAATAAAAGTCTGCTAGAGTTTGAAGTCATGTTTCTGAATTTTGTGCTCTTGTGTTTTATCCCAAAGTTGTTAAGGTAGCACCTTTCAGAGCTCAGTGGTACTGAATCCTGCTCACTCCTCCTGTTGAGAGACTTAACCTGTTTTAATTTACATTATATTTTTGCCTGGTTTTACAATCTTTATATTATTTTTGCTCAGGTTATTGCTTGTTACAACAGATTTCTCATGAGCAGCTATGCAGGCATCTCAGGAAATTACATAAGACTGTGATAGCTGGAAACTTAACTCACCCCAGCAATTTATACAGCAGTTCTGGAGTTGATGGGAATTAGAAGTGACTTACGGAAGACACTGCTATGTCATCTCTCTGCGTGCTGCAAGGAAGTCTGTAGTTACTTTGGTAGCACATCAGAAGACAAAACAATCTCTTCACTAAATATCATTTATATTCAGAAGTGTGTTTGTTCACATATCTCTCTTCAGCACACAAACAAATACCTTTGTAAGAAACAGTCAGTGACATGCAAAATATACTGAGTTTTAAATACCTTTGTAAGAAACAGTGACATGCAAAATATACTGAGTTTTCTACTGTTTCACTAACCCTGAGAGAGTGAATTAGATAAGGCAGCAACTGGATTTTGGATGACTGAACCACTTAAATGTATCCTCTTGTGAGACTAATGAATCCCTAGGCTTTGGTCTCTATACAACCCATAATGAATAAATAATATTGATGAAGTTCATTAAAGCAGTTCTATAAAGAGGCTGAAGAACTGAGCTGGAGCTGCTTGGGTGTTATGTGTGTGGAGAACTGTTAAATTGCATACCAGCTTGAGGGGAAAATCTGATTCTCCCAAAACCGAAAAGAAAAACTTCCTGTAACTCCGGGGGAAACAAAAAAATTAAAAAAATTAAAAGTAAAAAAAAAAAAATTAAAGTTAAGAGGCCCATGCAAGCACATGATCAGTTATCAAACTGGTTCTGCTCCAGGAAGCCATGTCGTGTATCTTGCACCCTTTTTGTGACAACATTTCCCTGAGTGCTCAGTGCCAGCAAGGCCCCATGTACTCCTTTGACAGAGTTCAGATCATGTCTTTATCTGCTGCAGAGCTGGTCATGGGTAATTTCCTAAGACTGTCTTTGTGCTATCAATAAAATCTCTTGTGTGCTGGTGTGTTAATTGTTCTTGTGTGCAGATACAACCTTATTAACAAGCTGTAAAGCCTTGAACAAATGCTTGCACATCATCAGTTTTCATTGTTCACTGAATAAATAAAAGATCATTAAAACATGCTAGTAATGTGTAGCAAATAATAATGTTTACTGAGGCAAAGTAAAATAAATAATATTAATGAGCATTCTCAAACTATGATATTAGTACAAATATGATCATTAACTTACCCTTTCTATACTTTTTATTGTGTTGTTTTTAAGCATTCAAGAATATGTCTTTAATGAACTCTTATTTACTGAGCAATGAAATAGCTTTATTAATAAATTTAATAAGCCATGCAAAAATGTTAATTAGGGGAAGAAAAAAAAAAAAAAAAAGAAAAATGACGTCTGCCTGGAATACTGCAGGTCCCAGTCAGCAAGGTTGCCAGAACCTGCTCATCTGCAGGGCTCAGGGTGAGGGCAGTGCTGGAGTGTAGGAATTGCTGCCTTGGGACAGTCGGGACAAACTTCAGGCACTCCTTTTATTCTGGTCTTAAAGTTTGCAGTTTATTTCATAGGGCATAGGTGTATATATAAGGCCCTGCTAGGAACTGCAGCCACAGCTCAGAGCAGGGCAGAGAGAGGGATAGAGTGAGAGTAAACTAAGAGCTTAAGAAAGTAAGAACGAAGAGAGTAAGAGCATAAGAGAGGAGAGTAAGAGCATAAGAGAACGATTTTCCTGTTTATAATACATTAAATCTTCTTCTATGTTGAATATTTTAATTTCCACTAACTAATTTAATACAATATACAAATTTTTTAACATTTGCATGCAACCTATAGGAATTACTAAATTACCATGTTTTACTGCTTTTCTTATATCTAAATTTATCTGGGACTCTCCCTGCCATGCTTAGGGAGGATGTCTGTTTGCTTTTTGGTATTTGCAGCATCTAACATTATCTAAACAAAGGGGTCTTCAGGCATTCAGTTGCTTTCAGCCACAAAGTTAAAAATTGCTACCATTTCTATTTTGGCTACATTTTCCATATTCTCAAAGTCTTTTACTAGGCACTCGTATTTATAAGGTTTCCCTAATTCATCCTCCCCAACACTGGAGTCCCTCTACGGCCAGGGACTGGTGCAGGTTTGTCTGTGATGGAAGGACTCTCAAAGATTGACCTCGAGATCACCTATTTCCAAACTGATATTATTTCTTAAGATAATATTTTTTAAAAGTCTGTGAGATTTATTCCGGTGGATTGTCCAAACCTTTTGTGTAAACTATTAGAAGACACAATGTAGGCAGAGTTTCTACATGGCTTTCATTAGAAAACATAAATTCTTCTTTTAAATTAGGATAATTGGATCAGGCAGCTGGATATGCGAGTGCAATACTAACCATATGTTAATGCATTTTTTCTGAGGCTGCTTTCTGACTAAAACACTCTATCATTGGATTTATCAAGGAAAATACAATGCTATAGACAGTGAAAACATTTCTTCTTGTCTGACAGGTGCCAGCACACTCCATGCAACTCTTTTCTGCCTTATCTGCATGCAAGTAAATGTGATTTTTTTTTGTTGTTTATTTGTTTGTTTTGTTTTTCTGTCCTCAGAAAATGGAAAATTGGAAAGAATGATTTCTTCATGAGGAGATCTTTTCATAGTGAAGTTTCTACTGGATGGATTGAAAGTTTATTAATATTAATTGAGAGATTTCAGGAGTTTAGCTCAGGATAAAGATAAGCCATTCTGCTGAAATTAAAAAGCAACAAAAACAACAAAACCCATCAAATTATTTAAATAAATACATATCCTGATTATACTAAATTGTACACTCTGTATGACAGTTTAGTACATTTTGCAATGTGAAATCCACTGTTTTTAACAAGGTTGGTATCCATGTTTTCATGTTCTCTCACCTCAGGTTATATTTACAACTTTTGCCATGCATTTTTTAGTCTTCACGTAAGATATAAACATCTTAATTCAATTCATTGACTTCCAGATGGCAGCAGTGACTCACTTTGGAGAATGGTCTAGCTCAGGATAATCATACCATTTAGTGCTCAAAGAAATTTAATGTCATTCATATTTGTCACACTATACCTGAAAAATGGAATGTTGTAGTCTAAAAATTCATATTAGAAGGTGAGTTTCTGTAAGTTTTCTTTAAATGGCTTCTTTGAAAAGCCTTCCTTACATTTACAGTATCAAAAATCAATGTGATGGGTTTTGGCTCTTTTAAAAATGCTTAGATTTTCATATTTCAGTTAAGTATTTCACGTACAATATTTAATCCTGATTTTGCTTTTAATCCTGATTTCACTTTTAGGATTTTTGTCTGTTTTTATTCTTTTTTGTACAGTTGATTAGGGGTGAATTTTTAGAGTTCTCTGCACATTTAATTTCTAAAAGATGGTGTGTAGTGTACTCCTGCACTTAACGTAATAGCTTGGCTACTAATGTTAATCATCAGCACACTTAAAAATGAGGATAATGCAAATGTACATACAAGTAAATTCACATTATGTGAGACTTGTATAACATTTATAATTAGGATTCATTTTAAAAGTGCATGAAAATGCCGGGAGGAAATTTAAAGTGACATGTATTACTATTATGCAAATCCAGCACTTACCAAACTCTTTATTCTCAGACTAAATTCTGCTATCTAAATAATTGCTTCACGACTGAAAATTATCACTAGCAGCCAAATTCTCTTCTCCCTTCCAACCCTTCCCTTGATCGTGTTTGTTCAGTAACACGAGGGCGTTCAGCAGTGTTGATAAACACGCTTAGTGTTCATTTGGTGAAGCCTCAGTTACACGAGCCTCTGGAATTAGCAATCAGTGGTTACAAGGATACAATACACACTGTAGTATGTTTAGCTGTTCTACCAGAACCTCAGCTGGAAGAGCATGGAAACATTTCAAAGCTCAGGTGACTTTTGTTACTTTTTTTTTCTTGGCAATGTCTGTAGCTTTTTCATCTACTCGTAAATCATTTTTAGCCTAATGTGGTGTTGAGGCTTCTTGTTTTGCAATAATAGCCAGGGTACTGCCCAGAAGAGGCAACACAAATAGATACTCAGAGTTAATTATTTGGACAGGTAATGGCAACTTCACTTCCTCAGCAAGGGAAACAAAGTCATCCAGATCTGATAGTGGAAAAGGATTCATTTAAGAGGCAATTATAGATGGGCAAAGATAAGTAGAGAATAAACTTTGAAAACAAAGTTCAAAAATATCAGACAAACATAAAATTAGTAGGCCAAGCAAACTCTGCTTCGCTGTAGCTGAAATCAGAGTGTTTCTGTTTCTACCTATGAAAAGATTGATCCACCACGTTATGTACAGGTCTACAACATATACCTGGAGCAGCTGCTGCACAGTGAAACTTCCAATATCAGCCCCTGGAACTGAGCTATCGTGGCACTCCTGGGCCAGTATTTGTGGGATCTGTCGTTGTGAGGACAGAAATCCCATTAGAATATGACTATGTCGGGGTGAAAAATTGCTCCAACTCTTGTGTTTAATGTGAAAAATCAGAAAAAATGAAGAGCTACTCTAATAGAAAATACTATTTACTCAGAAAAATAACATTTAAGATTTTTACAAATATGATTTTTATTTTTTTTTAACTTCCTTACACATGGGTCTATTGGAGGTTTCTATAATGATGTCTTGAAGTTTACCATTTAATATTTTCTTCAAAAGCAATCAAGAGCTGAATTCATTTGATATGGATTTTGGATTCAATTTGCTTGACTCTCTTGCTGGCACTTGCAGTTTTCATCTGAATGCATGCAAGATTAAACAGTAACGACATATTTTTATGAACTACCAGTGGGCATTTTATTGGAACAAGTATTGGTGGCAAAGTAATTAAAGAGCAGATTTTACCACATGAACCCTCCAAACAGCTGCAGGTAAATATTCCCAGAAATGAACTCCCTATATTGTCTTAGTCAGATGAAGTGTCACCAGCAAGACTGATTTTGAGACATATTTACAAAACAAGGGATCGTATTTCCAGATGGCTGGGCTGGTACTGATCCCACTGGTACCAATGTTGCTCTTGCATCACTGCTGTTCTGCCTCATGTATCTCCTGCTGTTTTGAGTTCACCATATCCACTTTTGTAACTGTAATACCAAAACCAAGAACTTTGTAATGGAACTATGGTTACATATGTGAAAAGGTGCAATTAATTGGGGGAAGCATGCTATCAAGCACAGGAGATTGGGATCCAACCTCATCTACTGGTTTGGAAAATTTTCATTCTCTCTAATAAAAGACAGAATTTTTTCTATCACTTGAAGATTAAAAAAGAGAAGAAAGAAAATATGAAATATATTAAATAATTTATCAGAGTTAGTTTTGTTCACAGAGACAAACCCTTTGTATTTAGAGTCTATACTCATCATTTCTGGATTTAGCTCTGATGCTGCAGTTGCTGTATCTGTAGAAGTTTAGCACATCTGCTATACGAATCTGGGATGAAAAAATGTAGCCTTGCAATTCCCAGAAAATACTTCTACTGCCTCAGAGTGGAAAAATGCCATAGACCTGGATTAAACCCAGTTAATGCCAGCTAAATGTAAGAAGACTGTGAAGCCAGTCTGCATCAGACATTTATGTTTTGTCTATAGCCATGGAGATAGGGAAAGAGAGAGAACTCATCCTATTACGTCTTGGTGCTCAAGAAGTTTTGGCTGCATTACCTGTCTAGGAACTCTTTTCCTTTTCATTGCAGTGGAGCTCCAGCTCTCAGATGAACACTTGGAATGCTGATGGCTACAGCTGAAGGGCCTGACCAGAGTGCCATGGGTTTCACTCGGGATAGCCCAGAGGAAGATGTCAACCACTCTCTGTAAAATATGGCCCAACTTGTATTTTAAACAGCAGACGTGTTAGAGGGAAGACACTTTCCTTGTAGCAGTTTTGTCAAGCTTATTTTTAGAGGAATAGCATGCAGCATACTTTCATTACTAAATTCTTCCCCCTGAAAGCAGAAGACAATTTCATAATTGCTTAAAAAAATTTAAAACCATTTTTGCTATTTGCTTATTATCTTGTTGCACGCTAGAACTCTGCTGGGAGAAGGCACCTAAAGGAAGAGCCACAGCATTTGTCATCCCTCCTGCTAAGGGTAGCGATAAATGCAAAGTGAAAAACATGACAAAAAGCATGGTCAAAGCTGTCTGTTCAGGAGTTCTGAAGAAAAGTACATGCCAATCAAACGAAAAAAAATGAACAAGCTGCAGCTCAGCATTTCCTCTGTTGCAACAAAATATAAATATAAATAGTAAGGACTCACTGACAGAAGGGAATTTCAGAAGCTAACAACTTCAAGACAGTTTATTCTTTAATGGCACCAAATGGAGCTTCAGTACAAGTTGGTCTGCCAGTTCAGAAATGTCACATGATGCAAACCTCTTATTTTCTCACAAGAAATAAAGAATGAATCACTGACTTCTGTTAAGAATCAGATTTTAAAATATCAACACTGCATGTAACCTCCGTAGAAATTAAAATGTTTTTCTACATTTTGGCATTTAATTTCAGTTGGCATGGTTTACAATCAAATGTTTGTGCTGATGTAATTTAACTTTTAACCCAACTTCTTCCATAACTGCCTGTACTCTGGGTCTGTGTGTATCTGCCTGTCATTCTTTTTTCCAATCATTTTCAAAGCTGCTATCCAATTTTAGGTCAATTGGATAGAAAGATACAAGTCTGAGATAAATTTATCTCCCACAAGATTTAGAGGAGTATCTAGCTGGGAGAAAGTGGAGGGGAAAGGAGAGGGACAGATCTTTGTGGACATCCACCCCTGAGGACACAAAGCATATGGGGTTTCTACAGAACTCTGTGTAATATTGAGCTGGCCCGAGTGGCAATAATAATATTTAACCAGAATGTAAGACATACTAATAATTAAGTATAAACAGGTTCCTTGGAAAGGAACAAGGACAGGGATGGGTCAGTCTGTATTCATAGGCCTCTTCACCTTGTAAGAGTGTGAATACAATTCTGCTTCATATTGATGGATGTGAGTCCCTTTAAATTTCCATGGTAAATATACATAGCAGTCTGTGGCATATATAACATTTCTTAATTAACAAGGAAATTGCCAGAAAGAAAATCAACTTAGAAAATCATAATTGAGACTCTATATTAAAAATTATATGCTGGGTATATTACTATTAATAGAACATAAATGTTGGGAAAATTGGAAATTTTTCTAGTTGGTTGTAGGAGAGAAACAGTCATAAATAAGGTGAAGTGACCTTTCTGAGATGGAGATTAATTTAAAAGAAAGAACTACATTGTTATCATCTTACAGAAGTCTGTCAGCAATTTGGCACTTGCAAATTAGAGGCACCTAAGACCTTCATGACAACCCTTAATGTGCACCTACATAGGAGGCAGATGCATGTAGAGATGGGTGCAGAAGGCAGAAGCATTTCCAAAGGCATGAAGATTAAAGGTAGACTATTAGCAAGAAAATGAAACAAATAAAGCTGTGAGGGGCTATTCTTTAGCAGATAAACGAGCGTGTTTAGAAATATGGTAATAAGGTTTGAAAGAGAGTGGCAGTGTTTTGTAGCTGATAAATGCACAGCATAACAGATCATTATTTCACTAAGTGCAATACTAAGCATGATACTTGTCTAATGAATGTAAAATTATTTTTACTTAATTTTATACCCTATAAAACTTGTCTAAACTATGTTATATTTACTAGGGGTTTATGCTACCCCACACATTATAGTAAATTACTTCTTGCCTTTTAATACGTAAACAAATTATTCATATTAAAAATTAATTTCAAAAAATGTACCAAGTTAGATAACTTGTATTTTCTTTCTTCACTGAAAGCAACATCAGTTTTATGAACAAATTTATGAGTTCAGGACATAAAAGGAGTCAAACGTACCTAGGACAATAACATTTCTCAATAGTCAATATATTAATGATGCACATTTTTCACTACACACTTAGAAAACTTAAAGCTTTTTAAAGTTTTTTTCACAGCACAATGACAGTTTACAAAATAGTGAGAAGGGAAGCAGTAGTTTGAGTAAGTGAGAGCTGTAATTATTCCCTGTAGCAGGTGTGTTCCCTTAGTTTTGTGGAAAGCTGATGAAACTACAGTAAGACCTCTGCGTTATTTGAACTCAACAATGCTGAGTCTCTTTCAGACATTCTAGGAGTGAATGTGGAAAAGACACCAAATCTGAATGGGGCTGCTGATCTTGGCCAGCACAGCCATCCCACCTGAGGCATCCAAAGGCAGCTCTAAGGAGCTCTGGAGCTTCTCTCAGTAATGCTGACTGCTGAAATTTGAGAAACAAAGAATTTTAATCATGTGTTGGAAAAGTGCCATGAACTTTAAATGATGATTCCTGAGCATCCTGCCTAGTCCTGAGACAGTCTGGGTAAACAATGATCACAGAATCACTGGGTTGGAACAGACCTCCAAGATAATCGAGTCCAACCCATGCCCTAACACTTCAACTAAACCATGGCACCATGTGCCACATCCAGTCTTTTTTAAAACACATCCAGGGATGGTGACTCCACCACCTCCCTGGGCAGGCCATTCCAATACTTTATTATTCTTTCAGTGAAAAGCTTTTTCCTAACATCTAACCTAAATTTCCTTTGACACAACTTGAGACTGTGTCCTCTGGTTCTGTCAGTGCTGCCTGGAGAAAGAGACCAACCCCACCTGACTGCAGCCACCTTTCAGGGAGTTGTAGAGAGTGATAAGGTCACCCCTGAGTCCCCTTTTCTCCAGGTTAAACAACCCCAGCTCCCTCAGCTGTTCCTCACAGGGTTTGTGCTCCAAGCCCCTCACCAGCCTTGATGCATCCTCTGGATGTGTTCAAATGTCTCAAGGTCCTTCCTAAACTGAGGGGACAGAACTGGACACAGCACTCAAGGTGTGACCTCACCAGTGCTGAGGACAGGGGAAGAGTGACCTCCCTGCTCCTGCTGGCCACACTGTTCCTGATCCAGGCCAGGGGCTACTGGCCTTCTTGGCCACCTGGGCACACTGCTGGCTCATGTTCAGCTGGCTGTTCACCAGAACCCCCACGTCCCTTTCCCCTGTCCAGCCACACTGTCCCCAGCCTATGGCATTGCGGGGGGTTATTGTGGCCAAAATGCAGGACTCTGCACTTGGACTTATTAAATCTACATTATTGGACTCTGCCCAGCCATCCCACCATTCCAAGTCTCTCTGCAGAGCCCTCCTACCTTCCAACAGATCTGCCAATTTACTAATGGAAGACTCAATACCCTCATCCATGTCACCAATAAAAACATTGAACAGGACTGGCCCCAGCACAGAGCCCTGAGGGACACCACTGGTGACTGATCCCCAGCTGGATGCAGCACTGTTCACCACCACTCTGGGCCCAGCCATCCAGCCAGTTCCTAACCCAGCACAGAGTGCTCCTGTCCAAGCCATGGGCTGCAGCTTTTCCAGGGAATGCTGTGGGAGATGGTGCCAAAGGCCTTGCTGAAGGCCTTTGACAATATCCACAGCCTTTCCTGCATCCACCAGGTGGGTCACCTGGTCATAAAAGGAGACCAGGTTGGTCAAACACGACCTACCCCTCCTAAACTCATGCTATGGTCTGATACCCTGGCCATCCTGTAAGGGCTGTGTGATGACACAGTATAAACTGTTCCATTACCTTACTGGGTACTGAGGTCAGGCTGACTGGCCTATAATTACCTTCCCACCCTTTTTATAAATGGATGTCACATTGGCCACCATTTGGAACCTCCCCAGAGAGCCAGGACTGTTGGTAAATGATGGAGAACAGCTTCACAAGTTCATCTGCCAGCTCCCTCATCACCCTGGGGTGGATCCCATCCGGTCCTATGAACATCCAGGCGGCTCAGCAGTTCCCTGACTGCCTCCTCCTGGATAACAGGGGGACCATTCTGCTCCCTGACCCCACCTGCCAACCCAGGACAGTTGTCCTGAGGACAAGCCATCTTCCCACTGAGGCAAAGAAGGCAATAAGCACCTCCACCTTCTCCTCATCTGCAGTCACTAAGTTCCCCTCCCTCATCCAATAAGGAACAAAGGTTGGTCTTACCTTTCCTTTTACCATTCATATAGCTGTTAAAACAGTTTTTATTATCCTGTACTAAAGTTTCCAATTAAGTTGGAGCTGAGCTTTGGCCTCTCTATTTTTTTTTTAACATGCCCTAGTAGCCCCCTTAAATACTTCCTGAGACACCTGGCCCTCCTTCCAAAGATGATACATCCTCTTTTTATTCCTAAGTTCCTTCAAAACCTTGTTGCCCATCCAGGCTGGATATTTGCCTCGTTGACTCATCTTTGGCACCCAGGGACAGTCTGTTCCTGTGCCCTCAAGATCTCTGTTTTGAAGCAGGCCCATCTTTCCTGAGCTCCTTTGTTTTTAAGGGTTGCTTCCCAAGGAACTCTCTGAGTAAGTCTCTTAAATAGGCCAAAGTCTGACCTCCAGAAATCCAATGTCTTATTGATGTTCCTCCTGATTTCACCAAACATTGAGAACTCTACAATTTCACGATCACTGTGCCCCAGGCAGCCTCCAGCCACCACATCTCCCACCAGCCCATCTCTATTTGCAAACAATGGTCTAACATAGTCCCTCCCCTGGTGGGCTCACTCACCAGCTGTGACAAGAGCTGTTGTTGACCTCCACACACTCTAAAACCTTCCTGGACTGCCTCTTTTCTGCTGTATTAAGTTCCCAGCAGATGTCTGGCAGGTTGAAGTCACCTGCAAGAACCAGGGCTGGTGATCCTGAAACATTCTCCAGCTGCTTATAGAATAAGTTGTCCACCTCTTCTCCCTGGTTGGGTGGATGATAACAGACTCCCAGTAGGATGTCAGCCTTGTTGGCCTTCCCCTTGATTCTTACCCACAGGCATTCAACCATGGCATCAAAAGCCTCCCTAATATACAGGGCTACCCCTGCACCTCTTCTCCCTCTCCTGTCTCTTCTGAAGAGCTTGTAGCCACCCAGTGCAGCACTCCAGCTGTGTGAATCGTCCCACCACGTTTCTGTGATGGTGACTACACCACAGCTCTGCTGTTGCACCGTGGCCTCCAGCTCCTCTGGTTTGTTACCCATGCTGTGTGCATTGGTACACAGGCACCTCAGCTGGGCTACTGACTTCACCTTCCAGACAGCCCAACTGCATCCCCTTCCCCTTTCAGCCCTAGTTTAAAGCATTCTCAATGAGTTCTGCCAGTTCATAAGCTAAAATCTTTCTGCCCTTAACAGAGATGGAGCCCATCCAGTTCCAGCAGGCCACGTGCCATAAAAGTTACCCCATGATCAAAGAACCCAAAATTTTGCTGATGACACGAACCCTTGAGCCACTTGTTGGCAATATGGGCTCTCCTATTCCTTTCATAATTTGTCTCTGCCACCAAAGGGACTGAGCAGAACACCACCTGTGCTCCTGCCCTATCAACCACTTGGCCCTTTTAATTGCTCTGACACTCCTCTTTTCAGTGTCATCACTGCCCAGCCTGGATTACCAGCAGTGGGTAATAATCAGAGGGCTGGATCAGCCCAAGAAATCTCTCGGTGATATCCCATACCCTGGCCCAAGGGAGGCAGCAGCCTCCCTTTGGAATAAGTGGTCAACATATGGGGCCTTCTGTTCTCCTCAGAAGGGAGTCACCCACTACAACTACCCTTCATTTCTTTTTAATGTCAGAGCTGGTGATCCATCTGACACACAGAAGTGTAATTGAGAGGTTCACTGGGCAGATAATTTTCTTCTACACCACCTGGCTCAATTCTAGATCCATGGCCTCAGACCTGTTCTGAAGTGGCACCTGGGTAGCAGGGGGGGTCGGGAGGAATTTTTATTATTACGTCCCCAAGTAGAGACCCATTTCCATTCCCTTTCATCCACTAGGTGTCCTCTTATTGCCTGGCAGTGGGAGGGATGGGAGTCTTCTGACTCCTGGTGGTCCTCCCTCAAGGATGGGAGGGTGAAACTCCACCAATCTATTTCCCTATTTCACTTTCCCTAATACTCCTTATTCTTTCAACTTCTTCCCTAAGCTCATCAACCAGCAAAAGGAAATCATTTACCTGTTCACACTGCAGGCAGGCTTCTTCTGCAACACCCCCTGGAACCACCGATCTGCTCAAACACTCCACACAGGAATGGGTCTGCACAGACACGTCTTTTTGGAGGGTTCTACTTAGCTACATACACTTGTACTAACTGCAGGTTTTGTGTAAAACCACTGCTAACAAAAACACCCAAACCCAACCAACCGAAGCACAACAAACAACAAACAAAAAGCCCCACTAGCAGGAGGAACCCTGCATCTCTGCCTGCAGCCCTGCCTGCATCCCTGCCTGCAGCCCTGCCTGCATCCCTGCCTGCATCCCTGCCTGCAGCCCTGCCTGCAGCCCTGCCTGCATCCCTGTCTGCATCCCTGCCTGCATCCCTGCCTGTATCCCTGTCTGCATCCCTGCCTGCATCCCTGCCTGCATCCCTGCCTGCAGCCCTGTCTGCATCTCTGCCTGTATCCCTGCTTGCATCCCTTCTTGTATCCCTGCCTGCATCCCTGCCTGCAGCACTGTCTGCATCCCTGCCTGCATCCCTGCCTGCATCCCTGCCTGCATCCCTACCTGCAACACTGTTTGCATCCCTGCCTGCATTCCTGTCTGCATCCCTGCCTGTATCCCTGCCTGCATCCCTGCCTGTATCCCTGCCTGCATCCCTGCCTGCATTCCTGCCTGCATCCCTGCCTGCACACAGTGCTGTGCCCTCTGAGCCCTGCTCTGCCCCCAGAGCCCTCTTTTAGCCACCCCACCACTTGCTGGAGGAAAGCCCTGCCCTTCTCCTGAGAATGATGCTGACCTTATGTCCTCAAAATTCTGTAGAACTATAAGGGGTTGTCTGTCCCAGAGCTGGTTCAGCTGCTGCCTAAATGGAGTCCTTAACAACAGGAAATTCCCAGTCATTTCACATCATCTCTGAATTCTATTTCTCCTCACAGTTTCTATATCAATATCACAAAGAACTGAAGAAGCCATCAGAAAATTTTAAAAAGTACTGGTGGGGAAAATTGCTAAAAAACATGTAATTATTATTAAAGCTTTAATAATTAGGTACATACATAAAAGGATAAAATTTTATTTCCTGATTCTGCCTTTCTTTCTTCATCTGTTTTTCTTTAAACATAAAATCCAATTTTCATAGAGAGAAAACAATTATGTTATCACCTAATAACTCTGCTGGGTACTTTTCAAGCACCCAGGCAACAAGCTTAGTAGAGTTTCAAATATGAGTTGACATCTTATCAGCTAAACAATTATTCCTTCGAGCTGATTCTTCTATATCAGTTAAAACTCTTCATTAATAGAAGTTAAATTAACAAAAACATTGAGAAATTTTTGCAGACTGTGTTACTGCCTAAAGATGCAGGGTTTTATAAGTGCTTAGGAAGACAGTTTATTTCCCAGAATCAAAACCACGTGTTTAATATAAATATTTTCTTATAATACATTTAAAATGTTATTAACTTGTCGATCTGGAGAGGAATTGTCAAGGAGTTATCCTTTACTGTTCCTGCAACCATGTAAGAGTAAAATGGCATAAGAGCTGGCTAAATTTGAGTATGGTTGTATAACAACATCTCAGAGAAAAAAGATCTAATGCAATGATATTAGCGTATCTGTACATATATTGTGACAACTGTAGCCTCAAGGATGCATTTCTGCCACATTAACTCATTTCAGATTTCATTCACAATGTGGAGAGCCTGCAACTTGTGCTCTGAAAGGAATGTCCTGAAGCTAGGGCTTATCAGTCTGGATAGCTCACCTTTTTCTTCTTGAGTTAAACAAGGATAAACAATGAAAATAAAGTGTCTGAAATGTGGAAGGAACCTGTAAAACAAACCTGGTTTCTCTCTCTCTCTCTCTGGATCTCTTTTTCTCTCTCTCCTATTATTTTGCCTTAGAAAATTACAGAAGCATCATTTAATAACAATGAATCTATTTAAATAATTGGATGTCAAATGCTCACCTGAAAGGTTCCTCTTCTAAGAAACTTTACATTATGTGCCAGGAAAACAAAATCACTATCCTCTAGCACTGTGTGATTACTGTTGTTACAGTTCTGCTGTTGAATTTGTGGTATGATAGTATCTGGTTCAGAAAAATTAACAGAAAAAAAGAAAAACAAGGAGCTGAATCCTGAGCAGTATGATTCAATGGCATCTGATGAAAACAGATTTAGCATCACAGATGATCTGACCCATAAAATATCTGGAAATCATGCATCCATCATTGCTTTGGAAAGAAGCAGTATTAGTGGGAATTGGCAATGAGGTCTTCTGACAAATATTGACTCTTCTAATAGTAATTACTGTAAACTCTGAAAGCATCTGCAAGAAGGATCCAAACATGAAATGCTGCCAGGAGTTGATAATAAAGCTTGTCTTGAGTAGCTGTAAGTTACTGTGGCTGGTGTGGATCAGCACCAGTGGCTCTTGAGTTTGAAACAAGAGGTTGTGCAAAGAGCAGAACAAAATAGCAAACTCTGAACACTGTGGTGTGCCCATATTGAAGTTTATTCTCACTGAAAAACAATTTCCTGAGACTAAAACCTGCAAATCCTGGCTTCTGTTTATGCAAATGTTTATACTGAATAATTTATTTCATTTCCAATGAAGTAGCTCCAAGGAAGGTTTAGATTAAATTTTAGGAAAGTTTTTTTCACTGAAAGTGGGGTCAGATTTTGGAATTGGCTACTAAGGGAAACAGTGAGATCACCATCCCTGGAAGTTCAAAGTTGTGTGAATGTGGCTCTTGGAGATGTGGTTTAGTCCATGGCAGTGTGTGTTAACAGCTGGACTTGATGATCTTAGACGGCTTTTCCAAAGTTAATGACTCTGAAGTCCTGCAGAATGGCTTTACAGCTGGAGAAAAATCCCGAAGAAAGATGCAGCTAACAGAGAGTTATTGATACCCTCAATTGCAGGGCAATTGCCTTTTATATGTGTTCACAGAAATCACTTTAAAAGCTGCTTAAAGCACAGAACTGACTGAAGAGTGGACTTGGACTGCCCTGTTTCCTTCATGGTTGCAGGATCTTATCTGTATAAGCATTTTTCACGAAGCTGCTTCATTTGCAGTTTTTCATGTCTAGCTTCTGCAGCCTAAATGGACCTGTGACATTTGACAGCATATGCAGAAACCTGCATATGTTGCACTGTAGTACCTGAAGAACTACAAATACATCACAGTAAAAGAATGAGTAACCAAATCACATTGGTGTTTGGATTGAACTATTTATTTCAAAATTTTTGCTAAGTGGTGATATACACTATATTATATATAGTGACTGCTAAGTCAGAAATCCTTTTTAGTACGTTATCTTTAAATAAGTAAAATTTATGTTAAATATAAACCCCTCCATGCATAAAATAGCCAAAATATTCTGGTCAGAGTGTATTGAACTCTTATGCCGTCACATAAAAAGAAAAAAGTCAGTTTAGTAATAGCTGGCAGGGCTGGGAAACGGTGTGAATTGATTTGTACAGGATGCCAGTGAGGTTAAAAGGTTCAATAGCATCTTTGCATTTCACTGCACTTTTGAAGTAGCACAATTTTTCACAAAGTTTAAAGATAATATTCTTCTGAGTCACTGACCAAAAGTTCTCTTATCTAAATGAGCTAATAAAACAAACCTGGCATCAAAAGTTGCAATTATTGTTTTGGCAAATGAAGGGGAAAGTGAAGCAGATTTAACATTTTGCAATGTACTTTATGGTTAAACACTACACTTTCCAAGTGTGAAATGGAGGATTAAATTCAGTATTAGGGCTCAAAAATAAGAAATTTTATCAAATTATTTCTTCCATCTATAGAGTCAAGTTAATCCAGTTTTATTTTATTTTTGAACTATTTGAAGCTTTATATGGTTTTGGATGCATTGGGGTATTAGTTAGAAGGATGGTGCTATCATTCTGTTTCTTATGTAAATTATGACATTTTTATGGTGACCACTGTTGCAATAATATGGCTATTCTGAATTTATATTGAAATTCCTATATACAGACTTTGCAAAGACTGTTAACTCCACGTAAAGAAAGAGAAAGCTTTTGAGACAAATATATTAAACTGGCATATCCAATAGCATACATTTGACAAAATTAGCTAGAAAATGCAGGATACACTCATATCTAACTATTGAATACATAATGTAAATCACTGTTTACAACATAGTATGGCAGTATTTTCCTAAGAGATGTAAATATGGTGTGTTGCTGTTATTACTGCTTTTATTTGTTTGAGTTGGCTTGGTTTATTTTAACTGAAAATAATCACAGTATAACACTAAAATGTTGTCATTGTTGCTCTTTTCAAAGTAAAAAAAAATATATGTCATCAGTACTAGGACCAAGTAGCTCAAAGCTTTCTATGCCAGTCCATTGAGTTTTGCAGGACTGTCATCATTCTAAAAAGTCAGTTTTGATGACTTTGTACAATAAATTGTAGTCTACATCTGTGTGCATATTGTATCTTAGACTCTCCAAGGTTCAGAACTGCATGGTTTTAATTCTAGACTCTGTCATGTAAATTTGTATTAATACAAAATTAGGGATGATTTATATGTGCCACTATTCATTCACTGTGGCCTGTATTGGAACTTTGCTTGTAAATGCAAATGCACATCAAGCACAGCTTACAGTTCTACTGCCCCAGGACAACTTGGCAATTCCTGCCCTTTTCAAGCTGCCCACTAGTGCCAGACTGTAAATCTAGCAACAGTGTGGTTCTCAAATATCCTGTCTCGTGTCCTGGGGAATGGGATACTTCTGGTGTAAAACTGAACTGTTTACACTGCTCATCTGAGCTATCTTTCTCTCTTCTGGATGTGGCTGTGTCCCTGTTAAAAGTGTCTTTCCTTGTGCTTTACTCTTTTGAGACAAGTACTGTGTGCAGGGGAATGAGGTACCTGTGTCCCCTTGCAGGCATTGCCTGTTTCTGCAGGGACTGGAATAATAATAAGGAATAATAAAGGAGTAATAAAACACAGATTTAAATCTTTTGCCATACTTTAATGTATTTAGATCCTTTTTCAATTAGGTGGGACTGCACACAGTAAAAACACTGTTAGGTTTTAGTATATCTGGCCAGATGTTTTACAATAAACAATGTATTTAATATTTAACGGCTTTTTTTTTTTTTTTTTGCCTATGCTTATACTGGAGTGCTGATTTTTTTGATCATTCTTCATAAAAGGGCCAAGTTTGAATAAGTTTGTGCCTAGGTATAATTTTGAAACTGTTTCTTAAGAATATTATTTCTCTAGTTTGAACTTGAACTGTGTGGTGGGTCTAAATCTGTTGATTTTCTCTGAGTGGATGACAAAGTTATGTTACACAAGTTACTATTTCCTCTGCCAGAATTATATTCAGTTTTGTACTGTTTTTTTGTTTAATCTCTTTACTTGGCTAGAATTGGAGTCTTATAGGATGAGAGAGCACTGGAAGTGTTATTCACTATTGGTTTTGGAGAAGCTTTCATGAAACACAATAGGCATGAGTCAGCTCTTATTAGTGTGCATGTGTTATTTAATTTCAAAATTCAGCGTGTGCATAAATGTATACTTATACACTAAATAATCAGAAGTGATCTATTGTATAACTTAGCCTTAGAATATCAAAGAGAAGTCATTTTACAGTGGATTGTTTGTCCATCTTCTGGGTATCAGGCAGCTTGTACATTTGGAATCAGAAGCAGTGATTATAGTGAACTCTTCTATCCCTTCCTTTTGTCTTTCTCTAAGTAGAATTGGAGGTCAAAGGGCATCCTGTCAGAAGAATGTCTCTATCTCTAAATGACTCTATCTCTAAATATATATAAAAAGGACAGGAATAGAAAATAATTTACAACTTAAAACAAGTAGGAAAATAGCCATGCTTGGCGTTAAAACTTTAATATTTCTAATAGATTATGAACCTTGTACTTAAATTTAGCATTTTAACATCTCTGCAACTTATAAATAATTTTTCAAAGCAATATATTTTCTGCAGACTACTACAGTTAGTCTTTGCTTGGTATTACCTTTTAAATTATTGAGGCAGTTTCATACAATGCATCACCTTTATTCATTATTAAGAAGACAAGCCACAGAGCTCCCATATTTTCACTTGGGTGTTATTAATATCAAGAAGGGAGCTAACCAAGGCAGGACAAGAATAAGGATTGTACAGAGAGAAAACATTTCAGCTGAATTTTCATCTTCACTGGACAAAGAAAGGATGAACATTTAAGTCAACATAACAAAAATATTGGAATGAGTTACCCTAAGCTGCAGCTGTAATTGAACTATTGATTAGTTTATTTTTTTAGCTAATATTTAAAAAAATACATAGATGCTAATGTGCTAGCAACAGAACTGACAATGCTTCTGTTATCCTGAATTATAAAGTGTAAGGTTGACTTTCTTCTCTTAAACAGATGAGATGAAAAAATAATTTCAAATATACATAGAATACATACATATTAGTTGGATTATACACAATGTTTGTAGAACTTCTATTTATTTATTTATACATAATCTTTTATTTATATTATATTCCAAGGTAAATGACAAGAATACACAGAAGATAAATGTTTGCTTATCACCCTACCTTTTTATGTACTTCTACTCTTTCTTTTTGGTGAGGCATTCAGAGCTCTGCACTGACATTAAAAGTTGAAAACTCTTTGCAAGGGTTGTTTTGGGGTTGTTTTTAGAAAGCATTTTTTCCTTTTCATCTTGTCTATGTCCTTAATATTTTTTTACTTGCTTCATCATGAACATTCATGCAGTATTTTATTAATGCACCAGTAATCTTTCATATGGACAAGAACAATTCCCATGCAGATAGTAGGATTCATTATTCACTTAAGGAATGTTGCCTCCTTTTGAGTAAACATCACTTTACCCAACCAAGCAGTGGAAGAAGTGCAATGGAATTCAGATGTTTGAACATGGAAAGTTGGAGCAATAAGTTTCTCAAAACATAATGAAAGTCAAATCTTGAAAAAAGCTAGGGCTGAATTATAGCTTAATATTTCATTTGTCATAATGAATAAACTTATAAGAGTATAAATCTGAATGTGAAATTAATTCAGAGACAAAAGGGGAAATATTAATTAGATCAGATTAGATTTGTCTTATTTCCTACCTCAGGTATGGTGAAAACATATATATGGTGAAAATAATATGTAATATTTTATTATTAATTTTATTAACCAATTCAAATTGTGCATTCACTGTAAAAAGTCTTTAGGGGAGCTAATACAGGACTTGTTACTTGAGTAAAACTAGAGCATGACTTTGGCTGAAAGGTAAATTGAGCTTGTTGCATGATGGGGAGTCAGCATGAGCTGCCTAGTCTCAGATAAGCTTTCTCATGATTGCTTATGTAACATGTTGACCTTGGAATAATTTCCTGCCAGCCACAGTGAGATTGTTGACTTGACAGTTTTTACACAGTAAAGTTTTGCAGAAAATCATTGAGGCACATCTGGACGCTCCAATGCTTTAATTTTATATTGCTGATAAAATAATCAGCATTTTAGACAATTCATGTCTTTAGCAACTACATCCCTTCTTTGGAGCATTTGATATTAAGAAATTCTGCTTTACAGCTTTTCAGCTAAACTGAAACTGCCAACTCTCTAACTAAAATGTATTGAAGTTATCAAGGTGCAACAGAGACATTTCCTACACATTTTGCTTATGTAGCAAGGATTGGTACAAGAGATAAGAGCAAAATTATGGGATCCTTCTGTCCTGTGTGTCCTTCATGAGCTTTGCAAGTCACTAAGCATTTCTGTGCGCATTTTTTGGAAGAAAAGATAAAGAAAGGGAAATCTTCCCTTGCTCCCTCCTCCATTAACTTTTAGATAAATCCTTTGAGAACAACATTTCAATCAGTTTCATATCTTTTTCTTGAACTACCATTAAAATTTTATGGTATTGTTTAGTTCTCTTTTCTTCTTTTTTTTGTTTTTGTGGGGGGATTTTTTGTTGTTTGGTTTTGTTTTGTTTTCTTTTTGGGTTACTTTTTATTTGTTTGTTTTTTGGTTTGGGGGGTTTTGGGTTTGTTTTTTTGTTTTTTTTTTTTTTTTTTTTTGTTTGTTTTTTGTATTACCTATTAATACATTTAATTGGGTCAGAATTTACATCACCCTCATTTGATTGGGTTTTAGGACTTGGTGCTATACTGGAAAATCCCAAGATTAGAGGATTAGAGTTAAATACTTGGGAAAAATATGTCTGCAAATCCTAGATGAATCTATTTGCAAATCATCAGCTGGAATTATTCTGAATTACTTTATCAGTTTTACTGACACCAGTGACGGTTGTTTGTCATGGTAAAACCCTCAGTCAGATCAGGTGGGGTGAACACAGCACAGCAGAAGGATATCCATTTGTCCTTGTCAGGATACTCCTAGTTACATGTTCCTGGGAATGAGTACAAACAAACCAGCAAGAAGAAAACTGAGCATGTTGCCAAATTATCCCCTGACACTGCTGCTGGATCTGCTGGGAACTACCACTGCTGATCAGCACAGCAGGCCTCTAATATCATATTTTCAAGTAAAAACCCGGAAAAAAATTGTGTTCTATGCTAAAGCTGATGCAAAGCCAATGACAGCAGAGTAATGGAAAAATTAGAATTATCAAATGAGAACACAGAAATTATGATAAAAGACTAAAGTACTCTTAGAAATGTTGTTTGTATTCTTTCATAAATGGAGGAAGTTCTGCTGAGTATTTAAAACTCTTGGCTTCCTCCTCTTCATTAAAACATATAAGTAATAACTGTAAACAATTAATCAGCTCTTTATAATATCACAGAAGTAAAGAACAAACAGCTGCTGAGTGAAATAAGAAAAATTTATGATAAGCATCAAAACTGAAAGAATATGGAACATGCAGGAATTACAGGGATTTGTCATGTTCAATAATGAATGACAAGAATTGTTTCCATCTAGATCATTCCATCCTATTGACCATATCCAAAGGTAAAAATCTTTCATTTTGGATGGTGTTAGAAGGTGGATAAATTGGCTCTTGGTGTTTTCACATGGACTTAATAGGACTCTGGGTGCAAAATCTATTGGATTGACTGAGAAAAATTGTGACATGGAGCAGTTCTTTTGGGAGAAACAATGGTAAATCATGTATTTTTTGGGAAACAGACAAACAAAACCCCAAGCACAATACCTCATTTCTACAGAATATGCTCTTATCTCTGGACTGATATTTTGGAATCCAATGTATCTCTAGTAGGGATGTAACTATGTATGACTAATGCTGATACAACATTTATGTGTTATGCTCAGATTATATCTGCTGAGAAACTCTGATGGCCATTTTATTCTTTCTTCTTGCTCTGAGACTCTTGAAAGGACATGGAGAAAAGCAAGTTTTTAAACTTTAGGTATCAACCACTGTTCTTAAACTGTGAGTTGTAATTGAAGGCCATCTGTGGAGCATGAGTGGTGCTTTCTGGTTGGTTTGTGCTGTGTGTAGTGGCTTGCACAGATGGCAGCAACAAGAATGAACCTTCTGCTGCCTGTCTGGGAATTGTTACCCTCTCCCTCTTGGCAATGCCATGCACCACAGAAGGCCTGAGAACAAGGATGTTCAAAAACTCAGGACTGAATCTGCACATCAGTATTTCTAAGGAGTTTCCAAGGGGCCATCAAAAGGGCAGCAAGGTCTGCATCTCTCCATGAACTGTGCCTGACAGGAGTCCTTAAAAGCAAAATATACTTTAATCTTAGTAAGGTCATGAGACCAATATAACATAAAAATGAAAGTCTGCCTTTTGCTTCCTCCTTCCTGGCATGGGCAACACAAGGTTTTTAAACACAGAATAAATGCTCCTTTTATAAAAAAGACAAGAGAAACTTGGGGTGGGGAGTGGCTGGGGAGGGTTCATCTTCAAGTCACCAAATGTAGCACAGAACGAGAGTTGTTTGCAGATCTGTTGAGGCAGAAAATGTACATTTACATAGCCTTTATCAAAGTAAAACCATGTTGTCAGAAGTAGTAGAATTTAAAATTTCAAGTCCATGATTCATCCAGTTGTTCTGTTTTTCCAATCTGTTCAATGCTCTGCAGCCCTCCATCTCTTATGGAAAGTCCTTCACTCACAAACCCATTTAGAACTGTTTTTCTTTCTTTGTCTCCCTTCCTTCCTCGTGCCATTGAAGGACTTCATCCCCTGAGATCCCACATCTCCCTGTGCTGGTAACAAACCCGTTCCTTTAACCACCCTGCTGGCACAGCACCCTCCACCTGCATTTCCTCTGCTCCTGAATCCCAGCTGCCTCTTCTTATGCTTATTCTTTCCTAGCTATTGCCTGTAACTTCCCAAATGTATCCAGCCTTCTACTCCCTCTTCTCCTCTCATCCTTCGTAGTGCTTTAGAATACTTTGTTACACTGTGTTACACAGCAATACTTGGTCTGTCCTGGGAGCCTTTCATTTCCCAATCTTCAGTGACAGTCACCTGATATAAATTTGTTATCCAAAGGTAAGGGAGAATCTCCACCAAATCTCTTTTGTTTGGCTGTTAGCATCAGCCAGCAGAGGCTGCTGCAGGGTGGAGCAGCTATGGAGCAGCCACAGTTCTGTCTGGTGGGATTTCTTAGTATTTCATTTTGGTTAGCAAGTTAAATCCAGGATGCCCTTTAGTTTGCTGCTGCAAAAAAATAACTCCAGTGTATGAAAATGGAGAATAAAAAGTATTTTTTTACTGTTTCACCCAGTCAAAAATGTGATTGCCTGCTTATTAAACTATCACAGGTTTAAACCATTAGAACAGATTTTAGTCTTTCCCTTAAGTAAAGTAGATTTTGTAATGATGGCTTTGAAAATTTTTAGTGATTTTCGTTATAACAGTCCAGTATATCCAGACCAGGGAACTCAGTATTGTAAAGAGTCAGGACTGAAACAAACCACAAATGCAATTAATAGAGACCTGCTGCCACTGAGAATACAGACTGAGATGCCTGTTGGAAGCCCAGGCCTTAATCTAAGGAACCACTTTCTAAGCAGGCAGCCTGTCAAAACAAACTGGACTGCTGAAACACCACCCTGAGAAGATTAATGCCCAACCATTCTGTTTAATTTAAGCTCAGCTTTCTAGACAAGCTCAAAGGACTCTGACACATAGTTCCCAGTGAAAGTGAATCCCTGACTTCCCTAAGCCTTATTGAAAATCCTAGCATGAGGTCATGAAAAGTCTGGTTTCTGGCTGTCCTCGGTGTTTGTACAGATATGCTGCACATTCTTACTCCCTGTCCCCCCTGTGCTCACTGCCTCCACACTGGGATGTGCACAGGAGATGGAAATGACCAAACTCTGGTCGTAGTTACCTTGGGGAAGAACACCTTCAATAAAGGTAGAGTTTAAATGGCAAGTGAGTGTCTGATTTTAAATTATTCATTTTAGAGAAGGATTTGGATACCACTACTCATGCATTTGCTTCATTTCAGTGGATTATATGTCATGAAAACTGTCACACTGACAACTTTTGGATAAGTTTTATGTGTCCATCCCAGGCTGCAGGGATGCCTTTTAAAGGAGAGCAGCTGTCAGAAATAAGTGCCTATTGATGGAGTGTGGTTTGGTTTTGACATCTGTTTAGGAGAAAGTCCCATCACCTCATCTGCCACCAGGCCATAAGCAGCCATGAGATTTCTTTTGATACCTGCTTCCCTGAAGGGAATTCCCTTTAACAACTGCAAGGTTGGAGTGGTCCTTCCACGTTCTACAGGAGCCTGATTCAAGTCAATGGGGACCAGGGGACGCCCCAGGATGATAATAGACAATAAGCCTCTGTAATTGAATTACATTTTAGTCTTTTTTGGATTAGCTATGTTTTTATATTTTGTGCTAACACATACTGATTCTATTCTTAAAGCAAGATAAACTAGAAATCCTTTAAGGCCTTGTACCTTTATTACCACTGAGGTCTGAGGATAGATGCATTATTTATATATGTTTCTAAGGGTCAAAATGTTTTAATATATGTCTTTTTAGGGAGGGTTTACATAGCACATATTATAGAATCAGCTAGCTTTAAAATCCAGGACTGATTATTCAAAGATTAGGACTTGTTGATATAATAACTACAAAAATAGATGAGACTCCTTGTTTTAATGAGACAAGCAATAGCATATGCACAAAAAAGTCCTTTGCAGAATGTTGTAGGAACATACCTTTCTTCACACAATCAAAAAAAAAAAGGGAATCTTTTAATAGTGCTTGACAGGCCCCTAATTGGTGCCAGATTAGTTTAATGAAGCAAATTAGTTCAATCCCTTTTCTAAACTTCCATTCAGTCCCGTCAAGCCTTTACCTTTTGCAATGGCTGGGTGTGCCAAAGCCTAAGAGATGAGGAAAAGGAGGCAGTGAGGCATGAAGCTCATCAGTGATCAGCTTTCAGTGGCTCCAGAGGTGCAAGCTGGCCATAGCTGCTGAGTGTTGTTACATGCACTGAATGCATTCACAGAGTTCCAGTTTTGAAAAGTTTAGAGATGCAAGTGAAGCTTCTTTCATAATTACAGTAGGATTCATGAGATGAAAAAATGCTTCCTCAGAATTGTTGTATTATCTGGGTTTTTATAGTAATATGACATCTCCATAAATCTTCTCTCATTTTGCACTCATTCTCTTATTGTTTGAAATTGAGAATGCAATGAAGATACTGATATGTTTAAAGCTGGCTGTGTCAAATCATCTCCAGAGAGCTTTGTATCTTGCAGGATTTAACCCTCTTGTAGCAAAAATCTCCTCTCTGTAGAGAAGTGTCCTGAGCTAATGGCACATTTTTCATCCATATGTGTGTTCTGCCACATGTATCTGCATGTTTGCTGCATTACTTGATTTATAACTTGATTTTTCTCTTTATGAATACTCTCATGTTGATGTTCCAGAGAAAAATAAAATCAGGTTTTTTTTTTCCAAGTGTAGCTGAAAATACATTTGTGATACTGAATAAAATCACCGCTTTACTAATTGAATGCTCCTGTACATATTTACACCTAATGAAGGTCTGACATTATGTGTTAGATTTGAAGATTAAAGAAATAAGTATATAAGTTATTTAATGTCGAACGTGCAGTACATATATATTAGTGTGTCTGTTTCTCGGTTAAACTTCTATTGAAGAGAAACTTTATATGAAGATGTATTAAATATGTATGGTTATTGACATACTGATTAGTATTAGTATTATAGGTGTTGATGTTACAGAGATATATTCTTTTTTGGAAATGCATGATGAGAAAATGTGAGTTTGAGTTCAATGAACTGCATTGTGAGTGTGCTGGTTAGAAACCACTAAATGGTAAAGGCTTTGGTGCTCATAAATTGAAAAGAAAGGTTATTTTTAGTGAGCTTAAGTGTGCAGCCTATGACTATATTGGATGAGCAGTGAAGAATGTTACTACAGTACCTACCAGAGTAAATATACCTAGTAAAATAACAACATTTTAATGAGCTGTGTTGTAAGTGAAATTAAAGTAATTAAAGTAGCTAATAAGAGTTTAACTCTGGAGTGTTAATCAAAACAGTTAAATTATATACTAGAAAATGTATATAGAAAAAGAAGCTATTTGGGCACTCTTTGATCTGTTTAATAATGAATACAATATTACTGATGAGTAATATTGCTAGTACTTGGGCTGTATTTAACCATGCAGTCTACATATAGAGTCACACTCCCTGATGAGTATCCTGTTGGTCAAAAACGATAACTGAGTACTTCACTTCTGTGCCAAGTTAAGTAGACAAATCTCACAATTTTTCTCAGTGCTGTGATTTCTGGGGGTCTGTGCAGATGGCAGGGGATGATGCCTGGTGGGTCTGCAGCACAGGAACCTGTCTGCAGTGTGCTGTGGGTTCTCTGCAGCCCACAAGCCCAGAATAAACAAAGGACTAATTTCGAGGAGTTTCCACTGTGGTTCCTGCAGTTCAGATACAGTTTAAATGCCTTTATTTGTTCCACTTTGGAAATCTTTGCATTAGTGTAATCCTGCTTTCAGCTTTGTTCTTTCCTCTCGGCTCACAAGAGTGTGAGAAGCTTTGTGAGGCACAAGAGCACTGAAGCAAGTCTAAGAGTAACCTGAAGCCCACACAGCAGGAGCACCTTAATGTCATTCATCTGCTTATTACAATTTTTTGTTGAAAGCTTCCAAATAGGATCAATTGCATCTCAGCACATGCTCTTGCTGTCAGCACAGGGAATAGAGAGTTTTGTTTTGTTAGACTTGTTCATCATGATTCAGGCACTAAACTTCCTCAGGAAAAATACATAAAATGTGTATTAACAGCATAAGAGCCTCTTTCTAGCCTATTGCCACTCATGTATTTTCAAGGCTAACATGACACAGGCCAACAGCAGATCTCAATAAAGTCTGTTCTTTAGATACGTAAAAAGTTAAACGAAGGGCAAGGTTTCCAATCTTCACCTCTTGTGTGAGCTGCCTTGTTCATACTGTTACCCACGCACTACTTCAATATTAGACTGAGTTCAGTCAGGTGAAGGATAGGCTTGCATTACTCCTGCTTGAGAAGGTTTATTTACTTGTACTGAAATTATAGAAGCCTTAATAAGAGAACTTTAAGTGGTACATATCTGCTTCAGAAGCAGCTCCTTGTTGCTGCTGTTGTAGGAAGCAATTGCTGCAAGTCCAAAACATTCCCAGTTATGCAGTAGGGTGTGCTGAACAGTATGGGAAATGAAAAGATACTGCTCTAGCAAATGTTAGGTGATAGAAATCTATAAGTCATGGGAAGGAGGTCGATGCTATCTACTAATACATTATATATTTGCAGAGCCTGCCTTTTACTTAATTAAATTCATATTACCTAATTAGTATTGAGACATGAAGGAGGAATAGATATGTATCTCCTCTGAGATCAAATTTTGCTAAAACAAAAGGAACCAGAGGAAGTTGACAGTAATAGAAATTTATTGACAATTTTCCTGTTTGGCATCCACTAAGTAGGCAAAAAATTCTATTCACTAGAGTAAAAGCATCAGCTAAGGGCTCAGAACATACTTCATGGTGACAGGTATTTAAAATTTGGCAAGCAAGGCAGGATTGGACTGAGCACAGGGACTAGAAATATAGGGAGAAAGAGTTTCAATTTATTTACACTGCATAAAAAGCTTTGATTTAGCACTATACAAGAAGAGTGTTAGAAGCATAAAGTCATGTGTGTGGTCACTGCCCTCACAATATCACTCTTCACTTCCAGAATCACTCAAGATGGATCTCTTACTTGTGGAAAGTAAGATCTGTGGATCTCTTCCTTATTGAAAGCATCCCATTATTTTTTTGGATAAGAAGGTTTTACCACACAGATTGGGGCCTGTAACAGAAAAAACAACCATGTTAAACCAACTTATTTCTATTGTTTCTTTATACTTCCACGAATGTTAAGAAAGGCCTGAGTCATTAGGTGCTTGAACAACACTTTTGCTGGCTGAGGGACAAGGTCTCGCAGACATGCTGTGAAGAAAATCTCTCAAAAGAGAAATAAACCATTTTGGTGCTGCAAGAAATCGAAGGGGTTTTGAAATAAAAAATGCAGTTTTCAGAATAGCTGTATATCTTTAGACATTTCTTCTGACCTTGCTGCTGAATCTCCATACACTGGTCGGTGTTTCCATCCCTCTGATTTGCTGTAGGTAAGCAGAAATAATTTCTTTACTGTGATGCTTAGGCTATTTTCAGTAAGTTTTCTGGTTTTACTCTTCTCAGCATGTAGAGCATTGTTACTGATGCCTCTTGTATTGGCCGTTCCCTGATCATCTTTAGTGGTGTACAGGGAAATGTTGCAATTCCCTTTCCTTTGTTCCTGTAGCAGGCACACACAGACACCCCCACATTTACACCAGGCTGAATTCCTTGGTTTTGTATCCAATCTATTTGAACTGTTCCCAGCGTGCAACAGGAACTTCATCGGGGGGACAGAAAAGCATAAACTGAATATGCACTTAATTAAATTTAGAGTAGCAGATTGGAACTCTTCTTTGTACAACTATTTGTAGCTAAATTTCAAGTAATTTTTACACTGATTATTTCTGGAGGTAGACAGCAGAGGCTGCATAATGACACCCTCATGATTAGCAAGTGAAGAGACTGCAAACTATATTTTACTGTTATAGGGTAAATGATTAGAAATTAACCAACATGCTGATGTGGGTTTCATTTCAGTAAGTAGTATTTCATCAAGCCACAGTAAGATTTTAATTAGAACTCATTGAGAGTACTGTGGCATTCGGAATACAAAAATGAAAATATTAAACCATTCATCAAATAGTTTAGTTCAGCCTTCTATCTCACAAATAATGTTTTTGCATTAGGGAAAGCTGTTTGGTTACTATCCTGATAGTGAAATTTAGGTGCTGACTTATTTTGGGTTAAAAAAACCCATCACAAACCCAGACTCTAAACCAAATTTAATGTGCCCCACAGATAAGCTACTCTGACTGATTTTTTTTTCCTATTTAGAATTATAATGACCAAACGAAGCTATTAAGTTTATCAAAATTTGTCCAAATACAAAAAAAGCAAGTAATTTACCAGCAGTTTTCATGCTTTCATATCATAATGATCTGTTTGTGACAGGGATTGCTGGGTGTCATTACAAACGAAATCTGTGATTTTCAAAAAATCCTAATATCAGAGTTTCTTTTACTAGCACAGAAGGCAGAATAATATGAATCAAATAAACATGGTTGTTGGTCATTTTACTGAAAAATGCCTATGTAGATAATTCCCTCTTCAAGGAGTAACTTTTAAAATTCAAAGTTAACCCATTTTTTTGGCAATAATTATTGGTATTGCATATAAAACATATAAGCAACCTCTAATCTAGAGGAATGTCTGCTCAAGGAGCTGTGTAAATCAGCACTGGGAACTCAATTTCATCCTGCAGCCATCATTCCAAACACAAATAAAAGGAGTATTGATGCCTAGAAGAGGAGCTGGAACAGAGGCTACACACAGAGTTAAGGGGAATAAAATGGGTATTTATTGAGAGGCCTACAAAAGGTCACACCCTGGCAGTATGAGTGCCACAGTCGTGGCCCCTGCCTGGATGGCTCCAAGATGGAAGCAAAGGAGGGCTTGGTCACAAAATCTCACATTTTTATAGGTTTTGGTTCATTTGCATGAACCCTCCCTCCTCTTTCCACGTTGTTTGTGCTTAGGGCCTGTAGTTTGCAGAAACTGTCCTTGAGTTTTCAACTGGAATAGGACTGTTTTGTCTTCACACCCTAGCACATCAGAAAAGCACACCCAAGCAGAATAGAAAAACTTAAAACTTAAGACATCACTGTGAACTGGGGTTTGAGCTGTGAAACATCACTCACCTTCCCCTCTGAGTGATGTCTGTTCCACCCTCTGTCCCTTCCCGGGCCAGGCACAGAAGTTGCTGGGTCACTTTTATACCTAATAAAACTTTTCCAAAATCCTGAATGAAATTACAAAATGAGGGAATGGCTGAGTGAGTGGTTTCTGAATGAAATAATGTTTTACTTAGGAAGCAGTGGTTTAAACTCAGAAGCAAGTCAAGGTTGTGGTATCAATACCTACTATTAGACGTCTGAAAAACAGAGACAATCTTCTGTTCACTCTAGTCCTTCTTGAAATCTAAGATAGTTGGTGACTTTACAACTGAATAAGAATGGAGGAGCTACCAATCTGTTAACCTGGGAATTTTTCCATAAATTATATAAAAGTCAGAAAAATGCGTCATCTCTTTCCCCCAATTGATTTAATTGTTCAGCTCTGACTATAACAGAAAGTGTTACCTGTGTCTTAGTTGAAAATAACTGTATAAGTCTATAAATATGTAAATCGTATTCTGTGCAAGGACATCTGATTTTTCAGCAGCCACAATTCAAAGTACTTCAAGTGCCTTCGCTTTGTTAAGGAAACATCTTAGAATTTGATCATGAGGCCAAGAAAAGAATGAAGGGATGCAGGAGTAAAATTATAATATGCATAATAGAGACTAAATTCTTTTCAATACACAAATGTAATGTCCTCCCATTGTTACTACAGAGAATCTTTCTTGTTCCACGGGTAGGTTTTCAAAAGTATTTTGATTTTCATTCATCCTCTCTAAGAGAAAACTAGGATTAGCTTCATTCAGCACACCCTGCAGTGTCTCCGTGTGGAGTTGAGGGCAGTGTGGAGTTCTTGTAGCCCTGCCCAGCAGCTCTGGGAGCCCTCTCCATGTGCAGACCTGATGGTCTGGTGCCCTGCAGGAGCTTTCAGTGTCACCCACCCACTCCAAAGGGGTCATCAGTTGTCTCAGCTGAGCATGCACTTTCCACAATTTCTTGCTCTGGTTTTTCTTTTCTTCCAAACTCTGTTCATAATATCATATTTTGTCTCAGGTTCAGTTGTTGTTTTCCTTTCTGCCCTGGTCAGGTGCAAATCCTAGCACTCTTCCCCTGCCTCTGTGTTATGATGTCCTCATTTAGTCTTTTTTGGGAGACCTCTGGATCTTATCATCCAAGAGTTCACCGTTTACCAGGTCCTTTGGAGTATATACTCTTTCGTGTTAGTTTTGGGGCTTTTTCCACAACACAACTTGGATTCTTTTTTAGCATGTCCTCTTAGCATGAACTCCGGTGAAAAAGAATGACAATAAGCTTTCCAGTTCATCTCTTAGGCAATTTTTTATTTTAATAAATTTTCATTGGAGATGTTGTAGATTGGTTGATTGGAATATTTCAATGAGAGATCACAGGCCACATTTTGAAGAGGGTAATGTAAAAATGGGTGCAAAGCAAAACTTACCAGTATGAAGGACAGTCTTTCCTTTGATTCCAGTAGGTAGATAACTGATAAATAATACCTATTAAGATATGGCTATTACACGAGCATTTTTCATGCTTGCTTCTCCTGTTCTGAAAATAGAAGAGTCAATATCTTGTTTGTGTTATTTATTTCTTATAAACTATGTATGTCTACCAGATTCTGCCTAGAAGGAGGATGCTAGCACCTATGTAGTCATTCAAGATATGCATCCTGGAGAACTGTATGCTGTGTTGTCAGCCTCTCTGAATTTATTAATGTGCAAGATTATTTTCTGTTATGCAGTGTCAGTTTGAAAAAAAGGCAGATCACTGGGTTGGAAAAATATTGGTCCGTGATTTGTTAATTAGTTTCTGTTTAATAGTTTTTCATAGTGATTAATGTTAAGTTCTCCTTCTGGTTTGAGGGTACACATACTTTCATATAGCACAACTCAAAGTAAGGAAGCTAAAGAAATAATGCTGACTGGCAATTACATGTGCACATTGATTTAAGAGTGAAGAAACTGGATCAAGCATTATTAGAATGTGATCCTATGAAATCATAGGTAATGGGGCCTAAGTTGAAGTTAGTGCAATCAGCTGAAAAAAAAGTTCAATAAACTCTAATGGCCTACAGATCAAACAGGGTAAATTAAATGTTCTATGCTGAATAAAGCATACAGCTTCCCCTAAATCCCTCTTCGTGACAGCACTGAAAAACTCTCTTTAAGGAACCAAATATGAGCACACTAAATTTCCAAATAGCTGAGATTAAGGTATAAATTTTGAAGGACCTTGTATGGAGCAGATCTGAAGCCCTTTACTTGTAAGGATTGACATTTGGATATGTAAACTCCCTCTAAAGCAAGACATATGATATAAAAGCTGTTTAATAACAAAACTAACTAAGTATTAGAGGAACCAATAAGTGTTTACCAAACACTTCTGTTTCTGTAGTACTTGTGAAAACATGCTCTTTTAAACTGTAGACTTTATTTAACTTTAGGACCACTCAGTAATTTAAAGTTAATGTACACCTAGAGATTAGAAAATAACTGATTACAATCAAAGAAGTCTGGTAGAGAAGCTCAGTTACTCCAGGAGAAACACACAGAATAGTAGATCAATCCAACACTAAGTTGTATTTCTCTTTCCAATTTTCTTGTCAGTGACTTATCACCTTATGCTGCAATTTTACACTTTTTCTCCTGTCAATCGCATTCACTGGTGTGAATCCAAACTAAGTCTACAGGCTTCAATGGCATCACTCTCTATTTACCAGAGTATATCTGAGATCAAAACCCTGAACTATTTTAACATGCCTTCCTCCCAGTGAAGCCTTTCTTCTCTACCAATGAAGTTCCCAGAGTGCACTTTCTCCAGACTGATGCTTATGGTGTATAAATAATTTGGCAGATGCATTGTATTAATATAAATGATCTGTCACAGCTCTGATTTCCTTGCAGCCCAAGTGAAATGTGCAGGAACAGACAAAATGGGAACTGTGCCTGTTTAACTCTTCCTGCTAGTGCTGTTTCGAGTGGGACTAACTTTATTTGCAGCCTGGGTATTCTGATGCTTTTCTCATTAATTTTGGATGCATTTTGTTTCTGTTATAAACCAAGTGACTATTTTCAGATATGGAGGCCTCAAGGATTTCGATCTTGTCTCTCTTTTCTTGAAGAAACTTCATATCTACAACAGGTTAAAATAAAGGCTGAAATGCAAGAGGAAGCACAAGGTTGCAGCACTGATCATGGCCATTGGATCATGGTTCAGCACTGTCCTGCTTATCTAGACCTAGATAGCAACTCCATGGTAAAAGTTCCTGTCCTGCCTGTTCTCTCCACAAAGGGCTCTGTACAGGTTTCTTAGGTGTCCATATTGCTGGAACATTACTCGTATGCATCAGAAAACTTTCATCCTCACAGTTCTGTCAGTTCCTTCATTGCTGAGTTTGGAAAGAAGGACAAACACACACAAAAAAAATCTGTACAGCTTGCTCAAGGTCATAGAGAAACCTGTGGCAGAAAATAGAATTTAAATACTCTTCCAATTATGGTTGCTTAGATATAAGTAATTCAATTCTAGAGTATGTAAGAGTAAATATTGGAACTGAATAAATTATTCAGGGCAAGTGTGTTATTCTGAATGCTTAGCTCCCATGCAGGTGATTTCCATATTGTTATAAATGTGTTTATTTTTCCAAAATGCTCAAGCAACTGTCTCATACATAATATTTGCTGAGATTATTTTCTGTATTCACCATTCAGCTGTTATCTGCAACATGAATTTTCCTGATGGCATCACTGATTTGATGTTTTTGAATCCTCTCAGTATTTCCAGGACTACTGTGGTATCTTTTTTTATTTAAGCACAAACATGACCACACGTATTTATGAGAATTGAGAACTTTTAATAATTCTATTGACCTTATTGAGAAAAAGGACACTTGAATACACTGTCATGAAAAAGGAAGATGCTCAATGGCATCATAGCCGAATAACGAATTTTACTCAGTCACAGCTGTTAAAATTTGCTGTCTGATATCCAGAGTGCGTTTATATTCGAATATTTTGTAGCTCCCTGTGACAGAAATACAGTTAATTAGGCATGCTGGAAGGAGAACTTTATCTACTTCAATATGCATTGCTCCTGTCACAGAATGTTCAAACATTGGTGGTGAATCAATTTGAAAACTCCAAGTATGCTGGTTGATATAAATTAAATTAAAAGCTCAAGGCTGCTTGATATGCACTTTTTCAAACATTGGCTGAAATCCTGCTTAAAAATACCCTGCCAGAGTCAGCCACAATTTAAGAAACTATCATATTTCAGCTCCCATTAAACTGTCCTGAGTGTTTCTGTGTTTGCTTTCCCATCACTGCTGATTACTGAGATATGTGTATACAAACAGAAGCTCCCCCTTCTATTAGCATGCCCCTGACTCATTCACTGACAAAACATTCCTGGGGTATAAGATCATATTAATTTTTGCAAGAATGGTAGAAACATAGTGAAACAAAATTCTCCAATGCTGCTTCTCTTAGCTGGAATCCATCCTCTCATCCTGCTCTACAGGTAACAGGAACTTTGGCTCTGGGATTTGGCATCCTGGTGAGGGGGAAGTACAATGGCAAGTTGTCTGCTAGCTTTGAATCCGACTTCTGTAGGATCCCCTGAGCAGAGGACAAAGTTTCAAAATCAGAGGAAGGCATGATCATGCTTTTAATCTTATCTGAAATATTTGTACATTTTAAAATGCTTTTTAAAAATATCCACATTTTGCCTGTTTCTGGTGTGTTTTCACATGTAGGTTTAAACTCACTTCTGAAAGTCATCATTCAGCTGCACCTCATTTCATGTCTCGATATGTTTTCAGAACATCACTAAGCCTATTATGAAAAAATAGACTGAGAGAACCTTAAGAGGTCCCTTTTACTCAGAATAGGATTAGAAGAACCACTGGCATCCTTGACAGGAATGCATCAAATCAGGTTTTTTTGTGTATGGATGCTACAAACTTTACAAGAGGAGGAATCAGATCTTTATTCTTACTAAGAATGATTTTGGTTATCTCACCTGAACTTTTCCTTTTGCAGCTGTCCCATCCACATGGATGTAGAAGACACTGCATTCCCTTTCAAAGAGTATCTTGCACACTTTGCTAGAATCTAGTCCAAGTTTACCCATCATGACAATGACCTCTGGGACACACCAGATAAAAGTCACAAGGTCTGAGGCTTCTACTTCTTCCCTATTTCTAAAGTTTCTAGGCCAATAAAGAGTACGAAAGGAAACCAGGCTGGTCTGACACAACTTATTCCTGACAGCTCCATTTTTGCTACTACTCACTGCCTTGCTATCCCCAGATGTGAAAGCATCTGAGTGATAAATAATACAGAATTCTCTGTTACTTGACATGTTTGTTGTGCACCATTATTTAAGAAAACCAGTTATAACTTGAACTTTTTTATGTTTTTCAGATGATAAATATTTATGGATTTTTTTATTGTAAAAATGTTTCACTTTGTTTTGAAAACTTGTAGCAAAACACAATTTTTACTTAAATTATTTCTATTTCTTGGCTCATTCTCCATTTCTCCCTGTTTCTATCAGATAAAGAGATAAAAAAAAGAGAAGCAAAATTATAAATATTACAAAAAATTGAAAACTAATCAATGTAATTAAACTAAATTAAATTAAAACTCATTAATGTAATTTTGGGGAACTGTGAGTATATTGGGGGAGGTAGGGCTGCTTTTTGCAGTATATAATATTGGAATGAACTATCCTCTGCCTAGCTCCAGCTCACACTCTAACAACTTCTTTGACTTATTTACAAGAATAGTTAGAACATCTGCTAAAGTTCTGTCTCACCTATATATTTAAGAAAACGATTATATTACAGAAATAGTCCTCCCTTGGAATAGTAAACCAAGCACAACAATTCACAGTGATAGATACACATCACAACAGAAGTGCAACAATTATTCTCTGCAATCCTCTTTGTTTCACTTTTCCATTATAAACAGTGTGATGGTTGTGTGAATAAACATTGAAACATTAGACCATATCAGTGCAATCTTAATTTGACCCTTGTGGATATGTTTTCCATGCTGTCTTACTCATATGATTGCATTATTTTCTCTCGTGAAAATCCTGTCTCATTCTGTGCAGAATGAATGGTGTTCTTACATTTTCACAACCTGCTATTACTCGGATTGTTCCCCTTCCTTGAGTTGTCTTAATCCTCTTTTAAAAAACTCATCCTTGTTCAAATGCCTTCCGGTAAATGCTTTTTTTATCCATGAACCAAAGGACTTTTATGTCTCTTGCCCTTCTCCATCTGTTTGCCACGTACTGCAGTTTAAAATTATCACTAATGTGCTGAATACATGTAAGAAATATCCCTACATAGCCTCAGTGTGTCTTACTACAATACAAATGGTACTACAAAACATGTTTTTCTGCTTTTTATTCCCACACCCCCCCCTACAGAAAATGATAATGTGGCAAGGCCAGCAGTGTGAGATCCTGCTCAGCACACTGGTGGAACCACCTACAATTCTTTCACTGCAGGTAGTTTCCAACCTGACTCCCATTTCCCACCAGGGCACAGCAGGGTTTGCCCAACAGATGCAGACAGACTACAATATTTGCAGGAAGCACCCATTTTCCAGGACTTCAGTCAATTAGGCAACTCTTTGTCTTCAAAGCAGGTCCAGGTAATGTTCTGCCTTCTTTATTTGTAGTGAAATTTCTAGTGATGACAGAAAGGTCCTCATGGATTCCTGCTCTTTGTTTGTTGGCATTAGCTTCCAATTTTTGCGGTTTTTTATCGATCTCTTCTACATTGCTGCTTGCTCCTCAAACACAGGAGGAGCTTGCATGAGGCATTCCTGTAGTTTCAGTGCACAGCAACTGGAATGCAGCCAGCAGAGACACCAGCACAGACAGCATACTGTCCCTGTGGGTTTGCTCGTCTTGCACAGGCCACCAAACCCTTGCTGTAGGAATTAGATAAGACAGGAGGGGAACTGCTGTGCTTCTCTTTGTTGGGGTGGAAGAAAGGGCTGAAAACTACACAAGGCTGAGTTTTAATGTTAAACAGACTGAGGTTGCAGGGAGGCCTGAGCACCTGAGACTGTGCTGCACCTGGCTGGGGGCTGCAGGGACTCGGCACAGAGCTGAGAGCAGGGCTGGTACAGGTGATGTCTAACACAGAGCCCAGGTGAGCTGCCTTCTCCTTCTGGTTGTTGTCTGAGGAGTCAAGGTCTGGCCATTCTGTTGAGACTTTCAAAATTTCCCATGTGTGTATGTGTGTATCTATGCCAGCTCTGGTTCTGAAATAATTGTATGACTTTGAGAACTAGATAGTCAAGTATAAGTTTGCCTTTACTCAGATATATTTGTGCACTGTCTAAACAGTATTATCATCATGTTTTTCTGCAGTGCATATAGTCCCTCTCTCTATAGGATTGAAAATGCTTTGTTTTCCAGTGTTACATTGATGCATTTGAACTAACATATTTTCCACTGGCAATTTGAAACTTTTTGAAAAACATGTCTATACAGTATTTGCAGATAGATTAAAAAGAAGCTTTTCAGAAATTATTCTTTTTGTATTCTTAATCTGCCCTCTTAATTGTTGAATGAAATGCTCCTTTATATAGTCTCAAAGCACTGCCTTTTTTTTGTATGAAGCTGACTGTAAATGCTTTTTACTGTTTGCATGATATTGCTCTTCATTATGGTGGTCTTTGCTATATTTAACTGGCAAATGTGAGGTTTTTTGAGTCAGTCTTGCCACTTGCAAATTATTTGTGAAGCTTTTTTTAAAAAGCTTGTTTTCCAGTACTTTAGTAGCACAATAGTTTTGCTGAGACTTGTTTAGTGGCTTTCTTCAGAAAAGTGGACAAACCTTGCCTTTTGTCAAAAGGTATAAAAAGATATTTTTTATTATTGACTCAGTTTCCAGAGTGAAATTTTATTTCTCCATGGAGGGAAATGATTATTGATTAATGATATTGATTAGAAGGAAAGTTTTGCAAAATGATGATAAATCTGTGATATCTGCTGAAATAGTTCAAAACATTGTAGACATTCCTTGTGAAACCATCTTTTCTGTGGAGTTGGAACAACTTTTCTTTGGTCTTAAAAGTGACTAAGACTGGTTTTCCATGAAAACCCTGAATGCGAGACCGACCTCATTATCACTGCCAAGGAGCTTGTCTGGCTGAGAATAAATCAGCTGTATTCATCTTTATAATACTGAAATCAGCCAGGGAGAAGATCTCAAATGAACAAAAAATAAAGGACAAGAAATCTGTCCTTTAGCTGCACCACCCCTCACTTTTCCTTTGCAAAGTGAGGGCAGTGCCTTTCTGCCTTACAGGGCTTTGAGGGAAGCCTGCACACACATTTATGTCTGGGCACATGCAAATGTTCCTGGCTGCATGTGCACACTGCTCTCTGCCCCCAGGAGGCAGCTACAGCTGAACTCCAGGGAGTCCAGAACCAAGATGAGCCTTTCTGTACCATACCTGCATGGTTTTCTGGGGTTTTTTTCAACAGGTAAAACTTGGGCAATAGAGACAAAGCTGAACAAGGGGCAGCCATTTAGGAAACCTCCACTGCAGAGAGTAGGTGGCACTTGTCCCAGTCCCTTGGCACTGGGGACCTGGTTGCATCAGCTGACAGAAGAGCAGTATCAGCTCAGTGCAAAACCAGCAACCAGACAAGCCTGTGGTTACTATAGAGATGGTTTTTTGTGTCACACTGGTGCTTCTGCAAACCTAATTAGTCCTCAGTATGGAGTTATTAGTATTAGTCCTCAGGATCTGCTCTGTTTATTGTCATTTTATGGTGAAGGCCTGATAATGGCTTGGTTTAACTGGGTATGGATGGCATTCATTTAATGGAGTGTAACTTGACTGGGATCATGCATTATCAGAATGGCAGAAATAGCCGTAAAATTTTATTGACTGGTGAAACAATGGATCAGAAGCTCAGTGTGTACAAATCAGCACAGCTGGCTTGAGAGTCAGCAAAGCACCATCAGTTCATGTCAGCTGTCTTGTTTCAGTTGTCTTAGAACTCTTTTAACATGATGCCTAGAAACCTGGTTTTCCTAACTTTGTTTTTTTCACTGCATTCACAGTCATAGTCCTTACAGGCCTAGATCATTTTCTGAAATTATGGAAGTGAAATTCTTATAAAAGTTAGTGTGTTAAATCTATGTAGATATACAGCTGCACATAAATTCAGAGCTGTATTTTGCTTAATATCTTGGTTGATGGGGAAAACAAAGGAAAAAAGAAAAAAAAGCCTGAATTGAGTTGGAAAATAAGTTTATTTGCAGAGACCTCAAAGTCAAATTCATCAGAGAAAAGTTCATCAGAACAGAGTTTTTTCCCAAGAAAAATTTTCATTTAAATAAAAATGTTTTGACTGTTTAATTTTCAAGAACTTTCCAGTGGAATAATGGTAAATTCCCTTACAGTCAATGTCATACAGTCATGCTGCTAATCACTCATGAAGGTTCTTATCCATCAAGAAAGTTAAACATTTATCTCCAAATGAAATTCTTGTTTGAAAAACATTAGACCAATTTTACTCTTCTGATTATTTCAGTGATTCATTAGAGCATTTTCTGGATATGACTTGCCTTACTTTACTTAATTATGGCTTGTGGCCTGTGACAGTAGTAAGATGGTGTTACAAGCAGCTGCATTAGTCAGCAGTACTTATTTCTATTAATGTAAATAGAAACCAAAAGAATACAAGAGCCCCGAAATATGTTATTCTTAATCATCAGCTACTATTCATATAGTATATAAGTTCTGCAAATCCAGAGTAATGCAAAGATCTCTGAGCATTTCAAGTCTTTCAGTGGCCTTTAGGACGAAGCTTTGCTCTTCTGGATGATCTACTGCTTAATACTGTGACCCTTTTAAAATTCATTTTCAATGTCCATTTTTTTTCATTTAAATTTGATTGATTTCAGCATAGACACTTGAGGTCTACCCCTAGAAATGCAAATACTTTGTTATGAAAGCATCTGCAGAAGAATTATCAGCTAGATGCCTTTCTTGGAAGTAGTTTAGTGACAAATTCAAAGAGCTCTATAATTCAGAAAAATAAATATCGGCAATTTCAGAACAATACTTATCAGGTGATCCTTTCAGTTCTTGAAAAGTGCTTTTGATGGCTGACTGTAGTGATCTGTTAACTCCTGCAAGTGCAATCTTTGTCAGGATGACAAAGAATTCCAAAATAATCTTTCACTTCAAAAACAAAGTTGTAGGATATACAAACGTCTTGAAATGTATGAATAAATAAAAATTAAAGAATAACTCCGATATCACTGTGGGAAAGGGATAAGTCAGGATGAGGGGAAGAAGTTCAACTTTGTGTGGATGGAAGGTGTATTTTTTCCCCAGTCATTCTAATGCAATCCTAAGCATATTAAAGTCAACATATACTCCCGAATAGTCGTTTCCATTCCTTGTTAAAATAGTTTTGAAAAGCAACAACATAATGACTTAAACTCTTCTGCCAGAAAATATTAACTGATTCAAATCCCCCTTTAGAAAAAACTCTGTACTTGTAAAAAGATGTCCAAACATGCAAATACTCTCTACTGTACTGGAAGGAGCTCTTTAACTCTTTTTGTCAGTACTGACATCTACTTAATTTATTAGGCTCTACAGGAGTCTTATTTATTGTGACAAATCAAAGTGCTGCCAGGGTGCTCATCTGCCATGGAACTAATTTCTCATGTCATCTGTTGTGAGAACAGGAAATGGAAAAATCTTTCTTTAGTTATAGATCTGATTTGTGTGTGGAAGAAAATGTATGGGCTGAGTTCTGCAGGAGAAATTCACTTGCAGAGAAGTATAGAGTTGTGCACATGTAAATGTTTGTGACTATTGACTTTTCCACAGTTTACATCAGAGCACTGGGAGCTGGCAACAGAGGAGTTTCAAAGCTCTTCAAAGTCATGATTTATTATACAGAAGTACACACATATCTTTCAGGGAAATCCTCCCCCACAAATAGATTGGTCTTTAGTTTATATAGAAATAACATGTTTATGATATCTTTTCCTATTGGATGGAGTCACCTGTAGATTTTTTCTTTCATACAGACAAGGTCTGGATTCAATCTGTAATGGTCTCTTTAGATATAGTGAGCTCTATACATTTATATATCTGATACTCTCATTGAATTAATTTATCTCAGAACATCAGAGACTTCCTTTAGTTTCACTACAGCTTCAGACTGCAAATTCACTCTGGTCTTTTCCCTAAGCGGATGCTGAAATTTTTAGAATATTCAAATTTTGAATAAGCCTTTCCATGTAATGTGAATCACTGAGGTGTCCTCTCGAGGCTTCAGTTCTGCACTTGTTTGCCTGGTGGTCCCCAGCAGGCAGAATGACATCCCTGGAAGTGGGCATGGCACACCTCCCCTCACTGAGCAGTACAGCCAGCCCTCTGACACACTGAAATAGAGGATACAACTGTACAAGGACTGAATTTGCATAGCAGAAAGGTGTGAAACTTTACACAGTAATGGATTATTACAGTAAATTTACAGATTATTACAGTGGATTATTGCAGAAAATTACAGTAGTGGAGGTGAACTTGGGGTAAGGTACACTCTACTAAAGTATTGCTCTTTGTACTTTAATATTCTACTTTTTATTCAAAAGGATAACTTCCAGAGAAGGATGAAATGTGGGATACTGACCTCAAATTCTTCATTTCAGTCATGCCACCACAGAAATTTGGGAAAAATCAATATTGTCTTCAAATTGTCATTTCTTGCAACTTGGACATATAACTGAAGGATGTTCATCCTCATCAAGACATTTGTTCCAAAATGGAACAATTGCACTCAAACCCTCAAGACTGGAAAATTTTGGTAGCAAACCTAGGAGTCAAAAGAATGATTAATGAAAATAATGTGGGTAAGTACTAAAGAACATGTAATGTCTGGTAAGATGTCTGTCATATCTTATAGACTGAAACCATTCTGTTTAGTACACTTGAGGGGCCAATACAATTACAAAAGTTGTTTGTTTCTTTGTTTTTGGGTGGTGTTGGTTAGTGTTTAAAGTTTTGTTTCATTTATGTAATGTACTACCGGAAATCTTTATTTGGCCCATGGAATTCTAGCTTCTATACAAGATAAATCGTCATCTTAACATGTTCAAGTGTGGTTCCTTACTTTTCCTTTAGGAGGGCACTGTTATAGTATAAAATGTACTTTGTTTCTATTGCTGTTTTTTGGATTTGGTTGGGTTTTTTTTGTTTTTTTTTTTTCAAGGAGCAGACCTAAGTGAATGTGTGGGGCAATAGCTCGGTTGCTCAGTTACAGGAGACAATATCTGCTATTAAATTTGAGCACATATTGGCCAACCTTTATGGGGCCTTAGGGAGTAATTTCAGCACTCAGCTGAAATTTCAGCTGGTTTGTAAATCTAGTAAAGTCACAGAAGAATCAGAAATGTGTAAAGGTTGAGACTTCCCTGGGTGATTCCTTCCCTGCTCTCTTTTCCTTCTCCTATCTCAGTCCCTCTTGCAATAACAAATGCAGTTACCCTAAAGGTGATGCATTGTTTTGGGAATTTTAAGAATCAATTTGTCTAAGCAAAGTGCTTCTCTATATAAAGATCACCCAATAGTTAATGATGATGATCAGCTATGTCCCCTCCTAAAGGGAAATTATGAATACAAAAATAATGCTGTCCAAGGAAAGCATATAGTAAATCTGTTCATTCAGTCACAGCATGTTTTTGTTCAGATAAAAAGCACATCATAAGGACAATATTAATAATATAATCTTAAGAAACACTCAAATAAATAACAACAGAATTTATAAATATAGTCCTTCCACATGAGAAACTGTTCTTTTGTGCAAGTCAAAGAAACATGAGACAAATCTGGGTATATATCTTTCAGCTTATACATTATGATAAAAGAGTGAGCTCAGTTTCCAAATCTAAAACACTGTCATATCCATCAAATAAAATCTATTCTCTGATAATCTTCGTGTTTTGCATTAATGTCTATCAACTTTTCCTATTTTCTTTTTTATTCTCTTTGCAATCACATTTTGTGGCAGATATATAAATACTTTGATATCTGTGACTGAAAATTTAAGTGCTGTGTAAGCAGCACCTATCCCCATTTTACAGCCTGCCAAAGACTGCAATGGAGAAAATTTACTGTAATCCAGTGTGGGGAAGTGACAGTGCCTTGCAGAGCTCTGTGGGCCCCATTGTTCTCAAATTGTTGGGGTTAAGGCCATATTTAGAAGCTAGGATTGAACATTGTCTCAAAGATGATAAAACTGCTCTTTAAATTAATGTAACATAATATTAAACCTTTGCTCACGTGAAGTTTTGAAGTTTAAAGTGAGTGGTCCCACTACACTGACAGAGGAGTGCCAAGGATGAAGCCATGTGTATTGTGCATAAAAGCATCACTTGCATTCACTGCTGGATTACAGTCAGGCAAACTTGTCTCTTCACAGAAGCAAGACAGCAACTATTAATCAATACAACTTCCAAATTAGACAATTAAAACATTAACAGGTGCTCTGGGGGGGGGGGGGGGGGAGGGGGGAAGAGAAAAGCCAAAATTACAGAAGTACTACAAAACCCCTATTATATTCCTTCACAGTACAAATAAGTGCATCTGTTATGATGAATATAATAAAACTTCTTGCAATGTTTTGTAGTTTACCTTATCAATTGGCCTATAAAGGCTTTAGAACATTAATTTTCACAGATCCTAGGACTCATTCCCTCATAGGAGCAGTCTTCCAGATAAATAATCAGTAAACTGTCCACAGTGTTTTCGGGAGTGCTAGAAGCACATCTGAATATTTTGCATTTTCCCTTCATGTGGCTATTAGCTACATTAAGCTGTTGATCACAAGCTTTGTTGTAAAAATGTCACTGGTTTTCCAAGATGAAATTAGTCTAATAGGATCACCTTCAAACTAAAGGAGACAGAGAAAGTTTAAATCTGCTGCAATATCACTTTATTACTGGTATATCATGTCAGAAAAAGCTTCTTACCATACTGGATACCTCAAACAAGCAATCACATTTGGAATAAGTGTTTACTATGGGAATAATAATAAAGATCTGAAAGTAGGCAAAAAAATAAAGTAGGTGTAATTTAATTTCAGTTTTGACTCAAATATGTATTTCCTTTCTCTAGTGTTATAGAATCTGTAATATTAGTATTAAAAGGTGTATGACATCAAAACAGTGAGATGACACTTCTAATATAGGATCAAGAAAAAAAAAATGCACTAATTAATTTTCTTTGGTCCTTGACCTGTATTTTCACCTTGCATTTTCAAGTCTCTTTTCTTTTCTCTCCTTTATTACATCAGTTCTCATAGATATTCCCAAGCTTCATGGATAGCAGGCTCCCGAAGCAATGCGACCCTGGGGTCAAATAGACACAATCTCTTTAAATATGAATTGAAGTTAATAAATAATTGTGTTGATAAGGCATTCTGTTCCCAAAACTTGTGCAGAAGCTGCTGCTGCTTACTCCCTGTTGTCATGCACTTCAAAATAAAATAGTCTGCTTGTGTTTTTTGTGCTCCTGTGTACAAGAAATCCCCTTGCTAGCCAGGCCTCCTCTGGGCTGATGCTGCTCTGACCTTTACAGATAAATTAATGTGTCAGACACATGCAATTCAAGCACAGCTGATGGAAATAATGTCTTAATAAAGGCTGACAAGTATTAAGGAGAGAAGAAGATTTCCTTCAGTTGTGAAAGATGATTTGAGTTGATTTCACACATGAGAGAGGCCTTGTTTGTCCAGAACCCTGCCTGCTCTTGCCATGCTGTCTGCTCCTGTAATAAATGCTGCCTGCAAATCTCTCCTGCTGCTCCCCCATCACCAGTGCCCCCAGTCTCACAGCACTGCAAGGGGGTTTAGTGGACAAGTCTGTTTTTGAACTAGACTCAAGGCTTGGGTTAATTTGGCTGTTTTAATGTTTATTGGTTAAATAATGGTTGTTTTAACTTTTAATGTTAATCCATGATAAATTTCAAGCCTCAGTGGAACAGGTAGGAGTCAAATCTGAGCTCTATGTGGCTTTCTCACCTCTGTTGGCTGAGTGCAGTTTGCAACAGAATACATGAAAATTATGGGGTTTTTAGCTGATTATTGTTTTTTTGGTTTTTGCTTGAAGGCAGTGGTGATTTCTTATTGTTTAATGCTTTGAATTGCTTTTGGTATTCTAAGCGTGGCACACTGATATTTTAAAGTGGTAAACAAGTAAATATTATGACTGTAAGTTGTTGAGTGGTTGTTTATTTTGGGAATACTACAAGTTCAACACTCTTTGAGGAAAGAGAGGCACAAAACAACATCATGTTGGTGCCAATCATGTTTACTGCTGTAGCCTGGTTGAGGGAACAGAGTAAATGTTTTCTTTTGCACATTAATTTCAGTGTGTACTTGGATATCATTTGCATGACATGTCAAATTAAATCAAATCTCTGAAGAGATGAGTGGAGAACCCTGCTCAAATTTAGTGATTTGGATACCTTTTTGTGGAGAACTGCATGACATTTGAAGGTTGGATTTCATGTTTATAGATGGTGCTACAAATAATGAAAAGAGCAGTGTGGGTGAAATGTAGATGCATAACAACTCTAGAAATGCATCTTGGCAGCAAGCAGGTAGAAAATAAACATTGATGCTGACAGCTGGAGGACAGTAAATAGAAGTAAATGAAATGAGGTGGCACATAACAAATCTGGCATCATACTGCAGATAATTGAAAGAAATTGGACACTCCTGTAGAACTTTGTTTCAGCTCAATATAGAGATGCATTAAAAAGAACTAGAAACACTGGGCAGAATGCTGTGTAAATGGAAACTTAATGATGATGAACTTGGAAGTTCCACATTATAAATAAGTAAAATTATTTTTAAAAAGACAACAACATGGATATTTTCAGCTGTCATGCCCCTGCTGAAAATAATGCGTTTTCCACCAGCATTTCTACTGCTCAGTTAAAATGTACATGTCAACGTTTGACCTTGGATGCTTCATGTTTCAGCAGCTCTGAAGAAGAACATGCCCATCCTATCCCTCCCACTCAGCAGTACATTAAATACACCATGGTTAATTATGGCAAACCAATCTTCTGAGATATACTGAGAAGTTCATATTGAAAAATCATGAAGGGTTGTTGGAAGATTTCAATTTTGAACTATTTTTAAAAAGACAGTTTAATTAACTTTATGTTAAATAGTTTGACAAATTCTTTCAAAACAGTCCTCTGAACATACAACTAGATAAAATCCATGGTTATTGGAGATGGTGGATTTCCTGTAAGCTCTGTGCAGAACATTTCTGTGGGGCAGTGGAGAGCAGCAACTCTCCTGCACTTGACAACTGCACCTGCACATGTCAGTGTCAGGCAGGAGAGGGTCAGCCTGGCCTGGAGACACTTCTTCTCTTCTCTTCTCTTCTCTTCTCTTCTCTTCTCTTCTCTTCTCTTCTCTTCTCTTCTCTTCTCTTCTCTTCTCTTCTCTTCTCTTCTCTTCTCTTCTCTTCTCCTCTTTTCACACAACCTTTCATACAGAAAGGTGGGAGAAGAAAGGACATACTTACTGTTCTTATTTTTTGTCTCATCTGACATCAGTTCATAATGAATAGGCTCTCCAGTCCCTCCATGGACCACTTCATTCTCAGTTGAATATCTGAGTTTTAACGTAAATAGTTACGAAAGCACAGTCCTTTTGCAGGAAGGGAATAATGGATTGTGAGGTGAATTGTGAACTGCATTGTCCAACTGCTGAGTTGTACTACACCATCCAGTGAAGAAGCAGTAGCAAATGTAATGTTTTTCCTAATTAACTGTACCTGTGGAATTGTAATACACAATCATGTCACTTTGAACAGTCCCATGAGTTGTACAGTATTTTATACTGGGTGTAAGGAGTAGGACATGTGTGTATGTCACCTCCCAGCAGGGCACCTGAGCAGCTTTGAGGGTATGGTGTATCATTTTATGGTTGTCATAACACTCTGATCCTTTCCTCTAAAGAGGAAGTAGCAAATCAAGTGGACTATCTTTGTTTTGAAGTTATGTCTTCAAGTAATTTATTTTGGTTGCGAGACCTTTACTTTGATATATTTGCCAGGGAAATTGTGATCACCAAGGCTTAATTTCCTAAGCAGATAATTTTCCATACTTGGACTGGCCTCATGAGAAATTTTGTCCTTCCTTACAAAGTATTTAATTTTTAGAGGGCGAGGGACAACTTCTACTGGGCATTACAGTAAAACTTGGTTCTATTTAAGAGCTCATAAAATTTCAAATACTTCCTTAGCTGAGTGCACATTGTAACAGTATTTGAATTAATTAAACTTCTTTTATTTGTCCATTAAGACTTCATCATTTTCCCATGCCAGTTTCATGTAAAATCCATTATTTTTCTCGCTCGATTTTTATGTCTATAAATCTCTATGAAACACTTTGTTTCTTTTCACGTGTGACACTGAAATTTGGAATTATCATGGATTTTAAGACAACATCTCATATGTTTCAGGTGTCTTGGGACAGCCCACTCCCATGAAAATCCTGGGTTTGCAGACTGATCCAATTTCCCAGAAATATTTTAACTGTGGTACCAAATGTGTGCTCCATTTTTGAGATATTCATTGTATAGTTAGTCCATCAGAGTAGATAAAGGGCTCTGAATTTTATTCCTTCATATTTGTTTCCTGTACTCCAAATTTATATGATTCTTTTTGTACATTTTCTCACATTTATAGATGCCAAATGAGGTAGGTGGTGCTGTACCAGGAATGATGTCAAACATGTGAAATACTCAAAATATCAGGGGACAGTTGGTCTCTCCAGATTTAGTTTTTTTTCCTGATAAGCCTGTAAACAAATGGCATCCTTATTCAACAGATCTTTCCTTCAGGGAAATTTATCTCTCACAGAAGTAAATTCATACAGCATTTAGGTTCTACATAGATCTCATTCATGGTGGAAAATGAAAAATGTCCTCCATATATCTTCTGAGGAAAGGTGAAGTTCACATTTCACCTCCATGTGTTGAATTCAATGTTAAATTTCCAACAATTTCAGTCTCCCAGATGGGCTTGAAATTCTGATCACCAGTAAGATGAGCACATTTTATGTCAGGAGTAATACAGAGGGAAGAGACCAGAGCAGAAGATACACCTTAAATAAAATATGTCATGATGTTTACCTAACAAACAGGAATTTTTATTTTTTTTCCCCAGCATGCTAGGTTAGATATAAATTAACATTCGTTTTTCAGCTAAAGTATCATTTTCCATTCTTTTAAGTCTCTGCAAATACATAGCATTTAAAAAAACTAGACCTTTTTAGACTTCTTAAGTGTTTCTTTGTTCAAAGTGTGAGTTGATTCTCCATGTGCATAGACTTTGAAAAGAAGAAATTTATTAGAGAAAGTGTTAGCACAATACTGGGTCTGTTAAAAAAATTTCAAAGGAAATCCATAATTGAAAAGCCCTAAGATCTCTCAACTTCGTTATGGCACTTGAGCATACTCAAAACTGTGGCACGAATTGCAAATAGAGATGCAAACAAGAAGTTTCTTTTTAAAAAAAGTTTTGGTGAAAAATGTGTAGCTGAAGTTTTAACGACAATGAAAGCTCATTTATGGAACATAAAACCATTGCTGAGATATTTAACTTATTTCACTATTGTTCAGTGAAGTGTTGCTCGCCTTCCCACTGTGTTCAATCCATAATGCAAATACATTCAGTTCCAATTCATTTCATCTCCATGTTTTACTTGTTTTTATCCCACAGAGCCATTCTTTTGAAGCCAGGTATCTGCTCATTCTTTTTGTTTTGTTTTGTTTTGTTTTGTTTATTCAGTGTCCTGCTGTACAACCTAGCAACACATTTTGACAAGGTGTATTTGAATACATGGCTATTTCTCTAGAATAATAATGGTCAGCTGCTAGTAAAACATGTAACAGGACTGTCTGTGTCACATAATCTGCATGATTTTATTGTAAGACACTCATTATTTCTGACCTTTTGATATAGCTTTGCAAATCAGACACTGCTTAAAATTTAAAAATGCCTATTTAAAAATCCTTTTCAGTTATCTACATTTATGCTGCAGATGGGTGTGTAGCATATATATTTTACACTATTTGTCCTATAAAGGAAGCCTTTTTTTAGGAATTTCTTTCAAAGCTATGAATGTAGATGCAGACTAGGATTGCTTTCAAAATTAGATGAAATGAGTGTCATTGTGCTGAGTTATATTTAGTATTGATGAATTCTTTCACTGGCAAACAAGTAGTATCTGTCACAAATGTCTGCAGAAATGTTCAGTACTCATTTCTGAAGACAACTGAATGTTAGAAATTCTCTAAACATTTTTCAACTCTTTTCAGTAACTTTTTCTGTTCTTGGTGGGGTGCTACAGCTTGTATAGTTCCTTTCTTTACGTTCCTCCAGCTACTGGCAGTACAAACCATTTGTTATTGATTGCAGATATTTACACCTCTGTGCAATATCACTGGTGCTACAGAGTTGTTAAATACGCCACAGAAAATTCCCTTTTTCTCTAAGTTCATTCTCCAACTATTTTTAAGGCATGGACTTTCAGGACGTTGAGGTGGTGTTTGATGGATTTCCAGAATTCCTGTGCAGCTCTCAGGTTAGATATTGAGTATTTAATTTAAAAGTGTTATATAAACATGTACATTGAAGTTGGGGATTCTGGCAAAAGAGTCTTAATATCAGCCTAATATTCATTTTCTTTCATATCAGGACTTCCCCTCAGACTTTAGCTCTCTATTAATCAGTGTCTTTCCTGGAGCCTCTTTATCTTAGAAAGTACAGCATGCAGTTAAATCCTTGTAGAATAGTACCTCGAATAAGGAATTAGAAACACTGTTTATTAGGGATGTTTAGAATTCTGCCCTGAAGAGAAGATGGAACATTTTATTCCATGATCTCAGTACTCATGAATTGAGTGATGACTGAATGAAACCCCCAAGCCCTTTTATTCTTCCTTTCAGTGTTTCATTTCCAGGAAGAAAAATATTTGCATGAATACCAGTTAAAATTCTTAATTCACAAGCTGGGGCTTCTAAATGGCAGAGGAAAGGTTTTCTAAAACCTCTCCCAGGACCCCAGTGCCCAGGCAGTTACATCAGCCAGCTCACAGCGAGACCAAGCTCCTTGCAACCAGGACCAGACTCACAGAAGTAATTATTTAGTCTGATTCTGATAAGAGAAAATTAAATGTAAACGTTGTACCTAGCTAGTGAGTGGTGCAGCAGCCTGAATGTCTAATCATGAGGTCTCAGAAAGAGCCGTGGCTGGGGAGAAAAAAAAAAATACCAGAAAAGCAGGAAGTTTAAACTTGTCCTGAGGTTTCCAACCCTTCCTCTTTTATCTGTCACTTTCTTCTTTTTGCCATGACTACCTGAAATATTGGAAAACTCAGTGGTTCTTCTAGATTTTTCTTCTAAGAATAATATCCAATTAGTATCTCCGGGTTAAAGGAGAAACAGAAGTGAAATACCAAAATCAAAACGCACTCTTCACACTTGTTTCATGCATTAAACGTTAAGATTAAAAAATGGTTCAACTAAAAAAAAACCAAACCAACTTAAATAAAATCTAATCTGTTTTTAGGTATGGGCATTGAGAAATGTGATTTCCTTTGAAACAGCCTTTGGATATTAATATCTTATATTTAATAGATATATTTTTAAATACTTATATTTAATGCTTGTATTTATTTTCACGATATAAAGCTCTGGTTAGAGGCATGGAAAATTGATGGGCCGTATTCTTTTTTTTTTTAAACAGTGTGAACAAAGTTGAATTTTATCAATACCTTGCAGAAGCCAACCTTTACCAGGCAGAGATAAAGAATTTATTTCCCCATCAAAGTAATTGGCCTCTAAAATTATTCACTGAAATATTTGAAAAAGCCAATGATTTTAAAGGAAGTCCTTTAATAATGCACAGATAATATATTGAGGGTACTGATTTATATGGGAATGGCTGGAGACACTATTAAAAGACAGCAGAACATTTTCTCTTGTACTGTGTTTGCTTCGAGCCATTTTTGTCTTTTTCTTTGTGTTTTCATAGAAATCAGTAAAGGTCCATAGAAGAGACCTCTGGTAATAAGAGGGAGCTTGTCCTACCTCTTGGAATTCTGCAATACAGGACATACTGACCACTGGGAAGTGTCAGCTAAATCAGAACAGAACAGCCTAAGAGCAATCTGCTAAGCCATCCAAATTAATTAATTAATTACTCTGTTAAAATTAAACTTGTCAGTTTATAGAGGTCCCTGAATGAGGTCTGAAATATATAAACTCATTCCTAGCGAGTCTCTCATTTCTCTGGCAGAATTAAGCCCTGTAGAAGTTCAGCAATTATGCAATTAATATGTTAATCTGAAGGTTTAAGAAATAAACAAGAAGTTTATCTGGCTAAGAAGAATAAATTATTCTTGAAGCAGGAAGCAGATGGGCACTTGATTAGCTTTAACAAAATGTCTTATTTTCATGGACTTCAACAAACTGCAGCAAATTAGGCTTTGAGTAAATGAGGTGTCCAAAAGCCAGTAAGGAGAGTGCTTTTGTTTGTTCCTATTTTTAGAGGATGACACGGGAAAATGTCAGTAAAACAATAAAAGATGTAATTAAAAAAAACGTATTTTTTCTATCTGTGTGGAAAAAGCAAAGGCAGGCAAGTAGATGGGAGAAGAGAGGTACACCACTTAAAAAGCTAAGCTCATATCCATGAGTAATAGTGCTTTTATATGATGCTTGCATTAGCCATTGTCCATCTGTAAAGCAGTAAATGTTCACAGCTAAAAGATATCCAGATCTTCAGTGTTTTAGGGGAGGACTAAAACTCCATGGGGTCAATTGATGGAATATTCCAAGGAATAAAGATATAATGAACTAGCTGGTTTTGTTAAAATGATACTTGAGATTGTAGAGTCAGATTTGAAATAAACATCCTTCCTTCTGTATTCATAAATTGTAATAATTGAACTAAAGCTGGTAAAGGTATGATTTAATCTGAGTATTGAAAAGTGGCTAGAAATTAAAGGATAGTGCAAATATTTTAAAGGCAGTGCATGATTCTCAGTGATCCTAACCATGCTTAAGTTTCTTTACATTGGAAACCTGGTATCACTGGGGATGTGATTAGCAATAAAATCAATATTTTATCAGGTGTTGGAAAGAGGTTATAATAACATGGTATTAGAAATTGCCTTTCAATTGCTGGCTGACTGGGATAGATTTTCACTCCACATGGCTCAAATATTATGAAGAAAATGGAGGCTGGCCATAGTTCTTTTCTGAATCCTCTTGACACAATATGCCCTTCAGGGACTATGGAGAGAATACAGCTTTGCTTTCCAAAGCTGCTCATTTATGCACACACTCCTACCTGACTCTGCAACCAAAGAGCCAAAGAGAGCCTGAATATGTAAAATGCCAATAAGAGCTGAATGATAGCTTCACCTCCTGGATTGTGTTTCCAGCCATTGTAGATGGAAAGCAATCTTTTATTGAGAAGCTTCTACGGAGTCTAATAAAACCTGCATAAAATTTTAAGCTGTAACAATTCCAATTTCCCTTCTCTGGCAGATTGATGAAGAGAAGTTTTCATTCTTTTGTAGGTATCTTACTTAAATTCTTCCTGACTAGCTGCATAAAGATGCTCTAATAAAAAAATAAAATACCACTATTTGCATAGAAAAACTAGTAGAAAATACAGGTAAAACTAATTTCTCATGCACAATCTCAAGTATTTAATTATTTAGAACTCAAGTCTAAGTGCTACCTAATACTGAAAGTAAGAGCAGTGTTTGGCCAGGAATTTCAGTGAAATCTGAAAAACTGCAGTTTCAAGGATTAAAATGTAGTGCCTTTAAAATTTATGACGAAGTTCTCCAATTTATCTTACTCTTCCCTCTTCTTTACCTTTCTCTATCCCTCAAGAAAGTGCTTAAACTTCCCAACCTACTTTCAGATATGAATTTTTTTCTCATCTGGCTGAGTGTGCTCATGAATAAGTACCTTAAATAGAGTAAATTGTATATTTTGTCTGGGTACAATATGCCTCTACAGTACCAGACCTAAAAAAAGAACTGGGGAGTAGATGCCTTTCATATTGTTTGTCTTCAGTGAGAGTTAGCATGAGGCTTTGAATGTGACAGTGACTTTTCCCAAAATTTGTGACAAGAAATCTCAGAAAACCTTTAAAAATAATTTTTATTTTTAGAATTATTTAATTGCTGTTATTGGATATTTTCTTTCATTTTTCAGTGGTTTATTGATAAAGCTTAGGAAAAAAAACACACCTCTCAAAATGGAAATTACTAGACTTCTATTTAAGTGCTTTTAGACCATATTCCTCATATTCATCTTTATCATCACAATTCTTCCAGACATATAATGGACATTTGAACTTTCTATTAACATATAATTTGTAACATTATTAAAAGAGCTCTTAGAAGATCAATAGTAGGAAATTAATCTTACTCGTATGGTGCAGTGAAGTTCAAAAATTTCTTGCCTTTAGAGGATTCTTAAAATTATTCTTTTGATTGAATCCCTATTTCAAGAGTGAACTTAAAGAAATTTAAATGGGAAAACATGTTTGCTCTAGGATTGATTTGTGATAAGTATTTGTAGAAAGCAGAGCTGGCTAGGTTGAAAAGGACAATAAAGACCTGGTGTTTGCTAGAACAGTTCCTTCACTGGTGACTGGGATGCCAGGATTCATTCCATAGCCCTTCATGCAAATGAGGAAATTGTGGATGGAGCTGTTGGCAACAATCCCAGTGCCTGCCATTGATTCACCAAGTGATGCCACGGCAGACCCTCCCCAGCTAAGAGCTCTTGCTCCATTCCCATGGGAGGGAGGGGATTGGTTAATTTTCAAATTGGTCTTAAGTTCTCACAACTAAGATGGACTAAATGTCTTCCTTCATTTTGCTGTCAGTCCTTGTTATTTTTAAAATGTTCATTTAGTTCTCTGAGTTCTTCCCATTCTTCTTTGCCTCCATATTCTGTTAAATTTCTAATTAGGACAGAAGTTCTCCTCCAAACACAGTGCGAGCTAAATGGAAATTTCCATTTCTTTCAATGTTGGGAAACCATTTGCAAGGTCCAAATTGTTTTATATTCCTTTCTCAGCTTTTATGAAGTGAATTTACGTTCAGCATAAATAGTGGAGTTCCAAGTGAAAGGAACTCTGGAAATTCTGCAATGTGGTAACACCTTCAGTCCTCATGCAACCATTCATGAGCCTCTGTTTGAGAGCAATAAATAAAACATCTCTAAATCAATAATTAGTAAATCACAGATTTTAAGGTGTCATTAGGATTCTTTTAGCAAAATCTTTCTGATGATTAGTAGAAGAAAAACTTGGCAAAACAGAATTAACCCCTGGCCCTCATTTGTATCAGTCCAAAGTGGACTGGTTCACTTTCAATCAGTGCTAAAAGAAATTATTCCATCTTCCAAAGAAATTATTCAGAGATTCGTCATGCAGCACTGAACACCCTAGACAGCTTCAGCAGAATAATGGCTTTTGTTGTGTGTCCCCATAGAAATAGGAGATGACTGATTTTACAAGAGGGGTCCTCTGTGTGTCCCATGCTGCTTTCCAGCACTCAAAGGTTTGGGGTACGATGCATGTTGCAAAAAGTGATGTGTCTGGCACTAACTTGGTTTTCAAAATGAGCTTTAATCTCCCAGGGAAAGGAAGCATTTGAGAGCTCCAAAAGCAGTTGTTTCTATTAAAGTGATCTGTGAATGGCCCAGGGCTGTGAAATCTGTGTGGATTTTGAGGTCTTGTTTTCACTATAGTACTGTATTGTATTCTTTTGATTCTTAAGTAAGCCATAGTTCTGCATTTTAAGACAGGTTTGTCATAAACTAAAGTAAACTTTTTGCAATAATCCTAATATATTAGGGTAAATTGAAATTAAGAGGTAGAAGTGAAAAAGCCTGCTGTTCCCCTTCCTTCCTCTCTCCATACCCAGAGAGAGGAGGGAGAAGATGCAGGGATCCCAGGGACATCAGAGATGCCTGGTTCCTCTGAAATGGCCCTTTTCCTGGTGATTTTTGTGACAGATTTCCATGGTGCAAGGGAGCAGCTAGGAGCCATCAGTAATCTATAGGCAGCACTGACACAGGTAATGTGGAGGAAGCTTTTTGTCCCTGCTTAGAAGAGTTCTGATTTATGGGACAGGTCATGATTGTGGCACAGTGCTGGGACTGGCTCTTTCTGATTCCTGACCTACAAATTGGGATGAGAACTGTAAGGGGGAAAAACTGTGTTTGCCATTGTGTGGATATTTTATGCTTGGATTACTGTTAATTTTCACATTTCTGCTAGGGATTCACTATTTGCTTTTTCTTGCCAGGTCTTTTTCTTCCTGAATAGGGGCTTCTCTAATGAGCTCGGTTTTGCAGTGTATAAGGGTAGAGAGATAACATTCTTCACTAAATGAATGGACCTCTGATTCAGGATTGGTGAAATTTCCAAGCTTTGCAGGCAGTTAACTCAAAGTTTCAAGATTTTTGATTAGAACAGAAAATTTTGAGCTTTCAGTTGTGTTAATTGAAATAATCTGACTCCAAAATACATGTTTTGCAGGTGAAATGATAAGCCAGACCACCTCATTGCTTAAACCACTTACTTTATCTAAAGATCTTACCCATTTTCAGTGTTAAATAGGTGCTTCATAATTTGAACAGCTTAACCTACTAGTGGCTATACAAAAATACATTTTTGAACCATTTAGAAAGGAATTGAGATTTACAGAAGAGTCAATATTCTGTGAATCAGTTCAAATTACATCAGAACTAAAAAAATTAATGATGCAATTTTTTTTAATTTTATGCTTTGCACCTAGTTCTGGTTTACTGCTTCCTCAGAAAAGGTAGAGGAACATAAATTCTTATTAATTGTCTGTTTCTTGAGATTTCTGTATTTTTCTCTTTAATCCTTTAGTAATTAGATTTGCACTTAGTCTGCTCTCTGCATAAACTTCCACGTAGTGAAGTAAGAAGGAAGTTTTCAGCTACATGAAAAAAGAATCCTCCCGGGTTTATTTTGATCTTTCTCAAGTCTTACCTGCATGCATTTATTCCAAACTTCCACAACAGTACATTTCAACTGTACCCACCACCTTGCAGAGATTTGATCCCTGGGTTTAATTCCAACACATCTTAGTGTTTTCATGTAGCTTTCCTTTGGAGAGGTAAACATTTTTTTAAGCTTATTTTGGGAGGTTGTTGCACCTACAAAGAAGCTGAATTGGAGGGTGTTTAATTACTGCAGCACTATACCTTTTCTCCACCATTTTCAACTAAGACTGGAGCCTTAACCAGAAACTTTTTTTCCTGTGGCCCTATTTGGCTGTTCCTTGAACACATAAAAATGCAAATCTAAAATTTCAATATCAGCATTTTCCTCTAGTTCACTTAACCTAATTACCCTAATAATGGGATAACAGATATTTCATTATAAATATTTTCAGTCTCTGTAGGCTTTTTAATTTTTTCTACGTCATAGTTGGTGTCCTCCTTGGGAAAGGAGCAATATGCCTCCAGACATATATCCTTTCCTCAAACCAGAACTTTAATCCATCAGAATTCCAGGTTATATATAGACATTTAGTTAATCTAATCTGAAGCATTTATATAATACTTTTCATCAGTATGTCATTACCCTGTCTATACTATGTTCTATTCTTATGTGTTTTATTTATTTATGTGTGGTCTGTTTCTAAAGGCTCCATCAAAAGGAAATCTGCTTAGAAAACCAAACACACAAACAAACAAACAAACAACCTAGAAAGAAACCCCATCTTTAATTACTGTTTTGGAAGACATCCTCAAGTTTGTTTTTTTTTTTTACTGTGATTAATTGATGTATCAATGTTAAGGATTTAACTGAAGTGTTTATTAACCAGTGAATTTATTAAACTGTGAATAATTTTAGTCACTCTTCTACAGCCTGACTCTAAGCAGAACAAACCCCCCTGGTTTGATCCGTGGGAATTAACACACAGGGAACTACAACTCTCATGACTTTTCCCTTAAAAGTTTATTGGACGTAACACATCAAATAATCACAATTTCTAAAGAAGAAAATTATGTTTATATTATCCTTGGGCTAGAAAAACAACAACATTTAACATTTTGATTATAGCCAACTTGTGAAATCTTTCACCTGCTGCTGTAATTTATATGCAGCTATATTTGCAATTCTCTCTCTGTAGCAGAAAGAGCATTCTCACAATGTTAATATGTATCTAAGAAACTAAGAATTTCTTTAAAATAAAGCTGCAAGAATTTGAAAAAAGTACCTGCCAATTAAAGCATCTTTGCTTTTAGAAACAAACCATACCCCCATGTTCTGAGCTCAAATTGCTGGAAAGAACTAAAGTTAGCAGAGAAAGCTGACAGAAAAAGAAATGACATTTTAAATTTCACTTAAAATAAATATATATTTTTCCTTGACTAGTCCTAGTCTCAGATAAAAAATAATTACTTCTCCTGGCAAATCCATAGATATGAAAATCCAGTGCTGAGACTTCCTTTCCAGCAAAAGCTGGCTGTTAGTTTCTGTATACACTTGGCTGGAGGGATGTTTCCCATTCAAGGTGGACTCCCCAGAGAGCAGCTTGCTACTATTTGGTTTTAACCTTATCAGGTCATTAATGTATTAAAACAGAGCTAAAAAATGGGCTTCCAAGCTCTTTGTGCTCCCTGGGAGTGCATAATGTGGCACAGCAGCCCTGGTTAGCCAGGAATGAGCTGCTGAGCCTGCCCAGGGATTTGTGAACACACAGAGCTCCTCTGCAGCCCTGCAGAGCATTGGAGCAGGATGTGGGCACTGCCCCAGGGATTTGTGAACACACTGGGCTCCTCTGCAGCCCTGCAGAGCATTTGCAGCTCCCTGACCTCACCTGAGGGCAAGCAATGACAAATCAGTTGGAGGAATTTGGGCTGAGATCGGCACTGGGATATCTCACTTTTAGGTGAGTTCATGCAATTTCAGAGCTTTGAGAACTCCTCAGCTGGAGTGATCTCCAGGGGGTTTTTAGCTCCACTTGTGTTCTTTAATTTTTGCACTGACACAGGTCTTCAAAAATTTGACAGTATTGTGGAAGTCAACAGACAGAAAGCTTTAATTATTCCCGTATGTTTTTGAACAGTCTGAGATGCAACATAAGAATCATTTAATCCCTTATTATTTATGAGAGAAGTGCTCTGAGATACAGTGAGATATCTTGTTAGGTCAGGAATAATTTATAGGATTCTGGAAGGGGCCTTTTTTCTAGTAAAAAGGCAAGAGAATTGGGGGGCTGAACGAATTTTTAGACCAAAGTCTATAGAGGACCTAACCCTTTGTTAGCTTAAGAAAGAATCAAAGGGGACAAGGGAACAAAACTAGTCACAGTTCATATGAGTTTTTCAGAACTAGATCATATTAAAGGTCAGCTTTCATTTGGAATAAAATTATTTAATTTAGGTTTTACATATTTACTTTTCCTGGGGTCTTTTCAGGGTGTCTGCATCAATTTCTTCCCATGCCTGTGCTTGGCCAGATCCTGTTTAGGCAATCATGGCAGGAGATGCAGCTCAACAGAAACTGAGCTCCCACTGTAAGAGGAAGCAGTGATAAAAGCAGCTTAGATATCCCTAATGTATTGGACTGTAAATTGCATCATAAGCAGCAAAACCATCCTTTCAGAAGGGACTCAATAACTGTGTCAAGGTATCTCATTCCCTTTAATTAGTCAGACCACCCAGTTTCTCAAAAGATCAAATGAAAATCAAATAATAATTTTAGATTTGAAATGCTCCAGATGAGGATTGTATTTTGTTTATAGCCTTCCTCTAGTCTCTCACTGGGCTTCGTCTGAAATTTGTGACATACTCAAAAATTAAGTTTTAAGCCACTATAAAAATAGATCCTAATCACCCTGAGGATTGAACTCAAAGCTGATGACATGTTTTGTATTTCTCTGTCATTATTATCAGGCTTCTTATTTTAAAAGAACAAGAGAGAAAGAATTTTCTGTCTAGCTGCCTAAATATTTACCATGTTAGCCAGGAAAACAGTCAGCACACATCTATGCAACACAAATTTTCTTTTCATAAAATCATGTTTCTATGTGTACCTGAGCACAGTATTTCTTTAAAATGTGCATTGTACATTTATGAAAATATTTGTTTCAATTATTTTTTCATTTACAATTGAAAGCAAACTAAACTGCAACATCAAATTTACCTTGTTTCAGGAATGATATTGTTCCTTTATTTTAAAAATCATTATTATGCAGTTTGGCCATGTTACTGATATTTAATTATATCTTTGAGTATTGAGTGTTTTGAGTAATATTGTTAATAAAGATACAATTCATAATCTATTTCTCAGATCTGTATTGTTTGTGAACCATTAAATCCTGGTTACACCCCATTATAAGAAACTGAGTCATACCAGGATATTTTGATTGACTGAGAGCAATTTCTGTAGTGTTTTGTCCCTATAAGTTACAATATTTACAGTAGATGCAATTAATATTTCCAAAAGTTTGGGACAAGATACAACTGAAATACAAAGCCAGTAAAGCCAAGGTGCTGATATGTAATTTATATTTGGTCTTATTTTCTTAAGGGAAACAAATTGGCACAAGACTAGTCCTGCAGTATATAAATGTACTCTGCATTTCTTTAGGTATGTGCAGCCCTCTCTACAACTTCTAAATCTTTAGAGTGGTATTTTAGAAATTTACATAGCTTCTTTAGCATCCTATTCTTTTCACACCTAAAGTACAAGGATACTTAGCAATGTTTTAAAGTTCATGTCTGGTGGATAATGGTACATCGGGCTGAGGCCATTGTTCAAAGTGCTACAGACACTGCAGCATATAACTGCTACTTACAAGCAGAGGCTTTCTTGGCTTTGACTTCAGGTTTGTTGGTTTTTTTAACAGCAAAGACATCCATGTTATCCATTCAAAGTCCATTCACCATGGGAAATGCCAGATACAGCCATATATGTAGTTTGTCTTAAGGAAATAAATCAGTATTGATCTCTTCTCAATCATCGTGTATGGTATATTAAGTGGAATTTTTCAAAAGAAAACAAAAAAATTAGAAAATAGTTATACAGATACAGAAACAATGCTAAAGTTCTTAACTTAGAGTATGTACATGGCCTTGCTTTTCTCTTTATGTCCTTATTATGAATTAAAAATTGTTCACCATTAGACCATTTTCAAATAAGTCTAAATTATTGATATTTTTGTTCTGTTTTATTAAAGTTGTTTACCACTTTTTGTTCTCCTGATAGTGGTACTGTCCTGCTGGAGACATTTTGACCATATAATTAATTTTTTTCTCAAGACATTACTGGAATTAATTCTTACAACGAGCTTACAAAGCCTGGCTACACCATGATACCCACTGGACAAGATAATGACAAAGGGTGTTTTTGTGTTCAATTGGGCAGAATTGTTGATGACACAAAAGATCATATACTAACAACTTTTGCTTTTAGCTGAAGAAGTTAGGTTTTCCAGGTAGAATAATAAAATATTAAACGAAATGTAGGCTGCAAGTGACGGGCTGGATGTACAGTGTATTGACTCAAGAAACTGCACAACCATGAAACCAAATTCCTAGAAACTGCTATATTAAACCTGAAGAATAATAAGATCCAGCATTTTGATGTTAGCTGGTTTGGACAGCTTTTCATTATTCATTGTAACCTACACTCCTAACTACAACTTGTGCCTCTAAGTATGGAGAAACTTCATATAAACAAATATATTTTTAAAAATTTTGTTCACAGCTGAAGTAAACTTGCACAATGCAAGCTCCACAGCAAGGGATGGAGTGCTCAGCGAGCTGTCAGCCATCCTCATTCTCAATTCTGAGAAAGGAAGCAGCAGGGTGGAGAGGTCCAAGGTTAAGTGTGTGGTGGGCTAAGTGATGAAAGAAAATGATGTTACATTCTTACTCTGGGATTTCTTAATTACATATCCTGTTCCTGCAATATTCATTTCAGTTGTATGTTCCTGAGCAAGGTCTGAATTCCTTGGGCTTTTTCTAAATCATGAATGATGTTTCCTTCCTGCTGCAAATTCATTCACAGAGACTATTTTGCAATATTAACTCAGTTGATCGTTCAAAGGAGAAAATATTCTTCTCTTAGCAGAGAACAATGCCATGCCATTCTCTAATTCAGTCATATCATTAAATACCATTTGCAAAGCTGATGGTGTCAAAACGCTCTGGTGTTGTTAATTGGATGTAACAAATGGGAATTGTTTCAGAGTATTTTTCTCAAGCTGTGGAAGGACGTATGAATTAGATACGTGGCAAAGTGACAAAATTCACACTTAGTACATCCTGAGATGCTTTATGCCACTTGTGTCTTTTCAACATTCAAAATGTTCTTTTCCGTATGGGTTTCTATGACTTGCTGTCAGCATCTTTGTCTGTGTGATGTCCAGAAAGCTGTAAGGCTTTACACTCCTTTCACCTCCTCTTCAGCAGAAAGTGTGGGGGCTCTCAAACTGTTCCAATGATATCGGGCTTTATTACTTGGCACTTTCTTCAGGTGAGACAAAATTAAAATAGGGACAGTGTTTGAGGTAGCAAAGTGAAAAAGATGCAGCTCACTGAGGTCCTGGAGAAATTTACTCCATAGTCCAGGCTCTGTTGCTGAAGAAGCAGAGGCCTTTCTCCTCCTGGAGTTTTGATGAATCTTTGGCATGTCCTGAGACAGAATACAGAGATTGTCAAAAAGAAAAAATGGGTGTAAATCAAGAGCTGAAAAAAATAGAAAAAATAGAGGAAAATACTGTCTTTAATTTTGCATGTTGCTCAGGAAATAAGCAAAAATAATATAAATTTTCATAGCTTAGAACCTCCTTGATGCAAGTGCTTTTTTTATTGATACATTTTCCAAGGGTGATAAAATTTTTGATTTTGGCTTGAGGTCTGTCAGCCAGCTAAGGAGAAAAAGCATCATGCGCAGGGCCAGTAGTGAGTGATTGGTGTCAGAAGTGATTAAAGGAAAGAAATTAACATAGAGGTTAGAAAATATTTCAGTTGCACTTTGCAAATATACTAATGTATTGAAATTAAAGAAGTGAAGTTATTTCAGTGGCAAACTAAAGCAATGAATATTTGCAATTGAAAACCCTGGAAATATGCAAGAGTCTTGTTTTCATATTAGTTGCCTTTCCCCGTGGCCTCATATATGTTAACATAATAGTGGCATCATGTCTTTCTGCATGCACAAGAACAATTCCTCTACTATTAATTATTTTATGTCAGTCTCTTCATGCATTTTAAAATAATGAACCATTTTATATAGCAACCTAAAAAAGTCATATACACGCATACATATGCAATCTTTCAAACTGTTTTTTGGGTGGCTTAACTCATAAGATCCAGCCCAAAGCCTAAATGTGTAAATGAGCCAGTGCTTAGTCTCAGTAGCTCTTTTACTCCTTATGTCATCTCCCCTTAATACACTGATCCAGAGGCTTGGAAGTTAAGTAGCTGTTCAGTGTTATGCTTCATCAATATTTTGTGTATTATATGAATTATCTCAGTGATTATGCAGCCTCAGAGATTAGGGTCATGCAATCTTAATGAATTAATTATAAACCTGTGTGAAAATATGCCAGAGTTTACTATTGCTCAGTAACAGCAGAATAGGAAAGAAATGTATTTCTCATTTAAAGGCAATTGTCAATAGGTTAGGTGCATCAATGGACCGAGTTCTACACTCTCCCAGACTGAGTTATGTCTCTTTTGACAGAAAGCAGAAAAGTGTGAGTCTGGATTGGTTTTTACACATTTCTGCCCTTTTTAATTAAATGGCTTAAAACCCCTTGTGATAACAAGTGCTAACTTCCTTCAGCTTTACACTGTGTTGTGTCATCTAGAGAAAACTGGAAGCAATTTTGTCCAAGGGAAAGCCAGCGATAAGTGACAAGTTGTACTGGGCTGCAGGAACTCATCATGTTAACTCCCTGGTGGAGAAAATAATGTGTGTCACTGTATTACATGTAGAGAGTCCAGACTGGAGGGAACAGGGCTTGTTTAATGTGTTTTAATTTGCCAAATTTAATTGCAGCATTCAGTTTTGTCTATGACTGGTAAAGACTTTAAAGTTAAAATTGACTGTTTGTTTTCTCAGTTCACATTTTTCAACAAATTCCATGAAGAGAAAGATCAAAGGAGAAATCATTAATATTTACTCAAAAAAGATAACAAAATAATAAGATAATAGGATCCATGCAATAGGTTATTGAAAAAAATGAAAAGAATTAGCTGTTTTCATGTCCAATTTCCTATGAATGTTTGTGACCTAGCATGTACTTTATATATAGCAAATAAGGTGCTTCATAGTATTTAATTAAGTTATCTCATTAGTTGGAAACATTGCTCCTAAATAGGGATAGATAGATAGATAGATAGATAGATAGATAGATAGACCTATAATACCTTCTCCTTTGCAGAGCAGACATAATCCTGTGAATAAGACACTTAGATGAAACCAGGAAAGTTTCCTTTTATGCCTCAATTTCTATGTTGCCCAACAATATCTGAATATCCCAATTACTGTAACTGTAAAATGGAAGCATCAGTTCATATTTTCTTTGCTTTGTCTGCTTGGATTTTAGTAAACTTCAACATAATAAAAGCCATTCCTTACTTCATCAGTGATGCCTACAAGTAATCATGAGCTCAGTTACTCAAAATGTTTCTGCTGTGTAATAATCATAACCCAAGATAATATCAATATTTAACATCTCTTCAGTGTCTGTTTTCTTTAACAGAGGACTCATGAAGTAGAAGTGCTGCACTGCCACACTTTTCTTTGTTCTTGTAAGGAATTTTCCTTGTTAGGATTTATTCAGCATCCAGCAACACTCAATGCTAATAATGTCTGTGTGGCCTGTAAAAGATGACACCACTGAAGCTTCCAAGGCACCACTGATTTTAACTGGTTTGTAAATAATTCCAAATTGATTTAACAACAGAGTAGTGATAAATTATGAAATATGCAGTTAGGATTGAGTGCATAGTTCTTAGATTAGAAAAGAATTTATGAAATTAATCTGAAGGACTCTGGCCCCATTGGAAATTACCCTTCAGGTCACAGAGGAACTCCCCTCACTCATACATGCTTTATTTTGGTGCACCACACATCATGTAACTGAATACTCCTCTAGGAAGGCAAAAAGGTTATACACAAACATCTTGCAGACCTTTGTGGGGGCAGGTTTCTAAGCCTCTCCCTTTCTTCAGGAAAGGAAATCAGATCTAGAAAAATTGAAAAAGTGAAATAGCTACCCTGTAAATATTCAAGATTTCTTTATTTTAAATTGTTCATGTTGAAGGTTCCTTACCACCGAGGGCACGTCTAAGGAGTTACTTTAACCTTAGAGACTTCAGTCCAGTAAGTTTTGCTTCCTATTTCCTAAAGTTTTATCCAATTAAACACTATTTTTAATATATCAAATGTTAAGAAGCAATGACATCAATATGACTTGCATTTTTATGAATATTATAGTAGCTCTATCATTCAAATGGATGGCTTTAATGCTTTATTTCCACACAGACTTCCTGATTTACATGTGGACTAGAAGTACTGTGATAATTTTTAAAAGACTTTCCGTGGAAAAATTTGTCTAATTTACAGCGTCAAAGGGAAGTACCAAATCTTTTAACTGTGTTTGATCACAAAGAAATGAGCTGCATCTGCAAAAAGAATGCTTTCAACATTTCTAATTAAGTAGCTTAGGAGAAAATATGCAGCCATTTTGTCAGTACCACACTTCTTACATAAATGGCACTTCAGATCAGCTGCACGCTTAGTCACACGAGTCTGTGAATAATTCATCAGAAGAGACATCACCCTCGTCAGAAAGAAAAGCTTTGCAGTGTAAGTAATGTTATCAGTGGTTGTTTTCTTTCCCAAGCCTCAGGGAAGAGGTGAGCCACTGAAAAATACTAATGTGCCACAAGGAAAGTTCTGGAATTTGCAAGACAAAACACGGATTTGGTGTGCAAACAAGACAGTTATTGTCAATTGAGCCTTTCTACCTCTGGAGGTGTAATGTCACTTATTTGCTTAATCTAGAGCTTTTGAAGATTTGTGTCTATTTTTTCCAAACATTTGTAGCATACATCTTTATCAACTATTCCTTCTGCATAAGGTTTGTGTATTATCACAGGGACATGCTGTTTGGTTCATAGTTTGTAAAATTGAGGCTGTCTATTAATTTTGTTTTAATTGATATATCATTGACAGTTTGTGAACTAAACCTTCAAGATAAATATTTGAAGATAAATAGATAAATAGATAAAAAAATATTGTTTGGAAAAAAGTATACATCCTTTTGAAATGTGCCAGCAGTAATAAGTGAGGAAAACTGTTGTGCTGATTGTGAGAAATTAAATTTACAGTGATATTAAATAAGCATTAAACTTGGTATCTATGCACAGTGCTCCAATACCACTCTAATTTCTTGATAGAACCATAGTTTGAATATCACATTCAAAAAGCCAGACAAATTTTAAAAGATATTTAGACACATCTTGGATGAAAATGGAGTGTGACAGAAATGGCCTGGTGGTGTGCCTGTTCCCTTCAGGTACTGTTGCTAAAATATTTGGTGTCATGGAGGACTAGCAGGGCTAGTGCAGTCTGTGTTTATGTGACTGCTACCAAGAAAATATTTTGAAAGAGTGGGACAATTTACCAAACTACAGAAGTGTAATAATAATAATAACAATTTCAACTTTTGAAGACAAGCATGACCTAGCATACATAAAATCAGCTGGTGTAAAAAAAGCTCCAGGAGCAAACAAATGAAAACAAGCAGTTTCTGGCAGTGAATATCCACAGCCTGGTGGGCAACTGGGTGTCCTCTGGCAGGACATGGTGCACCAAAGAGGCACCTGAGTATCACAAAGGACAGTGGAGTACTGAACAGTGTGCACAGAAAGAAATTCCATGAAGTTCATTTGTGCCATTACTGGGCAGCGAGTGCAGAGCTCTGCAGATGTGTAAGGGCAGAATTCCATTCCTGATTGCTGCACAGTTCTAATTGGACAGTTCATGTGGACACACACATTCACAGAGCTAGGGAATTACAGATTGGAAATTCTTTTCAGGCCTGGATTTCTCCTGTCTCTCAGGTCCATTCCCAGGCTGACAAGCTGACTACAGCTTCAGTTAAGGGAGGCAGTCTCCCAGAGTGATAACTTGGTGAAAAACAGAAGGGAATTCATAATAAAGATTAACACCTGGTGTCTTTGCTGTGGGACATCCGGACATGCTGTCCCAGGGGATGTTTGTCCCAATCGTCCAATGAACTACTGTCCTGTCCTAGCTGCACATAACACACTTTAAATACGGGATGTCTGTACAATAAAGTTGCCCTTTTTTCCCCAAAAGAGGTCCGTGTGTGTTGCTGTCTTTTCTCTCTCTCTGCAGCGCAGTAACCACAAGTTGATCAAAAGCTCTGGAAATGTAGCAGAATTTTTCATCTGGGGTTGCTTCAGCAATGAGCATTTCTGTCACTGCAGAGATGATGATCAAGTGCTGTAGTTGTCCAGTGAATTTGTGTCCACCACCAGGAAAACCACTTGGCTCTTCATGTCCTCACAAAAAGCACTGCCTATGTCCATCCCTATGCATGAAAGGTGTTATATATTTTTGCAGCAAACTCTTTTTTTCTGACTATCTGGTGAAGGACCTTGCTCTTACAATAAGAGCTCCTCCAAAAAACTTGACCCTTTTTAACTTGCAGGCTTTTAAAAATGTCACCATTTTTGGGCCTTATAGAATTAGGGCATCATGAATCCCCTTAAATATTATTTACAAGTTATAGTGAATTGGGATGATTTCCCATTGTATTTCTTATCTCTATCCAGGTCACTCTAACAAATTTATTGAAATTTTAAGATTTTAGTTCAACCATTTAAGATTTGTATGAAGTCAATATTATTTTTTTCTTGTGTGGGTAGGGGGTCATCTCAGAAAAATAATGCAAGTTGAGGAAGAGTAGTTTGCCCTATAGAAACCTTCATCAGAGTGCTCTAGAATGATCTATAGACTCTAAATTAGTTGGCCCTTATAGCACCTCATGTGGTAAGTTGTACTCTTCACCTTCAATAAGTAGATTTTTTCCAAATCATTCCCCAACTGGCTCTAATGAAACTGAAATTTCCAGTGCTTTATGTGTGTGGGCAGAACTAAGCTGCACCTGGGTTGAGAGAAGCATGAAAGAAAATCTAGATGACAAAATGCAAATTGCATTTGTGCTGTTTTCTAGTCTGCTTCCTCAGTCATCTGAGGTCTACAGATAAAACTTCATTTTAGTACATGACGTTTTTTATGCTTAGCTCACAAAGTTTGCAGTGTTTCATTTACAGAGAAGTAAATGTAACTCTTCAAAGGCTCTTTAGGGACCTCTTTGATGTGTGTGGTTTAAATCCGGTTTGGTACGATCTGTGTCTGGTACGATCACTGAGATTTCACAGGAGCTTAACCCAGAGTTTGGAAGCAGCCATTGAGGGAAATCTCACAGGGTCATCAAAGTTGTAGTGGCCAGTTCTGAGTACTTTTCTCAGAATTTATATTAAGTTTCTCTGCTCAGGTGACTTGAAATAAATGATTGTATAAAATCACATAGACCAGACACATGAAAATGTTTAAATTTTATTCATCGCACTTCAGAATCATCTGGATCATCTGCCAATGGGAAGCAAATAATGAGGGAAGTTTCCTCAGATTTCCCTCTGATACATGATGCGGGAAAAGAGAAATAAGGGACAGCAGAAAGTGAATTATACATAAAACACTTGCACATGGATCAAAGAGAGAAAAGAGGAAATGGTGACAAACAGGGAGAACGGTTTTACCCTTTGCTGCTTGTCTCTGTAGAGGTGTTCGAGGTTTCCATAGAAACTTGAACATAGACTGAATTTGGGGGAGATGTCTCTTTAACTGCTATAAATGCCATACAAAAATTGATGTGGGGTTTCTGTTTTGCATAACTAGGCCAGCTAATTCCACCAAAAACAATTACTGAAGCAAATTAATCTATTAAGCCTCATGTTGAAATTACAGATATAGGTTATTTTTAACATGTCATTGGAACAATTTTGGTCATAAAACAAAGCTCAGTGGCACTAGGAGGTAAAATGGAGTTTCTTTCAGCAGGTGATGCAGTTACACTGTATTGGTTAAAGAGATTTCTTGAAATATATATATACAATTTCTAGTGCAAAATAATGATGCTTTAAAGGAATACTCCTCTCGTTTTTTGTCATCCTCCAATGTGTAATGTTAGCTTCTGTTAAAAAAGAATATGCATATATTATGGTACTTTGCCATCTAATGACTAATACCTAGAAATGGATTAAAATGAATTAAAAATAGGCTGCTATGTTAAATGATATAAGTAGCAAATGTGTTGTTTATAGCTGGTGTATAGTTTTTGGAGTTCTTTTTGAGGATGGTTCCATGTATCTGTAATTAGTTCAGATACTTTTGACCTGAAGAAGCTGACATTTACTTTGGCAATATCACCTCTCAGTACAGTAAAGATATGAAAGGTTTTTTTAATTAAACTCATGAGTATGGGCTAACTTTAAAAGTGTGCCTGACTTCCATAAGAATGTTAGTTAGCAATTAAAGCTGTTCATTATGGATGGACATTTTGGTCAACTGTAATCTGCAAAAGAGCTCCTGCAGAATGTGCCAGTTAAAGAGTACCTTCTCAATCTAATTCTAGAGAGGAGGTTTGTGTGTCTACAGTAAAATTTGGAACTGAGTGTGTCTCAAGGGAAAGGCAGATATTCCTTCATATTAGAGAGCAGGCAATATGGTTCAATAGAGGGGATATGGACACTGCAGGGCTAGGAAGGTGGGGATGACATTCCCAATCTTTCTTCAAAGGACTTTACACCATTTTTGCAGTAATTGGACATAGAAAATGGTGCCAAAAAAAACAAACTGGCAAGGAGCAAAATATGGGATTCCCTGTTCTGAAATGAGAGACAGGAAATGAGGTGTTGGAACCCTGAAAGTTTTGAACCTTCTGAGCTTTTTGACACTGACCCTCAGGGGAACACTGCTTGTGACTTGAGGCCTTGGAGAAAGCTTCCAAATTTGAGTGATGGAGTTAGAATCACTGGTGTGTAGTTGAATAGAAGTGTGTAATTTCACATTGTGAAGGGTTTTGAATTTGGGGCTTTAGAATACAGTAATAGATATGGGACAAGATAGAGGATTTTGGGTATTGTCTCCTTCTGTCTTCTGCCTTCTTCTTCATGCTTTCAGGTAGTAGTTTTTGGTTGGGTCATTAGTGCTGCATTGAAGGTCACAGAGGTTTGGTTATTGGGTCAAAAGTATAAATAATATAGGTATTAGCTCTTTATTGGACTGTTTAGCTTTAAAAAACCTTGTAACTAGCTAGATTCACTCTCCATTTTGCTCACTTTTAGCCAGTAACTAGAAGTGTTGGAAAGCTCTCTGTACTTTAAATAAGATTTAATAAACAACCAAGTCCAAACACTAGAAATCCGTCTCCTTCGTGTTTTAATCCTTACTCTAAGTAAAGACAAAAGAAAATGAAGACAAGCCACTAATTAAGCAATACAGCTAACCCGTTTACAGTGAGGGGCATCACTGGGTTCAGGCACACATGCAATGTGTGTGGCTAGCAGGGCAGGAGGGAAGAGCAGGGCTGCTGCCAGGGCTCCCAGCCTGTGCCAGAGCTGGCAGCTTGGCAGGGCAGTGCTCTCCTAAAGCCCATCCTTGGGCTTTAATCCATGCCCAGCCCAAGGCGCTGCTCAGATTTTGTTTACTCTCAGCTGTTGGAGGCTGCCCAGCACGTGGCATCTCTCACCCAGTTAGGCAGGGACATGTGTAAAACACAGCTCTCTTTGTGCTTGGAAATAATAGGCTGGACGATTTTGGGTTCAGATTTTTAGAACTTTGGTTACTCAGTTCTCTGTAGTTATGGCAGATTGAAATTTTCAGGAGCATTTTCGTTGTTGATTTTCCCCTTTATTTTTTATTTCGCTTTTAAAAACCCTAAAAACCTCCTGTCTACACTGAAAATTAAATAGGTGCTGTTATTTCTAGATGTATAATATTGTTCATAAGGAATAGATTTGTACTTTGAAGTACATGCTTTGAAAAATTTGTCTGTTGAAAAATAACATATTAATGGGAAAATATTGAAAGAAAAGAGAGGTTTTTTGAGATTATACCAAAAATGTCAACAGTATTCAATTATTAACATTTAATATTCAGTAGTTATATCTAATAATTTACTTTCATTGTGATGATTAGCTACAAAAACTTCCTTTACCCTTTTAGGATGTCTCCTATTCTTCTTCTATTGTAAGCATTTTTTATGCTTCTTTTATTTTTATTCTTTATTAATATTTTCAAAATGAAAATAAGTAGTTCACAGTATGCATATTTTTGAAATATTAATATTGTAGCTGATACAAGTAATCTGATTTTAATTCTTTTCTGTGTCAGTGGAATTATTGCAATGATGGTTTAATCTGTGCTATTGAGTGTCTCCAAGTCCGTAAAGAGGATCTTTGATTTCCATGCAATGTGAACCAAGGTTAGCACCTCGTAGCCACACTGAAAGAATTCATGTGCAATATTTCATACTGTGTTGTTTCCTGAGTAATATTGGCAGAAAACCTCTGGCTCCAGCATGCTGGAAGCTTGAAAGCTAAATTGAGGACATTGTTCTCATTAAAATTGTTTTAATTATACCTTTTATTAACAATATAATGAATAAATATAAATTGAAAGCATAAATTAATGTTTCATGTTGCACTAAACAAGAACGGAGCTGCCAGATGCTGGTGAATACAGCTTGTTGAATTACTGGAAAATATAAAACACTGTTGGGATGAAGGCTGCCCTTTGCCTGCCCTCAAATAGGGAATCTCAGAACATTCACAAAATTACCTCAGTGTAAAAAGTCTGCCTGACTCAGCACTCCTGACATTCTCCAATGTGATAATGGTGTTTGCTTAAATTGTTCATACGAGAAACCTTTTAAATATAAGTGCATAACAAATAATAAAAAAGCTTAAATTACAATTAATTGAGTTTTTGCAAATGTCAACAAAAAAAAAATTTTAGGAACAGTTAATAAGGAACATCTTAACTTAAAAAACATCTGATATTGAAACCCTCCTTTAAATGGCTCTACCTGTGGTAGATATTCCACATTTACACTGTCAATATCTTGAAGATCTGAAATGTACAGTTAAATTATTCTCTTTAAAGGCATTAATTTTAAATAGAAAAGCATAAATGCACACAAGAAGAATTTTTAGGAGATCTATTTCATGTTTTATTAAAACACTATTCCGTATGCTTCCCATTACCCAAGAACTTGACTCCTGTTCACTCTGCACATTTCTGAAAGAAATTAATTTTATCTTAAAGTTCACTTCTTTAACCCATCCCCATACATATCCTCCAGTCTTATATCCCCCTGTACATAGTAAAAGAGCTGTAATCTGAGATTATATCACATGTTGAAATCCACAGACAGGAAATCCTTCCTTGGCAGTGAATAAGATTAACAAACACAATAACCTGGATATGATGTGGGATTAGCAGGGCAATCTATTTTTAAGCATTAGAGCTCTGTTATCATTCCATTCCTTGAAAACACAGCAGAAATTGCTTCTTATTTGGGAACAGTCTAAGCCTTGAGAAATTTAAAAAAAAAAAAAAAAAAAAGAGAGGGAAGGGGGAGAAATAAATCCTTTTTCTTTGGGTTACAGCTAATTTGAACTCTTGAAGTTTCCATGAATACTCTTTCCTTAATAAAGAACTGATTGATTGGTTCTAACATCCTCCAGAGACTTAGGACCTTGTTTTATAGACCTTTGCTAGTGAATTTATTCCCTGGTTTAAATCTAAAAAGTCCAGCTGTTTCCAGTGTGGAATTTTTAACGACTGAAATATTGGATTTATTTAGTAATGATAAATAGGACAGCATTTGTAGCATTAGGGGAAAATTAATTTACCAATCTATAGCAGTAGGCCTCAATCCCACAATTCAAATTCATGGAGACCATTTATGTGAAAGTCAATGCCAGCATTTTACATCATTAAAATGAACAATATGATCCATGGGATGCCAATATAACAGCTCTCCAGGACCTGAAAAATTTACTAAGAGACTTACCATTTACTCTGTTGTTGAAAATCCTGGGAAAACACTTTCATACAGCTCCTAGATATTTTTGTTTTACAGTGGGGGCACAGTTGTGTGGGTTCAGTCTAGTATTTCTGTTGAATTGCTTAGTCGTAAATAAACTTGATTTTATACTAATAACTTAAACTAGGCCAAGATTTTTCATTTATTATGACATTAGTAACAGGTGTCACTTGATATCCTGCTTATTATCCACAATGTGTTAGGAAATAAATAATACACTGTAAATTTTTCATTGTAATAAGATTGTTGTCTATATCTAAAAAAATGTATTTTTGTATGAATTCATTATGTTTATAGGATACTCTGGAGGATGATATTATACAAACTGTTTTTCCAAATAGAAATTATTTAAGTGAAGTCCTTAAAGTAGTGAAACAATTTCCTTAGTTTTATGAGCACTGGTTTCAGTGAGCATTAATTTTTCCCAATTTCTAGATCTTTGGAGAAAGCTTTTCTCCTTGGAGCTGTCATCAAGGGAATGTGATCAGCATAATCTCCTACCACATGTGATTGTCATCACAGGAACAGAGTTGAAGGCTAAAGGCAAGAATACATCCATGCACATTTCACATATAAATACATCCATCCTGCCACTAAAACAGTGTCTCTCCTAGAGGAGGTCTGAATCTCTCCCTTTATCATCACTTTTACTGCTATACATGGAAAAAGACCTTTTAATTGCTGCCACTTTTGAAGTGGAATAACTTCTCTAGGCAAATATTCTGTGGCACACATCATATGCAGGCAGCTGCACTGAAGCCTGGTCATGCACATCTCTTAGCTCAGGAGCTTCTGAGTGCTCTATTATTTACAGCTGCACAGAACTGAAAAGTCATAGAGTTAAAAGATCAGATATTTATTAGCATACTTTAAATGCTGGTATTTTGTTGTGAATTCTTACTTCATTGATGATAATCCTACATTTTATATTGAGAATTTTGTTTTCCCTTTCCAGCCCCTCTTCTTCCCCCTAAACCACAAATCAATAAAGCATGCTACAATAAAATTGTCAAAGCATCTGTTATATGCATTTCTGATTAAAAAAAATAATAATAAAGCATCTTGTCATTGGAGAAGCAAAAGTATGTCTCAATTATGTATCAAAGGACTATGTTTATCAAAAAGTACTTTCTTAAATCTAGGATATGTGCTTTATATCAGTAGAAAATTACTAAGTCTGAGGCAAGGTTATATGTGTAATGCTATCCACATAAAACTGGAATTCATCGGGTTGAAGCTTTAAAAATTTGACATAGCTTCAGGAACAAGAAAGTCTATTTTTCTCAAATAAACTATTGATTTACCTTATGGTCACTGCTTGTATTATAAATTATTAGGATCTTCCTTCACTATGTACACTCAAAGAGTTAGTTGTCTTAGCAAGAACCTTCTGGAGATTCTGTATGAAATAACAAAGCAAACTTTAAAATTGCAGCAAATATATCTGCAAGGTGTAGGTGCTCAGAAGATTAAATCTTGCTGCTAGAATTATATGGACAGAAAATATGAAACAAATGAGATTTGTGCTGTTGATCACAAATCTTGCTGTGTATGTGTTGGACTTTGAGCAAATGAAGAGTTTCTCCTTGAGCAACCCAATTTCTGACAAATGCTTTTTTTAACTGATGATTTGACAAAATTAACAAAAAGACAAATTTGAAAGTAAATAAGGTTGTTGCAAAATGTCTGTCTTTATTGGAAGGCTATAAGCCAATCTTCTCCATGTCAGAGGTTTAGGAAAGAAACCCACAACTAACAAACCCAAGCCCCTCTCAAATCCCCATTAATATGAAACCTGGCAAGCATTACAGGTAGGTAAAAGTTTAGCTGCAAAGCATAAATTGGTTATTTCTGACCTATGCTAGTCAGTGTGAAATAAACACTACAGAAGTTGCATGCAAGCCAGGACTCAATCAGAATTTCAATTAGTGCTGATAACTCTGTTCAAATGAGCAGTTTCCATAACTTTTTCTCAGAAGGACAATGCCTGCACTGTTTTTTCAACTCCATTTGTAGTCGTATTGCCCAAGCCAGACTGCTTATTTAAGCCTTCATGTTGCATTTTCTCGGCCTGAAGGATCACATTACTTACATTTTATGAAGACTGAAGGCATTTCACCATTTAGAGAAAGAGAAAATTAGACTTAAGTAATCCAAATTGAACATTTTGCAGACTGAAGGGCAGATTAACCATGGAAAATGAACGACTTGGTAATTACTCAGGAAAATCCATCAGAGTCATGGAACTTGTTGATAGCTGTACCAGATTTATTTCACAAATTTTAATGAAAACAAGCTAATAAGCAATCTGCAATGGGATTCAATGCTGAGACAGTATGGGTGATGTGTTGTGTCCTTGCTTCTCCCAGTATTTACTGTATGAAGTTGGAGAAGTCACTTGGCATTTCTGCATCGCTGTTTCCTTATGTTTCCTTATGTTTCCTTATGTTTCCTGGTTTATCTTGGTAAAATTCAATGAAGCCTACTGACAAAACAGCCCAAGCTTAGTGCTAAATAATGCTTACTGTTCAGCTCTTTGTGATGCTTCAGAGGTATTGGAGAGCTGGAGAACTGAGCAGGCATGAAAGTGAGTGTGGACGTAAAAGGTACAGCATCAGGTGTGTTTCCCTTTGAAGAACAAAGTGAGGACTTGAAATACTCAGTTAGAAAACCGAGGTTCAAGGCAGAATTGCAGGTTCGTTGTAAACATGAAGAAAAACATGGCAGAGAAGTCGAATAAGTAGTACTGCATGTGATTTCTTTTTTATGGAGGATATTTCTAATATTCCTATTGTGGACATGCCCCCATTGCAGAGAATACTAGAGGAGTATATTCTACATATACCCAATGAAATCTGATTGTTCTGTGCTTCTATCTAAAATAACAAGCATTTTCATAAAACTGCTGCTGTCAAACTTCTTAACTATTGGAATTTTATTGGGTTGAGGTTGCAGTTATTAAGTCAAGTGTAATTAAATTACCATAGTTTTAAAGATTTTTGACTTGAGAATGCCTGAGTCTGCATTTGTTTTTCTATCAATACTGATACATGCTTATTTTAAATGTATGAACGTCTTTAAATTTAGGGACCTTTTCTGCCTCCAAGAGATCATCTGCAATATTAATTTTACTGATTTTATGACTTCTTGTGATGAGGAATCCAAATTAATGACAACTATGAATCTGGGAAGACAAATTAGAATTAATAAGGACATTGATTAAATATTCAGTGTGTTGTATCTGTCATTAAACAATGGCATATTAACATTTTTAAGCTAGTCTTATAAAGCAGATTTATTATCTCTGTCTTAATTTAGAGGGATTTTTGTTGTTGTTGTAAGATAGACACACATAATTGTTTTATCTCTGCACTGATATATAAGGAGCTAGTGTAAAACTTTTATAGTGACCACACTTTACATCCTTGCCCTATAAATTCTAGAGCTGAACAGACTGTGGCTGATCTTGAGAGAAGAATATTCTCTCTGAAATTCTAAAAATCCCATCTAAATTCCTCAGTTTTATCTTTAACAAAGAACCTCATGGAAAGGCTATGCAGGAATAGCAATAAAGAATACAGTACAGTGCATGACATTCCATTTCCTTGGAGCAGAGTTGATTAATGAACTTGCCTGTAGGTTGGTGCCACCTCTGGTGTTACAGAAATAAAGTGCCCATGATTATAATGCAGCCTCTCCTGCTTGGTCAAAGGCAACCTTCCTTTCAAATAGGTTCTTTTGGATCATTTTTCTTTCTAGTTTTTACTGTATTAGCATACCAGCATTTTAAGGATGTTAAAGAGTAATTGATTCTAGCCACAAAATGTGAATTTAATTTCATTCATGTGAAGATTAATCCCCAAATATTCAAAATCAGGAATCTAAGGTTAGGTACTTAAAATTTAGATACATAAATGTGTGATCTGATTTTGAAAGTAACTCTTGAAAAGAAATTAACATTTAAAATTAACCACCTCTGAAAGTGGCATATTATATGGTATGAAACCCTGAGGACTACAGAAATGGACTGTGTTGCTTCAAACATTTAGAAATTAATCAAGACAAAACCCAGCTAGTGGGGATGAGGTTCAAGGAAATATTTTCAAAATTAAGTTATAATTAGACATTACATTTCCACAATCCTCATGTGTGATATTTTATTGTTTTGTCCTAGTTTTCCAGATTTTATTATCATATATTTTTTAACTCAGGGAACTTGCTTCCTTTAACATTCTGTAGTATATGAATGAGATTTCCAGGCAGGCTTCTCAGGTCATGCTGCTCCTGAGTGTTGTTCTTTGCATGGCTTTTTGTAAACTATTTGTGTTGATGTCAAGTGCAGGCCATTAGGGAACCTCTATTTCTCAATGAATTTAAAAACATTTTAAATGCCATTTTTGGTATGCAATTGGAAAAATACTATTCAAATACGTACAAATAAGTTTAAAAACTTAGCTCCTAGATGTGTAATTTTTTTAAAAATTCAGTTCAAAACAAAGTTCAGAGTGCTCTGGGTGGGAACCAAGATGAGCTGTCAGGTGTTCTCTGGCTGTTTAAACAGAAGGAATTTTTTTTTCATATTTTTATGATCTTCTGGGCTTTTTTCCCAAGAGGTGGGAATTTGTTTTTCACCAAATAAACCTTTATTTGATTAAAACTCAACACACCCACAACAGCTGGGAACACAATTTCCCCGTTTAATGTGTTTTTAAAATAAACAGCAAACCATTTAGACTTTGGGGTTTTTTTTCATTTTCACCATGGCACATATCAGGATCCTCCAGCCACAAAAATTTTCATGTTTCCATATTTGAAATTAAGAAGAAAAACTAAAGAAAAAGCAAAAGCTATGGTGGTTTGTGTGAGAAATCAGTGAGTTTGTTTGAAATATTAATAGCACAATTTTAGACATTTAGAGTAGATTAGATGGAATATGTTGAATATCTCTGTTCATATCTTGCACTCAGTGCTTCAATAGTGAAAATAGTAAATATCATGCTTTTCATTTCAAGAATACTATTTTAGAAAAGAAAACTACATACAGCTAAAACAATTGTATGGTAATTTATCTCCTATTTGATAGCAAAACGTTATCCCAATGTATCTCACCAGTAAAAGAGGGGATACATAAAGGAAGAAAGTAGCCAAGAACAGATGAAGGGCTCAGATTATCCAAGGATGCCTGGGGAAGAGTTAAATATTGCTGTGATATACTCTTTGAAGAGAATAAATACATAGAAGAAAATACATAGAATAGCATTGCAAGCAACATAATTTTCCCTTTATTTTACTTAATATTGGTGGGCATCCCTGCATTAGAGCAGCCAACAAGGAGAACAAACATTAGAAGGCCTTTCACAGCTTTGTCTGGGATGCTCCCTTCCCTTTATGAAACTCTCCTGAAACTGTGAGCTGCAATGAGCAGCAGGCTACAGTTCATGCAAATTATCAATGCTGAATTAGTCACACATATAAAATAACCTTTAAAGTACTTCTAGCTAACTATTTTGTTGACTCTTCAGCTACAAATGAGACTGCAATGCATTTATTCTTAGCATACAAATGTTTTTTGCCTTGAAGTACTCTTATCACAAAGCTTCAGATTTATCATTTTTCCACCTTGTTGCACATTCTAGGAACCAGGTATACCTAAAAAAAGTTCAGCTTTCATCCTTCAACGAGTTAATTAGGCTAAAGCAAAAGAGAAGCGTTATTGAGGTATGGAAATGAATTTGTTGTCTGTTTTCCATGAAATCAGGCACATCATTACAGAGCTGAGTGCCAAGATGTTAATTTCCTTGCTCCACAAGGATTTACAGGCACTGCCAAACTGTCTGTTCTTATCAAACTTTACTTGGTTGCAAATGAACAAAAGATTTTAGATCAAATTTTGCTGTTTAAAGCAATTTGATTAATTAGTAGACATGGAGTAGATAATGGAATAAAACTCACGCTCTAAAGCATGGGAAAATAGCTTGTAAAATTACTGAGGAACATGAGAAAAAAAATCTTCAAATTTCATACCACTCACAATTTCTGTTGCTTACTAATACTGTAAGGTACAAAATGGAAACATATCATTAACTTTTCTCAGGTTTCTAAGAGCTATCATTATTTCTGCCTGTGAAAATGAAGCAGAGCCCTGTGGCTGTGTATTTCTTGGCACAGCATTCCACCAGGGGATGTGCCAAGAAACCCTGGACAGTGTTAGATTTCCACAGTGAGAAGTCCAGACCCTGAACATCACAAGATGCTGAAGGGACAGAGCTCAGCCTGAGTCAGAGCGAGCTTTTGAGCTCTTGCTGGGACACAGGTGATGGGCAGTGTGGCCCTGGGGGTATGGGCACAGCATCTGTCCCCCTCTGTCCCCTTCTGCCACCCTCTGCCCCCCTTTCTGTCTCTCCTGCTCTCTGTAACACCAGGTTTGGAAAAAAGCATGATTTCACCTCATGCCAGCCCTGGGAAGTGCCTGCTGGCCATTGGCGTCACAGGCTTTGCATGCAAATTTCACACAGAAGTTTGTGTGTGAAATTGAAATGAAGTTTTGCCTTTGAGTCTCTCAGGAGGAGAATTTTGGAGACTGGGATATTTACAGTTGGGTACAAAAAGGCATAGCCTGGTAGTTTGATGTTGAAATGCACTCACAGCACTCTGTGAGTTGTGTGGGGTATGGGCTATGGGATGGAAATATTAAACCAACTGCACCCAGCTTGCTAAATCAGAAGATTTGGCAAAATCCTAAAGTCAAGATACCTAAAATTTCATTAGGGCAGTGAGATTATACTACCTGTAAATTGTATGGAACACCTGAAATCCTCTGAAGGGATGATGATGCCTGTTTGTCTTTTTTCCCCTCTAGAGTAATCTCTGAAGGAGGATTTCAGCCAACACAACTGCAAACCCTCCAGCAGCTAAACTGAAGTGTTGGGACTTGGAAGTGTCCTGCAGCTAAAGGAGAGGAGCATCCAAGGTCGTGTCTCAGTGGTGTTGAGAGTGTCTATCCCAACACAGGAAGCCTACAAAAAGGTAGGCTGTAATGCATGAGTGCTTTTTATTCTTCTTTTGTCATCCTTGATATGACAATTTATGTTTTTACATAACTTTGGCAGATATTTCTCTTCTAGAGCTATGACTCTACAGATACTAGGTGAGTAAACATCCTGCTTGCAGTTAGGCCAAGAAATCTGGTTTTCAAACACTAAGCAAAGCATATCCTGGGGGGGAAAAAAGTTTTTCTGCATGATTGTTTTTAAATAGCCAGATAAGAAATTGGTCTGGATTTCCTGTGTGGTAACTGAAACCAGTGAATACTGTCTGAAGGAATATGCCCCAATGAGAAGGAGTTTCCTGTATAACATCTGAGTCAGTAATTGGTTGCCATAGGTAGGACTTTTCTCTAGAATTACAGAATCTCCATAATAAGGCTTCATAGTGTTTCTAATTCCTCTATTCTGTCTTGTGTCTTCTGTTGGAAAAGCCCTCATACACTTTTCTCAACAGTTTGATGCAATGCTGTGCTGCACACCTAAATGATAAAACCAATTTGTTTTCTAAGGCAGGTAAATAACTGACAGAAAAGATCTCCTAGATTATCCCATAATTTTGATAAAGGGGTGGGAAGTCTTCGAGTAATTTTTGCAGCAGTTTCTTTTGCTGAAGGAGATAATGTGGAAATGTGCTTCTTTGGGGATGTAAAAAGGAGAAGGAATTACCAAGATTTGTCCTTGTGATGGTGATTTGTACAAATTATTTCCTGTGCTGTAAGATGCTGATCAGGGAAAGTCCATGTTTCATTGGAAATTTGATGCTTTTCAGAGCTTATAGAGAGTGAGGAGGCTTGGCTTCTTTTCTCTTTATGTCTACATTGACTGAATGTGCTCTCTCTAAAAATTGTCAAATCAGAACTTCAGTGAATTTTTTTAATTTGGCTTGCTAACTAGGGGGTTTGAAAACACTTTTAATTATCCCTTTTTGTTTGGAATAGTCCACCACTGCCTGTCATTTGAAGCCAATGGAATTAAAACAGCAGAGGGTTTGTCTGTTTATGGTTTGGAAGGAAGAATAGACCCAGTGTGAAAGCTCTTCCCTTTGATTTGGGGTGAAAGACATACAGTGATTTTCATGCTAGTCTGAGAAATAATGTGCAGTCACGCTGCTCCTGCTTTAAAGAGTATGGAATATTCTTTCTTTTTTATATTTGAGAATTGTGATACTGTAGTAAATTTTTTTGCCAGATAGTGCATTAAGAATAACCTGCCTTTGAAATTCAATGGTTTATAAATAAGCAGTTAGAATGTAATGATAAATAACCAAAGTATCTGACCTTTTCCAAATGGATTCTAATATTTATTCAGGGTCATTTCTTACCCAAGAGTTTTCTACCTAATGAGTGAGGTTAAAAAATTAGTGCCTTACCAGTCAATTAGCAATTTCAGGGCACTGGTAAGCAGTCAATTAGTGTTGTAATGCTTCTATTGTATATTAGGTCAAACCAAGTTGAAATTATAACTTCTCTTTCAGTTTATGGGTATGAATATCTATGACATATAAAACAATTCTGCATGAGTTTATCAAAAATAAAGCCATGTCTGGAAATGGAGGGACAATATTGTAGAACTTCAGGTTTTCCTGAATTTATTTATGCTATATAGGAACAACGTAAGATTATTATGTGTACAGTGGTGCAGAAAGAACTTATGGACCTGGACTCAAGCTCTTCCAATTAGGAACTACTCTACAAAAAGTGCATTGCTAAGAATAGCACAGGATTCAAGTTATGTCAGGTGATTTCAGTTGGGAAAAGAGGTTAGAAGAAAATACGTGATTGCATTGCTAGAAGAATTAACTTGATAGGTGGATGATACAGATATTTTTTGTAGGGCCTTCATTTGGTGTGAATTGGTAGAGGTCCTTACAAAGTACTATAGTGTAGAACATTTATATTCCCTGTACTTCTGTAAATTTTCATTCTGCATTGTGGAACTTGAGGTCAGAGCAGCCCAATTGCCAGTCTGAGGTAATTCCTGATAGACTGCTTGTGTTCTGGAAAGTTTGGTGATGGAACTGGCTGTGAGAGAGAATTGCTGTTACCCCATTTCTTGGCCTCTTTCCTGATGTTTTTGTCTGTCATTTCCATAACTTTCAGATGCAGGAAGGGTGACGCTTCACCAAAGCAGTGACTTCCCCTTTTTTAGTTTTTTTCCCATATTGAGTAACTGTGTGACTGCCCTACAGTGTGCATTAGCCAGGTGCACCACTTGGTTTCACTCCTGCCTATATCTGAAGGAAGGTGACATTCACAGCAAATAAAGGCAGCACGTTTTTCACCTTTCCACAGAACAGGCACTGTTTGTAAGGCTTAGACAAACAGCAGCATCAGCCTGTTAGGAGCTAGGATCTACTGCACAGCCAGGTAAAATTATCATGGTCTCTGCACCTCCACGATGAAACTCACAACCTAAAGAAAATCCTAACAGTTCTCATCAAGTCTGATTATGATGTCTTTATTGTCTTTACTTTTTCTTAAATCTTTGAAGTACTTTGGCTCTTTTTCTTCCTCTTAATTTTCACTTATAGGATACCAGGCTGGATGAGGCATCAAGGATCAGCTGCTCCAACATTTTCCTGGCAAAATTAGGGTCTAGACAAGATGGGCCAGCACCCTGTCTAGCCAAATCTCAAGTGCCCAAGGTCACTATCCCGAGGAGATGATTGCAAGGGCTGATATTTCTCATTGTGAAAATTCCCTGTCAGAAAGTGTCTTCAAAATGCATGATGACTCACCTTCCTTATGTGAGTCATCACATGGGAATGGAAAAATGTTTTGGCCACATCCCTGATCAGAATAAAACGCTCCTTAAGGCACATTGCTTAATGCTGCAAAAGGGTAAGGCAACCACTGGGACCTCTAAGTAAGAGGATATACACACTGTCCTTCTAGGAAAAAAGAGAGAGAAGAGAAGAGAAGAGAAGAGAAGAGAAGAGAAGAGAAGAGAAGAGAAGAGAAGAGAAGAGAAGAGAAGAGAAGAGAAGAGAAGAGAAGAGAAGAGAAGAGAAGAGAAGAGAAGAGAAGAGAGAGAAGAGAAGAAGGAGTGAAATAAAAACGAGAATAGTTTTAAATGTCAGTTATTCTCATCATGGTTATTAATATATTAGTTTTAATAATAAACATGTATATTTTGGGCAATGTGCCATAATGTGCCAAGTGTGAATGTGTTCTAGAAACACATTGTATTGCTCAAATAACTGGTAGAGATCTAAGGATGAAAATTAGTTATTAGAAGAAGTTTCAAACAGAACATGCCATGCTGCTGTTACAGAAGATTGACTTTTCTTTGTCAGTAAATATATTTTTAAGAGAGGGTGGATGGTTGTATTTGCAGAAGGCCAAGGAGCCCTACTTACTCAGTTTTGTTTAGTTATCACGAGTGACAAGCTCATAAAAGTGAGGGGTTGTACTATGTACCTGAACTCTCTTCAAATTTAGTCTGAGGTTCTGAAATTTAAGGAACTGTCTTCAGGCAAGGAAATTAATGAATATTACACTGAAACTCTATACTAATCAATACTATAGTCACAATTAAATCCCTTTTTTGTCAGTTTACCAGATTCATTTCTGAGGCTACTTTGTCTAAATTATTTGTCTGCTTCTAACAAAAAGGGCATTTCTTGTTGTATGGTACATCTCCCAGAGCAAACCTAAGGAAAAGTCTACTTTCCTACAAGTAACATAGGAAAATGAATAAAGGTTCCTTTCACAGAACTGCCTAATCCCAGAGAAGGTTGGGCCTTTCAGTTAAAGAACTGCCACAATCAAAATATATTATGTTTTCACTTACATTTATGTGTTAAATGCTCCTATATCTTACTCTATATTTCTATGTAATGTTTAGCAGTACAGTGAATGAGTCAAAATAGTCTTCAAAAATAGATCATAAAACACTGCAAACCAGAGACCAGTGAGATTCAGAAGAACAAGGCATGGTTTCATGGGCTTATTCTGCTTTTTTCTTAATATTTCTTTGATGCATTACTTAACATATTCTGATTAATTAAACAGATGAGCCAAAAAATATAAATTTTACTCTGAAAACAACTTGTGTATTAAATTGATTGTACTTATTTAATTCGTTCTTTTACCAAGATAAGACCAAAAAAATTAAAAATCCAGTACTGAAAATCCTTTAATAAGAATTTAGAGTGCATTTTATATTCTAAAGATACTAGACATTGTTCAAAAAGATATTAACTTTACTTTTTCCTGCGCTTACAAATACAGCATGGAAATGAAACAAGTTGCAGAGTCACCAGATTGGCAGAGAAAGGCCAGCACAGGCTCATAACCATGGCATGGGTTGAAATTGGACATGTCTGCCCAGTCTCTGCTCAGCTGAGTCACTTTGACTTGGAGCCCTGCAGTGTAGCATGGCCAGATCCAGTGGGGAAGCTGACAAAATCATATAACCAGGCTGAGGACCTGAGAATTTCAGCTTTGGGTCATGTCATGTCTGTCCATATCTGTGTGTCTGTCTCCCTCTCCCTCCTTACCAATAATAATTTTCAGGAAAATTATTAACATCCACACCAACTACACCTATTTCCTCTCATGCTGGAGATCATGAAAATTTCAGTTGTCTTATTTAATTAGCTTATCTTTCTTTTTTTTTTCTAAAGAACCTTTTGACTATCTGATTTTGAAGGTGTTTCGTGTGTAGAAAATTAGAAGTCTAGCACGACAACAAGCATTGTTTAAAGAACTTGGGAAAGTCTCTTGTACAAAGGGATCTCCGAAATATTTATCATTATTATTTGCTTAAAAAATTATCAGTAGTTGTTAGACTACTTTTCAGGAGTCCTTTAAACTCAATCCTAAACAATATATTTAATTATTGCAACAAACAGCTACATGCAACTCAGACGTGTCAGGTGAACATAGCTTTTATAAATTAATATTTCCTGAATCTTGTTGCTCTCTAAAATCACAACGAAGTACATGGAAGCCACATGGAACAAAAATGCCCAGCAAAGAACCACTTCTGAATAAAATAATCCTAGGAATGTGAGAACTGCTTCAAGTTTCAGGTCTTTTCACCTAGAAATACTGGGAAATATTTTAACCAATTTTGTGACCATGTGATATTTTTCTTCACAGTTTCAGTAGTATTAAGTTCAAAAGAATAATAGAGATGGTATCTATTCATGTAAAGCCATCTTCTAGTTAGAACAAAATAATCTTTATAATTTGATATCATAATCTTGATATCATCTGCTGTGGTTAAAGCAACACTTACACTCAGATCATTAATGATGCTCATAATGACAGATAAAGCTTATGGACTAAAGAGACAAGAGACATAAAAGGAGAGACTGGAAAGAGAGATGGAGATATTGGGTTGTAGCAGAACCAGAAATTGGTTTTGATTTTTACATTCCTCTGACAATATTCTACTACATCACTTTTATATTCATGTAAGTGCTCTGAGGTTTCAGCTGGATTTCTGGGATGCATATTTTAATACGTGGGATAATAAAGTGGGAGATTACCTTCATGTGGAAAATTACCCAAATAGATAAAACCTCAGCCACGTAATGCCACAGAATCCATTTAAAATAATAATAATAATAATAATCTTATTAATTTTACATGATTACTAAAAATACATGAAAAAGTATTGAACATAATTTTTTTCCCCTGCAGTATAAGGAATGCAGAGAAAAACCAGGGTGTTTTCAAATCAGAACATCAGTAATGTGAATTTTCACACATATGAAGAAAAAGTGTAAGCATTTGTTAATAAAATCTAGGACAGTTCACCATGGAAAACAAGATGCAGATGTTCTTAGCTGATGTAAAGGTGTTTCCATGTGCTCCTCTTGCTGTGTGTGCTCTGGGTTGCTGATTTGCACAGCTGAACTCTACCAGAATGAAATAAATGAAGATGGGGAGTGCTCCCTGAGACATCAGAACAGCCACTCACACACTGTTTTTGCAGGCAGTATTGGTCAGATATGTGGGCAACAGACTTGTGAAAGCCAGTTGAGACTGGAGATATTTGAAGATTTCTATTGTGTAAAAGAAAAGGAATAAATTCTTTGCTAAGCCCCCTGATAAACATGGACATTGTTCTACGGATGCAGTCACTCAAGTGGTGCAGGGTCTACAGCTACATAAAAATAGATGCAGAAATCATTACATTGAAAACTTGTGAAGTGAATTTTCGTTCAACTCTTCTGTTAGTTTTTGCTAGTATCACATTTCTTATAAGGTAGTTTTGTTACAGGATGTATAATGAAGAATATGTTAAAAAACATTTGTTTTATTTGCTTCATAATTTGGGAATTCTCCTGATTGTTTTAATGCTCTATTCAAAAGCGTCATACACACAACATAATTCAATGTTGCAACTTCCAATTCTTGAACAAATAAAAATATGAAAGCCTTAAATGTTAAAGAATCTGCTGATTAAGCCAGAGCTTCCAGTGCTGATAGCTGTGCATATGCACATTCTCCTCTGAAAGCAAAACCCTACCCAGATTGTGGAATGCCAAATTTGTGTGTTTGTACAAGTGCTGAGAAGGTAGATTATCTTGTTGTTTATGTAAAATTAATATTTTATAAACAAATGTCCAGTTTTATGTTTATTATCAAGGAAATTCCACAGCAAAAGTAAACCTTAAACCCGGTTACAGTCAAACAAATTATCTCTATCTGGAGTAGTAAAAGCCAGAGTCTTCGTTATTATGGGAAAGAATCTACTCATAAAAGAGATTTAATATCACTTCCTAACTGATTGATGACAGAAAACTTGGTAGAGAGAATTTGTGAAGTCACTTTCTATTTCTTACCTTTATTGATGGCTCCTTGGGATAGAACAAAAACTGACTTTAGCATATTCTAATCCCTTGAACATTCAGCTTTCTGTTAGAAACAACTTCTGCATGTTTTGACTTTGTTTTTGAGAAATTCTGAATGATATTGGATGTAAAAGTCATCTTTGCATGTAAGAATGGAAAGGACAGAGAACAAAATAGTGTTTCTGAAAAATTTCAAATATCAAGATATAGGGGAAAATTTTCAATATTTTTTTAATAACATTAAAAATTATTCTTTTTAAACAACAAAAAAAATCATTGCAATAGACTAAAGTCTGTTTTGACTGAAAATACATTGTTTATTCATGCTGATGAAGTGCTCTTTATAAAGAGGTTAGGCAGGCTGTTAGCCCTTAGTCTCTTATCTCAGTCTTGCTGGGCTTTATGAGTGGGAATCTCAGTTATTGTGTTTTTCACGTTGAAGCATTTTTTCCATTTTCAAAATAATGATGTTGATCAAGCTGTAGGATTAGCTGATGACAGCAATCCCTTTGCAATCCCTTTGCAATATTCTTTTTATGATTAGAAGAAAGCCAAACACGGATGACTTCAGGAATGAATGGAGGTGTTTTCAGTGTGCCAACAGCAGTGCTCATTCAAGCAGGTGAACCCAGACTGGAATATTCTCTGTAACATGTTGTTAAATGCTACATCAGGTTCCTTACCACCAGGACAAATGCTACTTAAAAGTCTGAAAAAAGTGTGTCTTTGCCTACCCTTTGGAATGTGTGTATTGCTTTTACATTTTCATCCTTCATGCATGTTTGACATATGCAGCCAGTGGTGTTTTACTCTCTTCTCCTACAAATTAAATAAACACTGGCAATTAGTGATCTTGGTTTTTCTCCCTTTCAGCTACGGACAAAACTATAGGACTCAACTTTATTAATTTTTGTATCTTTAAAAAAAAATTAAAAATAAAGTGTATTATTTTCAGTACAATACAGAAATAATACAAATTCCAATTTTGAATTATATGTAATTTCCATTTGTAGCTGCCAGGCATTCAACATGAATTTTCTTTTGATTTTAAAACACTTCAGGTGATTTTTATTTCTTTTTTTACAGGTTTTCTGAACTCTAAAGAACCAACAACAACAGCAAAAAAAAATACCCTGAGCAGTGTTCTAAGCTGACATTTAGTAAATCACAATTGCTGCATCAAGGACTTAAGCTTAATATAGAAGATAATATAAGCACAACGGTTTTCTACTGCTTTTTACTTATAAAACTGTTGATTACATATTTAAAGATCCGTTAGTAATTTCTAATGTTTCTTGGTAGTAAAGGCATATTTGATTTGTGCTTTTATTAATTAAAAAAAAAATAGTTCTAAAACCCAGGACCTTATCCAGCCACAACAATTTTTATAATATTAGCCTATGTTTTATAAAGCTAAGATTTCTTCTTTTGTTCTTTTCTTGAGACCGTTGCGGTAATTTATGAAGATTTTTGACAGAGAACTCTGAAAAATTGTTTCATTAATACAGATAAGCTTAATAGGGGTTTTTGCACTTTGTCATTTGTGTGCTGTGGTGGGTGTTGCTCTGTTGGCTGGTTCATTTGTCAGGCTTGGCAGGAATTCAGTGGCACGTCAGCACGTGAGAGGCTGCACCTGCCATGGGAAGGACAGGTGTGCTGCCTCACACATGCCCTGCTCCTGCTCTCTGCTCCCACTGCCTCTTGGCAGCTCTAATGCTCAGGGACTGAAGGAGAAAGGGATCGGAGACCTGAAGCAAATTAGGGGATTAATCTGTTAGATTGAGCTTTGATAGCATTGCAGGGGGCAATCCCGGTGACAGCAGTGAACTTGCTAGAATATAAAAAATCACTAGACTGAAACCTTACTGTCAAGGGTGCTCTCTGTGGTTGGTCTTCTACTTGTCATTCAGGTTTCCCTGAGCTTTCCTCGAATGCATGAAAGAGATGGCACTGCAGGAGAAAGAAAACAGGCAATGCTAGATAAATGTCTCCACTATTTATTGCAGACATGTCTAGTTTTTCCACATGGATTATGTATTTATAAAATAGATTATGCCATCCACAACGCTAAATACTCTGAAACAGGTAGCACATTAAGCTTTGGACACGGTTCAATCTAGAAAATTATATGTGTTGGCCTATGCAAGCATATTTATATGTTATCATATTATATATGTATGTGCCAGTGCCATATGTATTTAAAGATATTTATGTGGCTGAACACATATGCACGTGGGTAAACTTACATTTATGAAACCTGCAGATTGAACCAAGCCATCAGTATAATACCCTGTTTCTTTCAGAATTATGTGAGAAAGAGGAGACCTTATATATATACAAATACACACGTGTGATGACATCTGCTTTTGCCACCCACTTGAGAAATTAAAATACAAGAGAAGGGAAGAAACATCTGTCTGCTGGAAACCATCCGTGCAAGCAGAGTGTCCCCGAGCAGCCCAGAGCAGGGCAGTGTGGCACACATGGGCAGCTGCCCGCTGGGAAACACTGCACAGCAAAGCAGGAATGTGCTCCCTACAAAGGAGGTGCCAGGGCTGTGTGAAGCTTCCCTGGTGACCACAGTTCATGCCTGGAACCATCAAAATGTTGAGGCCACTGGACTTGGCTGCTGTAGGGTTGTAACTCAAGCAATGCAAAGAGAGAAAAAGGAGTTAAATTCTGTGGGACAGTCAGACTGCCCTTTCAATCACTGCTGCTTTGAAGTTCATTTCATTAATAGTTACCTGTGTCTTGCTAGAACCAATCTCTTGGGTTTGTTGTCCTTTACTATCACAAAAACCAGCACAAAGCCTTCCTTTGTCATTTTTCTGTCAAACTTAATTTAAAAAACAATTTTGCACCACTTTGGTGTTTTGAACGTATTCTTATGTTACATATTCATGGAAGGAGGGATAAAGAAGGAGCAGCGTGAGACAAGTGGCATCAGTGACCCATGCATTGTATTGTTATATGAATTGGGTGTGCACAATACCTCAGTACCCAAAGGCTCATTCTCAAGAGAAAGCCTTTTGTCAGTGAAATCTGTGCTCCTACACAACATGAGTGTCTGCTGGTGTAGAACAAGTGGTTGAGCCTATTCACAGTAGGGGAGGAGATGGGAGAATATCAAAAGTATTCTCCTGGTCAGCTGTGTTGACAATTCTGTGACCTTTAAGGTCAAATTCCTTCTTGTGAAAGAAATTCTTATTTTTTAAATTTTTGTTTAAGAGATCTTCTCAGTATCTTGTACTGAACCTGGAAGACAGGATAATTTGCTTTTGCTCTATTTAATAATAGAGATAGATAGCTAGATAGACAGACAGACGTAGATATACATATTCTCTGCTTTGCTGTAATTATAACTTCAATTGCAGTTCTGAATATTACCTTTATATTATTTCAGGTAATAATGCTTCATGGTTCTTATAAATTTGGCCATATTTTTTGATAAGTAAATGTGATCACAATTGTGATTTTACAGTTGAAATAAAGCTGAAAATAACTTCAAAACTATTCTCTAAACCTCAATAGCCCTTTGCATATTTCTGCTGTGCATGATGTGAAAAGGGACTGTGGAAAACCCGTATATTTTTCAGACTCAGTGACATATGTTACTGTTCTTGAAGCTGATTGTTAACTTACCAGCCTGTTGTCTAAAAAGTGCTGTTTGATTTGCTATCCTTTTCACTTTGTGGAGTTTGTTTTCGGAGCATCTTTAAAAATTTATTTTCAGTAACAATTCTACATCCTTCTTTAGCCATTCCAAGTTAGGTTTGCTCTGAGGCTCTTTTGTAGAACAGCACTGATTAAAGATCTGTCCCAGGGTGTCTATGTGGTAATAAATTAATCTGACCACAACTCTAAGTCCAGGCACTGGAGGTGTCTTCAGATCCTTGTGTTAATGTAGTATTAACTTTCCTGAGATGTCTTATAGGTCCTGGAGTGCTTTTTGTAATTGGAGTAGAATAGGCAGCTCCAATTCCCGGGGTAAGTACCTGAGACATGTTCTGTGCCTGTGTCCTTGCTGGCACAGGACCTTTCACTTTTGGGGACTACAGCCCGTTTTCAGGACACATGTGATGAGCCAGGCACATTAATGGGACTGGCTGTGATGTTCTTAGCAAATTTTCAGGCTCATTCTCTTCCACAGGGGAAATAATATTTGGCCATAGCACATAAAATAGACCCCTAGTGTTCGACCTCAGAGGATTTGCTTCTAATGTTTAAATCACAACAGTCTTTTGCTAATGTGCAGAAGTTTCACTCATCTGGTTCTTTTTAGTTTGTGTCCAAATTAATTTGTTGAAGGCCTCTAAATTTTGCAGACAATTTATTAAAGAAAGCCCTTTCCTTGCTTAGATTTTCTTTTTTTTTTCCACATTAGAAGATAAACAGGGAGATTCTACCATATCAGACTCATTACTACATCTTGGTGCTGAAAGCTGAGGCAAGATTTTTTCATAAATTTTAACAAATAGATATCAGCAGAAGATAGAGGCTTGTAAATATTCTACAAAATCCAACTTTATATAATGAGCTGTGATGGTTGAATATTGAATTTGTAGACAGTAGGTCTTAGATTGGCTGAAAGCTGCTTTTAAAAAATCACAAAAATGGGCAAAATATTACAATTTCCCAGTAGTGTTTATTTTTCCTTTATATTCTAGTCATTCAACTTACTGTGCAGGGTAAGTACACTGCACTTATAGTGCAACTGATAAGTTTTACTTTCTGAATGAGCTGATGTGTCAGACATCTGATGGGTTAAGATTTTCTTCATAATTTTACTGTAAGCTAGCCAGATGTTTTGCTGAGCAGATGAATATGCAGATCTAATTGTATGCTGGAATGTGGGGGGTTTATTTTATTTTAAATTTGCCATCACCAAGTAAGATCTCTGTTGCAATAGTCCACTGATTGCTCCATTGATTCCTTGCCATTCTGTCTTCAGCTGGCTGCTTAAGCAAAGGGTTAATTCTGTTTTGGTGCCTTAGTCTGTCATTGCTGCTTCTTTCCTTTTCTCTGCGATTTAAACAGAATACTTCAGCCTCTCAGCTGTCAATCTGTCAGTTTTCACAAGTGCTAAATACACTAGGGAAAAAAAAGCAATTTATTACATTTTCACAACTGAGGAAGAATGGATGGCTCAGGAGATTGGTAATGAGCCTGGATGCCGAAGTTACAGATCCTGCATAGAGCTGCACATGCTGCTATCAAATTCAAAGATATATCTGCTGAGACATTGCATAGATTGCACCAAAGGAGCTAAAGTTGGAATGCTCTTGGTGGGACGTGATTTTCTTGTATGTGATTGCAGTAAATTTAAACTGAAACCCCTTGAAGCCCAAGGTTAACAAATGAAATTCTTGTCATGGGTGCCTCTCCAAGCTGTTCTTTCAGCAATATACTGCAGATGGATCTAGTGCAGAGCCACTTTTCTCTTCTTGGCTTCAGCTTTTCATAATAGTCACCTCTCATACAATGTGTGATATAAAGGTGATTATTTAGAGCATTTTGGTAAATTGTATGATGGCATAGTGCAAGTCCAAACTAAAGATGTGAGACCAGACTTTCATTCATAAATAATGAAAATAATATTTCAAAGGAAACTTTTAATTATTTCTTTTTTCTGTGGAAAGTTGAGTTTCCAATATTTCCAAGACTTTGTTGATCATATTATTGGAAGTTTTATGCCTAAATATGTCTAAAAGGGAAAAAAAATCATTCAAAACCAGAGTTTGCAGTGGGAAGCTGCTCAAACAAAAAACACCCAATGATGGTCTCTTGCATGTGTAGAATCTTCAGCAAATGTGTTGAATTGCACTGCTTGTTTCACTGAAATTTAATGATGTCCAGGCTCCAGTTATTTCAATCCAGTGATATGAGACTGAACCAAATTTTGATTCAAAATTAGGAGTGAGGGACCACTGTGAATGCAGAGAATAAATCTTGTGTCTCATAAGGAGTATGCAGTATTCACTGGCCATTCTGAAGTATTTGTTTATATTTCACTGATTTATCTAGGGTTTTGTGAAATTAAAAAAAGGTTAAAAATTATTAAAATTATAAAATTTTTTGTTATAAGTGTATGATGCTCTCCTAACAGGAGCTTTCAAGTGTTTAAGCAACTTTTTTTACCTATAACTAATTAAGCAACATGGATTTTTTCTAGATAATAGATTAAGAGTGCATGAAAGCTAAATAATACTCATATGCTGCTATTTTCTATCACTTGAAGCAATTCTCTACCAAAAATCAAAACAGAAAAAAACCCCAAAACTCTCCCAAACAGCAAAAAAAAAAAAACAAAAAAACAAAGTAATGGTTAAAAAAAACTCCAGCAGAAAAATCCTCGCTGCAAAAAAAGAAAAACCTGACCCCAAAACCCTTCTGCAAATCCATCTTTACTCTTGTAGGATGCACGGACATCTATTGCCTTATGAAATATCTGATAGGACAAGATGTTCAATTTACAGCGTTTAAACCTGAATCCTGGTAAATCAAAAATAAAGTAACTGCTTTCAATAGCACTGATTCCCCAGTTTAAAGCTGAATTTTGAACTAAGGCTGTCCCAGCAGTTTACTCTCATACAACACACGTGCAGCTGTGCTTGAACAGGGTAACCTTTAATGATGTTTGTAATTTGGTGTGGAAGGGACTCAGGAATACACTTAACCTCCTAGAAAAGTAAATCCCTGAGGGATGGATTAAAGGTGTCCACTCAGAGCTACTGTGAGCATTTCTGTGCTTTTTACACATTTGTCTATTCTACAGACTTTATATGTATCTATTTTATTTCTACAAGCAAAAGATGAAAAAGTTTTGGCATTTATTAGCTATCAATAGAGTTTGCTCGTAATTTTTATATGTACACAGACACAAGGACTACAAGGGAGAAAAAAAAAAATGAGAACTTAGCTTTCTGGAATCTAAAATGTCAATACATTTTTGACAGATTTGACACTTCCAGTTCAGCCTATTGGAATACATGATTCATTTCTGTTCACATACAAATATAATGAAGGTGATTATTTAAAGAGATCTTAGTTTATAACTAAGTGCTCTGCTTCTCAAATTCCTAGGCATTATTTCCCTGTACTGTGGATACTATTTGTATCTCCATAAGTCATCCTTAACTGGTGATTAAAAACTTTCAAGAACAGAATTTTTTCCACTTTTAATCAAAGTGACGTTTATATTTTCAAGCCTATTCTCAGTCCCTAATACTGAAAAGTTAATGTGAGAACATATTATTTTCTGTATTTATTTTTTTAAGATAATAATAAATTTTAAATTATCAACAAAGTGATATACCAAGTGAATAGCACATCATATTTTGGAGTTATGTGATTATGTCTTTGCATATATATTTTTGAATGAGTCACTTGTTTATCTATGTTTGTTCAGCTAAGCATAGGCATATCTATTTGTATTTGACTATATCTAGAAACACATATGCATATACATTAAAGTGCAGATTTGTTCCTCAACATGTTGTATGGATCATGGCTGATGAGAACTGGTGGTGATATTTGAACCCTGTTTTTTCTCCATATAGAGATTTTTGACAGCAAGAGACTTAAAAATTTTTGCTTATGACGATCGCTTACAAGTTCTAAGGTTACCTGGTATAAATTACATTATAATTTAAAGAGCTATTGCTTGTAACTGGCACAATGCTGTAGTTGTAGAAACGGGCATGAATGAATTTCAGAACTGTCACTGGCCTAATGATTACAGACTGAAGCTGCTTTTATTTCACCATCTTTGGCAGATCCACTCTTTTTATCCAAGGGTTTGAAAAGAATTATGCTGCCATAATTACAAACTACCTGACAGATGGTACAATGGCAGTGACGTATCATGTTTTACTAATGTGTTTCTTTATCAGATGTTCACACCAGAAGTATTTACCTTTATATAACACTGACATCAATTGTGCAGGCTGCACAACAGATTTATTCCTCTGAAAAAGTGTTTCTAATAAAATGAATACAGTGACATTTGGAACTGCAACCTTGAGGCATGTATTCTGTACCAAAAACCTTAATTCATATCATAGCTTGACTTGGTATGATTTTTTCAGCACAATTGCTAACAAAAATAATCAAGTATATTACCAATTGAAGTAAAATAAGTACTATTAAATTCAGTTTATGTGTTTTGTCATGGTAAAATCAAAACCTTAGCATGGCTAATACTGAGAAACCTCATAGGTGGGAACCACGGGATTTCCTCTGATCAGTCCATTAATCAATATCAGATTAATCAATCTTTGGTTAGCTATACATCGGAATATAACTAATTCTGAACATCTTCCCTCACCTCTGGTGAGGAAAACTTTGTAGATATTCAATGGATGAATAGATAAATTTCATCAGAAAAATCCTGGCTATGTGTCCTTCAGACTTGGTACCATTTTTCTCCTTACTTGGATTTTTTTGCTTGCATCTCAGCAGATGATTGGCCTTTAAAGTGCTGTTCTATTTTGAACAGCAAATTAATGTTAATTAAAAAAAAAAAACAACTATTGTGGAGAGAATGTATATCACCTTCATAATTTTCTGAGTTTAGAAGAACAATATTTTGCAGGTTTCTCCCTGACTTTGAGCACTCTTCACTAGTTTTGGAAAGACACACTGTGTTCATTTAATGTAAAGGATTTTAGTTATCATTACATTCCTTTTCTATACTCTTAGCATAGAAACAATGCTGTTCCCACCAGAAGCTCTTTGAAGTAGAGATGTGTTTTTACTGTTGTCAGAAAGAAAACCTGATGCATACATCTATATGTAAAAGCATGTATAGAATTGATCACAAAACTGGGCTGTTATTCCTTTATTCTCAACCTGTGAGAGCTTTTGCATGCTACTTCATGACTACTGATTGGTTTGGTGTAATTTGCAAATTACTATTTGCTTTGCCTTTAGGTGTTTGAGCTAAGTTTCTGGTTTACAGGGCTACATGTTCTGGAATATCCATAATTATGTTTCTAAGTTATCCTCTATTAAGCTACAAGTTCAATATCCAATTGTAATATAACTTATAGAATAGGAGAAATAAATGTATCTTTTCAGATAAGGCATTTTTTTATTACACAGCTGACGTTAAAATCTCGGCATGTTTAGGCTTTATCTGTACAGTTTGGAAAGATCTAAGTCATACAACTCACTATATGCTCAGGGATCAGAGTGTGGAAGCATTAACAGCTCAGGTTCTGTACATAGGGAAGGCAGTGGTTTTCCATTACTATATTTATTTATTGAGATTCATTTTCCTTATACAAGTGCTAATTATGTCCGTGAGTGTTCAGACATTAGGAGTGCATTAGAAATCAATAATTAATTAAAATCTTCTTGTAAGAAAATGTTTAACAGGTAAGAATTGTTAGATGAAGTTCCTAATGGGGCAGGTTTTATTAGATATATGAAGAACTGGAGCCTGAGCCTTGCTCCAGTTTTGACCCTAAGCCAAAAGACAAGTTAATAACCCTGAGACCGCTGATCTGTCTCCACTTGCAGATTCCTTATTAGCTGCAACTTTTTACATGTGAAGGATAAATAACTTATCAGCAAATGGGGACCATATCAAAGATGCTTTTTTGGCACTTGTACCAATCTGAAGAGTGTATTGTAGTCACAGCAGAACATGGTGAGCTTTAAAATTTCTCCTGTCCTCCAAAACAGTGCAAAGATGATTTCTAACACAGCATGGGTGCTGGCTAAGACACAAGGTGACTCACAAGAGACTACTTCAAGTCCTTACATAAAAGTTATTATTCTTAAAAATGGAACTGGGAAGAGATGCTTACCAAAACTAAAACGGACAAAAATCCACTTGTGGCTTCCATGTCTACGTAACATCTTTCCCAAGGTGCCTGGTGAAATTTGGTTCTACAAATACAGGAGAGTTTGCTTCAAAACATTTTATTTATTAATTAAAAATATTTTACTCCAGGCAGTCTTATTCTATTAGAATAATTTTAGCCTTTTAAACATCAATTATAAGTTTTAACAAAGTAAATCAATAGTAATTGGTAGATTACTATTTTTTATAAATTCTGTAATTATAACTCCTTGATTTAAATACAACCACAAGGGAGGTAGAACAAGGCATTTGTTAAATAAATGTTATGTAATTGAGGTGTTTCCCTGCAGGTTGTTCAGCTGCTACATTTGCAAAAGTCACATATGATATATTTGGGTTGTTTTAATTTTGTTGTTGGTATTTATATTCTTTGTAAGTTTGTAATTTAACTTGTCATCCAAGGTAACCAAAGCGTTTGTTAACTCTAATTTTTTTTGAATTCTCTGTCTTTTCATTTGTTTGCAGCTTTTTCATGGAACATGAGTTACATACTTTGTATCTCTTTCACACAGTGCAAGATCTAATTAGCTCTTTCTTAATAGCAAATAATTAGTGATGCTTTTAATAGATGCGTAAATATTTGGGAGGGAAATATTACAAGAATAGGAGCTTTTTATATAATGTTTTCACATGAAAGCAAATCTGATAGTAATGGGAGTGTATGAGTAATTTCATAAGAAATTTCTCCTAAATTTCTCCTATAAGAAATTTAACCTGTGGTTATCTCTATCATGGAGCTGGTTTAATTTCTTTCTTCTCCTCAGTCTGTAGAATTGTGTTTCTTTGGTTTCCCTTGTATAATGTGATAGTTGTGCTCTGGATAAGTGCTTCCTTGGGCTTTGAACAAAACTAAGGTTCTATAGTGACTTGTACTTTAAATGTAGTGTTGTGCTGAAAATCTGGGCTAAACATTTGGCAGGGGGAAAAAGCTGTCTGTGTTTAGGAACACCATAAATGGTGTCATGACAAGGACATTAGGAGCCCAAGCTGAATTGTGTTGTGAACACAGTGTTCTTCCCCCTACTTTATCTACAGAGCATGATGACACAGAGTCTGGAATATCCCTTTGGTCCCTTTGGGTCACCTGTCCCAGCTCTGTCCCCTCCCAGCCTCCCATGCACTCCCAACTTCCTCACCAGTGTGTCAGAGTCAAAAGCAAAAAAGGCCTTGGCTCTGCTCAGCAGCAACAAAAACATTCTGCATTGTCAACTTGGTGTTCAGCAAAAATCTAAAACTCAGCTCCACATCTGCCACTGTGAATTAAATTGACCCTGCCCCAGGCCAAAACCAGCTCAGGGGCTTTTATGTTTCACTTTGTACCATATAGTGGATGGGCCTAGGAACATTGGCTCCTGAGGCCCTCAGGCTCTGTGCCAAAATTTCCAACTACCAGTTTTCCTGGAGTTTGAGAGTGAATCCTACCCTGTGAGTAAGAGGTGCCACCACCAGGACAGCTGCTTTCCTGCTGGAGCATGAGTTACTCCAACCCAGCAAAGGTGGATCGTGGCTCCACGTCCCTGTCCAGGTGGGGACTTTGGGCTTGTGTGCCTTGGAGTATTTATATATCCATATCCATATCCATATCCATATCCATATCCATATCCATATCCATATCCATATCCATATCCATATACATATTATATATGGACCAAAGGAGGACAGCAGATACCTCTGCAGGGTCCTCGGGCTGGGGAGGCACAGGGGGTCCCCAGGCAGTCCCAGCCCTTCCCTGGCTGCTGTGAGCTGTGCTGGCTGTGGCAAGGTGGCTTCCACAGGGTAGGGGGACACCAGCCATGAGCTGGGTGTGACTTTTTTTTATTTGGTTTTTTTTCCTGAAGGATGGTCACACACGATTATTATTATAATTTTAATATATAGCCACAAAGTCTGACTAGCTGTACAATTGCAATGGAGTATATTTCATTTGTTTTATACCAGGCAGGCAGGTGTGACAGGATACTATACCATTGTGAACAATTTGTCTATAACCAAATCATGTTGAAAGGTTTTTCCTCTAACTAATTTAATGTTGTGATTCAGAATACCGAATGGAATGTTTGACCACGTATTTTTTTATTCTTATAGCTGCCAGAAATGATCCCAACTTTCTCTTTATGACTGCCCCTTTACCTTTTGAATGACTGCACTTTTCCCTCGTGGGTAAAGGAAATGGGGTGCTTATTTATGACAGGAATCTGTTATGGATCCTTTTGTTCTCCATGTGCATTTCAGACTGAATTCTGAAGTAACCTTAAAAACTAAAGAATGTTGTACTTAAGTCTTAGGTTCATATTTAGAGATCCTATGCTGTCAGAGAATTATTTATCTTTAAATATACTTTTATTTTTATATATAGTATTTGTTTATTTTTATTTAAACAATTTGTTTTATTTTATTTGTATTATTTTACTATCTTCTATTCCTTGTTCTGTTCTGTGTATTAGACTAGGGTTATGTTTGTAAATGATAGGGGGAAAAAAAAGGCAATAAAACCCTTAAAATTATTTGCAAAGGTCAGATTATAAATGTTCATTAAGTCATTAATTTCATTTTCTTGTAACAAAAAGATACAATAAATCACTCTACAATGTGGAGCATAGTCCTTGCAGCATCAGCTTAGCATTCCTCAGTGAAATGTCCCATTTTCTCCTTTTCTTTTGTAGGTCACCAGTGCGACTTCTAGCTTAAAATTAGTTGTTATAGAGGCAGAGCTATTGGGAAATCATGGATCTGATGAAATTATAAATTTCATAATGCTGTACTGCCACATGCTGTTCTGATATGTGGAAGTGTATTGATTTAGATATGCTTTATGGCTGGTGTTATGTGTCCCTAACCACCAAAAGCAATCCTCTATCTTTTTAAACATTTTATGAATTCAGATCTAACAATTTTGGCAAAGAAAAGAAAATGTGTATGTTTCGTTAGAGTAGATGATGAGGTAAATGTGAGGGAAAGAGTGAAAAGCATAAGCAGGACTGGAGAAAAACTGACAGTTGTTGGAAAGGAATAGCAAAAAGAAAAGTGGAATGTAAATAAGGAAAAGACCAAAAATATACTGTCAAAATTAATTTTAAAAATTTCTTTCAAATGTTGCAATTACAAGTCAGTAAATATTCCTTTCTTAGGGGAAGGATGTAGATAAGTGACTGTCCAAGCACACTCACAGGCCTTCAAGGTGTCTTGATATTCCATTCTCTTTATCACTCAGAGCACATGTTGGTAATGTGAAATCAAATGCTCTAATGTTCCAGTATATAATTTAATTTGTGTTCTTCAGAAGAAATACATAACAGAATAAAAGGCTTCATTGAATAAAATTGAAAAGGGAAAGACGAGTTCTGAGGAGTTCTGCAAATATTAGTGTAGAATCTTGGTGCACATGAGGTTCAAGCCTGTGGAATGGGAAAAAGGGGAGCTCTTGGCCACTGTGCACTGCTGTCTTCAAAATGTGTTCATCAGGGTCGAGGGTGGTCCCCAACAATCCTTTTTTTAGGGTTCTCAGATATTCAGGGTATAAGTGGCAAAATAAAAGAAGAACAGTGCAATGACCACGGCTTAACAACATAAAACACTTTAATAATAATGAAAGTGAAAGTGGGACGAGGCCCAAAAATCCGATTACAGTAACCAAGGGGATGAGGTCTCTTTGGGAGCCGGTGGTCAAAGACAGGGATCAAGGGAGGTCCAGGGTTAAAATCTGGGGTAGGAGAGGAGGTGGGGTTGAGGTAGGGTGCAATGGGTATAGGGGAAAGTGGAGCAGAGGTGGGATAAGGGGAAGCGGGGTCCAATGGGGTAGGTGGGGTGGAACAATGCACCAACTGGGGGCCAGTGGAGATACAAGGAAGGGAGAACATTCTGGATTTGGGAGTGGTGATAACTGACTAGTAAATGAGATATTAACATGGGCAATCCCATAACTCTTTGGAACTTTTCTCTGGGGTCACCGCAACTTTAACAAATGCTTCCCAAAGTCTAGGATTGGGATACAACCCTTCAGTGATGGTTGCCTGCCCTGGCATCCCAGTCAGGCTGGCTCTCACATGTGTTCTCAACATGCTGCAGTGTTTCAAAGAGATGGGTTTTTGTTGTTTTTTGTTGGGTTTTTTATTCTTCTCGTGTGTTGGTTTTCCTAGGATTAGATTCTGTGGTATCTAGAAGTGATTTCTGCAAAATCAGAGCTATATATGATGGAATTTAGAGAAGGCACTTGCCCCCATCCTAGGAAAATGTTTTTGTCTGGTTTCCATCTGAAAAGTACTTAAGACATTATGGGTAAGGTCCTGTGTAGTAGTGCTGAAAAATGATACCCCTTGAATACTGAAAGGAAGCTGAGGACTGATGGAGTGGGACAAAGAAAGCAGATGATGTAATACTTGGTGCAATGATCCTTCAAGCAGGTACAGGATTAGCCAGAAACTGAGAGGAAGTGGGTGAATTTTTAATTCACTGTGCTGTGGATTTTCCCTACCACTGATGGTACAACTTTCTGATGGTACAACAACTTTCAGCGTTATTTTCACAGCTTGGGTATAAATTGGAACTCCATCTCCTCTCTTGCTTTGGCAGGAGATTATTGAGTTTTTAAACACCAAACCTGAGGAGCACCGAGCTGTCTCTCATGGCCAGGACAAGTTGTCAGGTTACACATTCATCTGTCAGCCTGGCAACCTCACCATAGCTCTCCTTTACTCAAGTTTATTGCAGGCTTTTGAACAGAAATTTGGTCTTCATGGAAAGTGGCTTTTAAAGTTTTTTCACTGGCTGGAGCTTTCAAAAGTTCCGGTCTAAAATTTCAATCAAACAGTTGAAAAAATGTCATGTTTTCAGGACTTAGGGGAAAGACTTTCCTCCTCCTTCCCATCTTTTGGGGGCAAGATGGAAAAAGGCAGGTATGGGAAGCAGAGTTAAATCATATAAATTCATATAAACTATAGGACTTGTTTGACCTTTTTTTCCCTTTTCTAATGCCTGCCTTGCACATATTTGTGAAGATCTACCCTATGTCAAAGAGATGAGCAGGAGAAGATCTACGCATAGGGAAGATCTGAGCATTAAGTCTGATTTCAGGGCTTAGGCAGGATACAGAAAAATATCTATATTTTGGGCTCTGGCTTCCAGAGTAATGTTCATCCAATACTTGGAAGATTTTTCGTTATTTTTCCTTATTCACAATATTCTAGGACACTGAAAGAACAGTCATCTGCTCAAAGTTTGCTTTTGTGTTAAACCATCTCTATATTCTTTAAAGTACATGGATTTGGAAGAGCAACAGAATAATAATTGGCAATAATTTGTAACTTTTCCAGAATTCCAGCAGTAGGAAATCATTCTAATGTGAAGGCGACTGCTGTGCTGGAATTTGATGATCTGTAAGATTTCTTCCAACTCCAAGCATTCTATGCTTTAGATACTGCAGGATTTGACAGGATATCCACCCATTTTATTAATTTTGGCAGATATTATGTCTGTGTTGCATAACATCTTCTAGGAGCTGACAATGATTAACATTTTGTATTGCATTCTTGAAAACAGTGTAAGATTATTCCTTTAATTCTGATACCATGCCAGAAAAATCTTTGTTGGCTGCTAAACTGTAAAAAAAAAAAGTGTCAGTGTTGTGATCTTTCTCTCCTTAGGGAAGATGGCATTCTCTGTTCTCTTCTATTCAGAGTACTGAGGGAAGCCAGTGATTCAGCACCCTTTGACTGAAACTGAGAATAATCTCTAAAATATTTAGTTCCCCAGTGCAGAGGTAACACAGAAGTCTATGAAGCTTCTGAGTAATGATTTGTGTGATACAGGGACCTATTTCTTTGGAGTTAGGTGAACCACAGGTGTGTATGTGTGGGGGTAGAGAAGGTGACATTGCACAGCTGTTGAGTGTCACTTGTCAAAAAAATCTCTGAAAATTCAGTCCTCAGCACACTTAAACATTCTCCAGACCTGAGCACGGTGAAACCAACTGGTAGGATTATTTTCCTCTCTGTTTATAATTGAAAACAATGTACATTTGGCTTCAATAGCATTTGCCTTTGTCCTTCAGTCTTTATTTCTGTTTCAAGATACTTGAGATTTTAGTTCTAGTTTCTAGATATTTAATTTTATGGTATCTAAATATCTTGCTAGAGTAACTGGAAAAGGGCACTAACGGCTCTTAAAAATAGAAATAACAACAAACCCAGAATGTCTGTATACATATAGCCCTGGAAGGAATAGAGCTTTGAGTGCCTTTTTAATATTTAACAAGCCATTTTGACGTATCTTATTAGGCTGACCTAGAACAGCTTATTCATACAGATTCAACATTAATAATTAATTCATCCTGGGAAGAAATAAAAAAATAAAACACCTAAATGCATAAAGAGTTTAGAGTCCTGGTTCTGCTGATAATCTTATAGGGCAAGGTCTTATTTTTCATATGATCATTGTGTTTTCCTGTCAGAAATTCCATTAACTTTAACAGATATTCTTGTGATGCAAAGTATTGGTGCTTGTAAGTGGACCTGACCTGGATTTAAATGTCATTACAATGGCTGTACCATCATATGATGTAAGTGCCTAAGTGCCCTCAGTTTAAAATTAAGTGTGAGTATGCTCACTAAATTCATTATTTGTTATGTTATGTCTTTATTTCTTACATTGAAAAAGTGTGTGAAATCTTTATCCAAACCTGTGTATTAGGTACAAGAAGAAACAAGGTCCACTTAAAGGAATTTGCAATCTGTGTAAAGTCAAAGAGGTAAAAAGATGGTACAATATAATGAATTCACTTCTTGCTGATATGCAACAGATCAGTATTAGAGCTGGAAGAGCAGCTTCATTTCTTCACTATTCCTTTGTATTAGGCTAGGCAGCATTGAGAGATATGACCTTGCTGGAATATTTCTTTGGATCTTTTGGGGTTTTTTTCCTGTAAGAATAAGATTGCATCTAGTATATTCTGTGATGAAAAAAGTAAGCAATCTTTAATCTTTCACTCATCAAAAAGCATTCAAACATCAAAAAAAAGGAATCACATATTGGATGAGATTTTTAAATGGCATTAGTTTTATTAAGTACGTTTACATTTTATGCTTGCACTTCTTGAGGTCATTTTCTGCTAATTTGCATTCTCAATTCTTCCAACTGGTGAAATTTCCTAAAGCAGACAGAAAGTTTAACACCAGTTAACAACAACAAAAAAAGACAAAGGAAAAAGGTACTGATGGACAATCACTAGTTATTTACCCAAGTGACAAATTGCTTCACTGAATGCATTCTTGAACTGCACTCTATAAATAGTGGAAGCATTTAGCCCTTGATGTTTGAGAGGGTTTTGAATATTTGTAAGAATGGCTAGAGATTTCCTGGTAAATATGAAGAGGGAAGATTCTGCAGCATATCCCTGAAGACAAATATAGAGAAGTCAGAACTTACATTCTGTGGGCTGTTTGCACTTCTTTGTTCAGAATTTCTTGTGTACTCATAGACTCATATTTAATGTATATTTTATATTGCATATATTTTCTATATTATATAGCTATCTGAATATCTATAAAAAGATAAATACTCAGCAAGCTTTTTCGTATATAATTTTAGCAAAACTACATGAAGCAGTCAGCTTGTACAAAAATGTGTTCAAAGGTGCTTTATTTCTTCTGTGGTTTCTGGTGATGAACATAAATTAGTCATGTTCTGTTTTGTGCATGTTCGGATGTCACTGGAAATATAATAGAGCTTAGCTACAATTTCTTTTTTTCCCCTCTCAGGAAGCTTTTCAGTAATGCCAGCATAATCTTTTTATAAGATTCTCATGCACCCACTAAACACTAATCAGGGGTCACATATCTGTTTTCTGACTCCTTAGGTTTCTGTCATCTGACTCTAGATTGTCTTCTAGTGTTAGAGGATGTAAGAAAAATTCAGAATTACTGTAAGGCATGTCTGTACTTGAGTCTAATCACTTCTGGAGTATTGTTGATCTAAGTGTTGTTTGTAACACCAGCTGTACAGCTGCCAATCCTGCTGTGGAATTGAGATACTTCAAACCCAGGGGTGGCCCAGGAAATATCAAGTAAACACACAGAAGAACTTGGAATAGAGACTAAAACATAAGTGAGGAAACATTATCTTTGATAATTTCAGTTTATCTAGTCCTTTCAGCACATACAATTCCACATCTCAGCATACTCATAGCATGAAATAATATTATATAACTGCATAAATTCAAATCCATAAACCTAGGATGGATTAAAAACAAGAAATTTTTAGAATCTGCTAAAATATTAGAGCAGCACAATTGCATTTTCCTGCATCTGAAAGAGAAAACAGACGTTGCATGAATGACTAAATACAATACAATACATCTTAAATGTAATGTTGGAGAATGGCAAGGACTTGGACCATAGTCCAGATTTATCAATTCCTTAGTCCTTGCTTATCATATCTACCGCTGTCATCTTTTTCAGGAAATGGAAGTGTTTGCTTAATTTTCCATCAAAAATTAAAACTGCACTTTTTCTGGTATGAAAAGTCATCATTCTTTGTTTCTGAAATTACTCAGTGTTCTGTTTCTTGAATTCATCACTAAAGCCATCTCTCAGCTTCAGCAAATAACCTTTTCTCTACAGTGAGAGAAAGAAAAGGAGGAACCATCAGCACAAAAGCCTTCTCAGTTAGGCAATGTAACTGAACAGGATATCAGCTTCCATTGTGCATGTACAGGACTTTCTGAAGGCAGAAAGCTATGTTCTCTCCTACTTAGAAATGAAAATTATAAGAAGTGCGTTTCCCAAAAAGGAGGAGCTGTGGAGGTGCAGAACTTAAAACTCAGTACTTTTCATAAATTTCAGATATGTTCTCTTGAGTGCTGAACCTCACTGATCTACAGTTCTTAGTACAACACGTGTGTAGTGTCACTTACTACAGTAAGTGTGTGCTGATGTGTGGGAAGGAGTTTGTTACTGCATGAGTGTCATTTAGCCAGCCTGCCTTGTGCCTGCTGTTTCTTTAGTAAATGGGTACTCAGTGGTGCATCTGGGCTGAGAAAAACTGAGAGGAAATGAAAAGGGGAGAAGTTCTTCCATTTTTCTGTTAAGATGAGGCATCCTTAATAACAAAGACCTTTGTAACATTGCTGGCTTGTATTTGTACTTTCCTATATTTCTTCACAGTATTGGACTAAATTCTTTCATTCAAGGACTGCACTCTAACCTGAATATCAGGTTGATGATGGTGGTGCTCAACTTGTCATTCTTTTCCCCTTTTTCTGGACTAATATATGTACCAGATAATCTCTGGAAGACAGCAGAATTAATCAATGCACTTCTCTGTGAGAATTTCTCAGAAGGCTGATGGCAGAGCAGATCTAATAGTTCAATAAATGCAATCCCCACAGGACTGGGAGCATGGACAGAGTTGTTGGAGAGCTGTGATTGCACAGAGAAATACAAAAGACATCTGAAAGGTTTCTCAGCTTCCTTTTTCTTTTGTTTTACTTCCCTTTCAGAAAGGATTCTTTTGAGACTGATGCATTTATTAGCTTATAAAGTTTACTTTACTAGCCACCAGATATATCCACTGGAGTAACAAATATCCTTGTCTTTGTATTTTAATTATGTTGGAGAACACCATTTAAAATGTTTTTGGACCAGGCATTTGTTGAAACAAGATCTTTCCGTATTTCTGAAGTGTGACTCACATGTGCTAAGTGACAATCACTCAGGAGTAATTACTTACTTTTAATGACTGTATTTATAGATGGTTAAATGGAAATGCTACATGTCTGAAGTCCTGGAGCTGCCAGATCTAGTCATTATCAGCTAATTATTTTCAGTACTTTGACAACAGGGAGAAGAGATGCATTTCTCAAAAGCTACCACTGCACAAGTGTATATTAATGTGACAACTGGTCTTTCACACAACTTCCAAAATGTTACTGCATTATTTTCAATGGGAACACTGCAGGAAAATTAAAATAATGTAATGATTGGAATATGCATAATTCACATTTTTAAATTTAATTTTCATCAAAAGTTTATCTTGTGCTTCTTCTTTGCATCATGTGTCAATGTCTTATAGAGAGCAGGGTTCATAGTTAATGTGAACAGATCTGAGTGAAAAACTTGCTGTGTCAAAGTCTGCCCAACTGGAAAGTGAAAATATGCTACTTAATAGAATGTCTTTTAGATTCCTGATGTGCTGGCCTTGGTGTTTTGTGGTTATATATTGACCCTTGGGTCGGTTTGACCTAAGGAAAGGTGGTATGGCACTTAATGGTCTCAGGTATGTGCAATAATTGTCTCTAGTTGATACAACAAAAATCTGTGTTCTGCCAAAATTTCTGTAAGTATTAAGTTCGTTGTCAGAAAAGACAGTTATTTTGAAAAGGCTCGAATAGCAATTTGAAAGAAAAGGCCTCATAATATGTGAAATCAAAGTCTCTTGAAAATTCCTGAATTTGTGAGCTTGCTCTATGGTGCAGTAAGGAAACCCCAAAGAAAGAAATATAAGTTTTGGCTCAGCTAAAGGATCTTTTGTATGTACCTGGAAGGTGAACAGAGCTGGAATGTTGATTAGTCTCACAGTCAACAAGCATGAGAGTTTGACAGGTGGGCTATGAAATTATACAAGAAAGGAGATAGAAGGTGCATGGCAATCTAAATTTTAGGTGAGGGGAAAAAAATACCTTTTTTCTGCTTTGAAAATCAAGGTAGAAATGAAACTTTAGTCTCTGAATCTCAAAGTATTTGTCATATGTGGGCTCTATTTGCCCTGCAATGTGTGTCTGCTGTCCCTGAGAGCAGAGTAAAACTGCAGCCATATTTCAGGGGAATTTACATGCCATGTAAAGAGAGAGCAGAATTAAGGCTCAGAACTGACATGTGCCTCCTAGAGACAAACTCTTCCTAGAGGATTGTGCATCCTGATGATGTGATGTGCTGCTCCTGACCTTCCTGCCTGTTCTTCAAATGACTAGCAAGGCTTTCAGAAGGAGTGTGCCTATTGGTAAGTTTTTGCCAATATGAGGTCAAATGCTTTGCTGCACTTCATAATGTTGTATTTAGAAGAACTTGCATTATTCTAGTAGTATGAAAACAAAACATTTCAAAATAATTAGACTGGTGTTAAGAAAGTATACTTAAAATTGTGTTAGTTGCCTTAGGCTGCAGGCAAAAAATGTTTATATATTTTTCCTGCAAATATATATATATATATATATATATATATATTAGACTCTCATTAGAATATTAGCTTTTATCCCAATTTTACTACCGAGACCAAATCATAACATCAATTTGAGAGATCAGGAATGATTGTTCTGCTTCTATAGGTGGAACTTTGTGTTAGTTGTTTTCCTTTTGGGTTTTTATCTCCCCAGTTCTAACTGGGGAGAAAAAAAAACATGTGACATTAAAATGGGATAGAATTCATAACAGAAAGCCAAGACTCAAAGCAGAAACCTTGGTTAAAATAGGGAGGATGATTGGGTTAGTATATAGCAAGGAACAGAGGAGCTATAAGACTTTTATTGCAAAAATAATTTTAAGAAGAGATAATGGAAAGAGAAACAAGGGAAAATAGAAATAAAATGAGTATCCATGTAGCTGAGAGATTCCCTGAATATTCTTGCTAATCAGGCTATATTCAAAATTTAACAAACCAAGTTTTCAAGCAAACATTTAATCAAATTCTTGGCAAAAGTGACACAAGTTTTTGCCAACTCTCATTTTTAACTGGTTCTTATTTTTAGTATTGTTTTTGGAACTGTACTTCCTGCCATTCTGTCTCACCAGTTATAGTTCCATTAAAGGGCCATTACCTACCTTTCAGAATGTACACACTGCTCCTTGTTCTCAGTGTAAACAAACTGAAGTTTATCCCAGTTGAAGTGGATATGCAGCAAAGGTCTTATAAAACAAACTAACATCTGTACTGGCAAAATAACAGATGGCTCTTATCTGCTTTCTTCATGTTTATAGAGAGGATCTGGTGGGAAAGACCATTCCTGTTGGCAGTCTTTCATCTTAATACCTCGTGTAAACCAGTACAACAGGGAACATCTGTCCCCAGTGACTCTCTGACAAGTGGGTGTGTGTGAGACCTGCTTAACATCAAAACTCTCTGGGCAAAAACTGTGCAGAGAGAGCAGGAGCCCACAGTCTAAATTGTGTTTTGCTGCTCTTCTTGGTTTTCAGCACTGAAGGTGTGCTTATTTGTATTTGAGAAATGTTTTCCTTATCCACCTATGCACAGTAGATTTTAGATATCTTGCAAGAATTTGTGTATACATTAATTATTAAGGCACCAAATTCTAAGTGATGCCATCTTTATAGTAAAAGTGAGGCTACAAAGCTATGCAGAGTATCATGGACATTAAGGTAAACACCACTCACAGCACTGTGTATCTTGTTATTTCTATTCAATTTTTTTTTTCTATTTCTACTGTGACAGCTCTCTTGATCATTCTCTCTCAGAAAATAGTCTCCCATCTGTGCCATTGCTGACAAACTCAGTTTAAAACTGGGACAGAATTGCCCTTCAGAATACTACGTGAGTTTTCTTGTATTAAAGGTATATAACCAGTGGTAACAAACCAGGAAATAAGAATCTCTATATAAGCCATTAAAATATTATCAAACCAGCTTGTATCTAGTTTGAATCTATGTCTTAACTAAAAAGGACATTTTGGTTTCTACACTTTTTACTCTGAATTGTGCTTTGGGCACATAAGGATACTTTGGTGTGCACACTGTACATCTGTTTTCTTGATTGCCAAGAAGCTAGGAAATAATATATGTGATTGTAGTTTAGTGCAATTCCAGAAATACTTAACAGTCATTGGGACATTACAATTCTTTTCTCTCACATTTCTCTTCATCATTCTGCTAAAAAATGTTTAGAGAAATTAAAATAATTCATATGTGTGGGAGATGTCAGGAAAGTAAAATGAATATGTAGAAATTCAGAGAGATCTAAAAGATTATAGTCTTTTCATGACTTTTCTGAGCTGGGGGAGGTTAAATGTAGTTTGTGGAGATAGTAAATAATAATGCCCATATCAGAATGCATTGAAGTGAGGAGCAGGGAAGATTATATTAAACATGCAAATATGCTCAATCTGCTCATGCACTAGAATCTTCTATGAAGAAGAAAGTGTAATTTGTCTTAGTTTTGCAATTACTCACTGCACAACATTTGTATCTAAACAAATCTACATCTTGGTGGGGGATTTAACTTGTCACAAAAATCTTTGTCTTTTCTTTAATCAAGATTTTAATAGTATCTCTAAAATGGATTTTAAAAGGTAATTTTTCAAACCATTCAGTTTTGGGAACATTTCTCAAGATAATTAAATCTTTCACTACAGAATAATTCATCTAACTCTGCCACTATATAAATATTTCAATCACTTTAGGGTCCAGTGCAATTGGAGATTATTTATTGTACTGTAGCAGAATATTTACAGAGCAAGAATTAAACATGTAAGCAATGTTATATTTTAGAACTCCCAGATATGCAGTCAGTTATTAATGTTGTTCTTTATCTTAAATATATTGAATTTTTTTCTCTGTTTAAGGGCAGCTGGCTTGGTTCTAAACAGGGTGTGTCTGTGTCTCTCAGGACTGCTCAAAGGCACTGAGATCCTTGCCCACTTGGGAATACATAAATATACACTCGTGCCTGAGTTAGAAAACTAATATTTAGTTCAAGTTTTCATGCTGTGTCTTTGAGATATCACATAGCAAAGGTCTCACTGGAATAAAGAAAAGAGAAGGTCTCTGTGGGAGACTTATGGCTTCTATAACCTTGATCTGCTTTGTGCTTACCATAAGGCAAGTCCCAATTTGACCCTGCAAATTTAATTTCATTTCAGAGTCATGGAGAGCTGTATTTTTAGTTTTATTTCTCCATATTCCTCTCGCTTCTTTGTTCGCTGTATTTTGTTTTAATGTATTTCTAGATGAAGGGAAATTGAATTTATCTTGCTAGAATTTGAGCCTGTCTGTATCAACAGAATTTATGGGTTCTGCATTTAAGAAGCTTGAACCAAAGGGAAGAAGCTAATCAGGCTTGATTGAATACACTCATATACATTGAAGATTAGATAGCTGGGGCATCAAGCAGAGACACACATGCACATTTGGTGAACTGACCTTCATGAGATGATACCAAAAGTATTTGTCGTGCACTGGCTATTAATTGGGTTCTACGACAGTTTTATAACTTCCTTTCAAAAAAGTGTATGAAGAGCTGAAACTACAGAAATATTTGGCAACTAGTGACCTGTAAGAGGTAAAATTTAATTAGAAAAAAGTTTCTAAAACTCCCAATTTCCTCCTTTTCCTCAGGAGTAAACTAGATTTATATTAATCAACTTGTTACTATGTCTCTCACCCTATATGGAGTTACTGGAAAAACAGGTAGTCTACCCTACTATCTAGAAGCTACAGGAAAAGCATGCTTGTAAAAAAAGATGAACACATCTTAAGAGGCAGTTGAGATACTGATAAAATTATTGGAAATAACTACTGCTGACAATTCTTGGAGAAGCTATTTTAAATGTTGAAAGATCAGTGATGGGATAAATTCCCCAGGAAACATTAAAAGATCCATAAATGAGTGATGATTGCTGGTGGGGTTAAGGGTTACATCAGCCTAAGGGAGATCAGTGGTAAAACTACAGAGGTCCACGAAGTGTTGTATGCAGAAATTGCAGAGACACCTATCCTTGCTTTCCTTAGAGACATGATTACCACGGGCTGCAAATAAATGCCAGGGAGAGACTGTACACAGAGAGCAGAGGCCACAAAATAATCACACACAGAGCTTTTGTTCTGTACACCCCCTGGATGTCTTTGCACCAGCAGGGTTAGAGGCTCTCATGCACCTGGAAACACATTCTGCAAAACAACACTGCTGTCTCGGGGTTAGATGTTGTTCTTTGTCTGTCTTTGATCCAGTATTCTTCCAGCTGTGTCAGGCTGCTGGATAATCTCCTGTGACTGCCTCTGATCTGTCATAAGAACTTGTGTTTTCCATCAGTTTGTAGGTTTCAGTCTCTGTTCCCAGAGCTAATTTTCCAAGCTATAAGAATAAAATGGGCTATATTTTCTATAATATTTAAATCAGAACAAATCCAAAAGCTAGGATAAACTTAAAATCTTTAATATATGAAGGACTATAAAATATATATCTATATGTGTATATATAGATAGCGAAGGTAAACATAAGTGTCTACAAGAATCTTTGCTTTTAAATCTAAGGAATCTAAGATAGGAGGAATGATGAAGGATGTAATATTTGTACATCTGTGTGTCTCACAGATAGATGGTAAGACCATGACATTTGTTCTTGGTTTTCCTGGAGTCTTGCTGCATGACCTTGTGAAAGCTTCTTCACAATTCTGTCTCAGCTTCCCCACCTGTCCAATGATGCTTGTAAAACACTTTGAGATGTTGTGGTGAATAATGTCACGGGAATTAATAATTCTCAATTCAGAGAAAGTAAGAGGCGTATAAACTTTGGGAGTAAATGCTGTGCTGAAATAGTGTAATTGTGTGTGACAACAATCCCACACATTAGGACAGATAATGTGCTCATGGTATCATTATACAGATGCTCTAGATAGATGATATAGATATATAGATAGATATAGAGATGATATAGATATGGATAGATGATATAGATATAGATATAGATATATAGATATAGATATAGATATAGATATAGATATAGATATAGATATAGATATAGATATAGATATAGATGATCTAGATATATGAGAGCAGAGGTCTATTTTATAATTTGCACTGCACTTCAACTGCACATTTTCAGATGACTTGAAACTTTCTGATATTAAGGCTGTGCTCACAGAAAGGTTTGCTAAAATAATTAAATTTCGGTTCACATTTTCCAGAGTTCTGATTATGTACTTTTCCCTTCTGTGCCCTTTCACTTAAAAAAAAAAAAAAGAAAAAAGAAAAAATTAAATTATTAAATGCTACTTGGCTTCGGATGCAGCCCAGGACATGATTGGCTTTGTGGGTTGCAAGCACACTCTGCCAGGTCATGTTGAACTTTTTATCAACCAACACCTTCAAGCCATTCTCTCAAGGGCTGCTCTCAATCCATTCTCTCTTTTGCAATCCCACCCAGCCTGTGTTTATGCAGGACCTTGTCTTGCCTTGTTGAACTTCATGAGGTTTGTGTGTTCCCATCTCTCAAGCCTTTCAAGGTCCCTTCTCTCCAGTGTATCAGCTGCACCACACAGCTTGGTGCCATTGAAAAACTTGCTAAAATATGCTAAATCAAATGCAACACCCTGTATGTTTTTGTTCTTTGTATTTAGTTATAGTAACAACTGCATGTGTTGGTGATGTGTAAATGTTCCATACTTAACTCCTAAATTCTAGTTCTAAGAAAGCCATTAAAACTTACTTTAAAATAATGTAGCATGAGTTTACATTTCCCTTGAGAAAATTTTATGTAACACTGTCAGTAATTCCCTGCTGAAATAATTGCTGCCAACACTTTGCTTCTGGACTTATGGATTCTGTTGGCGTTTGACAAAAAAATTCTCTTTCGCTAACTGAAAGTTGCTGATATGAAAATGACTATTAAAATCTTCATGAATTGCCTTCCTTTTCTTAATTAAAGGTTTTTTTAAGTAACCTCTTTTGGGGTCTGGAATATAAGATGATAGCTGGCTATACTTTGCCGAGATAATTCCCTTCATTACAAAAATAGTAACAAGAGAAGGTTTTTTTATAAATATCAGTAGATTAGAGTCATGCACACTGTCAGATAAAAGGTAGTCTTCATATATTCAACCTGGTTCAATTAAATACTCTTCTTTAAAAGCAAGTCCAAATCATATCTTATGGTGTTTTGTTTTTACTAATTTGCTGCAGTCAGAGTAGCTCAGACAGCTTTACTGGTTATTAACTTTTTGAAGTAATTTAGATGTTAATTTTTCTTCCTTGTGAGAGAAAAATAATTGCTGTATACATGAGCATAAAATTATTTAGAGAAGGTAGAAGTAAAAGGACATGAAAAGAAAAAGAAATAATTAATAATTGTGAACCTGTGGTGTTTCTCAGTTCTCAGATGGCCAAGTCACCAGACTAAAAAATGTGCTACTGGGATCTTTCATTCAGTCACACGTAGCATCCTTCTCTCCTCGTTGGCATGTTGCAGTCTGGATGGGTGGACAAGCAGATGAGTAGGAAAAGGGTTTGAATGTTCAAACCTAGAGGAGGGGGCTGTACTCTGCTGGGTGTCAGTAAGACAAGCAGCAGCACAGAGGTCTGTCCTGGGCCCCCTCCCGTGTAAGTTTTTAACCAGAGGTGTGGCTGAGGCCATGGAGAGCTGGCTGAGCAGGTGTGCAGGAATGAACCATGTGCAGGGAACCACGTGGAACTCAGCAGGGCCACGGGCAAAGTGCTGTCCTGGGAAGGAGCCAGCAGGACAGGCTGGGCACTGGCTGGGGAGCAGCCCTGGGGAAAAACCGTGGGGGTCCTGCTGGGCAGCAGTGGGATGTGGGCAAGGAAAGTGCCCTGGCAGCTGTGGGAAATAAAAAAGGTACAGTACTCACAGAAAGTTGTGTGAAAGTAAATCTTAGGATGGAGAAATGCAAGAATGACGAAGATGCAAGGACAAGAAACAACAGGGGTGTGTGCTGTGTAGAATAGGCTTTAGAAAATACATTAATTAAGATAATAGAAATACTGTAAGTTTAATAATGAAGCTTTATCCATTTCAATTACATCATACATTTATATATTTATATAATATATATTGTATATATTGCATATAATATTGTATCTTTATTATCGAATAATTTATATATTTTAATTAGCTTTATCCATTACAAGTAAGCATTGTTAGAAGCAAAATGTACATGTAATATACTTATTTGCTAAGGCAAACCCTTGTCAGGTTTTAATATTATCATATTGGCTAAAAAACTTGAAAAGACCATGTAACTAAGAACAACTTCTCTGTGTTGCTAGCAGCTGAAGCTGTTCCATCTCCCTTGCTTGGCTCTGTAAAATGAGGCTGATGATTGTGTTGGAATAAAGGCTTTGAGACAGCTGCTCCAGCAGGCCTGTCCTGGTGTTTGTGTACATAGATATATGCAAATATAAGATAAGAGAAAAAATATCCCAGAACCAACAGGCAGCAAGTTGGGCAGTGACCACTTGGGCTGTGTGAACAGGAACATGACCAGTAGAGCAAGGAGAGGGAATAATCCCCTCCACCCAGCACACTGTAGAGGGCATCTGTGTGGACAGAAGTCTGGAAAGCAACTCTTCTCATTGTCAAAAGGAGTACAGCACATATGGTGATATGGAGGAATGAAAAACAGTTTAAAAAAATTGAAATGTTAGGTTTTGTGCTTTAAATGGTCAAAGCATACACAGTTGTTTCTATTTCCCCAAAGAGCCATACTTATGTTATTTTTCCACCACAACCAAAAAGTGAAAGAAAACCCCTTTTGAATCTTCAAATAATTCCTCGGATGCTTCCACAAACTTCTGTAGCTTTTACTATATCTTAATTGGATACATGAATGCCTTATAAAGTGCAAAGAGAAGCTTTTTTGCTCAGTCTATCAATCTGAAAATACAAAAGTTCAAGAAGCAGTGTAAGTACCCTCTGAAATATCTTATAATTTAAGAAAAACCCTTATGCTTCCTAAATTAATTTTCTCCTTAATTTCTCAATATATTAGTGGAAAATATTAACTTGTGCACTTTCTGATTGCTGTACTGATCAAAAAGGGAGGAGTAATTTTTTAAGTCTCTTTGAAGAATAATGAAAGCAAATGAAAGATGAAGGAACTTGATAACATCAAAAAGAATTATAATTTGATGATGACCTTTCTGTTTTCTACTGGTCCATTTCCTGTTCAGGTTTGTATGTTCTCAGACATACTTTGGATGGATGGATCCAAACTATAGCCATGGATCTAGATGCACAATGAGAGCAAGCAAGTTTAAAACCAAATTTCTTGGCAAATTTTAAAGTTAGTTTCCCTGACAAACAAAACAAATTTAGAATTAATGCCATGATGCCTGTACTCGTTAGTCTTCCACTGCATTTTTGGAATTTATTGGATAACTGTAATGTAAAATACCATCATGAGTTTCTGTTGTGGATTACAATATGATTACATGCAATGTATAATTTTTTAAATTATCAAATCTGCCGATTTATTGCAGATAAATATTTAATTGGCTCTTTTAATGAAAATAAAAAATCATCTTTCTTGGATTGCTCATCTCTGGTGCACTGTTTCTGAATTGACAAAGACAAGAGACTGTAATTAACTCTGTCATGGTACCACTGTTGGCTAAAAGATTTTCCTGAGTGCAATGATTGTCAAAGCAAGCCCAGTCCAGTAACCATGGTGCACTCTCAGCAAAGCAGAGGTATTGAACAGGCTGCTCCTTTTTTTTGGGTTATTTGATTGCTCTGCTACTCATACTGACCAGAAATGTAACGGTCTACAAATGTAGAGTTGCTTAGCAACAATGAGTAAAATACTGTGAGTCCTTTTAATTTTGTTGTATTTGTCATCATAGAACTTTTGTGATGTTTACATGCAGAAAACAATATCGGGTGTTTTTAATATCCATAAAAGCAAAAGGATCCAGAACAGTTTAGACCAGAGCTATCCATGACACCGGAATATAACATGACTGTTGAATGCGTTGTTTGAATTGTTTCTGCTTTGTTTTTTGGTTTGGTTTGGTTTGGTTTGGTTTGGTTTGGGGTTTCTTTTGTGGTTTTGCTTTTGGAGTTTTCTTAACGAAATAGTACTCTATTTACACTCTTGCTTCTCCCATTTTTCTTGGAAAATAACAGCATGTAAAACCGCTTTCTTCTGCATTCAGAAATGACCTTGTGGTACTGATATGCTAATATATTCAAATGAGACATTATGTTTCAAAACCCACTAGCAGAGATTAAAAAATGCCAATATACTAAAAATAGAAATATTTTTGAAATGTGTGGATACAAATTTAACTGTGTTAACTAATCTAGCAGTCAGGTTGTGAAAATACATGTTTTGTCAGGACAGCCTGGGAAGGTTGGGGCCACGAATGTTTCTGCAGTAGCTGCACTGTTTTCTTAAGAGAGATGAATGGGATTAGTTCTGTTATAGAGTAAATCCTGAGATCCTGGGTCAGTTCCACCATCAGCCTGAGCACTGCTGGAAATGGAACTCAGTAGAGATGGGCAGAGCACTGAGACACAGCTTTGCCTCCAAAGGCACACCCATCCCCTTGTCTCTGTCCACATCACACTCTGTGCATTGCAGGCCCCTTTCCTCTCTTTCCACAGCACATGGAACAGCAAAGTGCCACAGCCAAGCTCCAGCCCTGTCTTGGTTTGAAAGACAGGTATGGTTTAAGGAAAGGCAAGAGCCCCTTTTCTGCAATGCAGAGTGCACCCCCCCCTCCCTTTTAATTATTTTAGGTCCAAATCAGACGCTTTCAGGCAGGAGATATGGGGATGTGAATAACAGTTCTTTACTGGTATTTAACAAGGCAGAAAACAACAACAGCTATAAGAAAATTGGCAACAGAACAGAACAGTCTAGCTCCGCTCCAGTCCCTTTTGGCCGCAGGCCGTGTCCCTGTGCTCAGTTACCGGTGCTGTGGGGGCAGGGCGGGTCCCGCGCAGTTGCAGAGGGCTGGAGTGATGGCGGCGGAGGCCCGGAGGTGAGCGGGATGGGAAGGTGACTCCCCCCCCCTCACGGTGTCGGTCTTGGTGCTCCGCAGAGTGTCCGGAGATAGTAGGGTGAGATGGGAGAGCAGCAGAGCGATGTCCCAGGCAGGGAGCGTGGATCTCAGCGCTGAGATGTCAGGGGGAGATGCCAGAGCGAAGCACGGGGCGTCCTGTCCCTGCACAAGCCCATCGAGAGAGAGTCCCCTCCCTAGATCCCTCTCCCACCTTTCCTTTTCCGGTTCCCCCCCCCCTCCCCCTCCACCCACCCCCCTACGAGAGAACATTATCTATGTTTTAAGGTGTAGCCACAACTATTTACCATAATAATGGGAGGAATTCACAGAAAGAAAAAAAGGGGAACAATCCAACCCCTAACATTATCCACCCCTGAATTTCTCCCATACTAATATGCTATATCAAATTAAACTGTTACATTATATATATACATACATGCAGTTAGAGACATAGGCACAGTACTATAGGTATTTCACCCTAAAACAAGGTCTCCTTGGGGTATACATCGGGTCTCTCCATTCTTTTGCATCACCCACCAGGTGCAACCCGGTCCTTGAGCGAATACAACTCCATGGATGGGATTGTCTTTGCTGGAGGCAGGATTCACCCAAACAGTTTTTCCTAGCATACCTCTCATGTGTACCACTGGAACCTTATCTCCATCTGATATTCCCAAGGGCTCAGATTGGGCAGGGCCTGCTCGGTTAGTGGAAACTCAGGTGTTCACTAACCAGGTGGCCTTTGGTAGATTAATCTCCCAGTTCTTGAAAGTTCCCCCACCCAGTGCCTTTAAGGTGGTTTTAAGCAGGCCATTGCACCGTTCAACTTTCCCTGCAGCTGGTGCATGGTAGGGGATATGGTACACCCACTCAATGCCATGTTCTCTAGCCCAGGTGTTTATGAGGCTGTTCTTGAAATGAGTCCCATTGTCTGACTCAATTCTCTCAGGGGTACCATGCCTCCAAAGAACTTGTTTTTCCAGGCCCAAGATGGTGTTCCGAGCAGTGGCATGAGGCACAGGGTAGGTCTCTAACCACCCAGTGGTGGCTTCCACCATGGTCAGTACATAGCGCTTGCCCTGGCGGGTTTGAGGCAGTGTGATGTAGTCAATCTGCCAGGCCTCTCCATACTTATATTTGGCCCATCGCCCCCCATACCAGAGGGGCTTCACCCGCTTGGCTTGCTTGATGGCAGCGCACGTCTCACAGTCATGGATAACTTGAGAAATACTGTCCATGGTTAGATCCACCCCTCGGTCTCGTGCCCACTGATATGTGGCATCTCTGCCCTGATGACCTGAGGCATCATGGGCCCATCGAGCCAGGAACAACTCTCCCTTGTGCTGCCAGTCTAAATCTATCTTCGACACCTCTATCTATGCAGCCTGATCTACCTGCTCATTGTGTCGGTGTTCCTCATTAGCCCGACTCTTGGGGACATGGGCATCTACGTGACGGACTTTCACAGGCAGCTTCTCTATCCTGGTGGCAATGTCTTTCCATTCATTGGCAGCCCAGATTGGTTTTCCCCTACGTTGCCAGTCAGCCTTTTTCCACCTTTCGAGCCAACCCCACAAAGCATTGGCTACCATCCAAGAATCAGTGTAAAGGTAGAGTTTTGGCCACTTCTCTCTTTCAGCAATGTCCAGGGCCAGCTGAACAGCTTTGAGTTCAGCAAGTTGACTCGATCCACCTTCTCCTTCGGTAGCTTGTGCAACCTGTCGTGTGGGGCTCCATATGGCTGCTTTCCACTTCCGGTTCATCCCCACGATGCGGCAGGAACCATCAGTGAAAAGAGCATAGCGTGTTTCATCTGCTGGCAGTTGGTTATACGGTGGGGCTTCTTCGGCCCGGGTCACTTGTTCCTGTTCCTCTTCTTCGGCAAGACCAAAGTCTTCCCCTTCTGGCCAGTTGGTAATTATCTCCAAAATCCCAGGGCGATTCGGGTTTCCAATACGGGCGTGTTGTGTGATGAGGGCAATCCATTTACTCCATGTGGCGTCAGTGGCATGGTGGGTTGAGGGAACTTTTCCTTTAAACATCCACCCCAGCACTGGCAGTCGGGGTGCCAGAAGGAGTTGTGTTTCCGTGCCAACCACCTCTGAGGCAGCTTGAACCCCTTCATAGGCGGCCAAGATCTCCCTCTCCGTTGGAGTGTAGTTGGCCTCGGACCCTCTGTAGCTTTGACTCCAGAACCCCAGTGGTCGGCCTCGCGTCTCACCAGGCACCTTCTGCCACAGGCTCCAGGACAGACCATGGTTCCCGGCTGCAGAGTAGAGCACATTCTTCACATCTGGTCCTGTCCTGACTGGGCCAAGGGCTACTGCATGAGCAATCTCCTGCTTGATCTGGGCAAAGGCTTGCTTCTGCTCAGGGCCCCAGTGAAAATCGTTCTTCTTGCGGGTGACCAGGTAAAGAGGGCTCACAATCTGGCTGTACTCAGGAATGTGCATTCTCCAAAAGCCTATGGCACCTAGGAAAGCTTGTGTTTCCTTCTTGCTGGTTGGTGGAGACATTGCAGTGATCTTATTGATGACCTCACTGGGGATCTGGCGCCGTCCATCTTGCCACTTTACTCCCAGAAACTGGATCTCTTGGGCAGGCCCTTTGACTTTGCTCTTTTTAATGGCAAAGCCGGCTCCCAGCAGAATCTCAATGATCTTTTCTCCTCTCTGAAATACCTCCATTGCTGTGTCCCCCCACACAATGATGTCATCAATGTACTGCAGATGTTCTGGAGCTCCACCCTTCTCCAGTGTAGCCTGGATCAATCCATGACAGATGGTGGGGCTGTGTTTCCACCCCGGGGCAGTCGGTTCCACGTGTATTGCACGCCCCTCCAGGTGAAAGTGAACTGAGGCCTGCACTCTGCTGCCAGAGGAATGGAGAAGAATGCATTGGCGATGTCAATGGTGGCGTACCACTTGGCTGCCTTGGACTCCAGCTCGTACTGCAGTTCCACCATGTCCGGCACAGCAGCGCTCAGCGGTGGAGTCACCTCATTCAATGCACGATAGTCCACTGTCAGTCTCTATTCTCCTTCAGATTTATGCACAGGCCAGATGGGGCTGTTGAAGGGTGAGTGGGTTTTGCTGACCACCCCTTGGCTCTCCAGCTCACGGATCATCTTGTGGATGGGGATCACGGCATCTCGATTCGTCCAGTACTGCCGGCGGTGCACTGTTCAGGTAGCAATTGGCACCTGTTGCTCTTTCACCCTGAGGAGTCCCACTGCAGATGGGTTTTCTGATAGCCCAGGCAGGGTGTTCAACTGCTTAATGCCCTCTGCTGCCACAGCAGCTATTCCAAAAGCCCACCTGAGTCCCTTTGGGTCTTTGTAATAGCCGTTCCTGAGGAAGTCTATGCCTAGGATACATGGTGCCTCTGGGCCAGTCACAATTGGATGTTTCTGCCACTCTTTCCCAGTCAGGCTCACCTCAGCCTCCAGCAAAGTCAATTCCTGAGATCCCCCCGTAACCCCAGCAATTGAAACAGGTTCCTTCCCGACATGTCCTGATGGTATTAATGTACATTGTGAACCAGTGTCAACCAATGCTCTGTGTTCCTGTGGCTCTGATGTGCCAGGCCATCGGATCCACACCGTCCAAAAGATCCGGTTTTCCCGTGCCTCTCCCTGGCTAGAGGCAGGGCCCCTCTAGCCCTGGTTATTATTTCTCTCCTGGGCATACATACTAGAGGTTCCTTCAAGGGGATCTGACAGATCATCTTCCCTTCTGTAATACCCTGCACCTTCATGGGAGGCTGAGGCTACCTTCACTTTAGTGGAGTTCCCTCTGGTGGTGTTCCCCTCCCTGAGTTGGCGCACCCGTGCTGCCAGGACAGAAGTGGGTTTCCCATCCCACCTTCTCATGTCTTCCCCATGGTCACGTAGAAAAAAACACAGGTCAGCACGTGGGGTATACCCTCTCTCCCTAGCTGGGGGGCGTTGGGCTCTACCTTTGAGGTCCATGACTCGCACTGGTGCTGCACTGATCTTCCTCACCTCTTCCCTTATCTCCTTCATCTCCTCCTTAAACTCCTCTCTGAGGTCCTTAGCCACAGCAGAGACATGAGCCTGCATTGGGCCAGCCATCATACTCTGATAATTCCTGAGCCTGTTGGCAACAGAACCCACTGTCACTTGGTTGGTATCAGCATCAATCATTGCAATAAAGGAGGTATACCGAGATGGGCCCAGGTTTGCCAGATTCCACAACATCTGTCCTGTGCACCTGACCTTGTCAGGGTCATTGTCATGCTGTCCATCCCTCCCAAAGAGCACCTCCAGTACTGCCACTTCTCTCAGCTTTTGGATCCCTTCCTCAAGGGTATTCCAACGTGTTCTCTGGTGGTACTCCTGCATTCTTTCCCTGTGGACAAGCCTCTCTCTCACACTCATTAAAAGTCGCTCCCAGAGGGAAAGGAGACCTGTCTCCCTTACAAATACCTGGTCCACACCTGAGTCCTGGGTCAAGGCTCCCAAATTCCTTGCCTCAGTACCATCCAGTTGCACACCTGTACCCATAAGGTCCCAGACCCGCAGTAACCAGGTTGTAAAAGGCTCACGGCCCCGTCGTACAATGTCTTTTCGCAGGTTACGGAGACTCTCGTATGACAGGGACTCGGTGATGATCTCAACTTCTGGCTCCCCTGCTGGTTGTGAGGGGCCCCCTTCCTGACCCTTATTATCTAGGTGCCTTGTTTTCATCCTAGACTTCCTAGTTTCCACAGGGGCAACTGCTGCTGGCTGTGAGTGCCCTTGCAGTTCAGCTGGAACCTGGATGGATGTAACATCTGTGGGTCCCACTGCTGCACCATCAGATTCTCCCTCTTTAAGGCAGGGGGAGGGTTTCTCACCAGCTGGGGAGAGGTGCTCCTTCAGCATCTGGCCCATCTCACGTATCTCCTTTGCTAGCACCCCCACCCATTCTGGGTGGTTCCTTTCCGAGGTGGGCTGTGGGGCAGGGTCAAACTCTGGGGTAATATCCCTAGTCTCTGGGACAAAATCAGGCTCTGGGGTAACCTTCCTAGTCTCTGGGACAGGATCAGGCTCTGGGGTAACCTCCCTAGTCTCTGGGACAGGATCAGGCTCTGGGATAACCTCCCTAGTCTCTGGGACAGGATCAGGCTCTGGGGTAACATCACTAATCCCTGGGGTAGGTATCAGGGTTGTTATCCAAGTCAATCTCCCCTTATCTCTGAATGTTAGATAGAACAGGTTTAACAGGGATATAAACAACACTAGCCACAATATAATGTCATTAGCATTTAAAGCGGATTGGAACCCCTTGAAGACTGGTGGGGTGAACTTCAAAAAACCTGTGATGGGTTGAGAAAAAATTTCACCTGCTGCCACTTCCTCACAGTAAGTACCATTATTGAAGTAGCCCCAGAAACACACACTTAGAGTGCGATAGCTCTGAATCCATGTGGGCATCTTCCAGAGAAAATTAAAAATCCATGAATTCCTCAACTGATCAACCCACATAATAAGCCGGATAATAGCCACAGTAACCTTGGTTATGAAACTCATGTTTAAAAAAAAGGGCTTGCAAATGGGAGAGATATAGCAGTGACCACATGGAGGCCAATCCAGGGTAGGCTGGACAGCATGGTGTCACCTACCACAAGCTTGGGTAATTCAAGAACTGTTATTCCCTTTTCTGCCCCTCTCTCAATGCCCTCAGGCAATGCCCCACGTTGGGCGCCAAAATCTGTCTTGGTTTGAAAGACAGGTATGGTTTAAGGAAAGGCAAGAGCCCCTTTTCTGCAATGCAGAGTGCAACCCCCCTCCCTTTTAATTATTTTAGGTCCAAATCAGACGCTTTCAGGCAGGAGATATGGGGATGTGAATAACAGTTCTTTACTGGTATTTAACAAGGCAGAAAACAACAACAGCTATGAAAATTGGCAACAGAACAGAACAGTCTAGCTCCGCTCCAGTCCCTTTTGGCCGCAGGCCGTGTCCCTGTGCTCAGTTACCGGTGCTGTGGGGGCAGGGCAGGTCCCGCGCAGTTGCAGAGGGCTGGAGTGATGGCGGCCGCGGCCCGGAGGTGAGCGGGATGGGAAGGTGATTCCCCCTCACGGTGTCGGTCGTGGTGCTCCGCAGAGTGTCCGGAGATAGTAGGGTGAGATGGGAGAGCAGCAGAGCGATGTCCCAGGCAGGGAGCGGGGGTCTCAGCGCTGAGATGTCAGGGGGAGATGCCAGAGCGAAGCACGGGGCGTCCTGTCCCTGCACGAGCCCAGCGAGAGAGAGTCCCCTCCCCAGATCCCTCTCCCACCTTTCCTTTTCCGGTTCCCCCCGCCTCCCCCTCCACCCACCCCCCTACGAGAGAACATTATCTATGTTTTAAGGTGTAGCCACAACTATTTACCATAATAATGGGAGGAATTCACAGAAAGAAAAAAAGGGGAACAATCCAACCCCTAACAAGCCCTGAGAGCAGCAGCACAGGGTCCAAGAACACTTGCCCAGGTTTGGTGTGCCCAGCCAGGTTTGAGGCAGTTGCTCATCTTCATCAGAGGCTTAGCATGCCAGTCATGACCAGAAGTAGCAGTGAATTGGTCTCAGAATAATTACTTTTTAGTCCCAGGACTGGGTATCCCAATAATATCTGTTTGTTAAATATTATGATCAGATCCTCACCAGTAGGTAGCAGGAAGAATGTTATGGTCCTGCAACATTTTGTAGTTGTGAAATATTTCCTGATTCACCCTTTGGCAGGAAAAAGCAGAGCAGTTCTAGTTAGGGGTGGGAAGAAAGCAAAAAGAAATTTGAAAGCATAACCACTTCTATTTTCCATCACTGATCCTAAACACAATTTTAGTTTTTTTCAGATCAGACAGTTCTTGTGTTGGTTATTATAGGTTAACAAATTGAATTAAACTTGTAGTTTGCCCTGCAACAAAATGCCAACAATGGCTAAATGCAAGTAGAAGTAGGCCAACACTAGTTCTTGAAAGGAAAATATACTGTATACTAGCATTTATATATGGTTTTTCTTTTCAAATTATGTCAGTCTCTAAATCAGCCCTTTCATGAGAGAGTGTAGAGGTCAAAGATTTTTGTTGAAAGGATCTGAATTTTTCTATTTCCCCTGTAGGTTACTACAGATGTTGAGGGTTTTGACTATTTTTTATACAAGATCTTCATGGTTTAAATTATAAATGTAAGATGCAATATAGCTGTAAGGTGGATAAATATAGATAGCAATTTAAAAATACAATAATTCAGAGCAGCTTGTTTTCATCTTCCCTCAGAATCTGAATTTAATACAGCTTAATAGAACTAATTACCTTCGTTCATGCTTTAGTTATTTTGATTTAGTACAGATGAACTATATACAACTACCTTTAACCACCATTGAAATGTTGGGACTATGTGCATGCCTTACATCAAAACATTTTTTGGTCTCTTTATAACTAGTGATTAGCCAGTGCCCCAGCTACCATCAAAGCAGTATCATGTAGCAGAATAGAAAAATAATCTTTAATCTCTTGAGGAAAAATTTACTGCGTCAGATATAAGTGCTTATTCCTTTGAAAAAGCTGCACATGGTGTCAACATGATTTTTGTACTTTGTCACTTGCCAGAAAGTTATTGGATCAGTGTTATCAATATATGCCTAAAACTAAAACATTTGGGTATAGTTGAGAAGGGATATTATTTGGATTTAGGTTTCATCAGATTTTTTTTCTAATTCTTGTTGCATAAACACCAGATGAATCAATTCAGAGGCAACTAGAGTATTTGAAACATTATGAACATGCTTTTTAATTGTCTCTTTGTTTTGACAAGAAAATAAGAAAATGTTTATTAAGTTTTCTTGCCTGTTGAAATCTCTATTGCCTGAGCACTTTATTTGTGATAAAGAGCAGTAAAACTTCATGGTGTATGTAATAGGAAACTATGATTTATACTTAGATGGCATTGATGTGACTTTTCTGGGCTCTACTTTCAATAACCTAAAAACAAATTTAACTAGTAATCAAAACATTATTGTGTATAAACCCTCTTCTCATACCCTCTTGAAGTCAGAAATGTTCCATATAGTTTTTCTATATGAGAGTTTTAGGCTGGGCAGCTTTATGGGAGGATTAATATTTACAAGATATTTTTGAAGAGCAATAGCTAAGTTGTACATGCAGGATTCACTAATTAATAATACTTAATTAAATTTTATTTTAAATCAATAAAAATTATTAAATTTTAATAATCATTATTTTAAATTAATTGATTAGTTAATTAATTAATTCATTAATTGAGAAGACTTAATTAAATTTTGGACTTTTTTTTAAACCTAAGATTTTTTCCCCCCTTGCTTGATGCATCTGGAGACACTGGAGAGTCTTTGGTGGCTGTTTAATAATATCCCTTTCTTGCACACCAAACTGAACATTATGATTTTTTTTACCACATCGTTTGTTTCTGCCTTAGGTTGGCAATAACCATAAAATAGTGCTCTCCCCAGTTCAGCCCCCCCCCCAGAGTTTACCCATCTGATTTATTTACAGGCAGAAATTCCATCTCCTCTGACGTTTTATGTTTACCATATAAAGTAGGTTAAGCTCTTCTGTTTCTGATATAAATTCTTGTCTTTTGAACATACACTTCAATCAATTTCACAGGTGCACTTTGACTGGTGCTATGGACTTTCTCAGCTTCTTAAAGTCTTTTTTTTTTCAAACTTGCATTTGACTTTTTATCAACTAGCACATGTGAGCTTTTCCTCCCCATCATCCTCAAATGATGAGCTTCCCACATAATAACAGAAATTAGTTCCTTCATTTTAATCTCATTTCTGTTTTCTATCTCCCAAAAACCAATCACACTCTCTTTGTAAAATTGTAATCCACATTTGTTTTTAAAATGCCACATTTTATGTCAATAATGGCTGTCATTAATGCATTCCTACTTCATGTTAGTTAATGTAACGTATCAATATGTAAAATATCAATCCTAATATCAGTCCTTCAAGAACTGGTAAGTCTCTTGTGGTCTGATTTTTTTTTTCCTTACCCGTTATAATATTTTCATTAAATAACATTATCCATAGCACTTTAAAGCTACTCCTCCACCACCATAACGAGTATTTGTGCGCAATCATATAAAAATCATTACTAAAATTCAGATTCATAATGTCTGCCTTGTAATCAGCTACCTTTTCAAAGAGAGAATATCAAGCTAATATTATGTCTGTTTATCATACCTTGTACAGCATTTGTTGCATTTTTCCCCATATTGTTCATGAGAATAATGATTTTCATCTGTAATGCCTGTATCTGTTTCTTACTGTTCTTAAACATAGATAGTCCAACAGATTATTTAATAAATGTGCCTTTTTCTTTATGATATAAAACCTTTATCTCACAAATGTTTCCTGGTGGGTGATAAGTCAGTGGATTTATGTACGAATCTCCTTTGGGGTGGGGGTGATGGGATGGGGGGTGGTGGTTGTTGCCATCTGCCTGGAAGAAGCTGAACTCGACCCTACTGAAGTAGATAGAATTAAAAAAGCTTTAAACTAAGCTCTGTACAGATAATTATGTCATCAGAAATGAGCTTACTAATTTTTTTTGCCTTCAGGCTGTGAAGAGTTTCACAGCTTTGGTTTCCAGCACCTGCATTGTTTAATTCAGGAACTAAAGCAAGTTAGATATCATTCAGCTCTGTTTACAGAATACTTAGCCATGTCTCTGATTTGCAGTGTTACATCCACCTTAAACATGATTTACTGGCAGGCTGAGAAACACTAAAATAATGTTGGGGTTATGATCAAAGTGTGTGTACACTTGGTATGGTAGTTACCACTTCCAAATAAACCTTAAATTCCTGTGCTTTAGCAGAAGTAGCCCAGAAAATGTGGTGTGTCAGTCTGTCCTGTCTCCCTTGGGCTCTGCCCTGCACTAGCAGAAGTGTTTGCTGTCACCCAGAACCACACTGCAGAAGGAACTGCTCTGACTTTTAACCATATGCACTGGCAACTCTTGTCTTCTCCACTCTGTAAACTCAGATCCTTGTCTTTCATCCAAAACAAAGTCTGGGTCTTTTTTTTTTTTATTTCAGTGTCAGATGTGAATAGCAAAGGAGGAACTGTTTTAGGCCTCATAGCTAGGTTTTGTACAGAGAGTGCTAAAACTGCATATGGCACAAACACTGGAATTATCATGTGTGTGGGCATGGAACAGGCAAAGGAACACTAGCAAGTCAGTTCTGCAGGGAAAAAAAAAAAGAGAGACAGACAAAGCTGGGAGGAGATGGGACCAAACAATACTAGTTCAGTTGTTCCCTTATAAATGCCTCATGACTTGAACTGATTCTGCCCATAGAAGTTTCAGCTTCTACACCTCAGGACCCTGGGTAAGCAGATGTAAACCACCTTCATTTCAAGATCTGACCTTAAATCAACTCTCAGCTCTGGAGAGTTTACAAGTAAAGTTTATAAGCAAAATTACTTAGCTGAAAGTATGTTAGCTATAGGTATTATGGCTGGTATTAAACACAGCATTCCTAAGAAAGAGGAATTCTCTTTCTACAAAAAGAGGAACAGCTGCCCTTGGTGAGGCTGCAATTATAACGTTGATTTTTTCTGTCATATTTTAAAGAGAAATTTTACTGCCTTAAAATCCTTTGACATCTACTGAAAAAAGACCTTTTATAAGTTAGGCTGAAGGCAGAGATCCTGCTGATCAAGGAATAATAATTTTGCTCTAACCCACCTGGAAGTACAGGGTGACTGACACACCTTTTAAGATATTATGCTGTTATGATTTATTAATTGAAAAAATATATAAAAATTTTAATACAAAATCTTGTAATACTTTTGACTTTTTTCAGTTATTTCCTTCCACAGTGACATGAGGAATGAGGCCCAGTAGTGTGCTAGTCTTTCCAGGAGCATGTGTACTAAGTGGGTGACGGTGGTATTTGGCATTTTAGTATATTGTGCAAATATATAACATGTAAGTGCTGTAATTTAATAAAGGTCACATTCCTTATGTTAGTACCTTGTTTTGCCAGAGTTAGAATTAGATTGAAACCTGCCTTTTTAGCTTCTCCAGTTCTCACTCAAGACCAACTCACTGTTGTTAAAACTGTACAGATCTTACTAAAAGCATAATCCTACTTTTCTTCAGCCAACAACCCTTCTACAAGCGCGTCCAACAAGTAGTGATGAGGGAGAGCATACAATGGCAATTGTAAACATTGCCTAAGCACTGGTAGCCTTGTATGTCTTCTACTTATTTTTGTGCACTTCTCTAATATTGGTGGTCTACCTTAAGGAGAGTTGAAGAAATCGTTTTCTGCAAATACCAACAGAAGTGAAATCTCTGGAAGAAATGTGTTGCCACCAATAGGTTATACTGCTTTGAAAGTGAAATAATTTAAAAGTGTGGTAAAAACTGGATTATTAATTCCACTGTGGATGTTGTGGGGAAAGGGAGGGAAAGGCTGTGGTTTTTCTCTTAGCATCTCTGTGTTGTGCATGCAGTGATGTGATATATTGGTATCTACAGTATTTATGTTGAGATGAGTATCTCCTTGAAAATAGAGCCGTTTAATGGTAGGAATTGCACTGTAAAACGCTGTACTGATTGGAGAGGATGAATATACTGGTATTTTTTACTTTTTGATTTAAGTGAAAACAAGTGAATAAGCCCAACTTTTGAGAGACATAAATTTGTATTTGATATTCTCTGCATTTAGATGGAGTAATTTTCCACATTGGTTACAAATAATTATAACAGTATTATAGCAGAGCATTTGTGCATATGTGATGAGGATGCAGGTGGAATTGCATTCTGTTCAACTAAGTTTTCTGGTGGAGTTTGCATGGCCAGCTTATATTACCCAAAGAGCAATTGCATGCATGCAGCTCACAAAATGAGCTCCAAACCCCCTGTGAGTTTCTCTAAGAGAACAGGCCTGTTAATTCAAGCGGTTTGATGACCTGCCAGGAACTTTGGAGTAAAATCCTGCCTCTGTGAAAATCCAGTGGGAATCTTGCTATTAACTTCAACAGCTGCAGGATCAGGCAATATATTCCTAAGTAACTTCAGTGCTACATTTGGCTCCTAGAGACAGCAGTATTGTCAAACTAGGGATATTTATTTCACCCATTTATTAAAAATATACCACAATTCGGGTTAAATAAATGCTATAAGTAAGAATGACCATTGATTAACCAAGGAGATTATTAAAAATAAGTAAAAAGTATGGTTGAATCTGGTCTAGCACTGGGAATACATGAGCAAGAGAAGAACTGTCTGCTGCTAAATTTTATGGATATAGGTAAAAGGTTTTGTGTTACTATCTGTATTGCAAAGGTCTTGGTAGTGTTTAGTTTTCTACTTTTCATAATAAGTAGAAAATTATACTCTGTATCTGTTTCAATTCCTCTGTAAAGTAAAGAAGGACTAAGAAGTTCCATATTTCCATGTTTGCTCTGCTAAGCTTTATTTGAATGCAACTAATTAAATAATGTCTGCTACATTTTCTCTGCAGCCTCTGACATATTGAAAATTGTATAGTGTGCCAAAGAAATGCATTTTTATACAATATAATTATATACAAATATCACTGACATTGTCAAACCTATAAAATATTTATTCAGCATGTAAAATACCTGAGTGTTAAAAATCTGTATTTTTAAGAGAAAAATTTTAATCTGGCAAGCAGTTTTGAAAATAATTTAAAATGTGATTAGGAAGAGTATAGTGGGAATTAATTTCTTTGAAACATTGCATTCTAGGTAGCAATTTGGCTTACTTTTTATTTAGATTAAGCTTACTTTATGAAAAAGCATTTTTGAGTAATATGAATAGAATGTACATTTCGAAGAATTCCCAGGTGACTTTTGCTTAGCCAGGCAGAATTCATGTGGGTATTTTTTAGACACTAGGCAGTTTATTTATTCTCCCACAAGTTTGTACTTATAAACAGATATACAGAACTTTGTAGGTGCATTGCTTACTGAATCAAAGTTGAAATCATGATGTAATTGTCCAGGAGTTTTCTCCACTAACTGCTTTCCAAACTGTGGCTTTGCCATTTGTTGAATCTATTTTGCGGACTCAAAAGAATATCCAAAAGTCATAAAGAAATCTTTACCAATTCCTGTGAAATGTCCTTTAAGCCTTCACTGTCTCCAGGCTTGTTCATTATTTCCTTATCTATAACCAGAAAGAGAACTAAAAGAGAACTCTGGACCAGATGCACAAATGGTGTAATTTCCAATTTTCATAGTGAAGTGCTTCAGAGTTCCAAAGAAAGGCTGGCAGCCTTCATATTTCACTTTTGCTCACTTTGGGGTTGGGGTTTTTTTTGTTGTTTTGTTGGGTTTCTTTTTTAAGTTGCATTTTACTCATCAATGTAATTTCAAAAGACAGCTGAAATCCATTGATATTTCTGTCTGTCTACCAGAAGAAGAAGGAAATTACTTTGAATTTGTATTCAGCTCAGCCAAGGGTGAAGTAAGAAAGGAAAAGTGTCACACCACAAAGCTAGGCAATCCATGGGCAGGTATAACTCTGGAAACAGATTAGAATACCTCAGGAGTTTCTCTGTCATTCTTTAATGATGGGCCTTTGCACCAGCTAAAAATGTAATGAAGTGGCACATGACCTTTTAAGTTTGATAGCATTTTTGAATGCAAGCAGAAGAAAGGATAATATATAATTACCATGAGATTTCAGGTTTTTCAGGGGAAGTCTGCCCAACTAATCCTGAGAGAATTGGCTGTAGCTCTTAAAGTTGAGCATTTACAGTGTGAACATAGTTGAAGTAATTTAATTAGTGCCTATACATTGGGGAAACAAAGACCCCCTACAGATCACCATATTAGTTGACATTGGATGAATGGTAGCTATTGACATGAAATTGCAGGAATTTAATTGATTTCAATCAAATGACCTTTTAATATTTTTGTGTGAGTTTTGTGTGGTTCAAATTTATCTGTAAGTCGTAAATTAACACAATTTTAGAATTAAAATAAAAGTTTAAAAACATTGAGAGAAATTTTAAATATTGTTAGCTTACTTCATTGCTCTCTGGATACCAGAATTATCATATTAACTCATTCCAGACATACTGTCTTGTTCAGACAGTGTCAGACACTTAGCAAACACTGCACCCCTTTCTCTTTTGCAAATTACTACCTGATTGAGGGACTGCATCCCAAGAGCTCATATAGAGTATAAAAACATTCTAGGTAGAAAGTTCTGTTGTGCTTGTTTGATCATCACCCACATCACCTGGGCTACAGAGTAGGAAAGGGTGTCTCTCTGAAAAGGGGAGCTATAAAGGAATCCCCTGAGAACCTCCTGTGAGAACAGAGCTTCTTGGCTGAAAAGCAGCTATTTCTTGGGCAAAGAAAGTAATTTTATGGAATTCTTCGAGATGGAACTTTGTGTCAGTTATACTTCAGTTGTCAGCTTTGTAGCCAAGCAGTTGTAGAGCAAAACAATCTTACATATTTACTGTGCTTCCTGCTCAGGTTTCTGAAGTAATCTCCATTGTCTTCCCAAGAGGGAGTTTTCCTGCTATATTCAGCAAGAAATGTGAATGTTTTTAATGAAGATGAGCATTTAGAGGCCTCACAGCATGGTCCTATACAGAACGAATGGTAGATGAGGTTCCTTGTGTGCGTGTGTCCTGCTGCCTTCAGCATTGCTTGCGTGCCTCTGACCTTCTGACCGAATAATCCCGTCAGAGCTGTCCCCGTCCACTGAACTGGCTCTTTGCTGCCTCCTAGAAGTGCTTTGTCCTTAACCATCCCCACACTGAAGCTCCAGGTATCTCAGAATTGTAACCAGCCACATCTCCTGCAGTTTGCCACAAGTGGAACCAAAATACATTACCGCAAACAGGGCTCTGTGTGTCTATGCAAAAAAGAATGAGTAGTTGTCTGTTTCATAATAGCAAGAATGACACATTTCTCCTTTCTTTTGTTACTGAATCATTTGCTTTAATTTATTTCAAGACAATAGGGAAGAGGCAGTTGTTTGCATCTTGCAATCATCCAGTCTAGGAATTTTGTGATGAAAAGGCTAGAACTAAAAAAAAACCCTATACTGTGATCCCCAGACTTCCAAAGTAGTCTGTCAGTATTTCTGAATTTATGTGTAAGGCACATGTAAAAAGCAAATTGTGCTATGTTTTATTAAAATTCAAAAAATCACCTTCTTAGTGAAATCTTAAATTCAAATTACTATGTGTGTAGAAACAATTTTTTCAATGTAGAAGTTGAATGAAGGCTTATGGTACTGTGTTGTTGTTATTCTTTCCTTGAGTGTCCCATTTTAGATTCAAATCAGAGGGGGATTTGCAGAATAGGCCCTAAATCAGATAAGACAGGTAGATTGACTATCAGGAGGAGAAAGGAGGGATATGGAACAGTACGTTCCACACTCCATTTTACTTTGACACACAATATTTAGGTCCTGTGAAATGCCAGAATACTCTTTCACCCCATCAATACAGCGTAGCTCACTATCAAAATTAGAAATCTAATCAAAACCAATTGTAGGACTGCAGTTCTTGACACTATATTTTAGCTGATTTTATTCCTGGATTTTGGGGGCTTAAGGTATCTTAATGTCTAGTTCCATAAGCTAGTTGTCTTAAGAGAAAAGAAAATTCTGAAAAAGTAAGATAGTTCTTTTAGATTATTTCTTAACTGGAGTTTTTAAACTGTCTTTTGAGTTTTCCTTCAATTTTTATTTTCAATGTGAAGAGAGCAAAGGCCTCTTGTTATTTCTGTGTCTATTTAAATAGTCTCTCAATTTTTTTTTACTCTTAAATTCTAAATTCCTTAACAAGTGATGATTGCATTGAAAAATTATTTTTAAATGTACAAAAACAAAGAAAGAAAATATATTTATGCTTGAGGGAATAAATAATTTCCTTGATATTACAGAATAAATAATAATAATAAATAATTTCTTCAGCAGTCACTGCTGTTGTTTGGATATCAGACTTAATAATTTAGTTCTTTTATTCATTATACTAAATCCTATAAATCCCCAGAGTGATGAAGAAAAGTCTATCAAATAAAATGGCTGACAAGAATTAATGTAAAAAATGTCCTTTGTTCTCACAACACTGGACACAATTCCTCATTAAATATATTGGTGGAGAAATAGCAACAGAACTCATCTGCCTACCCCAAATAGTTTAATTTTATTCAGTGGATTTAATTGTTGTACCTGCAGATGGAAGATAATCTGCTGCATGCCGTATAAACTTTGCAGAGTGGGAAATTCACTTTAAATTGCTTTGCAGTTGAATCCAATTTTCGTCCTCACTGAGGGAGAAAATATTTTTTGTTATGAATGGATGGTTATATATTTTAACTACTTCACCTTTGCGTCTAAGAATTGCCCTAACAAGGACTTCCTCATTTTCCACATAGTGCTCCGAGCTATTTCTAAGATACCTCTGTCTACCAGGAATTGTTCTGAATAAGTGAGAATTGCTGTTACTTTGGGGAATGGGGCTTAAGCACAGCAGCCCTTTTCATTTTCAGTTGTGAGATCAGAAAGCAATTGGCCACATCTCATCCTAGAACTCAGTAAAGTTCCACAAGGAATGGATTAAGTGCAGCAGCTGGATTTCTTTGAATACCTGTGTACAATTAGTAGCTTTTTCTCTGTTTCACATATAGGCTGATTTGCTAATGCTGGGGAAATGGCATTTGACCAGAAGTGGAGCGGAGGAATGCGTGGCTTCCTTGCCTCTTCTGAAAACATACTTCTCTCATTATGTGGCAAATTGGCATTTAGCTCTTTCATTCCTACTGATATATCAGCCCTGAGGATATAAAATTGTCTTTCACAGAAATTTCAAGAGCCTGTTAGAATCAGCCACATTTAACAGAGTGTCGTGGTTTTGATTTAACTGAGTGGAAACACCAGTTTTGTGTAGTGGTTTTGGTTCGCTAATTTGAGATTTCCCGGCCATCGCACCAATTTATGTCATGGATGTAGTATTGGCCAAATCATCAGTGCACCCACTAGAATTATTTACTCATTTCCTGCTGTAAGATAGGATTAGGAGGAAGGCAAAACAGGCTTAAACTTTGAAGGGTACAAAGAAAACTTTTATTACTAGAAACTATAAAGAAAAATAATAAAAATCAGAATAAAACTTTCAGAACACTTCTCCCCCACAACTTCTTTTCTTTCAGACTGGCAATGTACAGAAACAAATCAATCAATTTATCATCTTTAAAAAAAAGTCTTTCACCAATTTACTTGGAAGAGGAGACTTCTCTTCAGTCTATGGAGATTTTTTCTTCCATAGGAAACAGTTTTTTCTTGGCCTCAATGTCATAGTGATCAGCTGCCTGGGAGAATGGAAATCTGATCACTATGTAAAAATCCCTTCCACAATTAATAGTTTTCCCACAACTATTATTGAGGACCATATCAACTTATGGGGCATACTTTAAGGATTATAACAGTTCAAACAAAACTTCTCTTCATCTTTGAAAACAGAGGTTTTTCTTCTTCTTTCCTGAGGGACAGCAGGGATCTTCATCTATTCTCTATTCACGCTTATGGAATCACAGCCATTTCAACATCTGCTTACTCTAGCACCAATGCATCTGCTCATATCTGCAATTAAAATATTCATCTACCCCATAATCTCTATATGTTATAGGGAAAGAAGAGTTTCTTCTCCATAGCTAAAAAAAGATAAATTTTAGTCCACAACTCTGACTCTTCCCTTTGTCTCACCTCAGTGTTTTCATGCTGTTTCTGTGCATATCTTCATCTTGGTCCTTTTCTTTCATTCAGGAGAGAGAATAAAGTGTCTGCAAGCCTCATTCTGAGCAGTGAGAGAGTTAATAACTTGCCTGGGCAGCGGATGGTCCTGAGATCTCTTCCAAGTGGCAGCCAGAGCTATTTACAATAAAGAGTCTTCAAGGCTGTGCTGGGGCTGGGCTAGGATTGAAGGGCTCAGCCAGAAAGCAGTGATGAGTTTTCTGGCTCCATGGCTGTTTTCTGGTGTTTCCTGCATTCAATTCCAGCTGTAGGCTGGTAGTCTTCCTTTCTTCCTGTTCTATTCTCTCGCCCAGGCCCTGTTCTATTCTATCCCTCAGGCCGCGTGGGCAGCAGGGTGGGCCCAGCTGCCCTGTCAATCCTATTTTGTGCCAACCCCCTGCTTGGAATTCCCCTTCGGAAATCCCCCCAAACTCCACCTTTCATCAGCCCGTGTGACCCAATTTCCCCCCCACCATCCTCATTGGACAATACTTTTATGAACCTTGCCTTTTACCCCTCTCCAGAATTTCTCCAATTTGCTAATGGTTTGTACCCTCCCCTTGAACCTCCCCCATATTTCAGCTGCTGCACAGCCGCGTTTTTGTCTTTTGCCCCCCAAATTTCCCAGAGTAATAAATTCTCTTTTATCCTATGCAGAAGACCTCCCCCTCCTCCTTGCCTCCTCAGAGTGCAGACTGACAGATGAAAAAGGCCATAGAGCAATAGCTCCAACCACACCTCAGGGCCATGCAGAGAGCTGGGCCCGTGTTACCATCTGCGAGGCCGGACATGAAAGAAAACTTTCCTGGGGTTTGTTCATTTTAAATGAATCTCACAGAATCATGTCTTTCCGTGGTTTAAGCAGTTTATCTCTTTCAGTGGTCTAACCAGTTGTCAGTTCTCGAAACCAATCACTGATTGGTTTTTGTCAGAGATAGAGGAAGCCTAGCTGCTCCTCGCATTAAAAATCACTTCCTTGGGTTGTCTTTAGTGCCAAAGCAGCACACAGTTAGGTCTAGCAGGGAACAAGCACCAGTAGGATCTGTCCTTTGCTCAGTCACTGAGGTTACTGTGGGTGTTGTTTCAACTGTGGACAGAATGAAAGCCCTAAAGTACAGGGAAATCATCTGCAAGCATGCACACTGTTAAACCTATCATGGGAGGAATAATTATTAAAAAAGGAAGCTTGTAGTGGAAGGTGGGCAGGGTGAAGTTGTTACCCCTTTAAGACGTGTTTAATTTTGTCACGGGGATGGACCTAATCTGAGCAAATCCCCTGGAGATTTTTTTTTTTTTTTTAATTGAGGGAGGAAAATAATATATTAATTATTTTTCTTGTTTGGTTTTTGAAGTAATCAAATGTGGCATGTGGCACTCATATTAGTACAGTGTGAACACTAGGAAGTAATTTGTGGAGGATTTTTTTAGAGTTTTGGGGAAAATAGAGCTGGAATCTTTTTTACTACGTTATAAATCAGTTTTAGAGATGTATAGATTTGCCTCAGCTATGCCCCATTATGCCCAAATCACAATAATCCTGTGTCTGTAACATTTTTAGAGGTTGTGTTCTTTCTGTAGCTGTAGCTAATTACATTCTGTTGCAGTATAATTTCAGTTATTGTTTTAAATTGCTGTTTCATCTCTAAAAGAAATGTTGGCAAACAGCGTTACTGTGTATTATCATTTCTTGGATGCTTTTACAGTTTCTTAGACTATAGAGTGGAAAAGGAAGGAGCAAAGGAGGAAGGTTGCACTAGACATAAGCATTCAACCAAGAAGGTCTGAAAACAGCAGGTCTGATTAAACAGGGTATTCCACCATTTGTGCCTTCCTCTAAGTGTAGCTTCTAACATAAGGAAGGAAAAAAACCAAAGGGGTTCTATCAAAGGCTTGTAGGCAAAATGCATATGCATGTTCTAAAACTATTTGGTATATTAACTTGCGTGCAGGTAGTCTATAGGATTTGTCAAGCTTCACACAAAGAAATATACATTATATACATCATAGCTAGAACCTTGTAGCACAATAGTAATAAAAAGATCATTTCCACCATGAAAACCATTCATTAGATTTTTTTTTAAGAGATTTTTGGGACCGATGTGTGGTTAGAGTTTTCATGTTTAGAATTTTTTCCTTTTGTTTTGATAAGACCTGGATACATAAAATTAAACCTCTCTTTTCTGCATTACAGTTTCAGGCTTTTCCCAGTCTGAAACATAATTTAGTGCGCTTTGATTTGAGAGTCGTGGAAACAATTGTTCTACTCCCACACTGTCATTAGCAGTACTTCCCCCCCCACTTCCCACTTTCCTTATGATACCCAGAGAATTGAAATTGTGTTGTTCTCTTTAGGTCTCCTGAGCCGAATCCATTTCATGCTGAAATCAGTGGAATTTGGAACAGCTCTTTGTGCTCCTGTTATATTCAGGGGGGGATTTTTTCGCATGAGAATTTTTCCTGTGCTGGAGGAGAGCTGCTGCTGCTGTGTATCTTGGGCTGTAACTATCCCCTAGATATGACTTCAGCCATCTGGGAAAGAATTATTTAATTAAAGAATTAACTGTACCTTAGCACAGAGAAATGGAAGTGCATACATCTAAGAGAGAAATGTAGGCCACACTTTCATGAGGAACACAATTTCGGAAAAAGCAGCTGAAAAAAGTTCCTTTGGGCAAATGAATGCCTAATATTTTAGGACTGAGAGAAGAGGTAAAAAGGAGAGAGGTGTGGAAAGAATGGACTATTGAACATAAACAATACTCTTTATAAACCAAAGATAATCTTCTTACTCGAATAAATTTTACAGTTCTCTTCATTGGTAACATGGCAAATTTTAGGGAAAAGTTCCCTCATGAAGACATATAATTATCTTTTATGGTGAGACTCAAGGTACTAATAGGACCAGCATGTATTTTGCTCATGGTCTAGAAATGCACATTTATGGAAGAAAACAAATTTAATTTTAAAATACTTATAAGCATAGAAGGCTAATCTACAACATCCTGTAGCATCAAATTTAAAATAGAAAAAAGGAAAGCCTCTGTTTCTATGTCATGGCAAATCTATATCTACTAGGAGATTTTTTCAAAGTTGTCGTTGGGGGTTTTATGTTTGATTTGATGTTTGTTTGTTTAAATTACTGCAATTACACATAAGAGGAAAAGAATATACAGAGAAGTATAATAATTTCTTGGTAAGTATGAGCATAAATGGAAAGGATATAGAGTTTTGTTACTTTTGCATTTCAAGCTGAAATAATCTGTAGTTGGCAATCTGCAAAAAAACTACTGTGACATTCTTTGATATTTTTCAAGTATAAAAATCTTCAGTACTAGAATTCAACATGACCTTTAGATTCATGCAGGTCAAATAGCAACATTTGTTACATCTGCACGTTGTGAAGATTCTCATTGCTGAATATTATTTTGTTTGTGTCTTTGTATTGTTGAATTCTCTCCAAAATAAAGGGTATTGAAATCTAATATAGCTTTTCAATTTAGGAGGATGTTCAGTGCTTACAGAGGAGTTGAGTTACACTTTACTTATCTTGTCATCCATGAGGCTTCATGCTTATCCAAAGGTTTTGGAATGGAGTGATCTGCTGGAATTCTTTTCCCTTTCTTCTCCCTTCCCCCCCCCGCCCCCCCCACCCCCATTCATTCAAGTGGGTTTTTTTCAGTCTCTGTGGAGGACTTATTTAAAATATCTGTTCCTACAGTTTTTAGTATAGCATTAAAAAAAGAGCTTTAAGACAGAAATATAAACATTTTTATGTTTGGTAGTTTGTTTTTATATTTTTAACAGGGTAAACAATTGTTCTGTTTTATGGCTTTAAAAATTTTATTTGTTAGTGCATAATGAAGCAGTGACATGGTAGTAAGTTAATTCATGCTGTTCGATTTTGTCCATGTCCTACTGTGATGTGAGCATGCGTTCTGGATTTGGCTTTTATTCTGCCTGTGGTTATTGTTGTGTGCATGTCACAATATGAAAGGATTGGTACATTTTCTTTCTTGAGTCTTTATTTCCCTGTGTCTTAGACATGAAAAAGAAGGTCATGTAAGTGCATTTGTTATAAGATTATTTACTGCAGTGCCAGCAATATAGATAACACGTCCAAATAAACATTGATTTAGCTTATAACTTCTGTGAGATTTGAAGTTAGAAAAACTGTAACTGCAAACTGGTACAGTACTTACAGACATTTCTCAGATCCTTCATAAAGCTTTTCTTCATATGGAAAAACTCATTTATTCCTATTTGTTTCTTTTCTAAACTACGACCTTGCCATTGCACTATGGCTTTGTAGACCTTCATGAAAAGCAGATTCCTTCACTCAGAACCCCAAAATTCTAATATCACAGACTAAGTGCCAATCACATGTAATTTATTCTTCAATACTTATTTAAGGACTGTGAAATATACATTCACAGTAATTAATTAATTTCAGTCTATAAAGATAAAACTTTATTACTTCATTATTAAATCTATAATCAAATGGAATTTTATTTTATTTATTACAAGAGTGCATTCTTTAGGAAATAGTGTTAACGATGTTAATATAATAGTGTTAAAATAATATAATGTTAATATAATAGTGTTAAAAATGTTAATATTGCCATGTTTTTTTACTATTATTATTAGTAGTAGTATTATTATTAACATTATCATTATTATTATTATACAAATCTATAAAAACATACAGCTTAAGCTAGTGAAAGAACAGCCTCTAGGTTATTTTAAATGTGGTGATAACTTCCTGACATCTTTTTCATACTGCCAGTCTGATGGACTTCTGTTGCTATGAGATTTTTACCAGGCATTTCCATTAAACCTACTATGTCATTGTTATTAAAAACAGAATTCAAATTCTGGCTCATAACATTCCTAGTAAGGAGTAGAACTTATGGCAAGGTGCATTTCTGGAAAAGCAGGAGCAATACAGATATTGTTGGTGTATTCATAAAGCCATTCCTAAGAAGACTGGGCTGCCTGTTTTTTGAATAATGGATGGCTCAACCTATTCCTCTCTGGGCTCAGTACTCGAAAGGTTATTTGTTCTCATTAGTACTACACATAAAGTCTTTCTATTTCTTTCCACACTGTGCTGCACTTTTATTATATTTTTGTTTGCTACTGAGATATGAACCCGTCAGTGCGTGATCAGGTGTCAGTCATGCTCTCTCATACCAGATTTGTTTTGCTCTCTCTTTGAAACTTTCTCTCTTAATTTCACAGGTGAATTTGACATTCAGGGTCTCTTCCTGTGCTGATTATCCAGAGATAATGAATGCTGCTTGTATATGCATGTATTTTCACCTTAATATAAAAAAAGTTTTGACATTCAAAAAATAACACATCAGTCATAGACTTCTAAATATAAATAGATTAATCAAAGAGACCTTGATTTCTCAGTGCTTCATTCAAATTATGTTTATTTGTGAATCTTAGTTTCTAAAGAAAGCATAATTACCTATGTGATGTTACACCTTTATGCATTTTCACTATAACTTTGGTATCATTACAGTTTTCTAGGGAGCTAAAAGAATAAAAAAGACAAGATATTTCAACTGAAAAAAAATTGGTGGGAGAAAAGGTTGCTAATAGCTGTGAATAATTTCTCTTTTTGGCAATCAGCTGGATATTGCCATATGGAGCTTCAGATGAAAGAATAATTTTGCCATTGATTTCAGTAGGGCCTCTTGCCAACTCCTAGAGCAGAGCCAGGGCACGGGACCTGCAGCAGCAGTGCTGAAATGCCTGGTGGAACAAGGCCACAAGAGGATGGGGGAAATTGCATGCCTGAGGTGGCACTTCACACTATGGTAGGAGTGGCTAGGAATAAAGCTTCACTGTTATTTATGTCTTTACAAAGATGAAAGTTGGACAAAAACTCATGGGAAAGGTCCAGCTTCCATCCTGGCATGGGGACATGGCAGAATGTTTCAGAAACAGTCACTTCTCACATCGTGGAGGTGCCCTTCCTAACCATGCAGTAAAACTCGTAGGTTGAAGTTAAATACAGTCAATTACTCTGTCTTGTTATGTTGATGGCTTATTTAAGAAAACTTAGTGTTCTTAAGTTTTTCATGAATAAATGAAGCAGCAGATCATGGGAAATACTCAAAGGTTTTGAGTGAGGAAATCCACAGGGCAATCTTTTAACTCTCTAAGGCAATTAGAGAATCTCTGTGAATGGCATTTCCCCTGAAATACATCCTGATTTAAAGTGAGTTATATCATGTAATATTTACATCCATTCAGACTTCCCACTAATGTGTAAGAATAGATGCTTCCATGGTTCCATATACATAATGTGGTGAGGTGAGGGCAGATAAACCACTTAAGTTCTAAGAACATGGTTCATAGAGGGTATGTGAATCTCAGCTCAGAATGGAATAAGATAAATCTGGACAATCATGCACTGTTTTTCATTGCTCTAAGTAGATGACTGTATTATTTTTAACTTATGCACCATTAAAGAACAGAAAATTGGGAATTGGTGTAGTGCTGTTATTCTTCAGTGGCACTAACTCATGCCAGCCAAGAGTTAACTCCAAAGGAGGAAATGATCCATGCATGTCAGGCACATGCTATGTATCAGGCCTAATGTAATTTGGTATGACTCCAATCAAGTGTTGGCTTTAAGGCAAATTCTGGAAACTTGCTAAAATCCTTTCACATTATGAATTAGAAGATTTTCTTAAAAGCTCACTCAGTGAAAAACAAGAAAAACAAAACTAGAACAGCAACGAAGGCAATAATCAAAGGCACATGTGAAAATATCAAATACATTGAATCAAATACATTCTCAGAAGTCATGGCTGAGCTGGGAAATCCTTTAAACATTCAGACTGGGAAGTAGCTGGGTGCATAAGGGTTTTTCCAAGTGTTCTATGTACAATAGCATAATGTTATTAGACTGCCTAAAATTATGCAGGGTTTTTAGGAAAAAAGGAAACCCAGTACTGACTGCTCAGTAAACAGGGCAGCTGGCAAAGTGCAAAATGCTGGGGCTGGAAGTTCAAGTGATAGCTGAGAAGAGAGGGTTCTTGGTGGTCATTACTAACTGAGATGTCTTTTAAGCCTCGTTTCATTAAATTTGTTCTCTTCCCTTTCCTTGGCTATTAACTGCCAAGAACTGCACTGATCCTGTACATTCAGATGTGAGGGAAGAGTGGGAGAATTTCTCCTGCTGATAGAAGTCACAAATCCCAGCTTCCATGTCTTGTGAGCTGTCGCCCCTGTTTGTTAAAATACAGTTTCCAGCTGCTTTTCCCTCCTTGCATCATTGGTTTCTTGCAAGGTATAAACTCACGTTGCTTTTTCACTCACCCTTCCTGGGGCTGTAATCTACTTGCTTTCTGCCAAAACTCTTTTGCCCCAAGTGCTCAAAAAACATGCAGGTTAGCACTTGCACTCAAATGTCTTCTCCAGCTTGAGAAGTCTTCTATGTGAAGACACAGAAGTGATTCCATGTCTGTAACTCAACTGCAGCCCGCTCCCCACAGGTGAGCCCCTGTCACTCCCCAGCCCAGGGCAGGAAAGAGCCCCTGCCCCTTGGCCTTGAGCCACAGCTTCCAGCATTCCTCCACAGCTTGCCCCAATTATCCAAACACCTCGTTCTCCAGCTGGAGCCCGGGTCTGGGGCTTGGCACCAGTGCTGAGCTGAAGGCAGAGCTCAGTGTGGTTCAGTGGTGCACTTCAGGCTGTGTCATTCTCTCTTGAACTCCAGAGGCATAATTAGAGATAATAGCCAGTAGATCAAATTTCAGTGCCCAACATAAAGGATAAGGTATAGAACATTCTGAAGCATTTTGTGTATGTTAGCTCTTCATTATTTTCAATCAAGGCTGCAAATGAGCTGTGTAAGGAGAGTACATCAGTGGAGATGGCAGTGTGGTTGAAGTGCATGTGAGTACAATTACATACATGCCACTTTCTGTCTGCTGAGTTGTATTTTCCACTTAGAGAGAGGGAAAGCTGGTGAAACATACACTGACAATTTGTTCTTGAATTTTCTGGAAGGTAACCATTGTGACTGCTCAGCCAAAATCAGTATGTAAGATTCAAAGCATGTATAATTTCCAGCTCTCTTTCTAAGTATGATTTGCTGTGGTAGTGAACTGTGCATCAAATTCCTGTCAAAGCATTCTAAATGGCCTTTCTAAAACACTTCTAGAAATGTAATTGGAATGTTAATTGTAATAAGTTGAGCTCTGTGATATTCTCATAAATCTGGGTAAAGTGCAACTACATTTATACTACTGTAATGAAAAACACCAATACAGGGTCTAATGAAAAACCTCAAGGCAGGGTCTTAAAATATAAATGGTGTTCAATTTCTTTGCTAACTAGATTTGTATCTGAAGTTTCATTGATTTGAATTGAAAAGTAAAACTAGTTTCGTATTGCTCTCTAATCCACACAGTTAAATTCATCCCTGGAGGGGTGAGGGTATAGTGGATCACATGAATAGTGATCTCAAACAAAATTTCACCCATATAAAAGGCCAAATTCTCTTGTTGCAAGTAGGTTAAATTCCAAATAAAGCCATATATCTCAGAATCACTACTAGTTTAGGTACAAAATTGTTTGCACGATTGTTTGTGTTCTCCAAATTAAAGAGTAGTTGGTTAGAAAATTGGTTTTTTAACTAAACCCTAGAAGCTGATAGGAGCACATAATTACTTTGGGCTAGATCATTCTCTCCTGAAGAAAGCCTCAAATAACAGTGCCTTCTCAACAGGTACTTTCAGGGAGGAGTGTCAGAATTTGTCTGCTGCCAAATGGATCAATAGAGCCAACTCTGTGAACGCTCCCAGTTTTTTCCCACAGAGTTCTGTTAGCTTGGGGAATGATTCCAAGGTCTCATGTCTCCTTTCAATGTGGATTTCTGTACTTGGGAGTGACTTCACATAAAAGTCCCGAACCTACCATTCCTTTGCAATCTTCCCAGGTGCAGGAAGGAGAAGTGTGCTTCCAGTGTTCCCCTGGCACAGCACCCCAGAGGCAGCTGTGCAGCTCCTCTGGCCAGGAGGGTGTGCTGGGTTTGCATCTGCAGGGGCACAGCTGTCCCCTCTGCTGGGAGGGACCAGCTCTCCACATCAGCACACTCCCAAATACATGGCTGAAAGGGAAATATGCAGCCAGTTTCAAAAAGCTCCACCTACCTCTAATATACAACAGCCGTTACTGGTGGAACTTTAGGGACTTGATAATTTTGTATTATTAAAAAGGAAAATTTGATTTGCCTCCTGAAACTTTTGACAGGTTCATAACGGCAGCAAGATAATGGATATAATTAATTCTCTGAAATGAAGTAGTAGAAACAGTAATAGTAACAGTAGTGTAATGTATTGCTCTGATTTTTTAATGTTAATTATGTCAATGAATTATTATGAGGTTAAAATATTTAAATAGAGCAGCTTGCAATTTTTCTATTTGCTGCATTGGTGCATTATGTAATCTGATAAATATTTGTACAAACAGACTTTGTCTTTTCCAGGGAATATAAAGATATTGCAAGTAATGTATGCTGAAAGAGAACCTATCTGACACACAGATAGTTCGAGTTTTAAGCATTTAATTAAGGACCTTCTACCCTATATCCAGGAAGATGCAAAACCCAATAAAACCTGTATTCAATTGAGCATTTAGCCTTAAATTTGGAAATAGGAATTATTATATTTCCTGTTCAGTGTATTTTACTGGGCTTTAGTCATATTTTTTAGCCTTGGTGCCCCAATCTAACATCTGCAAAATGTTAGAAAATAATGTATCTGGGAGAGATAGTTGTGGAATTCACATTAATTAATTTATCTGAAATGCTTAGAATTAGAGCAATAGGATGTTATAGAAATACATGTGAATTCTGATGTGAATATAAATCGATTTAAACAGATGTCAAAGAGATCCAATTTGAAATATTAGTAAAACTATGTTTTATTTATTGATGGTGTTTCATTTGCATTAGGTACTGCAATAACACCTTGGATAATAGAGTCCCCAGAGGATGTAAGCCTTGCACAATTACAGTTTTGAAGAGAATTATTTGTTTATACAGAAAAAGATAGCCATTGAAACAGCAGCACATGCTATAAAACTCATTAAAAGTTTAAAATTTCTCTGAGTCTTTTCCATGTATATCTGTGCTTCCAATCAGTGCTACTGTCCAGGGAGCAAGCTGGAGATTCTGGCAGTGTTCAAACAATGTTCCCTCCCATCACAGTGCCTTCTGTCAAACTGAGGAGAGAACTGTCTTCTGTTTTCCATCCAGAAATTATCTGCTGCTTTCCCTGGAGCTGGTCACTTGGTGCCAGTGGACATCTGGCCTACTCTGCTCTGTACATAGATGACAGAAGTGCATAGTGCTCTATTTCTAGAATTTTCCTTGTCATTGACACTTAATTTGCAGTAATATAATTTAATATTAAGCACTGTAGAGAAGGAGGCCTCTATGGCTGTGTGCAACAAAATGCACAGCTTGTTTTCAAACTGCTTTACTTTTTCTACTCGAAACATGTAAGGATGCAGTGAATCTCTTCTGCGAGCGTAGCCATATGTTTCCCCTCTGCACCCATGTCAGGACCCATATGCTTGCCTGAGTTTGCTTTCTCTGCGTGCTCTAAGATTTTTCTGGGGCCTTGTCTCTTTATTTATGTCTGCAAATAACTTAGCTTCGGTGCTGAGCTGAAATTTGTGTAAGGAAACAATTATTTTCTAATTAAATATACATTAAACCTGATGGAAAATTATCAAGTTTTTTTAAAGAGCCAGGATAGCATTTTAGTTCAGCAAATTCTGCACTGCTGAAAGGAAACCAAATGAATTCTTCCCACACTAAGCACTTTCAGGTTTAGGAAGGTATGTGTTGCAGTGATGATGTAGTGTTTAACAGCTTGTGCCCTGATAAAGAACCTTTAGCAGGCAGCCATTGACAGTTAAAAAGATAAACTGCTGATTAGAAACCTAAATGACATGAAACTGAATTCAGTCAGAAGTTCAAGAAGGTAGCTAAAATGTTGGACGTCCAGGTGTTTCAAAAGTGATATCAAACTAGTTGAGAATTGGATCTATTAGAGATGGGTTCTTCTATAACTGCTCTTACACTATATCTTATTTTCAGATTTATGAAGGTGTAAAACGAAAATGACACCAAATATCTACAATAGGAGTAGTATCACAGCTTTTCTGACTACTGCAAGTAAATTCCTAGAAACTTATGTGAGTAAATGTGACTGTAGTGGTAAGAAAAGTCTGGAATTGTCTTTTATGGACTCAGCAAACCAGCATGCAAACTCTGTCACTCGAATTAGTAAATACAGCCGTGTGGGCAAGAGTAAAAGTTTATCTACTTCTATGTGGAGCTGTACCAAATTTATCCACTTCTGCATACCCCTAGGAGACAAACTAAGTCAATTAATCTGCTTACAAAATTAAATAACACATCACAGAATGAAACCATGCAAGCCAATGAGCATATGCTGTGTGACCTTAGTTAAGAATTGAACTGTGAGAAGAAAATTCCCAAGTTTTTAATTCCTGATGCATCTCTTTTTTATCTTTTTCTTTTCTTTTTTTTTTTTTTTCTATTTTTGTGTAATATCTCCAGGTACTAATACCTTTTTATTAGATTTATTGCCCTAAAACTGTACCCTTCCCAAACAGACTGTTTGGTTATCTGTACAAACTTAGTGCTTTGTGAATTTTTCTCATTAGAGTTACATCAGTCACTGCTGGTATGTCCATCTTATGAACTCTGCCTTCTTCTTGTTATCCCAAAAGGGTAAAATGGCTTATCCTGAGATACCACTGCAGCAGGGGAATGAGTAAAGCCAACCACACTCCAAGCATTAATGTCCTTTTCCCTTTCTTTATAATATCTCTTGGAACAATAAATTTCCACCTAACGGTTGAAAATGCAGATCATTTATTGTCATTATTCAGATGGCAATTCTGATTTTCCTAATATATTAAAATAAGTCTTTTAAGAAAAGGATAAAAGCTTCTCATTTGTCTTGGGCTTTTTTCAAGTTTTTGGTATGGAAATGGAATTTATTTACAAAAAAATCAAACTTGTGATCTCAAGGCAAAAGTGATTTAAGGAAAATAGCAGAGAAAAGGAATTTATTTGCTTGTGAACCAATGAAATGTTGAACATATTACGGATATGAAAAAATCAATCCTATTAATCTTTTTAAAAGAGTTAATGAGGTCAAAATATTTTTAAATACTAGGTGTCATAGAAAGGGGACAAAATTAGCATTTGTTGTTTATAATCCTCCCAAAGACTCTGTTATTATTGTTATTGGACTTTTATTCCCCTCAAAATAAGTTCATTAAGACTTAATTTGTTAATCAACTCAGTTTGATTTCAGCAACTAAATTATAAAATACAGGAACAAGACTATTTTTTCTCAATTGTCCCTCCTTTCATTTTCTTTGAATCTTTAAAAGATGCTTTTGTCTCAAGGCTGAGGCTCACAGTAAACTGCATAAACTGAGAGGAAAAAGAAGGCTTGGGTTTGTGTGTAACGCCAGGAAATGCTGATGAGGGATCTTCCTGGGAAGCAAAAGGCTCTGAAGCAGCAGTGACATTGCCTTTTTGCAGCTATGGGGTATTTTTGCACACTTTGGTGCAAGTATTCTGCAGCCATCCTGTGTGCTTCAGCAGATGGTCTTCTTTGCATTCTTAGCATTTACACAGCTTATTTCTAGGACAACAAACTCACTCCAGGCTGGTGACAAACCTGCAAGTAAGGCTATGCAAATCATTGACAATCACTTGGGCAGACTAATAATACCTATAAGAATACAAATATCATTTCCAATTAGGAAAAGAAGCTCCTATACTTGATGCCAAAACAGTAATTTGGGAGTTGAATTGATCATTCTGTTTTAAAAGAAAAACAAAACAAAATCACAAACAAAGGGAATTATTTTGTCTTGTACTCAAAAAAAAAAAAGCAAAATAAATGTGACTTGCTGGAAGAGAAAGACTAGGAATAGTGCTCACATTTTACATACTCAAAGTAATATTGTTTGCACATACAAAACACAGCACTCTGGTTCAGTTCTCACTTCTCAAAAGAATATCTTGTTCACTGCTAATGTTTCAACTGCTCTTGGTCAGTCTCCTGTGGATTCTGTGCCTGCTTTTGGAAGTAATAACTATGTCTCAGAAGATCTGGAAGCTTTGTATCCTGTGTTGCAAGTGAATGTCTTAGGGAATAAAGCTCTCTTCTTGCTCAGTTTCTGACTGGAGAGTGTCAGAGAGACAAAGGCTCAAAATGCCTCAGGGGAAGGGTGGCCTTGATGTCAAACTTGCTTTGCCCAGGAATTTCTTTTGGACTGTCAGGGAGATTTCAAAAAATGCTCTATCATTCCTCCTTCAGTTTTTCCCTTTTTGATAAAAAACATAGGCTTAAATAAAATTCTTAATTTTACCGGGAAGCCCATTAAAGTTTTTCTAGATTTTTCTCTGATTTCTAATATAATTCGATTTGACGTTTTCTGTGCAATGAATATTTCTAATAGCACTACTGTAGCGTTGTTTTATTATTTTTAATAAACCATAAGCCAAGCAGTAAAATAATTTAAGCAGCTATAGAGTAGGAAAGCTTTCATCATGAGACCACTTTTATCATATCCAGCCCAAAGTAATTATGACCTTTGGATATTGTCTCATGACCAGTGAAGTAAATTGAGAACAACAATAAAAAATAAAAAATAAGAAATAAAATAATCCCCCACCCCAAACCTGTCCTCTCCACTGCTTTCTCTTTGCACAAAATATATACTGCTATTCTGGGGATTTGTGGTTTTCAGCTGAAATGATTTTCTGGGCTTTCAGCATGACATCAGACAATTTTTAACGTTGCTCACCTCTACTATGGGCAAAATATTTACCAGGTAGTTTTCATGGATCAAGATGCAGAGAAGTATGAGAAGAAATTGGCTATTGTTTTAAATGAACAGAAATTAATTTAATGACTTACTGATATTATTCTGAGCAATAGTGAGGCAATAATGAGGTCTAGTTTAGTATTACAATACTCCAGAGCATGAGGCTTAAGATACAAGGAAACACCTGTCAGATTTTGTCATTCCTGTTTCATCTAAGTATCTAGAACTGGTAGCTAGTACTCTCCAGAGCAAATGAAGAACAAAAGAAGACTAAATTTTATCACATAAAATGTTTCAAGGAGGTCTAGCTCCTCGTGCTGCTAAGAGCTTCCCCTGGTGGCTCCTGAAGTATCACAGCTGATGTGGCTGCTTTGAACTAATTTCCAGAGTGTGGCTCGTGAAAATGAACAGGATTTGGCTTGGGGTAGCTGGGTAGGTTGGAATAGCAGAAGGATGGGTCTTTTAGACAGCCCTGAGGAGGTAAAAGTGAAGGCAGGACTGTCCCTTTTGTTTGTGGATTTGATGAATACTTCTGATGAATGTGAAGCAGCCATGAGATCATGTCTTCAAGGCACCATGAGCAAACCTAGAGTAAATCCATCACCATTAGTGAGATCACCTGGAATGAATTCAAGCACCAAACTCAGGAAATCTGGACCTGCAACAGCTTTCAGGAAATGGGCTTCCCAGTCAACCTCTCCTGGGATTTCTGAGGGTAGAGAGAGCTTGAAAGTAACTTCCAATTTTTTGCTTTTTCTTAATGATGCTTAACAGCTGTTTTATGCAAGTTATGGTTAGGGTGTCTAGGCAAGTCCTGTTCAGCTGTTGATTAGTGGTTATTTTAGTGAGCTAAAATGAATGTAGCAGGCAGGGAGGCAAACCAGAGGAGGCACAGATGTCTCTCAGCACTGACAGTTAAAAATAAAGGCCCTACTGCCAGAAACCATGAGCTGAACCTTGTAACAGTCTATTGAGTTCAACACAGCAGATATAAAACATGAATAGCACAGGTCTCCAAGATAAAATCCCCACCAGTGCAGATGGTGGTTACTCCAAAGGAAAAGGTTTTCCTTTTAAATTTTGTTTCCATCAGAGGACACAGCACTGCATGAAGAGCTGTCATCAGCTCTGCCCTAAGGGCTGGGGGAGGTCCAGGCGACCTTCAGCACAAACACGGTGGTGCAAAGCTGTGCTGCTGCACTGATGGATAAAATGGATTGGATAAAAGCTGCCGTTGTGGCCTAAGGGTTTTTCAAGCCCTTGTCATTATTCTCCAGAAATACACTCAGGGTCTGAATAAAGGCAGGTCAGACTTTGTGACTACATTATAAGTTAATTGGATTTTTTAAAATTTCGTTGTCATAATTCTTCTTCAAAGGCATGCTTACTTCCTGTATTTACATTTGAAAATGTATGCAGATCACAAACTTTTTAAATTTGACATACCTTTCTTTCCCTAGGGCTTTTAGGATTTCTTGGTCACAGTCTGGAAAATTTCTAACTGAAAGGAGTAACCTTTCAAAAGGTGTTCAGAATGCTCTAATCTGGCTTGCTTGCCTCTTCCCTTATTTTTTCCATAGCAATTCTGATGCTAAGCTGTCCTCTGTCTTGTTGGCCTTTCCTATTTTTTCAGTCTGTATTGAAACCAAATGCCATGATATGTTTAGCATATTAATAGATATAAACACACAAAATCAATCCTGCAATAAAACTTTATGGGACTTTTGTTACATTGCTTCCTTAAATGGGTGTCATATGTTTTCCTGTGTAAAGTTCCTCTATATTGATATAAATGTGCTCAAAAGAAGTTTTTTTTGGTTTTCTACTTTCCTGAGTAACAAGAAGATCACATGCTATGTCAGGGAGAATGCTGCAATTCATGAGTGAATTCCACTTGGGATTGATGACCTTTCTAATGAATCTTTGGCTGTGGTATCTCCCTTACAAAAGCAAAGAAATTGTAGATTTAAAAAATGGCTTCAGTGTTATTTATTTCATAAAGCAGGTGCGATTCTTTCCCCATTCAGACCTTCCTAGTTCTTACATGTCACATTTCCAGTTACTTAGGAGGAAATATAATTCATTATAACTGCATATCAGCTGCTGTGTTGCCCTTCTTAGAATCACGTACATTTCAGTGATAGGAAAAATGATGGTAAAAATAAAGGATTGTTAAAAAATTGATTTTACTTTTACTGTGATGACCATGACACTAATCTCTGTGGCTAGAGCAGATTAACTGTATAATGGAAGGACACAAAAAGCAGCTCCTAAATTAATTTTAAATTGATAGAATAGCCTCAAAGGTTAAATTTCAGCAGTGGGTATTTATGAAATATGCATTATAGCATATTTCACATTTTTATGTATTTATATGGTTTATACTGTAGAGGGATGCAGCTTTGGAAAATCGGAGAGAGGCTTTATTTGAAATTAATCACAAAATAGCATAAAGCAATATTTGTGGGGTTTTTGTCCTCACACCTTTCTCTGGGTGCCTCCCTCCCCAGCTTGAGTTTAAGAACATAAGCCCTAAAGTGCTACTCTGATATGGAAGGATTACAATGTCTAAAGCATATTTGTCTACCTTTCGCCAAAAATGTCCATAAATGTATGCCCTAAAAATATTCCTGGTGCTATGGGGACAGGAGGCATGTCTTTGGAGGAGTTTTCGAGGCATTGGTGTGTTGATTGCAGTTGAATTGTCTTGGGACAATGCAGAAAATGGTCTCATGCAGGCAGTGTCTTGTAGCATGAGCAGGAGTCCCTAACCAGAGCTGGTTACTACAGGCAGTAGTCATAAAACACTGACTTGGAAGGACTGAACTTTGGAGACACACTGAAACTGCTTCACCTCTGTTCCTAATTTTAAATTAAAATATATAAATTACCAATTCAAAACTATGGCAGACTATTCTGGCAGGAGTTTCATATTAGCACTATGAAGAAGAATATTCTCCAGAAAGCCACTGTTGCCACAGTTCTTTTTGCATTCAGAGGCTGGACTTGAAATCCAGAACTTTTAAATTATTTTCCAGATGTTTGCTAACACATAGCTAAATCCATTCTGCTGTCCAGTGTCAGGATTTTACATTATATTCAGCCTAAAATACAACTATATCCCTGACCTGACACGCTAGCAGACTTTTAAAATTGGGATTACTGTAACAGTCCAAGAATAAATTCAAAATTTAGAAACATTATACTTATTTAAAAAAAATATTTTTGCAGGGAACGGAAGTATTTTCTGGCCATACACATTGTTTACTTACTATTTTTTGAAGAAGCTACTCAATTTCGTGTTCCTCAAAGCTCAGTCTAAACGTGGTGTAAGAAATAAATAAACACCCAAATTACAGCCTATTTAATTCAGTATCTTCATTCTCCTGCTTATAAAAACAAGTTTTAGACTTGTTTCACCTTCACCTCAAGTATCACCAATGTTTGTAAAGTATTAGTAGCCATGTGCTGCCATCCTATGAGTTCTGCTCAGCAGTACTGAGGACTCTGAGCATCTGGTGCTGCTCCCTTCATTGGCATCCTACCATCTAAAGACTGAGTACTTCTAAGTGTGTGATCACTGAAGTGTTGAATCTTGAAAATTGAGATTTTTTCAGGGCAAAATAGATTTGACTCAACAGCAAGAAGAGTGAAGAGTGGGAGGCCTCTCAAAGGTAATGGTGAGAAAAATATTTTCCTACAGTGTTGATGCTCATGAACAATATTTGAGCCAGAGAGGTATACCATAGTAGTAGAGTGGCTTTTATTTCTAGAAAAAATGGTGTTAAAACACACAGATAAAGGTATTGGCTGTTGTTTTTGATTATTTTTGAAAATAATCAAAAAATCTGTCATGGATGAATAAACAGAAGTGAACACAGGTAGATGGGGAGTTTAAAATATTTTGATAAATATGTAAATTATACAGCAATAGAAAAATCAAAGCAGTAGTAAACCTTTATTGTCTCATAGATCTGGAATCTGAGAGCTCCTTCCAATAGTGGGAGAGCTGCAGGATACTCACCATTAAACAATTCCAAACTCTACTGTTAGGAAAAGATTAAATGGTATGTTGTCTTCTCACAATATTTTTCCAGATGACTGATCTGGGCTGCAGCCTCTGCACTCAGATCCCTGCTCTCAGCTCTCTTTGCCCTGTGAGCTGGATGACACTATCAAAGTGGTGCCTTTCCTGTCTTTTCCCAGCTTCTACTCCAGCACTCTTTCCCTTCCTGGCTAAGTAGAAGGTTTCTGTGTGTACTGGTGGCTTCACTCTCAAGCTTCCCAAAGCCTTCACATATGAGGTGGAAATGAGCAACAGGAACATGACAGCACCCCAGAGTTACCCACCCCAAGTGCCCAGCCTCAGAATGGTGGGTTGGTGCAGGAGCTGCCCAGCTCACTGCCATGGCCTTACTCTAATTCCAGTGCTAAAGACAGTGCTAAAGTGCCTTTATGATTAAAGACTTAATACCCTGAGTTCCCTCTCAGTATTAGGGACCAAATCCCACAGTGCTGATTTGTGTGAGTCAATGAATCAGCGTGAGGTTAAAGATTATTAATGTTTATTTTCATTTCAGGCCACTTTCCACTCTGTTTGTCTCTATTACTCATAGCTTCATTTCTCTCAAGAGGGAATGTAACTGGCAGTCAGGGATGTATATGGAACATCCCTGGAAAAAACAATGCTTACAGAAATGCACACCTAATTTAGCAACTATCATATGAATAATGGAATCAATTTTATCTAAGAGATGAGACCATACTGCAACACACAGATATAAGTCTCTGCAAAAAACTTCCTAGATTTTCTCTTATGATAGTTCAGTGGGTTTTGGTGAGAATCCTAAAATACTTCTGAAGTGTTAGTATGTCTGCTCCTTTCCATCCTCCACACCAAGGTAGCTCACACCCGAGGTACATGTTTTAGGAAATTGTTTTTATCTTTGAAATCATAGAGAAGCCTCAGTGGAACATCACAGGTAAGTGTCTAACACTCACAAATATAATTGTTGTAGCTTCAAATAATTCTATGTCACCTTGGGAAATACCATTTTCTGGTAGGCAACATTGAGTAATATAAAATTTGAAAGACAACCCCTGTACTTGAATGTAATGCTGTTGGTCCTGTTTAATTGGTACTAGCCCTAGGCTCAGAATTTTTTAGAATCCTAAGTTATTTGTACAAATTTTGCCTCCCCTTATTCTAACTTGTTATTATTCTAACTTGTTCTAACTTGTCTGGGCTTCTTTTTCTCCCACTGAAATCTATCTGTTTCTTCAAGGCAGTGAATCTTTCTGTTCTGTTTTGCACAGGCCAAAATGTGCAGTCAGTGATTACTGTTTGTTATCTCATGACTTGTGATTTGTTTGGCCAGCTGATCTTCAATGCATCTGTATATTACATATATATATATATCTATATATCAGAGCTATTATTATGAGCGAGCATTTACATAAGCTGTAAACTTACAAGGCTTTTTAGGAGGGTAAAACATGTTCTCTGCCTCAAGACCATTGGGATCTGTATTAGGCAAGACAATGGCTGAGGCCCAAGAGAAGTATTTGGAAAATGCTAAGAGTGTGTTACAATAATTTAAGAGGCACTGAAGGGAAGAGGAGTCCTGGCTCTAATGGCTTGGTACAGGGAAAGAATTCTTGGCAGATGAAGACAATGAAGGCATTCCAAGTGTGGGCAGCTAATCTGACAAAACTTATGCAAAATATTTGAAGATAATAAAAAGTCTCAGGAAAAGATAAGAAATACAAGAACAAGTGTGGGAGAAAAGCTGTGCAGAAAACTCAGGTGGGCTGAAATCAAAAGGATTTGTGTGATGGAAAAGGCTCATGTACAAAGCTTTATAAAACAGGAAGTTGGGACCTTGTCTTCTTTCTGGTTTCCAAACCATGTGAGGTAGGTTTTGGCTGGAGCCTCTGGTGTGTAAGTAGTGAAATGAAGAGTAGGTTCAGTTCTCACTTCTCTTTCAGTTAATATCTGATGAACTTAACATTCATCAGGGATTTTTCATGAAGCAAAATATCTGGACTCAATTATCATAGAGGTCTTTTCCAAACTGTTCTATGAGTTTGTGATTCTCTGAAGCACATCTGCTAACATTGTTTCATGTATCCTTGTTATTCACCAATTCCACACTCTTTACTGAATATAAATCAGGATTTTTAGAGAGAAGAAATGGAACTTGCTTATAAGTGCCACAAACACCACACAAAGGCCAGTGTTAGGATCATACTACCATGATGAAATTTATCTTTAAATTATCTGTTTCCAAACTAATCATCTATGATGCCACAAGCTCCAACTTTTACTACCTTATATCTGTGTTATAGATATGTGTAAATGATAACTTTAAATGAGGGCATCTTGCTAGAAAATCTAAGCAAAGGGAGCCACCTCCACCCACCTTTAAAATATCTACATAATTTTCTTTCTGTTGCCTTTTTTTGAAGCTACAATTTGAAAGCCTCAGCTGAACCCAGCTGCAGTCATGTCACTGCCACATAGGTTCTGGACAAGACAGCCTTCCAAAAAGGTATCATCTGTGCTGAATTAAACAGACTGAATGGAAAACATAAGCAATGAGATGAAAGAAGAAATGTTATCTTGCTTTGTGAGTGGGAAGAGAAACATGAACAGGTCTGAGGTACTGATGTAGACAGGACTTCACCTTAGCTCTGAGAGTAGCTTGAATGGCTTTAACCTGCCACTGGCTGAGTCCCACAGCACTGACAGGGCTTGACTCATTAATTCTGCCCAGACAGGTGCTGTAAAACAGATTTGCTGTGTTGGACACAGAAACCAGAATTTACTGCATACTTGATGTGGACATTCTAGTTTAAGACTGTGCACTGCTCTGTGATGAGCTGCTTAGACGTGCTCAGAAATGTATAAATAAGTCTCAGACAAAGCTTTGACTCCTCAGATTTCTCAATGTCTTCTTCATGGCCAAACACATCTGTTTGATACTCTCGCTGCCGAGTTTCCATTTTGCATTTTTCTGCTGATAATACTGTTTGCCATCTATCAAACACATGCAGAAAGGGGTAACAGAATAACAAAAGTGTTATTGCACTGGAAATGGAGAAAAGAAGATATGAGGAGATAAAAAACGCCTGAATTCAAAATCAGAAGTACATGTTCATCTTATCCATCTGTGCTCTGTCTCTCTCTACAAGCTGAATAATAATTTTTTTAAAATTTGCATATCTGTCAGCAAAAGCCAGATGATCTGGCTTGCATTTTGCTTACTAGGCTAGTCTTTGAGTACTCATTGATCTTTTTCCCTGTTTTTACCTGCTTGTTTGCCTGCCTGCTTCTTTTTCTGAATAGCGTTGTTTTCATTTGCTACGCCAATTTGTCTGTATCGTGAAAGACCTATTTTGCTCTTTTAAATGCATTTTTAATGCGTTTTGGGTCGTTGTTCCCTCTCACTGGTTGAGATGCCTGCTGCAGTCGGAGCAGAAATAAGGAAGGGGATGGGAGCTGCGATCAGCTCACTGTAGGTGGCACCAGCAGACACAGCAAATGCCTCTGGCAGCGAGAGCAGGGCTTGGCACAGCCCAGATTCCACTGCAGCCAGCGCAAGCTCCAGCAGCATCCCTGACCTGCATCCCTCGGCACCGGCCTCAACACCCACACAACACCAGTTCTGGAAGCTGCAGGAAGTGCTTCTTGCAGCAGCTGCACTCCTATTTTTACTGTAAAGTATTAGTGTTTATTTTCGATTTTTTTCTTTAGTTAGAGTTGGGATCGAAGGCACGAGAGACGGAGTTTTGTGTTTGGGCTTAGTAGTTCACTAATTCTTATTTATAGTACAGTGAGTGCTACAGTACTTTTAGCTAACAAGCTAAAAGCACAAAAATGGAGGTGCATTTCGCTTGCTACAAAATCTTTTAAAGCTAAACAGTCCAATCAAAAATTAGCATCTACATAATTTTTACTTTTGACTCAATGACTAAACACTCGTGACCTGCAGTGCAGCATTTTCTATTCAACTGAAAAATACCACCTAAAACTAAGAAGAAGAAGGAACAAGAAGGAAGAAGAAACTTCCACCTTAAAAGTCCATCTTGTCCCATACCCATTAATATATTCTAAAACCTCAAATTCTAATCCTTTTTCCATGTGGTATTACACACTTCTATTCAAACTATACACCAGTGATTCCAACTCCATCACTCAATTTTGGAAGCTTTCTCTCAGGCCTCAGGTCAAAAGCAGTGTTCTTTTGGGGGTAAGTGTAGAAAGCACAGAAAGTTCAAAACTCCCAGGCTTCAGGATTCCAACACTAAGGTAGCTGTCTATTTTTTTTTCCTGTTTTGTGTAACACCCCTATTTTGTCTCTAAATTTGACTCTTGTATTTTACTCACACATAATAATGCCTTAATCTTTTAACACTTCATCATCTCTTCTGAACTTCCTTCTTGAGAATATCAGATTCCATGCAGGGGAAGGGGAAAGAAATTTTCTTTCAGATAACAATGAGGATAAGCTAGGAAGGGATATCAGCTCAAAAGCCAACCTAGTATATTCTTTCCTTTTCATATTCTGCAATTTTCCTTGACTTAAAATTAGAGTGGATTTTGCTCCAAGGACAATATTGTCTATTGCAAGAATTTTGTCATTTGGGATGGGTTTTGGTGTTTGAAGGTTTTTTAAAGTATATTTTAAAACATTTCTGCAATGTTAGCTAATCAGCTGAAATATTGAACAACTATTTTATAGGATCGTATTTTATTTTCTCCCAATTCTTTTTTCTGCTTCTATAAGGCAAAACATACCAGGTTTGGCCTCACTTTCACCTCAGTGAAACCAGATAACACAGAGGTTTCCAAGGCCAGGCTGATTTTGTGTAATCTGTTCCTGTGCCACCGAAAGGGGAAGCATGTTAAGTGTTAAGTGCAGATGTTGGGCAGGATGGTGATGGCTGGGGCAGGCACTGTAAAAACATGGCCATGGCTCACTAGCTGACCAGTTGCCCATGCAGCTACTGAGGGGATGTTAAGAGAATTCCCTTAACAATCTTGTTAAACACACTTTGATTGTGAAGGATGACTACTGTGCTTTACCTCCTGAGGCCTTAATATGCTAAAGCAGGCAAGCTGTGCAGTTTTACAGGAATATATAGATTCATAAAAATAAATTAATCATATATGATTTTTCATGCTGGCAGATGCTAAGTTCTGATGAACAGTTTTGTGCATGATGTTCTGGATTTTCCAACCTAATTTGGCCATGTTTTTTGCTTCTCATCTCAATATGCAAAACAATGTACAGAAATACAATCTGTTGTCGTTAAAGGCAGAATAGTTCTGCTAGTCATACACTCAGGAAGAAGTATTATTCAGAATATGATGTTAAGACTGGAGGAAAGTGTAGTTAATGTTCTGTTTTCACTGTATCCTCTGATAGAATCAGGTTTTAAAAGGCTTGAAGATATCTTGACAGAATTTTTAAAATTGCTCCCAATTGCTACAGAAAGCCTATTTTTGTGAATCTGTGTGTTTAGGTTCCTATTTGCATTTGAAAACTTACATTTATCTTTGCCTTGATGTATTTCTTCTGCACCTTGCCCCTTATGGAAGTGAAAGATTTATGTTCAGAGAAGTCTAGAAATGGATGAGATCGAGGTGGAGCACGGTCTCTTGTTGTATTTGGACCGTGGCTCCTAAAGGCTTTGCAGCCATCTGTATTAGACACTTATTATGCACTCCATTTTTTGTGTTGGGCCACTCTAACTAGTCCAAGAGCAGTTGTGGATGGCTGACACCATAAAAGTCAAAAGAAAATCTCCCAATTCTAAGGTCATTCAGCTGTCATTCACTTTATACAATGCACATGGAGAAAAATTAACATGAAATTTGCATATAAAAGGATAGGTTCTGAGATGACAATTAAAATTAGATATGAGAGCCTAAGTTTTTCACAGACAGCTCAGGTCTTACTAGTGGTGAAGTCAGAAATTTCCAATATCCCTTAGATTTCCTATTTGGAATAAAATAGATCTCATCGTTGTTTTACTTAGTAAATTCATGGTGTGATCACATCTTGTATGCTTCATAGAGGTACTGTTTTCAGCTCAAAATAAATGTATATGAAAGCTTGGAGGGAGGAGTAAATATGGATGACAAGGGCTACCAAGTCTATGGAATGGCACATGTGTGATAGAAAATGAAGTAAAACTTCCCAAGCCAAAAAGCCGCATCTTTCCATTATATAAACATATGAATACATCAGTTAGGGATATCAGATACATTGCTACTATGAGAATGTTTAGAAGACTGACTAATCAGAATTGCTATCACTCTATTTCTATCAGACTTCAAGAGCATACTGAGAAATTTCATCAGAGATTTGACTAGGATCAAAAATGTTCTTTCATCTTAAAGCAGGGAAGGGCTTTTAAAACTACAAATAATGCCCAGGGCTCAATAAAGTAAAGAAATGTTGGTTTGTTTTTTCTATTTCTTTTTTTTTTTTTTTAATTTAAGCAATTTTGTGATCCATGAATATGAAGTTACAGACAGCAATCACCAGCTGCACAGATGTAAAATTCGGTATAACTTCCTGGGTAATTTTTTGAAAGAAAAAGGTCTGGTTACATGTCAACCATGAGGAAAAGATGACCAAAATCATTATGATATGCATAAACATAATTATAATTGGTAAAACTGGCAAAATGCTAAATAATATGGCAGTTTAACCCTTGTAAATTTTCAGTTGGAAAATTGTTCTCTGTCTACGTTCCTCACAATGTAAAGCAGTTGCAGAACTAGTGGGCAAGAAAATGAAAACAACTGCAGCTAAAAGAAACAGGATTGTAAGGAAAGGTTGCAGAAATTGCTGTGAAGGTGATTGGGGAAGGCATAATTTAAAAAAAAAAAAAAAAAAGCAAAGAAAAGAGGAAAAAAAATTTAGGAAATAAACCAGGCAGCCTCTTTTGGTGAGGGGAAAATTGAGTTTGTCCAGTGTCAGCAGTGTTCAGCCCAGCTTTGGGAAAGATCTTTCCTTCATGGTCCCATCATTCACATCAACAGCAGTTACTAGCTCGTGTTTGCTTGCACAGGATGGTGCTGAGAAGCCAGAGGCTTTGTTTTCCAGGCTGGCAAGTTTTTGGATCTTCTGTGATCTGGTGTTTACTGTTAGTCCATGGCACAGAGAGTGCACTGCCAAGAGTGATCAATGATTTCCTATGTGCTATCAATTGTGGTCACTCCTCTGTCTTTATCAGAGTTGATTTGTCACTGTTTTGGAATTACACAGCCCACAGGGTCTGCTGTCAGAGCAGATTTTCAGTAATTCCATTATAGCAGGTACCAGTCCCTGTTAGCTCTATCCTATGTTGTTAGGATAGGGATGTGTTGCCTGCCACACTGTAAATCTCTTCATAATTTCTAGTTCTATTTTCATGTTAGGATTACACATGCCCTGGAGAATGCTAAAATAATAAAGAGAACTTAAATAATTTTCATTAATTCCAAGTCCAGATCTTCTGCTTCTGCAAGGTAACACTAAGAATTTGTTGTGTCCACTCTCCTGCTGTCCATACTAGAGTTCTAGATGACTGTTGCAATATTGGCTTCTTTCACTGGCAGTATTGTCTCTGTTACGTGGATCATTGCTCTACCACTTCTTCCCTACCAGAACTTTATTTGTGTTTCTTTCAGCAAATCTGACCTTTTCAGAGTTAATCCTGTGATCATGCCTACAAATCTATCAGGTGACGAATACCTTTGGGGGACTAGGATACTTCAAGTTATGCCTGTGATATGATAACTTTTACCAGACTGGAGTCTCTCAGAGGCTAGACATTGTTTCCAGGTGACCTGCAGAGTCATTTCAATAAGGTTTTTATAAGGAAGTGTTTGCACTCCGAATTGTACCAAAAGTAAGAGTGGAACAATGAAACTGTGGTCAAGTTATTTCCATTCTTCACATCCTTTTTGGTTTTCATGTATTGTAGACAGGATTGCAGTAACAATAACAGCAGCAGCCTGCTATTGGAAAGCTGAAGAATATTCCTTTTCATGTGAGGTACAGGGCACTCTGTGAAGCTGATGCTCAAAGCACTGGAATAGAAACACGAATTCCATACCTTGTTATCTTCGAGTAGGTGGTAGATAGCATCCTAACTGCTTCTGAGCCTATAGACTTCAGTATTTTGGAAGACTGTCTAAGTATTTTTGTCATTTATTTCCCCTTGAAATTGGTAACACTCAATTCAGAATTCTCTATCCACCAATCCTCAGGAATGAACTGACCCAGTTGCAGAATGTTTCTGCACAGGGCTGGATCTTGTTGTGTCCAAACAAAGGATCACTAGCAGGAAAATGAGCTGTAGCCCCACCTTACCTGTCAGGAGCATTTCAGCTACAATAAGCAGCTTTATTTGAGGCAGCGCGGGGAATTGAATCATTCCTCCTACTGGGTTGCTTGTGTAGGTAATTAGGACATGGCTTTGCTAAGAGAGTTTGTTTGTGAAGCAGAATTTGTTATTGAATAGGAAAGTACCTGTGCCTCACCTACGTTCTGCAATTTGCAACAAAAACATTATTTATGTGGCTGCTCTCAGAAATTCCTTAATGACCCCAGTGTTACTTCTGCTGTGTCTGTTACTGAATGGGACACTCATCTTTACAATATGACTATATTCTTTAAGCTTTTCCACATTTTTTTTATTACACTTATGATTTCCTGATAATTTGTGTGTTTATTCCTCAAAATGTAATGTTAAAGGAGCTATTAGAAAACATACCTTAGGAACTGTGCAAACCCCTAGCAGGCTCAGTCTGAGTGGAGCAAGAGAAGCCCTCCCTGCACACCCACTCTGCTGTGGTGGGAGTGATGCACAGCACCACACAAGTGTTTCAGAGACGGATTCTGCAATCCACTGTAAATTCACATTGCCTAGAAGATAAAACAGAGATGGATGTCTCATTGCACTAAACTTTCTTGGTATATCATGCCAGAAGTAACAACAACAAAAAAAAATCCTGAATCCTGGTTTACTTTTGGATAAATTTATTTCCAAGGCATGATTTTAAAAAAAAGTAATATATGAATTTGATACCAATTGGAGGAATAGGATTGCTGGTTGCTGTGCACTGTTTTTCCAGAAAATCAATCCTGGCTGTGGTGGAAAGTTAAGTCACCTTAGGGTAAGGCTGGGAGGACTGGGACTTGTGGCTGTATAATGATTTAGCTGAATTGCACTGAAAACTCACCACATTTGCTTTGCACTTGCATGTAGTTTGAAAGTTGTGTGGGTAGACAGAGCTGTAGACATCTCAGCTGCCACCACAGACATCTCAGTTATCATGAGAGCTGAGGTTACTAAATAACGAGTTACAATGTTGTTGGAGGAAGCTCTCACACAGTGCTCAGTGAACCAGTTTTGAATATTAATAATCCTGCTTGCAGCTCTTATGAAAAAAACATGTTGTAAAAGAGGGAGATGAGAGGAGGAAAACAGATTTTTTTTCAGCATATGTAGTACTGAACACCATGGAAAGACACACTATTAAAAAATGACCAAAGTTGGCCTCTATCTTGGTTTCAGGATGTCAGACTCTTAAATCTATATTTAGGCAGCCTGTAAATTGTTGCTTTTCATCCTGTGGTGCCAAATACCCAGCAATTTTCATTAACTTCCCCTAAAGCTGTGCAAAGTCACCAGGGCCCCATTGGCCCCTCACATAATGCCAACTCAGGTCTCTCATCAGCAATCAAATTTTGTGTGGAGCTGGAATTTTTCACTCAAGGCAGCATCAGGTAGCACCAATAACCCTCACTGTTTTATTCATCTCTAGTTGCTTGCATACATTTCATTTCCATTTCCCTTCCTTAACATGCTGGACTGGTGCAACTGAGTCTTACTCAAAAATAGCCCAAAACACACCAGAGAAAAAACAAGCAAGGCATGTAAATATGTTAGAAAAACTGAGTGAGGAAAACTGAAAGGAAAATAAATCTTATTTCAATGAAATCTGAGTATGAAAGGATTTTTCATGAGAGTCTAAAGGAGACGAGCTGGAATAGCTGGCCGAGTATGTGGGCAAGATAGTGCTTATTGTGATAAATGTTGTTTATGTGCACTCCAGCAGGAAGTAAACTGAGATTGCTTTTTCTTCACTTAAGTCCTAGGAGTGAAGCACTTGAACAATTGCTGATCTAAAAGTATTGAGATTAATAGGGTTAATTTTTCCCTCTTATAAAAAGACAAACACTCTTTCACCCCGATATTCATTAAACCAGAATAAAGAAAAGAAGGAATAAAATCTAGAACCTATCTAAGGAGTGAAATAATGAGCTCTTTGGCAGTAACTTACAGTGAACTATTTTATATTATATTCCCTCAATAGCAGATTTGATATGATTCTGAAATAATGCATGTATATCATAAATGATGTACACCATAAGTTTATTAACCGTTTAACCAGATAGCTTAAAATTAACATGTGTTTGGTTTCTTCTGTACACATTAGAAGATTGAGGACCTTAATTTATGATTTCAGAGTAGGTTTTTTCAGGTCCTAATCTCTAGTTTTCCAATGAAATATATTTAAATTAGCAAGAAATTTCAATTCTTAATAAGAAGAACTACAAAATGCTTAATACGGTGTTAACATAATCTTAACCTAGACCTTCTTACAGAATCTGCCATTTTTCATTATTGAGTCCTTTATGTTTCTTTTCTGGCTCTACTTTGGATTGAGAAAGTCATTCTGACTGAATGGCTGCAATACCTCATATTTGCACTTCCGAGGGGCTGTTTGATCTTAGCTGTATAGTGCAGATGTATCTCCACTTAAAACAAGCTGCAACTGCCTGCAGACTGCTCTACATAAATCTGAGTGCATTTAGATTTCTGATAAAAACGTCCAATAAACTTTTGGCTCTATCATAAAAATGATCTGGGGTGCCATTCTTTCCAGTCATCTTCTTTTGGGGCCAATATTAGGAAAATTAGTTTTTCAGGGCTTATTTTAACAATTGAAATTCATTTCTTTATGTCTCTGTAGATACCCGGGCCTTTCTGTCCCTGATTTGATGTAACATTACTATCAGATAATAGCAAGATGTTTTATGTAAAGAACATGACTGAACTTTATTTCTAGTGGTTATGGAGAATTCGTTTAGTACTTGCTGGTGCACAGCAAATGCTGTTGCTTCCTGTGCAGCTTTTTTAATAGATGTTTGCCTTTATATTTCTCACTTGAAGGCAAAAGGATAGTTGAGGGAGAAAATATGATCAGAAATCAAATCAAACCAAACATATCTCTCAATATTGAAAAGCAAAAGAATAGAGCCTTTTTGAAAATAATGTATTTTAGATGTTTCCTATGCCAAAATAGAATTTAAGTAAATGTATAGGTCATTGCCACAGAAATGCTCTTCAACAGGAGGATGATGACTATCACTCGATTCCTTGGTTTAGGTTCACATTGCTTTTGCTTTAGCGTGAGATGATACTGAGTTTGAAGGACTTTTTACCTTCTTGTAATTCCATACTCTGAATTATCTGTACAAATAATACTTTTGCTGCCAGTACTGTGATACTGAGAACTCAGTTCCTAATAAAGTGTGCAACAAAGTTGCCTTCCATTGTGCTCTGGAAAACTGTCATAGAAGACAGAAAAATAGTTTTCAGTGCCTTGCAACACACAAGCATTCAGTAATCCAGTCTGTCCTAGAAAATACAGCCAAATGTTTGAAGTGCTCTGCATGTTTTCTAGAATAGCTTTTTACAGGTTGCTAGTAGAAATCAAAGTCTATAAGATAAGAGAATTAAAACAACAACAACAAAAAAAAAAGCAAGGATGGACTCTAATCTTAATTTATTATACAAGTGAAGGTTTCTCCAACTGGGCTTACTGTGCTTGTTTTATTTCTTTTTTGGTCAGGCTGGTATTATATTTATTATTATGTTACCCTGAGGTTTCTGTTTGTTTTTTATTTTCCTCTTTTTTCCAAAATCTTCTACAAGAAACTGGTATACATATTGCTTTATTTACATAGGTTAAGCCTGCTTGGAGCTCTTGAGTTTCCTCTTGAAAAGCATAATTTACTTACAGTCATTTTAAAAATTATAATTGTTAAAATAGTTTCAAATTTGAATTTCTAAAATGTTTGTGGATGATGTCCATATGGCATTAGGAAGGCTAATAAAGTAGCTATTCTAATGACCTGAAGGTGGTTCAGTAAATTTCTTGCTAATGCATTTTCTAAATGCTATCATGTTTATGTTTCACTGAGCTGTTATAAAATGACTTGTTTCCCTGACATACCCTTGTGAGAAGTGGTAGCTCACTGATCTTCTCAAGAGGGAAAGGTTAAATTAATGACTGATTCAGTCAGTCTTTCACCCTTCATTAACACTGAATTAATTTATTAAAGAAATTAAAGATCATCTTGAGTGGTTTAATGTGTAAATTTAATTTTAAACATGCAGAGGGCCTCATCTATTTACAGAATAATGATTAATGGTGAAGTTTAAGAAATATGTACCCTTCACAAATGGCTGATCATGCTAAATTGCAAGACCTTCCCTCTAACCCTGCTCTGTGGTAAAAGCTAAAAACATGCACAGGGTTGGTAAACTTAGTTTTAACAAGAAGGAACTCTATTTGGAGTAAACACTTGCTGTGTTAGTAATGTGTAAATAGGCTTTGGTAATTATAATGAAACCATAGCATTTCAGTTTTCAGAAGGTGGCAGTGATAAGCCTAGAAATTACTATGGTTTTACTTGCAAAGACTGGAGAATAAAGAGTTCTCAGCTGCTTCCATAATAAATGTGGAAAGAGTTCTTTCCATACAGAATATTCTTTTAAAATCTACTCATGTATTTGAATAAATATATGCAATCTTGGACTGTGGTCATCTAAATGGGAGGAGATCAAACAGTAGGGCAAGAGGTCTTGAAGGTATTTCTTAGGTTTCCTTAAATGATACTGGTGACTCACGAGGTCATCCTTCTTTTGAATCAGTTTTGAACCAATGTTTCATAAAGTACTAGTGGGAAGTTAGTGTGGGAAGTGCTCTTTCAGATGAGACCATATGTGCCCATGAAAGTTTCCCCCGTTCTCTCTTCAAGAGTAAGATTTGGAGGTTTGGATTTTTGTTTTGCCTTGGTTCACTTCACTCCGCCTACTGCATCTAAAAATGAATCCCGTAATTTTAATTATGGTAGCCATTCCTTTTTTTTTGGAAAAAGGAACAAATCCAAAGTCTTGATCAGTGTTTTTTTTCATGTGATGTCTATTGAATTGTATCCTTAATAAGTTTTCAGTGCTGTAAAATGAAACTGGACTCCTTAATGCAGTCTACAAAATGTTATATTTATTTAAGAACTGCAAATATTGATGTCTTTTATCATCATCATTATTATTATTACTATTAAATACATATAGACATTACAATAGCCTTTATTACATTGGGCCGTGTAAAAGTATTTTTTTTAGAGTTGTTTTAAGTAGGGTTTTATTGGATGGGGATTTTTTGATAGAAAGATGTTTCTACATGTATAATTTATAATTTATAATTTAGTGTCTGAAAGACAACACAAAGAACATGCTGATTATTCAATTTTTTTTTATTGGCTCAAATATGCATATATCATTACCCTATGCCATCTGAATACACAAAACCACTGTGTGCAATGGGGAAGTTACCTGGTAAAAATTCAGCAGCTCTGCATAGCAGTTTGTTCTGTTCAACACCATCTGGCAGCTGCAAGCTGGTTACATCTCCAGATAACCTCCCTGTTACTTCACTAACACCATCCAGTGTCTCACGCTGAAATACTATTTGTGGTAAATTTATTGACAGCACAAAGAATGCATGCAATTTCATTAAGAGTGTTCCTGCTAAAATTATTCTGAGATACTTAATTTAATAGCACAATCATGGAAGTAACCAAATATGTCAGACTTCTTATTGAAATAATTCACATTATTGTTGAGATTAAATAAAAGATGATAAAAAGATGAGTCCTTTGGTATGATTCTACAGTCTAAATATAGACACTCTAAAAGCAAGCAGGGAGATTTTGGAAGAAGACTTAGAAGGAGCAATGAAGCATTCAGAAAACCTGAAAATTTTTAGGTATATTTTAGGATCAGATGTTGGTTTTGTGCTGCTCCATCTGCTTTCATATTAGAGAAGCTGAAATGAGACAGTGAGGAAAAAATATCTTTAAATGTTTATTGATATTTTCAATTAGTGTGCTCAAATATATTTGTATATTATTTCCTATGACCATTTGTGTACAAAAAAAAGCCAAACAAACCAGTAGAGGTCATTCCTATATAGTGGAGAGGAATCTTATCAAGATCTAATTCACCTCAGATTCAATGCACAATCCAGCAATCCAGCAGGGGAGATGGACAAAATTGGGAATATTGTGACTGGGAGTGAAGAGGACATGAGATGTTTGGCGTAGGGTGGAGGGAGGAATGAAACTGTCTGACAGAACATCAGGTTGCTGCTCCATGACCTCCAGCAGCCACTGGGCCAAAGCCTTTTGTCTGTGCTGGTTTGCAGGCTCAGTTGCCCAGCTCTGAGCAGCCCCTGGCTGGGTTGTCCACCTGGGCGTGGTAGCTCGAGCACAAAGTCATACACAGGGAAGAAAGGTGGTCAATTCTCCTATACTGTGATTATCCAAAACTTTGGAGAAGGTGTTTCCTCTGTTCATGTGTCTGTGCCATTCAAAAGCAGAGAAAGCTAAGGTGACAAATATCCCTGTGAGCAAGGTTTGGGCTTCCGCTGAAGGTCAGTGTAGAATCACAACTTCAGTGAACTGATTCCACTTTAACTCAGAGCCTGGTGTTTCAGCACACAGCTCTCTGGGGTGCAGTGTCCTCCCTGTGGCTGCACAGGGACCGAGCCAGAAACTCATTTAATCACATTGGGAACCCTATGGAATCCCATCAGAGAACACACTTAGGGACAAACACAGAGGTTTTGCTAATGACCACCAACTTCTTGAGAGAAATTTGGAGAATTTCGATCACTGTCTGAAATCTTACCTAGGCATTTTCTTTCATTCTCTCTTTAACCTATAAAAATGATAGTAATTATGTGATAATGTGGGGGTTTTTTAGGAATATCTTCATCACTGTGATTTAAATTGATTTCACTATCAGATCACTGAAACATTTGTGTAGTTCCCTAGCTACTGTTATGTATTAATAGTCCTGTGATGCTGAAAAGAATTTGTGAAGTTTCTCACGAATGTAATACATCGTTCAGCAGGGAATAAAGGAAATAAATAGAAGCAGTGAGTCTGGACATGTTACATCTTTGAATTGTATACCATTCTCTGCCTAATATGCAATTTTTATGTGACCTTAATTGCAATGAAATGTTTATAACAAATATTTAATCAGGATTCAATGATTAAATAGGCAAATTTAATTTTGCTCTCGTTATTTTTTCCAAGGTAATCAATGTAGATGTGATTTAATGACAAAGTCTAATTGAGTACTTTCATTTTGTGAAAAGAAAATTAAAAGGAGAAAATACACTTTTTAAATTAGAAGTAATGATGGAGTCACAGGACAATTCCTGGGGATTAATGAGTATCTGAGAAAGCTGAAGGCTCAAGGTTTAGCTGTGGGCTGTTAACCTCAGGTGGCCATTAATTCTTCAAGTAATGCTCCATGCCCTGATCATTATTACAACTGAGCAGGGATGGAGTAGCAAGTTTCAGCAATTAAACCATCAGCAATATATTTAAATGCATATTTTTCTCTCCCACTTGGGCATTCTGACACAAAACACAGAATGAATCAAACTATTGATGGTATCCAGTCAAACCCTTGGTGTTTTTCTTAATTTGCCTGATCTGTCATTGAGGACATGCCACATTGTGTGCCTGCATTTCTTGAGCAACTGCTGTCCCAGTAGCTGTGCTGAACACACATTAAATATACAACTGGATGTACCTGTCCCCAGGGAGTCTGAAAGCTTACATGGATTCTTGTTCTCTCTCTTTTTCTCAGCGATGATGCAGATGCCATTGGCTTGACTGGCACCAGAATCGTAGTGCAGGTAGCACCCTCTTGTCTTCACCATTCTGCATGCTAATTTCCCTGTCATTCTGCAATAAAGTTGTAGCTAAACCTTATTTTCCTCATTTCTTTGAGACTGTTGTATGGCCCCACTAGTCAAAGGGTGAGCAAGGCAGAAATCCCCCACAAGCCAGAATTGCTGCTGCAAACTGTGTAAGAGCTTGTACCAACATATCACTGACTTGGTGTGGGGTTTTTTCATGCAGGGAATTCTGATATCTGCAGCCAGAGCTTTTCTCAGTTCTGTAAAGAGTCAAAAAATCTCATGCTATTGCTTTCAGTTTGAGATCGACATAATTACCTGAGAACACCACGTTAGGCTGAATTTGCCTCTATCTAAGCACTGCATTTATATATATTATGTACTGCTTGGTGCACATACAGAGAGTCTATAAATAACCCCAGGTCTCAGCAAAGCATGCAGCTTTTTCTAAAGGCACTCACTAAGTGGTTCAGAAACAACTGTTGAAATGCTTCAGAATTCCCCTGCTAAAACATTTCAGTCTATGAGTCAAGGGCAGATTAACAGACAAAAGCAGCTAATCCAAAAATCAGCAGTTTATGCCTGAGCAGTGCAAACAGACTGAGGAAGCATACAGAGCTGGATAGGTCACAAAGAGATGTTAATAACACATCTGCAAACAGGTGAGTGAGCCAGTCACAGCCAGCCACCTTCCAAAGCGACTTCAGGTGAGAGAAGGAACAAAGATTACTACAAACACTCCCTAATTAGCAGCGTCGTTACCACAGGGTGATTGAGAGCATGGCTAGCCCATACAGCGTAGGTAGCAAACCCAAGCATTTTGGTGTCATTTGCTGGTTTGAAGAGCAGCCTGTGTGAGAATGCATGGCCTGCAGAGTAGGCACGTGAGTGTTAGAGTGTGTTATGTTTCTTGTTTCACATAACTTTGAGATTTAACTTGTTAGTTCCATTTATATTGATGCAAATGTGAGTAAAATTATAAATTATTCTCAAATTAATGCAAAACAATAAAAACTCTAGGGCAGCTTTGATTATTTAAGTTGATTATTACAGTTAAATATTGACAGGATAATGCATTCACCAATTATTTCACCAAATAATACATCTTTTATTGCAGTTCTCTACTTGTCAAGATAAATCTCTCTATTTTGAAGCTGTCTCTACTGAAACTTCCGTTTGTGGTTGTGCTCTCCCATCTGGGAGAGGAATAAATCGTGTGCTTGCACATTATGCCAGTCCATCAGCATGTTGGTAAACCACTTCATATGCAACATAAACATTAATGGCAGCAAAGTCAGAGTTATGGCTGCTGCTATCCCCTCTGCCTGCATCATCCATCTCTGCTCCCTGCCAGTCATAATCGTTGGGAGTTGGAATTTCTATTTTTAAATTTCTTCCTGAAACAGTGTTTTATGGAGTTTTTCTCCTTCTGATGTAGTCCAGCATAGCCATTAGTGGGAAAATAACAGCTGCACTTTAATGATTCCTGTAGAGATCTCAGAGTTTCGGGCTTGGGGAGAGGGGGAAGAATTCCCTGTGTCTGAATCTGTGACAAAAGAAGGGTGGTTAAAAATGAAAAATAAGCCTAAACCTACTTCTGATTCATCTATTTCACAGCTATTTTCACAGATTTTTCTCTCATGCCCTCATTTGATCCTGTTCATTTGGGCAGCACAGCACAGTATGAGCAGCAGGTCTGAGAATAAATGACAGGATATCCAATACCTCATTGCTGCATTGGAGTTCAAGTAAAGTACTGCTCTTACCTATCTGTTGCCTAAAAAAATGCATGCAGAAATTCCAAAAATCAGTTTACTCAAAGTATATAAAAGCAAGCAATAGAACCTGCAAAGACTTGATTAAATAATAACCTACAAATGAGGGAAGTAATTTAAATAAAGGATAGTGAGTAACACTGAGTGGCCCCTCATGCCTAACACACAGACAAGTCACTCGTATTTTCTATGCATTAGTTTTGTTTCTAAATAATTGCTCTTGACTGTCGTAAGTTAATTAACTAAGTTGAACAGAGATCACTTTCTAATAAGTGATGCAAATTCTCTACTTTTCATTTCTTTTATCACTCTAACAGAATAAGGATCAGAAATGGAAAGGAGAAGGCAAAGGAATCCAAGTGCTCCAAGCTCCTAACAGTCTACAGATGCAGCTGGGAGAGATGTATTCACTTCAACTCGTTTTGACTCAACAAAAAAGTGAGTTGCATGGCCAATGAATATACTTGTGTCCTAGAATCATCTGTTAACACTTGTGAATGCCAACCTGTAAGATTAGAATCTGACTTTAAGCTATTCATTGTTGAGACCGAAGAGATGTGTTTTCCTGCTGAGATAATGGACCCGAGCAGGAATGATTACCTAGTCCTGTGGGAGACATTATCTAAGCTCGGTTTACATCCTTGTGGAGATAGGTGGAGTGCAAGGCTAGGGCTTCGACTCTTTATCTCTTACAGGGCTTCAAGGAACAGCACAGGAGCTTGGCTTGCTCTGTTTCACCTCCTGGAAATGGAAGAACTGACATTATGTTTGTTTTTTCTAAATGCAGAAAGTAGTTCCCAACAGTAGTTTTTCCTTCTCAGAGGCACCTCTGCCTCCTCTGTTCCCTTCCATAACCTGCACAGGGATACTTCTGTGCCCTATGCAAAAGGATTCCTTTAGATTTGAGAGTTAAAACTGAATTCTGTGTCATGATATAAGGCTACAGTTAATATTTTTGCTCAGGTTACCTTTATGCTTCATCATTGTGGACCTAATAAATGAACAGAAATCTTCACTAGAAAATCAAAGTGACCTATAGGGTATTTTAAAATAATTAATTTTTAGTACTTAAAAGATGATGATATAGAGCAGATTACTTTGGGGAATTTGTTATATAGTGAAATTTTGGAGTGTGACCATTCAGGTTAACTAATGTCCTTCCAGTAAGAAACTATCTCAAATCATAGGGGAAGATACAGAACACATTCCTCCTTCTCCCCTTGCTTTATCTGTCACCTTTATCTTCATTAAAATATGGATTAAAATTCTTATCCTCATTCTTTATATCCATTAGTCTGCTGTCACTTGAAGAAAATATTTTTCCCCTAGCTGGTTTCTACGAGTGTTATTGTGCTTTTCTGGTGTAGAGGAGTATACAAAACTTCCAGCTTTCAGCTTTTCATCCAGATTGTTGTAGGAAAAATACTGTGATACGTTATTTAGAGAAACAGGATTATTTTCCTTTTTTCTTCTTTTACTTCTAAGTATAGCAGTATTTTTTTCTCAGACCACTTCTCTCTTACCAAGAAATTACAGTTATATGAAATATTATGTCGTCTAGTTGGCTTTTTTTTTTTTTTTTTAGTGATTTAGTTTTTTAGTGATTTCTTAGCAAACAAGCCTTTTTTTCTGACACTTCTTGTGGAATGTTCTTTATATTGTGTTTCAACCAGCAGTTTAAACATGCCTCTTGACTGCTAAAACATGAATGGCAGTCTCACTAGCCCATCTGTTTAAAGTATTTTTGAAGTGCTATAGCACAAGCCATAATATTTATGAAATTTCATTCTCGTTTGGATAGTGACAACATTTTTAACTTTAACTCTTTTTTTTTTTTTCCTGGTATTACTACCATAAAAAAAAAAATACTTCCCAAAGGAAAACATATGGGAGCCTAATTCTGCAGACAAGGGCAGAGCTTTACATTGAATAAGCAAACATTTGTGGTTTTCCTCCTTTTCTGTTTTCCTGCAGAAAATAACATACGCCCTGAAAAGTTTGGGAGCAATTTTCACACCCTGGAAAGCACAAAGCCTCAGCCTGCCTGGCTGTGTTGTCAGAGTTGAGAGTAAACCCAAGCAAACCAGTGTAGCTCCAGCAGCATAGACAGAATGGAAGTGATGTGAGAGAGCCTGAAGCTGGGCTTGCTGGTCACAGGCATTTCCTTCAAATTTGTCTCATGGCTGTGCCAGATAAGATGGTTAAAAATCAAACAAACCAGCATCATGCATATTTTACTGAGCCAAATAGGCATATCATAAAACCAGGTTATTCTAGCTCTCACACCATGAATCTAAGCATCATGTAACCAAACCTGTCCTTAAATAAATTGAGCTGAATATGGTTAAAAGTACTATAATCAGTAGGTTATTTAGCTCCCAGTAATTTTCCTTTTCCTATCATCATATTCTCCCTAATATGCCTTCAGATTCTTCTCAACAAAGCATATTTTTAATTTCTAAGCATGTTTTCTTCACCTTGCATCACTCACTGTAGTTTATGCATACATGAATGCAGCAATTAATGTGAGCTGTTTGTACATTTATCAGATTCTATCTACCCCATTAATCTCCCTAATGGCTGAGCAGTGGTTCCTTCTCTCTGCTGTGCTGACCTGTCTCCTGTCAGTGAGCCCACAGTGGGAAATATTCTTGTTCTCAATAATGTAATTTACTGCCTTCAAGTCGACATGATGGTATTATTCACAAGAGTCAAGTTATTTATGTTCAGATGTAATTTTGGCATGGAACATACCTGGAGGTATTTAAAAGACTTGTAGATGTGTCATTTAGGGGTATGGTTTAGTAGTGGACTTGGAAGTTTTGGACTTTATGATCTCAGAGGCCTTTTCCAACTTAAATGATTTCTAAGGGGCAATCTTAGGTCTGACAAGATGGAAACACAGAATCCCTGCTGTCCAGCAGCAGGATGTGTGTGCAAGTATAACCAAAATTGTCAGTTTTGGACATTCATAACTAAGGAATTAGTGCCTAATTCATTCAAGCTTCAGTTGTGCTTTGTACCTGGAAGATAAATTAAACAAAAGATAGGAACACAGTTCTGAAACCAAAATATTTTCAGAATTTTTAAATTCAGCATGCTAAAATGAAAGTTATTCTACTTTAAATCAATATAAAGTTATCTGAAGATGTTCTGGGAAGTATAAAATTTATATATAAAGATGCTTTCCCATTTGGCTTAAGTCCAATCAAATGAACACTCAGCAAGAAGCATTATTGCAAAGAGAAATATGGTCACTTTCTGTCATTACTGTGCATCTTTTTCCTTTGTAGCTTGTTAGTTCTTAGCATGATGGAATGATTTTCCCTGCAGTTTAAGCAGATTGAATGATCTTTAGATACATTTTAGCTGCTTATATGCCAAATTAGAAGTATGATTGTGAAACAAACGCAGTGAGTTCTGTGATTCTTTTCTATCTTATGAACTATAAGGTAAAATACACTCAGTGGACAAACAGCATTTTTTCTGAGCAGTGAATAGATAACAATTTTTGCAATTGTAATGCTGTTTTTTTTCTTTCTAGTTTGCTGTTACCATTTAGCTGTGTGCTGTGTTTCACTTGCCTGTATAATTCTGTGCTTTAGTCCCTAAGACCAGATGATTGGTACATGGAACACTTTGCTAAGTTATTATAATATATGAAATTTGTTTAATTTGCATAAAGTCTAGGAATTTGTTTATTCATTTGGGCTTTTTTTCTTAAGCTAATATTCAAATCCCCCTATAAATTCAAATCTCAACTCTTACATAATGGGTACCAGACTTAACACTCTTCAGAGGTAACCATGTCATCCATGTGTTTAAAAAAAAGTCAACTGATTCTGATGATTCTTCTTCATCTCACTTTAACTCCTTTTAAGTTGGATTATAAACAGAATATGGACTTTGCTATATCCTCTGTGTGTATCTTATTACCACCTTGGGCTCCTGTGGTGCCTGCAGGCAGTAATGCATGTAAATAAAATTCAGAGCTGCTTTGCACAGGAGCTGCAGTGAGAAGCCCTGTTTGGTGTTTTACAAAGGTACAAGATTCTTTGTGTATGGGGCATCTTTTTCCGGAGGGGAAAACTACTGCTCCAAGGCAAACACAGGACAGTGACGGTGACAAACGCCCTCCACAGGCAGTGGCCCCTCTTTAGGTCACACCCATTCCAGTCCTCATTCCACTCCTACTGTGCTCCTCTAAGGAATGTTCTAAACCAGATTTAGCTGACATATGTCAACATAACTGGCTAAATTTTCCCGTAGTTCAAATACTGTCAGTACTATGGATGTCGTGCATTATCTTTTAGGTATGAATAGTGGTGAATTAAAAGGTAAGAGCTGTGCCTGCTTTCCAACACCAACTGCTTAGCCAGCACAAACAATTCCATACGGAAACGAGAAGCTGCTTTTATTTTTTAAAATATCATGCAAAGTTCTTGTGATTTAGAATTCACAATGTTATTTCTTTCACTGTGAGTAAAAATAATATGAAAATAATTTTCGGCTAATATAGGCAGAGGATGAGAGCTCTTAACCTTCAAACTTTTTTTTTCTTGAGAGCCACCATTTTTCAGCATGTTATGCTACCAAATTAAAACAGCGCTTCACATTAGTTATCAGTCAGTAATTTTCAATAGAGAATGATCTTTTAAAGCACATCAAGTTTGACTTGGTCACTTTGACAAAGTATTGCAGTTGGTAAATGTTAAAAAAAATCTGTAGTTAACTTGAACAATTTCAGATTTAAGTTACCAGTCCGATGTAGGGAAGTGCAGCATGAGATGTGTTCCATGTTTGGTATCTTAAACAAGAGTCACTGCAGATTCTGCTGGTCTTTCCTGGGGAGGCTAAAATATAATTTTGCTTATTGCAACAGTTAACTGGTCCTTGGAGGTCAGACTTAGCTCATCCTCCCTGTCTGCTTAAGCTATATTAAGGCATTGTCCTAGGGTAACTATACCAGGACAGCTATATAAAGCTGAACATGACAGTTTTACAAAGAATTTTAAAAATAAGTAAGGTTTTCTTTCTGACCACAGTGCTGTATAGAAAGCATGCTACTTACCTCCATTCAAACTGGGTTGAAAAAGAAAAAATGCTATCAAATGAAAGATGATTCCACACGGAAAATACAGCTCCAACACTTACCAGCAATAAAAAAACTTAGAAGTGTTTTAGGAATTTCAGAAATATTAGCTGCTGAAGGAGTCTGTAAAAGAACATGGGACTGTAGATAGAGCAATCATTCATCATTTAACATCTGAATCATTTCTTGCTGACTAAACAGAAATACACACCAGAGAAGTCAAATAATCCTTTCTCATTATTATATATGATTCATGAATTCCAGATATTATACAAATGCACCATTAATCTAAAAGGAAGCAGTATTTCTCAAAATAGCACTTATAGGCTTATAATAATATTTAAAATTATTTTGCAGTAATTATATTTTTTTTTCAATATGTTTACAGTACCCACACTCAGAAATGCTCTTTTGGAAAATATCAGGATTTGTTTGTAACATATCTGGCATATGAATAGTTGGAACCTTCACTGTCTATTTGTACTACTGTTGTACTTCACTGTCTATTTGCACTTCTGCTGCAGAATAAAAAAAAATCTGCTCTCAAAGGTGAACAAATGTATAACATTAAAAGTGAGAAGAAACTAATATCAAAATCTTTTTGTTGCATCCAGACTTACCCTAAGTTTATTCAAAGTTTAAACTGAAATATATATGATGTATGTTTGCAGATGTTTGCAAAAAGATGTGGTGCTGATGATAGAAAGGAATCAAGTCCACCTGCGAGGTTTCCAACAGGTGTTTCGTGTGCTGATGGTGAGTGTGGAAGTGAGAGAAGGCTTTGGCCCTTTGGAGCTGCTGAGCTCCTCACAGCAGGGACAAACACTCCAGGACCTACTGGGGTCACAGCCAACCTGAACTCTCCTCACTTCTCTTTGGAACCCAGTTAGTGGCAAAGTGAAGAGGTTCTGTCATGGAAATATGGTGAGATTTGTATCCCCAAGTGTCCTAAGAGGGTTTTTTGGTGCCCTTTATAAATTTCAGGATCGCTCAGATAACCACCTTTGGCATGTAGAAAGTAATTTATGTAGTTATTCAGAAGACAGTTTTGGCCTCGTGGTTTGTTCATATTGTGCAAAAGAGCAGAAACAGTAATTGTCAAGCCAGTGGCATAAAGCCATTTGAAGAAAAGGTGGCTGAAGTGTTTATGAGGATTTATGATGAAGTATTATGTAATCTAGTCATAAGAAGCTTTTATTTTCTAGTTAGAGGAACATATTTGGAGCACATGCATCCTGACTTGGCCTTAGTCACTACTTTCCCTGCTTTTGAACAAGGCACATGCTGTAAAGAAAGACAGTAGTGGTAGGATTTGCATTATATTAAATATGCTTTTCTGATAAAGAAACTTTGGCTTTTTTTTTGGAATTAGTTTGATATCCATGTGTAATTATTTCAAAGCATACCACTGCAATTATTGGGATTTGTTACTGTCACTACATCTGAATATAATAAAGAGCATCTCTGATGGGATATGCAACATCATCTTTTGGGTATAAAAATATCAGCAAAATTTCCGGCTTTGCACCCACTGCACAAGTGCATTTGTGCACACATACATGGACCTGGAAATTTCTTTTATTTTCTAGTTGGAAGGAATTAGCATGTTGCTGTGAAGGCACTAGAGTAGGAGTCAGGGCTTTCCTGCTTGCACCACAGATTTTTCTCTGCAGTCCTGGACAAGTCATTTGATTCCCACCACCACAGTTTTCCATCTGAAATTGAAAATGTTGCTTTTCTGTTTCAAATAGTATTTTAACAAAATAGGTATTAATCTTGTTTGAGGTACTAAGATGTAATGTTGATAGGTGATTATAAAGTAGTACATGAATACATTCTTATTGAAATTTTAGTTTTGTATGTAAATTACTTAATAATTACTTTTAGGAGTTTTTATTTAAAAAAGAAAAAAAGCAAAACACAAAACCTCCTCATCTTAAGTATAAAAGTATTCATTATTTGGCCCCAGAAAACGAACTCAGGAAAACAAATAGCCCTAAATCTGTTAATTTCATCATATTTCTAAAAGCAGATCCATTTCAGGAAATAAATCTTGGTACTTCTAGTTTAAAATTTAAAGAATCAGTAAAAAACATCTGTCATCATCTTAACACTGAACTGAAGATTCTCAAGTAGTGCTTGCATTGGAAATTAAAGAGACAATACTTACCTGCATTATTAATACAAATAGTATTTATGGTACTGCTTGCATCATTAATACTGTATTACTTGTATTACAAGCAGCAGAACTTCCAGCTCTCTTGGTGACTCAAGCCAGAGAGAGCTATTTAAAGAAGTCCCCAAATCAGTGGTGCCAATAAACTTGTTGTCTTATGTCCTGACTTAAAGGTTGATGAACTTATCTATGTTCTGGTGGCTTTTAAGAATTCTTCTCCAGTATTGCTCTATTTGTTTATCTAGCAGAAGTTTGTAAGCGAAACTTTTAGGCACTGAAATGCCTAGCAATTTTCTTAAGCAGTGGTTTTTCTATTCCTCTCCTGCTGTGCTTGAAATTCACCCTTTTACGTTTAAGTGTGGCAGTATGAAATAACCACTGTTTGTTTTATCATGTCTCTGGGACAGATTTGTCAGCCTTTCATCAAGCAAGACTTGCATTGTCCTCAGCAGGATTTCTGCATGATGGACTCAACATTTAGTGCTTTGAGTTTTTAAATATTACATTCTTTGTGCCTGAGTATTGACAAATGCACTACTCTAACACCATATTTATTCTCTATTGAAAGTAGAAGCTGGCTTTGCCTCCCTCTTCTTGATTCTTGTTGGTGTCAGACAAATTTACATGGATGATTGCTCCCTCAGCATGCTTATCTATCATCATCACTGTGAGATTCACTACCAGTGCAAACCAGAACAGATCACCCAAATTCTGTTATTTATTTAAAGGACACATTAACCTTCAAAATCTGATTTATTGTTTATTTTCACATCCATGCTCTCCCACATATTTATAATGTTCTTATACAAACTGTTCCCATGAAGCAGGTAACTTTACATTAGTTCTAATGCCTCATTTTTCTCAGTATCTGAATCTTGTTGCTGCTATACCAAGCCTGCTGAATTTCTGCAACCAAATTCTGTATGCAACCAAATTTTGTATGCAACCACAGCATAAAGGGCTCTATATTCAATTTTGTTAAATGTTTGCAACATTTCTATGGATGAATCTCATGGGAGACTGGGAAGCATTTATGTGACACATTTCTTCCCTTATTTTTTTAATTTCTTGGGGGTTTTGGTTTGCATTATCCTCCTTCCACACACAAAGTATCACTCAAACTGCAGCAGCTAGTTGGAGGTGTCTGGTGTGATACAGGTTCTGTCCTGTGCAGTGTTGTCAGGTGGGCCACAGCACGACTAAAATTTCCATGTTGAATAAGTTTCTTCATGATGGTGATGTTAATTTCTTCTCTCTCTTCATATGGTAAGTAGGTATACAAGCAAAAAAAAAAAAAATTTACAGCAAAGTATATAAAATTCCCAGAAGTCTTACTGGTGAGAGTTTGAAAGGAATTTTAGCTCCAACTCCCATTTGAAACTTCGAGAAATATTCTTTCTATATTTAACAATTACAATAATTCTGAAATCACCTGCTCCTCCCACACTTCCTGAAGGCAGTTAGCACACAACAAACAGATGGAAATATGGTACAACTTCACAAAATAATGACATTGTCATTAAAGGCTGGCTCAGCTGTTTTGGCATTCTCTTCAAAAGTAATCTTGAAGATTACAGCACTGCATTCATTAGTAACTGAAGAAGATAGTCCAGAAACATTTTTTTTGTGGCAGCACTGAGCTTTCTGGATCATTTTTGTTCCATGACAAAGTGAAAACAAAACATTCTAAATGTTTCCAGGTACCTGAAATTGAATTGATTGAAAAAGACTTTCAACTTAGGTCTGCTCTGTCTATCAACTGAAAAGAGGTAACCTGGCCTGGTTAAATTGATATTGTTTAATGGTTCTCTTCTGTCTGGCTTAAAAAGCATTATTCACTTGAAAAATCTTTAATTAAACCACTTTGGCCAGCTCTTAGAGGCAGTAATTTTAGCATTTATTTTAATAAGTAATTTTTATTAGCATTTGTAAAATATGTGAAGAAAAGTGTTGTCTTCCAAAAGAAGAGCCCAGACTAAGGATAATAACAGACAAGACTCCAAATGAAGATTTGTAAGACCAGAGCTGTCCCTTCTAAAGCTTTATGTTCTAGGTTTTTAAAAATGCACAGAGAAACATTAGACCCTTATAAATGGCATTTACACAAGCCAGTGCACAACCACCCAAAGTGTTATGCTCTTTTTCCCAAAGAATTCATGAGCTCATATGACTTGACTCAAAGCCCTGAACCCTCGTATAGAACAGAATATTCAGAGGAAGAAAGTCTTTCCTTCCAGAAAAAGAATCATATATTTTAGGATGAAGTTTAGATATGTTAATGGTTAGAATATTTTAATTTGCTATGAGGCCAAACTCTTTCATTTGCTTCATGAGGTTTCTGGTTCTCTCACATTCTAAAATAGTGTCCAAATTTCCATAATATACAGTAATCCAGGCAAGAAATCTCCAAGCTTTCCCAGTGAAGCAGTGGGCTATGTATGAACTGGCTCCACCTGCAACCCAGAGGTTTGCACAGGTTACAGGGATATAAAATACTCTGGCCTTAATTGTCACCTTCTCCATCTTTCAATGTATGCAACTGTTGGACCAGAGAGGGAGAAAAGATGTAACTGCCACGAGTTTACTCTCTTTTGAGTGGTGTGAAAGAGAGAGATCAGATTTTGAAATCATCATCTTTCTAAACATATTATCTATCTTCTCATTCGATTAGTTTAACCTCTCTGATTATATGAAGGTGTGTTCTTAGAAATATGACAGTTCATCATATATACCACAACAGAGAATATAGCTGCTAATACCTTTTCAACAGACTATAACATTGGAAATTGCTGATCTGAGTTTGAAAGTCATTCAAAGACAAGTTACCTTTTCTGAAGTGCTTCATGTGAGAATCTTTGGTTCCTGTTTTAGCAGGGACATCCAAGACTTTTCTGGTGGCAGCTGGCTGAGTCCATTTCCATCCTTCTCTCTTCACTCTGGGGTTGAGGAGGCTTCAGAGCTTTTATTAATCTCGGAACAGAGAGTATCAGTGAGGGGCTGTCAGGATGAGTGACAGACAAGAGCTCAGCTTTTAAATGCATAGTGAAATCAAATATATGTTACCCAGAAGGAGAAACAGGAACAGAATCTCAGACATCTCGTTTGGATTAAGTCTCTATCATTTATTTAACGTATCTTAACTTGAAATGATGGATGTAATTTTCTGTAAGTAGAGTTGTAATTTCTGACTGATTAGGAGCAGAAGGAACACTTTTAGAATAAGACTGAACTTCGGAGACTTACATCTCATTTGCATTTAACAGGTACATTGAATCCCTCCTTCTGAACAGAATCAGAGCTAGTGGTGCATCAGTTCTTAAGTGTTACTTGTTGATTTGGTGCTAGGTGAAAGCAGAGGTTTTCCTGTTATTGTCAAAACAAATACTTATTTTTAAAGTAATTAACTACTATCATAGAATAGGATACATTTTAAGCTTATAGAACCGCATATTTAATGATAGTTTTCTCCAAAACCAGACTCTGTTATAAAGATCCAGCAGTGGATTGAAAAATCTCTACAAAATTGCAATTGACTTTTCAAGCATGTGTCCTCTGTCTATTTTAATTTGGTTTTACTACTGCAGGAAACCCAAAATTTGCATGAGGTTCTATCATGAATTGAGAACATTTAATGATGTGTATTGGTCATTTAACACCATCACAAGTGGGGAAAAATATGTTTTCATCCTGGTTTTGAACGGTTTCAAGGGAATATGTGGTCAAAAATACCATAACTAAATATGTCAATCACAAATCTGTAATTTAGAGAAAATATTACATTTACTGGCAAACTAATACAATTGACTGGAAATCTCAGTTAAGGTAAAGTACGATCAGCCTTTATTATAAAGGGATTCAAATTGAAGATCGTCTAGAATAGCTACTGAATAATTTGGGTCCAGAGTGTTGTTCTAGGAAACTTTTCAGAATACGATTGTAATGTTTACACTTGGGTTAAAGGTTAAATTTACTCTTTAACATTTGCCAGCAAAGTCTTCAGTGTCATTAGCATAATTGAAAATACTAAAGATCAGTATTATGCTTTTCCTCCAGAAAACATGGTGTGGCCCAGCTGCTGTTCTAATTTCTATTACTTTCGTTTCCTTGAATATCTACTCTTATAAGATAGTTTTGCTTAAAAGAAAAATTAAAATGGCTGTTTTAATTGAAGGTAGAGTGTTACAAAACATACATATCAATATATACACACAAGTGAAACTAATTCATAAATCCTGTTTCGGAGTAACACCTTTATGTTTCTGCTATTACTGTGCTGAAAAAACCAGTTATGGCATATCATGCCTTACTTTCCTCTTTAGAATGTTTTTGTAGCTTAACATATAGAAAGTTCTTTGTAGTTATTTTGGGTTGGGTTTTGTAGGAGTATGCTTCCGTAGCCTAAAGTAAAATCTCTTAATTGCAGGGAGGGCAGAATGCGTAGTGCATTTACACATTGAATCTTAATTATTTCATCCATATGTATAGCCCCATCTGGTTAAGCACGCTGCACTCAAAGAACAGGGTGGCCTTCTCCTTATTCCCCACCTTGAAGAGGATTTCAACAAAGCACCATAATCTGTTCCAAACAAATAATTAATCCTTCCTTGTGACAGAGCTGGCTGGAGCCACCAGTGGTGAGCTGTAATTTCCAGTGCTCCTCAGTGTGGTACACTTCAGTCCCACTGTTGATAGTGATAGGGATCCAGCAGGAGGTTTGCAGGGAATTTTATCATACCTGAAGTTTCCTGCCCCAAACAACTTTGCAGACCAAAATCTAAAGCCGCACTGGGAATACAAATGAGAGATTTTTTTTCAGGAGAATGTTGAATAATGAGCTTCTTTGGTGTCTGTTATGCCCACATTATTCAGATCAGTTAATCTTGCTTCTTAGAACAAGCAGAGTGGGTCATTCACTTTTCAAGCTCTTCTGTTGAGATGATTATCCATGAGTTTTGCATAGGAGTGTGTCAAGATGGAAGTGATAAAGATTGTATTTATGGGAATTTAGTGCGTTTTGATCTGTTCAAATTTTCTGTGCTCATGTGAATGGAATTTCTGATAGGGATTTTGAATAAATTAATAAATATTGTGAAAAATACCAGATGGATGTGTTTTGCCATGGAAACTTGAGAATTCGCTCGAAATTCATGTAAATAATATAAAATGTTTTACCATTTTTATCTTATGGTGATTGCTGTTGGTAAGATGAGATTTTTCTGGTGTGCTAGTTGGGAGGCATGAGAGAAACAAAGAGCTTTTTGCATTCTTGAATGGACTGCTAAATTAATTTGAAGCTGTTCATGCATTCAAGTACAGCTGCAGAACTTAAGCTATGACTGTAGTTACTGCACAAAAAATACTGAACTACAGCAACAGGTATTTGGGGTGGGGCAGAGCTGTTGGGAATATGATGTAAGAAATTACCTTTTAGGAGAAAATACTTTTCTAACATGAGTTCTGAATTCACAAATCAGTTTAAAACCTTGAACACTTGACTTTAACCACCAGCAGTGAATTACATACTCCAAAACTTTCAACATTTGATACAAGAGCTTTTATGCAAATTCCCTGCTTTCCTAAGCAACAGTGTTAAATCCACATCTTTTTCTAATCCCCTGTTAGTGAAAACCAAGTTGCCAATCTCAAGAGTTCATTGTAGAAATAAATAACGTATAAATTTGCTGTTCTACCATTAAAGAACCCCTGAGAGGGGGTAGAGAACCAAATGATAAGTTTGCCCATATTCAGCCTCAGAAGGAAGTGCTGATGTTGTAACCAGACAATAGGAAAAGTCAGGTCAGTTGTAGTCACCAGAGTTTCTCATTCTTTTCACATCTTTTGCATCTCAGTTCAAATAATAAGGCACTAACTTCTGAGATTGCTGCATTATTCCCTGCTTAGCTCACATAGTCCTGGTCTTAAAACCATTTACAGAGAGAACTATCCAATAGTTTAGTGATCTCCAGGTGTTGAATGCCTGTGATTCAGTCCAAATAAGTGTGTACTTTAAACAAAATCTTCCCAAATTACTAGTTTCACTTTTCTCCACCTCTGCCAACCACCTCAGTATTTCTATTCCCCACTTTCAAAAGGAGCTTGCAGTATCTGGAAAAAGAGCTTCTGTCAGATTTGAAGCTGTACCACAGATCCAGCATAATGGAATTCTATCCCATCAGGTTTTTCTGCTCATTGATCTCTAACCATGGCAAAAATATGTCTATTTTGTTACCAGCTGCTGCCCTGTAAATCTTGTAGGTTGCAAGGAGTTCCTTTAAAAAGCTGTTCTAGTGTAATTTCTTCTTCTTTCTGACCTGGCTTGGAGTAAAAGGGCATAAGAAGACAGTTGCAATAATGTGTGGAACAGAAAACATGGCAAGAAATTAAAATTGCTTGTGCCAGAAAATTACAGGAATCAAAGAGGCAGGAATCTATTGTTACCGTTTTGACACACAAGAGGACAGGGGTGTTCTATCTTGTCTTAAAAGAAGCTTTCAATAATTAGTCTGGAAAAAGTGAAATAGCACCCTGTAAGGTAAAAATTACCAACAGCTATGCAGAGAAAGCAAAAATGGCACTTACATTTAAATAGAAAAGGACTTCATATTATTGTGTAAAACCTTCCTGTTCCCTGAATCATCAAACCAAACCTTGTACACTACTAAATCACACAATTTAATTGTATACGCTTTTCTATTAAAATTTTAGTTATCTGTGTAGGAAAATATACCCAGATGGTTGAGCATAACTGCATTTTACTGTTTCTCTTTGCACAGTTATGGCTCCCTGAGCTATAAATTCCTGTGACTTAGTGACAGTTCTGTACTGCTGCTTTACAGTAGTTCATGTCTGCACAACTCCAGTTCACCCACTGCTCTCTAATAACCTCATCGAAGTCCTTTGGAGATAATAATATGAGACAAAATATTATGGAGAACTTAAAAGTGTGAAAAGAGAAAGTTAAAATGGTGAGGACTAGTCAGGGGCTTTTAATTTAAAAGTAACTGGGTAACTTTGAATATTAACGCTTCATGATTTAGACATTATTTATTTCAGCTCTAAACAAAACATATTGCCTTTCTCCTACATTGTCCTCTAATCATAGTTTGAGAACTTCAGAAACTGTACATTTTTACATTTAAATCCCAATATCCAACAAGGAATCTTTCCACTTTCTCAACTATCCATTTACAGAACATGCCCACCTATCTTAACACGCAAAATTATATTCAAGTCTGATTCATAAGCTGCTTGCTGTTGATTTTCAGTTTGGGAACTCGTGAAGCACAAAAAGGAGGATTCATTAACACACACCCTTTTCCTGTTCCCTACAATACTGGCTTAATGCTGCAGTTTGGTGGTGTCAGCAGGGTTATACATCCCACAGTATGGTCTGTTAGTTGATACCAGTGGCAGAATCATTCATCAATTAAGTTTTCAAACTGGCCTCAGAAATCTGCAAAATGCATCTAGTTTCTCTGTATTCAGCAGTAAAATAACCAGCCTCTATAACACACTTTCACAACTGTTTTCCATCTCCTCGGTTCATGTTCCTCAGGCAGGATAATGTTTATTTCTTTGTGAGTTTGTGAGCTCTAAATCAGTAGAGATCTGACTCTATCAAGGGCCCCCAGAAATTAACTGTGATCTGTACTGTGGGAAGATACATATGTGTGATTTTCAGGGAAAAGCAGGAGACCCTTAATTCCCAGTGCCAAAATGCAAACTCCTTTTAAAAGGTATTCTTAGGCTTGAAATCTTACCTGCATCCAGACTTGATACGTTTTGCTCATGAGCACTCCAAGTTTCATAGAAATGCGTGGCCCCTGGATTCTTCAGGAAATTATGGAAGCTTGGATAAAAAGTAATTCTCTCTAACCCCCATAATAACTGAATCCATAAAGCATCCCATCTTAGAGATTCTTTTCTGAGAATAAAGGAAAGGAACAAAAATATTCATGAACAATTTAATGAGTTCCGAGATGGTTGTAAATGCAGGAGGGCATATGGTGACAATGTTTCATCAACAGTCACAATAAGGAGGAAGTGCTGCTGTGTGGTTACCTTGGAATTTCAGCCCCGTGGTGCTTGCACAGCTTTTAATTTAAGTGGTTAATCAGCCTTTTATCATGAGTCTGTTCTCTTGTCAGATTAATAAACCAGAAATTAAGAATTTTCATCCTTTTCATCTAAATGTAGATTTTAATATTTTTAATCTGATGAACCTTCATTTTCACACCCCCAAATTCTCTATGTCCTAAATCTTGGACATATGTTTTGGGGCTTATTTTTAATTTTTAATTACATGTTAATTTTTCTCACCTTTGCTTCTTGCTCATCATACATTTCTTGTTTCTCATAATGGTTTTTCTCATTTTTCTGTTTCCAGCCCCCTCGTTTATCTATTCTGAGTTTTGGGGCTGGTACAGTTTCTAGTGTCCATCCCCCTTATTAAGGAAAGCAGCTCAACAGTCACTGTTTCAATTATAGCAGTGCAATGATGATAGATCAATGCAATATCAAAGTGTGGTATGCTGAATATGGTTCAGTTTTAATTGATTCTGAAATTACAAAGAAATGCAGCAACTATCTTATTTCAATGATTATATGTGTAAGAAAAACAGCATCCATAGGAATGTTGACATGAAATGTGAGTTAGAACAGCAAATGATTACTGGCATGCACAGCTTTCCAACTTATAGTATTTCTCATCACACATGCAAAGAAAATCAATATAAATCAGTTAAATAATTTTCTTCTTTAGGTATTATCTGTAGGAATTCAGTACTTCCATTCTTTGGCAGAAACACCAACAAGTGAGTTATAAAGGCGTTTGAATAACTTCTGTCCGTTTCTATGTGTTGCATAAAGCAAGACTAACACCCTGCAGGTATTCTGGAGTTTGTCCAACTTACACACTTACTATGTTGCAGATAGTTTGCACGTTTAATGAACTTTTTCAGAAAGTTTATTGAAAACAAATTATACATTGAAATAAGACATCTGATGCTTGAGTCAAAACCTAACACTGTTATACATTTTTATTGTGTTGTAGTGTTTTATGTATAAATCTTGTAATGCCCCCAGCATAGTATAATTTTCATTTTGTAGTTTTAGATGTACATATACATGATTTTCATTTTTAGATTCAAAAGATATTTAGTATTTAATTGAATGCAGTGATGTAAAAAATGTAATATTGATTCAGCTCAAATGTGTTGACAAGTTGTTGACATGATAAATAAATTTAACACTGCAATATTAAGTAGCTTAAATGCTATACATTCCTAATCATTATATTTATATATGCCATCTCTAATGCAAACCTGCACAAGTGTGCCAGTACTCCAGGCCAGCACAGGCAGAGTGTGCCTTCTTATGTGCCATGTTATTCACAGGCAGCATGGTCACTAGACAAGGTTAAAAGATAAAGGAATGTCCTTTTACAATAATAGAGCTATAAAAATAGAGAACAACAACACATATGACAACATAGTTTATACTGTCTATAGGAATGCCATACCACAGGTAGATCCTTCTTCATTTCTTACAGTAAGCCAAAATCTCTCTTTCTCGCAGTTTTTTCTCCAGTGTCTTTCATGCCCCGTGGATAGGATCTTACTGACTCTTCCTGTTCCTGCCTCTGTACCACCTCTCTTGCTGCCACAGAAAAAAGAGGATCACAGGCATATTTCATCTAAGCCCTTTTCTCTGTGCATTCTAGTCTAGCCTCATTGTTCTAGCCTCTTGTGACTGACACACTGCTTTTGGACTACACTGGTGTGTGTGCATTATTTCTGTATGTTCCTTTTACATATTCAAACGGCTTTCCTGGTTGCAAATTGCTAAAATGCTTGCTGGAAACTTGGACTGCTGAAAACACTTGGTGAAATGCTGTGCATAATATTATTATTAGTAGATGCAGGGATGTGCCTCCCTGTGCATCACAGAATGACTTCAGAGGATATCCTGAGCACTGACTTTTGGGGAATAGCTGCCTGCATGGGGTGTGCCCTCTGTTTGCTTAGCTCTGAGACACAGAATCTCCTCTGGGAACAGTGTCACAATTATAAATAATTTTAAGATCTGCAATAGTTGGAGGTAACTTGCTAGTAAAAGCAGTACTAATATAGCACCTGATAGTATTCTGTTTCTTCTGCCCAAGAAGAGATTAAAATTAGAGATTGGTGATTGATTACACCATTGATAATGAATAAGAAGCTGACCTCAGCTGCAGACAGGGGCAGAGCAGATGGCAGAGGCATGTTATGCCCTCTTATGTGAGGGAAACACAATACCTTCTAACATCTTTTACTTAGCAATAACCCTGACCATTTGCAATAATGGTTCAATCTGCCCAAGAAAAGAATTCACTCTGCTCTGTGCTGCTGCCATCTTCCCTCCTACTGATGAACGCATTTACTACCCCATTTCATTGACTTCAGAGCAGCCTTTAGCATCATTCCACTCTCTAAAATGCACAGAGATTTCTGTCTTTAGAGTTTAGTTTCATTTTTGTCCCCTTTCCTGTTCTGCTGTGCTTTTGTGTGCGTGTCTATGGCTGTGCGTGTTGGTGTCCCTGTGCCAAGACCTTCCCTGCTGAAGTTTACAAAAGCTTATTTTGGCAGTCTCCATTAACCTTCTTTATCAGTTTATTGTGCCCTGAAAATCCAGATACACAGAGATGGCACAATGCATTCACACATTGAAATGTCAATGTTCTTTTAAAAAATCTGGGCTTTCTAAAAATGCAGCATGAATAAAAATGTTAGTGAAAGGCAATGTGCCTATGTTTAGGGTAGTTTCTTTACTCTGCATGTCCAATAGAGCACAACTATTTTTGGGAACACCTGTCACCACTCGTACCTCTGTTTTGCCTGATTATTTCCTACTGACATTCATTTATTTTCCTATTTACCACCTTGCAGTTGACATTTGAGATACCTCTCTGCCTTTAGCAATTCCCAAAAAATATACGTTGCTTCTCTGTCCTTAAGTATTATCCTTTCTTTTTACTTTCAGCTTTTTATCACCACTATTCTATCATTTAATTTAGAGCACTCTGGCACATAGTTTGTACAGTAGGCAAAATAGTTATATTTTGCTTAACTAGGGAGCCGTATAGCCAGATATAATTGTTATAAAGGAAATCCCAAGTTGGTTAGGTGTGGCATTCAGGCAGTCATGATTGCAGTATTTGACAGAGAAAAGAGCAGATAAATAATAAGAGTTAATGCTGCAGATACTTTGACTAAACCCTTTTGCTTGATGCTACAGCTCTCTTCAACCACCTTTCATTATTTTCCTTTTCTTTCTTATGAGATACATAAAGAAAGGGCTATTGCCACCTGAAACAAAAATAACTTTATGCTGAATGATACATACCACCATTTAAAGACAATAATTCTGTGAATGAAACATACTTTAAACAGAAGTTGAGGAAATTGTTTGGAGGGAGTCAAACATTTACAGGAATAAAAGAGAGTAAGCATAATTGTACAAAAAAATATAACATTTGGATAAATGCTTGTCATAATAATTGAGAGATAACTATTTTGGATCAATTTTTGAAACTTTTCCTTCATATCCAACATTCATGTCTGATAATTTATGCATTAAAATTTTGAATGTTGTGCCACGAAGAAATTGACTGTCTTACACAGGAAGAAACTCAAAGAGAAAAATATAGATTAATTTGGTATGTTGCAGTGTGGAAACATGGATTGTCCAGGATATCTGATCTCAGACCTCTTAAAATTAATAACTGAATTTATAAAAATAAATTTATATGAACATGATATAAACATGATATTCAGGTAAGAAGGTGACATCTGATGAGAAAAAAAAAAAGAGACCAATTTGGGGTGTTTTAGGTCTGCTTTTTTTGCTAAAAATTTGTAGTGTCTGTGGCTATACAGCTTTCTGTGGTATGTGTTGAAATAAACTTTAGTCACAATAATAATCAGAAAAAATATGCTAGAGGGAGTTTCAGTTCTGATGCAGACTGAAGATGATATCAACACAGCGTGAGCATCTAACACACACCATGATGGTTTTCTGTGTTGCTGGCTATTGCAGGCTGCTTCTCTGCTGCTTTAAGGAGTAGCATACAGCCAGCAGAGTTTTTTTTCCTACTCTTTCCAAGAACCATGGAAAACCCATAAAATTGGTTATATCTATTTGAGTTTTTAGAACAATTTCAAACCTCACACTAATATTTGTTTATAGAATCCAGGTATGAAGGTATTTAGGAGAAGCTGTTCAGACAAAACAGAAGTTCAGACAAAAATTTTCAGGAAGATTCTGAGGAATTGTATGCAAATGTAGACTGAAATAAATGCTCCCAGTGAAAAGTATACAGTGTTTTAGGCTGAACATGTTTGTTTATTTCCACTCTACTGAGTGCCTTTGATGTGTTCTGTGTTGTGCCTTTTGGTGCTCTCCCGAGCTTCATAAATATAAATATTGCTGATAGCCACATAATTATGGACAGATGGACAAGTAAAATCCAACTGAGAGACACTTGCTTGTTTTCAGAAATGGAATGAAGTTTGTTTGTTTGTTTGTTTTTATTCATACCAAAAATACAAAGAAGCAAAATTAATGTCTGCAGTGATGGGAGCAAGGCAGAAGGAAGTATTACATAAATCCTCTACTTCCCAAAATCCCATTCCCTCAAAACAGTTTTCCTGACAGTGTTTGAAACCAAATATTGTACCTCAAATCTCTTATTTCTATATTGGGCTCATACTGGAACACAGGCCCTGCAGTTTTGGGGGGAAAGAACAGCACAACAAAATCCATTGCAATCCTCTCTTGCTCTCAACAAAGATGTTGTGTCTGTTGTGCTTCGTCTTATCAAAACTGAGATTTTGTTCAGCTTCACCATTTTCACCTGTGGATCAATGTCCAGAAAAGTTAAAAAGGATTAGGGAAGAGATAGACAGGAAGATGTAAAGACAGAAAAAGCCTCGCTGAACTTTGATCAGTGATGTGGGCATGTGCCCCAGGTGCATTCATTCAGAAAAGCTGCAGCCTATCCATGCATTTCCTAGAATTCTCCTGAAAGCTTTATGTCTTTAATTTTCGGTCCCTGTAACTGATAGACATTTATTAGGCTCAGAAATGCTACAAGGTTATATTGCATCATTTCTAATGGTGGGGTTTTTAATATTTAAACAATTTATGAGACTGGGGTTTAGTTTAACAGACAAAGGAAACAATGAGTCAGCAGTCTTGAAACGTTAAGAATTTGGAGATATTTGCTCAGTAAAATGCCCAGTTCAGAACAGATTAACACCTATGAGTACAAATGGCATGCAAAGGGTGTGAACATCTCTGAGATACACTAACTTCAAAATGTGTTATGACTTTAGACTGCTATCATCACAGAATAGATTTGGGGCTTTGATTCTTGCTGCTTGTTTTGAGGTTTTTTAAGTGTTTCAGGAGCATGCTTTAATCGTTAATGTTAAATAAAAAATGGTTGGAAAGTGAGCCCTGGCTCCAAGGCAGACTGTGCAAACTGACTGACTCCCAAACCACGAGAGCAGACTGCAGCCACAGATGCAGGCTTTGCACCAGGATGATTTCACACAGGAAGCAGAAATAATACTGAATATAAATACTCAGGTATCCATCAAAGCTTGCCCAAGATATTGTCTTGGGGAGAATTTTAGCTGTCCCAAAAAGGCTGAAGAGAACTAAAGAAAGAGTTAAGTGCTGCAAATGACAAGAGGTCCCATACTTGCCTTTTTCTGTATCTTTTTCTTTATCAGAATTGCTGGAGCCAGAGTATCTGCAGTAAAAGGAACTACACAGCCCATGTTCTGTGAGCCAGGTTTTTATGAGATTTTCAAGGAAGCAACCTCACTGAATTATCTCATTGAATAAACAGGGTTCTCTTCCTCCAGAATCATGTCCTTAATGAGGTTTCCATCAGCACAGTCCTAGAGGATATGGATATGGAAGTAGCATATGACAAAGAATCAGAAAGAAGGGTACAAAATACTGACTGCTCGGCTACCAAAGAGGATATAAATAAATTTTAGATATTACTATATTGTAATTAAATATAGTCCAAAGTGTGCAGGGTTTGGCTTTCCAAGCAACAAAAGAATATCACAATGCTGATACTGCATCTACTCCTTCCTGCCAGAGCACAATTATTATAGAAAATAAGTACTCATCCAAAACACCTGAAGTTATTCACCAGCTACAACAATTTTAATAAACATTTCCTGGATCTGGGATTTTTTTCTGCTTTCTATTGTATCTTTTCAAGAGAGATAAAAAGTCTCTTTTCTTCTACGTAAGAGCACTATATTTAAACCCTGAATAAATATTTTTAAGGATAAGCTATACGTATTTTAGGAGCTAAATGGAATTTTCCATCAGGATTTTAAAGATCCACATAATTAAACACAAATTGTGGAGGTTATGGTGTGTTTGTTTGTTCTGCAATGAACTTTGTTTTCTAAGAAGCATTTGCAGTTGATTACATATTTTGTTTATCTATTGTTGGCTCAATTGATCATTTTGAGCCCTCATTGCCTTTTCGGTGCAGTCAATCAACCTATTTCCTTTGTTCCATCACAAAAGACATCTTTGTATTATTTGAGATATTAAAGTCTCTCTGATTTTTTTTGTTTTTGGGGGGGGGGGAATTATTACGTAAATGAAGGGGCTGATTCCATGGAGTGTCTCTGTGTGAGCTGGATCAGCTGGTGTGTGATTACCAGTCCTTTCCATGTTTGCATAAACGCTAATCAAGTTCTTAGGGTGTCTGTGGAGACGTGCATGGATTGTTCTGTGGTGTATGAGACCAACATTTCTTGGCAGGTATAAAAGACAGACATAATCTCCTTAGCTGCCTTGTAAACAGAGAGATTTATCAGTGGGCTTGGATCCAGAATATTCAGATCTGCTGAAACTGAAGTTTCTTTTCTAGGATGTATCTCAGCACACACCAGAAGGGACCACAGTCCATCAGCCCCAAACAGATTTTCTGTTTATAGCACCTCAGTTTTTCACTCTTGAAAAAGCTGCAGTGAAACAAAGCTATCTTTCAAGAAATTGCCCCAACTTTTAATATATATGGCAGTAAGAGTGAAAGGATGCTGATTCAAAGGTCTGTCATACTTTCTTGTGTTTTGTATTTCTCCCCTCAAACTTAGCATTTTTCTTGTCATAAGGATTTGTCCTACTTTTCCACTCTCATCTAACGTATCAGGAGTGCAGAAAATCAGAATTAATTTGCAAGTAAAAGTAAATAAATCATGTAAACTCCCAGGCAATCTCCTTTAACTGCCATGTTGTGGTATTGAAATCACTGGGTATCTACAACATTTTAAATGATGGTATAAATTTTTATAAATCCAAGCTGAATACATGCTTATAGAAAGGTGAGTACTTATGAATATAGGAGACACAAGTAATTACTGGGGCACATGCTCCCCTCTACTAACAACCATAATTATATAAGAAGGCCTACGTGGTTTTGATGTCATTTCCTGAAATGGCACCATGTCTGTCAGATGTGTAATTTCAGGGACAGAGTGACAAACAAGCAGTTGGCTGATTACTAATATGGTAATTTTAGATTCCCTAATTGTTATGAATAACAGTCACCCAACTCCACCTCTTGCCAAAAATCTGTCTCTGGCAGTTAATTTAATTTCATTGATACTTGGGTTTTTTGATTACTGATCTAAGTAATACCACCAGGAAGCTTCTGATACAAGGTAGGCCGGGTAGGGTGTGGTGTGACAAGGAGTAAGGACAAAGGACAACTTGGTGGTGACAAGGAAAGTCAAAGCATTGACAGTCTCCACATTCATGAAGGTCAATCTCTCAGCTACTTCTCCCTTTGCTTTTCCCACACTCTTTCATAGCTGCAGTACCTCTGGATATGGAGGGATTGCTGTTTTTTTCTCCTTTTGTAACTGGACCATTGAACAGAATAAACAGCTTTCACAGACTGAGGAAATGAGCAAGTAAGGGGTGCTGCTGGAGAAGAAGAAGCACATGGTGGTGGAACCAAGTGGAAGAGAAGAACAGGTGGGATGGGACCCTGAGGCTCATGGGCAACTAGAGAGGATTCATAAAACAATTAATATACTGTGAATAACACAAATGCAGGCTGATGTCAGGACATGCTCTTATATCACTTGTCATGAAGAATGGGTCTACTGTCCTACTCTTGAACATGGTGACTTTCTTGAAAGGGTATTTTACTTTGTTATACCACAAAGGGTATTGCATTCCAGATGACATTTAAAAATCAGCATTCAAGGCAGCATTTTTCTTATTTCCTATAGCAGAGTGTGCAAATAAATTTAGCAGGTGTTATTAGAGCTGGTAGGGGGTGAAAGACGAATAAAAATTGCTGATAGGGATTTTCTCTGTGTGCTGCTGCTGGGATCCTGCAGAGACTAGACAGTCTTAGTTAAAGCTGCAGTCTGTTGCCCTGCATGGGAAATCTATCACTTTTTATATTATTTCACCTGTGAAATCTTTTTACAGAAGAGAAATTTTCCATTCGCCTTTCCCAAAACCATTTTATATTGTTGTTCAAAGTGGAAGGGCAATCTTCAGCTATGTATGGTAAACCAGTGTGATTTGTTATCAGGAGTATAAATGAAATATTTTCCTACAAGCTCACCTTTTTCTTTTCTGTGTGGGCATACAAAGTTCAGAGGCTGGACTGTGCACATACTGCAAGATATTACACTCTGCTGCTTTTACCTCCCTTTCATGTTCTTTTCTCTTTCCTTAACACACGTTTGCCTAAAAGTAGGCCAGCATGATGGATTGATTGTGGACTAAAATACTCCCATATCCCATGTTCTGGATTTTCCAGCTTTAAAAGCACTCTGCAAGAAAAAATGTGCTTACAAGAAAACTGATGTATTCAATTTATTATTTTCTATTGTCTTCAGCAGAGTTCATTTTGAAAAAATAGTTCTTGAAATTGGGGTGAAAAAACGAGGCTGACTTGCATTAAAATTCTTTTGCAAATTCATTGTTTTGAGGGAAGGAAAGAAGGATATTTGTTCTCAGAAAATACACAAATCTTGATGGTATTGTTATAAAGAAGTGGGTAACCACTGCAGAATAAAGTTGACACCAGTGAAATGACATGATGTTTTCCTGATAGAGGTATTTTATTAAGATTCCTTTCTTTTCTGATGATTGAATTCCTATTCTTCTCTTCTTCAAAAAAATATGAGCTCTTCTACCCTGTCCTTGTATTCCTTCCTCGCTTCATACTTTTCCCATCTATTTGCTGCCTTTTGTTGCTGCAACTTGTTGCCACCTTTCTGGAGCATATCCATCTCCTACACTCTGTGGCTTAATCAAGCTCTCTCTTAGAACAGATACTTGACCAGGATTTCTGGGAAGATAATGAATTGTTTTCCACAATTTTGAATGCAGAGCTTGTCAGTACAGACACCTCAGTTATTTGCCTAGCAGGACAAGAGAATACAGGCAGAGATGAATTTTCTTGCTCTAAATTCGCTTTGTGCCTTTGTGAAAGGATGAGTTTTTAGTATTTTGACTGAAAAGGGGATTAAACTCCTTGTAAACCTCTGAATACTCCCCGTTTTCTCTCCTGCACACTGCAACCATCCTGATGCTACAGCCAGAAGCCTCTGCCAGGTGTGTGTAGGACACACAAGGAGCCTTGCCTTAACGCCAGGCTGTGTCACAAAGCACCTGAGCACGGCCAGGTGTGCCTGCAGGTGGGGAAAGAGCACATTGCTGGTGGTGCTCAGGGCTTAAACAGCCAGCAGTGCCTGCTCTGACATCAGGAGTTGGCTGCTGTGCATCCTTAGCTTTGCGTTCCTTCGCTGGTTGGGGTTTTTGACTGTGCAACAGAAAATAGAAATTCTCACCCACAGGCTCTTTGGTCAGTGTCAGTGGGACCACGTTTTCTGTAGAGCTTAGGTAGTTTATTTAACAAGTCTCATATGCCCTTCATTTCAGGTTTTTTCCTTCCTTTCCTTATAATGGAGAGAACCACTAAAAGTCATAAATATGCCTTTCATATTTGCAGTATTCATATCATGTCTCCTAAATAGCTCTATGAGCAAACAAGGGATGGGTTTTCCACCTCCTAATCCTTCCCTTAGTGTGGAAACACTTTCTATGAAATCTGCATTGATTTATCCCCTGATATCACGCTGCTTAAGTAACACTGAGAGAGCTGTTAAACTATTGAAAAAAGATAATTCAGTCTTAATTCTTCAAATTCACATTTACTTGGATAGAATTGGACTTTTTTTTCTAATTTGAGGTCTGTCCCAGTAGTACTGTTACATCATGTTATGCAGAATTACAGCACTGATTTAATCTTATTTTAAACTTGTTTTTTCTTGAAACTAAACAAAAAAATAATGAGGCAATATTGAAGTAGAAAAAAAGGACAATACTTTAAATTGAATTCAGTGAGATTTTACGCTCACTAGACAGTGATACACATTTTTGTAATAAAAATGAAAGCAAGAGAAGTATTGCTTTTGCCCATCATGGTTGACACCTTGGGCTTTTCCATGCATCTTCTATTCTCTACAGAGCTGCAACACCACCAAGATGAATGTTCTTACACCCTTCTGTCAAAATTATTTTGAACATTTTCAAATGCAAAAACCCATTTCCTTTATCAAGGAAGAATTTAAACTAAATAAGGGTATTTCTAAAACACCATTTCAGGACATTTATTGACACTTGCAATGACTATACACATTTTTTGTCCAAAAGATTCATATTTCTGTATTGGAAGATTAAATTTGTGCTGTATTCATATTTTGGGAATGGAAGCCAAATGGATGCCTCCTTGTGCAGAAGCCTGGTATTTGCATTTATGCACAGAATTATTTTCTGAGATGAATGGAAAGGTTTTAATTTAATGATTAGAACTCTATTGATGGTTTGAAGGGTTCTATATCTCCTGCTTTTGGGTTTTTTTTCCTAATATTGTAGTGTTGTTGCAAAGACTTGTTTTAAGTATCTACTGAGAAATCATTGAGAAAAATTGTGTTGAGTTAAATAACCAAAGAAAATTTATGTGTTTGCAGCAGAAAAAGCAGAAGGCTAAATTTTACTTTTTCAGCATAAAGTAAGAAGATCCAAATCTTTATATTATTCAATTTTTTCCCTTTTATATTGGATTTTCTAAAAACATAATTGTGCTACAGGTAGGAATGAGTGCCTACTGGATTAATAGCCCCAAGGAGAATACAGTCACAAAGAGAGGAAAGGCAATGTCAAAGTTGGGAAGTTGCAAAAGATATACCAAAAAAAAAAAAAAAAGAATACGGAATTACATAATTTTCAAAAATAACACCAGTGAAATAAGAATTGTAATGCTTTGAAAGAATACTGACTGCTGTGTTAAGAAGCATTGCCTTGATTTAATAATCATCCTGAGCCTTTAATAGCATTTTCATATCAAATTTAGCAATCTGAACATTTATATATATATAAGGTTAAGACACAGACTCTATCCAGTTCCTTCGTAGGAGTTCAGCTAATTAAAACATGATAGTTCCATAGAGAATGTGAAACTGAACTCTGGTAAACCATATATAATTTGTTAAATTATAGACAAGAACATCAAGGTTAATATGTCTGTTGCTATAAAAAAAGGTTGGATTCATTAAAATATAGTTTTAAGATTCATGTTTTCAGATACTTAAAAATTTGCAAATGTGTGGCAATTCTGGCTCAAAGTGTGCAGTAGCTGAAGGCTTCATGGAAGTCAGTTTTATTTCAGCCATAACCCCTTCATTTGAGTCAGCTATTTATTTCTCAGGCATGTGATGGCCAAGTCTGTGCTAATGGAGAGAAACAGTAGACATAATTATATCCATAATGATTTTATTTTTTGAAGAGAGGGAAGAAATTCTATTTAAGTGGTGACAACAGTGACAACAGTCAATATAAAGCCTTCCCCATTGCTTTTTCTTTTTGGCACACAACAACCCTGCTGACAGAGGTGAGATGGGGCAAAATTTTTTCCAGTTTTTCTGGAGGTTTTAGTTGCTCTCACTCCTCTCAAGGAGTTTGCAGCCTTCCTTACTGGACTTGGAAAATACGTAGGCTTGTGAAGTCCGTCTGAAATCTCTTGCACTGATGCCACTGATATACTGGGAAAATAAAGATGCAGACAAAACTACAACCACAAATCTGTTCCCACAGTCTGCAGCATCGAGCTATGCCAATATGCTCTTACTTTGCTTTATTTAAAATTCATACACCATTAAAGCTGTCTTTCTCTTAGGACTCAGTTCTACTTTAAGATGGCAGCAAAATCTTATACTTGAGAGAAAGAACTGGACCTAGTTGATACAGATATGCTAGCTTTAACTTTCTAAAAAAAGATTCATTCTAAATAAACTGTAAATATATGTCTCTCCAACCCATGTGCCTTTTATCTGTAGTCTCCAATTTCACTTCACACTTTGCTGTGATAAATTATTTGACTCTCTGAATGTGTGCTAGTCAAAACTACTTTTCTGTGCCTGAAGTTGGAGTCCACGTGGGTATTATTGGAAAGCTTCCTTCTTCTTGATATCCACAAGTTAGTATCAGCATTGGGATATGAGTTTCAGTAATTCAGATATTCCTAATTCTTTTCTCCTTCTATCTGTTATATGAGAGGAAATGTACACATAATATTAAGATCCTTTTAGGTCTGCAACACAATTTCAAAGCTGCTATTAGAAGATACAACTAGAAGTCTTGAAATACTTCAAACAGATTAATATATACCTAAGGCCAGACTCTCGAGTGGTGTAAAGCTGCTGGGTGCTGAAAACTCAACAGTTATTCCAAATCTCTGGCCCTTCAAATTTAATCCCAGTCATTTGATCTGTCTAGAGAAAATTTCATTCTTCACACTCCCACGTGATATGAAAATTGATATCCACACAAGGTTCTAACTGGCAATGAGGATCCTGTGGATTGTACACTTAGCAATAGAGAAGTTTAAAAAATAGTCATGCCTCACCAGCCTTCGATGTCTGTTTGGTGTGTACTGGATCTGTAGGGACAGAATGGTGAGCATGGTGCAAAACTAATAGCGGGTGGACTCACATTTCTTTGTTCCACGTTCACTTAGTCAGAAAGTGCCTGTGACACGCCTGTCTCCTGTTCATCCTGACTCCAAGTGATGCTTTAGTTCCTACCTGATAGACATTATCCCTCTCAGGGAGGGTCCTTTGAGAGAACAAGACAGAGTAGGAACCTGGGGGAGATGGTAAAATTTACAGCCTTTATGTTCAGAGGAGGGGTTGTGTTTCAGAAGCAGATCTGGAAAGCAGAGAAAAGTTTTAATAGTGAGTTATTCAGCAGCCTAAATTTTCAACTGTGTAGCAAATGATTTCATTAAATATCAGACTTAGCATTAGGGTTTTTTTCCCTGAGTAAGTTATTTTAGCAATTTAATAATAAGAAATATAATAGGAAATATATCTTTCAGCCAGTGCTACAGAAACTCCACAGACGATATGTTCTGGCTTCCGGATGTTATGGACAATAACAGCAATAAACTGGATTGATATTTGCTTGCCAAAATTGTTTGTAACCATTTTAGGTTCCTGTCTCTTTTGCCATTGTGTTTTGGCACTTCTACTTAGCAAAATATTTTTTGCTGCCACATCTTTGCAGCCTCACCTTTGTCCCTGAGGGATAAAAGAGATTGTTTAATGCACCCTTGTTCTAGGATCAAGCAAACTTTAAATGCATTGCGTGGATGGTTTAAATGCATCCTTAAAACAATACACTTCTACAGAAGAACTTAGAAATGCTAGACTTTTAGTCTGTGCATCATGTCATGCTGTTCAAGGATATGCTCCAAATAGTCCAGAAGCAACTTGTCTCTTCTTCAAGATGTTTTTAGTTTGAAAAATTTATATATTTTGAGGTTAGAGTGCTTTGTAGTACAAAGAACAAGGTGTCCTCTCTCATTTGTGAGTTATCAATGTTTACTATATTTTACACACTATATTTTATAAACATTCATATTTAGAAGTGTTTAAATATATTTTATAAGACTATTAATATTAGATTAATATTTTCAGTGTCTTCTAACAAAAAATGTTGCATAACTTAAACAAGAAACAATCAATACTTATGACCACATCCTTTACTTGGCCAAATGCTTTTGTGTTTTTCAGGGGGGCAAGTAAAACCATATCAGATACTGCCAGGAAATATTGCAGCTAGAGAAATGTGTATACTTCATTTGAAGAATCACATACTTAAATTAAAAAATAAATATTAATTTCTATTTCGTTTAATGAAGACACTGACAACCGTATTTTGGAGAGCTTTGTTTAAAGTTGTTATCAAAAACACTACCATGAAGTTGTGGAGATAAGAGTGGTGTAATATGGAGCGTTTCCTTCCACCTTTTTGGCTTATCACCTCTTAAGCTGGCAGAACAGAACAAACACTGCCAGCTAACAACAGGGTTTTGAAGCTTGTTGCCAATCTCAATGTGATAAATGAATCAGTCTTTTCCTGCAGCTGTCACATTTCATTACTTATTTCAATTCACTTTGCTTGCACGAGGTCTTTTTACCTTGTAGTTTTGACACAATTCTGCTATTTTAAAATCACTCCAGTCTGTGAACTCGTAGTAACTGGTAACATTTGAAAAACAAGACATTACCTGCAAAATGTGATGCCAATTCACGACTGCTACAGCTTACAGGAATGGATTTCAATGTTTTCAAAATTCCCACTCTGGACATGGGATTTCAGAAAAGTTCTTTTAAGAATTCTCCTTTTGATGGGAATTTCAGTTCACATGAATCTAAAGTAAAAGCACAGCAATGACAAGGAGAGAGGTGAAAGAGGCCTTTTTTAAAGCCTTGTGTGTGCTGGGAGTCAACTTCTGTGCTGCATTATTTATGAGCAGAGAATGTGTTGGAGAGGTGGTGGTCTGGACAAGACATTTAATGTCTGCACAGTACTTCCCTCACTCCCAGTGCCCTGTGGTTCCATTTCCTTAAAATGAGAATAATGCAACCCTTCTCTTTCATGCACATTGCATTCAGACTTTTCTATTTGAATAACAAAACTTGTTCACTTCAAGGGATGTTCACATTGCTGGGATACTTTCTGTCCTTAACACATGAGCAGAGAGGGTCTGGGTGGAAAATATGCCAGATAATCTGGTAAGGAAGGTAATGAGTGACAGTGACCTCCAATACCACTGTTGTTAACAAAATGAGCATTCGTTCTGTCAACTGCTGGCCAAATGATTTTCAAAGCTTTTTGAAAAATTTTAATCTTTCCCTGGAGAGCTTTTGGTATGTGTGTATGCTCATATGAAGCAGGGAAGCCTGACCTACAAGAAGGATGGAAAGAAATCCACCTGTATTTCTGGATTTTAACTGCAAAATCTGCAATTGTGTGAGTATGCAAAACATACCCACGGTGAGATTATAATCCATAATTAGGGCTCCTATAATAGAAATGCCCTTGCATGCACTAATGAATTCCATTTGCATGAAGTGTGTGTGTCTATCTAGAAATGTATGCAGTAAAACAACAGTAGGTGGGGCTCTATCATTTATTCAATAATTTACTTTTTTGCTCTCCTGAGATGAATTAAATGCTTTTTCTGGGGAGGACTCAAGATGTAGTCATGGGTACATATGAGAGCCAACTAAACTGCTGAGTAATCTAACATTCTGTGCCCTGACCATCCTCCCACACTCTCCAGTCTCACGTGGCTGCTATCTGCTCACTTTTTTTCCCCACTGGGGAGGAAGGCAAGAAAAACAGTCACCAAAAAGCTGCTTCTGACTCTCTTTGCTTTAACAGTTTATAAAATACTATTGATGACTTCTTACTGTGAAGTATGAAACTTTTGCAGAGAAAAGAAATTCATGTTTTCCTCTCCAAAGGTGAAGTGCCTCAGAAAACACTGACTAGCTTGTGATGGCTGCTCATTGTCCTTAAGGTTAAAAGCAGCAGTCTGCTGGCCATTCCATGGCATCTTTTCTTTCCTTACTAACAACAATAAGCTTTCTAGGAAGCTCTTCCTTCCTGTGCTCCCTCCTTGGCTTATTCTCTCTCTGTCTTTTTGTACTAGGAATAGTGCTCCCTATACTGTTGCCAAGATCTGAATCCTGTTTACCAGAAATAAAAAGCACTACAAAAATCAGCATTTTTCAAGAAGAGTCTCCAAAGCCTCCAACATTTAAAAGTTTTTTTAGATTTTCATTTGCTCTTCAAAGAGCTGTAACAGTAAAATTCTTTAAGGGGGAAGGACTTGCTGAAGAGGTGCTTCCAACAGCTTCTTAGGCTTCTAAAACCAGTGACAACTATGTTGACAAGGGGCTGCTGCTGCCCTTATGTATATTTGCAAGCTATTACTTGGTCAAATTGTTGGAGTGGTGTATATTTATTCTTCCAGAAAGTTTTGTCCAGCACCTCACTGATGTGTCCGTATGGGACATCAAAGTTCAGGAACTGAGAACTAAGAATATCAGAGAACTGCAGTAAACCCTCTGCCTTTCTTAGTTCTTTTAAATTCCAAATGCTTCCAGTGCTTTCAAATTCCTATTTTAATGAGATTTTTTTTTTCTGATTTTTAAGATCAGATATGAAATATGCCAGAAATAATAAAACCTCTCATACCTGAGAAACATCACAGCAATATTTTGTGATAAAGGTAAATGGTTCTGATTCCAGCTCAGATCCTTCATGAAATGAGGGGATTTTGCTGTTGGAAATGATCCAGTTACCATGAAGACATTGAGCACTCCCTCTGACAGTTGCAAATGTATGGAAATTCACACCTGTGCTCTGGAGGTGGAATTTCACAATTCTTACAATGAATATCTGCTTTCTCTGAGAGAAATGACCAAAGGTTTCACCCTGGGGCAATTACACAAGTGCCTGTGCAAAGGTACTCACAGAGGGAACACTGCAGGAATATCTTGAGTATTAGCCAAATGCAGCACAAGTCTCAGGCCACATATAGGAATGGAATGCTCCATTCTTTCCTGTTCAAGTAAAAAAAGTGTATTTTAAATTATTGCCCTTCTGAAGGAGAGGGTACCCAGGGTGCTGTGTATCAGCCATTCACTAGAAGTGATAAATGTGTATCACTGCAAGTGCCTCTCTATATGTCTGTAACTGCATCAGATGACATCGCTTCAACTGTGCTTTGGCTAAAAATATGGCTTTACATCTAAAGTTCCATCTGTGTTGTTGTAACGTAATTCAGCTGCAGAATGCGAACTCCCTGTATCTTTGTACGGAGAAATATCAAGGAGAGTGAAGCAAAGAGAAATTTTATCCATATATGAAATATACTTATGTAATGTCCTAATCTGGAAATCATTTTTGTTGAACAAGGGAAAAAGCCCCTAATGAATGAAAAATTGTGCTCAATATTTCTCTTTAACATTTCAATCTGGGTAGAAAAAAAAGCTCTTCCATTTTAAGGAAGCTTTCAAAAATTTGGTTGCCTTCCAATTCAAAACAAATGCTCAAATCTTTACATTTTCTTCCAGGTCCAATTAGAATTGTAGGGCGAGCTTGTCTGGGAGGTTGTGCTTGAACACAGAAACGAAAAGGCTGGAAATTCCAGACTCCAAAAATATCTACATTGCTGCAAGTGAGGTAGCTCAGAGCAGCTGGCTCCAAGAATAGGAACCAGCAGAAGCCTGCTGGTGTGCCTGGTCTAAGCTCTGCTCAGCTCCAGCTGACCCTGCCAGTGTCTGTTTTGATTCTGGTGGACACAAGACATTCTCAGCTGTACAAACTGTTCTAAACCTGCTTTGATCTTTTCAGATTTCCAGGTGAGTATATGTGTATTCTGATTTGGTGTACCCTGATTTTCGGTCAGCTGAACTGTCAGTTCATTTCAGAAACCAAATATAAAAATGTATGTGGCTGCTGCAGTCTTCTAAGATTTTAGAAGCATTTTATCCATATGGAATGCTGTGCTGGTTCTGATCATGATTAGTAACATGGTTGCATTACATTTTGGAGGCATTGGCTATAAATCATTTGAAAGACTGCTTGCAAAAAATTTAGAATAATAAAGGATTTTCAATGAAAAATTTTGTCCAGAATGTTTTGGGGTCTTAAATGGATTCAGAAAGCAATATTCTCTCATTTCTGTGCAAATTTCCTGGTAGATGCTGTCACTGCAGGTATACTTTAGATTAGATTAACAGGCATAACTTCTACAGGAAGGTGCCATGTGTGATATGGCAATTGGCACTTGTGGAAAACTATCTGACTGCTTGAAGGCCTGCATACAGATATGTGATCATATTCCTTACACAGACTTAAACGGAATAATTAGTTCTTATTCCCTGTGTTTCTTCCTGGTTATCCCTTGTAAGAATCACAAGTGTTCATCATTCACAATTTACATTTCCCTTTGAGAACTTTTTGTGTAGCTCTAGGATACTAAACCATTATTAAGCTGTATCACTTTTCAAGCTCTTTTTTTTTTTTTTTCTTTCTTGGATGATATGCCAATACCTAATTACCATTGCTACTCTGATGTGCTTCAAGCTGTGGGCTTTTTTTTCTTACATGTAGCAGGTGAAAACACCCACGTTGTATAAAAATTCTGTTGCTTTTTCCTACATTTAGGTAATAATCATGTCATCAAAGCAGAAATTAGTGACTAGAACATTTAAGGCTGAAACCTGTCCTGCTGAAATGATACTGAAATTAGATTTGCTCTCATAGCTCATTTTTTCTCAAAAAGACAATTACACATGGATTTAGACTATTGCTGTCCTTTCTATGACCAAGCAAGAACAGTATTTAAGAGGTTCCCAAACGCCAAGACCTATTATACTCCCGAAAAGAAGCATAGCAAAAAAAAAAACACAAAACCACTGAATGAATTCTAATTTTCCATAAAACTGAGGGGAAAGGGATCTGTGAACCTTATGAAATGCAGTAATGTATTTTATTAGCTGCAGTAATGTTATTCTGATTCATATGGTGACTGGAGAGCAGTGTCATACAAAAGGTTCCAATATTGTTCTAGTAAATAAACTCTCAATAATTATTCTTGTCAAAAAAAAGCCTGAAGGTCTAGCCTGATAGATAAACAACTGATTGTGCAGAAGAAATTTGTGTGCAATACAGTTTCACCTTGAGGCCTTCTTGGCCTTGCACACAAAATGAAAAGTCATAGAAATAGAAATAGAAGATCCTCGATCCAGTCATTAACCTTACACCACGGAGTCCACCACTAAACCATAACCCAAAGTACCACCTCTACATGTCCTTTAAATACCTCCAGGGCTGGTGACTCCACCAATTCCCTGAGCAGCCTGTTCCAATGCCTGACCACTCGTTCAGTGTGGAGTTTTTTTCTAATATCCAATCTCAGTGTCCCCTGGCATGACTTAAGGGCATTTTCCTTTGCTCTGTTGCTTGCTGTTTGCAAGAAGAGACCAATCCCCACCTGGCCACAACCTCCTTTCAGGGAGTTGTAGAAAGAGACAAGGGGATCCCTGAGCCTCCTTTTCTCCAGGCTAAACAACCCCAGCTCCCTCAGCCATTCTGTGCTCCAGACCCTCCTCAGCTTCACTGCAGTGAGGGGCTCAAAGCTGAAGAGAGGATTTGAGATGTGACCTCACCAGTGCCAGGTCCAAGGGCTCCACTGATGGGACAATGCACACTGCATTCCCAGGACACTGCACAATCCATTCCCAGGACACTGCACACTCCAATGCCAGGACACTGCACACTCCAATGCCAGGACACTGCACCCTCCATTCCCAGAACACTGCACATTCCATTGCCAGGACACTGCACACTCCAATGCCAGGACACTGCACACTCCATTGCCAGGACACTGCACACTGCATTACCAGGACACTGCACACTGCATTGCCAGTACACTGCACCCTCCATTCCCAGAACACTGCACATTCCATTCCCAGGACACTGCACACTGCATTGCCAGGACAACCCAGCAGCAGGGAGGCATTGCCCTTTCAGTGCAGCAAAGCCTCGGGGACGCAGGAAATGTTGAAGCTGTCAGAGAACTGAATTGTGAACTGAATTCTGCAATATTTCTGCCAGTGGGTTAAGCTCTGTGTTGGACACCAAGCCTTGGGTTGGCTTGTGCAACAGTCCTGGCCATGTTAATGAAGTTGCCTGGAGACAGAAAATCTCAAACTAAAAGCTGGGAAGTGACTGTTGCAGAGCCACTGCAGGGAAGCTCTTAGCAGTTCTAGAAGTATAAGGCCTTACCAAAGAATGAAATTATACTGCATTAGAACTAACTCCTCCTTTAGAATGAAATTTATTTTGCAATTTTTGCAACTTTAATTCCTTTCAGGATAAATAATGATTTTTACAGGTTATCCCATTTGTTTATTCATTGTCTGAATTCACAGCAATTCACTTCTTCATTTGAGACTTTCTATTAAAAGCCTGTTTTAGGAGTAGGAATGGCATTGGAGGGGAAAGTGAGTTAATGCTGAGTGAACATCTTAGGGATGTGCTATTGCAGACACACAATGATCAAGTCAAAGCTTCTCAATCAAATAGCAACAGATTTTTATATCTGTATCATCTATTGCAAAATGGTTAAACAAACCCTATGAATGATTCTTGGTTGGACTGTATCCACCAATTGTCACAGAAAGTAATTATGCTGTTCTGTAGCTCACACTGCAGGCCAGACACTTAAAAAACAGCCAGCCAACCAAAAAATATGGAAAGGAAAAGGGGAAAAGAGAAGCAGAGGAAGGAAAACAGTAAATGCCTTCTTAATAATGAATTTCTGCCAAACAAATTCATTCAGTGTTAGATGCAACCTGGATATGAGATACAGTTAGATGACTTCTAGAATTGCTCTGTCAAACATGTCGTCTTAGTGTGTTAAGACAATGCTAGCACAAGTGATTTAAGAATAAATGGGTAGCACTGGCTAAAATCTAGACAGCTTGGATAGAGCTGCTCAGGAAGATATGGATCTATGTGTTTGTGGCTGCATAATGGATGTGTAAATTACACAGTGTCCCGCAGTGGCAGACTGTACATCAATACTTTTATATTTATTCGCTGATGTAAAGCTATAGTTTACAGCCTGTCAGGATGATATGCTAACAATTTAAGTACAGAGGCCTCATATAGCAAGGCAATTAGGTAAATTAAGTACATAAGCTTGAGTTTTATTCTAAGCCTGGGACCAATTACAATGAAATCAAGAAAACTGTTTCTGTGTTACATTCTAGTCACTGCCCAGCCCTGGAATTATTCTGCAAACAGCATTGCAGTAATACTCTATACTCTATCTGCAACAGAATTGCTGATGTGAAGCCCACTACAGCTTCTCTAATAATATGTACTGGGACAGATCTTTCTCTGTTCTCACACTTGATGCTACCCCTTACCACACTGACTTTTGCATGTTACTAGGAAAGGCAGCTCATCTGGATTTTTCCAAACTCATGTCAGGTCATAGAAAAGAGTTTCTGCAGCCCTATTTTTCGATTGTGTTGTTGCCCAAAGAAACAGCTCTCATTCTCCACCATTACCAGAGGCTTTTCAGCATGAGGTTAAATAATTTTAAAAAGTGTTATTAATCAGAAATTTAGCCACACTGTGTCAAAAGTAAACTATAAAAGAATAGGAAACTTGAAATCTGTCATCAACTTCTTGTCCTATCTATGTCTTTTTATTTTCGAGTATCAGTCTACCATGCAAGCCAACAGATCACCTGTGTAATATTGGCTACTGTGTTTCAGAGTATTCTTCTACTATTAGACTGCTTTAATTTAATTTTTTGTTTCCTACTGATTTCTCAGTCTTTTAAATAGCTAAAACCTCCCTCTGCAAACAGGGGGGATTTTGTCTGCTGTGTCTATCTTTGAGCTGTGTGGACACATTCCCATCATATTTTGTGGACACATTAATAGCCCACCTGTGAGCTTTGATGAGGAGAATTCCCATGTCATTGGCACAGAATATCACTGAAATCCTGATTAATCCACAAATTTACTTTTAAGAAAAAAAATATCAGCTGACCTGCATTCATAAACAAATAATACTTTAACAAGCATTAATTTTAAAATTTATTTTCGTCCTCAAAATGTCACAGTTTCATTTGTCTTTTGTTTCGGTTGCATTCCCCAGAGCACACGAGATGTATTTGGCAGCAGCACTGCTTTTAGGGTTAGTATGTCATACAACCAGTGCAGAAACACTGATTTAAATGAGCTGAGGGCTGAGATTTGGTTGACTAGATGTTACAGTTCAAATACCATCATTTCTACAGGAAAGAACTATCATTTTATACCAGATGGTGAGAGAAAGTTACAGTTTGGGTTTCTTTTTTTTTTTTTTTTTAAAGTATTACCTGTGCAAAAATGCACTTGTTCCATACACTTATTTCCACCTTTCCTGAAAACACAGTATGTATTCTACAAGGCTACTGGAAACTTGAGTTTTCCATGAGCTGTACAGATACCAAAATGTTAAATAAGCAGGCTTCCTTGCCTTGAGCTAGACGTGTAGCATGAGTGGTTCATAAGAGCATCCAGGCTGCAGCTGTGTGGTGAAACAGAGCTTGGCAAGAAAAGTGTGACTATTGGAAAGCATTTAAGGTGATTTTCAGCTGCATCTTGCTTCAAGCTCTTCGTGTTAACTTCCTGCAGTCTTTTATTACTGTCAGGAATTATTAACAAGGGAAGATAACAGTATATGAACAAAGCATATGATAATTGTAGTCTACAAGCTAGGAAGTATTTCAGACTAAACTGCTTTGCAGGATACAAGGAATGCAAAAGTGGTGGAAGAGATTACTTGTCTCATCACCTCACCCACTCCTCCATACACTGCCTGTGCCTCACCTAATCCATTATCCTGTCACCATTGGCATATAACAGGAGAGCTTTTTTTTATCTTAAATCAGAAATTTAAACTTCAGAGGAAAAAAAAACCCCAAACATGCCCATTAAAATTTCTGCCAGTAGCTAGATTTGTGATCTGCACTTTAGAAAACATACAGCGTAATTTAGTTTAAGACAAATGATGCTTGAATTCAAATAATGGGCCAGAACTTGGGTAATTTCTGCTTTTATTACTACTAATGTCTAAAATCCAGTATATATCCACTGTCACTAGAATCTAAGTAAAAGTTAAGAAATGATAATTTCTAGTACATGAAGTGCCCAACTTTGTTTTCTTATGGACAATTATAATTCGGCCAAATGTAGTAGGTTGAGATACTTCATTCTGAATGTACAGCCTTAGAGAGCTGTGCTAGATATTTGCACTCTTCATGAGAGTATTCATCAGAATAAAAATAAATATCTGGAAATGTAGAAATACCTCTGTATGCAATTCACTATCCCAGTGCTTTCATGTGCACCTTTTCAGTCACTCAGCATCCCTTTGATGAATTCCATAAAACTAACCAAGTAAGAAAACTATATTAATATATTGAAGAAAGGCTTTTGGTCCCTACATATTCATTTCTTGAGATCTAATTAAAATTGATTTTGCTGCTATTGGGTTTTAATGACATCCTATATTGTGGCAGCTTTTCCCTATGATTATTTCATAGTTCTGAATCAGGGATCATGTAATGTGCCTGGCAGGTTGACACCCATCATTTTTGGGTCATAAATATTTAGATTTTCTGAGAGAGCTTAGCTTGCTTTATCTACATTTTAAAAATTGGTATGGTGTAGGCTTCACTCAGTTTTAGCTAATAAGTTGTGCAGTGTCGTGTCCTAACAATCCACTAAGCTATAATCACTATTTGTATGCAAAGCATTGCAATTAGAGCAATTTTCTTTGCTGGTAATTCTGAACCTGAAGGAAAACAAATTAGAATGAAAAGGCAAGCTCTTTATACCTGAGTATATTGTACAGTATTTTAATATAAAAACCGACCTGCATAGCTTTGGGGGGAAAAAAAAAGGTTGCAATTTCTCTTGCTCTCTGTTTTAATCTGTTCTATAAAAAGCAAAAAAAAAAAAAAAAAAAAACCAAGAAAACAACAACAACAACAAAAACCCCCAGCCAAACAAACAAACAAACAAAACAAAACAGAAAAACAACTACTAAACAATCCACCAAACAAACAAAAAAACCCCACAAAACAACTCTGTCTTTCTGGTTTCAGCTACCTTGGCCAAGATTCGTCTTTTCAATGTGTCTCAGGATTCTCAGAGAGATGAGGCCTTTACATTTAAAATTGAAGCAATCTAAGTCTCTTGTTATTTTATAAAAATAGTGAACATGGCCACTTGTGAGCTAATAGGTAATTCAGATTGTGTAGGCATGTCGATATTTGGCTCTTACAGTAGATCTGAGTTTTATCTGATATACTTGACTGAATTGCAAACTTCATAGCAGCTTGATAATAAGAATATAGAATATTCTACATTAATAAGAAAGATTTCTTTAATTCAATAGACTCAGTATAAAACATAAGGCTAAATTACTGCGTGGCCATAGGTCATATGTTGGAGCAACGATTTCAAAAATATATTCTTCAGGATTTTCCGGTTTATAATTAGTTCAAAACATTTTTTTTGTTGTTGTTGTTTTTGTTTGCTTATGTCGGTTTTTAAAAATAGACATAGTAACTGCCAAACCAGAAATCTCTTTGGAATAAGGAAGATGAAAGGACAAGAGGAATGTATTTCATCAAATGGCAACTCCCCCTATCTTACTGGCTTTTAATGAAGAAAATCATTTTTAATTACAAATCTTTCTGTTTCAGTAAGTAAAGGCCTGGAACGTCACAGGGAAGGAACCCCCCCACCATAACTCAGGGAAGTACTCTGCTTAAGCAGGAATGCTTCTGCTGGCTTTAAGGGGGATGCCTTCCAGCACAGGTCCTGAGCACTTCCTGAAGAGTTTCTGCACTGTTCATACAACTTATTCTTCACACATTTGAAATGGGTAGATAAGGGATAACCCTCTTGGAGGACACTGCTGCAGCACCACGCTCTCATGGCAAGCATTAGTGCTGCAGGACAGTGAGAAGCACCACTGTGCACCGACAGTGACAGCAGGTGATGTGCAGCACAAGTCTGTCTCAGCAGCACTGCTCTGGGTTAGTACATTTTGCTTCAGAACTTTCTGAGCTGGTGGCATGCAGCGAAATCTGCTGCCTGCTCCTACAGACAAGTAACATCTCCAGCTTCACGTTTAAACTTGAGCCAGTACTCAGTTGCTCTGTGGAGATTGTGAGTAAAATCATGTTCCTGTTTTGAAATACAGAGAAGCTCTACTATTGACCACAGCTGGGACTGTGCTAAGATGCTGTCAAGCTTCTGACATTTAAACGCCATCCTCACTTCTTGAATCTTATGATTGCAACTAAAACATAGCAAAGTTTAAAAGGAAGGAATGTGTTTTTCCATTTGCATAGCTTTAATGATGGAACTGATTGAGCTTAACATTTCTTTCAAAGTTCCCACTTTAGTTGGCATTGCTACTGTTGAAATCGCATATATCTCAAAAGTAACATATTTTTGGAAAGTTCTATGTGATAGGAAATGGGGTCTCAAGATGAAAAGTGCTTTTCATCTTAGAAGTAATTTTTATCTCACTTGTGTGTAAGCAATGTGCTGTGGAGGGAGTCAGACTGTGCAGCTATGTGTACATGTTTGCCTGCCTGATTTTTCTCTCACTCAATCAAAAGAAGCTTTTAGGATGAACAAGTAGGAGATAAAGCAAGGGCCTGAGGCCAGACACCCTTTTGTATGTTACCTCCTAAGAATTAATGGTGGGACCATGGTGGGGAAGTAATTAAAATTATATCACTGCTTCATCAAAAGGATTCTTCATCATTAAAAGCTTCCTCATTATAGAATAGAAAGTTCAGTATTTAAGGACAGTTTGTGCAAAATCAGTGAATGAACACAGTGACTGAAAGATAAATTTACAAAAACCAGGATATCCCTGAGTTTGTGAGATGCAGTAGGTTTTCTGAGACCAAAGGTCAGAGATTTTCTGTTCTTTGTACACATGCCTATGTATACTTTTGAATCTATAGATGCAGCATATTTATTTTTAGGGCAAATTTTTTATTAGAAAGCTGTTTGTCACCAGCTGCTTGGGAAAATTTCTTGTAGATGTCAGTGCAGCTCGGCTTGCACAGCAGGGTTGAGGAATGGAGGCTGAATTTGAGGGCTCTGTTTAGAACATCTGATTCTAGGGCATATCCTCAAGAGTGCAGAAGCAATGAAATCCATAAGCTTATCTTTCCTTGCTTTCAGGTGGAGGGTAGAAACGACACCTAGACTTTTGAAATTATAGAAAGTTAAATTTTTGTAACTTAAGTTTACACAGAATTCATGCAATTGACTGGTGATTTTACTGGAAACAGATGATCTGCAGCCCTTTTGACAGATGCTTTATATGAGATGTCCAGATAAACAATGAAAATGAAGAATTAAAGCACTCCGGTTTGAACAATATTTTGCTGCATTGTGGATGTTATTATGCTGTACTACATTCTAGGGTAGAAATATAGGAAATGGAGAAATAGCAGCAGAGAGCAGCTTATGAGAGACCTTGGAGACACTCATAATTCCCTGACCACAGGTTTGGATGATGAGGGAGCTATAAAGTTTGAAATCCTAATTTCTGACCTCTGAGTACATGAGTACAGATTTATCATTCTGTGAGCTTGATTCACTGATTATAGAGAGATTGACTGACCAGAGAGGTTTCTCCTTTAAAAGGTTCAATTTCCTAAAAGATATGAAGGGAAATGTGAAAGGCTGTGTAGAACAAATGAGTAGCTGAGCAGTGTATGAAGTTTAGCCACAGAGCCTTTGATGAGAGCCGGTTTAAATAAAAATTTTCCATTTGCACAGAAAAGAGATACAAAAATTCTAGTCCCAGTTTGAGATTGGGAGCTCACATGATTTTGTTCTCAAAAAAACCATTTTATAGCGGTCTTGTTTAAGGTTCCTCCACCCATCCCAGTTGATGGTGAGAGATGTACCTCAATTTCTGATTGCCAGAATCTCCTGGTGGCCAATGGATGTTTAATTTGACCTTAAACTATGATTCAATAAAGTGATTCTGCATTATGTTTCTTCTAGACCCAGGAATATCTGCGTATGTATATTTGTATATATGTCTGCAAAACTGAGCTGTTGAATCTCTTAGTAGCTGATTGGTGTCTGCTTTGGTACCAAATGGGACAAAGTCCCAGAGCCAAGGGACATATTCACATATTCACATATTCTATTTATTCCACAGCTTTAACATCTTCCTTCTCAATGAGATCTACATTTACACACCAACACATGTCTACATTTATATATATACATACATACACATTTCTAAAAGCTTTGCTGCTCTCCCTTTAGATCTGCTAGAGACATTAGAAATGTAATTTTGTCGAGAAAGAAGTGTAAAATAAGGCCTTGTGTGACTGACACTGAAAGCTTGTTTTCTTTAGCCAAGTAGCTCAGCAGGTCTGGTTAAAAAAAAGCAACCTGTAATAAGAAAACCACAAAAGAAAACAAACTCTTTCAATAAACCTTGTATCTATTTGTTTATCATGCTTAAAACATCAGACTAGGCAAGGTATATTGTTACTGGTATGATATTGCTTATTAAATATTAAATCCCTGATTATTGAGCTGTAGAGAATAATTATCTTGACAAAGGCAGTGCATCAATGTAGTCATAGTGCACACAAAGAAATAGAGTACTATAATTTAGAATGACTAGCTGGGATTTTAGTTTACCTAATGCATCTCTAGTTTTCCATTGGACAAATAAATGTTAACACCTACAGTGTCCATAAGTAGAAGGATAGATTTTTACACTGGCAATTAATTAGTTTAAAGTTGAGTCCTAGTTATTTAAAAAAAAAAAATTTAAAAATCTCCTTTTCAACCTGGTGGGGTTGCAAGTTTGGCTGTTAATAACTCTATAGGTTTCAAAATCCTATATTTTCCAGAGTACATTATTAATTTTCTTTTTTAAAGCACAGCTTTAAATATAGATATTTATCAATTAATTTTCCATCGGTTGTTCTCTTTGAAATATTTATTCAGCAGCTGTCTTGCTCTGGGCATTGTTTTACTTCTTATTGTCCCCCCGCCCCCGGTGTCTCCTTCACATGCAGTTAAATTAAAATCACAGAATCATAGAATGGTTCGTGTTGGAAGGGACATTTAAAGGTCATTTGTTCCAATTCCCTTCAGTGAGCAGGGACACCTTCAACTAGACCAGGCTGCTCAGAGCCCCATCCAGCCTCACCTATTCCAGGGATGGGGCATCCCATACTTCTCAGTGTAAGAAATTTCCTCCTTAGATACAGTCTAAAGCTACTCTCTTCTGATTTAAAACCATTCCCCCTTGTCCCATCACAGCAGGCCCTGCTAAAAAGTCTCTTCCCATCTTCTGTATAAGCCCATTTTAAGTGCTGAAAGGCTGCAGGGAGGTTTTCCTGGAACCTTCTCCAGACTGAACCAGTCTCAGCCTTTCCTCCCAGGAGACATGGTCCATCCCTCACCTTCAGGGCAGGTGTGCTCTTGGTGAAGCTGTCCTGGATCACTTCCCTGTCCATGTGCCTCAGCATAACTTCCAGCAGGATCTGTTCCATCGTTTTCTCAGGCATGGAGATGAGGCTGGCACAGCAGTAGTTCCCAGAGTCCTTATTTTTATCCATTTAAAAAAATGGGTGCAATGTTTCCATTTTTCCAGTCACCAGGAACCTTACCTGACTGATTTTTCAAATATCATCGAGAGTGGCTTGGCAACCACGCCAGCCAATTTCTTCAGGACTCTTGGGGCATCTTATCAGGTCCCATAGACTTACACATGCATGCACAAGTCATACAAAAATACATTCATAAATGCACAGCAGTGATAAACCCAGGATTCTCATCTGATTTATTTTCCATAACTCTTTATGCTGGTGCAGCTAGTTACAGAAAAGTTCCTCAGAGTTATGCAGGGGCACTAAGAAAAAAGTTTATTCTGACTCCTCTGTTGAAGGAAAAAAACCATGTTTTTCCTTCATAGTTGAAATCCACGAAGAGTTGAAGTGCTTGGAAAATTTGACTGATTTCATGGATGTCTCAAAGCTTTAAAGATGAAAGATGCAGCTTTTCTTCCTGATTAAGCTATGAGAATTATGAGTTCCTGTGGGCTTTTTCTACTTCAAAGGGTCATTCAAATGCATCTTTAAGGATGGATACCACAAAATGATTTCCATGAAGTTTGACAGAATGAACTCCCTTTGTTTTAAGTGGAAAGATAAGGAGATTGCTCCCCTTGGCTTTTTCTACCTGTTCTTTACCTGTTGCTGTTCTGGACATTCAGGACAGCTTTGAAGAGGTTCCTGCAAAACTGCTGAACCTCCTAAAGCTGTTGGAATCTGACATCCAAAATATCCAGCAAATAACACACAGCAGCAGTGCTCTCTGCACAGGGTACAAGTTGCATGGGACAGCAAACAATATTGAACTGAAAAAAGAAAGATCACAAAGTTTGAAATATTATATATATTCACTTCTTTTTATAAGTGGAAACAGATGTCCTTACTGGGATGGAAAAAGTGTAGATTTGCAGGAAATGTTTGGAAATAAGTCATAATAGTAAATAATTTTAACTTTCTTGTCTATTAATGACTGCTTTATAGGCTTTCCCACTTGCCTAGGATTGTCACCATTTTGTCATAGATATTGGAAATATGTGAATTTTGATTTAGGGCTTATTCCAAGATATAGTGGAGTATACTGAGAGATTTCTGCTGACTTCATCATGCTTTGGAGCAAGCCCTTTTGATGGCATTTTCATGTTTGCTTTCAATTATTTCTTTCTCTGGCATCCTAAATTGATGTTCCTGATAAAAATCTCAGGGGTTACAAAGGCTTGAAGAGTAATATATTCATTTCTCTTATGCTGCACCGGCTTCAGTGCGTCACAAGGGCATTGTTAAGACTAGTCACTGTATTTCTCAGTCTGAAATCATTATTGTGTTCTTAAGGGACTGATACAATACGCGACTAAAATCAGAATTTAAAAAGTACTTGCCAAACAGAATTTATCCCACTGAAATCCTTAGAATTTATGGTCAGTTAGAAGTAGAGAACACTGAAAATTTGGTTTGATAAAAAGTGAGTCCGGCATTTAGGATTTCAGTTATACAGCAATAAATTTCTCCAAGGAAAGTATTCAGTTTACTAATATTTCCTGACTGAAATGTTTTTGTAGGATTTGGGGTGTGGGATTTTTCGTTAATACCACATCATATTTCATTTCATCATTACAAACCATGCCGAGATAAATATTTGAATTGTATATATTGATTGTTGCACGTTCAAGTGTAATTCTAAATATTTAGCGGCTGCCTCAACATTTGCAAATTGGCTACACATGACTTGAATAACCTAGTGCTGAAGGTTGTTGAGGAGGAACCAGCACACTTGCACCCTGTGACACGATAGGTCTATTTTATCCAATTAATTTACCCATGGGGTTGTTATTGAGAGTTTATACTGCAGTGAGGGAGAGCAGACTCTCCTCCTTAACCCGAAATTAAGTGTCACTCTTCTCACACCTGCCTGAGACTGATGTAATGCAGATGAGCAGCCTGCTCTCATCTCAAGTGGCTGCTGTGCTGTGGAACTCTGCAGTGCATTTCTCACTTGTTGCTCCTGAGTGCCAGGAGAACTCCTAACACCCTGTCTAAGAATTCAGAGGAATAATTTAGGTACCCCATTGCAAACAGGTCCCTAGCCCAAGTCCCCTGATGATCTGATAGCTGAGTAAAGCTTGGTCTGTGTTGTGTGACAGCTATTTTAGCAATTGGCATGGGGAGGAGCACTCCAGTTCTGAGCACTGGTCAGTGGCATCACTGGAACTCCAGCTGTGCACTTCACATGGAAGAGGGAATACAGATACAAGGTGACCTCAGGTTTTCCCTGCGTATGAGCTGACCACTAGAGATCTGTATGATGTAGTTGAACTGGGGATGAAAGCTAAGAGGAAGAATTAAGCAAAGAATATTCAAATGCCCTAGTTTGGGAAGCAGTGTAACACCTATTTATATAACCAGCCCCAATTCAGGCATCCTTTGGGAAATTCTGTTTTATTCACCACTTCTACCTGCTGAAGTACCAGAACACAGCAGGTGAGGTGGGTGCTGGAGCAACTCACAAATTCAAGTGTGATTATGCTCTCAGATTACACCATAAAGCAAAGTAACTGTGGAGGTTTTGTTGCTCAAAACTTCAGACAATGCTTACAGGAGATAACGAGGAATGTCTTCAGTGTTTTGTAAAGCTTGGTAGGAAAGAAAGGCTTTTAACTGTGTGTGCATGCAGGACTGGGATAAAGTCATCCCACATGCATATTGTTTACATGCTGAAATGGATGTAGCTCCCTTTCATGGCTCTGAATTTACAAAATTGAATTTCTGCTTCTTTTGTTGGCTCTTCTGAGGATAGTTATCCTGAGGTTTCTAGATCTGATTCCATGATAACAGTTAAACAATAATCTAACTCCCTTAACTCACCCACTGCATTTCATTATTTGAAATAATGGCTGTAGGCACGTGTGAAGCCAAGCAGGAACAGCACCCTTATAGCACAAGCATTAGCTGGGCCATAGCCACTGACAGCCAGAGGAACCTCCTGTGACAAACAAGGTGATACATGCGTAAATAACATACTTGTTACAAGCTGTGCCACACCAGTGCTTAAGAAAATACCACTTCTGACTCCATCATAGGTAAGGCATTTTTACCCACAGATGTCCTCAGGGAGATGCTACAGATTTCTTTGCATTTTATGAAGAAAAGTCAAGAAAAATAAATTACATATTGTTTTCTGATCGTGATAAACATAGTTCCAGAAAAAGTAAAGGAGTTGGGCTATGATACAAATGAGTAGGAAGAAATGCAAGTAAGAGCTACCAAATACCTACGTAAATTAGAATTAATGCATGGAACAGATTCAGTTTAACAAGAGTGGGCTGATTTGAGGAACTGATTATGATTTGAATATTAATTTTTAAGGACAGAGAAATAACCTAAAAGCATTCAGAGGCTGTGTTTTTGTATACATCATAACATTTTAACTCATGACTAAGTTATTACAGGAAGACATTTCCATGTATTGCCTTCATTAAGGTGTCTGTCTAGATGAACGACTTTTTTTTAAACGGTAAGATAACCTATTTGAAATACATTTGCATTTACTATGAAGTTAAGGGAAGCTTCTTGTATCAAGATACATTTCATATTTTTAGATGAAAGAATTTTCTTCTAGAGGCTAATAGTCATTGGTAAGTATTGGTACATTGGTAAAGTGCATTGGTAAAATCTTAACATACCAGGGTAATGCCTGAATGCCTGTTTTTAAGTAATTAACTTATTTAAGTCACATTGAAAGCATTCCATTATCAATTTCAGGAATAGTTTGTCAATCCTCAATAAGAATGAGAAATTGTAGAAAAAGCAGCCTGAAAATCTTTACTAATAATACAGGAAGTCCTCCAATATTAAATGATGAAATGGCTACACTTGAGTGATCTTAATGGTATCACATCCTGATGTCTTCCATTAGAACCACTGCAAAATTTAGGAGCTGATAGCTTGAAAATCTTAGTGGGGGAACAAGTTGAGACTTAGGAAACTCTGAAAGAGTTCAGGATATAGTCATAAAAGCTCTCTGTCTTCTAAGTGTTGTAAAACATTTTTGTTTATCCAAGAAGCACGTACAAATTATTTGAGGATGAAGACAGAGTGATTCATACTGGCTTAGTGAACTGCAATATGGTTATGAAAGTGGTAGGAGCTACAGGACATTTGTACAAGCAACACAAAGCACATAGCACATTCCAAGCTTACAACGAAGGCAAAAACTTTGTAGGACAGGCACTCACGATCAAAAGCACCTGCTTCCAGATTTCCATAAAATCAGTGAAAAAGATTCCCTGGATTTGCAAGCCTTCGCAGTCTTTCTCATTTTTTTGCCTTATTTGGCATCCATTTGTAGTTCTTTCTAAATGCTTTCTCCTAATCCTTTTTCCTCTTCACTAAAGGAATAGAAACCCCTAAATTCATATTTTCCAGTGCCAAAGTGGGGGGATTTTTTGAAGTGTTGAAATAGTACGCTTACCTGATAAGCCTCTTCCACAGATCTTCCTGATGGCTGTTAGCACAGAACTGTCTTAAAGAAGGTGCCAGACTCCAGAGGGAGTTCTTGAAGTGACAGTAATCTAGATATCTAGTTAATGTAGTATTGATAATTTAAATGGCATTAACATTCATTTTGGACAAAAATATCAGGCAGGTATGTTTCAGTTGCAATATTTTATTTTCTCTATTTGTCTCTTTATATACAGAAAAAATGCATTTCACAGATTGTTGCCAACTTTTCCGCTCACTTATCCTGTAGAAATATCAATACCCTTAAATACATGAGTAAGGAAATAATACCTATGCAGCAATACCAAAGGACACCAATAAGGTAACAGGTCAGAAGAAAGGGCTAAAAACATCTGTACATGTATAATTCTATACAGCGTTTTCTAAAATTTTGAAAATGGAGATTAAACCACCTTTGGCACACTTCTGTTAACCCTTCAGTGACCACCCTAGCTGGTGAAATGTTGGTCCAATAAGTGAAAAGAAAGCACCCATTGTTGACTACATTGAACTTGGGAATTCAACTTCGGTGTAGACCAAACAAGCCAAAGTAATTAAGATACCAAGCTTGTCTGGCAACCTCAGTATACGGCTGTGCCATCAGTTTCTCCCCAGCTGCTGAATGAATTGTCTTTTTGTTGCAGGTGTGTGGTGGGTTGTTGTATTTTGTTTTTGTTTTTTTGTCTTTAGCGAATGCCGTTAGAAACGAGAGCAACAAACTGCTGCCAGTTGATACCTGTCGGACAGCATCAGCGTGGGAGAAGCCCTGTCCTGAGCCCTGGCGCTCGCTGGGCTCCCTGGCGGAGGTGTCCCCACCCTCTCGGCTCCCTGCACACAGGTCTTTTCTGGCACGCAGCACCAGCCTATTGGATCGCTACCACAGGATGGGCTCGGGAGCTTCGCCCCCACCCCGCACCCCCGCCCCTTTCTCTTTTCTTTTTCTCTTCTTTCCTTTTCCCTTCCTCTCCTTTCTTTCCTAGGCTCCGTTTGCCGTAGCATACACCCTCCCGAGGGGTTTGCCTGGATCATTTATTTATCTTGTGCGCATTAAGAAACCACCATTAGGCTTTGGTGGGAGGCGCCTTGCTCGGTGCGCTCGCCTGCCTCCGCGGCGCTGCCAGAGGAATACACAATCGAGCCCAAGCTGCAAGCTTGGCAGGAGCTGCCTTCCCGTGCCCATTTACTTGCCGGATCCGTATATTTTTTTGCCGACTGGGTCATTGCCGCTCCCCTCCAGGATTTCATCTTAATTTTTATTCTTGCGTGTGTGTGGATTATTTAAAATTTTTTTTAATTTTTTTTTTTTTTTTCGGGAATCCTCGCCGGAGTTTTGATGCCGGGCCGGACTTAGCGCGGGCGCGGAGGAGCTGCGCGGAGCCGAGCCGTGCCGAGCCGAGCCGAGCCGTGCCTCCTGCCCCGGGCCCCGCCCGCGGATCGGCCTCCGTGGCCCGGCGCCGGGCGCGGGTTGGCCGCGGGGCCGCGGAGTGGCGGGTGCGCTGCGCCGCGCCGCCGCCTCCCCGCGGAGCCGCCGAGGGATGCTGCTGCGCCGCGGCCGGGCATAGGCAGGAGCCGAGCGGGCGGGGGAGGGAAGGAAAGAGAGAAAGACGGAGAGAAAGGATCCCCCAAGCCCCGAGGGGAGAGGAAAGGCGAGAGAAGGTGCGTGAATGTGAAGGAATGTACCTGCCCGTCGCCGGAGCCGCAAGCTTGGGATAAAAAATAAATAAACCGAGGAGGCTGATCCCTGCGACTTATTACCCGGAAAAAAAAAAAAAAAGGAAAAAAAAAAAGGGAAAAGAAAAGAAAAACCTTATAGCGGAGGGACAAGAAGAAGAGCGACGAGTCTGCAGCGAGCAGCGCCAGAGCCGGGCGCCCGGCGGATGGCGCGGCCGTCCCGCTGACTCCGCGGCCGCGGGAGGCTGCGCGGGGCGGCGCGGTGCGGAGCGGGGCATGCCGTGCCGGCGGCGTGACTGAGCGGGGCGCTCCCGCCGCCCGCCCGCTCCGCTCCGCACCGCGCCGCGCTCCCCTCCGCTCTCCTCCGCCGCATGCCGCCGGCAGCCGCGGCGCGCTGATGCCCCGGGGCCGCGGCGGCGCTGCGGACAGCCCCTAGGATGAGCGAGGGGGCTGCCGGCGCCGCGGCGCCCGGGGCGGCGGAGGCGGCGGCTGCGGCGGGGGGGGCCCGGGCGGGGATGGGGCCGGGGGGCCGCCGCGGGAGCTGCGCTGCAGCGACTGCATCGTCTGGAACCGGCAGCAGACGTGGCTGTGCGTGGTACCCCTCTTCATCGGCTTCATCGGTCTGGGGCTCAGCCTCATGCTGCTCAAGTGGATCGTGGTGGGCTCCGTCAAGGAGTACGTCCCCACCGAGCTGATGGACGCCAAGGGCGTGGGGCAGGACCCCTTCTTCCTCTCCAAGCCCACCGCCCCCCCCCGCGGCGCGGAGACCACCGCCGCCGCCACGCCGCGGCCGCCCAGCCGCGTCAGCCCCCGCCTCACCACCATGAGCCGGGCTCCACCGCGGCCCCCCGGCACCCGCGGCCCTGCGCGGGGCGGCCCGCGGCCCACGGCCGCCCGGCACCCCGTGTCGCCGCACACGGCACCGCCCGCCAGTGGCCCCCCCGGCACCGCCGGCCGCGCCGCCCGGCCGCCGCCCGCCGCCCCCAGCACCCCGCCGCTGCCCGCCTGGCCCACGGCGGCACACGCTACCTCCTCCTACAAGATCTACGTCCACGACTCGGCGCCGTCCTGGACCCTGTCGCCCTTCCAGGAGTCGACCACCACCACGCCGGAGGCCAGCACGACCCCCAAAACCCGTAAGTGTCGCCGGCCGCCCCGCGCCCTCGGGCCGCCCGGTGCGCGCCTCGCCCCGTCCGGCCCCGGCGCTGTCCGAGCGCCGGCGGGGTCGGGCCGGGGCGATGCGTCGGTCGGAGGCGACCCGAGGTGTCGTTCTGTCGTTCCCGTGCGGGAGGCCGGAGAGCTCCGAAGTTTGTGCTTCTTTCTCCCTTCCCTGCTTGCGCCCCCTTTTTACCCCCGGCAAGTTCCCTGCCTGTGTGATGGATGTTGAAGCGACAGCAGCCATTTGAGGAGACTGCTTTTCATTGTGGTTTTAGGAAGGCTGCAGACCCCCTCCTCCCTTTCCCTTTCCAGGGTGGTCTGCGAAAGGTACTTAGGAGATGCTGGGAGGTGTCAGAGCGAGAGGGACCAGTGGTGACCCCCCAGAAGGGGCAGTGTGGAGAAAGTGGTCTTCAGCAGGTGCGGGCTGGATTGTGCATGTGCTTCTCTGCTGGTGACGGAGTTTGGATCCCGCACACTCGTCTCCCTTGAAACGAGGGCGGGCTCCGCAGGGATGCTCTGTCCGTCCCAGTGCCCGGCTCCTGAAGGAGCTGTGCCAGCGCCGCTGGGAAGGAGCCCGGGGCACCCCGCGGACGTGCAGACCCATCCCAGCGCTTTGCCGGCTCCCGTGTGTAGCCACAGCACCGAGCTGCCGTAACTGACTATTTTTTTTTTAAGCAGAGGAGGGGGCTAGTTCTCCGATTGATGCTCGGTGGCTGGCTCTTCCCACCTTCCCAAACACGAACCTAAGGCTTGGGGCTAAAGCTGAAAATTCACTTGGTCTGGGTGCATCAACTTTCAGCTTTTCATAAAGGTTACTTAGGACAAATGCAATCCTTGCCAAAGGAACTAATGTGCCATGCTATTTAGTGAAATGCTCAATTATATTGTATTATAGTATTCTTCTGCGCTTTTTTGGATGCAGTAGAGGAAGTGAAAAGCCGGGTGTCCTCCATTAACTCTTAGTTGCTACTGCTGGGAACCTCCGTTCAATTGAATCCAAAGCTTTTACAGCCCAGGGCTCCCCTTTTGTATGCTGATGTAGGCTGTTCTGCTGGAGGATTTTGTTGGAAAGCACTGTGAACTTTATTTTGTCTATTAAATCTATTTGTTGATAAGCACTGGGTCAGAGAGGATAGGCAGTGCAAACTGCTCTTTTGAATTGACAGAACTGGGAGGACAGCGAACTGGATGTGTATGTGTGGGTGGGTGGGTGTGCAGGTGGCGGATGGCTGGGAATGATTACGAATGAAGCTATCACTAAATCAGAAGAACTAACGAGGCAATAACTTGTTTCGCCTCTGTCTGCCACAGTAATTGAGGGAGAAGCAGCCCTTACAGGTGTGTCCGAGCCTGCACGTTCTGTAGGTACAATGTAACGTAGTTTAGAAGTTACCAGAAGGAACATCTTTTGTGGAGCTCAACACACCCTGTTTCACTGAGGTGTAGGGAGCTGTATAGGGCATTTCTTAAAAACAAAGCATCAAATGAAGCCAGATTTTCAGCTCAAATGTCTATTTTCAATCCTTGTGTGAGCCAGGTATGCTACATGGTTCTTCAAACTGCTGTGATCTGTGTCTGTATCTGCCTGGGCTTGCTAGGTGGGATCTGTAAGGGTCTAAATGCTCCCTTGCGATCTTTTCCTTTCTCCCCTTTCTATCTCGTATGTAAGAGAAATCCACAGCAATTTCTGCCCCTCTAGGCTGTCTCCTTACAAGGTATAGAAGGCAGGAATATTCTGATTAATAAATAATGTTCAGCTGGCAGGACTCTCCTCCCTGCAAGACACACAAAGAAAGAAGAAAAACCACAATCTTGAAACATTCCTGGCAGTTGCAGAGCTTCCTATTTTTTTTTGTTTTTGGGAGGCTGCTTTTTAATACCTTTTACAGCAGGGTGTTTCCCTTCATTAAATGCAGCTCAGTTATAGGATGGAAATACAAGAAGTGCAAATCCAGCAGAAATTGACCCTGTTTGGGCACATTGATAGCAGAGATTATCATTAATGGAAGATTAAATAGATTACATAAAAAAGGATTTGAATTTGTAGGGCATATGACCATTTTTTAAAAGCCTACAGCTGTACTCTCCTGATACATACAAGCATCTCTAAGGATACATGTAAAATTCTTTGAGGCTGCAATATCCACTGAGGGGAGAGAAAGGAGAAATGCAGTCTTTGTGCTGTGAACTGATGACATGGTGTGACCCCAAAGCAAGTATCTGTGTCTGCCATTCACAGCTCTCAGTAAGAAAGGGATTTTTTTTTTAAAAAACAAATTCATCCTAATTTTCCACGTTGAGCTTCATGTTCCTTCTGTGCCCGTTATTCCAGCTGCTATTGAAATGAAAGTCATGGATCCTGTTGTACCCTGTGAATACAAATCTGACATGAGGAATCTCATGCCCCAGCCTTCAAAACAGTGCATGCCCTTGTGTCATCCTCTGGCTTGGCAAGGCACATATGTGGGGAGGAGTCATAGGTTATTTAGCATTTCACAGGTCTTTAAGAAAAGAAGCAGCTATCTTTATTTATACTGGTTTGTATTGTAGTTTATTTAATTGTTCTGACGTTTTAAAATGGGCTGAAAACAGGACTTAGGAAAACGGGAGGCAAAACAGGAGTTATTTCTCCAGAAAGCCGGATGATTGCCCACCTGAATAAGTGTTGGTAAAGCCTTTTCTCTGTGTGTGTATTCATCTGAGGAGATGTTGTGAAATCTCTTTTTTTGTGGGTGTGCATAATGACAATAATTCTTGGTTGTGTTTCACTCAAAGTCAAGCTATCTGTTAGCTGTTTTGAAAGTTCTTGATGAAGATCCTTCAGGTTCTGACTAAGCAAAAGCCACTTACTCATCAGATCTCTCTCTGTATCTTGTGCTGCCTGCGTGTATTTTCCATGATCTCGTATGGACTGTGCCTTTTCAGCCTAAGCCTCTTTGTCCAGTACTCAGTGTAAAAGTCAATCACTGATTTAGAAGGATAGTCCAGCCTGTAGATAAAAAAAAAATCAACCAACAGACTGGAACATGCTAGTGAGGTTTTATTTTTATCAAGCCATTGGTTTCATTTCTAAAAAGTCATGCCCTGATTTTTCCAATATGCATTTTTCATGGTATTCTGGGTTCTTCAGTAATGTTATTATCCTCGAATTGAGATACTGTACTTAAAAGAATTCCTGTGTGAATTCAGCTGTGAAATAGCACTGTGGTTTCTCTTGTGTTCAGATGACCAAAGGCTAATGCAGAGAACTGAGGTGAGGCAGGTGGGGCTCAACTAATGCACAGTAACCAAGAAAAGAGATGTTACAGAGCACTTAATCAATATATCCCGTGAAGTCCAATTGCAACCTCTTTTTTGTGAGTCTGAGTATACTTTGATTTCCTGCTAAAGATTTTCTGGTCCAGTCGTTCATCCTCGTCATATCTATGACTGATTGTTATGCACAGCATGGGTTCAAGTAACAAGCATCTGGCAGATGCACTGCTACCAGCACTGACATTTTGGTAAAAGCTGTTTGTTTTATTTTGCACTGACTCAAATATCTTTTTCACATTAAGGATGACACTTAGATGGAACTGCGGGGTTTTCACCAACTGGAGGGTGTTGTGGGAGGTGCCAAACCGTAGTAAAACCAGACCTACTCTTCCCAGAGCTCTGAAGCATTCTGCCAGCAGATGACATGGATCGCGAACGCTCGCATGACGAGCGTGAGCTGTCACTGAATCCAGGGGAGCACACGTGGCTGCGGAGCACGTGCCTCTGGCATTAGCTGAGATTAATATGCCAGTTATCTACCAATCCAAAATGCTTCAAAAGCTGTTGATTCAAAAGAGAAAAAAATACTGAGGCCAACACCTGGGAGTTTTAAGAGCGTTTGCTTCTTCTTTGTTCTCACTTACTTTCTATTCACATACCTTCAGTTAGTACCACAGGCATGATTTGTGGATTTGTGTTTCCCATCTTAGATGCTTGTTGACGGGAAGACTACCTACCATCAAGGTAAAAATAACAAACAGATGTGCACCCACATCACTGAAGTAAAAGTTATTGTAATTTATTTTATTTTTCATATTTTACATGTTTCAATTAACTTGGAGGACACAGGACTTAATTCAGTTTTCCATTTTTAATCTTCTTTATAGTTAGGGACTAGAGCAGCTATCACTGAATTCATGAAGAAGTGGAATATTCAAATAAGATCCACTCACATATGTACATTGATTTTACTCAGATATATTTCTTCTCTCTTCCCTTCATTAAAGTGATCGTTGGAATCTTATGACCTAGAAGAGCTTGCACAGCACTGGCATGATGAGTGGGAGGGATATGGCTGAAAGTATTCCATGCTGATTTTTAACCCTGATGGAAATTCTTCTGGGGACTGTAGAGTTTATCATTACATTGATTTAGCCTGTGATCACTGGTGAAAGCAGAGCCTTGCATTTTATTTGGCTGGTTTTTTTTTTCTTTCTGCATTTATACAAGGACATTATGTGATATATGTTGACAACAGAATACCATTATTAAATTAGAGTATTGATTCATTGCAAAGGATTATGCTAAAGTAATGTTGATGGTTTATCTAAACCCACAGAAAATGGAAATTAAAAATTAAAGCAAAAGACCTGTCTCTACAGTATTGTGTCTAGTGTTGCACAGTGCATTTATCACATGACTCATTGCTTTGAATGCAAAGCCCAGTAAACACATGGATTGTTTTGGATTTGGCCTTGACTTTCAGTTTCATATGGTTTTAATTTTTTTTCATTTCAGCCCATATGGTTTTCAGGAAGTACCTGAAACTACCAGTGTTTGGTTTTGTTGATTTCTCCTGTGATTGTTTTGGAAACAAACTGCACAAGGAAAAGTGCCTAGTAAAATCATGTGGGAAGACTTGGTCACAAGCATATATAAATAAATTGGTTTAAAGCAGAGGCTTATTTGTCTCCGAGCCTGGTGGTTTCTTTCTGAGCTTCTTTGTGTTTGAACAACTTTGCAATACTGTGCACCATGTGTGTGCACACAAAATACAAGGATGGATTTGTGCATTTGCACAGTGCCAGTTTTTGAGGAGGATCAGGATCCCAAAGCCTGTAGCAACCCCAGGACCCATCTTTGGCTGCTTTGGTTCTGCTGCTTGTCCAGTCAGAGTGGTTCATAAAAGACACCCAGAGGTTTCACTGGAGCTAGTTGGACTGAATGCCAAACTGAAGTGCATCTGCTTAATTTGGAAGTCTCTCTCCGGTTCTGCTGTGTAGAAGAGCTTTGTAGTCACTGTTACTATTAAGCACAAGTACTTTTTTATTATTATTTTGCATCATAAGAGTAAACAAAACACAGGAGAAACAATGAAATACTTTGTGTTATGGAGATGTTTTCTTCCTCCAAGGGACTCAGTTCTTGGCTCAATAATGGTGAAAGTTGGAAGAGTCATTTAATGAGACAGCCCTGCTTCAGATCAAAACTGAGGCTGTGTTTTCTCGTGGCTCAACTGAATTTTCCAAGGTGGACAGCTCATGAACCTGCTTTCTTCCCTTCCCCCTCCTATCTAGTCTCAATCTGAGTAAAGTGAGTGGGGGAAAGGAGCTCCCTGAGGGTGGAGAGAGGGCATTTCCAACCTGGACAAGACAGAGGGTGAATGTTCCGGTGGCTTCTAAGTAACACAGAGGCAATAACTGCACACAAGTGGGCAAGTGCTTTTTGAATGGGTTTGTACTTTCTGTCACACAGGTTTCTGGGGTTCCTTGGTAGAATGCCTTCAAGAGGAAAAAATTGAATAAAGCAGCCACGAGGAAAATTAAAATAGCAACTTCACTTATAAATTTCCATGTCCTTTTCACGGAAGAAATGCCTAATTGGATCAACTCTTCCTGGTGAATTTTGGAGGTAGCAGAGAAAAATAGATTAACTAAGTGCTTATTGCTAACTTTTTAAATGGTTGTTTCTGTTTTTCAATATACACAATATTACTCTAGTAATGTTTAAAAAATATAGATAAAATAATTCTTCCAGTATCCTGTCATTTCCATCCTCTAAGACCATTATTTTGCATTTCCAAAGCTGTGTTTCTCATGTAGCATTTAAATAGGAGGATTCTGCGACTTTCAGGTCTTTTTTACAACACATTGTTCCTGATATCTTTCTCTTTTTTTTTGCTGTGGATATGTTGACTGCTTGACTGTAGGAGATAAACTATTCAGCTTCAAAGATAATTCACTTCATATTATGTTGAGCAACCAATTTTTAAGTCCAAATTGATTTACGTTTTTTCCTCAGAGTGATTTTATTTTTTTATTTTTGCAGGAGTTAAGCATTTGGGGAAAGCTCAGGTAGAATGGAAAAGGCTCACTGGCTGTTCAATAAAAACATAACTGGATAAAAAGATAAACTGAAACTTTGCTTTGGAATTGAATTCCGCTTTGGCCACTGTAAAATCAACCCAGAAACCTGCAAAGTCTCCTCTTTTTGCTTTAACATCTTTTTGTCTGTTGGTTTTTTGGGTTTATGGCTTTTCTTTTTCTTTTAAATCTCTTGGCAATTCTAAGGGCCCTACAGTTGTGTCCCATCCCCGCCTGCCACTTGTGTTTTCCTCTTACAGGAAAGATGCACGTTAGCAGTGCAATGTGGTAGGTGCTCTTTGTAGAACAATTAATTAATATTTTTAGCTTGTATGAAAATTCAGGCCTTTCACAGAGGCATTTTGTAACTCTTATAGTAAAGCATTGAAGACAAAATATCTTGGTAGTATTCCAGTAGATGCTGTGCTGAACAAAGCAGTTCATAGTCTTTCATTTTTTATAATGAGATTGCTATATGGCCAAGTTTTGCAAACATGATAGGCCCTGTTTAGGGTGTGCTAGTGATGCATTTTCTGTTTTGTAGAGTTGTGGATATGCAGAATCAGGGCCAATTTATGTGAACATCTGTGTGATAATGTGTTAGTCTGTCTTAGATTGCAGTGCTTACAAAACATGCCTGTGTAAGTAAATGTACATCAGCTTTTTAAAAGCTGCCAAAATTACTTAAATGTGCTTATTAGAACTGAGGTTCCATTAGAGCGTTTTCTTTTTTGTGTGTGTGTGTGTGTATTCTTAGCATTGCCTTGAAAGAGACACCATTATCCTGTTTACCTTTTGCCTGAAATTAGTTCTGCAGTAAAATCTTTGTGTTCTGGAGGACTGTAGTTGCTTAGCTGTGTAGACTGTGACAACACACGTGGGTCATAAATCTTTTTATACATCACTTTTAAATGATTTCCTGATTTTTGTTTTTCATTATTCTTGAGAATTAGTCTTGAGAGTCTCTGGTTTTGTAGTTTTTCTCTATATTATGCTCTCAGCTAGATAAATGCCAAAATTGTCTTTTTCATAAAGCTTTCTAAAACATTAGGGATGGCAAGATGTATTTTAAGATCTAGTTTTTTTTTGAAACCAAAATGATGAAATAAACTTTACAGTGTTTTTTTCACAGCATCATTCCTGTAAAAGTTCAGGATTCTAGTTCAGCAAGAGCTGAGCCTTGATTGCTGGCTGTTACCAGATAGAGGGGCTATAGCACTGTGCAATAGCAAACCATTAAATTAGTATTAATAGCAAATAGCCTCTTTTCCAGAGCCGAGTATTCTCACTGATGTCAGAACTTGTAAGGCAAGGATTGAGATAAGGTGTGTTATTCTCCTGGAAGGGTGCTGGTGGTCTACTTTTACTGCAGTGACAAGTGGTTGACAAGGAAGGTTGAAAATGTTCAGCCTGAATTTGCTGTGCTGCTTCTGAATGTAATCAAGATTTTAATAAAACCAAGAAAGTTTGGAAAGTGTTTCTAACCTGGAAAACTGTTCTGCCTTGTGCAAGGCTAATGGTTATTTATATCTCCCAGCTCAGTGCATAGGAAAATGGCATTTCCAGGAGTGTGCTCAGGGTGCCCCAGAGCTGTAGCTAACTGCCCTTCTCAGTGGCTGAGTAATACCATTGAATATTAACAAAAATGTGGGGAATCTTTGTTTCCTCTCCCCTGGTGAATTACAGTACAAGTGGTGAGTGGGTTATCTTTAGAGTAGTACTAAGCTATCCCAGACTAGGAATTGATTGTATAATACTTGCTAAAACAATCCAGTAATTGTCTTCCAAAGGGGTTGCTTTGTTAGGTTGTTTTTTTTTTTTTTTAAGGTAGTGTTGTGTGGAGAGAAAATTAATTTTCTTATTTAATCTATGAGTGAATTCACACGGAGAAGCAGGAGTTTGTTAGAAACTCAGAGATAAGCTGCATGATGAACTGGTACAGGTGATATTTCTGCCCAGCTTTGCTCTGCTAGGGTTCAGTGGGCAGTGGGTTCAGGAACTTAACTGAGGAGATTATTCTGATGAGTGTCAGTGCTCCTGATTTAGAAGGGTAGAGGTACTTTTATCATTATTTCATAAGTAGCTAAACCACATTAGTCTTTAGCCTGAATTCTGGCCGAGATACATAATGGTCGTAGTGGTAAAAGTTCAATCCCCTCAGGTTTTTTTTGTATTTTATTTTTTTCGGTAATAACTAGAAAGCTTAAATGTAATGCATAAATGCATACAGCAATGACTTTTTCCTTAAGCAGATTGTGTTTCTTTTGCTTTTAGATTTCTGTCTTTATTTTGTTACTTATTATAATACAGGATACCACATATTTCACAGGGCCAGCTGCTTATTTATAAGCTGTATCTCAGTGTAATGAAGTTGGTTGTAACTAGTTTTCATCCTTAAAAAATGTTAGTCAGAAAGATACAGATTGGAAATCATAACAATTTATAAATTATACTGTCTTTAACAGGTGAAAGTAATCATTGATGCTGTTTCTAAGTTTGTAATATCCACACTTTTAAATTCCCTGATTATCTCAAGGTAATGAGGGTAAAACGGTGCATTCTGCTCTGGCTGAGGCTGTGCTTCTGCAGCAGGTTTTCACAGTGCATGTGGGCTCCTTCTGCTCCCTCTGTGAGGAGCTCGCACCTTTGCCTCCACTGATTCCCTTCGGAGCTGTGAGGACCTTGATGCTCATCATCAGAGAGAACGCAGCATTCACAGGATACTCGGAGTGTCGTTTCTGCTGGGGGCTGAACATTTGCTGTCAGCTTGCCTTAGAGAGGAAGGGGCTGGGTGGGCAGAGGAGGTGACAGTGTGAGCTGTGCCCAGGGAGACACAACCACCTCTGCCTTGTCCCTGTCAGCATGAGCTGCCCTGCCTTCTTCCCTGCAAACACACAGAGGGAAAGAAGTGCTTCTAATACCTTCCCATATCTGGAGCACATTCTTTACAGAGCCCTACCTTAGTCATAAATGAAAAGCTTGAACAGTAACTTAATATTTTAAATTGGTTTTAGAAGTATCTGCCTGCAATAGGGAATTTTTCCAGGTTTTAGTTCTTGGATGGCTGGATTTAATCTGAATATGTAAAGCTGAAATGCTAGTGTATGATATGTTTAAGAGGAGTTTGATACTGTAATTGTTATTTTATAGGTGGCTGAAAAGATCACTTGCACCTACTGGATTTCAGTATTTGGGCACACCAGAAGGCTTGATTGCACCTTGTGTTTGCATACATTTGGAAAGCTCTCCTCTGTCACCTTGGCAGATGTAGGGGATTCGTAGCCAGCCACAGCTTTGCTACTAAGTTCCTCATTCCTGGTTTGTTTACAGTGCATAATTTGGAACCATGAACACATATTTATTTAAATTTTACAATAATTAAAATACATTTAGCCCTGATTTTCACTGAACACTTGACTGGTCAGTGATGTACCTATAGGAAATAAAGTATATTGGACAGGTATAGCGATAAAAATCGTTACTGAAGAGATGATGGTGGGTAGAGTCCTGCAGTGAGGATGAGGTATGTTAGGTGGTCAAAAGATTAATAACTCTCGTGAGATGTTTTATTTGCACACTCTGAGAATTTTGGTTGCTTAAAAGCAGTGTGGGTTTATTAGGGAGCTTATTTTTTAAAAATGCTTCTAAGAAGATACTGTAAGATTATATCTACTTAATTAGACACATTACATTTGAATTATTTAATTAGAGATTAATTTTCAATCACCCCTTAAAATTGTAACACTCTCTTATATTTTTTTTTCACATTTTTAATCCTGTTTATGAATGCAGTCTATATGACAGCATAGATTCTTGGGCTTTTTTCTTAACGCATACTACTTAACAACAAATTTCCTATATTTTTGTCTTGTGGAATAGAATTAGAATCTAAGGAACTCATGTGTAACTGAGTATCCAGTGGGAGCTGTAAGCTGGTCAGCAGTTCTGTAAGAATCACAGCAAGAAGGAAGATTGATCACAGATAGGCACTAGGTTGAATGGTTTACATGAGAACTCTTCATTGACAGGAATTTAGAGTCCAAACGTGATTAATTTCTTCTGAAGTTCAGTTCTGCCTAAATAGAAGTTGGGATAACCAAAACATAAATAAAGGAAATCAGGAGGATATTAAATAGATATGACATGCAATTTCAGTAGTTGCTATAGAAAGAAAGCTGATTTAAAAAAAAAGCCCCAGCAAACCCCAAATCCCAAACATCATAGCAGAGATCCAGCAGCATTTCACCTTTGTGTTGGCTGCCTTGCAATGATTTCATGCATTACATAAAGCAGTAACTTTCCCCACTGGGTACAGAGCAGCAGTCTCGCAGTGCGTGGGTGGAGATGCTGCTCTGGAGACAGAGCTCAGGTGTGAACAAGCACTGCCTGCTCTGCCCTTTGCTCCACAAAATCACCATCCCCCTGGAAACATTTCCCATTTCCCCTTCCACCTGAAAACAAAGCACCTTTAGCAGTGTAGAGCTGTTCTAATGGTCAGTTGCTATAGAATGACTTCTTTCTCACTAGTTTAATGTGCTTATTGGTCTGCTCTTCGTCCCAAAAAGTTGTTAAAACCTCAGTGACAGTAAAAGATCTGAGACTCTTGGTTACTGGAAGTTAGGAGACCAGGAGTGGTCCCTTCCTTTTCCTCAAGCTCAGGCTTTCTTATTTGTGAAATAAAGACATGGTGAAGAGGTACAGATGAGAAGTGAGGTGTGTATTAATGAATATTCAAAAAATAAGCTAATATACTTCATGAGTCTTGTTTTAAATTTCAGAAAATACATGATACCCTTGGTTATTCTGTTGCTTGAGTCTGATGATTTCCAATAATTCTCTGACAGTGAAATCTATTGGACTTAAATACTAAAGAGGAAGGGACAGAAGCATCTATTTTTTTGGGTGATTTAAAAATATATCTCCAAATATAGCCAAGATCTGTCCCCAGATGACAGGGCTGTCTGTGAGACATCCTAGCCAGCCACTTACTCTAGTTAGTAATTCTTTATTTTTGTCCAGCAGTGAGTGGAATAAGGTTTGAATTTGGGACACTCATTAGGCCAAAGCCTGCCATTATGACAACACCATTTAAATCTTTTTACCTTGACTTTATAATCCTTGTCACTGGGGATTTTAGTAACTACTATGTTTTATATTACTGTCTTGTTATATTTTAGAACCAAAGTGTTATTGTTGCCATATCTCACATCAAAAGGAAGAAACACTTTCAGTATGGTGTAGTCTTCTATAGATAGAGTCAAAATGCTCTCTGAGTAGGTGGGATCCTAATCCAAATCCAAACCCAATGAGATAAGTGAGAATAAGTGGGCTCTAGCTAACATTTAAAATAAACAGTTACAAAGGAGTGACTTGCTTAGCCTAGTCTGTTGTTCTGCATTTGTTCACAGTTGACTTTTATGAAGTGTAACTATGCTGTTCTCTAAAAAAAAAAAAAAAAAAAAAAAAAAAAAATCGAACAATAAAAATGCATTTATTAGAGGGAATCTCAGATGGAGAATGAGACAAGTTTTATGGGAGATGTATTGTAATAAATCTACCAAGACAAATGGAGAAAAATTGGCAAATGGTTTTTACTGTCTATCTTTCGACCTCCTTCCAGTAGTAAGATTCCAGTGACAACAAAGTTTGAATTGTTTGGGTTTTTTTAAAGTTAGTTGAAATATTTTTCATAACTTGAACTACTGATATGCTTGGGTTTCAAGTGTAAATAGGTAAGCTTGCTAAGTGTTTTATTTGCTTATTTTTCCCGCTGTGAGGTTTAAAATTTAAAAACAATGTCTGTAGCAGGGAAACTTACTTGTGGTGGGCATGAAACTGTTTAGCATCTTAAAATGCTCACGTACTCAGTATTTTAGAGAAAGGTTTCATATCACTAGTTATTACAGAGGATAAATATTGTATTAACACCTAGATGTACGACCCCAACATGCACGTTCTCATTGAAGACTCACTCATTACGAATTTCAAAGCCTGTATGAAATGATTTACACCGGTGCTTGTAAAACATGTTTTGATAATAGCCCTTTTAATGCCTTGAGGGCATTTAATTGCCATTAAGTGGCACAATCTGCTGTTTGGAATGGAGAGCTGGGAATATTTCAGTTGCAAATAGGATAATGAAATGGAAACAAGGAGGTGTAACAACTGAAGAGATGTGTGATATTATCAGTGAGGTTGGCATCCTTTTTATGAGCAGAGTATTTGCTCTGTACCCCAGCAGGTGGGATACCTGTTCCCAGGCAGCCATGGGGTTTCCTGCAGGTACTGACCCACTGAAGCCTGCCCGTGGCCTGATGTGGGTCATGCTGGAATTCCACCAGCCTGGAACAGTCGTGCCTGGCCCCTTTTACTGAATGGTGGGCTGGCATTTGTGTAGAAGGGTTTTGTCAATGTTCTTGTGTTTTATATTTTGCATGACTCCCGGTGGTTCTGTCAGTCTTGATTTGCAGAAAAAAATTTACAGTTCTCCAAAGTCCGGGGTACTCTTTCTGTGAATGATGGGCAACTTTACCAAATGCCCGACTTCTCATAGAGCTAAGCAGCAGATTGTGTGGCTAGTGTCACTAGTGTCCCCCTCACTGGGGAGGGCATCACAGAGAGAGGGTCATTGGTGGATCTTTAGATAGATTTGTTAAAAAACCAACACATGGTATATTTGGAGCTTTTACATGAAATCAGGCTGCGATCAAAGAAGAATTTCATACTGTACATCCTAAAAATTAACTGGGCTTCAACTTGGAATAGGTGTGAAATCTAAAATATTCTGCTATATGTGCTTTTCAAATCTTAACTTCTCAAAGCATAGGCCTTCATAACTATATAGAAGTTTTATTGATGGGTTCTGTAGAACCTTTTAAATAGGGACATGTAATAGCTCTTCCCAAGTGATGAATTATTTGGAGGGTATGTACATAATAAACCTAACAGGAGTTGTCTTTCCTCATTTAATTTTTTTTATGTTTGCTATGCTACTGTGCTTTGCTGATGCAATGAAATTGTGAATGCTGTTTTCAGTGTTTGTTCTGTGCTGGTTCTTCTTTGCTGCTGTTCAGTTAAGCTCTTCCAGAAATACCCAGAGAGCAGGACAGTGGAGGTAGGAGCTGAGGTCTTATGCTGAGAGGAAATGAGAGAGACAGATTTAGAAGCTCAGGAGATTGGAAAAGCCAGTGGAACTGTTTGTATTGTGAATATTTAGTGTACTTTCTCTTAGGCCTAATTTACTATGATAAGACTCCTGCCAGCAAGTGAATTATTGAAGAGCTAATAAGGAAATTGCCCCACGATGATGTGCTGTGCCCATCCTCAGGTGATACAGACTGGGAACAATTCCTGTTGTGCTCTCCAGCACAGGATCCTGTGGTGTTTCTCCCAGGGATTCACCTGGAATGGGTGGTACTGCCAAAGAGAAAGAATTAATATGGACTAGAGAAAGAATTCCACATATGGCAGGATATTTCAGCGCATCTTTTCCATTTCCCAAACAAAAAGATTTCCTAGCCACTTGAGCCTGTTGTTTTGTCCATGCTGCTTCTGCAGTCTGTGTTGAATGAACATTTTATTGTCACCATCCTCATCACCCGAGTGTGCTGTGTCCTTCCACTCTGGAACCTCGTTTAAAAGCTGTTATGAACAGAGAATTGTCCCCAAAAGGTTGTTCTCACATCATTCTTTTATCCTTTTAGTAATATTTAATCCAAAATGCTGTTCTTAAAACAAAAATTATCATGAAGGGCAGCCCTGTTTTTGGAAATTCTATGTGATAAAAAAGAATTCTGAATTCAGAATGTGTTTTGAAGTAACTGCAGAACTTCAGTGATGGCATTGTCTTTTGTTTGTTTCTTGACAAGTTCCAGGTGTCTCTCCTCAGTTTTCATTTCTCTGTCACCTGCTGATTCGTATGAAAAAAATGTGATGTAGGCAACTGCAAAACATAAATATGATACTTGTTTCCTGTTAAGCAGATAATAACTCGATTGTATTCAAAGCTTGCTTAATTCTTACGGATCTTTTCTACTTTAAGAAAAATCTTATGAAACTCTTTGGAAAGAGAAATATTTGAGATATCTTGGCCCACCTTTGTGAGAGTCAGAGGCATAATCTCACATCTGTTTTTGATTATTTTTTTGTTATGGTTTTGGGTTTTTTATCAGATTATTTTTTGGCAAGTGCCCTAGAATTTGCAATGAGCTTTAAAAAGTAATCTTCTAGAATCTTTCTATGATGCTTCTTTTCTGTAAGTGCTTCATTTTCTCTATAAGTGGTTGCTACTGGAAATATAAAGTTTGTAGGAGATGTTTCTCTGTCATATTTTGCAGTAAAGATCAATGCACAGAAGTAATTTATCTGCAGTATCCATAATTGATGATCTTTTAGTAGAAGATTCTGATTCTTTCATAACCTTCCTGTTACTGATACACTTAAATACTTTATTTATTGCCTTTACCTAATAGCTTTTAGAATTCTCTTGGTTTTCTGAATCATTTGCTCAGGACAGATTTCATTTTAGAGCAGATGTATTTTCATTTCGTTTGCTTTCTTGCCCTGCTGTGTTCTCTTGCTTTCAGGGAGAGGAAGAAGTCCATACTCTTCTGGGTTATATTACAATGTTATTTGAAATGCTTATATTTTATATTGTTAGGCTTTCCTCCTTCCATTCAATTTCCTTCCTTCTTCTTCTTTTCCAACTTCCAAAATCTTTTGAAAAGCTTTACCTGCTGTTTGAAATGGCTGTTGGTTTTTCTTGTCATCTCCCTTTTCTGTAACTGAGCTGTATCATACTCTCATGTTTTGAATTCGTTTCTGTTTTTCTATGAGAACTGAGTCAAAACTGATTGCCTGATATCCTTTTCTTGCTGTTCCAAGAAACAGCTGTTGCTGCTAGAAACAACAAAATAATAGACTACAAGAATACAATCACATTTTTCCATTTACTGTGTTCTGTGATCTTTTAAGTGGCCGCAGTGGAGTAGAATTTTCTGTATTTGCTTGCATCAATCAAGTAGAAAGTTGTCAAGTTATCCACTCTCTTCTGAGTCATTCCTGATTTTGTGAGGAAGAGTTTGAAGACTTATTTCATTTTTAGCAATGCTCGAGTTCCTCAAGCAACTCAAGACAGAATTTTCACATGATCGCTGCATTTTACTGACTAATTTTTAAATAACCTCACACAATAAGAGTGTATTTTCTGTTACTCAATCAGGATAAAATATCTGAAAATCCTGCATGGTGCTCGAGGGGATGTGTTTGTGTGGTCAGCCCTTCCAATGAGCGAGTCCTTCTCCTTCAGGGCTTCCTGCCAGCTCACTGTGCCTCGCCATGACCACAGGAAAGCTCTATTTCCAAATATACAGCCAGTTTGCTGGCTGGGGAGCAGTCAGAACAGTCTCCTGATGTTTTTTTCCTTCAAGGTCTTCATGGGGAGAGAATGCCAGCAATGCTCTGATATGGTTCCCATGTTTTGCCCGTTCTGTGCTTCCTTTCCTCTACAATACATTGGATTTTCAGCTGCTGGATTTGTCTTACGTGGGCCCCACACATCACAGAGACAGGAGGCTAAACCATACTGTCCTCTCCTCGACATATGGGTCCTTAATTCACTCTAATTCACCTGCTCCTTGGTTATATGTCACTTCTTTGGGATATACATACCACTACACTCTCACTTTGGAAATTTGTGTTCATGGGTATAATAGGTCTCCATTTTCAGCCAAGGAAAAGGTTGTATCTTTTAATAGTTATGCAGCTGTTATTTTTTTTAAAATTGCCTCTCTTCACGTTAGATCATTTTCTGGTACTTTGAAATTCTAATAGAATAATAAGTTTGAGTGGAGGGAACATGTATTCTGAGTGACAGATGTCTTCCCTGTTTCATGATTTTAAAATAGGTCAATTTTTCAGTTAAAAATACGTTGTCTGGACTTTATGAGTCTCTTCTGCTTCCTCAAGAATAATTTAAACTTCCCAGAGTTCTTCCTTTTATGATTTAGCACCTTTTTGACACTTTCTTGCTCTAAATTTGATGTTCTCGTGAATTTCCAGAAATTATTATTCAAATAAATATTTAAATGCACTGTGAAAGGATTTTCAGAAATACAGTAGGTTGCCTTTGTTCCCTAGATAGCTAAGCTTTATTTTGATCAGTTAATTTGTAGTGGCTTTATTCCCCTGAGCAGGTAATTAAATGAAGAATAAAACCATTTGAAAGAAAAAAGCTTTGCATTTCCTTAATATTTCTCAACATTTAGGAGAAAGTGGAACAATATTGTATTTAAAAGGACAATACAGCTATTTCTGTTTGAAAAATAGAACATCTTATTGTATATTAGGTAGCACCATATTCTGTTCACAGTGATACTGGGATCCTTTTTAATTTGCAGTTGTAGAGCATATTCCATTATGGATGAGTGCATTTGTTTTTCCAGAGGTCACTTGCACTAAAACTCCTGCTGTACATCGATGAGAGAATTCAGTGATTCCTGTTACATCTATCCCAGAGCCCCATTCACTTCCAGTCCTCAGTGCCAAAAATGTTATCTGGATTTAGTCTCTGTTCCTTTTCTTTATTAGAAACACTTGCCTATCTTTTGTTCTTGAGATACTTCACCAAATAAAATACTTCACAACTTAAATAAAAGTTCTTTTCAGATTTGTGAAGAATTCTGTGACATTTTAACCTTTAGTATAATCCTTTCAAAACTTCCTTAATTTGCCCAAAATGGTCTCTGAAAATGCAATGTGCTAGTAAAATGTTAATTTAATAAGCTTGGGTCTGTAATGTTGTCTGTTGAAAAATTATTTTTGCCAATCAATCTGTATGGCCACTTGCATATTTTACTGTGTAACCTTCATCCTCAACTGGCTTTTATAGACAAAAACCATTATTTTCAGAGCTGGTCTGACCTAAGATGGCACTTTACCCAGGAGTGTGTGGCTTCCAGCTTCCCTTTGCTTCCACAAAGACCATTCTGTTCTAGTGTTTTGCAGTCCTTACCTATTGAAAGTTTGGACATTTTCCTCAGGTCTAATATGACTCTCCATTTGTTGTTCTTTGTAAGGTGCACAGATAGAATAGATGATACCTTTGCATCATCTTGGATTTTTTTTTTAATTTTACTTTGGGTTGTCTTGCTGGTTTTTTGTGTGCCAGCCATTTATTTTCTGTTGCTGTGATCATTTCTGCTTACACATCATAACTTGTGCCTGTCCCAGCTAAAGAACTTTGAGTTTTTTCGATTACTATCTGCAGTCAGGAATTTTTATTTCTCTGCTCTCTCCTGAACTCTAATCCAAAATCTTCGAGTGAACCACTTCTGTGGCACTGGGAAGCAAAATTATTTCCTTCCTTTAACCTACATATGAGCGAGACTTTAATAATTTTGCAATTATTTAATGAAGTCAATATCCTTATTTTCTGTTTTTTCCAAACTCCATCACTGTTTTCTCCTTTCCTAAAATGCTGTTCATCTTAGAACCTGTTAATTTATATCACCTTCATACTGATGTAGCTGTACCCATTTTAGTGGTTGCATCATGTAATTGTAGGTGAGACAATCAAGATTTTAATAAGGTGAGAAACATAATGTGTTTTTATTTAGTGTTTATTTGGAATGAAATGAGCACCAAAACTTTAATGAATCTATCTCCACCATTTAAAAAGTGTTTTATACCCTTTTATAATAGGAGATTGTACTGTTAAGCAGATTTGAAACAAAAGTAGTGTCTTAATTTGTATGAGTGCTAGGATCTTTTATTTTATTATTATAATGGTGAATTTTCTGGTTTTGTTTTTATTTCACAGCACACAAAACTGCAGGAGGGTGAAGATGTCCAGTTGACAATATCCATCTGATTTATTTCTTTTATCTGCTTTTGAATATTTTAGTACTTTGTATGATCTCTAAAGGAGTTACAGGTTGAGTAAGCCTTAAGAAGCATTAAAGACCTGGTTTGATGACCAGTTTAATGCTTCTTCCAAGAACAATTTGTAGAGATTAGGATTTAGTGAGATATCACTGGAGGATTAGGAATTGCTTTTTAAGGCATTCTGAGTTGACAGCTAATGGATAACTTTCCCCGATAGCTCTTTTATAGTCTGCTGCAGCTGGATAAAAATCAATGAGCAAGTGAACTTAAGTTTGTGTATCCGTTAATTTTGGTTTTAACAGATGAGTATGACTGCCACAGTCACTTGCTTAGTATGTTCTTCCCATCTGTCATTATCTAGATAACCTCAATTAACACACTGATTAATCCTCAAATTCTTCTTCAGTAGTTCCTTTCTGGACTGCACAATGTGATGGAAAATGTTCCCAGCATGTCTGAGCAGACAGAACACACGCTAATCAATACTCAGATAAATGGAGCCTGAAGAAAAGGAGCCTCCTTTTCCTCATGTTCCCTGCCCTCCCTAGCTGCTAAATAAAACTCTTATATTATTTTTTTCTTTTTTTTTCTTTACTCTGTCATACATTTGCTATTATTTTAATTTAAAGCTAATAGTTGCCTTGAATTTTACTGTTAGCTGAGAATTACAAAGCACATTTCCATTGTCTTTTCCAAAGAAACAACATGATATAAAACACCTTTATTTTTACAGATTGATAAACAGAGTTAAAAGAACAGTTGTAGCTGTCATGCAGGACTGTTTGTGAGGGATCCTCAGCCCTCACTTTGAATCTGCTGGTGTTCCCATAGTTATAATTTAATTTAAGTGCTTTGCTTCTTAACTGTAGCTGTTGTATCTATTGAGTATTGACTGGGGGACAGTTCTTCGCTGCAAAAGTTAATGGCACAAAATAAGTATAATCCAATATTTCACTTCCAGTAATCTCACCACCTATGTAGGAACATTTATTTATTTAATTATTTACTTATTTATTTTAAGGCATGCTTTTTAAGGGTGAAAAACATCCAAAACATGTGAAGAGTACAACAAAAATGTCTTTTGTTTTCCATCCCTCCTGTGCAAGAAGAAGCTGTGGAAGCTGTTTCTCTGCACTAGGCGGGACTAGGTAAAAAAGGTTTTAGTAAGAAATTTAGGAAGAAACTAAACGTGTATGTTGAATGAGTAATATTTAAAAGAAAACTAGAGGAAAAATTACCTAGACACCATTTTTATAGATTCAAGAAACTGAATGCATGGGCGAGCTATTACAGGAAACTACCCAGTAAACCATTTTATACTACAAAAATAATCCATTATACACTTTTAAAGTTTTTATCTAAGTAATAATGCTCAAGAGCTTTACTTTATAAGCAAACAAAAACTCGAGACTGCTCTTGTTAGAAGAAATATTTGCTGTGCTGCCATGCCCTTAGGAGGATGCAGCAGTGACACTGTGCTAGCAGTGCTCAACCTGACAAATTGTTGTATAAATAGAGTTGCAATTTGCAATGTTTTTTGTAGGTTTTACGATGTCGTTTCATTCTCATTTGTTTCCTGATACTGATGGTGGATGCTCTTTGAAATACAGCATGAACTAGATAGTAAACATAAATTCCTAAGATCTGGATGAATGTTAAAATGTGTATCTTTTGTAGAAACAATTCTCCGGTTCTCCCTGGTGGACCTAGTTTAGTTTATGGGTTTATGCTCTTATGCATGCTTGAAATTTTAAAGCAAACTGCAGTGTATAATCTTCTTAAGCAAACTGGTTATACCCAAGTGGTAGCTCTAAGTGTCTTTAACCTTTGTTTTCCACAAAAGCAAGTATTAATCCTTATTACTGAGGCAGAAAGCAAATCTAAACATCGGTTGTGCCTGTCTTTGGTGGTATTTGTGTCAGTACTTTCTTCCCTATGTTTCTATGACTTCTTACAGTGGCAGATTTTAAAAGCTCTTCCTCAGTTTCTAATGCAGAAAGGCTGTCAGCCTTCCCTGCCTTTTGACCCCCACAGCCTGGAGGATGCTCCAGGTGCTTCCCATGCCCATGGACATGCCCTGGGCATCCTTCCTGCAGCCCGAGCCTGCTCAGAGCACCAGCCTGAAATCTGGCATCTCATCTGCACATCCCTCTGCCATTGCCATTTCACCTGTGCTCTGCTGGTGGTAGACACCTTTTGTAACATTTTAATGCTAGAAATAGTTCATTATTTTTAATGCAATTCAATGATTATTCTGCTGTTAGTACTACTAGGACCAGTGTATTTAGCCTTAAGCACAAAGTAGGCATCGTTGCTGTCTCAGTTAAAATGAAGTAAGAGTTTGGGAAGTGTTACTTCATCCCTAGGAACAGAGAAGCATGTCTGGAGCTTCTTTACAGAAGTGGTCTTTAAATTTAGCGCACTGTGAGCATCTCAGAGCCCTGCTGCCGAGGAGCATGTGATTTAAATAGGACATGGAAGTCCAGGTTCTCAACAGGGAGAGAGAGGGTGGTGCGTCAGTGACACCACAGCTCAAATGCTTTGACATATTTTTGCCTTCTGGATTACTGACACTGAATTCAGGCCGTGTATAACTTCCCCTGCAGATTTTCTATAGCACATCAGTTGAGAATATTTGTTAGTCTCAATCATCTGAACTGAAAATACTTTGTAATAATCACACTCCTATTTCCATAGAGCTGTAGCTATTAAATTATCCTAATGCTGACCTAGCAATATTGAAAAAAAACCTGTTAAGTCTTTCTAATATAGCAACAAAATGAGAAACCTGCAGAGTGCAGGGAATGAGAGCAAGCAGTTCACCTGAGGTACAAGTTTCAGTTTAGCCAGGCAGAGTCCCCACGATGCACTGAGCAGGCTGGATGAGCTCCTCCTTGCTGCAGTGTTGGTCATTACCCAGAGATTAGTTTCAGGTCGTTAGCCCAGAGACAGGCAACCATCCTGTGCCTTCAGGTTTTCTATCACTTTGGTCGTTTGGTAGGTTCTTGTCATTTTTCTTATTTCCCTACTAAATGTTAATAATACCACAATTTAATCTCTTTTCTTTTAGCACTTGTCAGCCATACACTGATCATTTTTAAGATTATCTAATTGTATATGCAAAACATCCCACTTATTACAGGGCTTAATTTCATTATATCCACATGCAAGTCCATCATGACTACTACCATTATAACACTTTAATTTGAATTTTTAATAAGGTCTTTGATCCTGAAAATAATTACAAGCATTCAATTATAAATGTGTATTATCGATGTATATTATGTATGTATATTGCTATGCAGAGAGCTTACTCACATGCAAGTTACTGATGTACAAGAACCTGCATAATTAAATCCGTATTTTATCAACTTTTGGGAAAACTGTTATTGCCATATACTCAATAACATTTTTCAAGGGTACCCAATTTTCTTTTCAGCAGTGATTTGAACACTTAAAAGCCGTATTCGTAGAAGTGGGAATAAGTGTGTGTAAATTATTTTGGAGTTACAGCATTAGTAATCCCTTTCAACATAACATTTGTAAAATTGACTCATTGACTGCTGGTGTACATCCCTGCACACACATTTTACTTTCCTAACACCGAGGTGCAGCCTCTGCTCACAGAACATGCACTTAGATTTTCAGTATGTGCAAAGCAGGAGCTGGCAGCTGAGGAATGCAGAACCTAACATAAACCTTCAGGAAACTTAGTTCAGTAACAATGTGCTTTTTCTGACTGCAAATTAAAGTAGGTCCCTTGCAGTAAGCCCAAGATTAGCCCAGCTGGTCAGAGCATGATGCCAATAACACCCAAGGTTGTGGATTCATCCCTGTGTGGGGCATTCTCCTAAGAGATGGACCTGATGATCCTTCTGGGTCCCTTCCACCTCAGACACTCCTGTGAATTTTATTAGCAAACCTGTGCCTCTATGAAAACATGAAGCACAATTACTTTAGTAAAGCTTCCCTGTCTGGTTGCTTTTGTTCATTTTTTTCCTTTTTCAGTAGTTTTTCAAAATTGGAAACAAAAGGAGGCTGAGAGAATTCTTTGCTAAGAATCCAAACTTTGCATTGAAAGCATGCATTGGGGGAATTTCCAAGAAACATGTTTATATTATTTTATCTCATCTCCCAAGACATGAAAAGCTGTTTCTAGTTCAGCTCAGCAGTTTGTTCCTGGGGAGCCTTTTTCCTCAGCCCACCTTTCAGGTTGGGTGCTATTTCTCGTGGACCACATGATTTTCTTCTCGCCCATAGAAGATGATGTCTTGGAAGGTGAGCAGAATAAATGTAGCACACTTCCTGACAGACGGATTCTTCTTGGGAATGAGGAAAGAACTGATGATATCACAGCTATTAAGATTGTGTGAAGTCTTTAGTAAGTGTTTTATGAAAAACGGCTTCCTTAGCTTACACAGACCCTCATTTTGCTGTGCCACTGTTACTTTAACTCACTGATCTCTGAACTAAAAGTGATTATGGTAGTTTCGTTTGATATGCAAAAATAGAGTGTAGTCAATGTCACAGAGTAAACAGCATATTTCTCAGTTTAATATATAAATATATGTATGGGAATTTGAAAGCAGTTTGGAGAGAATGGAGTGGGAGGAAATGGTGAAGCAAGAATAACAATGATAATTGGAACTGTTTAAGTCTGATTCATTAGATGCCAAAGAATACAACTCATTAATCGTGAGAGAGAACTACTTTGGATTTAAAAAGTATGATTAAAAGGGAAGTTAATCAGCAAGGGAGTAATGAGGATGAGCATAAATAGATAAAAATGCAAAAGCTGAAAGCATTGCATGTTAGGCCATGGACAAGTGCTAAATTGTATCAGAGTGTAAGTAAAAAGGAACAAATATGAATTGCTGTAGTTTTTGTTAGCAACTCTTTGGCAGCAGTGAAATTCTAAAAATGGCATTGGTTTGATCATAACTAAATTTGGCAGAGAATGCTGGAAGGAAGGCTAAAGATTTTTTTTTTTTAATAATTGAGAAGAAAAGAGAACCTGTATGTTCTACAGAAAAGATGAAAATTTCTCGATTTTGACAAATAAGTAACTAATGTTTTGAATAATTTGGTATAGAGTTAGAAAATTTTGAATTGCAGGTCTAGGTAGCTGGCACCAAGAAAAAATATTCTGTCTCTGGAAAAGGGGCTTTCTCAATCAGTAGTGTGGATTTTTAATCAAATAAGGTATTGTACATGGGTTCAAAAGTCTTCTGAATGACTGCTAATATTAAAACTCCATAATGTGGTGGCAGGTGATGAGGTGAAGTGACAACTGTTCTAGACAAAATCATGGTGAAGCTGATGTGGGAAACAGCTTTTAGTTAACTCCTGATTATCTGAGTGTAGTTGTGGACAGGAGGTCTTGTCTGATTTTGTAATATTCTGAGAGAATCTCTAGTCCAGCTCATTTACAGCTTTGCCTTTGCATTATTCACTTAATTTCATCACACAGCATTGCAGAAAAAGGGAGCGTGCTTTAGAGTGGACAAACGATGTACAAAATCAGTGTATGTATCATGTAAAATCACGTTTAATAGACCAAAAAATAAAAACCAGAACAATTGATTTCTGCAAGTCTTGGGGGAAAGTCTCAGCATGGTGTTTGCTCTGGTGTATGAAAGAAAGTGCAGGTTCCTGTATCTAATGAGAGGATTAGAGATGTGCAGATGAATGTTCTATTTGCGTGCTTGGATTCTTCTCACGTACAAATATCCTCCAGGTCTGAATCTTGACTCTTTGCACATTCTCAGTCCTGATCCCACACAGACCTACTCAGCTAATGAGGTTTAAGATCATTGCCTGAGGTGGAAAGACTATAGCACATCAAAATTCACAGTAATCTTGTTTTACACTTGAGTGGAAGTAGCAGTGAAGGAGTTGCCAAATATGCTGTGCTTTGCAATTAATATTTTAAATGTGTACTGAAGGTGCACATGTTTCTTACTGTTCTTCACTATCACTGAATGATGTATCAAATAAAGGGGAATAATTTTTTTTCAGACATAATTAAAAATCTGTTATTCTGCGTGTTGCAATTCACTATTTTGCATGTAAATGTGACAGCTAAAGATCATTAGCTGTGCTTGAAGTTAAGTTGAATTTTTAATGACAACCCTACTCAATATTTTTATGCCATTTTTCCCTTGAGGCAGTATGTGTGACAAATTATGTCGGGAGAACCTACAGGATAACTTTTAAAGTAAATGCTGAACTGATAACTGGTACAGTTAGTTTAATTGTGCTTTTAAAATGCATTTTCTGTGTACAGAATAATGTCCACTAGGAAGGAATTAGCTCTTCACTTACACTCTGTTGTTATGTGCTTTTGCTGATTTTTATCATTGGAACACGCATCTCACTACTGATGTTGCTGACTATATTAAATTTTGATTTTTGTCAGTGAATGACATGAACCAAATCATATCCATGCCCTTTACAGTGAAATACATATGTGCAATATCCTTCCATCCATGCATCCATCCATCCATCCATCCATCCATCCATCCATCCATCCATCCATCCATCCATCCATCCATCCTTCCATCCCTTGGTTTTTTACTATGTCTCAAAGTGGTCAAAGAAGAGATGTCTGCTCTAAGCAGAAGTTTGTTTCCTTGTGTAGATAATTTTAAGAGTGATGAATTGGTAGCAGCAGCAGGAGTGTGGTGTGTGCAGGTGGAATGTCAGTTCCCTTCAGCTGAACTCAGCAGGAATACAGGAGGACAGGGGCAGGCTTCTCCTTTATTGAGCAGAGCTCCCTGCAAACCCGTGCTGCAGCCAAGAGCTCGCTTCTCCTCGTGGCACTATGGGGCACTCTCCTGTTTCAATTACAAAGTAGTCAACATGTAAGGACCTGTAATTCTGAATTGCATTCCCAACACAGGATGACATAAATCAGTAATAATTTAAACAGCACTGCAGTTGGTGTAGAATATTCAAGAGGAAATAGAGAAAGCTGAACTTCCTTGTTGTATGACCTAATTACAGTGTTGAGTGTGCATCTGGAGATGCCATTTGCCACGGTGGTTGAATTTTGCAGTGCTTGTATGTTGGTGTTAATGCTGAGCTTGCCAAGATGTTTTAGCTAACCAGAATGATTCATTTATTAGATAGCACCTGAAAATTACCAGTCTCAGGGGAAATGTTAAAGAATAATTAATAATTTTCATACAATTAACAGAAAATGCTACAAGCCCGGTCACTTTCTGGTTGCCAAGGCAAGTCATGCAGGGTGTGTTGCTGTCAAACCCTGCAGCTGTGACTAACTGGGGTTAATAACAGATTACTGATTTAAACTTGATTTTTAAGTGCCCTTTTGGACTGGATTCACTCACTGGGACTGGTTCTTCACGGAGCAGTGCTGGTGCTGGGGGTGCAGTGGGAGGCTCCTGTCCCCTGTGCCAGCCTCTCTGCCTGCCAGTGCTGCTGGGCAGAGCAGCCACCTGTGGCCATCTGGCCCAACACACCCATGGCTTTGTCCTCATGCTTTTAGCTTGCTTTTTCCCCAGTTTTCTAAACTCTTGGAGCTGGGTTCCCAACACAGCAGAGTGCTTTTGCATGGGAATTGTTTAAAATATTTCTCTATTAGATTATTAATTTCCCTGAAATCTCAACCTAAGAGCAGTTTTCAAGTAAAATTCATGAAGTCACTGCCAAGTGCTGTGTTTGTTACCTGGGTCTGGAAGTCAGGAAGTGCTGGGAGCTCTGAAAAAGTAACAGGTTTGGTGCTACTGGGAAGTCCTTTAAACTGAGCAAGCTTTAACAGGAATCTTGTCTTCTGTCTGGAGAATGTGTGTAAAAAACTTAAGTTATTCAAACAGTAATTTGAGGCTAGAAAGAGAGATTTTTCTATAAAAACCAGCAAAATTCTTGTCAAAACATCTGTGGGGGTTACTCTGTAATAGTATTGCAGACTTTTGTGTCTAATAATTTAAAGTCCAGCTTCTGAAATTGGGTAATAATTTAGTGAAATCAAAACCACTATATTTCAGTGGGAATTTCTAAATGAGTAGTAACTTTGAAGCCCAGAACAACTTAAAATCATAGTAATAAAAAGTTCAGATGTTTGAAGATTTGCTGTTGTAGGAGCTCCCTGTAGTTTGTTTTTCCATGTTCTTATGCTTTCTTACCATTGGTAGCCAGCATTAATGTAAAAAGGAGAAAACGTAAAAGGACAACAGCACTTTAAATGTATTTTATAAGATTTTATATTACCAACATCTAGGAAGATTGTAGCACCATTTATTGAAGTTTTTTGGCACTGAAAGAACACTATGCACAGTTGGCTTATAGCATAATTTCTGCAGATGTAAAGGAACCTGTAGGTCTCTTGCTTAAAGAATAACTTGGGCACTGCTGCAGCTGTGGTCTCTCAATGTGAATTGTTACTGTAGCTGTCACAGAGATGTAAACAGGAATAGGAAATGCTGCAATGGAGCTCTATAATAGGAGAGGTGACAGTTATAAATGCAATTCCCGGGATAAGTACCTCATTTTCTCTAATTGACAAGATGCATAATAATAATTGCTCAAGACAATTATTGTACAGTCTGTGTTCTGAAACAACCAAGTTTTGAGGTTTTTTTTGTCAAAGAGCTAATACAAAGCTCATTTTTCTTAGAAACCCATTTAGTGTAAGAACTTCTCTGTGCAGAATTTATATAAACATTATTTTTTTTCCTTATAACATTCAATTCTCTGAATATTACAACAGAATTATCAGCAAATGTAACTAAAGTTAGAATATACAATTGACATGTCCTTTGTTATCAAAGTTATTCTCATTTTATCTGTTGAAGAAAGATTTCCATATTGAAGGTAATTAGCAGAAAGTTGGGTCACTGACTGGTGTAATAAAGTTGGCATCAACCATATCTCAGATCATTACTGTACACTTTTAATGAGTATTATGGTTATCTTCTGAAACAGTAGAACAGGTGTCACATTCTTTTTGATGCTCCCAGTAAGATGCTACTTTACTTAGTTGAGGAAAGCAAACAAACAATGGAAGTATTTTTACTGAAGCTGAAGATATTTCTAGCTTGCTAAAGACCCAGACATGCATGGAAATATTGAGTGAATATTACCACTTACACTGTGCTGATGTGTCCTGCATTTGAAAGCAGGAGAGATCTTACATATTCTGAAAACATCTTTACTAGAGTGCTCATTCAAACACTCCTGAATTGCAGAGGTAGAAAAGCTGCAGAATAATCAATCTCAAATGCAGGCAACAGCAGCGTCCCCTCTGTACTTTTTTTGTGGAGACCTTGTAGAATCATTCTGTGACTGGCATAGGAAATCAGAGAAGTAGGTGTAGGAAGGAATATTCTCTATATCTCCATGCCGTGCACTAGAGACATTAAAAATTCATCTCATAATTCTTTCTTACTGGATCAAAATAAATAATTTTACAAGCCATGCTCTAAAAGTTTTCTAGAGACAGCCAAATTACTTAGCCCATAAATCAAAGTGACTTTTGGGAAACTTGCATTTTTAATTGACACTTTTGGTGTCATCAGGCCGTGATTGCAAAGGTTGTGAAATTGCTTTGGGCCATATTACCTGTAATCTTGAGTTAAAGGTTTCATGTCCTGGAGTTCAGGTAAACAATAAAAATGTGCCCACCGGAGCTTTATGAATATGTGCTTTTGTGTTCTCTTAAATAGACCTGAGGATGCTATTCTGCTCTTATTTAAGGGAAGATACTCTTAAAAATCTTGGTGAGAATCCATCCTTGACATGTTTATTTTTGTTTTATGCAATTGTAAAGAAAGAGTGGCTATCGCTAATAAGTCACAGAGAAATTTTATCTAATAGTGTCCCATTTATCTTATAGTGACCCAATCACATTGTCCTGCCATTGCCTAAGTAATATTGCTTGTCATTTCATTCCTGCAGTGATGTTTAATTTCTCCCTTTTTTTAATAAAAAACCTTTTTTCCAATATTCATTTGTAGATTTTAATACATTGCTCTGTGTGGGAAATTACCCTTATTCCTTGCTAATCCCAGAAGTTTAGGGGAATGTTTTCTTTCTTCACAAATCAATATCTTCAAGATGTTCGAGGAAAACATTCTTAATTTTTAAAATTTTTTGGCATCTATTAGCGTGTATATTTATTTTGAGTCTGCCTTAGCAGTAATCTCATCTCTATGAGTGATTGCAAGTGTAAAAGTACACAGCTTGCTGAAGTAATTAACAGTGTGAAGTGGTTTGTAATTTCAAATAAGTATAATATTTATTTTCAATTACTTCTTTAACACATCATACATTTCTGGTGAGTTTTAATGAATCTAGGATACCAGTTCTTGAACACCAGAGGGAAAACACTGTTTTCCCTGCCACTCAGTGTGCAGCCTGTTTCATTTTGATCTGGAACTGAAATAAAGCAAGGATGGATGGATGGATGGATGGATAGATATGAGACAAGAAAATAAGCGTTTTCAAGTAATATTTTAACTGGTGAAAAAAGTACATTAACATCATCCTTTCAATAGGTATTTGTTTGCCTGTACTTACCCCCTGATCCTCAAAACAAAACCCTTGGTAATGCACTTCTGTTTCTTGATAGTTCCCTGTGCTTTTATAGAGAGTTGTTCTAAATTCTGGGCTATTTTCTGAACTTGAGACTGTAAAACTGAAAGGAGAGGGTTCTTTCCATCTCAGCTGACCTCCTTTGCAGTGGCTCAGAAGTCCATGAGTAGCAGAGTTTGGCCAAGTACTTCCCTATACATCCAATACAATTTATGTTTTATCTTGCAGTGACTTCTTCAACAAGAATTTGGGTGCTTCTCTGTCAAAGGAGGACTGGATTCAACCAGTTCACTCAACTGTCCTTGTTGTTTCATGACCCTTTTAAAAGAAGAAAATATTATTCAGTCCCCTGTCCTCTGTCTGGGTTGCCACCATCTTCCCCTTGCCAGATATATTTTTATTCTAACCACGTTCTGGTATTTTACAATAAAATACGTATGAATTCACCACCCTCATATTCACCATAGGTGAGTTATTTTTGTTTTGTCTGAAGCCTATTTTCTTTTATTCCCTAATACATTAATATTTCATAAACTTACAAGGTTGTTACTTAATTTTGTTAATAGATTTCTGCCATCAGCCAGAAATACGACATGGAAGTCTTTGTGCAAAAAGCCATTTATTCAGTGTTCACCATTCATCTTGCATTAATTTTTCATGTATATGAAATGTATCAACATGATTTCATCCTTAATGTGCGTGCCTGCATCTTGTTCCTCACTGAGGCCTCATTTGTTGTTTCAAACAGCACTTAAAAAAAATTACAAAGATAATTTTAAAATGTTGTGGCATTTCAGGTGATTGTTTAAGTCAGAGGGAATAAAACAGTTTGAAACTGCTGTTAAGATTATAAAGGAGTCTTTGAAAAGCAGGATTCTAATTGCTTCTCAAACATTTAAAATACATATACAAAATTACTTATTTTTTAAAATTATGTTTTGTCTAAGATATCAAGCCATAAAAAATCTTTTCATATGAAAGTTAGCTGTGCAAATCTGAAATATCAAATATGACTGGGTTTAGAGGTCTGGATACCTGAAGGAAAGCAAGCTTTGCTATAAGGATTTGTTTCCATCCTCCAGTAGGTGAAATGCAAGTAGGTGGATGGATATCACTACAAACTAATAGAAATGAGCAATTATCAGCAAGGCAGCCTTTGCAGCAGAGAGCACTAGAGGACAGAGACTAAACCACCCTGCCCAGCAATTTCCATTTCTTTTTTTTTTTTTTTTCCAGTTTGGAAAATAAAAGAGGTGTTGAGGAGATCTCATGTTGCTGCTTTGTGCTCCGTGGAGGGACTGCAGAGCTCTGTGTTTACAGCTGGCCTGCAGCATGTTCCCTGAGCACTAATACTGGGGTAATTATTGTGTGACTAGAAGTCTCCTGAACTAGAGGTGTGATATGTGTCTGTTTATTTGCTGAAAGCTTAGACCATAAACATATGGACTTGTAGTCTTATTTGCTACAAAATTAGAGGCTTTTCTGTTTAATCCATTAAAAAGGGGAATTAGGAGCCCTAAAATATTAGTTTAATTAAAATATTAGTTTTGCCAGACTCTTATCAATTATTTTAATTCAGGGAACCTTTATGAAAGGTCTCCCTCCTTTTGTGACAGAGCAAGTGGTAGAGCTGAGATAAAGAGACAAGGTCCAATTGCATCCCAGCAAAGTCAGGTGTGAGTTATGTGGGGAGCATCTCTCACCATGAAAGGAAACTGCAAATTAAAAGAATAATTTTAGCCCTGCACCAAGCGAGGGGCATTAGCATCTCTGTGTCTACTTTATAAAGTGGAAAAGTTTAAACTTTTGGGAGACTTGCTAAACATCTGGTAAAGTTTTCCCCTGAAGCTGTTTCACCTCATAATAGGGCTGCTCTTGGGATGATTGCTGTTGCTTGGGCATGTGCATAATGGTTTCTCAAATGCATAATAAGGTAAAGCTCTCCACTATACTGGAGAGGTAAAATGAATCCATAAAGTTGAGTCTTATAAATATTCACTGTTTTGACTGGCTAGATATTTCACCTGCTTCCTGCAGGTTGTAAACAGGAGAGAATAGGAATTGCCAACAAATCAAATTACAGAACATTGAAAGTGTCAGAGTCGTAGTGTTCATTATGCTCATTCACAGAATATGAGTCATTAAAATTCTGATATTGCCTCAGAAAGATAGAGTTTATAATGAGAATAAAAAAAGCACTTTACTTGCATTTCTCTTTCTGGCAATGATTGTTGGGAAAATTAAGGATAATTCCAAAATGATTACCTGTGTCTCCTGCAGTCTTAGGTTTTCAACCCTAAATGCCTTGCCTGACTGAAAGGCTGGGAACAGCACACTGAGGAGGTGCAGTAATAAAGTTCTAATTTATTTTGAATTAAAAGTAGAAGGCTTTCACATTTTCTTAATGACTTTCTCATGGTTTCAAGATTCTTTATTCTTAAGTGTTTTTTCTTTTTAAAAAATAATACTTTGAAAGCTCTGAAATGTTTTCCATGTAGAGTAGACTGGTTTTTTTTTTTTTGTAATTTGAGATTATACAAGCATAGCTAAGGTTTTGCTGGGTGCTCTTATTTGTTACAAATACACTGACACTCCTTAATCCGAAGTTATAGAGTCAGATGGATTTAATCTGGCCCTTTTTATTATTTACAAGTCAGAATGGGCGAGCACCAGAAGTAATTGACTCAGAGGGATGCCTGACCCAGCCGTGTGTTGGTGCTGCTCGTGCTGTCCTGTCAGTTCTGAAGGCAGGATCTCTCCTGGCTCCCTCTGCACATCAGGAATGCCCTTCCCAGTGCTGCCCGGAGCAGTGGAGCTGCCTCTTCACCTGCTTCTCTTGAGGGCACGACTTTGTACCAGAGCAGATGAAGTGGCTGTTCCTGCCCTTGTCTGTGCTTCACACACATTATGCAACTTTGCAGCATCAGCTGGTCTCAGTGAGAGGTGAATCAGAGCCAGCAAATTTGGGCAACTTCTGAATCTACAGTGCTTAACATGGAAGCACTTCTCAGTGGTCTGTTCACTGACACTTGATCCCAATGCCTTCAGTTTTAGCTTTCATGTTTTCCAGATTCTGTACTGCATTAGCATATAACTCTGAACTTTATACCAAGTGTTAGCAAGTTCTCTTCACAGTTTAGTTAGACAAAACAATCATTTTCCAGCCAGAGAACCAAGGACACCATTGCAGCTTCAGGCCCAAAAAGTGCAAACAACAGGGAATTGAGGAGAGCAATCTGGGAGGATGGGACTGCATAACCTGGAGCTGGAATTGGACATTAACCCCAATATGTAAATGTCCCAAAACTTACAGAAGTGTGAAAACTCGTGACATGCTGTCCATCCTGGGTGGAGCCATGGCCAGGCTCTTGTACTGCCCAAGGTGAATCTTTTGAAGGCCTTTTAATAAATACCTGCTTTATTCCTTTGACACTCTCTAGCCTCTGTTCCCAGGCAGCCTCTCAAGGCATGAGTCCATCCCAGGTTTCTGATGTACCAGTGCAGCTCTCCAACTCCAGCTTTAAGTGGCAACAAAATACCTCACATCCACTTTATAAGCTTGCCTCTCTTAATCAGTCTAAAATCCTGGAGCTGGAGCTCTGGGAATAATTCCTAAGTCTCAGTGGGGAAGAAATACAACAACAATAGGTATTTTTATGTTTTTCTGGAGTGCTTTAGTAATTTTCAAAGACTCTTAGCTTATAATACAAATAATTGGACTGCTGTGTTTCTGCTGTGCAGAAAAATCTCTACTTGGAGCCATCAGTTTTGTCACCTTCTTGCACAAGTCCCCCAGGGTGTCCTGTGTGTAGTACACTTAATTTAGTGTTTGAAAACCTATAATTCTTGTATTCTGGTATTATGTTCAGAATTCAGTTGTAAATTGTGACATCAGTGCTGAAGCTCACAAAATAAAATCATGTAGTGGGTATTTAGAGGGACAGGAGAGCCACTTGCAAATCCTGAAGGAATGGTGGTCACTGTGCATGAGTCCTGCCTCTGCAGTGAACATCAAGGGAGTAATAAAAAAACACCTGTCCACATAAAGTCCGTGATACAGGTAGTGAAATGCAAACTAATTGCCACCACAATTTCATTTGTGATTAATTTTAACTGTGTAGAACAGAAATTAATTACATTTAAAGAAAAATGCAGTGCAAGAGGTTTTTTCTTATTTAGTAGGTTTCCAGTCAAGATAATTTGGTGCCTCAAATATCCAAATCTAATATGGTTTTTGATGAGAATTACAGGAAATGCTTGCATCCAACTTTATCAAATAGCCTTTATTCGAGCAAATCAAAGTATATACATTAGAGATAATCTCTATGCATTTTTAAAGTGATAAAATGTGACTGCTTACACTAAATTGTGTTTGTAGATAGGATGAACACAGCTCTTAAAATGGAATATATTCACTGGAGGTAAAGGCATGTTTGTGTTTAGTGATCTGAAGTTTACTGACCTGTCACAAAGGTTACATTTCAGTGATCTGCAGTTTTGTAAAAGGAAGACTTTTTTTAAATGCTAAGGTGTTCAGGGATTCAGGTTATTACTATATTGCGTCAAAAAACGCAGATTTAAAAAATGTGCTTATGTAGATGAATAGGAAAGAAAAAAAAGCAGTTTTGTACAGTGTATTCCCAAATATTATAGGATACAGTCAGTCTAAATCTGGTGTAACTCCAAAGCAGTTACCTTCAATCACTGTCAAGCTTGCTGTTCACTCTCTCTCATGTCAGATTGGTACAATTTAGTCAGAATAAATATGTTGTGAAGAGTGACCTTCAAGAGCCAGGATTCCAGAAGAAAGAGGCCTGTGTAGGCAGAGTGGGGATAGCAGCAGAGACACGTGGGAATGGCGTGGCTTTGTGGCCAGTGACCGTGGCCATTGCTGGACACTGAGGTACATGAGCCACTTCTGCTTTGGGAGGGAGCATTTAGAAGCCACCACAGGTCATTGTTGCCTTAATGAAACAGAGAATTATGACTTACTTTCATGATTCCTAGAGGAGAGAATTCAGTTATTAGTGTGGAGGACCCTTCATTTTAAAAAAACCGACCATTTTCCTTCGGGCTTTAATGATTTATAATACAGAAAAACAGATTTAGGTATGGAAAAACATCTTTTACTCTGTAACTGTTGTGACAGAGTTCCTGTAAACAGCAAGAAGTTCAGGGTGAGACTGCATCCAGCTCTGGGGAAGGGGGACAAAGAAGGAAAATGGACTAAGAGAGGTGACTGAAGAATGATGAATGTGTGATGACTGTAGTTTTCATGTGCTTCATTTTCTGTCACCTCTGTCTAAAATTTTTAGTCTCAGTTCTGTCTAAAAGTTTTGGTGAATTATTTTGTACCCCTAGGTCTCTTCACTGACAAAAAAGAAAGTCTAGTCGACTAGTTTAGATGTTGATGTGTACACAGTAGGTGTTGGTCAGAGGAATCTCATGCCTTTTTTCTCTTAAAAATGTTAATTCCAACACGGAAGCAAATCCTCAGTGTGTGAGGCAAACACATGAAGTGGCAGGTAGCTAGAAGGTGAGGGATGAGACAGAGGAATATTTTAAATCATTTGGGATGTTCTCAAACTGTCCTGGCAGTTTAAATGTTTTGTTCTGTTTTGGTTTTTTAATTTTCAAAGGTATATTCAGGCCTTCTGGAGTAAGGTACATCATATCCTTGACTGGAGTTTTTCCATATACAAATAGCACATTTCAGAGTTCGTTTCAGAGGTGAGAGACAATAATCCTTTTGCTTATTCTCCCTTTGTCATCATAGAATCCTTGAGTTTATATGTCCACCCCTCTTCTCTGATCCTGGCTGTTACCACTTATGGCTTTAATTCCAGATTCTGAAACAGGGTCTTTGACCTTTTTTGTTTTTTCTTGTTACCTTCAAACAGAAGGGAAAATGTTTCAGATTATAAAACTATTTCTTTTGGGATTTTTTTTTTGCTTGCTTGTTTGTTTATGCCTTCCAAGGGAACTTAATGTTTACAGAAGTCCTTTTTGCTTTTGGACTGCTCACACATGCAGTTAGTGGTTGCTGTTTCTTTACAAAACACAAGCGGCCAGCTGGAATCAGCGAAGGAAATAACTACAACCTTGTTTCCTCTCACATTATTTTTTTATATCTCTGTGAATTAGTTTATAATATATGCAGAAGTAAACTAGAGTGCATTCATAGATTTGCAGGAAACTGATATTCGTGGCACTTTAGTATTCAACTTTTATTCTTTCACTTCTGATTTTTGTGAAGATCCAACCAAATCTGTGCTCCAGACAGTTTAGCTTTTGATTGTCACGAAGGTATTTCTTTCCTGAAAAGCCACGTTTGGCCATAATGGCTGGCATATGGTAAACACATCACTCAGCCCTTGCAGTGCTGCTGCAGCCAGTGCTCGCTGAAATTCCCAGGCACAGATGTGTGAATTGTGCCAGCTCAGGCTGCTCATGGCAGCCCATGGGCAGCTTTGATGCAAATTTGAGATAGCACGCCTTAGATGTCTCCTTCTTCATGTCACTTTTGGAAATTATTTTTGAGTTAATAATTTCTTCTAAATGTACTCCAGTAGGAAGTTGTCTGGGGGCCTTTCTTTCTCTTAAGGTAAAGATGTGAATAAATCTCACAGACACTAAGATTTTTTGCATCAATAAGTTTGTTTATGGGTGAGTTACATTTACACACGAAGATTTGTAATGGATAGCACTGGATTTTTCCTCATCACCTACAAAAGAGAAGAATTCATGCAGCCTGCCCTTTTAGGCTTAGCCAACCAAAAGTGACCATTGTTCTGGTGAACTTGACTGCTCTAAGGTCTCTCTATGTGTTTGTTTCTGTTAGAACAAGGGATTAAGGAAAAAGGAAAATCCTTGAGTTAAAAATTGCAAACTTTCTATTTAGCAAACCGTCAAACCTCTTCCCAGGTAAAAAACAGATACTTTGGGGAGTTTCTGTCAGTGTTCTTTGGACTGAAGGTGTTTTTCAGAGATGGGTATTAGGGGCATAAAGCAGCATTTGCCTTTTGGAGAACAGTCTTTAGTAATCTATCTACCTGTCAGTACATATTCAGAGATGTCTCCTCTCCTTATGCACAAAGAGAAAAAGACCAGAATTAATTTTAACTTCAACTAATAAAGTCCTCAGAGTCTCATAACTGATAAAAGTACAAGAAAGATCCACAACCAAGAGAAAAAATTAACCCAGCCTTTGCTGTCAAACTGGAGTGTTTTTTTTGTCTTTTTTTTTCCCCTGGAAGTCAAACTTATGTGTACTTTCAGAAATATTTAATATCTTGATCTATTCTTGATCTATTAGAGCTAATTGTTAGTATCATCTGTAAAATGCCAATTTTTCTGATATATGCTTTCATTTTCATCAGTCAGAATGATTGTATTTTGTCACTGTAGGCTTCATTTTAGATTAATGTTTGAGAATGCAGAGCATGAGCTCTAGAGACTAAATTTTTGTTCACACCCTGACAGAGTCCTCTGGGGAGCATTCTGGCCTTTCTGCTTTCCTGTTTCTGTCCCATTTTATGGTAACAAATGTAACCCTTGAAAACTAATTAAGGGCTCTATGCTATTTTATTGCTTGAAGCTTTTTTGTACTTTTACAATATAAGTGAGTATGTGAATGCTTTATTTTGGGTTCTTGTTATATAACTTTAAAAAAATTCTCTCTTTACTGTATTTTACCATAGAATTGGGAGGAAGTAGTCCCATGGAAATACATTTAGGTGTCATTGTAAGGCAACCCTTAATGCAATGCAAGCAGTTTTCCCAGGCTTAGTCTCACTCACTTAACATCTATTTTATTTTCTGCTCAGGGAAAGACTTGTGTTCCAAACTGCCATGTTAGTGGAAAGCTGGAGATGGAAGAAAACAGATTACTCATAGCTGGTGCAAGGCCACATGATGGGTGACTTTATTTTTAGAGTAGGCTAGCGCAGTCTAATCCTGGGATGTTGCTTGGAAGAAGGAGGCTTTGCATGAAGCAGTTACTATGTAGGTTACATTCCTACATTATTAATAGTGTAACTGGAATGAAATCTCACAAGTTTAATATTTATAAAAGCCTCTATGTGGAGGTACCTCGGCACCCAAAGGAGGAATAGCTGCTGGGTTGCTGCTTTCCATGCACAGTTGGAGTTCCAGGCTGTGTTCCCATCCAAGCAGAGGGGTCCATGCTATCTGATACCAAATGTCCTGAGGGAGGGTCATGATGAGAACCACTCACAGGGACTGGGCTCCTAGGAAAAAAACTTTGGTAACAAACTTCCCATTGTAAATCCCTTCTCTGGATAGGACATTGATCACCATTATTTGTCCACTATATCAGCTACTTCATTTCATTACAGGTTACCTCAGTATTTCTCAAATAAGCAGACTGATGGTCAAGCAGCTTCTCAGTTATTCATTATGTATCACAATTTTCAGCCATTTATTTTCCCTGGTATTTTTTTGTAATACAGGGATCATGAGGAATCATTTCAAAAAGCACCTGAGGTGACAGTGTGTTACTGACCTTGACAAAGTGTTAAGCACATTAAGTATATGTATTGAAAATTACATAGTCAGACAAAATGTGTGAGGTCATGTGAAAGAAAGTAAACTCTGTATGTGTATGATAATGCTACAGAAATACATTCTGAAGAACTGATTGGAAAATGGAAATTTATGTTGAAATAAGAATACATTACTTTGAAATTCAGTATTTTTTCGGATTTTCATAATGGAAAGAAAGTGAGCTGCTTTTATTTTGTTTAATGGAGCATTTGGCTATATTATGTCTATACTTAAGGAATACAACTTTATAGATTACATTTTATGGATTACACTATTTTTAAAAAGCACAAGAAATAACTGAAAAAACCCTTTATTTTTCATTGAAACAGAGTTTATTTTCAGTTAAAACATGATGCTGGAGAGCCAGTAAAAAATGTGTCTATTTCTCCAAAGCTCATAGGTTTTTATCGGTTTTCTCATAATACATTTTGTACTATCAAAATGAAATTCACAAAACCTTAGTACAGTTCTTTAAATTATTCGATTATCAGGATGATTCAAAGCTGAAATAATATCTAAATGTACGTGTTTGTGATGGAATCTCCTTCTACCTGTATTAGCCAATCCCACTTACTGTAGGAATAGGAACGTGAATTTCCTGTGTTTCATTAAAAGTTTTAAAGTTACACATTATCCAACAGTTAAGAAGGTTGGAAACAGACCGAACATGATTGTTAAAATCTATGTTTTTTTGTTAAAAAAGCACTTTTGATTTTTCCCTCTGACAACTGGAAGACTATATCCCTGTGCATTTTTGCTGCATAAGGTGAATGCAGACAGTTCCCGAGCTGAAAACGCTGTCAGGCAGTGTGAGAGCAAACAAGGCAAAGTCACCTGGAGTCTCCATAAGGAGCGCCCAGAGTGGATACCGGAGATTTCCTGGAGTGCAGGGAGGTGCAGGGAGGAGGGAGGTGCTGCTGGGGCTCATCTGTTGTTGAGCTGGAGATCACTCCCGGGAAAAGTCACGTCCCACTGAGTTGGAAGTCACTGTATTTTTCTCCCAGATCGCTGGATGTTCACAGAGATGATACACATGATGTTCTGCACTAAATAAGGAAATGTGTTGATTTTTTTCCCTGGATTTTATGCTTCTGGACTACTAAATAAATAGCTGTTGCAATGTTACATGGATTTATTTGAATGGCTTGTAAGTTTACTTACTTACAGGCTTAGAAGTCATTTTTGCATAATTCTCTATCAGACACAGTCCCAGCCCAGTTATTAAGTGACGGTGTATAAATTTAAAGGCTTACAGGTTTTCCTTCTTTCCCTTGTTCCCTTTTCTGTAAATCTTTAGTATTTAGTGTCTTAGATATCGCTTATCTTTTTTTTTGTTTAGTTTTCCGTTTTTACTCTTGCATCTTCAATTGATACTAGCTTGCTATGTGTTTTTTCAAAAGAAATTTCTCCTTGATGCATTGGTTCTGTGTGCCAAGAAAAAATCTATCTGAATGAAAAATAATTAAAATAGCATAGTGAGTTAGCCTGTTAGGCTGCAAAAATTGGCTTTCATTTCCTAAAGCATTTTGAGTGACAGTAAGTGTTTCACTTGAATTTCAGGGCTCTGATGAGTCACCTTTTATGTAGGCATTATGATGGCACTGTTGATGCCTCACTATGACAGTCTTAATATAGCTGTAATTATGCTGAAACTACTCAATAAATGAAATCATTGTATTAATCTGTATGTTTTCTTTGCAGGTTCCCACAGAAACATTCAACTGTGTTCTTTCTCACGTTCACTTTATTCTTCCACACTTTTGTAGGAAGAGGGGAATGGAAATATCAGATGGAGTCAATTCAGAAATCCTGATTCATACTCGGTAGCTGCTCCTCTCTTTCACGCTTTTCATTTTCCTTACAAGAATTTCAGTAATTCAGGTACAGCAGCCACTGTATGGCCACTGAACTCATGGCTGCACCTGTGTGTCAGCTGCAGCAGCACTGGTAACTGCAGCAACAAATTCTCCTGTTAGTCCTGTCTGATGGAACAATTATCTATTGCCTTCCTCACACTCCAGATAATTCACAGTGCTGCTGCACACAGTTAGGATACAGCTGACACACATGGCTTTCAAACTGCAGGACAAATATATTTTGATGACATTTAGTTATCTGGATTTCATAATTAATCATTTAATCATTTGAAATGGTGACAGTATGTAATAAAATGTGGAAGAATTGACTGCCCTTTCCTTAATTCTCAAAGGTGTGAACTATCTTAGTAGAAATGAATTAAAGAAATTATCATGTAGGTAACTTGCTTAAGTATTAGACTTCAAAGTTGTCAGAGTTGTCAGGGTCTCTCTGATACATACATAAATTTACAGAATGGACTTTGAAGCACATTGGCACCACGCCTAAGAATAACTTAGCAGAGTTCTTCCCAGATCCATGATATCAGTAAATTTTAAAATAAATAAGCATTATTAATTCTTACATTTTAGATGGCTGTATAAATGGCTGTGATAACAACTTATACTTCAGCCAAAGTATTCTGATGAAAACTTTCCCTATACATTGTCGTAATTTTAATTTGAACATTATATTTACATTTCAGCCTAAGAAGTTGTGTGATGACATTTCTTTATGATTTCCTCAACGGTTAACATATTTCATTTATTTATTGTCACTGTTCTTGGATGTAAGATCAACTTTCCTTCTATAAAAGCTTAAAATGCGTATTTTACATGAAGTCTCCAGTTAGGAAGAAGTCCTGTCACTGCTATTTGTGCTAAACATTTTGACTGTTATTGAAGTGGTAATTCAGTTTTCCTAAGCTCACGTTTGGAATCAGTGTTCTCTGTGGTTTTACCATCACCATTATTGTACCAAATACCTCCATCCTAAGGCTCAGGGCCTGTGTAATGTGCTGAGTTGCAGAGACACAGAGTGTCTGAACCAGGAGCCAGTTTCTCCATCACTTTCTCTCTGTGTTCCATTGCAGCAAGCAGAGTCTTAAGCTGCTCAACTTCAGTTTTAAGACAATAATTTTCAATCCTAAATTTATCTATCAGCTTGAATTCCCAATTTTTGTCCCGTTTCCCCATCAGAGGCTAATGATGACTTGAACCCCTCAATTCTCTGATTTCACAGCAGTACATTCCAGTTCAGAAATCCTTTTGGAAGCAGAGGTTTCCCTGGTGCACAGGAGGAAAGGAGTTCTAGGAGTTTCAGGCTCCTAAAAGTGCACACACTTTCCTTTACCTTTTCCCTCTGCAGGTGGACCGAGTTCACCTGAGGGGAGCAGTTGTGTCCCAGCTGCTGGCTCAGCAGCCAGGCTGCTGGCTCAGGACATCGGCTCCTCTCCCCCTCCCTGGGCAGCTGCTTGCCTCGAGTTCCCTCCCCACAGCACTTCCAGAGGCTGCCCACGGTGTTCCCACTCCACGGCAGCCTGCACTCCACCCCCCTGAGCAGGTGCTGTGCTGGCAGCTTGTGCCCACGGGGAATCACTGTGGAATAGGTCTGGAGCTGCCAGCTCCATTCCATCCAGGGAGCAGCAGCTGTGTTGTACCCTGTAATTTCTGTATCATTACAGCCTCTGGTAGGATCTGAATGTAACTTCTCAGTATCCCCTAATTTTTCCCCCAGCCATCTTTCCACATACAGATTTGATGTAATTTACAAATTATTCTGAGTTACAGATTTATTGCTAATAAATAGTTTAGAAAAATCAGGATACAAAATACCTCTTTATAATTATTATTAAAATGAATAATTGATAAATAAAGATGAAAAATCAAAGTATGTTGAATTCATGGCTGGTCATATGTTACGAATGTATTGAAGCACCTGTTTTTACTGAGTAAAGCATAGTTTGATTTTCATAAAAATGAACTTGATAATAACAGTTTATGGATTTGGTTCAAAACACAGAACTTCAAAGAAAATTATTTTAAAAATTAATGTGGTTTCTGTCAGAAGTATTGGTTTAAAAAAAATGCCAGCAGAATTTATATTGTATCTTTCTGAATCCCTCTCCTTGCAGTCAATTATTGTGTTTATACAGTTGTGTTCAGAGTAAATACATTGGCCAAAGTCCTGGCTGCCCTAAAATCAATGTTAGTTCCATTCATTTCATTAGTGTCTATTGACGTAAGTAGATTTATTCATCTGTGCAAGGTAGACATAACATTTATTTCTCTTGCTGATTGAACACTAATGTCGAAGGCTTTTCCTGTATGAGCCTTGGTTTGTAAACAGCCTCTTCATTTACCTGAGAAAGTTCAAATATGGAGAACTTTATGTATGTTAAATTACAAAGATGATTTCAGTTCTCTGTATTCAGGCATGACTGAAGCCTGTGGGAGCTGGAGGAGTTCAGTGCTTTTCAGAAGTTTTCAGTATGAAATCTAATTTGAAAAGCACTGAATAAATTATCTATTTTTCTTCTGCACAATATGGCTTCTAAACACCGAATGAGATACACAATGCACAGATGTGGACGTGGGTTAGTCCTAAAGCAGAAATTATACGAAGCTGCTATACCATCCTTTTTTCTGATTTGTGAACATAATTACTTAGTGAATTACTGAAGAAGTCTTGAGGGTGGCTTCAGGGAGTCCAGTGTTGCACAGCAATTATACTTTCAAAGGATTCAATTGATGCTACAAAACCAGAAATTTGTTCTTGCTTGTGCTTTTCAGCATTAGATCAGTCTTGAACATGAGCTCGGTCCTGTGTGTTTATTCTTGCAGCACTCGTGCATGGTGTTTGTCCTGCTGGCAGTCCCTGCCACAGTGCAGCCTAGCTGTATGTTCTCAATGAGCTTTTAAAGGAAATTATGCTGCAATTCAACTCAGACCCCCCTTTTGTTTACCTGCTTAAGGATGAATCATTGAGACTGTCCATCAGCGCAGGGAAATCGGCAAACATCATTTCTGTTGTGCTGGTGAGGAGATTTTTTCAGATCCGTGTCAATTGCCTTACTCCGAACCAGCATCACCTCTGCCCCGTGAAATGCAGGAACCAGCATCACCTCTGCCCCGTGAAATGCAGGAACCAGCATCACCTCTGCCCTGTGAAATGCAGGAACCAGCATCACCTCTGCCCTGTGAAATGCAGGAACCAGCATCACCTCTGCCCCATGAAATGCAGGCTTTAGGAATGAAATGAGGTGCCCAGGTGTCCCACAGCCCTTTTTGCTCTCCATGCAGGCTGCACCCAGCAGGGCAGGAGCCCAGCAGCAGTGCAGGTGCTGCCCTGCCTACGGGAGATGCAATTCCTGCGACCGCAGGAGATGCAATTCTTGCGACTGTGGGAGATGCAATTCCTGCAACCACGGGAGATGCAATTCCTGTGACCGTGGGAGATGCAATTCCTGCAACCACGGGAGACGCAATTCCTGCAACCACGGGAGGTGCAATTCCTGCAACCATGAGAGATGCAATCCCTGCAACCATGAGAGATGCAATCCCTGCAACCACGGGAGGTGCAATCCCTGCAACCATGAGAGATGCAATCCCTGCAACCGCGGGAGAAGCACTTCTGCGACCGTGAGAGATGCAATTCCTGTGTCCATGGGAGATGCAATTCCTGCAACCACGCTAGATGCAATCCCTGTGACCGCGGGAGATGCAATTCCTGCAACCACGGGAGCTGGGAGAGCGCTTCGTGCCTCCTGTGCTGCCCACGGCAGCCTGGGACAGCGTTACTTCTGCTGCTTTCATTTAGTCAGGGTAAATGTTCATTGTTTCTCATTCACTGACCTAGCTTGGAATTGAAAATTAGCATTTCTAGGCCTAGGGTTATGCCGAACCTTTTATTCTCACACCTTTTTTAAAGGAATTATTAGTTATATGAATTGTATGGTAAAAAGTCTAGGTGTGAATTTTTATTGAAAGTATCTCAGTAGGACACAAATCAGTGGTATTTTTTTTGTTGTTTTTGTTTTTGTTTTTGTTTTAACACATTTAAATTAGAACACAGGCTGGAAGTTGTGGCATAGCAGTAATTTGACAGAACGGGAGTTGATGTTGAATGTGTTGCATATGTTCTTCCTATGCAGCTAAAGGGAATATATTTATTTTATAGCTTCTTGTTTGTCTGGAATAGTCCTTTGAGACTATGTTTTCTCAGAGTTAACTGTCTGGGATGCTGCTATAATTCTAGTTAACAAATATCATTTTAATCCCCTTATTGGGCTAAACAAAAGGAAATAAAAATACTTCCTTTATCTTTTTTTTGTGGTGCATATTTTTCATACTAATCCATTTGTTCAGGCTTTCAGAACACTAAAAGCTCGAGTGATTTTGCTGAATCCAATTAATACACACATAGAGTGATTAGAGATATCACAACAAATGATGACAATTTGAAGTTTTGCTTCATATCAGGCACCTTTAACCCTGTAGTATTTAGGTTTGAAACCTTTATCAGTATACAGTTTTAATTTCATTTTGCAATTGAAGGAAGACAAAATGCATTTTGTTGGAAAAAGAAACAGAGACCTTAGAGATCCTTGTATTCTGAACATCTGCTCCTGATAACAGCAGGATTTAATGACACTACCAGCACTTGAACATATCTTGCCTCTATTTGAGTATTCATATATATGAGGAAAGACAAGTTTATATTGCTTCTATTTGAAAGGTAAAATGAATCTGTATCACAGATGCAGATAAGATACAAAAAACAGTATGCAACTTGAAAATAGATAAAGTTGTCATATTACTCTAGAAATATGAATATTAAAACCTGAGGAACAGACAAGGTTAGCTTCGTGATTCCTACCTGTATAGGAAATACAGAGTAAATTTAGATCCTTATAGAAATTACAAGCAATAAGAATAAATGGAAATGGCAATGTAAAAACGATAATTTTCACCATTATTCGTGAGTTACAAGCAGGCTTTTTTATTTTCATGAATTCACAAATGTCTAATGGGAGTCCACAATACAACACAAATTGCCATGTTGGTGGGACAATAGGTGAAGTGTTTTTAGGATAACTCAGAGTACTTATATTGGTTTTGCCTAAAATCACCTTTTTTCTTTTTGCTGCTATATATTTTATAGTTATATTAATGCTTAAGCTGTAACTGAAATCAGGCTAATAGTTGACATAAAATAATAAATAGAACTGCTTATCAGGACTAACTTTTCATTGTATATAGAGAAGCATATATATTAATATATGTAATACAGAGTAAATTTCTGAATAGTTTTGATCATTTTGCAGTCTGCATATATATAGATGTGTATAAATGCAAGTATATATACTTTTACTACGTATATATGTATACTTTTCTATATTCTTTCTATCTATCCAGCTAGCTATCTAGCTATCATTTCAGCAAAGCTAACAGAATTCTTTTCCTCCTAGAAATACTTTATTTGTCTTCTATTCAAGTCTTTAAATCCTATGTCCAGAATTAGGCTTTATATTCACTACTTCTTTACCCACTAGTAGTGTTTCCCAATAAAATCAGGAAATAAGTAGTGGGTCTAAGGTATCTTGCATGCAATGTTGACTTTTACCATAACAAATAATCTTCATTTCTGCTGTATTCCTTTGAAGCTCCTGCTCTCTCAAAAGCTTCCCTTGCGTGTGTAATCCATGCTTGAGTATTTATTGTATGTGTTCACTGGGAAATACAGCAATAATTCTACATGTGTGCATTTATTCTCTCATAGAGATCCCGTGTAAATATTCCTTGAGCTTGAATGGTGGCAGAGTAAGGATCCTGCCTAACTTGGTTTCAGTCACTAATTACTCTGCTCTGTCAGCACTATGGTTTTTCTCTTCAAATTTTGTCATGCAGTTCTCATTAACTGGCAGTAAAGTTAGTGGAAGTCAACTGGAACAAGCGTTGCAGGTTCTAGAAGTGACCAAATCAGAAATCACTTTTCTACAAGGTGTTTTTTCTTAAATGTGGTTTCAAGTACCTTGATCATACAATGAAAATTTCTCAGAAATGCTTTAAAAATACTGTGTATCTGTGCAGTTCATGAAACATTGTTCCTTAATGAAAGCACCTGAAATCTGAGAATCTCCCTTCTAATTTTATAGGTACTTTCTTGCCTCAATGTATTATGTTTTCATTTTGTTCTATGAGTTACAGTATTTCTTGCAGCAACACGGGTGATTTATCGTGCAAGGATTTTCACATTTTCTGTTGCAGTGTTATTTTTCTAATGTGTACAGATACGAATTTCCACTTCAGCTGGGTAATAATGTCTCAAGGGAATGGCAAGTACAGATTGAAATTACAGGCGAGCATATGCCCGTATGTTTGAAGAGCTCTGGAAGCGAGATCACTGCAGGGAGATCAGGGAGGATTTAGAGGGATGATTTCCACAGCTTTGTTTGAGGAGGCAGAGATGAGTGAGAGATCTGACCGTGCCTTTTCCAAGCAGTGCTGCTGGCTGTGGGTGCTGTAAGATGATGGGATGCTGCAGTGGAGGAGGAAGGGGGTTACAGGCTGGCTGCAGTTAAAACACAGATGATGAAAGGAGTGGGGTGATAAGATCCCTGTAGTGATTCGGGATTGTGTACACTGTATTGCATCCAAGATTACTTCTCTGCCATCAAATAAAAGATCTTGTCTAAGCTGCTTTAGTTAGCTTCGTGTTCACTGAGGATATCCTCACACATGTCCAGCTTCTGTGGCAGAGTCAGGGTAATCAAGATTTGCAAGCTTTTGGAACAAGTAAATCCCTCGTATTTATACAGTCAGATAGAAATCTCTATGTATATAGCTTGTAAAAATCTGTATGTGTACAGCCAGCAATTTGTTTGTCTCCTGACTAATCTAAATGACTACCTTTGCATTGTGTAAATGACTAAAATGTCAGTAAGGGCTAGAAGGGCTTGGGTGCAGCTTTTCTCAGTGCTAGCTTGGGAGTGTACAGCAAAGGATGCCTTCAGTGCAGGTGAATTGTAAACAGTTAACAGGAAAAGCAGTCGAATAAGGGAAAGGGTTTGGATGAACGTATTGAAAAAGCCTCATACTGATATCAGTCTGCAATACAGTTTTCTTTTGAAAAGGATAGTTGAAACAACCTATGTGTTATACTAGATTGTGAGTAGTCCATTTCTCAATGCAGAGTGTAAGGCTAATTTCAAAGAGATGACAAGACCTTCTGATGTTAGCAGCCATGCAGGGAAGTTTTCCTTGAGGCAGAGGTCAGGTCAGAGAGAATGGAGCTGACTCCATCTGCTCTGGAGCAGCCAGAACTCCCAGTCACCATGAAGGATTGCTGTCCCCAAGAGCAGCACGTGCTGCCATACTAAGGGAGGTCTGTTCTGCAAACCCAAGAAAGAAGGAATGCTGGCATGTTAATAGTGACAAAATTAATAGATGCAACTTAAAAAAAAAAAAAAAAAAAAAGCTACGTGAACTTGTGGTATTCCAATTGTAAGTAATTATATGCACAAGGTATTATTTCCAAAGGCAGCATTTGAAAAACTCCCTGTGATCTTAAGACTTCTATTATATCCTGTAATTCCCTTCAAACTGCTACTGTTAGCTTTAGGGAGAAAGTTTTGTACCATGTAAAAATGTGCAAAGCCTTGATAAATGAGTTTTCTCTTTCAGGTCATACATGTTAGACAATTTCTTCTTTGCAATTGCTGTGAGTGCTGATAAACCCACTTATTTCTGTTCAGCTTCTTTTTCTGCAAAATGTTCTGGCTTTATCTGTGGCCTGCTTGCATTTTGTAAATACGCATTTTTGATTTGACATCGATCTAAAAAACTCCTGGCTAAAAAAAACCCAAAGAATTTAGAAGGTGTTATTTCAAATGAAATATAAATGAAGGTAATGGTTCAACAGACATTGCTAGGACATATATTCTTTATTGTGTACAGTATAAGCTTCCAATATCAACAATTTTGGCTATTATGAATATTTTGGTCCTGTGTAAAATCAGTCTGCAAAGTCTTACTCATCAAAAACACCATAAAAAATCTATGGAAGATGTATGGGTAGAGTCCAAATGTTGTAATAATAAGGACTGACAATTTTATTTCTTCTTGTAAGAAGAGACAGAAGTAAAGTTGACCTGTGGATCAGGGGAGAATTGAATGTAATGCAGATGCAGTTGTTAAGAATCAGCAATTAAGCACTGCAGATGAGACAAAGATTAGTCCTAAAAAACTGTTACTGATACTGGAATCTTAAATTATTACTTACTGTCGTAAGTATGACTTAGAGATTCCTGTCATCTAGTAAGACCGTAGCAGAAATTATTTAAAACTTATTTTGCTTGTTATGGAAGGCACACAAGAAACAGCTGTACTGATATGAACTGTGCTTTACAAAATGCCCTGGAGATTCCAGCCCAACTTTTAAACATGCAAACAAAATTAACCTAAAACCCCACATTCTATTTGCTTTTATCCAGTGTTTTCTCTACTGTTTAAAGAAAATGTCCAGAAAGGAAAAAGAGAAAAAAAAAATCAGTCAATCAGAAATGTTCTCCTCAATTTATAAAGAAGATAATTGTAATTTGTCCTATCGGGGTTTTTCTGAAGGGTAATTTCATTAGGAGACAAGGAAAGGAGCTGTGTGCAGATATCATTAATGCTTTAGGCACATCCTGAGGTGCAGTCAAGGCATGCACCCTAAAGGGGACTGAGCTCTCAAGTGTTCATATAGTTGCTTTATTTTGCACTAACATTGCAACTGCAGAAAATGAGTAATTTCACTGAAGTGAGAAAAAATCAATGGTGCTATTGATGTGCCCCAGCTGAGGTGTAGGTGGCATTTAAAAGATGAAGTGTGGAGCCAAAGCTGTCAGTCTCACCATAAAGATGGCCTGATTTTGCCTAGTTAAAACCCATTAGTTGGCTGAACTCTTGCACACTGGTTATGTTTCAGGAGGTTATTTTTGAATGTCAAGCACTTCCTTGGGCAGGCAAATTTCTCTTCTTAATTCCCCAAGGTTGGTGAGGTCATCCTGTGTTTCTTGTGAGTGCTTTAACAATTTTCATGCCGTGTGGAGTCAGAGAGAAAGGTGCTATTTTAATTTTTTTTTCCATAATAGTATTCTTATATATATTACTGTGAGTGTTTTTGTTTAGACTGGTTATTGATTTACTCATTTAGTAAAATGGTCTGAAATGGTTTTTTTATAACATGATTGTCAGTTAAAGGAAGTGGTACTGAAGACATTACTGGATCATTTCCACGAGTCCCAGTGATCTCAGAGACAGTAATTGTTGCATGCGAGGGGTTTTAAAGTGCATGGCGTGATGGCAGAGCAGGAATTGCTTCATCTAATTCATCTTCAGAAGATGAACTGTCTCATTTCATTTAGAAGCGAAATGGAGGAGGATATTAATCATGAGGGAGATAATTTTTCAGGGCTTATTTTATTATTTAGATATGAAACAAAGTAATTCAATATGCAGATCTGAAGAGAGCATTCCTTTTGTCTTCCTTCCCTGTACTCTGGCATCTGTGCTGGGCTCTGGCTTCTCCTCAGGGATGACGGAACTTTGTGCTGGTGTTTGCAGCAGACTCATTGGTCTCCCCTGTTCTTACAGAGCTGCTCCCTGGCCCTGCTGACCGCCCGGGGACACGGGGCAGGACAGCTGCACAGCATCTCTGTGTCCCTCCCCTCCCAGGTTCCTTTTCTTCCTGGCAGACAGGGAAATGAGTGCCTAGATGTGCACAAACTCCTTGTATTCCTAAAGTGCTTTTTAAAGGATTGCTGTTGTGATGGCCAGCAATAAGGATAAACCTCCACCTTTGGGTCATACATTTGCAGTTAATATGCTTTATGGAATTCTGCAGACTTGTTCTGCAGAAGGCAGGATAATACCAGTACTGTCATGCTCCTGTTAATGTTTCAGGCTTATTATATTGAATTTGCACGTTTGCAGGTGACACATTTATGCAAGGTAAATCTTGAAAACCAAAATTGATTCAATGTATACAACACAGAAATAATTGATAGATTCAAATCAAAATGTCTGAAAACTTAGGAGGCATTTAAAGGATTTGTTTCTCATTTTTTGATTCCTGAAAGAACTCACCATGGTGTTTTCACAGGAAAATAGGTTGAATTATTTGGGTTGAATATTGGAAGCGGTATGTTTTTGTTTTTTGGTGGGTTTGTTTTTTGTTGTTTGTTTGTTTTTCACAGCAAAGTGAATAAGGTAATGCCTGCATAAAGCATTCATTTTTTCTTGAACTGTTACACAGAAAAGTGCAGGCAGAAATACAAGCTAACAGTCAATGTTAAATATAGGGGGGTATCATTTCAAATGAATAGAGTTATAAACCAGGACAAGTGCTGCTATTCAGAGGCACTGAAGAAGATAAGTATTTAAATGTTTATAGCTATCTCCAGCAACATAAAAGTTAACATTCACATGTTACTGACAATCATGATTGTATCTCGATATTAACTTCTATTAATATGAATTGAATAAGGAATGGCATTCTCACTTCAAGTGAATTCTTGGTATTGCAGGAAATTGTATTCTCATGAAGCAACAGTCCTGAAAAATTTATATTCCTGAACATTATAAAGAAAAACTAATGGTCTTAAAAATGCTGTTGGTGAGTTTGCTTGTGTAAATATATGTTTCATATTTCTTATTTAAATTTAAACTATTCTTTTTCCTTAAAATGTGAAAAGGCTTTGAACTTTGAATTAAGTTAAGAATTCACGTGGTCTAGCTTTACTTTGAAAATGTAGAAACAAGCTATTTACCAAATCAACCTTATACCACAAAGGAGTTTATTTAATCAAATTAATTCTTCCTAGTGAAAAATATTTATTAAGAAATACATGAAAAAAAAAAATTATACCTCTAGCAAACCCAGGCTCTGTAGCCTGAGAAGGAAAACTGACATCTGAAACAGCTGGAATATTTGTATTTTGCAGTCAGTGTTTAACTGTGATGTTTGGAATTATGTTATCCTCATTTGCAAGTAAGAAAATAGAGCTGAAGAGAGGATAAGGTAATCTTCATGTCAAGGAAGACAGGTGTGATGAGGAGAAACGTCTCTCCCACAACACAGCAGTTGTGTTCACATCAAGGCTTTCAGGTGTCCAGCTGAGCTACAGATGCCCCATTTCCAGGTTCAGACCAGGAACTTCTTGTGGGCTCTCTCCAAAATCTGGGTGAGGACCTGCAAGAAGAACTTAAGGATGCTACACAGTTGTGGATATGTCTGTGTCTGTGGATATAGAGGCACTCTGCAGTGTGTGTGGATATGGAGGCACCTGCAGTGTCTCAGCTCAGGAGTCCCTGCTCCAGTTTCATTAAAGGGCTGGAAGCTCCTTCTAGGGGAGGCTTCAGTACTGGATTCCAAATCTGCCAGAACAGCTTTGTCCAGTCCCTGTTCTCATTGCAGCTAGGCATGGATTCTTAAGCACTGGGGCCTGGCTGGGAGGATATCTCCCTCCACACAGGGATTATTGATCCCTGCCACAGAATAACAGGACTGACATTTGAGGAGGATGTGTCAGAGAGAATCTTTTGCAATGAACCATATGGTCCTCAGGTCTGCTCTGCACCAAGTGTTTTTAACAGAATATCTGCTGGTTTTCTACAGCCTGCAAGAAGCAATCTTCTGACAAACCAGGAGGAAATCCCTTTCTTCTTGTCAGTCTTGAGAAAGAAATAACGATGGGATGAAATGTGGCAAAAAATTGTACTTTTATCTGTTGCTATTCCTCAGGAGCACCAGATTTCTTGCAACTTCTGTGTTACAGAAAGGAAAAATGAGATGTGGTTTGAAGCCCACAATATTACTTTTTCTAAGCCTTTACTTAGGTTTTTGAAATGGGTAAATTTTGAGGAGAGAAAAGAGGCAAAAATAGACTAGGTATCTCTGTAATTGCTTTCACACCTATCTGCAGATACCCTGAGTGCAAGTAATTTGGCAGAGCTGCCAGGCTAGGTGAAGAAACAATGAACAGATTTTCTTGCAATAGGCCAGACTCTTCCAGCTAGTAAGATTATTTACAGCAAGAGCTAGCAGCCTGTGTTTGTATAGACAGAGTAATGTCAACCTAGTATTAGTAAGGGAGACCCAGGTACACATCCTGTTCAGGAAAATGAGAACATATATACTCTTTCATGTATTTTGCATCTAGAGGACTACTTACTCCATTGCCAGTGAAGTTTAGTGGAGGAAGATGTGGTAGATAGGATGAGTCTGTTCCATGCCTTGCAGAATTTACTTTCTGTGTCCATGGGCCCATTAGACACCTGAGTGGAAAATGTACTGGAACTTTGTTGAAAGCACAAAAATATTTTTGTAGGCAGGAAGGACAGTTACTGAAGGATATACTCTTAAATGATTTTTTGGCACGTGAAAAGAAGACTTGAGCTTTTGAGCAGGGAATTTGCTAATAATTAGCATTTTTTATTTATTTTTATTCTTGTATGTACAAATTGAATTAATGATGGCAGCTCAGTAATGTATATACAGCAAGTGGGCAGAAAAGGGGTACAGAAAAGTCATCTCATCTGTTATATCTGACTCAGATATTTCAAACCGTTTTTATTATCTAAAGGCCACTTCTTATAAGCTTTTTTGAAATTTTAGTCACATCTGTTGCCACTAATTGGTAGTGTGTGGTTTTATACTCCACAGTTTACTAAAGAGGTGGAAGTTGGTGTTAAATCCAGTGACTGTGTGCTCATTTCAGTAGGCTGTTCAGGACAGTTTGAAATGTTCCAGAAGTCACGCAGAGCACAGAGCAGTGGGCAGATTCCACGTGGGCTTTGTACAGTCCCCAGTGAAAAACACAAACTGGCTTCTCTTAAATGACCATATTTCTTCTCATAGTGAGTGATATAATCATATTAATAAATACTTTGCATTTGTGCAGTCTTAACACAGACTTCTGCTTCTCTAATCAATTCTCATGTGTAGTAAGTGGAACAAAAACTTTTCTCCATCTTGTTTTTTCTTTCTGATAAGCAAAGTTTACTTTCATTGAAACTCAATGTAGTTGCTTTTCCTCAGTGTCATTATTTACAAAGAGATTCAAAGCAGTGCCACTGGAGTTTTGCATGTGTGGCTGACAAACAAGATGTTATAAGAAAATAGCCCCAAGACTTAACAAAATATGTTGAATTACATTTGCTGTAGCAAATATATTCATTTCCTTTTGGAAAAGATTTAGGACAGTTCTGTGCTCAGTCTTACAAGGCAATCCTAGAATCTAGTCTATGAAAATAACATTTGCAAATGCTGTTTCTGTGCTAATTTTCTGATTACTGCAGTGCAAACAAACAAAAGAAATGGAATTGAAAACAGAATGAAGCAAAAAAGTTCAACTTGAAACCAAACTACACCATCAAGCTTCTAAAGCTTACAGATAGTGGTCTTGGTTCTTTCACATGCAATTTAGGTGAATTGGATTCTACTGAGTACTTTCAGAAATTCAGGAGAGAAAAGGAGTATAAAGACAGTAAAATTGTTTGGGTAGAAAACTACTTTCCATGCACCTTAAAAGATCTTCAATAAGTATCTAATAAGTATTATCCAATAAGTATTGAATAAGAATCTGGATAGCTTGAAAGTTATTGAGGTCAATTAGGTACATGAATTTATGCTGTGAACTTAGTCTTTAGTAAGAAACACAATGATAACAGGATCTTATGAGTAATTTAATTGTATTTAATAGCTTAAAAATGAGTGGGACCACTTTGTGGAAAAGTCCACAAGTTTCTGAGACTATACCTGTGATATCCCAGGATGATGATAATACAGACAATAAGAAGTGAAAATGTGGTCCCATTATTGCTGCAAGTAAATCTACAGTGCTCTGAGGCATGGCACTAGAAAACACCACCATTCCTGCACAGCTTGTCCAGTGTTACTGCTTCGTAATCAGATCTGGGTTCATTTGCTCACTAAGTCACCTGAAGTATCCTAGCTGGGGGCTCTAAATGATGCCAGCTTCAAATTTGACCTCTCATAAATCAATAATCTATCTAATTATCAAGGCTGTTTCCCTGGATGCACCAAAAGCAGATTTAGCATTCCAGTTTACAGGCAATTCTGAATCCATGCCTGGTGAAGATTTTAGCGTTTTCCACAATGGTTTGTTGGGTTTTCGTGCATGTGCTTGCCTCTTTTGTTGAGGGATCCATTTGGTGCAGGTGTCTCTGTTTGCAAGCTGCAGGTGGAGCTCTGGGTAGGGGAGGCCAAGGCAAGAGTCCCTGAACTGTCAATTCTTTGCATGACAAAATGGACCTGTGGCACAGCCAGGTGAGTGACACACCTGGACTTGGGGAGAAGAGCAAGACTTTAGCCTGCTTAGACTGCGAGGGGATAAAAGCCCAGAGGTTCCTTTGTTGGGGTCCCTCCTCAGAGGCACCAGCTCCAGCTGTTTCTCTGTTCCTGTGCCAGGAATAATTTGTTTTATGGCACAAGAATATTGTATGGAACAAGAACAGCTGCTATGGGAAGTCTGGCGTAGAGTTGGTGAGGAAGCCTGGTCTGACTGTGTGCATGGGGGGAGTGCAGGGGGTCCAGTGGGGACGACTTGGGCCATTGTGTGTTGCTTTGGTCCTGGCAGGGAAAGTCTGGAGCTGGGAGTGTGACTGCCGGAGAGTCACAGCAGTCAGACTGGGAAGTTTCAGTAACACTTTGGGACTCACAGAAGGGTAGACTGTAGAGAATAAACACCCCTCAAGAATAAACACCCAACTTTCCCTCTGACATTAAACATCTGGCAGTGTGGCAGTCCTCACAGCTGGCTGTAGCACCAGCCCAGCACCACAGCACAGCTTTCTCTGGGTGCCACACATGGATGGGCATCCCAACCTGGGCACTCCTGATGGTGCCAGCACTGGGGAACCCTCAGAGGCTGATGTTCCTGCGCTGCCCGGCACTGGGCTGGTGCCGTGCCCTCCCTCCTTGTCTCCATGGGGCAGAAGTGATCCCGGAGGATGTCACAGTGCTAGGACGGGGCTGCTGGGGCAGGGCAGTGCAGGAGGAGTGTGTAGTGCGGTGTGTTGGGGTCTGTGCTGTGTATCCTCGGGCAGTGCGGTGTGTTGGGGTCTGTGCTGTGTATCCTCGGGCAGTGCGGTGTGTTGGGGTCTGTGCTGTGTGTGTGTGTGTGTGCAGTGCGGTGTGTTGGAGTCTGTGCTGTGTGTGTGTGTGTGCAGTGCGGTGTGTTGGGGTCTGTGCTGTGTGTGTGTGTGTGTGCAGTGCGGTGTGTTGGGGTCTGTGCTGTGTATCCATGGGCAGTGCGGTGTGTTGGGGTCTGTGCTGTGTATCCACGGGCAGTGCGGTGTGTTGGGGTCTGTGCTGTGTATCCTCGGGCAGTGCGGTGTGTTGGGGTCTGTGCTGTGTATCCTCGGGCAGTGCGGTGTGTTGGGGTCTGTGCTGTGTGTGTGTGTGTGTGCAGTGCGGTGTGTTGGGGTCTGTGCTGTGTGTGTGTGTGTGCAGTGCGGTGTGTTGGGGTCTGTGCTGTGTGTGCAGTGCGGTGTGTTGGGGTCTGTGCTGTGTATCCACGGGCAGTGCGGTGTGTTGGGGTCTGTGCTGTGTATCCATGGGCAGTGCGGTGTGTTGGGGTCTGTGCTGTGTATCCACGGGCAGTGCGGTGTGTTGGGGTCTGTGCTGTGTATCCACGGGCAGTGCGGTGTGTTGCGGGTCTCTTCTGCTGCTCTGTGAGCGTGTGCAGCCTCCAGCTCCGCTGCTCCAGGGCTGCAGTTCACACCGCTCCGCCGTGGCGAGGGAGCGGTGCCAGCCGCTCGCAGCACTCCAGGATCCCTTTCCCAGCTCCCGGCTGGCAGCGCCCGTGTGATCTGTGAAGGCGCACGCAGTGCAGGCTTGGAGCAGGAGGGTGTGTGAGTGGGGGGAGCTGGCATGAGCCACGGCATCCGAATGTCGCAGTCGTTCTTCAGTCTCCCCCAGACAGCCGCCGCTCCTCTTGCGGCACCAGCCACTTACTCATTCACAGCGCAAATGTTCTTGTTTGTGTGACAATGCTAATTGAAAGAGCTGTTCCAACTTCAGTAGCTATTTGTTTGGTTATATCACAGACAGTAACTTCTAACTTAATAAACCAAACAGACAAATGTTCAGGAGTTACGACGGCAATGTTAAAAGTGTTTGTTTTTTTTCCCCAGTGTGACAGCGTGAATAAAAAACAGTCCCCGTCTGCAGCTGGCCTGTAAATGTCTAGAAAAAACATTCTAATAATTCTCACCTCTGATCTTCTAATTTAACTGGAATATAACCTAGTTTAGATTAGAAAACTGCAATTCTCAAAGTCTATGATGAGTTATTGTAGGCTCCTCATTTGTTTTTTTTTCTTTTTACTTTTTCCGTATATATTTTAATATAAAATTCACACACAAAAACTTGAATTCTTATTACCCATCGATTTACTTGTATTATTAAGCCACCTTGATGCACTATTTGATTCCATTTAATAGTTATAAGTATGTACAGATTTTGTATCTTAAAGTGGGCTGAATACTCCACCCTGGAGAGAGTATCTGTCAATGGATGTAGGAGAGCCATCAGCAAGAACATGTGAATGCAGGGTTAGATTTATGAGGATTATGTGGCAAATAGAGGAGGGTTTTGTGCTTTTTTCATTCTGCACATCCTTCTTCAAATCCCAGTATGCTTTCAGAGCTGCACCTTTCTCTCATGTGGACTTCAGGCATTGATCGCCTGTTATTTTACAGTATGAAATCCTCAATTCCAGGTGCAGATTTAATCTCCTTTAGAAAAGGAATTGTTACCATGGATGTTTATGTTCGTTTCAGCTGGTTTATTTCAGTTTGAAAGAGAGCAGGTGAGGAGCTTTGGTCTAGAAGTGAATTACGACTACTTTTCAGTATTGTTGGCCACTGTGAGCATGTTTTGACCTTAAACCAGGTTAGGGATAAATCTTACTAACAATACTGATTTGCAAACAGGTGTATCCTCTGACAACAGGAATGAAAGCCAGAAAACTGATTTTGCCACTGTTACAGAACAGAAATTCCTACTTTATTGTTCTCCATCATATTATTTGGAATATACCTTTCTCATGTTAGTGCACACATCAGTATTAAATCATACCATAGAAGAAAGCACCTTTGCTCTCCACTCCATGTCAGCTGGATGGGAAATCTAAAAGTCTGCATGGTTTTATAGAGGGTGCTTTCTGGAAAGCAGTGTCAGGGTTCACACTGTACAACCTGGCCTAGTATCTGTCATTTCTCAATGATTCGAATAATACATAGCATTTGAAATTTCTCAGTTGCTGCTATTAGGCAAAAACGTGCTAAAAATGGGGATTTTAATTTTTTTAAAGACCAGTAAATTGTTTTTTTAAAGACCAGTCACACTAACTTGCTGTCTCTGGGAATTCTTTTTGTAGTTAAACCAAAGATGTTTATGCCATCTTCAGTTTTAGTGTTCAGTGTTGCCATCAGATAAACAATGTAAGCATAGATGTTTCAGAGAGATACTAATATTTAATTTAAAAAATTGCCATTCTGAGTAATTTTCTGTGGGATTTGTGTAGATGCAAATGTTTTCTGTTAGTCGTGCGTTTGTTTGAAACCTATTGGAAGAATTTGGCAGCAGGAGCTGCCTAATAAATGAAGCCTACCTGCCAGACACATGTTTGCAAAAAGGGAAGTCTTTTAAGTAACTGTCCCTTATGGTTTCCTAAAATTGCAGAACCAAGTTCTTCAGGTAAACACGTTTGTAAATTTTGTAAGATTTTTGCATGCACAACAGAATTCCAGTGCAAATGCAGTTGATTTAAGAGAAAAAATTACTGAGCCAAAGATGTGATGACAGCTGAGACAATGTGCAATGAGATGTTCCAACTTCCATCAGAAATCATGACATTCTTGGCTGAGTGGAGGTGTTTTAACTAAATACCGACAATTCATCGTAATCAGTGAACCTATTAGCTGTGAAATTTGATTCTCTCATCATGGACTGTTCACTCACATATTTCAGATAAAAATAAATCTGCATATCATTCCAAGCCTAACGTCGTGTACCTTTCCAAACACTCCCGTAGTATTTCTGTGGTTTTAGTAAAGTGAAGCCTCAAACACTTTTTCAGGAAGAGTTGTCTCGTGACTGACAAGAATCAGTAGTTAACAGTGCTGTTCTTTATGCCAGCAGTCTGATGCTTCAGTGGAAACTTGACTGGCTCCAATTTGTTGTCTCATCAGCAAGAGAGAAGTAATTGCTTCTTCCTTGACTAGTTCAATCTTTTACTGGTGACTTTTGCCATCAGGGGAACTAAATGGGAAAATGCTCTCAATGGAGTAAAAATATTTTCAGAAATGAAAATTATTTGCATGAATAATACTCCAGTCTTGTTAACAGCATTTTGGAAACCACTAGTAACGGACTTTCTTCTCCATTGCCAACAGTGAAGGAAGTAATAGGGCTTTTCAGAGACCTGTAGTGGAAAAAAAAGGATTCTTGGGTTTTGCACAAAAAATTATTTATTTGCTCAAAGCCTAGATCTGTTTTATGTGGGGAGATACGTTCTTTGGCTGTCTGCAGAATCATTGCAGGATTTAACTGCTACATTTCCTCTTCTGTGGAAAAGTTAAAATAATGAAAGCAGCAAGCTTTCTCTTGCAAGTCTTAAGTTGTTGCTGTGCAGGATTCGTATAATCTGAAATTGCTTCAGGCACAAGTGAGGCACTTGCTCACTGGTAGGTCATCACAAATGGTGGTGGAAAAGTGAAGCATGGGGAACATACATAATTGAGTGGCTTTGGGTCTAATTCTGTTCCCGTTGAAAGGGAAAAGAAAACAATTACAGTTTGCTTACACAAATAAGAATCACCTTTGGGAACTACAACATGACACAAGGGCGGTGCAAAGGGAGTTGAGTGCATTTTCTGCTTATGTGACTTTGTCTTATTTGGCAGGAGAGTACCTGAACTGAGGATGTATTCAGTAATTTAAAGTTCTCTACTAAAAGCATAAAACTCTAGAATTTTTAGTAGAAGTTAACTGACAGAGTGTTTCCTCCTTTTGTCTTGGTGAATAACTTGATTTTTTATTGGTTATATAGTGGAGCAACTGAAGCTGTACAGCTCTTGGATGAGAAGATTTTTCCCTTGCCATGATCAATTTTTATTTCTTTCTCCAGCTGCCAGGAGCTTGTATTTACCCTCATGAGACACAGCACAATGTCCTTTAAAAACAATGATTTTCTTTCCCTTCACTGCTGAATCTCATCACCTCCAGTTACCTATGAAGGTACCCAGCTTCAGAAACTAAAATAGTATCATTAGAGTCGATTGTATCAGGAACACAGCGAATATGTTGAAAATTTGCTGAGAGTTTCAGATCAGCAGCCACAGCATTGACTAGACAGCCATTTCCTCCCAGACTTAATTCCTGTGTAGAGTTATCACCTTTCAGATTAAAATCTCCAGACTTCTTAAAAGACAGAGGTGTTTTCTCTTCTTAAAAGCAAACGTGGGAGGGAATTGCTTTTTTCTACTTTGTTCTTGTTATTTATTCTCTTTTAACTCTACTACTAGTCAAACAGTAGATGTTTGGTTTTTGCACCCAGTTTGTTGAAATTGCATCTAGAAAGCTGAAATTTCGGGAAGTTGAGCAGCTGGAATAGTGGGCTAAAAGGAAATCGTTATAGAGCCATTATTGCAGTTAATTTCTCCTGCAGGCCATCCTGTTCAATGTACATAAAGATGGAGTCCATAGAAAATTCCTGGTGATATGATCAGATCATAATGATTAATCTTTCCTAATGCAACATCCCTAAATTGCCAGTGCAGTCGTAGCTGGTTTAAATGCATTTGGGGAAGGCATTAGCTCTTCCATTGAGTTTCATTCCATTTTTTCTGTGATAAAATTTATTTTTGTACTTAAAGCACTTTTTTCCAATGATAATGCATTAATGAGATAACACATGATAAATTGTGACAATGCTTTAAGCCCAAGGAAAAAACCCAGAGTTTTATCTCCTACAAGTCTTTAAATTAACCTATGAAATTCTCTGGAGTACCACACTGTTTGAAGGTGATGGATATTTCTTCTGTGTGTAAGAATGCTATTTTTTCAAATGACTACCTGTCATCAGAAACACAACTCTTGAGTTTTTAACAAAAACCCCAATCAATGTAGCTGACTAGAATTCAGGTGAATTCCTCATCTGTCCTTTGTAACAGATGTCATTTTGAACATCACTATATTGAATTCTGTGGTTGTGCAAATGTTGCTGTCAGATTTGCATTTATACTTACTGTAAATGCATTAATAACTTACCATTGAAATAAATAGTCTGATATTTGTAAGCCTTCTGTCCTGTCTCTGCCATCAAAGCACTCAGTGCTTTGAAGAGGAAAAAGAGAAAAGCCAACTTTTAGAAAGAATACTGAAAAAAATAGTTGTAATTTGTTATTTTAAAAACCTTCACAGGAAATGACAACAAAGTGGGCCACATTTTGCATTGCATTTTAAAAAATTTGAAACATTTATATGAAGAAAGGGCATCTCAGCATAATATCATTTCAGCCCTTTAGTTTAAAAAAGTAGGGTTTTTCATAAAAATACCAAATTTGTCAAATTAAAAAAACAATTTTTCAAATTCAGATTTTCTATACAACCAAAATACATGGTGTTATTTTCATGCTAGTGTGTTTTCTTTTTCGTACTTACCCAAATGTGAAAACATGTCCATTTTGTACAGACTATAAAGGAGACAAAGTGCAGGCAAGGAAATCACCATAAAACTCATGAACTGGAAAAATGTAAATACATTGCATCTTTAATGCATAAATAAGCTGTTTTGTGTTCCTAAGGCCATTAGCTCTTAAGGCCTAATGATTTAGCTTCCTGCACAGAATCATCAGACTTTAATATTTGTATTCCCTTTCAACTCTAGAAGATTCTCTCTAATTTCGATATTAGCATTTGGTAAATACAGCATTTATCATTCAGTATGCTGCAAAGGTAAAAAAGGGCTGGACATAGCTCTGAGGAAAGTAGAATAATTGCTTTGTATGGCCACAGACATATCATTAGAATAAAATTGAAACTGAGAGATGTTTGACTGTAATTTATCATCGGGAAAAAAGTGAGATTTGCACTATTAACATAACATAACAAATTGAGAGGCATGTATTCAAAAATACAAATTAATATATCAGTGGAAAAATTGTATTTACCACCATGGCCTGGACTCAGTCATGTGGGTGTGCACCTTCCAAGCACAAGTTCCAGTGCAAAACTGTTTTGGTGTGTCCCTGCTCTGAAGATGGTGCCTTGCAGGCACAGGATCCTTCCAACTGAGGAGCTTGATAACTGCTCTGTTATATCTGACTATCATCCCACACTGGCAAATTGAAAGAAATTCAGGCACATTTAGAGGGAAGTAACACTTATGGGGAAATAGAGCATTTTAACTTTGAATGAATGATCAAACCTAGGTATTCATTGCACATGCCCATGTCATAAGTGGTAATATTTTCAGTTATGTTTTTGTAAATCTCTTAGCAAAATATTTTTGATCTGTACCAGGCATTTCTGAAGTTCTACCTTGCCAAAAAGAACAGTAATATCAGTAATAGTGATACCTGGGAGTGAGGGAATGTGGTTGATTGACCTTGACCGGATGCCAGGTGCCCCCCAAGCCTTCACAGGGGAGAGAAAATAAGATAGAAGAGAGCTGAAAAGTTGAGAAAAGGAAGTTTGCTAAAGAAGAAGTGAAAGTTTGTGCCTGCACAAGCAAAGAGGAAAAAAAAGTTATTCTCTATTTCCCATCAGCAATATTTGTAAGTAATTTATAAGTAAAGCTGTATCATTTGGTGATAGCAGTAAATATTGACATTCAGCAAAAAAATATTTGGGCATTTCCCAGTGCATTCTGTTATGGGTACAAATGTCTATTGGCATGCAGAGGATGAGGGGAGAGCAGACAGAGAAATGTAAAGATGAAAAAAGCATTTGCTGCCTGTTCCTGCAGATTTGTCCTGTTTCTGTGCCTCCGTGAAAAAGAGAGAATGAAGACACAAAGCACAATAGTTAAATGTATATGCTATCCATTTTATACATCATTTTAAGGTAAACAAAGGGCAATCAAAAAGTCTGTCTTGAATTTTATAATATGGCTTTTAATTCAGATGTTGAGAAGAACAATTTCCTTGGCTTAATGTACCTGTGAATTGTTTCTGTGTAGTTATTTCAGACATCATGCTGAAAAGTAAGTAGTTAAAAGAAGTTGTTTCAAATTTTGGCACCTAAAGGATTTTTTGAACTTGCATTTCTGTCATATCTGTGAGAATGTTCCTAAAGAGAACAAGTATTTGATCAATAAAACATTTACAGAATACGGTTTAAACTGAAGTTCTAATGTCATCTGGAAAAGGAACACATTTGGAGCTAAATTAATAATTAATATTAGCACAAATTAATAAATATTCTAGCAGAGAGAATGCAGAGGCCTGTATAGGAAAACAGGAATTTCCTATTTTAAAGTCTGCCTACAGTCCGTCGATTGTGATTGCTTGACTTTCAGTTGTGAATTTGATTTGCCATATGGCATGGGAATAAGGGACCCAGGCTTACCACAGGAAGATAGTATTGATATGCAGAATGAAATGGAAAATTAGATTTCCTTCCTAGAGCACAATAAGGAGTGTGTTGGAGGTTGACTTAAGACTCTGTTGTGGCAAGCAAGTGTACAAATTCTGTTTAACGTGGGTTTCATGCTTTCAAACTGTGACTTGGAACCTGCTGACACTGTTGGAGCATTAATGCTTTTAGTTTGTTGTTGTTGGGTTGTTCCTGGTTTTTCTGAGCTATATCTTCTCAAACTGACACAGAGTCCAGGTGATCCCTGCCTGTGTAATAAACCTTCACTGGTCCAGCATAGAAATCATCTTCTCAAGGTTTTAAACCCCTTTTTTCCTATGCCTTTTTCTCAGTAACTAAAGGTGGAGTACATGACAAAAATAAAAGGACAAATTTTAACCTGGTGGGGAAAATACTTTGATACATATCTATCCCTATGAAGTCATGCCTTTTTAAACTAGACTAGAGACTAGAGCTTGGCTCAGCTTAATTAATCACACTGCACAGAGAATCCTAGATTGGAAAAAAAAAAAAAACCCAGAACATTATGTACGGATAATGTGCATCAAAGTAGCTTCACTGATAATCCACTCTATTGCTGTCCTTTGAGTATATGATGATTCTGAGCTGTAGAGAAGAAAATCACTTTAAAAGCTCTGAGAAGCTATTACAAATGAATGGACGTGTCTGGACATGGCAAATCCTTTGTCTTGGCAGCCTGGTAATTTCTATGATGAGCCTTATGTTTTTCAGCTTTTCAGTGTCCCAGCGTGAGCTGTGTCAGACAAACCTAATGAGATGGATGAGTTCAGTTTTGACTGGATCAGACTCTCTATCAGAGAAGGTCCACCTGGCGTATTCAGCTAAAAATTAATTTCCAGTCCTACATTTGAGACTTTTAGGATGGAAGCTGAGTGTGGTGTGAGCCAGCAGTAAGAAGAAGCCTCACGGCTGGCAGGTTACTGCATGCAGTTTCTTGCTTGCTTCTGATGAACTTCTCTGGTGTAAAAATCGTGTAGATCTTCGTGTGCTCCCAAGCTGTACATATTGAAATTAGGTCTGTAGACAATCGTGATGTTCTTAGTTGTGTTCCAATGACAACAGAATGAAAACCACTTCTTTCTAATGTTCTCAGACTTGCAAGTCCTCCAGCGCAGAGGGAGAAGTTCTAAACCAAAATGTATTAGATATACTCTCTTTGAAATTGGGAATTCTGTTCGAGTATCTATTATACATGTATAGGACTTTATAAATTTATAAAAAGAGTTGAAACTGCTTTCAGATTTATAAATACATCAATGTTTTAAAAATATGCTAGTAGTTCAAAGTTTCTGTATTACCAAGGAAATACATTTGATTAAGTAACCATCTGGTAAAATGTTTGCTACCAGTGAAAACACTGAATTTTGGATTTTGTATGTGCCAAGTTAAAATGTGGGCAAGAGTTACAGCTGCATAAATTGAGTAGGCAGTAATTGGACCATATACCTTTCAAGCCTACTGCTATCAATCTAAATAAATTTTGTGATTCTCAAAGCCATTTTGCTTAGCTGATCAATCTACCGTCAATTGTTTCATCACATTTTAAATTTTCTGAAAAGATTTGGTTGACTTTGAGTAGTAGTATATGTACAAGGCTTGGATGACCTGAGTTTTGGTAGACTTAACACAGAAATAATAAGGCCCTGTGTTCCATGCATAAACCATCCTTTGAGCTAGCCTCACTCCTCGGTGTCAGAGCATTTGGAAAGATTCTCTGTGGTTAAATGACTTGTAGATAAAAAGTAGGTGCAGTTTGGCCTTCCTAGAGCTCCCCTAGTGCCAGTGTTTTGGGGCATGCTGACAATAACGACGGGATTTCCTTGGAAGGGTTGTTGTAGCTTCAGTTCATTGAGAAATGTTTTGACCATTCATGCATCAGTGGCTTTGTAGATACAGTTGTCTCTTTTATTCATGTGGAGCATCTGTAACCTTTCCAAAAAAACCTTTAGCATTCATTCAAAATACATCAGCATGTCAGAAAGGTAAAATAGTTAAAATAGGAAATGCTACAATGTGTTGGTTTTGTATTTCTAGAAATTTAACCTGGAACTCATACTTTTCCATCTTTTTTTTTGTTCTTTATTGCCTTTTTAAGCAATATGATAAGGTTTTTGAGGCCTATTATTTTATTCCTATAAAATGAAAATATTAGAAAAGTTTAGTCTTTGTTCTGCGTTGTTACCTGTAGGAGATTGGGAAGACAAGATACCACTGCTATACACACTTTTATCTTTGATCCCAGCCAGTTTTGAGGTGTGCTTGTCAGAGGTGAAAACAAACTTGTTTTTACAGCAAAAACCATTCTAATGCAGGGGATGCAATACAGTTCTTCTGTTCATAATTTACCATGTACACTGCTATGTCTTCATTTCAAATACTCATGGAATAACTGATGAAGTGGTGGTTATTTTATAACTCCATCTCTTTCTCCCTGACATTAAATATTGAAGCTACAAGCCCTTTCTGAGAGTAATGAGATGAGGAGCTTGGGAGAGTAGTTTCTTCAACAAACAAAACCCTGCATTAAATACGAATTAATTGGAATTCTGTTGATTACATTCATAGATTAGAGGAAAACTGTAGGAAAGGTATTTTGTGAATGCTGTGCTTCATGAACATCCTACAACAATTTAAAAAATTGTTCTGAAATTGCTGGGAATAGTTGCCTATGGGTTGCTGATCTTAGCTCTTATTCAAAGTGAAAGATGCTGTGAGCAAGTAAGAAGAAAGATGAAGAGATGGCTATTATATAGTTTCTTTAAAAATGTAACAGGAGTGAATAGATACATTTTATTTCTCACTGCTAAAAGTGCAATTCTTGCTTTCCAATTATGAGTGTTAGACATCTGTAATTTCTGTTATTTTTCTCTAAGTGGAGAATGGTGATAGAATATCTTTTGCTGATATTTCTGGTGTGATTTTATTGTAAATGTTCAAAATCAGGTCTTTGGGTTTATTTCAGCTAAGCTGACTTATTTGAAGTATCTCTTTTATATTCTTTGCCCAGAGTTGAATCTAGGGGTGAGCCTGCACGAAGATGTTTGGAGCTCAGAGCAGCAGTGTCTGTATTGTGAGGTGTGCTGCTTGCTGAGAGCCAGAGCGCGTTTGTGCACTCCTTATTACTCCCTCATGCCTGGGGTTTACACACTGCACATCAGCCACGGGCCACTGCACTTGTCAGTCTGGCCAGCCAGCTGCCAAAATGCTTTCAACCCACTCACTGCTTGGTTTTAAGGAAGTGGGCAAGGAAATAACTCTAAAGAGGGCAAAGAACTATTTCAGTTGACTGGGATGCTTCAAAACGCAAATGCATTTAATGTATGTCTTGATTGCCAATTGCAGAATACCTACATTAAATGAAATGTCTGCTGCAAACCACAAACTAACCCACAGTTAAGTGAGGTTATCAGATCTTGAGGGTTGTGTTGTGTTATGTTGTTTCTTGGGTCCTTGTGTTGCTTTTCATCTTCAGGTTAGGACCATCTCTTTTTTAATCTCCTCTCTCCTTGATTCCATAAATCTTTTAAATGCCTGCATTCAACTAATTATTGTCCTGTCCAGTCAGTGTCTACCACAGCCTGCTGACTCAGCTTACATTTTTCTTCATTTATTGTGGTCTTCTGACTGCCTGAATCTAGTTTATGTTATCACTGAATTTGGTGAAATGAAAGAACACATCCTTTGTTACAAGGTCTGTTTTGCTTATTCTTCTTGCTTAGCAAGCATATGACCAGGTTATTCTGGGAGCTGCAATGTGACTAAATAACAATATCTCCCATTGCAGTGCAGGATGACAAAACTCGTGACATTCTGCTAACACTATGAGAAATCCTTAACACCAATATTGGTGTTTTGGTGGTTTTTTGTTTGTTTTTTTGTTGTTGTTTATGCAACATTTGTAAAAAAAGGCAACACATCAGATAAGAGTGCACTGAAAGATGCTTTTTGCTTTTGGACTGGATAGTTCAAAATGTGTAGTAGGTCACACCTCCAAGGTGCAGTAAAGCCCATTAGATCAAATTACATATATCTTGCTATAATTTCAAATTAGAATTATAGCATACTTTCTAATGTATTTTATATTTTATGATCCCATGGCATATGTATGTATATCATTTAGATACTTTAAAAGATCATCGAGCAGAATTTTCAGAAATAGAGGGTTTCAGTGGCAACTGCTGTTCACATCCTTGGATACAGAGTCCTTCTAGAAAACAGTGCTAATTAAGATCCTCCAGTTAAAAAATAGGCTCTTTTTTCCAGTAATGTTCACAAAATAGATACTCTGACTGTGTTACAGTATAAAGTACATATTAATTAAAATAATAATCTGCTTGTGGAAGGGGTAAATGGAGGGGAGGATTTGGAATGTGTGTGTGAGAAATCCTAAAAAGAAAATTTTCAAACTGAGTTGAGAATGTGGTGGGGAGAAAAGTGAAGAACCTTGGAACTTTTCTGTGGAGGGGAAGAAAAAAATCCAACCCAAGAGAATAAGACATTGCAGCTAATTGAAATGTGCTATCCTAGGGCAGTCAGTTATTCAATAATTAGGAAGAAGCCTGGGTGGATTGAGCCTCGTTTCTGCGCTGTGATGCCCAGAGGGGTTGTGCTGTGTGTGAGCTCAGCGAGTCCAGGCCATTGGTGTTGGTGTGTTCCATTCACAGCCCAGCCTGGAGTGTGGCATCTGCCATCTCTTCAGTCACTGAAGCCTTGTTGCCACATGCTGATTGTTCTTTACTGTTCAGTCCCATAGATGTAGTATTCTACTGTGTGGCTAGAATAGACTCGAGTAAAGTTAATTTCGTACTGAAATGGGGACATTTAAAAGCTGAAGAGTGTTTTTCTGCTCCTGTTAGTGTTTTTCCTTGCCATGCCAAAAATTCTCCTTAGTGTTTCCTAGGCAGATGAGCAGGGCTGCTTAATTCAGACAGAGCATCACTTCTTTAAAGACAGGTACATTAAGAGCAGTTTCACTGTTCACCTGTTTCCACTGGAAAACTTCCAGCTTTCTCTCTCCTTCTTGAGCAATGCTAGAGAGAGATCCCCTGGAAACAGGGCAGTACAAACAGCAGGCTTTGTGACAGGAGGGACTCCCTTGAGTCACCTGGAAGTTCTTTCCTCAGAAGTCCCAGGCTTCCAGCTGGCTGGCAGAAGGGAATGATGATCTGGAGGGCTGGGTGTGCTGTCTGCAGGACACCTCTCAGTCACAGCCCTCTGCAGGGAGGTGGGCTCTGCTGGCACACCTGTCCTGTGTCTGCATAAGGTCACAGGAGCTGGCTTGTGTTCTGTGAGTGCTGTCTTGACTTCGGGCTGGCTAGCAGCTAGGGTTCACTGAATGTCTGTAAAGCAGAAAGGTGTTGATGGCTGTTGCTTTCAGTAAACAGGGAGGGTATGGAAATTGTTTTGCATTTTGTATGGTCGTAGGAATAAAAATAGATCAAATTAACAAAAGTGAAGAGGTCTGAGATTTTCAAGTGTCTCTAAGAATGAGTAATGTCTAGTACTTAGAAAAACTTAGCTCTGAGTGGAGACATGCGAATTTTTTTTGTTGTTTTATCAATGATAGATTTATAGGTGGTTCTTTGGGTCTTTTCTAAACTTATTTTAAAAGTCAAATGTGTCTTGTCTTCCTTGATACTAATCCTGTGCAACTACAGAAAAATGAATTGATTTTCTGTATCGATGTGGCTATTTCTGCCTAGGCTGGAGAGGCAGGACATGTTTTCTTATTGATTTGGCCCTGAACTTCCCTGACTCCTGATGAGCACAAATGAAAGAACCACTCTGGAGGCAATTCTGAATCAGCAAGGGAACAAGTACCACTGCCTTGGCCAGACTCTTGTTTCTTCACTGTATGAATTATACATTGGGTTACCATCACAGTAATTAGAACAGGATCCGGATATTAATGTATGACCTATAGTAAGAGGAGGGCCTGATCTCTGTAAAATGATACAAGAAGAGATTTATAGTGTAATTGCAGAGGAAGGTTGACAGGGCTGACTCTTTTAACAGTCCTGGAAGTGCTTGTGTGCCCAGAGGATGTTGTGCCCGTTTCTGTCAGAAGAACAAATGAAAAGGGATTCAAGAGAAAGATGCATGAGGAACTATTAGCTGTTATTTAAAGCTCTGCTAGGGCAGATTCATGCAGTATTCTCCAGCACACTGATGGAAAGCAGCTGGGGTGCTCAGGGGTTTTAAATTCTGGATATTTCACTGGAAAGCTTGTTGGGAAACTTGACTGTTGTGGTACTGAGGGGTGGTTTGAAATTTGTCTTCCAGGAGATATGGAGATACTAACAAAGATACAGGCCATTTATAGGACATTTTGCAGGACCAGACATTTTTCTATAGAAAAATACTGTATTGCATGAGGCTGGACTCTCTTCTCTGTCACTATGGTCAAATGGTTTCAGTGCTATTCTTCCTGATTTCTCACAGTGTTGGTGTAACAGAGGAACTTGGTGCTTCACAGGTAATTTCTTCTGCCTTTTGTTTCATTTGTTCTTGAGACACACAGGCACACATTTAATATGGGAGATGGACTTTTTTTTTTGAAGTGTTGATGATAGAACAAAGTAAGAGCATGTCTTTAAGAAAGAATAAAATCTTTAGTGAGATGCTGCATCATTCTCCAAAATTGGGTCCTTCCAGTAGTGTGGTTTCTCCCCCTCTTTGTGCTAGTAGATAAGATGAACTTATTATTTAAATTTTGTCATCAACTGGATTTACTCTCTGGTTTTAAGCACAGCTAAATCAGATTGTCAGCACGCTGCTTTGTACTATCATTCTTAAAAAAATCTTTATACTTTTGCTGTATCCAGCCAAAGGCAGAGATAAGGCTGAGCCATTTCTTGTATGTATGTAATTTAAAAATCAGCAGAGAATATTTCTTTCACAGGAATCAATAAAGTATGAACATAAAATTGTCAGATGATAGCAACTGTGTGATGCAGAGATTAGTGACTTGTCCTTTTATTATCAGAGACTGTGCTCAAGCTTAGATACAACAAATCAGAAATAATATAATGCTGCATGGGCGTTAGCAGTATTGAACAGCAAGAGCTAATGTGTATAATACCCCAGTCCAGCTGGGAAGTACTGAGCACCACTCTAATCTCTTGCTCTCTCAGATCAGCAGTGGATTCTCAATCTAGCACTTGGCTGTTGAGCATTCTTTACTGTCAGGATAAACCTTCTCCACAACAAAGAAAACATCCTGATCTAGTGAATTCGTATTTGTACGTGCTCAGGAGGTAGCAGTCCTTCCTTTAGGTGCAGCTCCAGGCAGGCTGCCAGCAGAGCAGCAGTGAGGGAGCCAACAGGGCTGAGCAGTCTCCTGCTGGGAGCAGGAGTGTGGCTAATTTCAATTTATTAGGGAGGGAGCCCAACCAACACCTTTCTCCTCGATCTCTGGCAGTGGTGGTTCCTATGGAAACCTTCCTAGGAATGACCTCCCTTATTGTTTTAAGTAAATAAGCTGAAAATTCTCGTTTGTTTTTCTAAGAGTGTCTAATTTTCTTTGGGATAAGCAAACTAAGAGGCTATTGATCCAGCCTTCAGAAAGTACATTCCATAGATTCAGTGTGTTACTGCATTTCAGTGGGCCTAGAAAGCACAGGGACAAGGGCAGGGCACGGCCTCGATTTTCTCACCCAGCTCAGAGCTCCAGTTTTAATTACACCTCTGAAAGATCTATGAATTACCTTGAAATGAAACATCAGTTAATACTTCAAATAATTAGCTTTGATAAATTGAGTGAGTTGGGCACTCCTAAGTAATTGCTTTGTTTCACCTGAGAGATTTTTGTGTTTCAGTGGTGGCTTAGCAATTCCCCGTGCATGCTTTCCAAATCCGCCGGTAACACTTGGGGAATGAGCCCAGTCAGGAGCGCTCGGCAGGAGCACTGGCATTGCAAGGGTTGTCATCATGACCTGGGGGAAAGGAAAAGGCTGTGCTAACACAGCAAAGGTTCCATGAGCAGGGGCAGTATTTAAACAAGTAGGTGTTGAAGAAAACCGTGATTTATCCGCAGAACACTCAGGATCTCTAGTCTGGCAAACCCATCTGAGGTAGTTCCAGCTCGGTTCCACAGAACTTCAGTGCCTCACCTGTCCTGTGTGGAGCTAGGCCTTGAAGAGATGAGCCAAAAATTACTTCTAGACTCTAAACTCTAGAAGTGGACCACCAATTTCAAAAATTCGTGAAGACAGTAGTGGGACTTGGTGGGGGATATTTCTGTGTGCCAGCCAAAGCTCATATTGCCAGGCCAGATTTGATGACAATACAGACATTTATAATCAAGCTACAGAATCAGACTGGTGACTGGTGGCTTCAAGAAAAGTATCTGTTCACTCAAGGTGAACTATGCATTTTCCACATAGGTTTGTCTGCTACCCTCTGCAGTGTCTGACAGGACAGTGCTTGAGAAGTTGCATCTCTCTTAGTGCACTCTGAGTTTTTAGTCTGAATTGTTAAGGCAGTACCTGCCACCTTCCAAGTCCTGACAGAACATGCCAAGTCAGGATAAACACAATTAATATCTGCTGGAGACTTTTTAAAGCAACGTGATAGCTTCTGGTTCATTATTCTGAATATTTGCATACAAAAGAAATAAGCAAGCAGTAAAACTGCGATAGTGCTGACACCAGCATTAAAGATGAATGCTTAATACAGCAAAGTGACACAGAGCACATATTTGTGTTCCCAATCATCTGAGCTGAAAGACATTTTTAAGTGAAAAATTCATTCAGAGACTTGAATTTTGACTGCACTTGCAGTGTCATGTACTGCACAAGGTAGCACAGAAGATTCAATTTATGCTGTAGCAAACTAATTCTGAAACAGGTCATTGCGCCAAGTATAATTTACCATATTAAAAGAAAAAGAGCACAAACTGCTCAAAAAGAGGTGATGGGAGAGACTTACATAGCCTTCTTTCCCTTTATTTGAATAATTTCTCTGGGATTTGCAAACCTGTTAAAAACTATTTTCATGTTCAAAAGCTCTGTCAACTGGAATAATAGAATTATCAAGTAAATTGTGCTTTTCCCGAGATTTATGTTTCTGTCATGCCAAATTAATCTGCCTTTTTTCTGCACCTGAAAGTTAAACATATGTTCTCTTGTTTTGTTGTTGTGGTTTTGTTTTCTTGTAATTATTTAACCAAAGAAAATTGTTTATAGTGATCTCTCAGTTCTGGAGGAAATAGCTCTTTTGACAGTTTCACAGTCTTACCTTAACTGCTTTTTAGTTTCTAAAAATGATTTCGTTATTCAGGCTATCTAATACCTTTTACAGACTGAATTAAAAGTAGAACCTCATAAATTGTTTCACATATTTCCATTACTTTGTGTAAAAAATGAGATATCAGGCTCTTCCTCACAGGAATTCCTGTGCATTAACATTCTGATGGACTTAGCCTTCTAACCTGTTTTCCCAAGTGGGAAACACTTGAAACACTAAGAAAAGGGAAGGATTGCACAGAAACCAGAGTCGTGTGTTTCTCCAGCCAATAAAGACTCCTTATAATTTCCTATTTTGAGACGAAATGGCTTTTCAATCCCTGTGCCACCACTTTTGCTCTCTCTGAGTTTACTTTTGTGACAGTCTGCACATCTGCTGCTGTGGCACCCGGTGCTCCCAGGTGGAGTTCAGGGTTCAGCCAGAGCCGTGCCCACAGTGTCACCCCACCTTCCTTCCTCAGAGAGAAAAATACTTCAGAAGCCTGGGAATGTTTTTGATGTTAGAAAAGATATAAGAATATAAATACAATTCTCTATATTTATCCCCAGATAAATATAAAAAATTCAAGATTTCTTCTGTGTGGGTAATCAATCTTGTATCTCTATCTGCTTTTAAGATTTTGACAGGCTTGTTATTTTTTTTAGATGTCTGCATTTTGTATAAACTGTTTCAGCCAGCATAAACTTACATAACATTTTAATCCTTACTTTGTACTTAAAGATGACAGATTCAAAAGTAAAAGAAAAAAGTCATCTTTTTTTTTCTGTAGGCTTTGCTTTTTTATATATGTTGGCTGTCAAATTATCCAGGAATTGTTTTGACTAGAAACCTAAGGTATTTCAGGGGAAATCATTTGTGTCCTATTTATCAGTTGTAGTTTGCTGATTCTAACCATGAAGGCTTTTGTTTAGAGAAAAAAAAGGACTTGATAGCACCTGCTTGTGAGTAATTGCTCTCCAAGCAGGCATGGTCTGATGCTTGTGACTGCTAGCTGGAGATCAAAGTCTCCTGGTTTTATTCTTATCATGTACAAAAATCTTCATCTTGCAGACTCTTTGTGAGTATCTCATACAAAAGCATGAGTTGAGTGAAGCAGTTAATTAGTAAGAATGTGGTATCTAATTTGAAAACAAGCCACATTTTTTGAAAGAGTGTTTATGAAATGAGAGGGATGCAGATTTCAGCATCGTGGTGCTTAATTTGTTGTGAAAAATATATGTTAAAAAATAAGGGCAGAGGTTGGAAAGGACATGATGGTCACTGTGTGTGCTTATTTTTATTTACAAGTATTGTACTTGAGAGGAAAATAAAGTTTGTAGCACTCCTTTCAGTGGCAATGTCTCTCCCTCCCTCCACATTCAGTGGTTTGGGGTATCACTGAAGAATGAACAAAACTCATAACAGAGCCTGCAGTGGACCTCCGAATGGCCCTATTTATCAACTAAACAGAATTAAAGGTTGGAGTTAAACTAAAAGAGCATAATACATTCTATTCTATTTCACTGCTCATCAAAGTCAGCCAAACTTGAATACTTCGTGTCCCATCTTTCTGGATTACTTGATAAGAAAGGCCAAAAACTGGAGCAAGGCTTTACATGCCAAAAGTGTTTGTTTGTTTGTCTGAAGCAAAGGATCGTGGCAAGAGAGTTATTCTGTAGCTGTACTACAAAAGCATCTTACCTGAACGTGGAGCTGAGTCCATTTGGGATTGTCATCATGAAGAGACACACACTTTGTTGTCCCGTTGTGTTTGAAGAGATGCCTGAAATGTGGCAGTGCTGTTTCATCACTTGCATTTTTAAACAGCAGGAGAAAGAAAACATGAGCAAAGTTGGAAACAGCAATATTGTGAATGGTGGTACGAGGCAGATGCAGTGTGACTGACAAACAGATAGCTGCTCTGTCTCGTAAAAACAGATGTGCTCAGCAAATGCTATCAGTATTCCGTGAGGATCTGTGTACTTTGTTAAAAAATGCAGGAGATGACATGAAGCAATCAGCCTACTAAACCTCAAGCTGTAATGGAGCAGAAATCAGCCAGCACAGTGCACTGGGGATGGTGCTCCTGGGGATGGGGGTGTGGGCTGCTCTGTAAAGGTGAGGATTGGATGGTAATGAAAAAAAGTATAAGTAATTGCCTTTTTCCAACATGCACCCTTTACCAAAGGGCTTGTTTTTGTGTTGGGTGTTTCCCTTCCCTCTGTCCAAACTTCCAGTAGTTTCCTCTTAGTTCCCTACCCCCATCAAAGACTTTTTTTCTTCCTGTTCATTTGCAGCTTTTTATTAGTTATTTGTTTTATTCCCCTGAACCATTCATTTTTAAAAAACATGTGAAACACAACTAGTTCAAAACAATACTGTACATTCCCTTTGTCACCTAAGAGCTGATTCAGAACTGAATTAATGCTTATCCCAGAATCACAGAACTGTTAAGGTTGGAAAAGTCCTCCAAGATCATTGTGTCCAACCTTTGACAGGGACAACCAGGACTCCCCTTACCACTTAAAAGAGCTGGGCTCTTTTCTGGATTTCTAGTCTTATAAGCCAGCCTTTACAATCTCTTTCCTAGATTTTTAGTAGCTTTTAGAAATAAGTTTGGACAGATCTGGACAAACCTGTATATTTTCAAATTAAATATTGGCTGTATGGCAGCAAATACAGCAAATTGATTTAGAAAAATGGAAATCAGTAAAAGTATTTCATAGGAATCGTGATGCTAGTCAAGGTAAACTGTGTTTAATTTTCATGATGATCAATCCGTGCTTCAGTTTAAGGCTTTCAAATCTCCTAAGTGAGCCTGGAGTCACAGAGCTGTTACTTTATGCCAGTGAATCTATCTGCTCTTCTTATTTTTGTCCCAAATGTTAACAAATGTTTTTGTTTCATGAACTCAGTAGAAAAAAACATATCTTCTGTTCCTGACAGGTTTATTAACACATTTGATAATGACAAATTGCATTAGATTCATTCTAGATCTTAAAATTTACAATGAGTAATTCACCTCCTTGTCAGTAGATCTGGGCCATTTCAGATCGTTTCAGAAAAGAATTAATTTCTTTACTAATTTGTTGAAATACCTACATTTATTGCAAATCATCACACTATTTCAATATAAAGTAATTTTAGGATTTTTAGGGAGGTTAAGGCATCTGCACATGTCTATGAAGCAAGAATTATTTCTACAAAAAAAATCCGGAAGAAGGAATTTTGAAGAGTGCACTTTTTTGCCTATATTGAATAGTACAGTTGGGAAGCAGTGACACAGCTGTCCTGTCACAGACTAATTAAAAAAAAATAGTTAGGGTCATGGTTGTTTTTAATATTTTTTTTTTTTTAAATTTTGAGTGTTTCTGACAGAATCAACCTCGTTATTATTTTGTATTGTTCACCACACACATAAAACTTCACTTCATAGCAGTTACTCCCCGGCAGGAGTCTGCATTTAAATTGTACTCCCTCCTTTTTGTGACCTACAACCATTCAAAGAGATAATATTCCCCCTTTCCTCAATTAAATCCTTCCTTCATTTTTAGAACCTAACACATCTTGCTCTCTCCTGAGATCCTATTTACAAACAACTGCTGTGTTAAATACAATAAAGCTGAAGGCAATTCAGGTTTTCCCTCACCATCATACTAATATTCCTTTAAAAGTCTGAGATGTGAAAGATGCAAAAGGATGCTGCAGCTGTGTGTGTGTTTGTCCACTGCTGAATCTCCCTGCTGGAATTGCCAAAGGGGCTGGGGCACCAGGGCAACTGCTGGAACTGGAAAGCAAGAAAATGTAATCTTGTGACACGTGTGAACCCATTCAGTTATTTTTAAAACAAGTTTAAATATGGACAATATGCAGAAATCTTTTTTCTCAGATTTAGGACTTCAAGAGTTACTATATCACTGCCTCAGAATTTGGGGGTGGGAGGAGGTCTGTGTTTTGCTTTGTTCCCCCCACTTCATTGGTTCGTATTATCCCGATTTTCACTGAATGCTTGCATCCTCACACTGTATGGGCCAAAGAATATATAACTAATATCTCTTACTGATTTTAATGTTACTAAAATATCGTATCACAGGGTTTATCTGGAAAAACATACTTGTGTAACCATGCAGATGTCTGAGCTTTTTCTCTGTAAATATGACTGGAATTCAGCTGACTAAAACTGGCAATTTGGTTTTGTGTATTTCTTAAATGCTGAGAAACAGTCAAATAACAAATCTAATTCTGGATTGCTGCCTTGTTTTAACTTGAATATCCCTTTTCAAGTTAGTTTGCTCTGTGAAAAACATAGTTGATTTTGGGAATGATGTTAACTACAGGAAAAAAGCCAGTCATGTCAATATAGGCGCCAAAAATTATTTTCAGCTTAGTGTAAGTAAATCAGCTACTTGAAATGCATTATTTTTTAAGGCGCTACTTACATTCTTGTTTTGTGCTTTGAGACTGAAAACTGACAGGTGCTTTAATTGCAGAAATATTACGAGGTGGGTAGAGGATTTTTCAGGAGCTGTGGCAGAAGAATGGCAGGCAGTAGGCGAAGTCTTTTCCAGGTGATGGACATATTCCAGAGGTATTGTTCCTTGGGACAGGGGATGCTCATTTTCATAACAAGCATTTAGCGAAAGCAGTTCCCTTGCCCAGATGTGAAAACACCCCTGTCCTGACAGTCAGTATAGCGTGGCAATCCAGTACAGCAATCCAGTTAGGAGCAGTGGCTCAGTTCAGTGCAAGAACAGCTGTGACAAGTGGCTTATATGCTAAATGCACTGCTCTGCGAGGGGCTGCAAACCAAACAGCTGGGTCACAGTGCTGATCTCTATTAGTTTCACAGATCCTATTTTCTTTAAGTGCTCATATGCTTGTTTGTCTGTCTCGGTGCTGGCTACCAGCTTTTTACTGGATTAAACAATTTGACATGACTACATTTGAAATTGAGGGAGATTTGGAAGGAATTTGTTTGGGCCTTTTGTAGCACAGTTTTTATTCCAAGAAGAAGGGCTAGATATTTGAGACGTGTTCTGAACTGAATTTAATTCCCTGGAAATGGATTTCAGCTTGCTGCTGTGAGCTCTGTCTGGTTTACTTTTATCTTCCAATTTCTAGGAAGGCAGTTGGACATTGCAATCATAAGGGCCATAAATATGGTATCTTAAGAGAGGGAGAGTTGACACACAGAATTCTTCTTCTCCAGTACCATAGCTTGAGGCTCTGTAAAAATAAGCTCGATATTTTACAGAAGATAGTTTTGTATGTAGCAAAAGTGTGGTTCTGCAGCCTTCACCACCACTAATTTAGGCTTGTTAATAGCTAGACTTTAACCTTAGCACCTAACAAGTGGACTTGGCAATAACTATTAACTTTATCAGTGGTTTCACTGAGAAAAGAATTAATACCAGTGTTAAAGTTTCTTGGAAGTGGCTGTTGTTTTGTACAGGAGTTTTGGCCAGGAGAGCCTGGTGTGACACACCGCACCCCACAAGTTGTGGAGGAGTGGGCAGGAAGGCACCCCAGCTGCTGTGTGCTGCCAGCACAGCTCAGCCTGCCAGAGCCCACAGCAGCACAAAACAAACCGCGGCAGTGTGACAAATCCCATCCCTTCCCAGTGAGCCATTGAGGCACGTGTTCGTGGTTAATGATTACATCCCGATGAAAGCAGTAAAATGGTCTGTGATTAAAGTTAAACACATGTTTGTATGCTTTCTTGAAGAGGAATGAAATTACCAAATGCTTTAGTTCGGTGGGTCACTTCACACTACTGTATTTTCCAGAATTAGCTATCAGACTCTCAAAAAGATGTTTAACATTAATTTTAAAATGCTGTATATGTGTGAAATTCGACTACATTATTCTTAATTTTCTTACCTATTTGTTTTGGTCTGGATTTTGATAAGAGTATTTGCACTCTGGCCGTATAAATCCAGAGTACTGATGAGGAAGAATTGGGCTTGTTGACATCCAGGTCCTAGACTCAGAACCTGACCCTGTAATAGTGTAACTAACTAAAACATTTCCCACCTTGTTTTTCCCAGTAAGGCCTTTTTGAAAATATGATTAGTGCTTCCTTTTGGTTAGAAAAAAGCACACACTTTTTTTATGGGGAAGAGAGAAGAATTCAGGAAAGGTACTGCTTAAAATCGCTTTGAGCTTTGAGTTATAATCTTAAATTTTATGTTTAGAAAGCAAGGAATTAATTGATGTCTTATATGAAATTTTCAACATATTAAATAATTCAGCACTTTTTCTTTGCATGTCAGGCTTATTACTAGCTTGTTAAGAATAATTTCTTTGCTTCTTTGAAGATTTAACTCAAATATGGCCCATCTTATACCTGATCTTCAAAAATGTATCAATTTGCTTTATTGAAATGTATTGCTTCTTTTGTAATATTTATTACACGGAGCATTTTTTATCCAGATATAGTGAGGAAAGAAATAGAATGGTGTGAGAGCTATCATTTTTGTTTGTTTTTGTCCTTGACATGCATCTAGTTTAATCTGTAAAACGCAGGTTATAAACTATGGGGATTAAAGAGACCTAAACTAGGAATTTCTGGAATCCACGTGTGAATCTTCTACAAAACCTGGATCTTAACACCAACCCCACAAGGGTATGATAATTTTCCGTTTTTCATTTTTACTTATCTTTGTTTATGAACAGCTGAAGGTTCTGCTCTCAGTCCTAAACCAAAACTTTTTTATGACACTAAATGCAAAACAGATCCCCAAAGGGATTTTTTACATAGCTGAGATGGAACAAGAGACTAGAGCTCCCTATAACTGAGCACTGGGAATTCCCACTGGCCCAGCAGCAATAGCAGAGCCTGTGGTATTTCACCAGCTGGAAATCCCTCCCAGCCCTTCCCCAGGTCTGCCTTGCTCCAGAGGCCATCCTCTGTCTCCTGCCTGCTCAGGGGAGAAGGTGGAAGTCAGGGAAGCAGAAGCTGCAAATTCTGAAGGCATCTGACCATCTTTATAAAAAGTTAAAAAAAATCAGGAGTCAAAACGATATATCAGTATTTTTAATTCCTTATGCTGGAGTATGGATAGGCAAAAATCCATAAATGGCTTTGTGGGCTCTTTCCCCACAGGATCCCAGCCACCTCTCCTGCCTTGGTGTGCTGGAGAAAACAGGCTGCACTAAACAGCTTTGATGGAAAATGTATTTTCATTGTGCATCAGTTCAGGATATTAATTCTTACTGAGTCACGTTCTGTTTTCTGGTTGCATTTACTAAATGCCACTTCCATGTTGTAACAGTATACAGACTTTTATTCTAATGTTACACACTTTTATTCTAGGTAAAACTGTTTACACATAATTTGAGATATTTATTTGGAGACACATGATGGGAAAACCATATTAGATAAAACTGAATTATGTTGCCAAGCTGTAGATTCTTAGTGTTTATAGGCTGAGACATTAGAAAGCAATTTAAAAGCAAAATTCATACTTTTTACAGTGTTCAGTTTCCATAGCTCTGTCATTCTCAAAATGAAGTTTCATATTCCAACACTAAAAATTTTATTCAGAATCTCTCTCAAATAAACTTTTTAGATTCCTTGTTTATTTTTGTGCAGATTTGGCCTTTCTTGTGTCCTGTTTTTCCGTGGGGCAATGTAAATGTGGTGTCCTCTTGGGGTCGTTACAGATACAGCTTTTAGCTCAGTATTTCTTGAACTTGTTCAAAAGAACAAGAGCCACTGGGCTCGTCTGTCCTCCTGTGCCTTGGAAGCACACAGGACTCCAGCCCACTTCCAGAGGGGGAATTAAGGCATGCCGAGATTTGGATTTGATGGCTCAGCTCCTCCAGGGCAGAGAGTGCAGAACTTATGGGAACAGGAACCTGAAAGAGGGAACTGTCAGTACTGAGACTGTTAGGAGTTAGTTCATCCAGCTCTTGGAACCAGCTGCACTCCTAACCCACAGCCACAGTTTATTTGCACTCCTGGCCCCTGAAGACCTGGATGCTGCTTTCTTACCCCAGAAGGATCTGTGTTTGTGTCTGAGCTGGGCACGGGCTGCTCCATGTAATGTAATCATGCACTACTCTGCAAGGTTGATCTCAGTGTGATCGGGTGGGAAATGAAATAATCTGGCAGATTGCAGAACAAGGGATCTGTGATCTGGAGTTCTTGTCACCTTGGTTAGTCAAAAGATTGATTCTGTGCTGTCCCCTTGTAAAACAGTGTTACTGAGACATCTTATTCAGCAGAAAAGTGGCTGGTATGAAATTACTCCATGAATGCTCAGAATGATTTTGAGTGAGCAGGCAGAGCCTGTGCTGGATCAGCGTTTTTATCCTGTATGACTGTATTGATTTTGATCCAGCACTGTCAAATTTACAGCCAGATTTACTGTACTGTCAAGCCACAAACTCCAAAATCTATCTTTAATTGAAGTGTAGTGTGATATATGAAGAAGAAAAGTAATTAATTAACATTGTCTTACATTTCTCCTGTGAATGGAAAAATGCTGTAATAGAGACTCCTATGGCTTGGACTTCATTTATTTGCATTCATTTTAGCTCAGTCAGGAAAGTTCTGCCCAGGTTCCCTCTATGATTTGTTTAAAACTGTAAAACCTGCTGCAAGAGCATGTAACCTGTAAGGCCAAACAAATTAAATTAAATTAAATCAAGTTAGTGTTAGAGAAGAGGAAGATGGGGCTGAGAAAGAGCAAGGGCTGGAAGGTAACCTTGAGAAACAGGTTTTGATATCAGGAAGATAGCATGACAGAAACAAAAAGAAGCGATGAAGAAGAAAATTTCAGTCCTACAGCCCCAGCTTTTCTTTCTTTTTTTCTGTCTGCCTGCTTAATGATTAACATAAATTTAAAAATGGTATTTCTTGGGAAATAAAAAAAAAGGTTCCTGTTGTGTTCTATGTGTTCCCATTCCTACTTATGTTTCGTATTTTACTATTAATCTTCTAATGCTATAATTGGTAGGAATCTAATTACATTGCATGAAGCTGTGTCTTTTTGAAGGAGTAATTTACATTTAAACTCTTTTGGAGTGTATGTGTTTTGTCTTTGATGTCCTTGATTAGTAATTGCAGCTCTTGTTATCAAATGTTATATTTAAAGCAAAGCAGTTCCATTTTTTTAAGCAGAGTATTTCTCTGCTTATGTTTTCTTGGCAAGTCCTCTGTCTGGTAAAACATTCTACAACTTGTCCTATTAAGGTAACCTAAAGTATTTTTTTAAATACTCTCCTGTTTCAGAAAGTTGAATAAAATAAGTTCAGATGTACATGTCCATTACAGGCACAGATGAATGTGAACCCGTTGACTTTGGACAGGAGAAGATTTAAAACACTGATTTGTGATTTAAATTGTGATTTAAAACATTGCTGTGGGTGTGCAGATGCTCTCCCTTCGTGTGCTGTTAGAGTGCTGTGTTCATTAGCTGTGTAACTTTATGTACACAGCTGTCTGCAGTGAATTCCACATGGATATTGCCAGAGTGCAGTTCTCATTTCTCTTTCCAGCTGGGGAACAGAGCAGTGTCTCGAAGCACAAAACGTTTGAAAACTTCACCTTGCTTGTTTCAACTGCTGAGTTTGTTTGCTTAACACATCCTAAACTTCACTGCATCTTTTAAACTGCTGTTTCATTACAAAAATACTCACCTGCATAAGCTTTTATTCCCAAATTACATATTTCTGTTTCTACAGATTATATTTCTGTGTCTGTTACATCTCAGTGTTTCCAGATTGTACATATAGTTAGTACATGAAGCAAATATACTTTACATCTATTGTTTTGTTAAATAGTCCATATTTTTATAAAGAAACACATAACTTGTTTAATATTCTCACCTTTTGACGTGAATGGGTTTTCTGTCGTGTGTTCTGAAGAAGTGTGGAAAATAACAGTATTAATAATGCTGAAATGTAACATCAGTTGTTTCAGTGCTCACCTGACATTTCCCACCTTCTTATCAGGAGGTTCATGTAAACACCAAATGCTGAAGGTAGAGTTACATTTGCTGATTCTATCAGACATGACAAAAAAAATCCTGCCTGAACTTTTGCAAAACAGCAATTTCACAATTTGAAGCCTTGGAGAAAAATCCCACCCATTTAATACCTTGTTTTTCAGCAGGACTTCATGCTTCCAGATTATTTTAGATTTTTAATTGCCCTGAAAGCATTAATTTACTGAACTAACACGGGAAGTACAGACCAAAGGGCTATTTAGTTTACAAATGGTAACATCTAGTTTAAATGTAGGAGTGATTAATGGATTTAAAATAGATAAAGGCTAATTGTCCCACAGATTTTGTAACCAGTCATATTATTAATGTTTAGTTGTGCTACTTGCAACATTAACTGTTATGTACATGATAAACATGAGTCAGCCATATAACTTTGAATGAAATCAGCCAAGTTGAAAACTGTTGTGCCAGAATTAATAAACTGTTATTAAATGACCAAATATTAGAACACTTCTGATGAATAAAAATTAATTCCAATACTTGTATGAATACAGAAATCTGGAAATATGAAAATTAATTTGGAACTTTTATTAATTTTTGGAGATTGACCTAATGGCTCAATTGATTGAGGAATTGGCTACAGCCAAGATTTTTATGTGCATTTCTGACGTTTAATTTTCTAGAACTTTGGTAGAACTCAATTTAACATGAGTACATATATAGTCCCAACTGATGATAACAGTTTGATTATATGATAATATAATTGTTTTCTTAACTTCCTTCTCCCACCTCTGTTGAACACTTTTAGAGTATGACATATTTGCATGTCTTTGATCCATATAACATTTTTCATGGGCAGCACACACAAATAGTCATTAATTGTTGGGCCTTAATTATCATTGAGATAAAGAGCAGTAGAATAAAATATAAATCCTTTACCCCAGCAAACTCATTGGCAGAATTGCCCATTAAAAACTTGCAAGCTTACAGAGACTAGCAGACTATTTTTAAGGGCAGTATCTTACAGTCCTCATATCTTTATTTTTTATGCTTTTTTCTTTCCTCTGTCCTATGAAGAATGTTATGATCTGGTGATTTGAAACAGAAAGGAAGCAAATTCTCATGCAGACTGTTCCAAGGATGTCTCTTAATGGAACTTTAAAAAGGAGCTCATCCTGTTTTTGAAGGGATTGAAGGGTCTAAGAGCATTAAAGTCCCCAGATACTGTACTCTGTAAAGGACATGATATGCAGTGAAAAAAAAAAAAAAAGAGTTCTCAACATGCTTGAAGATAGAATGGGTTCTGAGACCAGGCAGGTCAGAGCAGTAACACAAATGCTCAGGAGTGGTTTTCCCTTTCATTTGAAAATCTCCCAGAACATTATTGTGCATTTGCAGCTTTGGTATTCTGGAAGCTTGGAAAACAATCAGATTGGCAGTTATAACCATCAGGAATTTTTTACAGAATATCTTGTGTCTTGAGAGAAGGTTAAATCTATTTTCTTTGAATAAGTATGTGTGTATAAATTTAACAGTCCCTCCAATATTTAGAAAAACAACATGATCTTTTGAATTTCATGTTAGTTTGTCTGCAGTAAAAATCTTTTAATCCTCCTTGTTTCTGATGAGTGAGAGAATATCTTAACTATGTAATTTAAATTTTTGGCCATAAATATAGAGGCAAGGAATATATTAAATTCATTAACTGATTAATTATAAAGAGACAAATCAAGTGCTGCCTACAGATACATATATTACTTTTGAAATTTGTCTCTGACTTCATGGATGTGGTGGACTCATATGATTTAAAATGAAAGCTTATATTCAAATTGTTTGTTTATATGAAGACATTTTGGTATTCGTAAAATTGTTTACTAAAAAATCCACAACTAGCACTGAATGTGTTACTTTTAATTCTTCATTTATACAATTTTTTAATTTATTGGCATTTATTGGCTGTGAGGGAGTCCCATGAAGCTGTGCATCTCTCATTAGGAGTGCAGTCCATGCTAAGTGGAAGGAACTGCTTTGTTCTCCCAGCACAGTGAGGATGTTGTTGGGTAAGGATAACCTACCCCAAAGTCCCCCCAGAGCTGACTCCCAGCATCCTCACAGGTAATTAATCCCTACAGGAAGCACGTGGGATCTTGCTGCTGTTGCTTTCCTGTTCTTTTCCTGTGAACAAGTCTTTTCTTCAGGGAGTTGTTTCTACGTTCAGAATGGGCTGAAAACGTGAGCAATCAGTGAGACTTATCTAAGCTTTGCTCTAGAATTTCTTCCCCAAGATGTCTATTGAGATGAAAGTTTTAATAAAGAATAATAATATCATCTGGTTTACTTTTCTTTTTTTTGGTGCAAGAAGGCTGAGCATGGAGTACTTTCTCACTGACACAGCTTTTCCTGCCTCCTTGGATGTGTAAGAACACACTAAGCCTCTAGGAAGGAAGGCTTTGATGTATTTCAGCTCTAGTATCATTAATAAAACATTATTATGCAGATATATTCTACTTCCTTGCCATTTGCTCTCTAACTGTAGGGTGTATCCTTGAAGGGTAGGTCACTATTCCAGATGAAAATCCCTGTCTTTGTGCTCAAAGTGATTTCTCCTGTAACCTCAGTACTAGCCCTACCACCCAGGTATGCTTGGGGGTGTTTAAATCTGTGAATATTTGTATGGAGGATGTGACACAGCTGTGACCAGCCCAGCTGAAGCTGTTAATGACTTTAATTGACTTTGTTCCCTGGCCGTGGGGGAAGCCTGGAGAGGTGTGGGGAGATTGGGAACACCTGAGGGAGCACACGGCAGCTGGGGGCAGTTGATGCCTTGGCTCTGAAGGAAAAGGGGGGACTTCTGGCTTCTCTTCAGGAAAGGTTAAAAGTTGGATGACTGTGGGTGCTGGTGACTCCGAGTCCTGACCCCAGGGAAAGGCTCAGGATAGGTGATATGATCTGGGTACTTTTGCCCCCAGAGAGGTGAATTTGGTTATTTGAAAGTACCTGTGAGGTTACTGAGGGTGTTGGAGCTGCTATAGCAGCTGGCTCCACTGCAGATTGAGTAGGAAAGAAGAGCAGCATATGGATCCTGTTGTAACGAAATGCTATTTTGTGTTGTAGTATTGTGATTTATTCTCTTGTTATAGCTGTGCTCAGGCAGTGACCCACAGACTGTGTTTTATGATGCTTTATTTGTCCTTCAGTCTTCTTTCCTCATGGATCTTTTATGCTGAAATGAGGTCTGAATAAATTGTTGTAATGGCAGTAGATGTTGATTCTTTTATGTAATTGGATATGAATATGGTCCTGAGCTGAGAGGGGTTACAGTGCATGAGAGATGACAGCAGGAAAAAGCAAATATTTGGTGCAAGCTAGGTAACCCAGTGCCATCTGAAAGCTGTAGATTGTTCCAGAAGCAAACTATTCCCTGGCAGTAGCAGTGAGGAGAAAACTGAGCGTGGCTCTATGTGTGTGGTGCCTGAGCAGAGCAAGCTGCTCCCTCTGGCTTGGCCACCGAGGTCTCAGGTGTAGGGAGGGCTGATGGCTCTGTTCTGCCTTCCCACCGTCCCTTTGCTCTGCCTGCATGTGCCAGTAGCACAGGAGCTGGTAAAATGTCACATGTGGCTGAGGGGATATTGCACAGCTCCCCAGGCTTGCTTTGGATAGCAGGCGAGGAAAATCTGGGATCTGGGGTGTGCTGCTGGCTGGTGGTGTGGAGGGCTTGTTGTAACTTGTGTAATATCAGCTAAACACGGCTCATGAGATCACTAAGGCTGAATTATTCTTACAATGATGGATAAATATTGATGTTTGTAACATATAGAAACGTGTGGGTGTTGGTATTTATAAAATTTAGTAAACTGCTAGGAAAATATTTTAATCTCTTTATTGTATTGAATTATCCATAAATACTAAAATATTACCATAGTACTCCTTTTCAAGATATCTAAAATAGTGAAGAAATTTTCTGTACAGAGCCTGAATCTGTGTGGTGTTGGTGAAAGCTGTGCAGCTGCTTTAACTTTCATGGACCAGAGTTTTCCATCTCTGGGATTCTTCCAGTGGCTTCTGCCACTGTTTGTGCTTTCCTACAGTTAAAGCATGACTGGTGAAGGTAAAGGAGTGTGACCATACGTGATCAGCATCTCTGCCACCCTTTGTGGCTGTGGATAAAGCTGTTCCCTTCCTGCTTCAGCACAGCTGTGTAACATGATTGTAATGTAGCTTCACATAATTCACCATGAGAGAAAACTCTTGCATGTGGATCAGGGACACAGCTTTGTGCATGGACATCGGGAAGCTGAGGAAAAGTAAATGGAAACGTATGGATCAAGCTTGCAAACTTAAGGGCTAGCTTTTAAGCTGGTGTGCACCCCTTAGGTAAAGTATTTGGAATGGAGTAATCCTGGGAAATAGAGATTTTATTTTTGAGCTGCAGCTTATTCTCTGCAGCTTTTTCTGAATTTAGAGAATGTCCATTTTTACACAAAATGCTGTATAGGGATAAAATCATATCTTTAGTGGAACTGAATGCTAAAGAAAAGCTTTCCTTTGTTCAAACAAAGTAAATTTCCAATATTTTTTAGGTTTAGAGAGAAAAGATAATGTTTTTACATTTTCCTATAAGAAGTTTGTGCCCTATTTTTCTTCTCAAGGTAGGTTCTTCAAATGTGAAAATTTTTCAGGTATGTATTAAATCTCGAGCAGAACAGATTGCCTATGCTTGTAGAGAAAAATATGAGGCTCAGCAGGTTATTTGGTCATGTTCATTTTGCTTCATCATCAGAGTGTGAATTTAAAATTTATTTTGCTTAACTGAGAATTAAAATCTGGAAAAATGTTTGTAGTACGAGTCACTCTGTGTGATTCAAGATTTTCTCTGCTTTGAATAGTCTGCCATAAAAATATGTGTGCTTTGAGGGATGAAGCAGAAAAATTGATCAATAGTTAACAAATATTCTTTTCTAGGTATTTTGTTTACGTTAAAGCTTCTAATGAGAAGCTAACACAACATGTCTGATACAGTGCTGTACTCATGTCCTCATTTTGTGAAAGTAGGTTTGACAAACTGAATTTCTCTGCCCTATTCAGCTTTCTTTATTCCTCTGTGATAGTTGAGAAGTCAGGGGAAATGAGTAATTGGAAAGGCTTTAGAGGATCAAACTAGCAAACCAAGAGCTGGTTTTGATGTAAGGTACAACCTTCAGCAAGGGTAGTTAAAGCAGAGTAATCCTGGGAAACACTTGGAGAAAAACATTTCAGAGTTGCAATTCCTTCTGTGCTTTTTGTTTCGTTTGAGGTTGGCTAAATTAAAATACTGTTGGGAATAAATTACAGAGCCTCTCCTACCAGCAGAAGCCTTTGTAAGATCTGCTTTTATTATCCACAGTGTCAGAAACTGATTGGTGTTTATGTCTCCTTTTCCTAGGATTCAGAGTTCACATAAGAAATTCAGTTGTATAATGATTTATCCTTCTCTGCTCTTCCTATTTGAACTGGTGGTTTGAACACTAGCTGTGTTTGGGGAGATTTTTGGGGATCAAGAAAGGACAGAGACCATCAATAAAAAGCACAAGTTTTATCTAGAGTTTGGAGTTTTTCAAACAGTATAAGCTTATGAAACTCAAACACAGATAAAACTCAATCTTCCCTGTGTTTATGGGTATTTAAAATTGGTTAACTCCACAGCATATATTTAAGTAATATGAAAATATAAAATCCCTCCTAGAGAGCGAAGATAACATCCTAATGAATGTCTAATATCCTGGGTAGTGTTCAGCATATCACCATAATTATTAAACACAGAAATGGATGCCTTCAGAATCCACTGTGTGTGCCCCGTGCTTCACCACATCTCACAGGCCTGTCTTGTAATTGCTAATTAAAACGATATTGCAGTAAAGAGAAACACTGCAATAAGGAGAGGTGATTCAGTGCTAGCCAGTACCTGTTCGTGTTACTTCTTGTTCATGATGGAGAGGTTTTTATCAGGCTGTAAAGCAGTGTCTGTGCTGTGGAGCTCACCCTGGGGGAGCTGTGCAGGGCTTTGGGCACCAGGAGGAACAGCTCGCCTGATGCTCACCTGTGCTTTTCCTGAACAGGGCTGTGATTCACCTGGGGCCCTGAGATGTGTGCTGGCCAAGCTGCTGCATGTCGACTGCATGTCAGTACTTGCTGGATTTCCTGGGATATATTTTTTCTCTTATTTTATATTTACATATATCTATGTATACAAACACCAGGACAGGCCTGCTGGAGCAGCTGTCTCAAAGCCTTTATTCCATTACAATCATCACCCTCATTTTACAGAACCAAGAAAGGGATATGGAACAGGTTCAGCTGCTTCACAACAGCAGACAAAATCTCTTTGTTACAAAGTCTTTTAACAACTTTCTAGCCAATAGCATAATATTAAAAGCTGACAAGCGTTTGCTTAGGCCAATCAATGAAACTACACATACATCTTGCTTTGGATAATGCTTGCTTCTAATAGCTTAAAACAATGGATAAACCTTCATTATTAAGCTTGCATATTTCTACTATCTTACTTAACATATTTTCCTGAGGCCTGTCTCTACACAGCTCACAGCCCTGTTGTTTCTGTCTTTGCATCTTCAGCATTCTTGCATTTCTCCATCCTGAGATTTGCTTTCACACAGCTTTCTGAGAGTTCTGTACCTTTTGTATTTCCCACAAGTGCTGATACAGATGGAAATCCAAGGTGCTGCCTGTATGAAATGAGCTGTGTTCTCCAGCACTCAGCCTGTGCTTCAGTGGTGGCTCAGTTCAGCCTCTGAACTGCTTACGTGACAGCTTCGACACGGGTGAAAAAGGTCGTCCAACTTTCTTGCATTGATTAAATTAAAATAAAAAGCATGCACTGGTAAATGTCACTGAAAAGAAGCATCATCTTTGTAGACCTGTCAATGCCAAATAAATAGAACAAATCAGGTTCTTTGTTTAAAATTAATTTTTCATCAAAATAGTTTGGAAGTTGGTCCCTGCTGCTGGAGCTTATGTACATATTCTGTACCCTCATCTAGGGTTCAGCTGTTTTTGCCATATGTCTTTCTGAGCTTCATAGGTGTGCCTATGATTTCCTCATTAAAATAATCCTTCCTCTATTTATTTATAGGCATAAAAGTACCCCAAAGCTCTTATGAGAATATGTAATATATGTGGATGTAAATGGCCTGTTAAAGGGACTATAGAAGATGGAGGAGTTTTTTATTCCAGCTCCTAAAGAAGGAAGACCAATACAGTGCTGGATGAAATTAGTGGGTGGTCAATATATTTTCACATTTTGTAGATACACAGTTAAGATTATGACAGTAACAGAATTTATGAAAGTTAATATTCCCAGTTCAAAATATTTTCTTACATAACAGAGTCTTGTGTTTTGCTAATAAACATGTGGTCTGGCTGTTCCATTAGTTACCAAGGTGCATACTTAGAAAAAACTATGATGAGAAAGGTAGAAAAATTTTCTATGTCTTGCTCACCACTAGTTGGGTGACATTAAGTGATCACACATAATAGGTTAAACATCAACCACAGTGATAGTAAATTTAAATGTCTGCCATAAACAGGGTTTCTGTGCCACAAATAGTGATGCTAAAAATATGCTTCAGTCACAAAAACATCAAAATTAAAGTGCAAGAAAATGCATCTCAAATCAAAGAAATAATCAAGCAGTGGCAACAAATGTGTGCTCTGGGATTTGGTTTGATTTTAGTACTGAGAGTTCTGCCTTTCCACTTCTGAAATGAAAGTTCTTGTGCAATCTCTCCAACAATCCCAGCTGTTCTGTTCAGTTATTTCTGCTACTGACAATTTTCCCCCAGTGATTATTCCCATTAATAAATCTGTCCCAAGAGAACAGGTAAGATACTGGCTCATGGAAGTATATCAGTCATTTTCAGAGGATAAAGGCCAACTAAAGCAAGTAAGAATTTTTATTCAGTATAAATTATCTTAGCAAATATGCTAGATCTTGTAGTACCCACTGTCATTGATTTCCATAAACCAAAAACCATCACTTTTGCAGTAAGAGTAAGTGAGGAGGTAACATTTCTGCTTGTAGATGATTCTTCATCCTGTGAGCAGTAACGATTGTATGTTAACATAGATGGTGGGATTTGTTTTTCTTCTAAAAGGTTTAATGGTTTAATGTATAGCTTTTCTTTACAGAGCTACATTTTACTTCTTAACTGAAAAATTGTTCTTTTAAGGAATATGGATGCCTGGCTCCTTGATTTAGTTTCATAGCTCTGTCCTCATTTTGAATATCACAGCTATTTATTGCCTTTAATATTTTTCCACAAATACTCATTTTTAAAGATCAGTTCTATATTTGAAACACTTACATAAAAATGATAGCAGTGTTTTGCATGTAAGCAGTGCAAACAATTTGTTAGTAAATGCAAAAGAAGTCTGAAATATTGGCTTCTTCAGCTGTGAAATGGGTTTTCATGCCAAGGTTTTGGTAGTGGGTGGACTTCAGAGGTGGCATTCCCCTGCATTGCTTAGGGGAGGAGGTAGAGGATCAGGAATGAAGTCAAGCCTGGGAAGAAGAGGGATGGGGTAAAGATGCTTTTAAGGTTTGGTTTTAATTCTCATTATCCTAGTCTGATCTAATTGGTTACAAATTAAACCCACCCAAGCTTCCACTGCTAGTTAACAAAAGCACAGCACAGCATTACAGTCAGTGGTTCTTGACAAACCTGACAGTTGTCGTTTTTCAACAGGTGGTATCATTCAATGTGCATAGGAAGGGAACACCTTCGTAATTCTTAGCTACAAAATTTTAATAGCTTTATAGCTGTCTGGGAGAGAGAGGGGGAGAAGACAAGTTAATGAAGCAAGGTTGTGAATGAAGTGTGGAGGGATAATCTGGTATAAATTCTGCCTCATGCTATAGTGAGTGGACTGAAATCAAACACAAAAGGATTAAGTATCTCTGGGCAGTGTCTCATTTACAGTTTGCTTTCCATAGGAGACTTCAGGAGCCAAGGAAGCTGAGTGTTACTTACTGTGTGGAATGGAAGTGCTGGTATTTTTAAGCAAAATCCCAGTCAAGTATTATTTTTCCACCTAAAATGATGGCTTATGTAGCAGGCTTCTGGTATAGCTGCCTCCATGCTATATCTGTTGCCCATTTTTACACATCCTTTTGTGGGGCAGGGGTTCTGCCAAAGGAATCAACTACTGACAAGTGAAACTTTAATGAGACATACTTAAATTTTAGGCTGCCATGCAGAGAAACGAGCCAGTATAAATTCTGTGTAGTTACTTGCTTTTTCTTTGCTGCACTGCTTCTGATGCTGTGTACTCTGCTGTGGATGATGGCACTCACCTTTTTCCAGTATAATGGCTGAGTAGGTGTAGAATGTGCAGCAGTGGCAGATTCAAAGAGCATTTTCTGTAAAGCAGTGTAATAAAATATTTACAAGATTTGATGTAATGAGCTAGGCAATTATGTGTGAATTGTACTGTCTTCAGTTGGTTAGAATAGGCAGTCTGCATGCATTTACAGAATCTCCTTCAGCACAGTTTCCAAACCATGTTTTATGGAGCCAGAATATTGTTACTTTCTCTGTGAGGTTTCATTCCATTGCATCAAAATGAAACACAGAAATATTTACAGTTGAGCTTTGGAAAAAAGGAGGTTAAAAATTCTATTAAGCCGTATAAATGAGCTTATATAAGGATTTTGAACCAGCCAAAGATGCAAGAACAAGCTTTTCATATTGGAACGTTTGGGCAATTTCATGTTATTCAGGTATCTTTCACCTTTCTTTCAGTGCTTTTGGTGTGAAGCTGCAGGAACCTCACACCTTACCTGCTTAGCTGACCATCTTCTGGAAAGCCTGTTATTTAAAGCTTTTTTTTTTTTTTTTTTTTTTCAGCTTCAGTGCTTATATTATAAATGTGTGCAAGTACCAGCAAGTGCAGTGTTATTGTCCAGTGAACTGGCAGTTTTCAAAGGTCAGGATAAGGATTTCTGTTCACAAATGTGACAAACCTGATTCTGTTATTCTGTTCTAGGAAATTACTCCATTTCTTAGGCAAAAGGGTGCAAATCTGGACCCACAGATAATCATCTGCTTCCTATTTTGTATGGGAAAAGGAGAGGATTTAGTTCCATCCTGTATGTCCTGAGAGAGTGCTCTAACACTGCAAAAAGCAGTTAACTAGTTCTGCTACACATTTATTTTTGACTATGCAATAATACTACATCCATTCATTTTGAAGTATTTTCTAAACTAAGGAAAGGAAGGACCATAAATGTTAGAACTGAAACTGCTGGTTCTGATACAGAGTTCTAATGTAAAATCATCCAAATACTTTAATGTCCAAACTGCTCAGTTCCAAAAGAAAATGGATTCATCTTTCATCAGTCTCTGTCTGTGTTGGTTTTAGTGAACACTGTAATCTTCTCAATGCAGACAGTAAAATGCTTTGATCTTCCTGTTAGCCACTTGGCATTGCTTTCTGAAGTTACAATCAACTGCCTTATTTGAAAAAATTACTGCAGCCACTAAATTCTTTTTGTGCAGAGGAGTTTAATCTGAATTTTATTTTATCTGAGTCTACATTCTCTCTCTGACTGTTTTGGATTGTGTAGAAAGGATGCATCTACAAGTATGTTTATTAAGAATATCGTGTCTAGCCTTATTCATACATGAAAAAGGGAAAGGGCTATCTACACCTCCTATGAATCCAGTAACCTGAGATGTGCTGCCATATATTTCACTGTTCTAGAATGGTAGATTAATATTCAATTAGTATTAATTTTAACTGGAGTTTGATCCCTTTGTCTTTTAAGCTTACCTCTGCACATTGATGTCTTTCTCTTCTGTGGTCTCAATTAATGGGAACAAAGCTGTGAAGCATCAGTCTGTGGGAATATGTAATAGGGAAGTACTGGCCTTAATTTATACTCTTCAAATGCTTATTTGTAGTGCAGTCTGATTAGCTCAAAACTTGAGTGTCTTTGATTTTCAATGTATGCATTTACAATTAAAAAGTAGGGAGCAGGGGCTGGTGACAGGCTGCTGTTGTATAATCATCTACCTGAAAAAAAGAAGGTAAATTTGTCTGTGAAACCATAGAAATTGTATCTACTGACATCCTACTGCCCAATTTGAAATCCCCAGTATGCTTGAAAGAGTTGGTGAATGCTCCAAAAATAATGAGAAGTGTTTACAGAAATTTACTCCAGCTTTGATCCATGCTCTGGAAGAACTGTGCACACCTTCAAGAAAATGTATTCATTTCTTTTGAAGTCTCATTGATTTTTAAATGAGAACCTGGAAAGTGGTGGAGAAGCAAAACTTACTTTTCATAAAAGCAAGGAACGACTAAATAGCATTACTAACTTTAGACAATGAGGAGGTACAGGCCAAAGGGAATTTGTTTTTTACTGCCTGTGTGTTTTTGTCTCACAATCTTGTCTGTAGCATATACAAAGTATTAGCAGTGGTAAGCAGATTCTTAAACCCCAAAGAGGGGCATGAAATTACAAGTGTAATTATAAAATTTGCAGAATAGTCAATTGATTTATGGACCCTGCTGATTTCTAAGGCCTTTTGTAGTAAAGCAGAAAATAGGCAATAGCCTCTAGGCATCATTAACTTTACTTGTTTTCATATATACGACAAACAGATAAACTGATTTTTTTTTTCATTTTACAGTAAGAGCCAAGGCACATCTGTTTCTTCCTAAACCCAATAGAAATGTGAATATAATTAAAATAACTGTAAAAAAAGTTAAATTGTTCTGGAATGGAGAATGCACTATGTGCTGTGAATTGCTGAGTCTAACGGAAGCCCTTCAATATTTTCTTTTACTTTGTTTTAAAATCATGACAGAGTTTCTATGTACCAACAATATTTAAAAATCCATCAAATTCTGGTTTGTCCCTCTATAGGTTAATAGTTTAACTGTTGGTACAAAGCATCCATGAAAAACAAGGTTGTATATCATGTTGGCATGGGCTAGATATTCCTATTTAAATTCTGTGTTAAGTGTATGTGAAAGCAGTGATACTTGCTTTTGGCCATTGGCAAAAGGTATTGTGTTTTTCTGCCACGTGGTGTGGTTGCAGGAGACAACAAGCAGTGTAGTCACTCACTGGATTACAGATGATTCATTCTAAAGCAAATTCATTCATCATCTTGTCTCTAGTCCATTGAGTGAAACTTACCTGACATTTCACTCCTTTTGATCGTTATTTTTTCTACAAAATAAGGATTAGCCTTTCTTTCAGATAGTATCCTAAAGAAATCAGGTAGACACAACAGTACCTGAGGACTGATGCATTCTGCATGATTCGAGCTGTAAAAGTGCTGATACAAAGTTTTGATGACTAATATTGATATTACCATGGAGGTTTTTTTTTAATAGTTGTGTCACTGAAAGCATTAATTGAATGACAACTTGAGAATGCTTGTGACATTTGACTGCTTGTTTGGCAGTCTGCTTCTAGTAGGCAGGCTGTGTTCTGCTAGATATGTTGTAGGAAGCTTTTGCAAATCTTTGTGCCTAGCTGCACTGTGGGCCTGTGTCATGTTTGTGTTCTAAATATTTTCTTCTGGTCCAGTACAGAGGGGCAGCAAATCTACCAGCTCTCCCACATGTCCAAAGCAGTGAGACATCCACTCCCTTCAGCTCTAAACTGTCCTGACTAGAGTGGGTTCAAGACTTTTCCTTGGGCTGAATGTGTTTTTGAGAATGCACTGACATCACAGCTGAAAGTGGTGTTCTCATATAAAAAACAGTGCTACTAATAGCTGTGACTTCAGACAAGCACAGACAAACACAACCGTTTCTTATCATTATATTCTGAGATTTTTTTTGTCAGTACCAAATTCTTTCTTGTACTCTACTATAATGTTGTCCATGCTTTTTACAGATTTCTTTTCTATTTGTTAAATGCAACCAAATGTTACCTTATTTAAAACCTTGCAATTCCCCAGTGTGATCAACTTCCTCGTAATTTTTGATCTGCATTTATGAGAGAAGGTGCATTTTTTTTCCTGTTAGGCTATGCCATCTGAGATGACATAAGCTCTTTCTTGGGTAGAGAGTGAAGTCAAGCTCTCTGAATTTATCTCAAAAGATAAAATTGAATGCTTTTCTGAGTTAGTGTCTTTGAAGTCTGACTTAGAGAATAATACGTTACACTGTTGGGGTCGTGGGGATTTGGTTTGTTTTGTTTGGTGGGGGAATCAATGTTTTATGTTGTTGAAGTGCAGTGGCTAATGAGATCCTGAGGTCTGCCTGTGCTGCTGACGAGTGTGAGTGTAAACATCGCCCAGCTCAGGTTTCAAACACAACCTGGCATGGCAGTTTCAGGCTCTCTGCAGGGGCAAATTCCCACTCAAGTCATGGCTAAGGAACTTCGTGTCTGTAGTAAATTCCATGCTATTGCAATTCACCTGCAGCTGCTGTGTTAGGAACTGGAGATCTACAAAAGTGACCTGGGCGAGATCTTGCCACCCTTTCTGGGTTCTGCTGAAACTTAGATGGAGTTAATGCTTTTTTGGCTGCAGTTTTTGTTTCGCCTCACAAATCAGGTGACTTAGAACCACAGCTTATTATCCTCACGGAGTTTTTATCAAATAAGCAAAAATTTTGCCAATATGAATGAGCAATAAGAGAATGCTTGCAAAGAATAAAAATGTCTATCTGGGACAAAGCTAAGAAAGCATATTTAAAAAATACCCAGGTCTCTGTGTATCTGAAGGTTGTGGGGAAGGGCAGGGTTATTTGTAGACATGGCAAACTGAATGTGTCCTAATGCTTTAACTATAAGGATTTGGTGCCATGAGGATGTAAATGCACCACTGGAAGGATTCTGTTTCTAAGGGGTTTTATCTGCTCTTTCAAAAACCATGCGTTTATTAACATACTTTGTTAGAACAAATAAGCAAACATTGCTTTAACAGTGAGCAGAACCTGCCATGCAAAATAACTATGCATACTTCCCTGCTGGAAAGATAATTCTCCAATTAGCCTCCAACCATTCAGTGATTGAAAATTTGTGGATGCAAATAATTTTCAGATAATTTAAGTCACTTAAAAATAAAATAAAGGATTCCTGTGGAGCTGGTAGAACTCATTTATAGCTGGGGTGTTTCTGACTCCAGATCACATCTGGCAGGAGGAAAATGTATTATTCTCCTTATCTTACAGTGCATGCCAGGCTGATGAAAGAAACACATGTAGAGGTAATTCTTTCCAGTATTGAAATAAGCACTCTCCATTGGAAGAAGAGAGTGATAGAGAGAGGCAGAGATCAGGGCAGCAATCAGGGATCAGTAATGTATACAATGGCCTCTTGCATTTTCCATTCCTCTTCTCCTCAAAGCCTCTACAGATGGTGGCAGTGTCTGTCATTTGGGTCTCTCCTGCACATTGACCATGCCTTTTAGATCAGGATTTGTGCTCCTTTGTCTCCCTCTCATGGAGAAGCCACCTGTCATATCCCACAGCCTGCTCAAGCAGTAGGAACTTCTTTACTTCTTTAACTTTGAAGCTTGGGATTAGTTTTTGCAAAATCTTCTCTGGCCCAACTCTTGAGTTAGTTTAGTGGCTTATAGAACAATAAAACTTTCTTCCTAAGTGTCTGGTTTACATCACAAAATGTTGAGGTTCTAGGCAGCCTAAGTTTTAAGTGGCTGTTGAATCCAATGCAGCTTGAATTTCAATTTTGTCATCAACAAGGCAGCCAGCTGGACTTGCCAGTGGGGTCACACTGCCTACTGTGCTTTGGCAGTCCCATTTCACATTAGAACCAGCTTGTGTGTCAGTCCTGGGCACAGGGTACCAGCCTGGCAAAGCCCTGATAGCTGGTGCAGGATGTTGAGTGTGTCGTGGCTGTGGCTCACCCCGTGCTAGGTGAGATGGGGCACTGCATTGCATGGCTGAGCAAGAAGGCTAAAGCAAGGAGTGCTCAATTTTCATTGTGTCCCCATCTGCTAATGGAGTTTACAGCCAGAGCTTGTTGTTTTCCTGAAGAGGGGTGTGTGCAGAGAAAAATCCCCTCAGCTGCAGGAGGGGAGCAGCAGAACTCGCAGCAGGATGTGTCTGAAAGGGAGAGATGCTGTTAAATGGCCTTTGGCACTGTCACTCACAGCCCACAGGGACATGGCAGAGGGCAGAGCTTGAGCAATGGCCATGGTCTTCCCAGATCTGTCTGTGGGCACGGACACTTCTGCATTCATGTGCACAGGATTTCCTTGGGGCTTTTTCCAACATAACACCCTGTTGGACCATGGAACATTTTTAATGCTCCATACAGTTTAAGCCTGGAATTATATAGAGCTTGGTTAGGAAGAACATTCCAGGCAATCCTTATGCATTCCTCTTCAGTGTCCATGTCATCCCTTGCCTATATGTCAGATTTGAGTAGAGCTGTTTTCCTTGTATTTTTGTGGTGGAGGATGTCTTACCCTACAGCTTTGCTGATAACTTCTTTGTGCTCACTTTGAGGGCTTTTAACGTAGGTACTCAATTTTCAAAATATTCCATGATCATTGTGTCTCTTCTGTTATTATCAAGCAAAAGTGATTATGCCTATCCTAAAAGTTGGCAAAGGCAGGTGTTGCTCAATATAATAATTATGAGTGGTGTTACTGTAAGAAGGTTTTTAACCAAATACATCTTTTCTGATAAAAAATTGCCCCCTACTGTATTGCTTGTAGAGTCCTAATTGCTTTTATATAATAAAACATTAAAAGAAATTTGATGTAGTAAAACCAGATATAGCCTTATTAAATTAGAAGACTTGAACATTCATTATAATTGTATTTAAATTGTTTTTATGATCTTAAAACAACCATGTATGGGATTGAGAGATGGATGTTTGCAATATTAGATAATGACAATATTCGAGCAAAGCTGTTTGTGTCTTTCAATTACCTTGTGCAGTATTGCTGAATTTTCAATTACCTTGGTAGCACATTAGGAGAGTTGAGTGTGCTGCCTCCTCAGTGCACCACCTGCTCCTGCAGTTTCATCTCATCTGCAGTGCAAGAGAGCTCCGTTGCTCAAAAGGAGTAGAACTGACATTGCTTAACTGAGGAAGAATCGATTTCCAGTTGCAGTGTAGTTTTCAGGAAAGGCAGTTTGTAAAACCATCAATCCTGTTTCCTGGCAGGTTCAGATACAGTTGTTTGCTCCTACCTAGTTATGAAGAAGTGTACAGAACTCCTTCTCCTAGTGTCACACTCTGATTTTGCTTCATTAATTTGCAGGATCTTGTTTATCTTCTCAAGTCAGAGAAGGAACAAGCCCACCTTGGATTTCTTGCACAACAAGGAATAGTGTTCTGGTGCAAAGTTAATACCTTAAAATTGCTTCCTTATATTCTGCTTTAGTAAAGATTTCTTGTGCCTCTATTTGCTATCCTCAGCTAATAGAGTGAAAAGTGTCCATTTTCTTAAGCTCCTTTTTTTTTTTTTTTTTTTTTTTTTTAGATTTCTGCCAGAAATGTCAATATGTTCTAGCTTTTATTCACTGTAATGAATGATATAATAAATATGGCTGCAAACAAAAGGAATCCATTTTCATCCAGACCACCTTTCTTTTAATCTTACCACAGGGTGAAGCCTAAAGACTCTAGCTAGATGAAAGTTTTATGTTACATGCTTCATAAAAGCAGCATAAGTACTTTAAGCCTGTAAATTCTGCAGTAAATATAAAGCAAAGGGTTTTCTCTGGCCCTTTCTATGTTCTCTGTGAGAAACCCCTGAGCTGCTTCCAGGTAATGTTTGACTTATTTTTAGGTATGCATGTTTTGAGTCTCTTTTGAAATCTATTAAGAATAAGAGCTGGAGGAAATTTTCAGGGGTGATTTGCTCTTCATAATGTCCCCATGAGAACTCATTTCAGCAGTGACTTTGTTTTATTTAGTGACAATTAAATATAACCTTTATTTCCAGAACTATATTCAAATCTTTGTACAAAGGTGCCTTCAAGACTGAGTGACCTCTTCTGTCTTGCAATGGGAGTAGTTTTTACCCCTAATCTCATCACACAAGTGAGGCATCCAGAATCAAGTTCCACTGAAGGGGGCTTGTAATCTTAAAAGCCTGTATGTTTTTACATTTTTTTTGTCCTTTAAAGTGTGTTGGTTCTGAGTTAATTACTCCAGGTATGTCACCTAAACATTTTTCTGTGGTCATTATATGATAGATCAAGGCACTCTTGAATTTGTTGTATTTATATATAATGGGTAAGGGTTGCAAATAATTAATCTTGGCATGTATGAAGTAAGTCACAAGGAAAAGTATTTCCCAGAAGTTTTTTCACATAAAATATAAATATGCCTAGTGGAGTTCAGTAATTTAGTCCTTCTTTGCAATCAGTGGCTACAATCATTAGGAAAACAATACTAAAATTCTATTTGCACATACTTGTGAAATAGAGCAAAAAGGATTAGAATTGAAATGAAGAATGCAGCACTAATGTATATGCTGAACAAAAATTTTAGAAAATCAAGCAGGAAATAATTAGGTTTGAGTTTAGGCTCATACTAGAGCTGGTTAAAAAACAAACCAATTCGTTTGGCAAGATCCATAAATTCCTTATTTCTTTTGTGAATCAGTAAAATGTCACACTCTAAATATAGTAAGAAACACTGTTGAAATGGCACCTTTCTGCTAACACAAGTGATTTGATGTCTGTAAATCTGTTTACCTGCCATGGCAGAAATTCAGCCCAGCTCTGGGTCTGGAGAGTGTCCCTGTGTTGCCTCACCCTTCCTTTGAGGACACCTGCTACACTTCAGTGATTTTAGGATTAGTGCTGAGGTGACTCATCACCCTTTGTCAGCTTGGGGAAATTGAGCACCTATCAGTGCAGCTTCCAAAGTTCCCATGGGAGCAGTTTATGTCACTTTGAAGTCACTGACTGGGTCTGGGAATTAAAGGGTACAGCAAAGCTTATAGGGCAATTGGCTTACCAAAACCCTGATCTGAAATGTGGTGCAAGCTGCTGTTGCTGGTCTGAAAGGAGGAAACAAACCTGTTGTAACAGCAAGCCATGGCTGGATTGCCAGTGGTTTAAAAACACGTTTTGTGAATGTGCCTATTTCACAAAAATCATGTGACTCCTATCTTGTTAAACTATCTTTTGAAAAGTAATTTGAAATTTTGATTTTTCTATATGATATTTTAGAAGACTTTTATTATTATTATGTGTAATGTTATAAAATATTAATTGGTGTTGCCATTTCTGTATAGGCTTTCAAGAGACGAATGCTGAGAAAAAATACATTTTACTTTAGAAATACTTGCTGTAAATCACATGTGATATAGAGTATAATATCATTGTAGAGGATCATGGATCATCTATATCCCAGTTAACACATTCTTATGAGATTCTTTGTGCTTATTAGCCTATAAATATTACATTAGTTTTCTTATTTTGCTCGGATGAGGGTGTGCAGCAAAGGCAAGTTAACTTCCTTTGAAATGCATCAGGATTGGTATGGAAAGTAATCCATACGTTTGAATCCACGTTGAAGGTAATGTAGATGGCATGAGTGAAGAAAGGTGTTTTGAGTGTCATCATATTTCTCTTGAGAGAATTCAATGATGTAGAAGGTTTACAGATCCTTAACATGTCCTTAACAGGTCCCATAATTTTTAGAATTTAACTCTGGGGATGTGTCTGCCAGGAAATTATTAGTAGGTGTGGAATGATTTGTAGATACAGTTTTGAACTTCTCACCAATTCCTGGAACTTATATTTACACCAGATCCAATGAAAGTTCCATGTAGAAGATCCACAGAGAACCTCTTCTGTCAATAACAATGGGACTTGTACGTTTCATATGCCTTGACAAAGCGAAAGCTAATTCAGAGATCTGTATTTTATTTTTTTACCATAAAGTCAGTGGATTAGAAAGGTTTGTGATATAAAAGTTCAAGATGAAACAATGTAGCTGAAAAGACGATGTTACAGGGAGATTGCATATGGCACTAGTGTAAGTTCTAGTCTTTTAGAATTTATCTTGTTGGCCATTTGTTATGTTGCCTACTTAGACTAAATAGGCACAAATAAGCTCAATCAGATTTTCTATAAATTCTATGGTTCTTGGGGGGACTTTTTGCATGTATGGAAGCCTTTCTGAAGGAAAAAACAAAATAAAGTATGGGAGATGGACAGGGGAGAGGTGTATTCTGTTCACCCAGGAGAAGCACAAACCACACCAAAAAAATCTCTGCTTTGACAAGTTTTGTTCCTTAATTTTCCAATTAAGGAGAAGTTGGAAAAGAAAAATGCAGTCACATGAGCCAAATGCAATCATTTGAACCCCACTAGGTTCTTCTGAAGCTATTATGAACTGTCTCATTCTTATGTTTCCTTTAAGGATGTTCAAGGGAATTGTTTTGGCCTTGGAGAGAAAATTAGTTTTGGTTTTGACTGTAAATCATAAGATCTTTGCCTCCTCATGATTAATGAGATAAGCTGCTTGAATGACTGCTTAATTTAGTGATCTGAGATTTAGAGAACTGCTTTGAGAGTATTGGTAAGTAAATTTGTTCACAGTGTGAGAGGTATTTAAAATAACAGCGTATCTTGAGAAAGACTGCTCTCCACTTAAAGGACATAATATTGCTAATAAAAGTCAGTGTGTGTGCAGGAACTAGAGCTGTACTGTGTCACTCTGCTTAATTTAGAGCAGCCAGTTATAACTCAGGTTGATTGCCATTAAAAGCCAATTTTGCCATTGCAATCAGTGTTGATCGTCATATTTTATCGATTACACAATCTCTGAAGGCAACAGGAAGGGAAGCCAGAAGGTTCTGCCATGCCATTTGAGAAGCTGTTTCCAGGTCTTTGGGTGGCCTGAGTGATTTGCACACATTTGGTTCACCCAGTAAAAGGTTGAGCAAATCTCCAGAGGTGCAGATGGGGAACAGCACCAGAGCTGCTTTATCATCTTGTCCCTCTTCTGCTTCTTGAGTTCTGTACAGCTGGGTGGGTTAATTTATTACTTTCCCATCTTCTTTTCCTTTGGCTGAATTGCCCATAGTAAAATACCCTTATATTCTAGACATCCTTGAGAGTTGTGTAATCATTTGTGTTTGAAAGTGGTCGTTCAGAGCAGCCAAAAGACCAATTGTTTTTACTGAGATTGGTGTGTTCCTGTCCAGTCTCAGCAGAAATGTACATCTCTGAGGAGCTGCAATATGCTTCTATCATTGTCAGCTTTTACCACTTCCTGGCATGTTTTGGGGGCCTGTCCAGGAATATCAATGGCCATATCTCTGGACTTCTGCACTTGGTTTCTAACAGTCTTATGCATGGTCTGGTCAGTCTGGCAGGAGTAAAGAAACAGATTTAATGATTGTGCTTATATGAATTGCCATGGATTTTGTCTCTCATCTAGAAGTTATCAGTTGTGTATTGGTCAAAGCTCAATATCAATATATACTGGGTTTATTATGACACTTAAGGAAAAATGCTGAAAATCCTGTGTTTCTTTTGCTTGGATAAACTGTTAAAAAAGCAGCTTGCAGCTTAATGTTGTTTAGTGAAGTCTATTCAAGCAGATTTTCTGCCTGTCATGTTGACTCAACGAATGACTGATATTATGCAGTATTTGTTATTATTTGGTTGGTTTATTCCTGTTTTATTAGCTATGCAATAGTAGATAAATGCTCTCATGATACACAGAGTGTAAATAAAAATAGCTAATTCAAAATGGTGGTTTTATTTGAGTTACCTGTTTTTGGTAGTGTCGCATTTGTCTTTGTCATAGAGTTGCCAAAAAATTCTGGCAAGAAACAGGAAAGCAGTAAGTCTTTAAATGTAACAGTCAAAATCCTGCAGTTTTGAGAACTTCTTCCACATATATTCCTGGTATTTGCCTCTTCTACTTGTTCCCTCATAAGTGGCTGTATCATCAGTTTTGTTTACATCTTAAAAATAAGTGAAATGCAGTTGTCTCACTTTTTCTAATGCCTCCTTTGAATGTGAATGCTTCTAATGATACGTTTCTCCCCTTCTAAGAGCTAGGCTGGTTAATTTGAAAAATTCACCGGCAGCCCAGAGCAGTGAGTGCTTGTAATTGCCCACCTGGTGTGCAAGATATGCCTTTACTTAATAGAAAACTTCAAAAGCTCAGTGAGTTTAATTAAAGTTGTATGGAAGAATAAAGGTGAGATTGAAAAGGCAGAAGTGGAAGGGGAAAAAAAATAGAAGAAATACAGGGAACTGCTAGAACTGTTGCAATCTTTTAGGAAGGCATTTCCAGGTGAGTTCTTGAGCATCAGCACAGGACACAGATGCAGAGCATGACTACAAACAGCTGTGTCCTGGGTCAAAAACAGAGAGGATCTAAAACAGGTTATCAAGCTGGAAGCATTTGGAACCAAACCGTGAAGATTCTGGTCAGAGCTCAGACACAGAAGAATGTTCATTTGTACTGCAAATCGAAATCTTTGCAGTGGGTAGATACTGCTGTGGGAAAATGGGCAGCACCCTTGTTCTGTGAGCTCTGTGGTCACTTGGGCAAACTGAAGTTTGTTCACATGATTTCATTTCTGTATGTATGTTCTAAAGAAGATTCTTAAATGATAGTGCAAGTAATCCAGTGATGACTTGCTGATATGGTAAAATTTATTAAGTATAAAGAATTAATAATTGAAAGTTGTCATTCAGTATCTCAGTTTTTACTGTGATATGGAGCTAAAGTTGTAGCAGCAAGAAATGCCAAGTCGTCCAGTTTGTCTGTGACATATTAATTCGAATGATGTGGAAATTTTCCGTGGTTTTAGTATGAATGCTGAGATGTCAATTTGGCTCAAGTTCAAAATCCTGTGATAGATGCCTTATTCAGCCTGTGTTTGAGAAGGAAAGCAGGAAGGAGCAAAGAAAAAATAATGAAGTAACAGGATTTAAAACAGATAAAAACCAAACTGAGGGAAAAAGTTATGAATAAATAAATGAAATTTTGATGGTTTTTGAAGATAACAAACAGTGGGGTCAGGAGGAAACTATTACTTCACATAGCAAAGCACTAAATTCAAGCATATGCATGTGGTTAAGTCTGTATTTACACAATTAAATGCACTCTCTTTGTATACTTCATGTATGAAAATCTGAGTATAGCTCTCATTAAAATCATCAGTGGGATGTGGCATGGGCTGCAGAATGAGATGGTGCTATAGGCATGGCTTCTGCATCTGCTGCAATGTTATTAATTGCTCTTTGCTGTGAAGGATGGAGTCAGACAATTTTTAAAAACAATTTGTAAGGTTATAAATAATTATGCTTCCATTTCTTTGTACAGGCTTTTTCTTTCTGCTTGTTTGTGTATTTTAAACTATGATAATAAGTGGTAGAATCTGACCATGGATACTGTTTTCTGGTAGATGGAATGCCATAGGAATTAATGTAATGGGATATTTTAAATTTGTATTCAGATATTTTATTTTTTTTATCTCTGAACAACTTGTACAGAGTTCTTCATGTTTGTTGTGATAGCAGTGATGATTTATCATGATCTTTCAACTTTTCTGCAGTGCCGTATAGTCATGAATAGCTGTAAAAGGATTTTATGTAATGATAGTGAATTTCCTGAATTGCTCTAAGGCATGGAGCTGAATAATGTATGCTGAAATAACTTTATTTACTGACAAGTTCTGTTTGAGTCTTGTGGGGAAAAAATTGAATGTCCCCTTGCCATAGATGCGTAATTTTTAAAGGAGAATATTTCTTAGGCAAAAGACTAGGAATTAGGCCAAAGAATCCATGTTGCTTCAAAATTCTTTCTTGAACCACACAAGCATTTATCTCCTTCTAAATGCAAATGCATCAATTATTGGATCCCTTTACTGGGACACTGCAGAAATGGTTGATGTCAGTATTTACTTGGGCATAGGCTACTCAGCCACCTTTATTTCTCTTCCTAGCTCTTGGTTTTGTTGCTGCTAATCCTCTGCTGAAAATCTCATAAATGTCATTGTGGGTAAAGCACTTTACCATTTCTTTCCAGTTAGACATGGTTAAGTCTTGACCTGAGGGGAGCTGAGTGCCAACTGAAAGAGCTGGTTTATAAAAAAAACCCTATTATTTTCTCTTTGTTTCCTCAGTTTTCCATATATATTTTAGCAATGAGCAATTTCAGCGAACAGCACCAAGGACCACACAGGTTATTGTCTACCTCTGAAGGGAAAAGCTGCCTTTGGATATAGCTCAGGTGTGGTTTAGCCTTGTTTGAGCTGATTACTGGCATGGCCATAGGCACAGATATCTCTTCTTTGTCTCCAATTGTTAATGTGTCCTTGTCATTATGTCCTTCAGTTTTGTAATTTCAACCTTTTTCTCCGAGCTCAGATTATGTTTTTTTACAGGAGGATTTAATTTTGTTCTCCTCAGTCTTTGTAGTATATTATTATTTGTTGGCATTGGTGAGACCACCTTCTGCTTTATCACTTGTGAAATTGGTATCTGGTTTGCTTTAATTGATGAGATTCTTGAAATAATGAAGTTAGGTTTAAGTCATTTAGAGTTCTTACCTAACCCTTCATATTTCTGTTCAACATATAATAGACTCTTTGTCTGATGGTTTTTCTGCAGTGGTGAGGAAATGTATAGCTAATGAGAAAACAGGAAGTCTGTTCCTTTCCATGGGTCTGCATGGTTTGAAGTAAAAAATCATACAGCCTGAAAGATTTAGTGTTTAATTCTTGATGTGCCTGCAATAGGGAACTCAAACGTTCCTCCCAGATCCCTCACTAGGACTGATGCTGTTCTATATTAGTCTGTAATTTTGCTGTTCTGTACAGACTTGTCTGATTTAATTTTCTTTCTCAGTTTTGACACGAAGTGAGATTTGAAGGCTGCTCAGACAGTCTGTGGAGGTGAAGCATTCTCAGTATTGTACATCATGGCTTGCCAGGTGCTGGATGTTACACTAATTTTCTGACTTTCCAAGGGGTTTATGCCTTCATAAAATGCGAGTTGTACAGTGAATTTTAGATGTTAATTTACTTGTCTTAATTGAGAACTAGGCTTTCTGCTGCAAATGTTTAGATAAAGAGAATGTATTTATGTCAATTATGAGACAAATACTGAATACATATTCTTGAACTTGTATGCAAGCAGCACCATTAATTATGAGCTATCACTGAACCGAGTCCTGAGCTCGTGTTTTCTGTTGGTGTCAATTCAGGTGACTGAATTCACGTGATAAGGAGTAATAAGTATAATAAAACAGAAGCAGCAGTAACCTAACAGCACACTTGATGTCTCAAATAGAGCATTTTTATGGCCAAACAAGCATTTAATTTTTGTAATAATAGATGATTTGTGAAGCTGATGCTTCTTTGAAAGGAAGAGAGATGAGAAGATTCTTGACAAGCTGTGTTTGCTGTCTGGTTACAAAAGCCATGTTTTGTTTTGTTGCTATTACAGCACCAACAGGAGGCAAGAGATTACTGTCTTTTGTTAGAGCTGGTTGCAAATTGTACTCCTGTTATGCTCAGAAAAAGCATTCCTCTAGAGCCTTAATGTTTCATTAAATTATACTGGGTTTTAATGGGGAGGAAGGACAATGGAGAACACTTCTTAAAAAGCTTTAAAAGGTTGTATTTCAACATTTATGAGAAGTAGTTTAGGTGTTCTGTGTCTTAAAAACCAAAAAGTTGCCATTGAATTGAAAGGCTGATTAGGGACTTGCAGTGGTTTGTTGTTGGTTTTTGATTTTTTTTTTTTCTCTTTAATATCGAGTTTTCTAGTTATCTTTAAGAAAGAGTTTTGACCCTTCTCAAAGGGGACAGGTGGAAAAAAAAGATGAGTTTCAAAGAGATCTGCAGAGTAATTTCTGTTAATTCACTTTATACTAGATAATGTTAAGATAATAAGGTTGCTGATAAGGTGTGGCATTCTCATTTGATGCAACTGCATAATGCATTCTCCAAGTTACAGATTCCTTCCAAGCCTGAAGCTTAGAGAATTGGATACGTTTCCTGTTTTCTAAATTCTTTTTGATCTTGACCGTGGGCATAAATCAGCAGCAATAAATGATTATTCAGTTTGATTTCTGTTAACTTGTATGTTGGGGTATTTTAGTTCTTGCTTCTGAGCCACTGGGTTTCAATGTTATTTCCTCTGTTAACCCTTCTGGGGGAGTGACACAGCGACAGTTTTAAAATCTAGCTCAAAACCAACTGGAATATTTGTGGCAAAATTAGGTCTCTGATCTTCGGATGTCATTTGTGAGTTCAAAGAAGTCCTATCATTAGAGGACAAATCTGCTGTTCCTGTATAGAAGTGCTGCCTTCTGAATGATGCATGTGATTATGTAGCAAAGAGTCTGTTTGTTTTCTTTTTAAAAATATTACGTACAGGGCAAGCACTAGAAAAATAAGATTTATATACTACAGGTTAAAATACTTACCTGCATTTCATTTTTTAATGTGCTTTTTATGTGGGCAGACTTTGCCTGAATTTTCAGTTGGTGCAGAGACAAATCTGCACAGTTTAGAACACCATTGCAAAGAAGAAACAGCTGATTACAGTAGAAACAGCTGATAAAATTGGCTTACAAGGAAAAAAGCATAGCGCTGTTGTAGGGAAGAAAAAGGAAGAAAACCACTTTGCTTTACTTTGCTTTACTTTGCTTTTCCTTTATCAAAGGAACATATGGAGTGACAGACTAGTAAGATGAGAATGAACATGGTACCTGTGTTATTTGAGACACCCATGCAGGCACAGCAGCAAAGTCTTTTTGATATGGGAAAAAGCACATTTCCTCTGTCAGCGAGGTTTCCACTTGGACTCAGAAATTCCCACTTGAATGGAGGAGAAGGTGCAAGATTGAAGGTGAGACTTGGAGGGTCAGGGGAACAGACTTGCAGAAGCAGAAGGTCCTGTTGACTGTTCACCAGCACAAGTTGCTCTCTGTAGCTTGTTTGACACACAGAGCTGTGTGAAGCCCTTCCTTCAGTTCAGGAAGGCAGAAACATCATCCATTCCCCTGCATTTCTCACAGCATCCTTCCACTGCAGTTTCTGCTGTTGCCTTGAGCAAGTGTTTGCAGTGTTCCTCTCCATCTTTACCCTGCTCAGTTATGGGCAGGTTCTCCTGCAGAGCTGGAAGCTCCACCTCTGTCACAAGCACTTACATGAGAATTTCATAGTTTGAAAATAAAGCAGTAGACAAAGTGTAAAATACAAAACATGTACACAGATACAAACAGTAGAAGTCCAAGACAGATTAAAAGCTGACCTCGCTATTCTTGGCACTCTGAGTATGTGCTCACTTTCAGTCTAGGAAAGAAGATTATTCTAGAAAAAGACTTATTTTTTTTAACTGCTATATTTTGAACTCAAGACAGTGGTTACTGTTTTTATAGCATAGAAAACAAATAAATACAGACCAGAGTGTTAGGGTAAGTAGTCCAAGGAGCATTAATCACCTTGCATTTGTCATCTTCATTTCCCTTATCACAGCAATTTTTTCTGAAGAGATCCATCTGATGATACTGTATCAACGTAATTAATTATTTTTCCTATTTTTAACTCCAGCTTCTGTTTTTAGAGCGTGATCTAGTCCTGGTAACCAAAGCAGTCAATATGGTATAATTGAAATGACTTGCAGGTGGGTATGAGACTGCTTGGATAAACACTGTAGCATAGTTCTTAATCTGTTATCAAAATTGAAGTGGTACTAAAATGAGACCTCTAACCCGGCTTCAGTATTTGTTATATCTAAGTGCAGGGCTGGATGGTGTGATGTAGAAGACAGGACTGCAATTCAAAAGGGTGCAGACACCTTAGAGAAATGGTTGGAGAGAAATGAAGTGCAGTTGAACCAGGGACAAATGTAAAGTTGTGTGTCTGACTTCAGATAGAGACTGGAGAGAAGCAAGCTAGGCAACAGCTTTGTGGGAGCCTAGAACTGTAGAGTGGTAACAACATCACAATAATACCTGTCTGAAAAAAAAAATCTAGACAAACATTTATCAAAAATAATGTAAGTATTGCTGAATTCCTTGGGGGAAAGTACATTTATTGTCCTCTGGTGCTTCTTTCCAGGTCTTATTCTTATGAATGTCTGACTGAAATCCTTTCAGCTTACCTATGAAAGCTTTTATTTTACGTAGTATAGCACTTCTTTTTGACCCAGATTTTTTTTTAATTTATATTTAAACATGTTAATGGAATGGCAAGATTAAAAGCACTTTGAATTGCTTTTAGTTCAGCAGTACAGTAAAAGCACCAATGTCCTAGAAGTCACTTCAGAGATTAGAATAACATTGTTAGCTCGAAAAAATTCTTCAGTTTTCCAAGTGATTTTGAACCGCTCTGTCTGCTTTTGATAAAGCCCCCCCCTCAGTGGCCCCTGTCAGATTGTCAGTGCTGATAGTGTGGAGCCAGAGATGCCCCTGCATTGTGCTGCCCCTGTATCTCCAGCCTCATCAGTATTGACCTTTTTCTGGAAGAGCCATATCTCACAGACAACACCACTCCTGCTGTGTTTTGTGTTTTTAACAGATATGTCTTGGATTACACTGGCAGCACAGACTCTTCTCATTTGTCACCTGCCCTGTGCTGTTCTTTCTGCTGGGTCACAACAGGCAAAATGTGACTGTGTTTAAGTCCCTGTGCTGCTGCCTCTCATTTGGGCACATTTGCCTTTTCTGCTGCTTCCACATTGCTGTCTCAGAACTTCAGAGCTAGCAGGGTGAGAGCTTTGAATCCCTGCAGCAACCACAGTAAAACAAAACAGGAAAAACTGCCAAGCAGGAAAGCTCAGCCTTTTCATGTCCTACCTCAAATTAACAGTAATTGTAGATACATGGGTTCAAGGAATAAGCAGAGTTGCACAACAGTACTGGAAACAAAGAATATAGCATGCACGGAGTAGTAATTAATTAGCAACTTAAATAACTTGCATTGCTAGACTTCTAATTGAACAGCAGCAGCAAAGCCCAAATAGATTCCCTGGACTGTCAGAGGAGGGGGGAAATCTGCATGAAGGAAGCAGGTTTTGGAAAGGGAGGGATTTTTGGTTGTGCTTACTATGCTTTAATATACTTGAACTGCGTTTGTAACCATTAATTTTCCCTTTGTATAAATTTATTTTTAAAAAATGAAATATGGAATTTTCCAGTCTTGGGAAAGAGATGGCCTTGTAGTGGTGCATAGTGTAAAAGTGGCAGTGTCTCTATGCTGGAAAGGTCGATAGCACTGTGGGCTGGTTTCAAAGCAAGCCAGTGAGGGATCTCAAGTCAGAGCTACAATTTAATAGGAAAAGTAAAATAAAATGCAGTAGTACAAAAACACTGTCAGAGTCAGAATACAACCTAACACCCTGTCAGTCAGGGTGTTGGCAGCATTATACTTAAAGGGTGGCTGCAGCCCTCCTGCAGTGACAGATGTGGTTCAGTTGAAGCAGTGCTCCTGTAGAAGGTGCAGTTTTCCTCCAAAGGTCCAGTGATGATGTAGAAGGGTCAATTTTTCCTCTGGAATCCAGTGGAAAAAGGCTGCCTTGGTGTTCCAAATCTCAGTTTTTATCTAGGTAGGAAAGGCTTGGCTCCTCCCCTTGGCTGGAGCACCTCCCAGTGGGACGATGCAATTTTATCAGCCATGCAGCAGGACTCAATTGCCCATTAACAGAAGATATCCTCCTGGAGGAAGGATGGGTTGTGGAAAAGATAAAGAGCACTGCCTTACCTAATTTTATCAGATGGCCCATTGGCAGAGAGTATCTCCCACGTAGATAAGGATCACTGCCCCACCTGATTTCAACAGATGTTGATAGAATACATGCTTTTGGTCACATCCTGTATTGCAACCTAAGACACACTGCAGTACTTCAGGAGGGTGTAAACACTGAATCTGTGCAGGGGGAGTAAGGCTGGAAGGGATTTTTTGGAAGGAGATTTCCATTATGAGACCTTCTGGATGAAATGTTGATGTCTGACTGAGGAAAATACTTCCGTGTGAGTTGTATGATTTTTGTGCTGCAGCCTTTCCATCGTGCTGTTTATCTCAGGTGTTTTTGGATGAATTGAATATCACATGTTGTGCTGATAAAACCAATAGGATCCCAAACCCTGTTTTTTGGAGATTTACTGAAGGAAGCCCTGTACCTGCAGAGAGCTGCAATTCAGACATGCATGTTATCTGCCCATTTCCTCTCCATTACTATTTAAACCAGCCTTTCTACTTGTCTATTTACTCATATTTTTCAGAACAGTCTGTGTTGAAATTCTTTATCATTGACATCTCAGGCGTTGGTTACTCTGCAAATATTTTCATTGCTCTTTGCACTGTGTTAATATTACACCTCCATGAGAGCTGTGATGGCAAATACAGTAGTGGTAGTAGAAACATGCATTTTCATGGTCTCTTCCTGTGGTGTTCAAACAAAGAGCAGTGCAGTCTTTGGCTCAAGTTGTTTTGTAGTTGATTATCATCTTGTATTTATTTTTTACTTTGAAAAATATGCAGATTACATCATGGTATTGAAGTACCTAACTAACAAAGCAGTTCACTTCAAATTCAGATTGTTTACTGCTTTGAATAATTTTATGGCTGTTGGTACAGGTAATTCTAAAGACTATCCTGTAAAAATCATGTATGAATTCTATTAGCATCCAGCATTTAACTAGAATAAGCCTTTCTTTTTTAATAACACTATATAATATACTTATTGGTTTCTTCCCTCTAAATTTATTCTATAATGTGCATTAGATTTGAATGACACTTGGGTTTTGCTGATTTTCCCCTTAAAAATGTGTTTACTCATTAGCTGTTTCAGTATCTTCAGGTGTCAGGATATTGCTGGACTAGCTCTTAAATTTCAAACATAAATGTAATATTGGTACGTAGGATGTGCACAACGTGCTGCCTTTTTTTTCCTTTGTACACCAGAGGACTCTTAAATCCAGATTTAAATTTCTGTGGGATTATAAGCACTTCATTTTGTAGCTAGAAAACTGAAACACACAATGGGACCACAAGGGTGAGTTGTCAAAATGGACTAAAATTTTCTCTGATTTTTTAAAAAATGCTTTACCTTTTAATACTATTACATTGGTTTCTTTATACACTGACTCCTGTACTGTCCTGTTGCTTCATATCTTAAGTTCTCTTTCTCTTCGTATATGCTGGAACTTAACTGCAGTTTGAAAGTTCTTAAACTCCAGTGGGCTAAGATGAAATAATTCTTTGCATGCAGAAATACATTCAGGGAAAATATAAAGGATTTATTTTGTTTTTAAAGGCTATACTTGTAATAACAGACTTAGCATTTATGTTTAGTTTGCTGGCATGTTTATGCAAACTTTAAGAGAAAAGCTTAACTGCATCTTTTGTTGCTGCATAGTTTCAGGATATAAATTGGTATTTACAGAAAAAAACATTGTGAGGGGATCAGAACACTTCTTTATTTGCACAGACTGGCATGTCAAATACTAACTCAGTTTTGCACATCAGTCTGACAGCTGATAAATGCCATTTCAATGGTAACATTTTTTGGTTTTGTTTTCATTTGGGTTGAAGTAGTTTGCTTATGTGCATCTTATTTGTTGCAAGGAGAAATTATAATCAATGAGGCCCCAGCTAAAGAGATTGCTGCACAGTTCTAAGGAATAAAAAGAAAAATATGCATTCTGTGACACATTGGCAAAAGCACAAATATTTTAAACTGTGATGATCTATAGTAATGGAGAGTGCTACCCTAGGATTAACGGGCTGCATAAATTGTGGGAAATATACTGCAATTTTTTTTCAATTTGTACAGGTCCTGGAAGTGTTGCTTAAGATAAACATTGGACTGTTTTAACACTCCAAAATATGAGATTTTCTCTCCCTGCTGGAATAACTTTACAGTAAACAAAAAACATAACTGCATCAAAACCATCCCAGCTTCAAAAAAGTGTCTTAATGGTTTCAGTACTGTCTTATTTTCTCTAATTACTGTCATTTCTGTATTGATCAGAGAGGATTAATTATTTACTACCACAGAAATGTTCTTTCTAAGTAATTCTTCAGATTAAGTATTTATATGGATTCTGACATGCATTCTGTTGCTTAATATCATATATTTAATGTTAATTAACCCCTTGCATCTTGTATACTTGAGATGTGTAGAAAGATTGGCATATGGTGATCCCAGCCAATGTGTAGTAAGGGTCAGTAGTTTGGAATGGGCAGGTACAAAATGTGTGTGGGGAATGTCTGCTCACCAGTCCTTCCTTTGCCAAGGTCAGGGCAGTTTGAGGACAAAACTTTTTAGATCTTTTGATAACACGCTTCCCGCATCTGGAAATGTGGATGCCTGTCCCAGTACTGCAGTTGTAATGAATTATTAATGTGGTCATTTATATTGATTACAAACCAGTGGAAGCATCTGAAGCAAACCAAGGCATATCTTGTCTTCCTTGAAAAGGAGAGAAGCAATATGCAATATATTTCTGGATATTTTAGGAAATAAAATTAAATTTGTTACCTTCAGATTCTGCATCAAACATCAGTATGTCAGGAAGAAGTATGAAATCTATGCAATTCTTGCACACAGCCCAATGGTGTAGAAGTGTGTTCACAGCACATTAAATACCTGTCATTGAACCATTGATGTAAAAAACTCAGGATTATTAATTAAGTCTCCCATTGAGACATTTCAGATCATCAGAGAAGCTTTGGAGTTGAATGAAGTTGAGAATTTGGAACAGATAGGGACTTGTTTTCCCAATGAAGACCAGTACTTAGCAGAAGTATTTACTTGCCTTTAGTTACAGAACACCAAGTTAGAAGGGACCTCAAGGGTCATCTGGTCTAATGTTTCTTGACAAAAGCAGGGTCTATACAAGATGGACCAGTACTCTGTCAGCCAAATCTTGAAAGTGTCCCATACTGGGGAATCTACCACTTCATTCAGGAGATTATTCCAATGGATGATTGTTCTTATTGTGAAAGATGTTCCTTTTGGAATCTCCCCAGGATTAACTTGTACCCCGTGCTCCTCACTTTTTCCCTGTGGTTCTTTGTAAACAAGAAGTTACATCTTCTTTGTAGCCATCCTCTAAACACTGGAATGTAGTGATAAGGTCAAGCCTAAGCCTTCTTTTCTCAAGGCTGGACAAGCCCAGTTTTCCCAACCTTTCTTCACGTGGCAGCTTCTCAGTCCTTTGTTCATCTTTGTAGCTGTTCTTTGGACCCTCTCCAGTTTGCCCACATCTTTTTGGGATAGCAGGCACCAAAACTGAGCACAGTACTGCAGGTGTGGTCTGGTAATGGCTGAGTGGAATGGGGTGATGATTTGTGACTTCTCTCTGCTGGTACTGCAGCCCAGCCTCCTGTTGCCTTGCTTTGCTGCAGCAGCAGCACAGTGTTCACTCACACTGCACCCCAGGTCCCTCTCCACAGAGCTCTTCCCCAGCTGGTTAGAGTCCAGCTGTGCTGCACACCTGGATTGGGTGTTTCCCAGGTGCATGGTCTTGGGCTTACCCATTTGAACTTCTTAAAGGTTCTTGTTAGCCCATTCTTTCAGCTTATCCAGCTCTATTCCTGCAAGGTGACTTTCCCTTCCAAGTGTCTGCTTCTCCTTCAGTTTGGCAGCGTGGGCAAACTTAATCAGGGTTCATTTGATCCCATCATCCAGATGATGAATGATGAAAACATAAATAGTGTTGGTCTCAGTGTCAGTCCCTGGGCACCCTGCTTTGAGAAGGAGTGATTTCCTACGGTGCTCTGGGCACAGTTGGTCAGTTCCCCATCCACCACAAGGACCACTTGTCCAGACCATAACATCTCAGTTTCTCTAGGATGAGGCTGTGAGACTCTGAACTGAAAGCTGTGGAAATATTCAAGTAGACAGCAGCCATTAGTTCTTCCCAACACATTTGAAGTGTGCAGAATTATATGTACCTCACCCTGCATGATGGATATGTGTTAGAATGGAACAAAGAGTTATAATCTCATGAAGGAAACATGAAATGCATACACAGGATGTATTTTTTTCTGAAAACTGTGGCATTGAGAAGTTGTGAGAGTTAGTAGAATCAGGGAAGGGGTGGGACAAAGATTTTACCTATTAAATTTACCTGTTGTAAATTTTACCAGTGATACTTGCAGGGATTAGCATGCACACCAGGTGTAAGGCAAACAGCTCAGCTGCTATGCTGTGTTACAGCAGTGTTCAGTTAACCTGTGTGCAGTCTATTCCCTCAGAACCTTATCCTTGTTGCTTGTGTTATGTGTATAAATGCCTTCTTTAAACAGAGCTCCTATCTTGACTGCCAGCTACAGTTCTTGTGGTGTAGATTTTGGTGGGAGATCAGGGTACTCCAGCCCTTTTAGACATGTCAGCTTTTAACAGCACTGACATTTTCAGAAAGAAGAGTAATCTTGTTGTCTGTGGTTTATCAACATAGATTTGTTTTTTCTCATTGCAACAATAACAATAGATGGAAGATTTGTGCCACGTAGAAATGAAGGTGGTTGTATCTTGTTTGTTTCGTTGTGGAAGTCTGATTATTTTATTTATTTATTTATTATTTTTTTAATGTCTGATTTAAGATAATAAGATACAGGAGAAATGTTTCATGTACATCACCTGTTTTTCTAAACGTGGTACTCACATCTGCAACCAATAGCAGATTCAGGTGCAGCTCTGACTGTATTTATGAAGATTAGAAAGACACCAGAATAGTATCACAGGAGACTTATGAATGTTCTCCTCATGAAAGCAGGAAGGTTGCTGCATATTTCTTAATAGCTCCTTTAATGGTAGCAACCACCATATTGCAGTATGATCATCTCCACAGCTGGCCAGATGGGGTTTGCAGGAGGCACTGACTTTGCTAAGCAGATGTTTCAGAGCTATGTATGTATATTATTTCTCTGGGTGTTACTAAGTGAAATACATCAGTGTACTGCTTGACATGTTCTTAAATTGTATGATTACACTTTTCCTGTCCTCTTCTCACAATAAGCTTTAGTGCCTGCCACAGCCTGTTCTGAGTTGCAATTAATATATGTAGCGATTGCCTTATTAAAAAGATGTAATGTACAGAAATTAAAGGAAAAAAGGCATTTGGACAGAGCCATAAGTCTCTTCAGAAACTGCCTTCAGGACCTGGGGCAAGACACAAAGCTTCCTTTCCTTTTTTAGTCAGTGAAGAAGAGCATGAATAAAGTAACTACTTGATTCACAGATGTACTGAAATAACAAAATAAAAGCAATGGAACTACTGTAGTGGGACTATAACAAAGGTTAGAATGCATTATTCTAATATTTTTAAAATTTAAGGGTGTCGGTATATGGTTCTGATTCTTTTATTTCTTTGTTGTGTGACTTGGGATTTGTATGTTGGGTGCTTATGGTCGTTGGTAGAAATTTAAACTCTCAGTGATGAGTGGAGCCTTGTGTGCTGCTCCAACTTTGATTGCTGGGGTTTGCTGGAAGACAAGCAGAACGATGGGGGATTATTTAAGAAGGTGGCATGACTTCAAAAGCTCAACAACAGATAGTTTAGCTGCTGTTGTGATTTCAGAACAGTAATTCAGGATCTTCTTGGTTGACAGTGGGGGCAGCTGTCTCTGTTTCCCACTTCTTTTTGAAGAAAAAGTTGTAAGTGTGTGTGTAGACGGCAGGGACCACACTTTTTAAAGAGGTTGCTTTATTGTCTTAGAGGTTACTCCTGCACTGTAGCTCCAGTTACAGTAGAGATGAGTAGAAAACTAACAACATAGTACAAACCTGTAAATCTCATCTAGTAATAAATGACTGTGTCTAATAATTAAAGATCAGCTACTGACGGATAGGAATATCTCTTCCTTTTTAACTACAGTCTTGCATTGTTCATTTTTCCTTAAAGACATTCTGCTTGCAGCATGGCTATCTGCCATCTCTGTCTCAGAGATCCTTCTCTGATGTTCTCCAGAGTGCTTTGTTCTTATTATATCATTCCTTTTACTGAAACTTCAATGTGTGTGAAGGGAGAAAGGGAAACCCATTCCAGGGAGCTCAGTGAGTCCTCCCAACAGGACTCAGCAAACCACTGGCATCATGCAGGCTCTGCTGTTGCAAGAGCACTCAGAGCAAATGCATGATAATAAATACCCTCTGAAATATCTCCAGTTATACTACTGAGTAGTAAATCGTTGTTTCTTTAAGTAGACCATATGTAGTTTTTTATAAAATAGGTTTTCTTACTGCATGTGAATTTATGCTATTATTAAATGTTCAGAGGAGATATGCCTATGCATTATAAAACGGGAAGAAATAAATACAGGGAATTACATTAGAAAAAACTAAATGGAGTAAGGACTGTTAAATATAGAGAAAAATTACAAGTTTAATGTTTTCTGAATGTATTAAAAGCAGGTATATTGTTGCAGTTGAGAATGAAATTACATCTGATCTGTTAATTTTGTAATGCTAAGAAGAAAAACCCAACATTTTGTTTATAAAATTACAATCGACTTGAAGGTTATTTTACTTATTTGTTTTTTAAATATCCCTATGTGCATAGACTGGTATGGGAAGAGGCCAAAATGATGAAGAAATAATATTTTGATATTATTGAGACACATTTGTGAGTGGCTGTCTCTAGAGATGGGGTCTCCACAAGTCCTGGCTGCAGCTGGACAGAAGCAGCAGGTAACTGACTCCTGCCAGCCCAGTTCTCCAGGGCTGCTGGTCACTGTGGCACATTAGCCAAACGTGCTCCTCCAGCCACGTGTGATGCTTTCTGGTGTTCAAGAACACGTGGATTCATCCTGCTGATTACAAAATCAATTTGGTAAGAGCAGCATAGGGTGGCGTATTTTTGGTACATCTGAGGGTAGCATTAGTTTCCTGTGAAAACCAAAACAAAAAGTTTTCCTCCTACCTGTAATTCTCATGTCAATAGCTTGGATGAAAAGCAAATGAAATGCTACTTTTTGGTCTCTCTGCAACTTCAAAGGCGAAGATTTTTCTGAGTTTGGATGAGTTCTTTCTAGGTGAACACAGAGCAGCTCAAAGAATACCTGCAGGTTTTGAAAAGAACAGTCAGACTGCAGCTTTTTCAAGCTGTTTATCACACACTACTCACTGCTCATCTCTAGCCCTGTTTTTTTTTCCCACTTCCATGCAGTTTCATTTGTATACTCCATAAATAGTACAAAAGTAAATAAGGTAGTCCATACATAGGATAAAAGTGAAAATATAGGTAAACATTTGTACTTGCTAGCATCTGAAAAAATACTTCGAGGAGTATTTAAAAACATATTTGGACTTAAATTTATTTCACTTAGGAGTTGGAATAAATAGTTTGCTAATGGATTTTCTAATTGCTAAAAATAATTAAAAAGTACCCCAGCTGAAGAGAATAGGTTAGAAAATAAGTGAAATAGATTATCCCATTAATTGTCAAAATGGATCTATTAAAAAGTGTTTCTGAGTTTTCATTGTGTATTTTTCTGGAAAGTAAATGAAATAGGCCTAAATTTTTAAAGCAGTTTTTGGTGGTTGTTTTTTAAAAAATTCAGATAGCTAACAACAATATTATTGTAAGGTGGCTGTGGCACACACATGCCTGCTTTTTAGATTATTAGAGATTATTTAGAGATTATTACTGTGATGAGGTAAGGGAAAAAAACTTACTGCAAACTTTTGGGAGGGGTGAAAAAAATCCCAGCAAAACTGCCCCAAACCCCAAAGTATTCAGAAGTTTTATAGATTCTTCTCTCTGTCATATTTTATTATCTGTGTCCTTTGGCATTACCTTTGTCACTGTTCTTCAGTGGGACCTAGTCTGGCTGAAGGAATGGGCCAGCAGAAATCTGCTGAAAATCAGTGAGGACAGATGAGTTGTCTGTGTGTGATGGACTCATCTCTGGCAGATGTGCACAGCACAACAAGATGTGCTGGTCAGAAACGTTAACAGGCTATGAGGGAATATAAGGAAAGTACCTTTATCTGAAGGTAACTGAGCTTTGGAACAGGTTGTCAAGGAGGTTGTGGAATCTTGCTCGCTAAAAATTTGAGATGTTCTCAAGAAAATTCCTGAGCAACCTGTTGAAGTTCAAAGCTGTCCCTGTTTAAGTAGGAGTTTGGACTTCCCAACATTAATGATTTGGTCTCAAAATTTGGAATCACAACTGCATTTTTATGGCATTAGCTACAGCTCTGTTTTGCCCAGAAAGCTATCAGTCTATTTTCACAGATTGCATATATGTTCATTGTGACTAACTACTTTTATAAACGATCAGATTCCTGTCCATAGGTTATGTGGAGAAGCTAAGTCAAAGGAATTAATTTTATTTTTTTTTCATCTCATCATTATGTTATTACCTATTGAGCATTTGCCTGTGGCCTTTCTCATGAGGCTCCTGCTATTGCATCCTTGTCCATTGTTCTGGGAGCGCTGGGAAATGAGCACAGGAGCTGGAGAGACAATGGCCCTGCTAACTTAGGGAACTTTTCTGCAGGGTTTAAGAAGTCCCCTGAAAGAAAGAGGCAAGCTCTGCATCAGTACTTGAGTGAAAAGCCGTGTGCAGGAGAATTGCCCTGGTGTTGGAACGACCTGTGCTGCTGAGCAATAAATATCTGCTGTGTTCTGCACGCGCTGATGGTTTGTGGGTTTTTCTTTCTGCCTCTTCAGCTGTTTGGCCGTGTTCCCAAACAAGCAGAGCTGAGTAGTGGTGGCAGTGTGTGTGGATCACTGAGGCCAGGCTTTTGTAACGAAAGACAAGAAATGGTTTATTTCAACCAGCTGATCTCAGCAGGGAAGGACAGTGTCTGAAAGTTTATCTCCTTGAGAGCACGGAGGGAAAGCAAGGGACGCTGAGGTGCACAGCAAACACGAAATTCTGAATACTGCTGATCGAGGGAGAGAGAAGCTGAGTGGAGAGGTGCAGGTCCTGTGGAGGAGAAGCAGGCTGTAAAATGTGTAGATGATTATTTCATAAGCAGGCAAATCTTGTAGTGATCAAATATATTTTAAGTAGCCCAGTGAAGTAGTAAAATCTGGGGACAGACTGGCTTAAAACTAAGTAGTAAATAGAAGTAAATCAGAAGTTATTTTGATTTTACAAGTGGGAAAATTCTGGGAAAGAAATAATCATTCCTTTGAAAATGGGTTTGTAGTTTCTTTAACTGGCCTTCTATCTTGTCTTCTTCCTAAGCCTTCAGTTAAGTGTCACCAAATATATGTCCAGCCACTAAACTTTGAGTGAACAGTACAGTCTGAGTTTTGTTTGTTTAGGTTTTTTTGTGGTTTTTTTGTTTGTTTTTTATATAACTCTTCAGCAATTTCTTGGTAGTTTTGGTGGTACAGCTCAGGAAGCCATGACTCTTCTTTTATAAGTTTGCTTTTTGTATAAAAAACTTTTTAAGACAAAAGAAAGGCCAGCTTTTCCTTAATGCTACTTTTCTAGCTGATTTATATATACCTTCAGTCGAGTTAAGGGATGTGAACAGTGAGTCTTAGACACTAATGAAGTTACTTGACTAATGCAATGTCTACCTTAGTTACACTTCCTGCATGTCTGCAACAAATGTTGGGGTCAGGATGCACATCTGCAGGTCTGACTGGCTGAAGTTGAATCTCACCTGTAAAATGGGTCTAAACTCCCCTAAATAAGCTCAAAAGAAGCTTGGAAGACTTTGAGCTCAACACACTGGTGTTTTGGGAAACCTTCCCTCCAGCATGAAGGAGCTACTTGGATGTTTGCTGTTTCTGAGTAGGTGGTACAGAATTCTGCTCTGTTTTCAGTCATGTCTGCAGCTCCTAGGAAAGGATCATTATGGAGTGCTTAACCATTAAAATATATGTCTGACTCTTTTTTTTTTTTTTTTTTTTTTTTTTTCCACCAGGTTTTAGATCCTAAAAATTTCAAAGTTCAGTCATGTGCAGTGAGAGAAATTGAATTCTAAATTCACCTACCTAATAACAAAGACTTGGTCCAGGCTTTTCAAAAGGAAAAGAAAAAAAATTATTGTGAGTAGTGGAAATAAAATTTAGGTATCCTGGATGCTTTCCAAAACCTGCCATTGTATATTGACTGAATTGAAACTGTTATTATTGTCAGCTGTTGACATAAGTGTCAATTGACATTGTAGATTTCAAAAAATGTTATCTGGGTTGCTGCCTGGTGTTCATAGGGTAGGTTGTTTTTATATAATGTTTTTAAGTGTTGCTTTCATAGGAAAACTGATAGTTTATGTGAATTGCTCAAATATGAAACCAAGTACAGAAACTGTTCTAAAATATCAACTTTGCAAAAAATCCAAACAAATCAGTGATTTTTGGCACATAGCATTTTGTTAGGATATTATGCTAAACCACCAAGTTTGAGCTGAGTATCACTTGCCTGCAGACATGCACTTCTATTATGGATTTATACAATTGTCTGACATTTCATTAAATGTTGGTTGCTATCAGTTTATTGCTTTTATTTCATGAGGAATAATTTAATTTCTGGAAAAGTGAGTTTTTAAAATATTTTGCATAAAAATTCTCTTATTACTGGAAGAAGCCATAGTTGTTGAGGAATGTGAAGCTGAAAGATCTCCATTTGTAATTGTTCCATTAAAATAAGGGCAAGTCCTGCTATTTAATTGCCATTTAAACCCTAGTTAGAATAAAATGTATTGTGTCAAGTCGTTCAGATGCCTTGACATTAATTTACCATTAAGGCCAACAACTCCTTTGCATCATAGAAACAGTCTTGGAGAATATATATGCTTGAAGACTGGGACAGGTTGGGAAGCTTTGAGTGTATTTCCAGGGCCAGTTTTGCTTCCCCCCCCCCCCCATTGCTATGGGTTTATTTCCTCTCATTGTTTCTAATCAAACATAAAGAACATAATTCATTAATGGGTATCATGCTGAAATGTGGGATCTTAACCCCACTAATTCAATGGCTGGGTGTTACATGAAATAACTGCTCTTCTCACTGTGATTTGTTCTGCAGCTTTGAATAAATCACAAACCTTGCATAGTTTCTGCTCTTTTTAATCTTTTTTACATTAAAACTCTTGATGAGAAGGGAAAGAGGGCTGTAGGCTAAAATGCTGGGTCATCATTAGAAATTGCAGGTATGCAGGTAAGCAGCCTGCCTCTAAGAATGCTGATGGAAATCAGCCCTGCCATCTTCACAGCAGATGAGAACAGGAGTGAATTCAACTAGTTGGCATTTACAGCTTGCTCTTAACCACAGCGGCTCCTCGTGGGCTGCAGGAACCCGAGGGCTGAGTGAGTATTTCACCCGTAGCTGACCAGGGATTTGTGCTTCTGGGAGTGGAAGTTGCCAGCAGATCGTGTGCTGGTTAGTTTGGAACTCAGGGCAGTGGGAGCAGGCAGAGTCTGGAGGCTGGACCCAGCCCTGGAACACTTTAATCTGTTCCAGTCTTCCCCTGACTCCTCAAACCTGTGAGTGCTCTGCCTGGAGATGCTGCAGACCTTCAGTGCCTAAATCCACAGGCAGCAAACTGATGAAGAGGTGACAGTATCGAAATAAATGCAATCTAAATATCAATACTAATAAAACTTAGTTATATTTTTGTTGTTTAATAAACTTCCCTGAACATTGGTCACGCTATGGCAGAATGCTAGGTCAGGAAGTAACTAGCTATTTTTAGGAACACGGATAGAGATTTTTCTTCTTCCCTTTCCCAGAAAGCCAATATTAACACACTGTTCCCCAAACCCAGAGACCTTTCAGGGTTAAGATTTCAATGCTGGTGGTGGATCAATGAAAGTTAGGTCATGGCCTAACACAAATGACACTTTCAGGAGCTCTGCCTTTGAACAGAAGAAAAAATTTCAAGTAATCCTCATGTAACTGCCATGGAATAATTCACTAAAGCAATTTAAGTGGTACTTGGAGCGACTCAGTAAATCAGACTTCACAAGAGCAAACTGATTAGATGAATCACTGACTCTACAGATGCATTGGAATAGAATGTCATGTGATTTTATTTTTAAAATGGGAACATTTAAATGAACATGTGCAGACCTAAGTTCCTAAATAATAACCTCTGTTTCAGATGTGCCGTTCAGCAGCATTCTATGTGAACGTTTTTCAGACTGGGTAATTCTCCAAGGATTGTGCCCCTTAATTTGAGGGGATGCTTGGGGGGGCTCATGCTGTGGGTTTGGAGAGGCTGACAGCCTCTGCAGTCCGTGCCAGCAGAGGATGCAGAAACACTTGCCTGCTGTTGCTGGAGTCCAAGTTTTAGGTTTGTGAAATCAGCACCTGTTCATGCAGGTAACCTGTCTGTATTAAAGATTGAACTCTAAGCTTTCCCAGACTGAATAATGTTAATTGCTCTTTGTAACAAAGTGTCATTCCTAGACACCTTGAGGCAAGCACTGATGAATCAGCAGTTGAAATCAAGACTACACTGATGAACAGCAGTCTTGGAAAGCTCAACAGTGAGGACAGAGTCTGGGAGAGAGATTCTGATCTCTGTGATATGCAGAATGTGAAGACAGATAACTGAGAGATACAAAAAAGGAAACCAGGGCTTCTGCATTGTCTGGAGAAGACAGCATGCCAGCTGGTTAAGAGAAGAAGCAAGAAAATGTTCCTTTTTTCATTTGCTGAAAAGCATTTCAGAATCAGAGGTTTTCTTGTTTTGATTTTTTTTTCCCCCCCATCTCTTTTATTATCATATAACCTTGTGGCATATCTTCTGATTAAATTTATTATTTTATCCTGAGCTAGAGGATGAGGTATGTGGGCAAGTGGCTACATGGGTTACTTTGCTTTGTTTCTGACTGAATGGCAAAGCACTTCTTAGCCAGGGATTTGGCAGAGCTATTTTGCAGCTCCATAAAATGGGGCTTCAATAGAAGCTAGAGTTAGTCACCACACCTTCCAGTGCATGTCCAGAGGAAATCAGGGATAGATTTCATTTCAAGTACTTAAAGGCTGGACTGAAAGAAGCCAAAAAAAAAGCAAGATGATGTCCCTGTTGCACAGGGTAATTAAAAAGGCTGTCTGATGTGCAGCAGGATTCTGGGTTCTGTGCTTGAACCCCATGTGTCACTGCAAGTGCTTTGTTAGCTTGGTTTGTTGGCTATGTTTGAAGTAAATATTACCTGTACCACTGTAATTAACAGTGGACTGTTCTCGGGAGCTAATCTTTCATTGTGTTCAATAAAAAAATATTTACTGCTTCATCAACACAATTTTATTCCACACAGCTGAAAGTGTATGAACAACAAGCCACTTCACAAATCCAAACCAGATGTGTACAAGATATTCTGCTTTTCAATGTATGGTAATTCAAATGTTCTGCCTGGAAAAAATTACTTTATTGAAACCAATCAGAGAAAAAAAATAATGTTTACACAGGCAAAGTAGTATGCTCTTTAAAAGACATAAATGACAATGATTGCTGCAGAATGTTGTCAGAAATAAATGTGTCATTTGTTTACAGTCCACCACCATTAGAGTGAGTTATTTCAAGACTGTGCTTCTTGGAAGTTTCTTAAAATACTTATGTAATTTTTTTTTTTAATATAGAAGGGAAGAAAGAATACAGAGGCAGGTCTTGTAGTAGAAAGACTTTGCCTCAAAAAATATTTCAGACTACATCATCTTTAATATATTAAATGAGCATAGGTAGGCTTAAAGTATTTTGAATTAAATAAGCTATTTTTTCATAGTAATTTCCTCACACTACTCTATGCCCTGGTAATTATTTTGGCTGGTTGCTTTTCCAGATGCTTCCAAACAGAATGGTTGGAAAACTTGATGTTGTATGAGTATCCTAAAGTGGTTTTGGGGCATAATGGCACAAGAGGTACTTGTGCACACCTACACAGAGCATCTGTCTCTGTCAAAGAGCACTTTGGTTTGAACATTTTTGTTGGAGGATGTGGGGTTGTTTTTGTATTTTTGACACAGTTTGTCATTACATTAAATTCAAATTTTAAAAGAAGTCAGACCTGAAGACAGGTTGGATTTATAATTTGAAATTCTGTGTTGTCTTTTTGGCCTCTGCTTGCCCTCACTTGCTGCACACCTAAGCCAGGTCAAGTATTTTAAAGAGGTAATATGAAATAGCATTATTTATGATCAGAATTATCATGCTTGCTGTCTTCAAAAGGTGAGTGATAGGATATCTCTTCAGGATATTTTCTTCTTGACATATTTCATTTAAATTTCATATTGAAGATACAGGTCCTTGGAGGTTTTCTAGACTTCAACACAAAGCCTTGAGCAACTCAATCTAAATTCAGTGTTTGACCCAGCTTTGAGAAGGGTGATGGACTAGCTCACCTCCCAAGGTCCCTTCCAACTTGGATTCTGTGACTTTGTGATTTAGAATGGGACATAGCTGATTCATTACATTTGCACTTTATAAGGTGCTAACTACTAACATCTAAATCTGGTGTTTTGGGTGCACATCCTCATTTGTGAAAACTTTGGTCAAAATGAAAATTAAATTTGAGACAGTGGATGTAGAATGGTTCAAGCAGACTTGGTTTATTTCCTGGCTCTGCTGTAAACAGTGCGTGTCCCATCCAGTGGATCTCTTTGTTTCTTTGTGGCTTACTTGTATTTCTGTTAAAGGTTAATAATGATCCTTTATTTTGTTTTAGATTACTTTTTCTCAGGACGAGGTTTGTCTCTCTGTACTTTCTTGAAGAAAGGGAAATAAAGCCCCAGACAGCTACTTTTGTTGTGATTTCATATTCCTTGTGCTGGGTGCTGCCAGAAGCCACTGTTAGTGCTGTGCCTGTTCAAAAGTGATCCTGTTTGAGCAAAGTGGGTGCTTCTGGAACACTGCTCTTCAAAAATAGGCTGTTCTTTCCTCTCCCCCACCCCTGCTTTGTGGGATTTTTTCTGTGCCTTTGGGATGGCAGAAGTTTAGTTTTGAGTTTGCAGGGATAAAGCCTCTGTAAAAGATGTGTTCAAAGATCATATTCTATCTTTACCATTTTGAAGCCTTTCCATAGAACTGGGGCAAAATGAGGGTGGAGAAGGCAGAAAAACGATGGTGTTTATATTCAAACTTTTCTAAATGGACTTGGGCTGAATAGAGGGATTTTCTCGTTTTTCATTCCTTTCATAGTTCTGTAGTGTATCAGTCAATGAGGCCAGAGAGCTGCCATGACACGGAAATGTATTCAGGATGCTTTTTCCCCACTGACTATCTAATAAAGCTTCCATCTAGTGGAGTAAAACTTTCTGTGGTGCTAACCTTAGAGGAGGTTTGCATCCTCTGCTTAAACTGGAAAAGTTGAGAATCTTAACTGCTATCAACAGTATTTTACAAACATTGCCTGAATGTGATACTTTAGATCATAGTAAATAAACACAGAGAATATTCTATCTGTGATGAACAGTGGATCTTAAAATGTTTTGTATCATTAAAAAGATTTAAGATCAGTAACTAATGTGCTGAAGCCTTTAACATCCCGTGTTTATTGCTGGGTTTGAAAATAAGGAAGTATCTCTACTGTTTCTTCTAGCACCTCTGTCAAAATGAACTCCTTGTTGAAATACCAATGTTGCCAGAGGTACCCAGAGCTCCAGGGGGAGGGAGCTGTTCTATATTGGAGTTTTAAAATACTTGCTGAAGCACAGAATAATTTCTTAGTCTTTTTCATGTTATAGCCTCTCCCCAGATAAAAGTGAAATGAGATGCCAAACTTGTTTACCAGCAAACCACCCCATAAATCTTACACCAAACAACTGATACATTTATAAACAAGTACCCAGAGTGCATCTATGCCACATGCATGCATACATGTACAGAACTGCATTTTGATTGAAAACCAGGTGGATGATGAGATTATCAAATTAATGACATCATTTTATCAAGCACAAATCCTGCACATAAACGTCAGAAGTTATCCCTGGTGGCACCTGCCTGGTTCCATAAACAATCAGACACAGATTGGAGCACTCAGCAGTCTACATTTGTTTCACTGCTGCCAGCAGCAGTGCATGTTATTAGCTCTGGCCTCTGTCCTGGTGAAGCTGAGCAGTGTTTGGGTATGCACACACTCCTGTGCACCATCGTGATATGGGGAGGAGACTCAGTCATGAACGTAAAGCACAGTCAGACACCCAGCTCAGAATGAGGTTGGGAGCTGCATGTCTGTCAACAAGCCCAGATCAAAGCACTATGGAAACAGTGGGTTTAAAAGCTGAGGAGGGGGAGAAGTTTGTAAGACCTTTTGTGGGTCTGCAGGAAAAGATAAGGGAGCGTGGGGGGAAGTTGTTGTTTGCTTTGGTGTTGTCATTTTTCTCAAAATCATTGCTGTGTCTTAATTATGACCACTGTACTAAAAGCCTAAATGTTTGCAATGACTGCATATCTAATTTTTCAGCCATAAAGCCTTTATTGAAAGCCATCTGTAACGAAACTTGAATAACAATCAGAGAGGAAGGTTACCTTAGTAGTTCTGTACTTTATGACCCTCTATATGGTGTGTTTTTTCTTAAAACTCGGGAGACAAATTTCCTAGGCATAAATCTCCATTTCCTGCATTTTGTGAAGTACTCTGCATAGCTCTGATGCTAGACAAATAATATCAAATATAGCTCACAGCAATATGGAGAATATTAACATCTACGAAGTGAGACTTCTAACTGTTCTTGGTTTTAGGGCAGATTCTGTCCTGGTTTTTGCTGTACTGTGATTTTTAGGATAGCTCAGAACACTAAACCCTCAGCCCTTGAAAGTTCTCCCTATGTAAAATGTGTCCCAGATATGAAAACTGAAAAAAATTACAGATCCTCAGATTTCTTCTGGCATTTCAAGGAATGTTCAAAGTGCACAGCTTTTGAAATAATGCCGTAATCTGAATTGCTTCCTGATGTGCTCGCAGTGTATTCATCTGTCTGATTCTGTGAAGAGAGGGGAGGGTCCCACTCTGAACATTCTGCCTCCAGTGTAGAAGGGGGAGGGAAAGGAATAGAAGAGATGGTTGCTGGAGTTGTAAGTTCTGTGGAGGTGGACAGAGGGTGGAGCTTCAGTTCTTAATTACAATTCATTAAAAATTAAGCTTTACCCTGAGAGAGAGAGAGATGTGAAGTGTTGAATCCTTCCTGAATTCTAAAATAGGGCAGCAAAATCTTGCACACAAAAGCAAAATCTTCATAGGAGTGAAGTTCAGTTTTCTTCAAAATGTCATGAACATGGCTGCAGCTGTTGGAAGGCTGAATTTCAGCCAAAGTTTTATGAATGTACGAGCTCTCAGCTGCTTGCCTAGTTGTTCACTCACCTCCGAGGTCCTGCATGTGTTTGATAATGCTGTGATGAAAGGAGAGCCTGGGAGGATCAGCAGGACCCCCTACACTGCCGTGCTGCACTGTGTGTGTGAGCTCAGGTTTCTCAGACCCACGGCCTCGTCCTGCATCTGCAGTTGTGTTGGCATGGAAAAATGCAGCATCAGTGAGCTATTTATTTCTGAAACAATCATTAGCAACACTAATTGGCCGTGTTACGGTAATTACGGGTACAATACATGGATTTGTGGACGTGTAAGTGTTTCTTGGAACATCCCAAATATTAGCACTATTCAGGTATTGATCTAAGCAGCCATGGTGTGTGGAACAGATCTGTGGGCTTGTCTGATACCAGCTGAGACTTTGTCCAGCCATAGTGGATGTCTGAAAGTCCTGATTTGCTTCCACACTGGCTTTTGGTGATTCTGTTTTTCATTTCCAATAGTCAGTTCAGGTGTGGTATGGATCTCAGTACTCAAAAGCCATTTCCTTCTGATTTGAACTTTGATATACCATGAAAACATGCTGAGATTTTCAGCACAATCCATATCTAGTGTGTGCTCAGAGATAAGGCAGCCTTATGATTAAGTGTGTGGCAGGGTGTGCTGCTGCCTTTGTTTGATGCTGAACTCCAGCAGCTCATCTCCCCCGACAAGATGAGCAGAACTGATGTGCTCTGTGCCTTGCTTTGCTATCAAGTTGCCACCTCAAACAAACTCTGCGTGCAGCGAGCGGGCCAGTGGGAAGTTGGATAATAAAGACTCAAGATGTTCGTTCTGCCTTTGAAGTCCCTGTCATCTAGTGGGAAGAGAATTAGCTAGCAGAAAGTATCATCTTGCATGTTTGACATTACTAAGGCAGTAGCATAAGAAAATACATAAATCTTCTGAATAACCATGAAGCATACTCAACTGGAGAACATAGCAAGAAAATAGAGTAGCTGGCAAAAGGAGAGATACAAGCTGCCAAAAGGGATGTGGAGCATTGATTCTACCATCTCAGGACCGATTTTTTTTTTTTTTAATTATATTTATTTTTAGAGCCACCAGATGCCAACCTTATTGCTTATGTAAAATAGATAGTCTGAAAATTGTTCTAGTTTGTTCTAGCTCACTCCAGCCTCCAGTGCCCCACAGAGGCTGTTGCAGCAAAAATGAGATCAGCTTCAGGGAAAGAAATTCTGACTCTCTCCTCCTAGATGTGGGTGTGTGTCTTTCTTATATGTGCCAGTGCCTATTCAGGAGGGCTGGCATGGGATCTGTTTAAATAACCTTTTCATTTATGAAGCTTTTCCTTGTGCAAAAGATGGCTAATTCAGCCCAACCATGACTGAAGCCAAAGATTTCCACTTTCTCTGCATGATAGAGAACTTCTGATGGTGTGCTTTCCCCTGCCCCCAAGTTTTCCATGCTTTTGCTCAGGTTTTAATTAGGTCCAAACCATCACACATTTTCTACTGCTTTTTAGAGCAGTCAGTCTAAATTTACTTTTGGCAAAAACAAATTGAAAGCTGAAGCAATGCAAAAATAACCCTTTAGAAGAAAAAGAAAATTTAAAATCCCAGTTTCAAAATTAACTACCTTATAATTTCAATCTGAATGAGTATTTCCAAACCAGGCTTAGATGTTTAGTTAGATGTTGTTGACTTTCCCCTTTTTAAGAAGTGATGTCTAACTAATCTTGGTTTAATATTGGTATAATTGGAGAAGAAGTAATGGCATGATTATACCCTAGTTTAAAGCAGATTAATTAAAAGTTTCAACTGATTTGTAAAATGGATATAATATGTAAATAAATACTGGATTATTAACTACATACCTGCTATTTATGAATTTAAAGTACCCCACTGTTTAATGAGTGATACTTCTTCAGCCTTGAGTTCATCCAAGTTACATCTCAGCTATGTACGATGTCATCTTAGAGATAGATATTAGGTGTCTTGTTGTATTTCTCAGTATTTTACCTGAAGGGGCCTGTTAACTTTTTGTTTGGTTTTGTTTGCTTGTTTGTTTGTTTTTTGGTTTTTTGTTAGTTGTCTTTTTCACTTTCTTTCTCATGCCTCATATTTATTTACCCTTTTACAACCTGCTAGTCTATGTCATTTATATTTGGAGAAATTATGCTTTAGCACCTGATGGATTAATTGATTTAGTCTTCCTTTTTTTTTTTTTAATTCAGGCTCTCATTTCACTTCCTTTCCTGCTATCCTTGGTCAGAACTTGAACCAATAAAGCAGTCTTTGCTCTGGGAAGATTTACTTAGGACAACAGTAGGGTAGATTGTAAAGGAAATTATGTTTTCTTAGGAATAGCTAAGAAGCAAATCGATCTCAATGTGAGCAGACAGTTGTGTCTTGGCTCTCCCAGAAGAATTTGAACCTAGATAAACTGGGTGAACTATTTGTGTCAAGAACCACTGTTTGATCCACTTTACCCGTTATTAAAAGCCTCGCATATTTAATTATATATGTACATATTGCTGTGACCTGGGCAACGTTACATGAGAATAATTTGAAAGGCAACAAGACTGGAGAAACAAAGTCAAAAGTTAACCATTCACTGGAAGAGGAGGGAGCAAAATACTGTAAAGAGTATTTCTGCCTGGACTTCTTTCCACAAACCTGAAAAGGGATGCTGTTAGAAGAATTGATTAGTGATAATGTTCATCTCCTGTGAACTTCTGACAATGATTACTGAAGCACTTTGCAATTAGTTTATCTGATTTATCAGCTGAATTTTTTCTTGGTCTTTTCCATCCTTCCAGGAGTAGCAGTTGTGCTTTCCAGAGGATATTACTAGGATTTTTGCTGCTGCTGCCAAAGATCTTCTGGCACGAAATTGCTGTCTGAGTCAGCTTTGTAACATGACAAATTCAGAGGCAGCTGCAGTAGTGATAAGTTTGCTGCCTAGTGGGCAGCTTCTGAGTAGACAATAAATCTCCTACTAGTTATAAAATGTCATTAAAAATGGCCTAACACAATAATGATTGGGAAATACTGTGCTTATTATTCTGGTTAGTGGGTTGAAAGATGTAAAAGTGGTCTAAGTTAGAACAGTTATTCTGTTCAGTTTCTGAACAGTTATATACAGCAGCTTTAAAAATTAGAAGCCATCAAAAGAGGATAATGTAGTTTTCCTGTTATCTTTTCTCACCCAATTGTTAATTGCTCATATTGTATTCTCATATTTCAGTGATTACATCTGTTGCTTGTATCTATGTTTTTCTCCAATGTGGTGGCACTAGAGCAGTGTATATGATGCATTTTCCAATGGAGAGATTTTACAATGGAATTGTAAGATTGGAGGTGCTCAATGTTGCATTTCCAGAACTGGACTTTTGTGATTGTTGTTTTGTAGTTCTATTAGGATTATTAATGCTGCAGTTTGTGAGTTAAACTACTGGTTTAATTGGCTTTTTCTTTCCTGTACTAGTATCTTCAGTCAACCAGAGCCTGCAGTCCTACTTCTTATGTCTAATTATGTTCCATTTCTGTGCCCCAGCCTACATTTAATTTGCACAGAAGTGGAAATGAAGTTGTCAGTGGCATCTCACAACGACTCTCCTCCCCCTTACTTGAGCTATATCAGATGCCAACACTGCTGATTTGTTGAACCTCAAGCTGTTTTGTTTAGCACTGCAAAGCTGAGTGCTTTGCGACCATCCCACCGCTACAGTGAGACACAAAGTGCTTGTGATACTGCCCAAATTTCTCATGGGTAAAGGTAGGAGATATTTCAGTCTCGATTATATACTGGCTTAATCTAATGAAATAAGGATGAAACTTCAGTATGTGAAATTTCATGTTCTCTGCTAGCTAACACTGGTAGATAACCAAGGTTAACGTGGATTTGATTCAGGAGTCCAGGAAAGCTAAGGAATACTTTTGCTTTCTATTTCAGGGCTAGTTTTGTTGCAAGATTAATGCTACAATTGTGCTTAGTCTGTATTATCTAAATCAATTAATTGAGGTGTGGAGAGGACTGAAGGGTGAGAATGCATCTTTAATGTTTTTCAGAGCAAGAAGAAAAGCTGCTACAGATGTTTCATTCTTCTCCTTTCCTAATGTGAAATAAGGGAAAATAGCGAATATCATAAAATGTTGCCACAGTACAGATTTGTTGATGCTATTTTAACATTGCCTTTATCCTTTTTGACATTCAGGTAGTGGTGGCTTTGTTCTGCCGTGCTGCTTTTGTTGTAACTTGAAGTGGGAAAGGAAGGTTGAGGTTTGTGCAGCACGGAATTTACACTGCTAGAAGCTCACCCTGCAGACATTGTGTTTTGTGAGTTTTTTTCCCCTCCAGTGCTGGACACTGACCATTGAATTTATTTTTCCCTCAATTACACTGCTTTCTCAGATACATAAAATTAGAGGGTTGGTAGGTTTTTCTGCATTGCTTTGGTTGGTTTGGTTTTTTGTAAGTTTGAATTTAAAAGAATATATGATAGTTTTCCTGAAAAAACTTTAAAGGTAGGAAGACAAAGCATAAGACCTAAAAAGTCTGTTTAGTCATTAATGAGTAAAAAATTAACCAGAGTGTTTTTGAACTTTAAAATTCCAGTTATTCTTAGTTCTCAGGGATGTTTTTTTCTTCATGATTTTCAGTGGAGTTAAATAATTACTGGAATGTTGCTAATCATAGCTTTCACAACTATTTTGTTGAAGGATGCACTGAACAGGCTGATTCAGTTATGTAAAACCAAAAAACCATAACTCACACCAAAACAAGTAGATTCTACTGAAAAAAAGCAGAGTATGTTTACTGCACAGCACTCTGCTGGCCTGCAGTAATGCTTCAGTCACTCAGAAATGGTTAAGGATGAATACTACCATGTCCAGAAGTACCCATAAACCCAAAAAGCTCTGGCAGCTGGAATTGTTGGTGAGATGCACCTCAGGGTGCCACTGTGCCAGCCTGGCAATGAAAGAGATGTTCTGTGGCTGATGGTAACCAGAACTTGGTGGCAGTCAGTGCTGATTTTGCCTTGATGTGTGTATGCAAAGCTATAGGCTCTGGGTATGCACCAAGGAGGGAATTATTGGAGAAGGAGTGGGGTGTTTATATTTTTTATAAGTCTCTGAATAAATGCAGATGCTTAGGCTTGAGTGCTTTGTGTGCTTCTGGTGCTCAGGACTCAGAAGGAGTTGGAAGAACTTGAAAGACATAGAGAAGAGGGACAGTAACTTACTCATTTACTAGTTTGCTGTCACTCTTGAAAGACTGAATTATATGTACTCTCCTGATGGTTGTGGAAGGATATAACTGCTGTAGAGATTAGTTTATTAAATGTAGACGGCAAATAGGTTAGACTTCCTTTTGGTGGCTAGCTTTGGTGTTAATTAAGTTTCTGATGCTTCATAATCTTCTTGATAGCATTATATAAAGAGCTGCATGCATGTTTCCCTTACCTGCCAGTGAGCCATGCTCTAAACCACCTCACCTGTAGGAAGAAAATACATATTAACTTTTAATTTAACACTAAAATTAAAGAATTAAATGCACTGAAATGGGAAATGCAGATTTTGACTATTAATTACATCTCCTGAAACTCGATAATCAAGCACTTGGTTGATAACATGGAAGAGCCTATGGTACTTCACTCAGGGTGAGTATGGTGACAAGTTATAAAATTAGAACTGTAGAGCACATTGAATGGAGGAGCACTTAGGTGCTTCCAAATGCAACATTACAGCATTGTGGATTGTGGAGACTGAGGTGAAAAACAGGAGCCAGCCGAAAATTGCTTGTAGTGGCGATGGTCCCAAGAGAAATTCCAGAGTGCATTATACTCTGTCTTCATGAAAGTGTCTTTCCTTATAGTCCCAAATTCCATGTCTTCTCTGCTCCTTGCATTACCATTTACAAGAGTATGTATAATGGTTTATTGCACTAAGGCTGTGTATTCTTTCATAATAAGCAGCCAGCCAAGAAGTTTCAATTTTTAAACTTTTGTGCCAACATAATAATCTCAGTTACAGAGAGTTTAGCAGAAAAATCTGTTTCACTTAATGGGCGATGACTTAAATTTGTATAATGGATGTTGAACTCATAATTTTGTGTTAAATCGAAGATCAGAGGGGGATGCAACTAAAATGTGCTTTGAATGTGAGTCAAAGGCCAAGGATTAATGAAACAGAAAAAAATCATGTTTACATTATTCTGCAGAATATTTGTCAGGATATTAGACATACCTTTGACATCTCTGGTCAAACTCAGCCCAACTTGGGTTTTGTTGACTCCAGTTGGATTTCTGAAGCTGTAGTAGCCCACCAAGATCCTCATTATCCATCTCTTCTTTGCCACATTTGACTGACTCTTAGCTGTGCTGAAGCAGTGTGTGTTAAATTAAAAAGCTATATGTGATTTACCTAATTACTGGCATTGGAAAACGAGGGCCAATAAAGCTGAGCAGTTTGTTGTTGTGTGCTGGTAGTAAAGACAAGGGGATTTGCAGTGTGTCAACTTCTGACAGTGCCACGTCAAAAACAGATGGAAATTGTTCTCCTTAGCTGAGAAAGAGAATGAGAGAAATCCTGAGGTAATCCATACACAGGACAGAGCTGTGCAGAATGAGGGAACTGTTGCAAAGACACTTTACCTTCTCATGCCCATCCACTTTCTGTTCTGGAAGACAGAATTAAAAGAAATAAAGTGAAGAAATGAGATTTAAAAAATAAAGCATAATCTAGAATTTATGGGTTTCTTTTGGGAAAGGAAATGTGGAGAGTAATGTCAATGTTTCATAGTCTGATTTTGCATGTCCACGCAACAAGAATGTCAGAATTACTAATAAAATAATGAATAAATTTTAGATTACATGCCTTGGAAATATGCAGAAGCTTAGAGTTAAAATAGCTTTTCTTATTTCTCTTGTTTCTAGTCAATGTATTGTTTGACCTATTTCAGTTCCTTGGAGAAGGAGCATCACTGCCAGTCAAACAACCTACTCATATCTTCTTAAGAATTATTTTTTTTTACATTAAAACGTTAAGTGTTTCCCCATATAACTAGAAGAATTCTTTAATTCCATTTGGTACCTCTCTCTGAGCCTACAGTACTTGGCAGTGACTATAAGAAGTGATTTATTAAATGTTGAAAATACAGTGCTGGGTAGTTCCTGAACAAGTTTAGGGAAATGGTAAATGATCCAGAAGAGCTGTAACCCTTAGAGCACAGATCAGGCTGGGGCAGCACTGTCAGTCACTCTGGAGCCAAAGGCCTCTGTTTTCCCTTTGTTACTCCTTACCATGAAAACGTATAAAATCACACAATGCTCTGTTTCCTATACTATAGTGTGGAAAGATGTGCAAATACAGATTGTTACAGGTCTGTAATAGAAAAAGTGTTGCTGCTCAGCAAGGACACTTGGCAGCTACCATTTGTGATGAGACTTTCTCTATCAATTCTAGCATTTCCTTCTTTAACAGGAGCTGGGCAAACAAAAGTCCCTGTATGTTCTAAACAGAAATATTTGCCTTCCAGATCTAAGATTTGTCATTCCCTTACTCCCTCTGGTCCTTGCATCTAGACTCCCACTTCCACACAATGTTTCACAGGCAGAGGGAGATGGAAGATAGCTGTGATATAAGAAAAAGATTGGGAAGACTGTTAATGAGGTTTTTAACTACATGTAACAATAATTGTAGCACCACTTTTATACTCATGTTGTAGCTGTACTGAATTATTTAGGTCATTTAGTTTTTTGTATTTTCTTCTTGACTTGATTCACTAGATTTCATGTGAGGTGGTTTTTTTTTGGTTTTTTTTTTAAGTTTTTTTTTTTTATTTCAGAGTGCTTGTGATTGTGGATATCACAGATGTGTGCTACATCTGCTTTTTTTCTAGCATATTTTAACCTACACAGAATTTTCTGGCTTGGGGTGTCTCTCCTAAGTTTTGCTTGCACCTCTTGAAGTCTGTATTTTATTTTATTTTTTAAAATGGATTTACAGTTCTGCTTTGATGCTCTGAAGTCACTTAATGGTATTTCAGTTTCTCCATCTACTGGAGATTATTTCCTAGAGCTATTTTCACATCCCCAGGAGGGTGCCCCATTTTGGTGCAGTGGTGCCATCCAGTCTCAAGGGCTTTTGGCATCTCCAGAGATGTCAAAGAACAGAGAAACCCCGGTGTGGGCACTGGATCCTCTTCTGGCACAATTTCTGGTATGCTGCCTTTTCACTGATTTCCTTTATTAGCTTCTTTCAGATCAATTAATGAGTCCCACTGAAGGATAACTGAATGCATTTGATTGACAAAAGCACTCTGCACCTAGAGAGCCCATCAGAACTCGCATAACTCAATTTCAGAGTAATTCTTCACTTTGAAAGTTAAAACCTTTTAGAGTCTTAGTCACTCCTGTTTCTTTGGCTCCTCGACACAGAACTTCTGGCCCTTTGTGTCTCACAGGGCTCTCTCCTGAGTCATTTCCTATTTGTTCAGCTTTCTCTGGTTTCAGGAGAATGCAGGCTCTGATGTGCAAATTGCCCATACGGAGATGAGTTTCAGTGGTGTTTAGGGTTCAGTATTTAAGTTCTGACAGGTGTGATCAGATATTACATTTCAAAGTGATACTGGCATTATTTCCTTTTCTGCTTTTGGGTTTGTTGTGACAAAGCATTCAGTGGGCATATTTTTGTACATTCTTTTAAGAACTAATGCTTGATTAGTTTGATTTTTTTTTTTTAAGTCATGAAAGTAAAGGGATAATTTTATATTCCAGAGTTTTTTGCATCAAGTAAATAACACATGATATTTGGTAATAACGCACTAGTAACTTGAAAATGCTTCCATATGTTTTTCAAGATATGTATTAGTACTTGTGTATAGTGATTTCAAACTGCAAAAACATTTAGAAAATCTGAACAACAAGGTCACACTTAAAGAATTAATTTAGGGGTTGCTGACAAGGGAGCATGTGTGATTTTTGGAGAGATGACTGTAATATCTTCTTCTGGAAGTGTTTTGTGTTGTCTCTGCAGTTGTGCATGTGGTGCTGTGCTCTGGTGAGATGGGAGAAAAGCAGTCTGTGAGGATGTGCTGGTTTGGGCTGAGAGAGAAATGTTTCAGTGATGTGCTGGTTGAATTAAGATCACATGAGCTTTCATATGCAATCCTCAGAATGAAATGCACAGGGCAGACACTGGGGCTGTCTCTGATAACAATTCCAGCTTCCCCCCAGGCCTGGCTGGGAAGCCAACACCTGTAAATGACATTTTGATACATTGGCTGTTAGCAGTTTGTTGCTAAATGATACCAATTTGTTCATTTGAGTCTGAAGGATAATAGAAAATCTCCAGTGAGTCCCATATCTGTAGCACAACTTTGTTTTATATCATGATGCAATCAAAGCTTCAAAAGTGTTATTGGATTAAATAAAATTTTCTCTGGCACAAAAAATGGCTAAGGGGTAGCTTCTTGAATAATTGGCATCCAGAACTTTATTGCTTGTTTATACAAAATTGCCTCTCTAAATGCCAGAAATTATTTTTCCTATTTTTAATTACATTTTTGGTTTTAATAATGTATAAATATATGCAAAAGAGTTCAAGTAAGTTCAGAACAAGAAGCCTGCTATTATTTTAAAAACCTGAAATTTTCTTTTTTTGTTGTTATTAATTCTCATAATTTCTTACTAGAATTTTTAGATTTAATTATTCCAGCAGGTCCATGGCTAATGCCAGCTATTGTTCAAGTAGCACTGACAAAGCAAGATCTCTGCTTTGTATTAAAAATGGCAATGTGTAGAATGTTTTCTTTGAAAGAGCTCCCATCAGCTAAGGCTAAATCAAAATAAATATTTATGTGTGGGAAAAAGGAAAAGTATAAAACTTTCAGAAAACTGTGTGAAAGCAAATTTTAACATTTATATTCCCTTCTTTCTACCTTAATGAATATGTTCCTGGGACTTGGTATCTTCTTCCCCTGCCCAGGTCTTGTTTGCCAGAGCAGGAAAGGGACTCTCATATCTGAGAAGGAAGGAGGTTTTTTCCAGTGGGGGGAATCATGGTGGCCAGAGCTCTGACCTCCTTGTTTGTCATTGTCCCTGGCTTGGTGAACATTTGAGTGTAAATCTCCCTCTCATTGTGCATTTTATTATCAGTGTTGTTGCTGTTACTGTTCCCTTTCTTTGGTCCTTGCTGTTTCCAGTAAATCGCTCTTACCCTTTTGTGTTTCTAACTGGAGAGGGAATAGGGGAAGCACTAAACTGGGAAATACCCTTCCTAAGACATGAGACTTCTAAAAGGACAGGAATAAAAATTTTAGGTTCAATGTTTTTTAAGGTTCAGTAAGTGAATAAACAAAATCACATCTAAACTGATCTGTAAGGTTCATTTTTTGTGCAAAACTCTTTCTAGTTAAGGCTACAGCACATAATTCTGAGATACCAGGAGAGAAGCACTAGATAACCCTATAGGAATTTCAAGGAACCCTGCTTATTCTGAATCATTGTAAATATTTTGCCATTCACTTCACAGAACACAAAATTTACCTCCCTGTGTGCTATTAACTGACTCTTTACACTGCCTTCTTCACAGAGAGTAGTGATACAAGAATATATTGTAAAAAATTGAGGTTTCTTGAGAAGGTATTTTTTTGATAACTAGAGTTGTATTTTCAGAGGAAATTCTGTTGCTTGTAGCTGGCTGACTTTTTTTGCAGTGCATTTAGAAATGGGATCAGGAATTTAAACATCTTGCTTTTTTGGTACCTCAGTAAGTAATGGTTCTCTGGAAATGATCAATTATAAATGGATAAAAAGATAAAGGAAAAGCCAGTTTGCATGTTGATACTGGATCTGTAAAACTGGTAATACCCAGTGGTAGTCAAAATAGGCAGCATTTTAAAAAGTCTTTCAGTGTGTGAGCGCTGTCATTAAAATGAACCCTGTCTTAATATTCCTTGGTGGAAATGCACCACGGATTTGCCTTACCTGTGTTAATCACTCTGTGGCTGCAGAGTTTGGGTGCCTGTCTGCTAGTCACAAACTTATACAAAATCCTTTCCATCTCTTGTTCTCCTGGCTCATTTTTCTCCCTACACCAGCTAATGTTGTCTGCCTGGAAAAAGTGTTTACAGGGAGAGGCCATGGAGTGTGGGTATCATTAAAGCTAGCCTAGGAAACTTGCTTTGTTCAAGATGTAACCAGTAAAATCTGTTTCTGGAGCTGGAATGCTGCAGGACAGGTGTGATGGATGGGAATGGCTGCTGCTGCAGTCTGTGCAGAAGCAGCTGCCCTGAATGCTGCTGTTTCCCAGGATATTTTAAATCTTGCATTCTTTCTTTCTCTGCATTTTTCTCTGTCAGTTACAGGTTTATCAATATCAGGGCATAGTATTGAAAACACTGAAAGTGGCAGCCTTGAAGGAGCAAATATAATTTCTAGTAACCATATCATGCCTTGAGGATCACTCAAAAAATCAGCTATAATGAGCCATCCTGTACTGGTATAAATATGATGACATATATTGAGACAAGAATGCAACTTCACTAACACTGTTATAGACCTAAACAAAATAAAATAATATCTGTAAACTTCCTGCTGATTTTTTCAACAGTCCCAAAGACTGAATTTTTTTAGAAACCAACTCTGTGTTTATACATAAGAGATCTTGAAGCCTTCCTTTGAAATGTGAACGGAATTCTGATTTGTTTGATTAAACGGTGGTAACTGAAGGTTGGCAATTATATATATCCATTTTGGGAGTATGGGAATCATGTGTAAGCCTTTGCTGATACAGTAAGGCAAGAAAAATAAGAACAAGAGTGCCTAGAATTTTTTTATTCCAACTTAGTGGGAAACATTCCATCAGTAATCAATATCCCCTTCTGCCTTTGCATTAAATACCTGGACACATGACAATTAAAAATTGAAAAAATACCTTAAGGAGTATGCACTGAATTCAGGGACATCTGAATGCTTAACAGAAATTCCCCTTTGTTACTTACAAACATTTGGGACTGCTACTACATTCAAAGGCTAAAATTAAATTAAGGAGCTGTATTATTCAATTTTTTGAATGCCTAGGTTTTATTAATTCTTTTAAAAAATCATTAAAAAGTCAGACATCTCAATACAATGGTATTTATTTACCAGGCTTCTGAAGCTATGAGGGACAATTCCACCATGGAAAAGTCAATTCAGCATTTAGTTAGGAGTAAAATAAAACAAGAGACAATAGGATTTAATATTTATTAGATAAAGAGTCAGGAAAACTGTATGGTCTCTACAGCGTTTTCTGTTGTTTTGTACTTAGAACCAGTTTTTAAGTTGTGTTTTTATCAATATTTGATGAAGCTATGGCAGAGTTTGTGAATGCAGCATAAAATAACAGCAGGACTGTAACTTTTATGAAACTGGTGTATGGGATATGTGAGAAGTGCCCAGCAGCTTCAGGGACATGGAGGATATCCATCAGTGACACGGCTTTGCAGTGTGAATTTGGTGGATGCCCTTTGAGCTCCCACAGCTGCTCTGCAGCCCAGAGATCTGTGCACAGCTCAGCTGTACAAAATGTCCATGTGCATCAGCCCGATTAGACCTGAACAAATATTCCAAACCAGAAACGGCTCTAATTGAAAAGTGACTTTTAATGAGATTATTCATTTAACAGAAAAAACAAAAGCCAAACATGTTTCTAGTTCTTGAGAATTTTTCAACATTAGGAGTGCAGTCCAAGGCTGCCATAAGGAGCTGCCAGCATCGTTGTTGTCTACAACTGTTGTACTTAATTTGAAAGGTGAGGGATAAAACACAAAAGAAAACTTAGAGATTGTGTCCAGGTGGAGAAAATGAAGTATTGCAACTTATGCCTATTTATAAATAAAGCACAAGGGTTGATTAATATTAAACAGAGGAGTAATTAAAATAAAGCAGAACAAAACTTCTAAAGAATATATTTAACCTAAAACTTTAAAATGCTGACCTTGGCAAGATGTTCTTGATGTAATTATGGCAGGAGAGGAGTCTCCTGCACTTCAGAAGCCGTGCTCAGAGAATTCCCTGGGTCACTGCCTCAGCCTGGCTCCCTGGGGGTGACATCTCCCTCCTTGTGCTCGTGTCCTTTGGGAACACCTCGATTCCTCTGGTCTGTGCTGCAGCTGCCTTCACAAAGGTGTTTGCACAGATCGTTTCTTCAGAGCAGCCTGACAAATACAGGTGTTCTGTTCCCCAAAGCTGGATCAAGCTGAGTTTCTGCTCAACAGTTTTCCTTAACCTTTTGTGATAATCACGAGTGCTTTCAAATAACATTACCTTCAGTTTTCCATAATTAAAAGGGGTAGAAATATAGCTGATTACTCAGGTTTATAGTTATTTTTTTTGCCTAATCAAATTTTAAATAGTCATTTTAGTGCTCCTGGGTAAAACTGACCTTAAAAAGTAACTGGGCTACCTCTTTTCTATGTGAGGAAATTTTTTTTATATTAAAGATGGTCATTTTTGAAATGTCAACAGTGAGATGCTAGTCACTGTTTGCATCTATAAACATCTTGCATTGTCTCCAAAATTCAACTTGATACATTTCAGTTTAGGGCTTGCTTGCAATCATTAAAAACATAGGTTCTATTTAGCCTGCATCTTTTTTGTCAGTGCTGCAACTGGGGTCAATGGCATGGCCTTCTGTTCTGAATCTGTAAAAACATTTGAGGAAAGACTGTTAAGAGTTTATTCCCAGTTATTTTTTTTTTCTCTCTCCACTGAAAACACTAAACTACATTTTTCTCTGGAGAGGAAGAACAAAAAACGTTGCATGCAAAGAATAGAGTGTGGATTTTCTTAACTATTTTCAAATGTGTTTTATTAATCTTTTGTCATTTAGTCTGCATATAAGGAAAACTTGTAGAGGTGTTTTATTAAAAGTATACTGAGAACAAAAAAAGCTACTTTGACAATTTTTTTTGGATTATCTGAATTTTCTTGCAGAACTCTAGTTACAGATGTCTTGTGGTTCAGTATTTTGGTTTTCAGCTTTGATGTTAGCTTGGTGGAAATTTACCATGTATTGAGTTATGGGCCAAACTAAGTTAAAGTGTTTGTATAACTTTGAATTTGCAAGATTCTGTGTCTGTTGAGAAATGCTTCATTTATTTGGCAGGAGGCAACTTAATATTTTGTGGTAAGGTGTATGGTATGCAATGAAATGTTCCCTTACTGTCTCAGTATACATTGGGTCCTGCAAAGTGATTAGGAATTTAAACTTTTTAAATTAAGATTGAATATGAAGATTAAACCATGGCTCTGTGGAAATTATAATCTTACTTGAAAATCACACTTCATTAGACAAAACCTTGTCATAGTAAAGAAAATTAAAATACGTGTCAGTCAGGCATCTTCCTCTGAAAATTTCACTTTATTGTTGATTAATCCAACCGGATTGGAAAGGTTAGAGAGATTTATTAGAAGACAGGAATGATAGTTCACCCTGACATACTGTCAGTCTATTCCCAATCTAATTATCTAACTGAATATTCCAAAGGTGCAGCCAACAGTCCTACCTGTAATCAAGCCTTTAACTGTGTTTTAGGGGTGGACTTAATACACCTACAGATGATCTGTGTGAAATGAAACCATCACTGGTACATTGCTTGTGTTTGAGTTTTAGGTGCTTATTTTGTGAGTGGTGAATCAAATTAGCATTGACCTTGGGTGTTTGGCTTTTTCTCCTCTTTCATTGTAGTGAGTTTTATTTATTGGTTTGTTTATTTATTTAATTTACACTGTATTAAGTACTTTTGCTTGGTTTTTATGAAAAAATTTCGTATCTTATTTCAAACCATATTTTGGTGGAGTAATATGAAAATATTGTTCTGGTTAAAGGACAAAGTAGGTGTCTACATTTTAGCAGGGAAACCTTGGAAATTGGAAGTGGCTGAGATTATACTCCAGCTTTGCTGCAGCCTGGTTTATTTTTCTGCAGGTGTTTCTTGTGAATCTTTTAAGAAACCTGATTGCAAATAATGCTGCAATCAACGCCCTGTGCTTTCCATTTCTTTTGGTCCATGTTTGATGTTACTGAGACCAGCACAATGCAATTTATTTAGCAGGTACTGTAGGAATATCCAATATTTATCCTTACAGCATTCCTTTCCTTTCCCTCCTCAGACACCACGACATACTCCACGGAGCGATCTGAGCACTTTAAGCCATGCAAAGACAAGGACCTTGCATATTGTCTCAACGAAGGGGAATGCTTTGTGATCGAAACCCTCACGGGATCCCACAAACACTGCCGGTAAGTCCTGTGCCAGCCAGGGCCAGGAAACCCCTCTGACTCGGGGAGGGAGCATTAGGAAAAATATAAATGTTCAGGTGTAAAATGTTGAAAAGCAGTGGAATTTTTTTTTTCTCCAATTTGCCTGCATTCCTTCACAGCTGGTGGGCTTCTTACTAGTCTGTGATAGTCATATTGAAATATGTAAATATAAGAAACATTTTGATCTTTCCATGGATAAGAAGAATCTTCAATATTCTGTTTTCTAATCGTGTAAGGATTAATGTTTCATTCTGTTGGGGGTTTTTTACATATAAAAGTTCTATATTCCCCTACATACCTGAAGCATTCCTTTATTTTGGGTACTCCAACTAGAGTATTTGAAAATAGCTGTACATACTGTTAATTGAGAGAGAGGAAGGGCTAGTAGTTTTAAGAATTAGGGTTTCTTAAGTTTAATTACTGAAAGATAAAATGGACTATGATAGCCAAATCAACCTGCTCTATAGCTGTTGTAAACTTTTATACTCCTGACCTTTTGCTATTATGCAAGGCAATCTTGAATGTGTTGAAAAGACTGTCAGAAAAGAAAGCCAGATCACTTTATTTCTTTATTTATTTAGTTATTATTTATCCATAGAGGCATTAAAAAGAAGTGCTATGCAGAAGGAATACTGCAATATCTTCCTAAAGATGAGGATTTTAACACACATACCCACCAGACCCCCAGTTATTTAAGCAATCTTATAAACAGAAGAACAAGTTTTCATTTTGGACTACTTGTTATATACTTTGCTCCTAAGATACAGTGTATGGCATACAAAAGGTGTATCTGAGACACTCATATGCCCAAGTTCTAATCTGAACATCCAAATATATGGAGAACTCTAACATAAATAATAAAAAGTGTTGAGGACAGATTTCCTGAAGGATTTGGGACTTGGGCTGCTAAGTCCCAATAAAAGTAGAAAAAATGAAGTCACAAAGTCACATGTGCCTGGCTTGAAAATGGAAATTTATGAATTTAAAGATTGATGAAATTCTACTTATCATCAGAAGAATATTTCTGAGATTTTCACTTTTTTTATACAATACTGGTGATTTTTCCCATTCATTCGTGTATGGTTCAATGATCACTCATTTTCTTTCTTTATGTTTTTGTATGGCATGCTTAAATTAAATATTACGATTCATTTATTGTGGAAAATTGGTGTGTTTTTCTACTTCCATCATTATAGTACACAGGGCTGTTTTTTTTTTCTCAAAGCAGATGAGATTTTTTGGTCTTTCTTAGAAATGTCATGAGCTGTTAAGGAAATTATACCACTCAATTATTTGTTTTTCATTGTCAGAATATTCAAACTGAACAAAAATGCTATAAAACAGCAGAGAAAAATGGGTGTATATGAGGATTTTTAAATTGGCTGATAGATTTAGTAGCCAGTATCTTTAAACAGACTGGTTTTGTAAACTGTGGATTACGTTTTTAAAAATTGCAGGAGGTATCTCTTAGGAGCTGCATTCTTTTTTTTGTTGTTGTTAGTTTGTTTCTTTGACTTTTAGGATCTTTCCTACTGTCCTTGCCAAATTCTTATTTGTTTCCTGTGATTCTGGTAGTGCAGCCTGACTAATGGTTAGAAGTTTTCCACCCAAGCTTTCCCCTTTAACTCCCCAAGGCAGAATGTTGACGTTTCATTCTTTATAGCAGAGTGAAATTTTTTCATCACCTTCCTTGTGTTTTCCTTCCGTAGGGAAGCACAAGTATCTCTGGAGTCTCTTGGCTCCCATGTGTTTGAGGTTTTTGTTGCTTGTACAAGTTTCAGGCTCTGGCACATTCTCTGGCAATTAAACATCTTTTTTATGGTGGGTACTTTGAGTGGTGTGACACCAAAGGACCTATATAAGGAAACAATTTTCCTATTGCAAAAGAAGACACATTTCTAAATTTAAAGGGCGATTATTTGTAATACTTTTCGTTTTGTAAGGACCTTCAACACTGCAAGCAGCAACCTGAATCACTTTTATACTGATATATTTGTCGTTTATGGAAAGAAACCTTTAAATTTGACCCTTAAATGCTGTATTTCTGCCTTTGCAGACCGAGTGTGTCTTTGTCAGGGTCAGGGCTGTAATGAGTGAGATGCAGGTATTTTTCTGTCTGTAGCCTGTAACAGTGCTCAGAAATAACAGCCAGAATGTACACATATAGAAAAATACAATACTGATACACTGCAATTGTCCTCTAACTTGTAAAAAAACCATTTTTTACTAAGTTTATGGAATTCCCATTGCGATCCAAAAGAATAATTTGAATACAGAATTATGGACACTTAAAATGGTACTTTCTTCTTAGAATCAGGCTGCATTGTATATTCTCACTGTGAGAGTGATTTTGCATCTGTTCTGGGAGCAGAGCGCCAATTTACTGAAATGGGAACTTGCCATGTGGAACAGCTGCAGACACAGGACCTTGAATGAGCAAAAAACTTTTCTCCCACTTGGTCAGGTTTGAAGGGTATTAGTCGAGGATATTCTTAGGGAGTTGTGCAGTTGTTTTTGTTGTGTGTGCATGTCTAAGAATAAATCTGCTGATTATAAAGGGACAAAAAGAGAGATTTGGTAGCAATTAATAAATATTTGAGTTACACCTTGGACCTGTTCTGTATCCTCATGACCCAACTGGGCAATACCAACAGGTTCAACTGGCAGCTCAAGCACTGTTCAGAGCTGATGAACTCCGTTGTGCTCTTGTTGGGAAGTTGACTTGTGTCCCTCTTCTGCCTCCAGCTGTCAGTGGTGACATTGGCACTGGGATGCTCAAGAGCTCCAGCTCTGGCTCATTCCTGTTTCGTGGGATTCCTGCCCTGCCTGCTTTGAACCCATAACTGTGGGGACCCTTGGCCAAGTGGCTCTGTGGCAGGAGATCACTGGGAACACAGGAAGTGAGGAGGTCAGAAGGAGCCCTGATAATGGATCTTCCATTCTTATTCACCAACAGAGGAGTGTCCCAAAGTCACAGGATTTTAGTTAAAAAAAAAAAAATATTCTAAATTTAATTCAAATTCTGTAATTCAATTTTTTTTTCCCAAACTTCTACATTTTACTCACTCCCTCTTGGTGAAAAATTGCCTGGGCTGTAAACTGGCAAGAGTTCTCCTGCGTGGTTACGTAACAAACAAGATCCACTGGATGTATTGTGCTATTTTAAAGCTGTGACTTCAGGGTTTATTTTTGTGAATGGTTTAACATGAGCTTCTTTTAAGGATAGGGTAGGTCATCGGTAGGGAAACTTCATATTTAGCTTCTCCATATGCTTAAATTTTTTCAATGTTGGCACCTTGAGAATTTAAGCTGAATGGTGAGGGTGCCTTAATTTGTAATTGACACAAAACAAATCAAGTACAAAGTCAACTCTGACACATCAGTGTTTAATGGGGTATTATGTAATCCAGACTTTAAAAAGACCTCTTTGAGTTTTCTTTGTACAATATTATTTAAAATATCCCATCTCAAGTCCTTCTGGGGTTTTTTTGAGTTTGGCTTGTGGTTTTTGGGATTTTTTTGTGACTCTTTCTGCATTATTTTTTTTCCTTTTTAGGCCCTGCATTTTCTTTAGGTAACCCATTTAGGACTGGAAAACACTGGTTGAGTGAGTGGTTAAAACTTTAGAGGGGAGAAGAGGACTGTACTTTTAAATTTCTTCTCTGGAAGAAGTCTTTCAGACTATTGTGTATGCACAGGAAGTTTCGGCATTGATGATGAACTTTGCACTCTTTATAGATTTTAGTATGTTGGATGAGATAGTCCTTTCATCCTGTCTTCCTGTCCTTCATCTCTCCTTCAAGTAACAGAAAGCCTGAATAAGTTTTCTAACAATGGAGAATGAAAGAATAGACTCACCAATGTACAGTAAATGAAATATAATTTCCAATTGACCAAATTACAGCAGGTAATTTAGCAAATTCAGCATCTGAAGTGTGCTACTGTGGTTAGGATCCCAGAGTTTTCAGATTTCATTGGACAGTCTGTTTTTGCAGGCATACATGCTGTTCTGGTGAATTCTGAGCTTGGTGATCTTGCTCACATTTATGCATGAATTTTCCATTTTTACATTTAGTTGATTAAAAAATTATACCAGCATTTCTCATCTTTGTTTAAAATCTGTCATGAGAGCAGAAGGATTGAATCCCCATTTAATGAAAATCTAGTTTGGATAAATGTTTACATACTGTCAGATTTTATTGTGAGTCTTCTGCATAATAGTAACTGTAATCCAGGCATAGCCCTTGCTGTCAGTAAAAGCAGGAGAAAGGGATCAAACAGATGGGACTTTAGAACAGTTCTGAGCGTGGCATATGATATGTGCACTTAACCATAAGTTAAAAATCTAAAAAGCTAAGAATGTAATTTCCCTGATTTAGTTACATGGCTTGTTTTTCCAGGCTTTGGCAGTCTGACCTAGGTGTTTTAAAATACCAGCTACTCCATTTTGTGCATTCCCCCATCTTGTGTTATGTTGACACTTTTCCAGAATGCAAGCCCAGGAAATTATTTGCTATTGAATACATTAAAAAAATCTCACTCATGTCATAATATTCCAAGCATAGTTTTATCAAAATAATCCACTGTATTAAGAGGACAATGTAGAATAACAGCTACAAACTTTTAAAGGAGGAAGAAGGCTGTGCTAGCTCCTGTTGTGAAAATTGTCTTATGAGCACTGCTGTAGCATATAGCTAGATTATATTTGTGTAATTGCATGCACCATTTTCTGGAATGCCTCTCCCTTTATGTTTTCTTTGGAAGGCCTGAAGTGAAGCTGAAATGCAAAGTTAGGTATCTATAAGCTGTTGTTAAGCAACATAGATGGCCCATTGTGTTATCACACCTGTTTCTTCAGCAGTGCCCTCACAGGCTGTGGTTGCTTTCAGCACTGTGATTGTTTCTTTAACTCAAATGGAATGGCTGGTGTGCCTAAAGGGTTGTGCCTGGTTCATCCTTTTCAAAACTCAGCCTGTAAGAAGTCAGGAAGTTGGAATTCTGGCCAAGGAGTCTGTACAGGGAGTGCACATTCCCAGGGTAGCATCAGCCTGCCCATGTTCATTTACTCCAGGTAGAACTTGTAATAAATAAATAAATTTAAACCTTTACTGCCTTAAGTAGCACTGATATTGTTTACAGTGTGATTACTTCTGTCTTTATTTATTGGAAACCATCATGATTTTCTTTTATAATTTTAGATATTTCTTCTCCTTCACAAAACAATGAAATGAAAAATCCCCAAACAAAGACCAAACCAGAAAACACTCCCTAAACCCAGAGCATTTCTGTGAGTTCTCTTTCAAGCTCCTGCCCCTTGAAATAACAGGAAGAGGTTGCATGGCATTGTTGTCACAAACCTGGTTTCTTGTTTTAAACCTTTTTAGACATGAACTGTGAAGAAAAAATGTTTTTAAACCTCAAGGTGAAATGGTGTAGAGTCCAAGATACCTGTAGGACTCTTATTTGTTACCTAGGTATCCTAACTCTTTTCATATTATCCAGTCTAACATAATTTTTATCACTTGGTCTGAAGTTTTTTGCAATCAGCATATAAGCCTTGAGTTCTTTTAACTGGATGCAGTTAATTAGAATAAAAACTAAATTAACTGGTCCAAATACCAAATTTCACCTATATAAAATCAGTACTTTTTCAGTTATCCCTATTCTTTTTCTAACAGTCCTCTGAAATTAAGCCCCTTCAAGTCTGATATTATGGTACAAGAATTCAATAAATAACAAACAAGTTTTTAAATGTAAATTGAGTCTTTTAACATCCTTCCCAGATGCAATAGTGCAGGAGCACATTATATGATATTCACATGAAACACAAGAACATCTGATTCATGCTTTCATAATTTAACATTCAGAAGATAGAAGCTCTTGAGAAATCTTCTTGTCAAAGTACTTTAATTATTGATTAATTTTGACAGTATCAACACTCCATTTTACAGTGTTTTTTATTTACAGATTTTCCCCTAGATTATTGCATGCAACTTGTGCTGTAACTTCTATGGTAAAAAATACTTTCAGCTTGAAGAATACATGCACCAATTTAAAAGTTGTGTGAAATCCAGTTATTTTCGAATATCTGCAAAAATAAGGGTTTTAATGCAGCAGTGGAACAGTTTTCATATCAAATGTCCTGACAGATATTCTCCTTGCTGTATTTACAGAAGTCCACCCTTCACATATTTAAGTTTTTGATTTTAATTAAACCAGTGTTTATTATGGTTGTTGCTGTTTACATGTTTACATACATCATTCCTTCAAGCAGCTCTTGAAGGTCACCATAAGGCCACTGGCAAAATATCTATTATCTGTTTATCCCTCTAAAACAACTTCTGAAAGCAGTTTTGTGTTACTTTCATTCTTTGGGGAAGGATAAATTAATTTAAAAGTAAAAAGAAATACAGAATAAAAGAAAGATTTGTATTTAATGATGGTTTTAAGTTTCTATAGCCTGTATTCATAGTATTTCAGGTTTCATTTTCTTTCTGCTGAGCACCTTAGGCTATGTTTTCTAATGCTTTTCCTTTGGAAAAAAATGATTACTGACTAGTGGGATTTCCTGGCTCCGTTTCTGTCTTTTGAAGTCATGAAATTTATGCACCTGCTTAAGGTTATGGTGAAGATGCATTTTTCCAGTGGGAACAATAAGGTAAAAGTCATAATACTGTACAGATAAAATGCATGCCCAGATAATTCAATTACACTCCAATTTAACAATTCACCTGTGATTCATTCAGTTTAAGCAAATATGCATGAAAGCAACACAAAAATCTTAGTTTCATTTTGTCTTGTTTGAAATGCCTATTCATATTAATATTTGTGAAAGAGTTTGAGGAAATACAGGAGAAATTGTGTAGATGGGCATCCAAAGTTAATGTTGATGCTTAAGAAAATGAGTGTGTTTTAAACCTGTGTCAGCATGCAGTACTGAGAAAACATGGAATTAATTTATCTCCTAGAATACTATGGACTAATGTAAATCCAATTTCAGTTAATGTAAATACGGGAAAACATAGTTACAGGCTTAGCACATCCCCCTGCTTACATTTTATTTTTTTTTAAAGCCACATATCTGTAGTTCAGAGATAATAGCATCAAATTAAGCAGCATGAATTCTTTCATTTATTTATGTACAGAGTTACTTCCCAAAGATAAGGGATAGGTATCCTTTTTTAGAGCACTCAGTAATGTGAGTGAAACAAAAATATTTCTGGAAGCTTTAAGTAAACTGTCATCTCTTCCTGGATTTCTGGAAGAGAAAGAGGCTAAATTCAGCTCCCTTTAGATTTGGCAAGATCGCTTCAGCTGGTTGAATCAAGAGTTGGGCTATAACCTGGAATTTCAGTAGAGACAAGTGAGAAGAGTAGTTGCCAGCTCAGCAGCTGAGATGGTTTTTTCTTGAGGTTGCTAATAAAGCTTGGATTTCTTCATTTGCCATTAAGTGGAAGACCAGGAACCAGTGCTGGGCTAAGACTTATTCCCATGTCTCAATATCAAGAATACTTAAATCTGGTGGAATCTTTCTGTTTTATCACCACCTTTTCTTGTGCCTACACATCTGTCTGAAGCTGTATCTTGCCATCATAGTTTAGCAAGGCATTCTATTCTATACAAAATACAAATGTCTATTAAGGAAGTTGATCAGTTAATAGGATATATTGCCTCTAAAGTGCCTCCTGTTTCCTGATTCTAAAGGAAAGCAATGCTGTGACACATACAGAAAGCTGTTGCTCAGTACATTCTGTCTGAAACTAAATACAAGATGAAGATGTATATCCTGAAAGTTTGAAAACCACAAATTGGTGAAGTCCTTCCACTGCAAAGGAATGTTCTGTCAAATTTTAAGAACTGGGGTTTTTTTCCCCTCCTTATTTTCCAAGACCCCAGTGGAAAAAAGTTGTGGTTTTTATAGTACACAAAAAAAATTTGTAGAAAAAGAAACCATACCTTAAAATGTATGGATGCAAATTATTGATGGCATATATTGCATCTGTCTTGAAGCTAGCATATGCAAATATTCTGTCATCAAACTCTGCTTTTAAATTAACTTGGAAATGAATTAGGTTTGTTGTTGTTCTTGCCTCCCTTAGGCAAGAAGGAATTTGTGAAGTGTATAATGCAGACATCTGAAATCTCTCATTTAAATTCTCATCCTGCCAGTGTCTTAAGTACACTGAAAGCAATAGCATTTCCAATCTAATCCTATCTGCAGACTTTCTCTCAGAAGATCTGGAAAAAAAATACTCGCTAGAAGAAGAAATAAGCTCTGGACAATTGAGTCCTTTAAATAGAAATATATGCCAACTATATCAAAATGCTAAACACCAGAACTTTAATCCACCAGCACTCTAGATCCATCTAAATGAGAAGAACAGACAAAACAAACCACCTGTTTCCTCTGTCCTTTACTGCTAAGAAAGCCCTTCCTGCTATCTCAAATAGGAAGAGGGGAAGCGAGGCAAAAATGTGTGGATCCTGTAATGTCATGTAAAGTGGGGCATCTGAGATTAGACAGGCAGGTAAACTGTTGTGTGTGAGTTGGATTGAATAGATAAATATTCTGGTTCTTATCCTGCACCCGTTAATGTAGTGTTTGAATTTTAAACTTACTCCTTGAAGTTATTCCAGTGCAGAGGGGTGAACTCTTTAGGCAGCCTGCCAACACTATATCATAAAAAGCAGATTTAGATAAAGTCTCTTCAGAGATAATGCCAGAAGCTTGTCATGAAACGCCTTTTGGGCTGGGTTTGTGCCTCATCAGCCACTTTGTTAGGTAGAGAACTGCAGTTTTCACCAGAACTGTGCTGTAGAAGAGCCTTAGGGATATATCTACACTCTCACTTGGGTCAGCACACAAATCTGAGGTCCAACTCCAAGTGCTTAAGATAGTTATAATATCCCAATGATGCCTTATTAATTAATTAAATGCAAAGGATATTTGACAGCAGATTAGCTGTGAAACTGCTTCTGGAATGAAAGCATCTGCTGTAAAGCTATATACGTTTATAAACATTGCATCAGGTGCTGCATATTTCTTAGAAAACAGCAGTACTTGGTCTTTTGGTGAGTGTATACAATCTTTGCAGCAAGTATTTTGTCTGAACATTTCCTGTTTTATGATGCTTTATCCTGACTTCATGAGGCAAATTTATTTTATTTTTTAAAAGCATCTTACGAAAAGCATCTGGAAACTAATACTTTTTTGCTTGCTAATTTTTTATTATAAGTTTATTGAAGATGGAGGAAAAAACATTTAGAAATTAAATAAAACCTCAATTTGATCTTACTGGTCTCAGGAAGATTCTCACAGACAGGCCACAAAATTACATGGGTTTTTTGGGGTTGTTTTGTTTTTGTTTTGGCTATTTTGAGAAGTAAAAAACTAGAATAATAAATATCTAAAGTGACAGGGGGCTGAAGTTGGTGGGATCACTCTGAAGACTCTGAGGTTGCAGAATGGAACTTTGTGTGGCAGCTGCACTTGAGTCAGGCTGCCCTTACATTCGGCTCCACCTCTTTGTGTCCATTTCTTTTTGTTTCTATTTTTATGTCCCCTCTAACACTGTTCAGGTAATGGTGAGGTTCTGACTTTTGGGGTCCAATCCCATCAGAAATCACAAGGAGAGCAATGTAAAATCCTCCTATGATGGCTGTCCTGGATAGGGCATTCCCAATGGATTGTCTTCTGGAGGAATTTTCAACTTTCTGCTTAAATTTCTCACTGTGACTGGCCCTCCCAGGAGAGTTTGTGAGGATGACCAAATCCTACAAATTCAGATGCTAATCTTAGTAGGGAAATACTAGGAAAAGCCTGAAACGGACTTTCACCCCCCCACTCCCTACAATAGGCAAAGTTTATTTCAAACATCATCTTAATAAGTTCATAAGGTGGATAACATACCAATATATACCAATACAAGGCTGAGGTTAGGGCAGCAGGGTGACTGTGTGCTGATTGCTTTTGAGGACTCTGGAGGAAAAGATGGAGAATGAGAACTTTGAATTCGTATAGACAGAACATGGGAAAATAAAATCACAATTTGATGGATTAATAAGCCATTAAGCAACAATTAAATAAGACCAATTGCTTGAATATAGAGACTTTTCCATTCAACACCATCGAAGTCTTTGTGGAATGAGGAAAATTACATGGAAGGGAATGCTGTTCATCAATCTATGGTGCTACTTCCATGCTAAATTGCTGCTGTTTCCATGTGACTTTCTAACTCAAAACCAGTGCAGAAGTCATTGGGACTTCATGTTGCTGCATTGTCCGGGGTCTGCATCATTTTTCTGTCTTAGAACAATGGTCATTTTGTTTTGTAAAGCATCCAGCACGTTACAAAAGCTAGCAGCTCTATGCACTAAAGCAGGTCCTGTTAGGGAGCAGCAGCAGAACCTGATGTTGTAGCTGCTCTGGCAGTGCCGTGTGAGACACTGATCATGTGTCATACAGAAAAGCTTTGCCAAAATGGACTCAAAAAGCAGAACATGATTTCCATGTTGCAATATTGCTTCAAGTCATAAACGAGACTGTCAAAAAGGACCGTACTGGTTTTGTTTTTCTCTGTTACTTTGATCATTTTAATCACTCTATTTGGGAAAGAGCTCTTTTTCTCGTGGGTATCTATAGAGATGATAAGTTAATACTACTAGGTTTATTATGTGTTTTTAGGAGTAGGGCTGAGGGTTTGCATCTTTACATTGGAACTTTAAAATGGTCCTGGAACCAGGAGTTTCTAACTTAGTGAAACAAATTTCTGTTTCGTGAACATGAGAACATGAATTTCCTGAAATTCAGGAAGGAAATAGCAGCAATAACTAAAATTTGATTTTTTTTTTTTTTTTTTTTTTTTTTGTATATACAGCTAAAATAAAAACATCCCAAAGCGAGAAGCAAAGATGCTCTCTTTTGGAAAGAACGAGCAAGTTCTCTTAGTAGTAGTTTTAAAATTCTCACTCTTGTAAATCCCTGAGCACTCTGTGTTTGAATAATAATGATTTACAGCAGTGGAAATGTTTGGTACACTGCACTAAAGGTTTTTATATCTATCTCATTTTTGCAAGTAGTGCACAGTAGAATATTTCCTAATAGAAGAAAATAGACAAGATAGTGGCAATATATGCAACATGTTAGGAAAAAATAGACTGTATGAATTTTAAATAAAGAACAAAGTTAATTCATTATGCATGATGAATAACTGTAATATTTGCCATGATGACATTTCTAGTAAATCTTCTTATTTGCTGAATCAAGATGATTGTGCTCTTGTCCAGAGTGCCTTGCTTTCTTTGTGTAGTTTGATTTGCTCATGATGTAAATATAAATCAGAAAACAAGATGCTGCATATTTACAGAACTGAAATTAATTTTTTATTTAAAAAAAATATTGTTACAGAATTATCCCAAGTGTTGTGTTTTATTGGGTTAGATAGAAGGAAGGCACTACTGTGTCTGTAGCTGCATCTGGTAATTTTTTCATGGTTTTCAAAGATAAATTTCTCTGCTCTGGATTTTGTCTTTCCACAGTTATTTTCAATAATCTGTAATCACACCACACATTTGATGAAACCACACAGATCTGTCTCAGTCATCCCAAGTGCATTCATTCTGTTTAAATGTTCATTTTGGCTTGCTTGTCTGGCATTTTGTCATAGATGTCTAGCAGTAATCTGAGGCTCAACACAGCATAAACAGAGTTGCTCTTAATCTTTTAATTATTTGTTCAGTTAAATCCCTTTCTGAACTAGATCCTGGCAGTGTATCCTTAGAGCTGTAGTGTCCTCAGGATCTTACTGGGAAAGGGATCAGTGTAACCCAGTTTCACCCCAAATATTCTCATCCTGAGTTCATGGTGCATAGCAGGGAACAGTGTTCTACTCCTCTCTTGGTGAAGACTTTTGTAGGACAAAAGTATTTTCTCCAGAAGAGAAAATGAAACAAGATTTCCACCCCTGCCCCTCTGTCAAACAAAGTGCTTTTTCCTGTGTGAGCTCGAAGCTGTGAGTGGCACCAAAGCTGTGTTCCCCCAGTTATCTCCTGGTCATTTCCTGTCAGCCTAACAGGCTGTCCCAGCATGAGAAAGCTGACATTAAAAATATTGCAATCTTAGATAGGCGTTATATTGTTTAATCGTTTGCTGAGCTCCATAATTATGAAATTATGCTGGAGATTAGCTACTGATCTTTGTCCTGCATATCAAAAATGTTTAGGCTCTCTGAAAAAACAGTTGCAAAACCAATAACTGAGGACAAAAATAAAATAAGTGGAGACAGTGTAGCTCTAAAGAATAAACCAGTATCTATATTTGTTTAAAATAGCAAAGCTAGATATATATAGATGTAAATGTAGATAAACACGTGTACATTTATCTCTCTCTTAAATTTTATCTTGTTACCACTATAATGTATTTTCGCTTAGGGATTAGGTGGTGTAACCTGAAAAGGATTATCATGGTAATTCTGGGACACAGTTTTTAGGTGTAGAGAGAACTGCAGCATTACATGACAGAATGAGCTTGCATCACTGGGAAGAAAGCATGGATTCATGCCTAATGAATCACTGTTCACCAAAGGATCAGAGTTACATAATTATGTGGTGGAAAAGCAAAACAACAATCTCAGCCTTTTAGTACTTGCAAATGTTTGCAGAGTAGCCAGGAAGAAGGCTTAGTGTCTGTCAGTGGGCAAAATTCCAGATAAGCTTTTCTGATATTGCTGGCCTTGAAATGCAGCTATTCCCTATGGTTAAAATCAGCAAGATGTAGAACCCATCAGTTGTTTTCACCAACTTAATCTGTTGACGTTTCTGAAAACAGGCAAGTTATATGTGAAAAACAAACTTTTTTCCCCTTTGTAAATAAAATGTAAAATGTGGCCTTTATAGAATGAGTGTTGTACAAGCTAGAGCTGTTAAAGAGCTGACTTGAGTGGGTTCTCAATTAGAAGCTTGCATTATAATTTACCATTGTAGTTTTTGTATTAATTACTGACACATGTAAGCTTTTACAAGTGTCTTTAATGTTTTATTAGTGTTTTGTGGGGAATAAGGAGATTGAAATATTTTTCTTTAGAATCATCCTTAGAGCATAGATGTTAGTTTTCATTATATTTCTGTTGCACAAAAATGTCAATAAATATCTTTATTATCATCCAAAAAGCCTAGATATGCAAGTGCTATTCTCCTTTCAATTTATGCTCAGCTGGAATAACAGGGAGGTCTAATAGTCATATGAAAAATTTACAATTATGAGTCCTAAAATCGTTAGGCACTTTGTACGTAGCTAATAGAGACTGTGTTATGCTTTATAATAATTAGGTACTTGATTGTATTTCTTTCTAAAATGTGCACAAGTGTAAAAATGGAAGTATATCCATTTTCTTATGAGTTTCTGGAGCTGACACTGTGCTGTGTTCCATTGTGCTGGAAAATTCTTGAACTTTTATTAAAATCCAGAGCCATTCCTGGGATATCTGTTAGAAGAATTTGTGATATGTGTTAAAGCTCACTGTTTTTCTTCCTTCTTTTTAGCAGTGACTTAATCCTGAACTTTTCAGGAATAGTCATCTGCTCCTGAAATAGGCAACAGCTTTTAACCTCTAATGATTATTGACCAGATGACATTTATACTTTCTCTCTGTCCTCATTGAATGCAGAGTCAAAGTTCATTTGAAACAGTTGTTTTGCCTTTTTGCCTGTCTTGGTATTTAGACTGCAGTAGATCTGAGACTTCAAACCCCTTCTGGTAGAAGTTTGCACTTGCTGTGGGGACATCTTGATCTCAAGGAATTTGTAGATCAAGAAAACACTGTCACAGTCAGAGATTTCTATGCACTTCAACCTATCCTTGACTTCTCTGTGTGCTTAGAATGTCTTTATGCCATAACAACTTCATCACAAAATAGAATGTTTTGTATTGTTACCTCTCAAACACACAACTCCAGTGACTTTGTAAAGTGGCTTTATTATCAACACAATAGTTAAAAACTGGTGATTGAAGCACATTTCAGTTTTGTCTCATGGACAAAATTAGGAATCATCCAATATCTTTTTCGATAGCCAAGCTTATTATCCGCAGTTTGACCTGATAGATCCTTATGAGGTAAGTCTTTGTCTTGTGGTGAGTTGGTTGTTGATCTTTAAGGGCTGGTGGGTGTGCAGCTCTGTTGGGGGAGCTGTGTGGTCTCTGCTGTCACACCAGGTGGAATGCACATGCTGCACTGCAGGTTGCTGCAATGATTGCAGTTTCCTCTGATGTGACATTAATCCAAGCCTGATCAGTGTCTTAAATACTATCTAATCACAGCAGTAGCTAAATAAATAATGAGAAGTGGCTTTTAATGGAATAGATTCTATATGTATATGTATCACTCACTGAAATTTTGCCTACAATCTTATCTTAGACACTAATATTTTGGGAGCTACACTCTTGTAGCCTGTTCCCACTTATCTGCTAGTTTCCTTTCCCTAGTCTTATAAACCAATCTGTCAAACCAGCAAGGTCAGATGTAAGTCTTTGTGACTGAAGACTGCATTGTCCCTTGACTTCAGATTTTAAAGATACTTCTGTTTACAGGTATTATCTTCTTTTACCTCCTGCTGGAACTGAATCCTTTGTGATTGCCATTTCGTTGTCTTAGATACCATCAAGCAAAAAATGCATCCTTTATGCATATAAACAAGCACCAAATCAATTTTCTGCTTTTGCACTTGTCTCTCTCAGGGTCTGGTCTTAAAAATAAACAAATGAGAACAGGGAAATGGTGTACTTATGGCCTCTTGTAAGCCCGAGGGTTTTTTTGTCAGGTTTTTTTGACCAGTGAATGGATTGCACACCAGTGCTGGTTAGTCCTGGGTCAGTAGTGCTGAGAACATCCTCAGACTTGTATTCCATCTAGCCCCACTTGGATTTGCTATACCAGGAGCATGAGTACTTTGTTCAGCTCAAGCACCAGGATTCCACATTCCCAGATTCTCTGTGTGGAATGTTTTACCTGACACGTGGTGTTGTGATGCAGTAATGAGGGTGAAATTGTGCAGCCATGAACAGATCTAACAGTAACTACTGAGTGTTGGTGCCTATTATAAAACCAGGCACATAAACCAGTACAACCCAATATTTATGAAATGCTTGCTTTCTGCTGCTGTCAACACTTACTAATTACTATTGCAACTATTCATTACTTGCAAATGGGCTTTTTGGGTTTTATTGTAATTAAACCAAGATAATAGCTCCTGTGACAACTCATGATGAATTAGTGAACTTATCTCCTCACCTATTTCTCTTCTCTTTTAATTTAAGATATTGCATATGATTCTGTGTTTTAACCTAGATTTATAACTGAAAAGGAATTTCAAAGTACTGCCCTTGATTTTTACACAAATGCACAATTCCACATCAGTGTGCAAAGTCTTTAGTTTAGATGTCATTTCAGCAATAGAACACTTATTTGAAATAACAATTAGAACTATGACCCATAAAATATTGGCTAAAGCCAGTGACCGAAAGCATGAAGTGAAGAATGTATATAGAACAGAAAACTGTAAATGATGTTAAGTAAACACATAATAGATATTAATTATTTAAAATATAGCTAAATATATTAGTCTTAAATTTAACTATGATATTGACTGTCTTGGAAGTCCATAGAGAGAGCAGCTGACTGACATATTCTATAGAAAATTCAAATCTACGTCATGTACAAGAGCAATTGTTAATGTAAAAGCAGGTAGCATTTTTATTTTCAGTCATTTGACTAGGGAGAAGCTTGCTGCATACACGACAGAGACTCCTGCAGAGCTGCAAAGGGCCATCCCTTGGAAAATGCATTTTGAGGATGTTCTTTGGACTCTTGTCTTTTTTGGACTCACATAAATGAAGTCTTGAGATATCTCTTTGTTGATATGCCCTCCTAAATAAACATAATTACTGCTGTTAAAACAGAAAATACTATCTGAGCAGCAATCCTATAATCTCAGTTCATGTTTCAAAATGGATAAGGAAAGTAAGTTTATCATCAAGAATGAGGAGCCAAAACAGTCATTCAGCACATTTGTCTGTATTATGTGCCCTGATCTCTTTAGCCCATCGGAAATATTTCACTGGAGTAATCACATTATTAATGATCCCATAGAATAAATGATATTTGTTAAAGTTTTTAAAAGTCCAGGAATTGACAAACTGCAACAAAGACAAAAATAATCAAGGAGGTCCTTTTTCTTGATCTGGTGTTAAATTTTTATGGTACTTAAAAGCTTTCAAAGATTGGCTGCTGTATTTTGAGTTGCAGAACTTGGATACAATACATAGCAATAAGTTTAGCATCTATGTAGATAGCATAAAGAAACAACAAATTATAAACAATAAACAGCCAATGAAAACCAATATATTTAAATATATTGCATGTAAGAGCATTTCCCTTTCCTGAAGTGCATATGTGTAGCAGCAACAAGATCTCATATGTTGGATAAAACTGCATCCAATAGCTCCATAGCCATCCAAAATGATCCAATTACTCTTTTTTTATCACACTTTCTCTCTCTCCAGAGTTCCTTATGTGAGAAGTAATTCCTAAATTTCAGACTCCAAACACTAGAGTGAAGTGACATAATTTCAGTAATTACTGAATGCCTTAACATGAAGAAAGGTTAGGTTTTCCCAGTGGTTCAGTTTCTGCATACGGCAAATGTTTTAATATTATACTTTTTCTTAGCAATAGGAAAAATGCTAAAAACCAGATCCTGTGAAAGACTGGTGGCACAGGGCAGTGTCTGTGAGCATTTGTGTGTGACACAGCTGCTTTCTGAGCACAGGGGCTCTGAGCAGCTCCTCTTCAGTTCACCCAAATCCAACACGATCAGGCTTAGGTCAACCTCCCACCAACAATTCCGTGTGCTCACTCCACACGTGCTGTTGGCTATTTTTACACTCGTGCTTTTATTTTCCTAGGTGGTTTTGTCCAAAAGGATGGGCCTCTGTGCTATTGAAAAGATAATAATTTAATCTTGGTCCTGTGAGTCCAAAATCAGTACATGCTCAGAAGAATCAAAGCGTTGTCAATATCAGGCTATCACAGTGTATTTTTGGAAGATTTTTCATAGCAGTTACTATATTTCAGGGTTGGTGATTTTTTTAGTTGTTGTTTTGTGTTTTTTTGTGGCTTTGGTTTTTTGTTTGTTTGTTTTTAACAGAATTAGCTACTCAGGTAATTAAGCTTACGGTAGATCAAATAAATGAGCTCTGAGAGTGAAGTTAAAAGCTGAAAGTTCATCAGCCTAATTGTAACAAATTGTTGGTCTGACATACAAGGTTAACAGCAGCTAAAAGCTTAGAAGGGAAAAAATATCAATCAATGGGGAAATCCTTTAAAGAAAAATTTTTGCTGGACTTGAGTATATGAGGGAAGCAGGGCACACAGCAGAGGACAAAGAGATTTTGACTTGATATTTAAGAACCTTTAAAGATTAGAAAACCCCTAAATGCACAAAATTTAATTAGAAGCTAATGATTTGGTGTTGTGGGGAGCTGAAGGGAGCAGAATTGGGAATGGCTTGTTTGAAATGACCTTGCTGTCAGGGTTTCACATAAGCTGTTAAATGCATGCAAAGAGCTGCCACAAAATCAATGAAATAAAACATTGCAGTGGTCCAGTATGGAAGCATAAATTACCATTTTAATTTTCAATCAATAAGAAAACAGATATCCCTGAAGCAGTAAAACATGACCTGCACACAGATCTTCATTGCAGGACAAAAGAGAAGGCAGCAGATATCCATAAAACTCTCGTAGATGTTTTCAAGAACAATACTGGCTGTATGAAATAGTCAGTACAGTGCAGTTTAATAAACTGATCTGCCCCTGATGGGGAATATCTGCTCACAGAATAAAGCAGCCTTCTTCACAGTTTATCATTTTGCAAAGCTTTTTGACAGCTGGCTTTAGAATTTGCATTGGATGTCCCTGTTTTGTTTTGAAGTTTGTGGGTCTGGGCAGCATTTGAAAAAAGTGTCAGGTCGAGCCCTGAAAAGGTGTCAGGATGGTGCTGCCCAAAAGGCACTAAAGAAGGAAACCAAGTAGCACAGAGAACTTCATTGTAGGCCATAGTTTTACAAATATTTAACCTTTATTGTTGCTGTAATTATTAGTTTATGGTAGTGTTTCATGTCTTGTTTGGATGAGTTAAATAGACTATTTTTATTGAGAAGGTAAACTTATTACAGTAAAATCTGATTGCTTTTCAGTTTGAGCGTGAAAGTAAGTGAGCTTGAAAATCCAACTCATTGATACCTTGAGTCAACCTCAAACCCTATTTTTAGGACAGTATTGAATAAGATTTAATTGCTTCTGCCTGTGTTTCCAGATGGTCAGCACACAGTTTGAAATGCTTTAGTCACTTGGCTTATATTGAAAGGCTTCTCTGAGTACCCAGTGTTTGGTTTTGACTGCAAGCAATTTAATGTCTGAATCAGAATTACAGAGATCTGAAACTGAGCAAGATTCGTGCACATGCTATAAATTGTAACACCATTGCCTACAATGTTTTTGCTCATCCCATATCTGTTTTCAAGATACCCATACAGGCATAAAACAATTAAATAAGACAAAAGTTTTCAAATTTTCCAGCAATCCTGTTTAAGTGGGAAGGCCCCAGCCAACTGGAAGGTTAAGTAGGAAAAACCTGTGGTCTTTGTGGTTGGCTGGAAGGACTTGGGGTCCAGCTTGTAGCTAAAATCAGGGGGAAGCAGCTGCTGTGTGTGGGGTCAGTGTCACCATCAGGGGCTGTCACACACACCTGCAGCTGTCCAGGGAATCCAGCCCCTAGCACAGGCTGGTCACTCCAGTGGCAGCAGCTCAGTGGAGTGATGGAATATTTTCACCCGTATTAAACCAGTGAGGAAACATTTGTGATGGGGGTGCAGGATCTCCAAAGGACCGGCACATTAGCAGGACAAGGGGGTCTTGGTGAAGTCATTTAGGTAAAAAGGGCTTTATGAGTTAATAATAGGGCTTTTCGTTTTGTACTGCATGATTATTTATGTATTATAAAGCACCTCATCCATATGAATCTTTTTCACAAAATTTCAGATTTGAATGAAACCAGAATGAAGATAAATGCAAGTTATTTCCATTTATCTGATTTTTGCAACAATTCTATCCCACCGAGGAGTTAGCATAATTTGTTTTCTGAGACACAAATCTGTCCAAATGAAACAAATCAGTCATAAACTCACTGGAGGGTTCAGTGTCTCTTCCTGACTTTGTAACAAAGCTCAGAACAGAGTGACAAAGGTGCATGTGACTTCACACCCTGGAATTCTACTTTACAGGGATTGTGTGGTTGGACCTGTAATGGGATCATGTGACCTCTTGCTTCTGTCAGTGGAAAAAGTCCTGTAAAGAACTTCTTGTACGCATTTTTAAAAATTGAATCTTTATATAGCAGAATAAATCTGGGATTTTCTTGGGTGCTGATTTTGCCAAATTAACACTGTGTGATAATCCTAGCATGCAGTTTATGCTGCTAAATTCTTCCCATCTTCCTTGCTAGGACAAAACAAAGTACCTCCTTCCCAAGCATGTTATTTATGAAAAAAACCCAAATAAATAACTGGTGAAACAAAGTAGAAATTTTAGCGAGGAATTTTGCAAACCCTGTGGTGAGTTTTCTTTTTGTGTTACTGATTTTATGATCACTTATCCAGTATCTTTTATCAATTTGCTATCAATATCCACATCAATGTATTCTTGTGTATTTAAAATTTAGCTTGGGTTTAGTTTAGAATCTATATTTTAAAAGAATGTCATGTTAATTATAGCAAAAGAGACTTTAAAAATGAATTTGAAATAACAAAAATTATGTCCTTTCCTATTACATTTGGTGTCCTGTTAGTTTTGTATCTTTGTAACTTTTAATATTTGTAATTAGAAGAATACCAGCAATGTACTTTAAAAACCATGGCACACAAAGCTAATATTGCATTTTGCTGAATTTCTGTGTATGAAAACAGCCTTCAGGTTTCTGATGTGAGTTTTTTCATATCTGTTGGGAAGTATTTCATCTTCTTGCTGTAATGGTATTAATGAATGTGGTTTGGAAGGTAATTTTGTACATGTTAATGGAAAATGTGTGATTTTTCTCCCCTTCCCAAGCAGCTCTCGTGTCCTATGCATGGTAATTTTTATTATCTCATCTTGTCTATTTCTGAGGCTGGATGTACCAGTGATATACAGCCATATATATCTGATGCCAAGAAGTTTCTTACCTCCTTTTTTAATTAATCTTCATAAATGCAGTGATTTTCTGCAATTAATAGAGTGACAGAGAGACAAAAATCCAGTCACTAGTTAGCGATCACTTCAGTAAGTTAAATGTGTGCAGTTTGTTGAGTAAGTATTTAAACAGCTGCTAATAAAATCTCAGGTCTATTGGGAATTACCTGTATTAACACATGGATATACTGAACTTTAGAAAAGGATGAACTTCGTGCTTTTCTTTAAAAAAGAAAACAAAAAAAACCAGATGTTGAAATTTCATATCAATTTCGCCAGAATATTGGGAGCTTGGGCATGAATATATTTTACAGATAGGTATTCACATGCTTTTTTTGAGTTTCATCTCTCAGATTTTATCTTAAAAATTGATTGCAAGTGTTCATACAAAATGTGGATACTAGTGGAAATGCGCTTGCAAAACCTCTCTTCAGATTGTAGGATTACTTGGTTTTCATTAGCACAAAGAAAAATGAGGCTTGAGGAGTAGGGATGCTATGGCTGGGTTTCACACTGCAGCAGAGGACAAGTTTATCCATTTATCTAAATTCCATTAGATTGAAGCTTCTACATGAGAATAAAGGAGCTTTTTCAGCAGTTAGAAAAACGTTCATTGTCTTCATGAAGAAATGAAATGTTGAACTAACACTAGCTGGTTTTCAGACCATGAACAAGTTTAATGTCTCTCTCTGATAAGCAATATTAGTCTCTTTGGGCACGTGTGTTCACAAGAAGTTCTCAGCACTCATGGCCAGTGCAGGCTGTGGCATTCCCCTGCCAACATTAAAAGGTTCCACTTTCCATAAATGCATAGCAGAACTGTTTCTGCCTTCTGAAATTGCACAAGAATCACACATCAGGTTTGGAGTTTGGGAGAGAAAGATTGCCATACAAATAGGTTTGACCCTGCCTTTTTTCAATAGCATGTCTCTAGAGACTGGAAAAATAATTCGTTGTAAAAAGTAGAGGTATGAGGAAGTGGTATTAGGTGTCAAAAACAGTTTGCAGCTTTTCCTTGGCAGCAGAGATTTTCTGGGGAAGTTGTACAGTCTGTTCTGTCCTTTCTTCTGCAGTCAAGTAGGTCTCCCTTTGCCTAAGGAGATTTTTTTACTATTTTTGCTATTGTTTGTAAAACTTAAATAAATCTTCTGTATAAATTGCTATGATTTAGTTTCAATTACTGATTCCAAAACCATGCTGCTTTAATGCTTCCCAGCTCTATTTCCTTAATAGCCCCACCTGAATCTCCCAGGGAATCATGAATAAACCTTATAATAGACAGATTTGTATCAATGTTGTTCCTTTAGATACACATCAGGTAATCTGCCTTTAAAGCCAAATGCTGTGAGAGGATAACAAGGGATTTGACCATTGCATTCTCAATCTCTAATTCGGGTCTTTGTCAATGAACAAGGTAGATGCAGTGCATCTAAACTGATTTTACCTATTCGTTGTTTAATCTATGACTTTTAGGTCAAAAGAAGCCTAGACAAGCTTTTGGTCATAAAAAGCTATTGCCAATAGAAAGAAAAGGGGACACAATTTTTAGTATTTGCATAATTCCAAACCTAATGCTAAAAATAGGAGCAGGGAGAGCCTCCAGTTGAGCAGCTTTCCATGCAAGGTATTGAGATTAGTTTTAGGTTCTTATGGACAAATTAAACGTGTTACAATTTCCTCAGGAAAACAAGCACGTGAGCACAAAGAATGAGATGCCCATGTGAGAATTAGGACTGTTCTTGTGCTCCCAGTGGGAGTAGTACTGTAAAATACAGCAGTATTTTAAAATGGAACAAATCCCCCTTTGAACCTAAAAATTATAAAACCTCTCTCAATATGGTATTTTTATGTTCATAGTAATTATTTGATACAAGATATAAAGTTACATACTATAGCTTTCTGAGTGTGTATATGTATTTCATCCGAGTATAGTATGAAGTGAAAGAAAATTGAGATCACACATTTGGCATTATATTCTGATACAGAGTTGTGTCTATGTAGAAAACAGTTGTGGAGAGAAGGAGTACAGTGAAATAAGATCATCCATGGGCAGTAATGTTTAGTTTGTTGAAAATAAACGTCATTATTTTTTCTACTTTCTGTCTTGGAAAGAAATACAGTATGAGTATCTAATTTGAGGCAAAGTAATTTACATTTACTTTGATTTTATTTTTTCCCTTCTTATTCTTTGAGCAGTCAGACACATTGACTACTGATGAGCACGTAGGATTCCTGGGTTTTAGTTCCTGCTCTGGCTCCTAAAGAAATCTAGCCTTTATTGCTAATTTAACCTCTTACTGTCACTCTTTATCTGTGAAATACTACTGGGATTTAAAAAAAAAACAAAACAGAAAGAAGTACTAGTAAATTTGAGAGCAGCATTTATTTGAAATCGAGTTCTAACTCTTGAGAATCTAAAATGAATTTTAGAAATTTCAGTTCTATAGTACAGAAATTATTAAGCTTTCTAAGATGTCTCAGTATAATAGATGAGATCATCTGATGTTTCCAGGGCAAGTATTCAAGAAAAATGGAAAATGCAAATAATTTGATTATTTTTGTCAGTTCCTACAGGTGGCTTGTCTTGTATCACTGAAAATACCATGTTTAAAGGTAGTTGTGCACTTCTGTACTTGACTGCATCCAGCATCTCCCCAATCATTTTATTTTGGAGTGTTGGAGAGTTTTTTCATAAAGGTAGAGTCCAGCCCTCTGATGCTGTTTACAGGAGGAGTTTTTAGAGCCCTGCACAGTTCCCCGTCTATGCTGGGTTTACAACAAATATGTTACTTTGCAGAAGAGTATTTACTCATGGTGTCTAATGTAATCCTTCCTGTTTAAGGTACTTTAAGAAACCATAGGTCTTTATTACTTGATAGGATTAAATTTCGATAATTTCCTTTACATGACTGATGGAAGAAATATTAGAGGAAGAGTGAAGGTTTGAAGAAGGATGCAGGTCTGTAACCTCTTGCCACTTTGACAAAGCTTTTTTGTCATTTTTTGTTGCTGGAGGTTTATCTTGAGGGAAGGGAGGGTTACCTTCTTCTTTCTTTTTTTTCTTTTTGGAAGAAATGGGTGGGATTATAAATCTGGTTTGATCATCAGTAGCAAACGTTTGATGTCCTCTGAGTCAACAGATGCAAATATATATTGTCTTTTATATATGGATATATATCTCTTATGCAGAGAATGTCCAGAGCAGCTGAATATTTATATAAAAATCAATATTATACATAATATTCACTGAAAAGATGAAAGCATAAGAATTACTGTCTAAGAGATACTGAATCTCACATCTTTTTAGAAAGAACAAAGAGGGCATTAATACCAAATTTCTGCCTTGCTGCTCAGTTCCATCACACGTGATTTGAATGGATTTGATCAGGTGGATCTCCCAGAGGAAACTCATAAAGGAGCAGCAGCTCCTTGCAGAATAAATAAACTTGTGATGTTTTGGAGTTCACTTTCTTGCTCTGGCAATGCCAGGACAGCTGGTGTGGCCTGACCTGTGGCAGCCACCTTTGAACAGACCACATTCACTTCAGGAAAATACACCTCTGCTTTTAGTAGCATCATTCCTTAAAGAGAACCGACTTCCTTGTTCATTATTCAGGGCCTAAATTTAAAAGCGTAATTTTTTTTTATTATTTTTTAGGTCAATTATACTCTGTGACAATGGCGGCTGCAGTTACACATTTAATTTGATTTACTGTGAAAAGAACATATAGACTTCATAAAGTGGATTTATGGTTTCAATTTGTTCCTAATTTTGACGTTTTAAAAAAAATTACAGTATTTTTTCATTTCTGGCAGTGTCATCACCATATGGTGACATTTAGACAATACTTAATTTGAAATTAAGTGTACTAACAAAGTGAGTTCTAGCTTTTCTCAAAGAAATTGTAGGATAAATTGTAGGATTTAACTTAGGCTATGTGAGTATATTTCTGTGCTCCAGGGACAGCAGGTGACAGTCTAAATCTCCAAGTCCTCCACAATTTAATTGTGGGGTTTTGTGTATGTAGTAGTTTTACATATGCAGCTGTTTTCACATCTCTTCCTTCTGGCTAAAGATCAGGTCTGGGGAATGCTTCGTGTTCAGTCTCAGCCTTCTCCCACATTGCTTAAAATGCCACTCTGGCCATTGTAATGATCTTAATCTCACCACTCTCTTCTTTCTAGGGTGTGTCTAGCAAGAATCTTTAAAAATCTGTCAGGAGTTTTATTTACATCAGTTTTTTTCTTTCTGTCTTCTATATGGAATTGATTTTTGTAAATTCAATTGGACATTGCACTATATGAGATTATCTAGGGGTGAGGCCTTTTAATGTGGAAAGTACTCCCATGTGTTTTAGAATTTTTTCCCCTCTCATTTTCTTGTCCAGTTCAGTGGTGAGGGTTTCTTCTCTTTTTTGAAAAGGCATTATTTTGTTGATCATTCTCCACATGATAACCAGGTATGTTGCCACTGCATGCAGTACTGAGGATTTTGGCAGGGAAGATTTATTGGCATGATTTTCTTTTAACTTAGGTAAAATGTACATTGCAAATGGACTTTAGGTGTCAGTTATGAACCTGTGCCTGACTTTTGAACATGGTTGTTATTGCACAAACAGTTCTGGCTTGGATTTAGTAGGAAAGTACTCAATTATGTGAAATACTACGAGAGGAAATCCTTTGGGTTATTTCCAGTACTGAAGTTTAAGCCATCCTAATTTACTGCTGGAATTTTTTGCGTTCCTGTGTACAATGCAACAAATATATATTAAAAAAAAAAATAGTGCATGAGGCCATGCCTATTTTATGTTTGTTTTTTCCTAATTTCCTGGAAAAAAGCCCTCAGGTCCCTTAAAGGCAAATGTCCATGTTTCTGGATAACCAGGCTGTTAGGTCAGCAGTAGAAATGTCTGCACCAAACAAGAAAATGAGAAACAAACCATATTTTTCAATGGTCTCTATCACACATGTGGGTTTTGTTTGTGTTTCTTCCGTTAAGGAAAAATGATCATTTTAGAATGCAGCTGCAGGCAGTGACACACGTGGAGAATTCCATTCTGGAGATTTTTTCCTCGTGTGTTAAACAGCACGTGAATCACACACAGTTGTGTTTTGGCTCTTTATTGATGTACACGTTTTATCAGAACGCTCCTCTGTGTTCCCTTACCAGCAGAACTAATAAATTGTCACCCATGGTGGCCAAGAGCTTTGTCTGAAGATCAGAGGCTTTCTTTAATCCCTGGAATACCTCAGTCCCAGCTTCCAGCATGTGTGGTACATGCTGTGTAAGAGAAGCAAATGATGCAGTTTACAAGGGCTGAGCTTGAACCTGCTGTTTGGATAAGCAGGAGAGTTTAAGAATTTACATTCATTATTTTGTAGGCAAATTTTAATGAACTGTTATAAATGTATAATGTGTAATTTGTAACCTATAAGCCAGCCTCCTCTGCCAAATAAAAGTTCAAGGCTACAGAACAGTTAGTTTCCTGTTGCTGTTCTTTGGTGCAAAACCCCGATGGTCTTCTGAGGCTTTTAGACCCAAAACTATTATTTTCTCTGTAGGGTTCTGGGCTGTGTGCCAGCTTGTTGTGTGTCTGTGCAGTATTGTATCTGTTGCTGCCTGGTAATTTGCCTCTGCTGGGTAAGTGCCTGCCTCTCTTTCAGAGCACACAAACAATTCGGAGATGAAATAATAGGTTAGGTGCTTTGTATTTTCAGCCATGTACAAGGGATGTGAAGGGTCAAGGGAATATCTTGTGTGAGAATCCACCCTTTCATCAGAGGCTGAGGAGTCAGACATGATGCATTTCAGTCCTCCTGGCCCACGGTGCTTTATTCAGTAGAAGGCATGTTTGGGCTTTTATCCACTGGCATTGATCTGAATTACTGCAAGTAGGAGGAGGAATCAATTCTCTTTGGTACTTGATTTGAGCTGCCTGAACTATAGAATCATTTTAATTTAGACTTACTCCACACTGTAAAAGATAAGGGCTCCTTCCAGACATACTATTAGGTCTCAACCTTGAAGGTTTCTGTTGTAATTTCAACACTTATCCACTTATTTCATGAATAAAAGGTTTCTGTTTTAATTCTAGTAATCCCCCATGTGAAAGCCCCTAGCACAAGCAGATTCATTGCTGAGAGAACAGAAATAGCTACAGAATTCAGTTATATTGATTTCTTCTACTTAAGGGAGGGATCAGCCCGGCTTCATTAACAGCACTGAGCCTGCCCTTGCCTCTCCTGCTGGAGATCTGCACGAATTTCAGAGGCTGACATCTCTTGCCTGTGCTTTGATTTTCTGATCTTAGGCAGTTTAAAGCAATGGATTCAGCAGTGACACTGAGGCTGATGTCTTCTCCTTGCCTTGCAGAGCTTCACCGTAGCAGGACAGCCTTTTCCCTGAGATTTTCTTGCTAAGATTTGACTGCAGTGTTTTCTATGCTGACAAATTTCAAACAATTAGGTTTTCTCGGTGCTTGTGTTTCGTTAAGGTCAAAGGGAAGAAACCTTCCCTTCTGTATTTTGTGTTTCAGTGTGACTGTCAAAGGACTTAGCATCACCTTGGGTTATGAGCTCATGAGGTCTGAACTGCTGAGTTAGAGTTGTTGGCCAGATTATGGTTCAGTGCATGTCTGAATACTGGATTTTTGTTCTTTCTTAGTTACTTAGGGCTTGATCATGCAGGTTTTTTGAAGACGTCTGAGGTGAAAAGCCTCCTTGTTTTGAGGTTGTGGTTATTAAGAAGATGTGGAGTACTGTGTGTAAAATCCTATCTGTTCAAAATCAGCCAAACCTGGCTTGAAATTGCTGAGGGTGAATTTAGCAAAGGTGGATGATGACATAACAGAGAACTGGATGAAGAGAATTGCACGTTTACATTAGCAGCATGAGCTGTGACACAGTGTGGCCTGGGGTTGTTCTGGGGGACAGTGGATCGTGTGCTCACATTCCTACTCAAATCTAAACAGAGGAATTAGCGATGACTGCCAGGTTCAAGTTCCTAAAGTTAAAAGTACCCTGTTAAAATTCTGCTGAGCACACCACTAACTCAAAACTAAACCACTTTTGCTTCAAGAAGAAGGTATGTTAAGCAATAAATATCAGTAAATTGTAACTTTTACTTCGCACTTTGCATTTTATTACCAAAGTTGACTCAATTTATTCCTCTGATGAACCATGTGGCAAGGACACTGCTGCTGTTGTGCAGCGGCCTTGCATTTTTAATGGATTAAAATCAAGCTTGTGTGTGCTGATTATGGTTAAATTCGGTGTCCCAGAGGCAGCTGCCCAGCCATGGATGTGAGCACGCTCATCTGCTGAGAGCAGCGATTCTGATGGGCTGTTGCCTTCCTTTTAGACACTATTAGCTTGTTCTGTGCTGGTAAAAAATGAGCTGTGACTTTCTTGCCCGGGGGCATTTGTTTCTTGTAGCTTTAACATTGCTAGTCATTGTGGAGATTTTTATTTTCTTTTACGCTGTGAATAGCAAGAAGTTTGATTTGCTGTAGAGCTCCATATAACTTGGTTACAGGGAGCAAAAAATTATGCCACAGGGAAGCAGGATGTGATGGACAGCACATCTAACTTTCCCACTGTGTAGGATCGTTCCAGAAACTCAAGAATTCTGTCGTGTTCAACAGCCACTATCTTCTACAGCCTGTATGTCTTTTCCACAGCCTCTTCAGGAATTAATTTAGTTTTTCAGTCGCAAATTAAATTTTTGACAACTCTACAGCCTGAAAGCTATCCTCATGCCACACGAAGAAAAGCAAGAGCATGTAGGTAATGTTTTTTGCATACAGATACCTCTTTTTGGAGGTGATGCAGTTTGGGGATAGGCTTTATTAGCAGTTCCTTCTTCTTGAGCAGAGTTTCAAATTATATTTATTAGTATACTGCAAGAATCACGTTCACTTACATAATTTATATGCATTGGCAATATTAACTTCTGATTTTAAAAAAAATACGTGTTTTGCAAAAATTTTACATTATTGACCATATTTTTAATCGTTGTAAAAACTTATAGTATCTCTAATTGGATTTTTCCCAAAGGTTTATGCTATTGAAATTTACCTCTTGATGTGGACACAGAATCTCAAAATCAATGTGTGTATCTTTCATTAGTATTAAGAAAAGAGTGTGCCTGTGGTTTGCTTATGCTATTTTGCCCTATTCTCTGTATTCTTCTTTTTTTTTAAACAAATTGGCAGCATATTGAGCAGACATGACACATAAAAGGTCATCTTACATTTTTACATTTAAAGGTATGTGTTGTAATGTTCTACTTTTAGACATTATCTTTCATCCAAACCAAACTTATGAAGAAATAGAGCCCATCTGCTGCCACAAACACAAAATATTTTAAGCTCTAGGCTGCATGAGAATTCTACGAGCGCACCAGGAATAATTAGATTAGGATATATTTGCACTTGGAAGTTTAGTGAAGTTTTATTCTTGTATAGGTTTCAGGGTTAGAGATTATCTAGGGCCATCAAAGGCTCTAAAGATACCTTTCCCCAAAATTGCTCTTGGAAGAAATGGTTTCTCTCTTTTCCTCTCTGCTTTTAGATTTAATACCTTTCCTCTATTATTTCAAGCTTTTTACAGATCTGCATTCTAGGAAAATATTTACACTTTTTATATGTGCAGCTATCCACAGATGTTCCATAGTATAAATATGCTGTATATGACCAAAAAAAAGAAAAATCATACCGAGTCTTCTTTCACGTTATCTGACCTCTATACATGTTTCTGTGCTACTTTGCTTTGCTTAACCTCTGGGGTTTGCTGCTGATCAGTTAGTTGGCAATGTGTTAATTAGATCTAAAAACAATACATGAATCTTAAATTAGAAAACTTGGCTAATACGTATGTTTTGATGCCACATATGGCAGTAATGTTCTGGGAGATTCTTTTGGATCTGTAGTGTCCACAATTGGATGTGTTGTCCCTATTTTGGGGATAATTCCTACATATAGTGGCATTGGGACTGTATTTAGTATTTGAGGTAGTTTACAATACAGAGGGGATAACGAGGGCTTCACAGATACCTTCGTTTGGGAAGGAAAGGGGAGACAATTTCAATTCTGAGCCCATGTGGGAAGTACCAGTTTTTGAGTTAGAGAAGGTGCAGGCTCCATGCACACAGGACAATTCTACAGAGTCAGTTCTGAGGATATTGATCCTTGTGAAGCCTGATCAGCTGAATGTGCTGCTGGCTAAGCCAGGCCTTCCACACCTGCAGTTCTGTCCCCTCTCTGATTTGTGCACTGGGCTCTGCAGGTTCCTCTGAACAGGGAACCCAAAGCCTGGAAAGACCAACTCGAGTGCAGCTCGGGGTGCTTAACTTGGAGGCTTTGGTTATGGAGTTGTGTTTGATCCTTGGTCAGAAATGAATTTCATTCAGGTGATTGCCATCCTTCCCTGTCCATCTGTTCTAGGACCACAGGTTCAGCAGTGCTGTCTATGGAGAACTTGAGTACCATGCATTTATTTACCTTTCTGGAAGGGCTGACATTAATGTTCATGTGTGAAGAAAGATGAATTACCCCTAAAGTTCATTGTATATCAGTGTAACTCTGCACTGAACAAAGAAAATAGCTGTGAACTCCTCCTTTCCTGCAAGGCAATAAAAGAAATTTCAGTTAGGTACCTGCTGCTTTGTTTTCCTCCATGCACTTTGACATTTAGCACTGCATTGTTTTTAATTTTCTTTGATTTTTATAAAGACTCTTTTTTTTCAATTATTCCGTTATTTCAAGCCATTTTTGATAATAATTAAAAAATTATATTGTAAGCACCACTGATTTTTTTTTTCCTTTGGGTAATCTGAGCAGAACTGCCTACTTGTGCCAGTTGGGGTCGTGTTTTACAGATTTCAAGGTAACTGTAGGGCTGGGATTAAGTACTGCCTCAGTGAAAGGGAATGAATTATATAGGAGTTCCTCATAGGGCTAAAATAGTAATAATAAAATAAATATAATTCAAAATTCCTTGTAAAGTGATCTGGTTTTGAGTGGGTGGTCCCTGATAAAACAAACAACAATCAGTGTGGGCCTGTGGCTGTCTTTTCAAAATCCTGGTGAGTGGCAGTAGTTTAAACCCTGGCAGCTCTATGTGCTGACCATGCAGCAATTCAATTCCTAAACAGTCTAAATATGTGAGCTGGCCTTTTCCATCCTTTCAGGGAAATGCCACTTTGCTTTCTAGTTGCTTTCCTGTTAGAATTTCCAATGCTGCTTTGCTAATAGAGGGCTACAAAAATAAGCAGTGTTGCAGTTTTTAATGGGGAGCATCTTGCTTTTAATGGTTTGTTCCACTTTGCAAAGCGCTGTCAGACAACCCTTGCCATGATGAAAGAATATCAGCATTCGCAGAAAGTGACCAGAAGAATTCCTGTTCTGCAGTGCCAGTGTGAAGAAGAAGGGGGCTCTGAGTCTGTTGGCTAACCAGCTCCTGGCAAGCTTCTTTTGTCTTTGAAAAACACAAAATTAAACAGTAATACTTTTTCTGTCCGTGAATGGGAATTCTCTACTTATGAAGTATTTATTAAAATGTTATATTAAGAAAGCTAAATGCCAAAGGCATAGAATTATTTGATTCTGAAAGACATGTAAGCTGTCTCTTAGCATATTTTTTTAATTCAATTTTTCCTTCCCTAATGCATTATCATGGTCATTGACAGTTTAAGAGATTAGTTTGCTTTTAGGAGACAGATTTAGTGAAAAGAAATGCTTATGTTTTCAAAGTACCAAAGGAGAATTAATAGAACTTTGTACTTCTGAAGCACTATTGAAAAAGTAGAATTGGAGACCCTAGGAACATGTAGTAGACTAGAAAACTAAGAAAAAAAAATGAAGCAGATTTAATCAGAGGTTTGTTTCCTTTCTTTAGTGGTTGGAAGGGACTTGTGGTTTTGGTTTGATTGTATTTTTTTTAATTTTAAATAATCTATGTTACTTTGGGAAAGAATTTGACTTCCTTTTTAAAATTAACATGTAGATTACTTTGGGAGATTGCAGAGTATAAAACATTCTGTTTTCTGGTCAGTTTGGAACATAGAGTTCTGCTTTTTCTATTAGTATGGTTCCAAGTGGATGCTTTGTGTACAGCAGTGACAGCTATTATATTGTCTGTTTAATTACAGCTGGCTCTGTGAGAGTGGCAGGGCTGGCGTTTAGCAGATTTGTGGCTGAAAAGCATTTCAAGGGAGTATTGGGCATCTCTTCATTCCATATAGAAAGTGTTTTAGTATATGATCTGTAGTTTAAAATAAAGCTCTGAAAAATACTGATATTTACTGGAATTGTAATCAAAATCTTCTATTGCTTGTACTGGAAGCAGAGCTTGGTGTAAATGCTTTGTGTAATTACTTTCTCATTGGATCTTAGGAAAACTTCCCTGGTATTCTCACATCAAAGGCATCTTCAGTGTTCAGTGTCCTCTTCAAAGCAGGCATAATGTAAGGTTAAAGTCAGATTTCCTGTGGCCCTTCTGGTGGAATTTTGGTGACTGAGGGATGCAGATTGTGCCCCATGGTCCGAGCACCTTGTCATGGTGCTCGATCACTTTGTAAAACCTTTTCCTTTTTATCTTCCCCTAAAGAAGAAAGGTTTCTACCTGTATTCCCAGTTGTGCATTTTTAAAAGGAGGTGTGTATCCTAAGTATTTGAAAACTAAGTGTCTAAGTGTAGTCAAAAGGTTCTGAATTTTGTAGCTAGAAGCAATGCAGTTCTCACTTAAAAAACTGTTTGGCTGTTTAGTGCAGCTGCTAAAGCTCTGGAATGTGTCATCTTCTGAAGTTGCTTTCATTAAATGGGTCTGCACACATGCAGGGTGATGGAGATGGGCTTGAAAACAACGTGTAGCCAGGTCCTGAAATATGGGAAAGAACTGCTTTGGAGTGCAGGGTAAGCCTCAAAGGAGTTGGGTGCTTGAGATGGGAAACAGAAACAATTGGTGACTTGCTTGTCAGTGTTAGAGGTTTTCCTTTAAAGAAGCTTGTGTCAGCAGGTTTGAATCCAGAAGCTCTTCAGGAAACACAGAATGAGTATCTGAGACAAGTCTCCACAATTTAGGCTATCTGAGAGGTTGCCCTGAGGTAACCTCAGGTAATCTGCTCTTGATCAGAAAATTCTGCTCCCAGATAAAGGAAACAGAACAAACATCTGCTTTTCTGCATTCTTTTTTTTCCCCACAGATAAAAGGGGAACGAAGTACAGTGTCAAAATAAGCATGTAAACTAAGGTACTTTGTTTGAGAAATTATGGCAAGATAATAATAGTAATTATTGAAAAAGCCATCATTTTGGGGGAGTGGGGTGGGTGGAGGAATTGCTACTGCATCACCTTCAGTGTTAGTTTGTGTGACTTCATGTAAGCAGTGTGGGACTGTCTTAAAATCTTGTTACGAGAGTCACAAATGGTTTGTCCTGTTCAGACATTTTCTTATGCATAAATTAGTTAAGTATAGGCATGGTGTTGGGGAAAGCATAGATTTCATAGTTTGGAATTAAACAGTCTGCAAGTTACTTTCCTTTGTTTCACTTAATTGATGATGATGTCTTTTTTTGTATGGCTTGTAATGAAATTTAAAAATCGTGCTTGGGTGCTTATCTTTACATAAACTTAAAGAATTCATGCCATTATTACCATTATTGCTCTGCTTACTCTGTTGTGAAACTAGTCAGAAATCTATGGTAAATAAACTAAGGACGGATCAATATAACCCATAAAATTAAAATATTACAAAAGCAACACTGGGAGTTTTATTTGTTATGCACTCCAGTTTTCTTTGTAGCTTAAGGCACAAGATGCTGGCTCCAGGCAGAAGTTTGCTTGAGGTGGGTTGGGAAGAAGATTCTGCATCTTCTAGGACATCTAGAATTTCAGATGCTCGAAGAATCATTTTCTGACTATTGCTCTGACCTGTCCATATAAGAATATTTGACAAACCCAAGCAGAAGTAATACTTAGCCATACTTAGTTTACTAATCAAGCTTCATTTGTTTCCAGTTTCATTTTCATTTTTGCAATATCAGTGTACTCAAGGAATCCCACAGAAGAGACCATTTCCAAAAATGGGAGGGAGGAAAAGCTGGTCAGGTTGTTCTTTCCAAGTCCCCTCTCTTGTTTCTTCTGTCTGCCACATAATTTGGCATTCAGGGGTTTTTTATGTTACTGCAGTGTAACAACAGATTATATTTGCAAGCTTGATATTTTCCCAGCAGGGCCTTGAGTTTCAGATGTAATAATCTGCATTTTAATGTAAAGTATTCAGGTACATCTGACGGAAATATCATGTGAGTCAGTTTTAATCCCTCGTACAAAGTCTGCCAAACTTGTTTGTCAGCTCTAGTGTTTTAATTCACATATATTCAGGTTTGTGAGAAAATGCAGAAAGAAAAAATACTTCATTACCTCCGCACTCAAACCTCCTCCTTGTCTGTAGAGCTGTATTTGTATGTAAATCTTGCCATACTGAGAAATAGCTGAATAATCTGACAAGTCATGATACGGGTTTTATTTTAGTCAGTAATACATGTAAGAGCCTGACTAATTCTTTTTCTTAAAGTTTTTAACCTTCTGAGTGTTGTGAAGTGTTTTGCCAATAACATTAGATCATTTTTAGCTTCAGCAGAAAAGAAACGTTTGGCAATAATTGTGGGCTTAATAGAGTGGAATCACGCTGAGTGGTCCCATCTTAAATTCTACAGTGTCTTCTTTTCATCCTAGATGATTCTATCAGTCTATCAAAGATGGGATGATTTTGTTAATTTCTTTTTTGAGGTCTTCATACAATTCTTTTCCTTTTGTGAATGTCATCTATTCTAATTAGTTTGTGCTATTTTTTTTGCATTAAATGTATTGAATCTTTTTAACAGTTAGTGCCTGATTTTGACAATGAGATATATATAATTGCTTTTTAAAAATGCATTTATCATATCTAATACCAGTCTTCAAATGTATATTTGGCACAAAAGCAATAAGATATAAGGATCAGAATGCAAGGAAATTAGTATTTCAAGTATGTTGAATTGTAATATTAAAGTTATAATTATAAAATAACAACCTTCCAGTAATGACTGCTGAGTGCAAAATGTGAGCAAGGCAATTCATGATATTCAGCCAGCCAAAAAAATTGCATTTTAGTAATTATATTTTCTGTTTAATTTTTATAATACATTGAGTGGATAATCCAATCATTAGAAAAGTCCTTTTTTACAAATGAACTGGATGTGGTTTTCCACAAGGAAAAGGATTTTTCAGCTTTGACAATACTCAATATCTGCATAGTCTTTTGCACTTGAAGGAACCTGGGGTGAATCATGGGCAGGGGCTGCAAGATTGACCAATATGGAATTTACCTGCCTGCTTTTCTTTTTTTCTACTTCTTGAAGTGCAGGATTCATACCAACTCCAGGAACTTTTGATAGAGAGCATCTTTGTTGTGTTTCTTGAAAGAGCTTTACTTTCCTACTTAGAAATAGCTTGAAACCTATTATATATAATAAAAAACATGAACAGTAAAACAGAGTAATTTAGATTTGTTTGATATATTTAGCTTTTCAAAAACATCACACATGACATATTAATAATAGTGATTGATTTGGCAGTTGGTATGGTTTAGAAAATGCCTTTGAATGCATAACAGTAATAGTTTCATGCCATTACATTTACATTTAGACAAGCATGCAAAACCAGCGGTTGCTGTTTTATATTCCTCATAAAAGCTAAAGCATCCTTTTGAATTTTTTACATACTCAGTAAGACAGAAAGAAAAGTAACCTCTCTAAAGCATTTCTGTACCTATGGCTGTGAACGTGCTGTGATCACTGTTTAGTATTAGTCTTGCTTTGAAATTCTTGTTTGTTTCCTTGGTTTTGGGTTTGATTTGTTTTGTTTGAGTTTTTGTTTCTGTTGGTTATTTTTGGGGAGATTTTTTTTTTTTAATGTAGATATGCAATTCTGTGTAAGGTAAAGGAGAGGAGGTTAATATTGGCTTTTTAGGCAGCTTACCAAAGGCAAGTTTCATTCTAGGCAACTGCTGTTTTTTCATACTAGGCAAGCATAATTCTTTGGAAAGTGATAGAAGTACCTAACTTGGTATTAACTCATTCACATAAATATTTCAGGTTATTTTACTGAAATATTTTAGGCAATTTGGGGTGTTTTTGAAAATGCCTATGGCATATATTCCTTTGTCTAAAAAATGTATGTTTTCTCTCTCTTTTCATATTTTAATGAAAAATGTAGGAAAAAAATATAAGAAATGTAATGAATTTTAAAGTCTGAGCTTGTATTTTATTGGACTTGGGGCTGAAAGTTTATAATACAATATTCTTGCTTAAACACAAGCTGGTGTAACTATGTCTTCTGCTGCGTTATTAGTGTCCATATGGAATTCTGCATGCTGGTTGTGGGTTGTTTGGGTTTTTTTCTTTACATGTACATGTAAACTGCTGGTCCATATGTTTGAGGTTTCTGTGAGAGAGTTTGTTTTGGTGTTGTATTCTCACTCGTTCTGATAGACAGCATTTCCTCCAATCCACCCAACACACAATTTGGTGGAGCAGGGGTAGATGTGGTTCTGTGGCTCACTGGCTTTCCAGATTAGATTTCCATCATTCTAGTGCTGACAGAGCAAATAACGAGGTGGGAACTGAAACTCGAGCCTGGCTAAGCAGTGTCATCATCACTCCTGCAAGATGGCTGCAGAGACTTGGGAATCAGTTCATTCATCACATCTCCCCTTTTGAATGGCAGGAAGAAACTTTCATTTCCTATTAGACATAGAGAAAGCTGACAGTAAATTCCTAGGAATTTACTTTGAGAAAGCTGACACTAATTTCCTTGGAAAACGTAGGAAGAAAGATGTGTTTGTGCTGTTATGATTTAATGACTGGTTGTGTTATTTGGTCACTGCTTGTCCGGTGTTATTAGTAACCTAAATTGTGCTATGAGCACACCTTTGTTTGTTTTCTAACGTGTACCCTAACTGGAGGTTTGTAACCATCCACTGGAATAAAATTCCAAGTGCACTGCTTTGTTACTAATAAGCACTTGCTAAAGTGCTGGAGTTTAAACCTTTCAGTCTTTGAGAATATGTTAGTTTTTTAGGTGAGTTGGTTTTTCTTTAGAATATGCTGGGTTGGAAGGGACCCATCAGAATCATCAAGTCCAACTCCAGACCCTACACAGGACTCTACAACAATTATACCCTGTGCCTAAGAGTGTGCTCCAAACACTTCCTGAACACAGACAGGCTTGGTTTGGTTTGGTTTGTTTCTTTAAAACTTAAGATTTATAAGGACCATGACCAGCTGGCTCTTGAATATCTCCAGAAATGAAAACTCCATGGTGCCTCCGGGCAAATTGTTCCAGTGTGTTGGCAGCCTCAAGGGGAACAAAATTCCCATACATCTACCTGGAATCACCCACGTTCCAACTTGTATCCCTTGTCTCTCATCCTGTCACTCTGCCCTGTGGAGGACAGTCATTCCTATATCCTCCCACTATGCAGCTGGGAGACAGAAATAGGGTTTTCCTTGAAATTTAGGCTTTTAGCTCTCTCAGCCTTCTAGATGATGTGCTGTAGCAATCTGACTATTTCGTGGCTTTCAGCCAAACTAATTTCATTATATCAGGGTCTAAAGTAAGAAATTGTAACTAAAAGGAAAAAGGAAAGGTAGCTGTCTTGGGCTAATGTTCTCTGAATTTTCCTTGCTTTAATTGCTTGGATTTCATCATTTTTGTTGCAGTAGCTTGTAACTGGTCCTGACAAACTCACTTTCCATCTGTCTGCCATGTTGTCTAAGTCAGCCCTGTCTCATAGGCCTGGTATAAATCTATATATTTTATTAGCATTCACATCTTGCCATTTCTCTGTTATTTGTCTGTTACTCTTTCATTTTTTTCCTCTGAAAGTAAACCATACATTTCTCACGTTGAATAACAAACTCACAAAACCCTATCTTGGGACAAAAGCCAACTTGTTTTCCATCCTGATTTAAATAAAAAAAAATAATAATTAGGAGAGCTTCAGAAGGAAGTCCTTTGTTTAGGAGTTTTTTTAGAGTTTGCAAGTTATGAAAATTACTACAGCTTGGAAGTAAAGGGACTTTCTGGGGTTTAATTTTTCTGTGTTGTTAATTGTTTGTAGCAACTCATGGGTAAAAAAACTTTTACCTTTTTAGTTAGTGTTTTATTTGTTTCAACATTGAAAAACTCCAGCAAGTATCTCCAATGTGGATTAATTTAAATAAAACATCTTTTTGTGGTGCTTTACTTTGACTTTTTTGGATGTTTCCGATAAGGTTATAATAAGGTATCTTGAGCTGAAATATGAAATTTTTTTCATGGACATGTATTGTTTGTCTTCATGTTATCTAGGCTATTTATAAACAACTCACATGCCTCAGGAAGATGAATCCTATTAGAGTACATTAAGTAACGTAATTGTAACAAATGATCCATAAGCAAATGCTGCACTAAACGAATTTCAAATTTCCAGCTAACAAAAACCAAGCTCTTCATTTATCTGTGATGCACAGATCAAATCTCTGAGAGTGTGAAAAGCTTTGTCTGAATTTTTCCACTTTTGAGAGTACTTTATGTAGGCAGACAGATCCTCTTTGACATAAGGAGTAACTTTACAGCCTTTTGAGGAGTTCTTTAACCTTAATCATCAGCTGGTTTCTTAAAAGCATTGTTACATCCTTCCATTTCTTTTTCTGCTGAGAGGAGAACTAAATTGCTATGTAAAGCACATTCAGCTCATCAGAATCCTAGCAGGCTAAGCCAAAGGTTGCTGCCTGTGTGCTGTGACAGTTCGGGCATTTAGGCTGGGAAGGCAGCTGCAGGAGGAGCTCAGTTGTCCCTGCCCTGTGTGCCCAGAGATGGGCAGGGAGCAGCCTTGAACCAGCTGTGCCAGGGTTCCACAGCCACCTGCAGGGACAGTTCTCACCCTGGCCTGAGCAGGGGCTTCTCCACACAGACACCTCCACTTTCCCAAGGTCTCGGGAAGGTCTCTGAATCCAGGCACCTCCTGCTCATCCCTCCTCTTCAGCTCCACAGGCCTGTGTCTGCCTCAGGCACAGTCTGCTCAAAAAACAATAACATTTCAGGTGCATGTCTCAGTTTTATCACTGCTGTAGGATCTGGAATGTAATGCGAAGAAAATGTTCTCGGTTGTAAACTTTGCCATAAAAATATTTCTTTTGTTTGTCTGGCTCTGAGGTAGCTTTGCTGACATGATTATTTCTATCAGTCTGTTATGATTCTGCAGTAAGCTTATTTACCATCTGCTTTCAAGATGTGTGTTGCTGGCTAAAACATGATGTTTCCAGCTGTCATATGCCTGATAGTGCTAGGTAGAGAAAATAGCAACAAAAAAACGAGGGGAAAAAAAAATTAAAAAATTGTTTCATCTTCTATAGAATATTGTTCAGAATTCAGTCTTGCAGTTATTAAAATGTGAAATGATTGAGTTATGGACAGACAGATGGGCTTTGATCCTTTGCATCTTAGTGTCTTCTGCCAGAAGAGAGGTTTGGGGGAGATATTTATCTATGTTTCTTCATTCTTCCACCCAAAACATAGTGGACTTTTAAAAAAAACAAAAACAAACAAAAAAACCAACAAAAACAAACAGAAGCAAACAAATAAGATCTGCCAAAAAAACCCAAACAAACAACCTGTTTCGAGATGTAATATATTCCATCTATCTTGATTTGCTTCTTTGAAAATTAATTTTTACCTTTATCTGTAGTTTGTAAAAAACTATTCATTTTTGCTGTGAAAGTTAGAAGTATGTGCAGTACGTGGTCATGGAAAATTCACTGAAAAACGTTATTTTGTGCTGCACCTTCCCTGTCCACCCTATCATCCCAGCCTTCTTATCTGGATAGACTGTAAGATCTGGATGCAGACTGTACATATGTTCACACGGAAAACAACAATATCTAATAGGAGCTGATAGATTCTGTTGTATTTTATGGAGAGTACTGAAATAAATATCCACAAAAAATACAGAATACAGGAGTGTGATGAGAGAATGGCCAGATGTTGCTTACAACAACTTAAGAGCAAATCTGTAGTTTTTTTTCCTAAGTACTTCAGCTATGTAGTAATGGCCCTAAAATTCAACATTTAGAATGGCTGGGGAGTAGTAGAGCAAAAGAAAAGTCTTAAATACATGGCAAAGATTTAACATTTCCAAATACTTTTGCAGCTGGAGCTTTATCAAGCTGTTCCGTTAATGTTCTATTCTACATTAAATGTAGCAGGTTTTTTGGTTTGCAAAGTTTCCTTCAATAGTTCAAAAGGGTGTTACACCTTTACTGTAATGCTGCAGTTTTATATCCAACATAGCATCAGGGTGACCAGCAGGTCAGTCTGGAGGTCCATTTAAAGCCTTACTCTGTGTACAGTGGTGGCTATGAAAATTGGCTGAAGTATCTATTTTACCTTTCCAGCTCTTCTTTACATGAGGTGCTGCAGGGCTGGATGTAGTTTCTGTGTACTTATTAATCTTTTACAACCTCCTTCTTCTCAGATGTGTTCAGTCTTCCTTAAATCTAGATGTGACCTTTGCCTCTCTAAACATCCATTAGCAAGGAAGTTCACAGATGAGCTGTTTGCTGCATGGTGAGTCACGTCATCTGGTTTGAAGCTGCTTCCTGTAGCTGCAGTTGATGCCTCCTGCTCCTTATTTTGGAAGACAGAGTGAAGAATCAATTTTTATCACCTTGACCTTGAGGACTGTGTTTGTTGTTTGTCCCCTGAGCTATGTCTTTCTGGAAAGAGACTGAAGTAGGGTTTTTTTGCTTTATGTAGGGATTTTTTTTTGTATAGAAGTTGTTTTAACTTTGTCCACTTTAAGTTTCCCTTCTACAAATAATTTCTAGTTCTACTATACCCTGTTTTGAGATAGGAGACCAAGATGACACACAGCATTGATGTGGACAGACCATGGATTTAGACAGTAGCAAAATGAGTTCTGTGTTGTTTTCCTGAAAGTTCCTAACTTCGAGTTTGCATTTCTGAACAACAACTGATATATTTGAAAAGTTTATCCACTTGTATTTCTTTCTCTTCATCTATATTTATTTTATCTGTCATTTATTGGCCACTCAGTGCCTGTTTTGCCTCTTTTTTTCCTAACACTAGAAGCTTGGCATCTCATGAGATCTTCGTGATAATGCTGTGGTGAAAGTGTATGGGAGTAAAATGTGACTGTATCATTTATTGTTTGAATTGTTATAGGGGGACAGGGTGGCTAAATTTAACTAACTTGGTGAATGCATAATTCAGAAACTACCTCTAGTACTTAAGGTCTGATTTTTTTGTTCACATGTATTAACATGTAGGAGCCATAGAGAAGGAAGGGCTCTAGAATGGTATTCATCAGCTGAGGGAAATCTGCAGGAGTATTTTCTTCTTGGTGGCATGAAAATGTTTAAGGCCAGGCTGGCTGGAGCTCTGAGCAGCCTGGTGTAGTGAAGGGTGTCCATGGCCATGGCAGGAGGGTGGAATGAGATGATCCTTAGGGTCCCTTCCAGCCCAGGCAATTACAGGATTTATGTAACCGTGGAGTTATCCTCAAGCTCTCCCCATCTTTACACTTCACCAGGATATGTTGTGTCCACCAGGACACATATATTCTTCAGTTCTTGTCATTACAGCTGGTATGAGTATACCCAAATTATCTTGCTACATCTGCTCATATGTTCTTAGCTGCAAAAAATGACCACATAGAAACTCCCTGATGTTCATGCTCTTTGCACCAGCCAAGGGAAATCAGCACCTGATTTAGCTGGCTTTGAGGTGCAAATGTCGATTTGGCTTGCCTGGGAAGAGCAAATCAAGTTTACTGTTCCTGGCCTCTCAGTAATCTCATTTGTGTTTTGAGGGTCTTACTGAAAACTAAAATTACTTCTTTGGGTTTTTTTCCTCATCCCCTCAGATACTTAATTAAAGGTCAGAACAACCCTCTAATTTCTTTTCAACCAAACCTTTGTTCTTGTTACATTCAGTTTCTTTCTTTGGTCTCTCTGGATTCACAGGTCAGAAGATGTATAAAAGAAAATAAGTTAGAGCATGTATCAAGAAATCCAATCCATGTAACTGAAATGGATGAGGCTCTTATTTTCTCTCTTAGTGAACAAGAAGTAATGGCTACATATTTGTTATTCACTTCTATTGAGCATCAGGTAGAATATAATTGACAAATGGCCATCTTCTGCTATAGACCAAAAATCATGGTAGAATAACTAGACCACCTTGTATTTTTTGCATTAAACTTCAGAAGTCCCTGGCTTGATTGAGCTATTTGAAATTCTAACTTTAAGAACAATCTTAAAGTGGTAAAACTGAGCTTGAAATTGCAGAAAGATGACACTAAAATAAAGTCTTGTAGTATTTCTGGCTCCAAATTGCCTCCAAATTACAGAATGCTCTGTAAGCTTGTAAATATTGCACGTACCTGACCTTTGGCAGTTACTGGGAACAAGGAAACTCTTCCACTGAGCTAAACATGGTGACAGAATCTATGGACAGGTGTGAGGCTGAAATTGGAGCAGGTGGTTTGTTTGGTCTCATTTTTAAATCACTAATTCAAATTTGGTCACCTGCAGAATAACCAAAGTCCACCTGCTGCCAAAATGAGCAGGTCTCCCTCATCCAAGTAAATGGGCTAACACACATTTTTCAGAAAGCATGCAACTTTAATCCCAAGTTTTCACTGAAAGGAAAATGCAGTGTTTTTGTCTTGGTTTAAAAACCGTATCTTATTTCCATTTTGTATCAGCATTGTCCCGCAATTCAGTCTGGGACTGTCCTTGTGGTTTTTGTTTGTTTGGGTTTCTTTGTTGTGGGTTTTTTTTTTTTGTTTGTTTGGTTTGGTTTGGTTCGGGTTTTTTTGTTTGCTTGTTTTTTGGCTTTTGTGTTTTTTTGTTTTTTTCCTATTAAACCAAAGAGTAAATTTTCCTCTATTAAAATAGTTCAGTGCTATGGCATCTTTTTGGAACAGAGGATAAGGGGAATCATAAAATAAACTCCTCAATGTGTGAACAGTAATTCTGGTTATTCTTTTCCTCCTAACAGAAACAAGGATGTTAGAAATAGACCAGATGTGAAACGTACTGTAACGTAGTTACAGTAATATATATTTTAAAAATTGTGGGGGATTTTTTTGTATTTTGGTTCCAGTCATGCTCTTTGCATGCAATCCATAGAGCCTTGCCCCAAAGTATCCATGTGGCTCTTAATACCCATGGAAAGCTGGTTTGTAAGATTGGCACCCTGATTTGCATGTGAAAACCCAGTGATTACTGTCAGAATGCTGCAATCAGAGATGCAAGCTGGAAGTTTCCACCATGTCCTACGTAATTTCAACTTAGAAAATTAAGGTGCTGTGTATATGTACTTTTCATGCAAAAATTACAGATAGGTAATGAAACTATTCGTTAAAATAGTTAGACAAAAAATTACTGAACAGGCCTACAGGTTCTGAGGAAGAAATCTGCTTGATGAACTCATTTTAGGATTATTTCATGGTTTTTAATGATAAATAAGTTTTATTAAGTGTGTGGTATGATGTTAAATGACACTGTGTAGATTGGAGTAGATGTGAGAGGGTGGGTTCCAGTAATGTAGAAAAAATCTGAGGCTTACAATCACAGATGAGTTAGAGCAGCACTATTCTGGTGATATTATATATAGCCTCTTTTGAATTGCTTGTTTTGCTCATCTGTAAAATTTCCATTTGATAAATACTGTCTGCATTATAGATGTTTTTCCAGGAAAAAGAAAAAAAAGACTTGTAGAAGACTTCAATTGCCTATAAATTCATACTAGTGTTTTCCAATCTCAATGGTTCTTCCTCCCACCTGCACCCACATTGAATCAGCCTTTAATCTGATTTCTTTTCTGCTACCTTAGAACCAAAAACGCTTTCATTGATGCCCTGTGTTTATGTATTAGAAGCATTTCTTTAATTTCAGATCTCTTTCCATACAAACATTCCTTAGAGGTCAGCTTGGCTCTTTGTGTCACTCTGTGTGTGCACAGGCTTTCTGAAATCTGAGGTGAAATACGTGTGTGTGTGTATACATATATTCTAAATCTCATTTTGTTTGTAGGCAGACTAAACTTGTATAAGTCAGACATTCTTTTAACTTGTAACTTCTTCATTACAACTATGAAATTTTAAACCTACAGTTAGACCTTGCTCTAATTGCTTTGTTAGTAGTTAAGATCAGGCTTTACTGCAGCATTTTTAATTATCATTACTTCTGTTTTCAGTTACAGAGTTTGCACCTGGATTGCTTTAAATTGATTTTGCTCAGCTTTCTGACCACTCAAAAAGTCTAAAAACACAGAAAGAAATGCTCAGATGGAAAGACCATTGAATGCTTATTTTTTAAATGTTTGTGATTTTTTTTTTTTTGGTACATTATTTTTTAATGCATTCTCAGAGCATAACTTTTTACTTCAGGGCATGTTACAGTATGTATTTATAATGAGACTGACTGTGTTCTTTCTTGCTCTGGTGCACATGACTCCAGTGAAGTCAATGGGCTTATGTGAGACTTGCTAAAGTAATATTCAGACTATTAATCTTTACATTAGTCTCACATGGAAGAGCAGCTAATATTTAAGACTGAATTAAAGGTTGTTGCCGTAGATTCCAAAGTTATTTTATTCTCTTGTTTCATATTTTTCTCATTTTCCCCTCTTATTTTATTCCTTTGGAAAATTATTGTTTCTGAATTTTGAAGACAGTCAAAAGTAGAATTTCTTTTTTTCCTGGATATATTAATATGCAACACGAATTGTTATTCATGCCATGTATTGAGTCAAAACTGAAGAATTTTTCAAAGGGATTATGTGGAGTTAGATTGGAAGGGTAAGGAGAATATTTCAAGACAATCTTCCTGCAGGGTAAGAGGCTCAGTGCGAGATTAGATATACATTATTTGTGTTGTTGCTTGCTCTGGGAGGAAAGTAAAAGAATCTTAATGCAGAGTTCAAAAAAGGAAAGGAAACCAAAATGTGAGTAAACACAAGTTGTTTTTCAAAAGGTGTCCCTCTTAGGTGTCTCTCTGCAGAATATCAGTCTGACTGGATATAAGAGAATTTAGCACCAGCTCCAGTTAAGGATTAATTAAATAATCCCTTAGTTAATGATGCTTGTCTGTTATGCATTGGATTAGAGGGACTGTTGCTGGTGGCACACTGTAGGTAATAATTTATGGTGAATTTTCTTTTAGCTAAAGCTACATGGTCAAACTCCAGAGATGGCTGAGTCATGCAGACAAACCCTCAGGAACACTGGACTTTTGGAAGAGGAGAGAGTAAAGGAGAAAGATGGTTCAATATTAAATCTTGTTTGCTGTTGACTTATATTGTAGGGAAGGAGGGAAAAGGAGGAAATTAAGGAAATATTGTGTGGATACTTAAAAAAAACCCAAAAAGTCAGGACAAGTGATGAGGTGGTTTTGAGGAGGTCAGGAGAGAAGGAAACCAGTAACAAAAATTTAAATACCCAAATTTTGTTACCAGTAAATTGATAGAGTTCTGTTTTGGAATTGGGAAGAGCCTTACCTGGTGTCATTATGGATCCCTCCTTATGTACAACTGTTTGCAAAAATAGTCCGATTTTAAATAATCATTTAGCAACATGCATGTAATTTGGTTCATTAGTATGAAGCATTAACAGTAGTTGTTTTTTTTTTTTTATTTTGGCTAACATTTAGAAATTTCTTGCAGGCCAAAGGAACTATATATTATCAGCATACCATGCTTTGTACAGAAGCCAGAGAAGTCCCAGTTTGACCTGCCAGCTGTATCATGCAGTGTTCAGTAAGGAAAATATTACAATCCTGCTGACTTAATGACTGGTTGCTCTACAGATTTTGCACAATTTGGAAGAATGCTACATTCATTCCAGACTGATAGGCCAAATGAATAATAACCTATTCATTTGTGGAAATGATTTTTGAGTATTTACATTCAATGGACATTAAGAATGTTTACCTTGAGCAGAAGTGTGAAACACCCATCAGTTACTATTCAGAGCAAGTATTTCTTGTTTCATGAATGAGACTGAAAGTTTTGAGAAGTATTGAGCTACAACAAATACTTCTTCTAGCTGACACTGTGCTCTTGTAGACATCTTTGTAGAAAGTGAATGGTAAGAAAACATAATTTTAACTTCAAAACCCAAAACAAATCTCCCTGCCACATTTGTCAACTATAAATATATCCTAAAAGGTCTATTTAAAAACCTGTTCAAGAACAGAAAGGTGATAAATCTACCCATTTCACATCATTCAAATAGAATAAAAATAGAAAACTGTGATTCCTTTCCAGTGCTGGCTTCACTTCCAGTTTTTGTTCTAGTTCTCAATGAACAATGTCATGTCTTAACCCATCTTAAAGAAAGTTTTCTTAAACTGATTTGCAGAAAAATATGTGTATAATAGATGCCACTTCTGTTCTGATGGGTTGTGTGTAGATTTGCTTGTGCAGTGTTACTAGGGGACATGCTTTCACTAAGTCCAAAACAACAAACCTGTAGTTGTTCCAAAAGTTTCTTTTGCTTCTATAAAATCATTTCTGCAGAGGGAAATGCAAGTCCACAGTCAGATATCTAGTTAAATTATTTTCCCCTTTATGCAAGGAACTTTACTTTAATTCTTGACCTGTTGTTATTCACGAGTGTTGTGAGTCCTGAGTTACCAATCCTTCTTCTCTTCTCTGATTAAATCTTGTCATTTCTATTTTTTTTTAATCCCAAAATATTTGTCGTGTCTCTTTCAGCAAATATAGTAAACAGTAAAGTTTTAACCTTCAACAAAATGCTTTCCATTCATGGAAACCCTTATGGGAAGCTTAAATTAGCTACCCTTACATTACACACTATTGAAATGCTCTGAGCCACCATTGCATAATATGTTTTCCAGTATCTCTGGAAAACTCAGTTATTATTATCACTTTAATATAAAAAACAGTCAATGCTTGTGAGCTCAGAATGAGTAATAGCTAAATTTTATGGTTTATTTTAGAGTAGCACAGGTTCCAGATGGAATAGTCCTTTTTCTCTCTACTGATTTTTTTTTTCTTGAATATAAAGCATTTTATTCTCCATCATTTTTACATTATAACTTCTCTGTGATATTTTCATTAAAATGAAGCAGTTGGCAAATGGACTTTTCATCAGCTCATTCCTTACCTTTTTTTTTAAACAGAGATGACCATGAATCACACTTAATTCAAATGCAGTGCAGCTCCCAGTTTCATCCTCTCTTTCCTATGTTTCCAGTTAGCAGGGTTTTACTTCATTACTGTGGTGAAACTGGAACAGTGCATCACTGCATTTCCCCAAAGAAGTGGGTGTATGCCATCAGCTTTGCAGCATTCAGCTGAAGTGTTGGGGCATGAAAGAGAGGAGGAAAGATGGAAAAGAAAGTCAATGATTACTTGCTTTTGATGGTTTTGTCTTAAGTTGTCACCAGCAGTCTCTTGCCTTTTGGTCTCAGAAATAATTGGTTATGCATCAATTATATAGGCTTCTGAAATGGGAAGGGGAAAGGAAAATAAGACGATTCTGAGGCCTTTAAATAACCTACTCAAAATAACTTTTTCCCTGAATAATGTTTCATTATTTTGTTCTGACCTATATAGTTTAGAAGCAAGAGCCACGTCCTAATGGAAAAAGAGGCATTCTTATTTTTTTTAATGATATGGAAGTATGGGATTTTACAGGCTATCTATTTAAAACTGCTTGAAAGGTTTGGGTGAGTGAAAACCTTTGACTGAGCCAGATGGGCACAGGTCCCACACTGGGGCTGCTTTGGGATTAGATTGCACTGCCTCAGGATGAGCATAACTCGTTAATGCTGCAGCACAGCTATGGCTAACTTTGACTGATAAATATTGTAAAACTGGGGAGTATATTTATATTTTCTACTGTTAATTGAGGAGAGAAGCTGCAATAGGCTACATAAGAAATTTTAGACTTGCATTATAATATGGATTCAGAATATTTCAGGTCATAGTCTTCACTTGGCCTATATTATCTTTTTTCCCCTCATTTTGCAACCTGGTAAGAGGTAAGAGCTTTACCACCCACCCTGATGCAGTTTTTGCTGCATTTTGTTTTCAGCTGTGGAATGATATAAGGCTGCTGAGAAAGTGGACTTTATAAATTTAAAGCACTTTATCAATAACCTTTTGGATAGGGCATGTGTGCCCAGAAGTGTAGTCATTATAGAAAATTGATTCAAAGAATTCCTGTGAGATCGCTGCCCATCAAAAATTTTTTCCTTTTTTATAATTTTCCTTTCTTTTTGATATGTGTATCATGATTTCTGATGGAGTCGTTTCCAAAATTGTAGGAGTGCTGCTTTGCAATTACCTTTGAATCCTGACTTCTGAATATTTTTCTGAAATACTGCATCTTCTGAAACAGATGTGTCCTTACCCACTTCTCTTGGGGAGTTCGTTTTTTTTGAGTTTTCAGTGCACTGAGACTTCAAAAATATGTAGCTTTTGTGCTTTTTCATTATATGGTTTCAGGCATTGAGAGTTTGATGTCCAGTCTCTTACTGTATTATCTTCATGTACAAGCAATTTCTGAATGGTTTGTAATCTAGTTTTGCTATTTCAATGCTGAATTCTAAATCTTATGTCATGTTTGTTTCTAAGAATAGTTTTCATTTTCCTTTAAGACTGCAAGTGAAATGGTGTGGAAATCAGTGAAACTAATGATTCATAATATCAGTCTGAGAAAAATAAAACACTGTCTGAATGTTCATCACATTCTATTTCATATGCTTTATCTAAGGTTTCTTCTCCATTTTACATATCTTACTATTAATTTTATTATGGTGAATCAAGATATGGAATGCACAAAAGTTATAGAAGAACACCCAAAAAACCTATTACAAGAAACGGTCAGGTTAGTTAAATAATAACATAGATTTTTTTTTTTTTTAATCATCACAGATGTGAGAGAATGGAAGTGAATGTTTTTTGTTTGGTTTGTTGTTTTTTTTTTTTTTTTTTTCTTTTTTTAGTTTTCTGGTGTTTAAGTATTTCATTTGGAATGTTCAGGCCACTTTGGCTTGCCCCAGTCTGAGCTGCTGTACCATGGAAATCAGATTCAATTACTTCATTTTGAAAGTGAGCAGATTTCTGAAACATCCGTGGAAGAATTTTGTCACTAAAATATATTTCTTAATGGTTCAAACAAAGGTCTTGTTGGAAGTGAAATAGATGTAACAAGTAATTGCCTCAGAAATAATGGGTTCATAGTAAATTTGAATATTGTAAAGTTGTTGAGTTGCTGGGTTCTGCCCCAGCATTCTCTCTTTCATTCCTTTATAAAGAAGTAGCACCAAAAATTGTTCAAATACAAAAATATTAGATAACAGCATATGTAGCAGTACCATTTCTGTGTTGGACTGATATGAATACTTTTTCCATTCAATTTTGATTAATAAAGTGGTAAAATTACAATAAGCAACAGTGACAATTGGTGAGTATATATACACACATTTATATATGTTTATATATGCAGACATGCACAAACAGAATCATATATTAGAATGCATCAGGAAAGAATGAAACCTGCTAAACATATGCAAAGAACGGGATGCTTCCAATTTTTTCCTCTTGAGAATCCTGGGATATAAATCTCCACTTTATTCAAGTGCTACAGCTTACTTGAGTAAGTAGAATTGTGGCTGGGGGGGAAAAAAAAACAACAACAAAACCCCCAAGCTTCTTAATCTTCTTCACAGTTGTTAATCAAAATAGAGAAATTAACGGTACTTGTTATAACAGATCTTGAAATAAATATGGAATATATTTATTAATTTTAAAGGTGCATGAAACTTTCTAAATAATTTAGGATTATGTGTTATAATTCATTATATAGAAAAACAAATCTCGTTTCATTTCAGAATCCTGGTGAAACTTGGAAGCATTTTATTCAGAGAAATAATTTTTCTCTAAAGAGTGGAAAAGTGTTTGCTTTGTTTTTAAGTAATAAAATATTATAATGTGTCAGAAGAACAGCTGTCTGTGAAAATGCCACTTTTGCATGCAGATATTCTCTCTTAAATGGATAATTTGAGATTTCCACTGTTTTTTTACATGTGAAATCATCACTTGGTTCCTTCCAAGTAGCCTAAGAATGAAGGGGACACAAGGACAAGTCACCTGGAGCACAGGCAGAAGTGGTTTGGGGTTTGCTGAGAGAATAACTCTCATCCACAGCTGTTTTGTGTTGGCACAGCGTGGTCTGTCTGAGCTGGAGCTCCTTTTCCACATGGCAGCCCTCCCTGAGCTGTGCTGTGCTGGTACCCAGAAAGGTGCTGCTCACACCCTGGTGTTTTGGCTCTGGCTGGGCAGTGCTGGCACCACAGTAATGCTGTCTCTCCAACATTCCTCCCTTCCTGTGGGCTGGGGGTGGGCAAGATCTCAGCAGGGGCCATAGCCAGGACAGCAGATCCAGCTGACCAAAGGGATATTCCATGTCATTATGATGTCTGCTCAGCAGTAAGAGAAAGGGGACAGGGGCACTCATTGTTATATTTGTCTTTTGTAATGACTGCTGTGCCTGCTGAAGCTCTGCTTACCAGGAAGTGGATGGACATCCTTTGTTGATGGGAAGAAGAAAAAAAATTGAATTTTTTCCATCTTATTTTTGCCCTCCCCTTCACTTATTGCTGAGGAGAGGAATGATAGAGCAACTTGATGAGCAGCAGCCAAGGTCAGCCCACTACAAGCATAAATCTCAGTCTTTTTGGCTTGAGATATTCCTGGTTCATCTGCAGTGGCTTGTTGGTTACCTTTCTGTTCATAAGGCTTCTGTTTCCATTAGCCAAGTACCTTCAGTTTGCACTCTCAAAATACATTCAGATGTACAAATCCTGTTGAATTTCATGTTACCTTCACAACTCATTCACTAATATGTGGGTTTATGGAAGACCTACTAATGCTCTGTTAAGTGACAAACATTTTATGTCTTCCTATATGAAATGAAAGTTGTCTTTTTTTTTCCTGAAAAAGCTATCTCCAACTAAAACTTTCTAGAAACTTCTGTTTTTCCAGCATAACAAGCTCTTTGTATGTAATCTATGCTGTCCTGCAGTGTTTTTCCTTCAAAATCACAGGACTGGTAACAATGTGGAAAATTATTGACTGCTTTATTGTATTTGTAACTGCCATACTGTTCTGATTGAAATGTTCCTCCCGTGTAATCACTTGCCTGATCATGTAGCAACAGGTACAGTTAACATTAATCCTTCCTTATGAGAACTGTAATAAATGTGCTGTGTCCCTTCCCAAGGTTAGAGCCAGCTTGAGCTTTTTTTCAGTTAATAGACCTATATGTGTCAAAATAACTGATTTTTCAAACTCGCTGGCAGTGGCCTGAGTGTTCCTGGATCAGCTTTTTCGTTCAGCAGAGGAAAGCATTTTCTTTGGCCTCGGGAGAGAGAGATGTTCTCTATCAAAATAGTGATTTTTTTTCCTCTTCTCAAGTGAAAAGCACCTGTCCATGTAAAACGACCTCTCCTAAATTCAGACTAGGAAAATACCTCTCATAAGTCCAGACAGGAGTCTTTACTTCACTGCATGTTCTTGGATAATGAAGTGATGGCATAAAGAGCAGAACAGAGACAGAGAACATATGCTGGGAAGGGCAGTGCTAAGTCAGTTTTTAAAAATTTCTCTTGATGCTAGTCCCTGTGTTGATGGGAGCAGGGGATGATAAATAATTTGTGTCTATTTTCAGTGTCATGTATGTAGGACTTAGTTATTAATGGATAAAGAAACACTAGAAATTATTGTTCTCCTATTAACCTTAATACTTTTTGGCTAAGAATTTATTTCAACTCACGCATTCTTGCTAGAAATGTTAGTCATTGATCACACAGGGTCTTTAGTCCTTCTGCAGTGACTAAAATGTTCATAAAAGCTATTGGGTTTTGAGACTTGTGTACAGTGTCAGAACAGGTTTGAATATCTGATCCAAACCTAAAATTTTATCTCAAAACTGCTTATGTCACTCTCCTGAGAGAAGACAAAAATGATATGCAAAGAGCTGTGTCCTGAAAGCTGCTTAGAGATCCGAGTTACTGGAGTCTTGCAAAACTGACAGACAATTTTCTATCAACTTTATCATCGTTGCAAGGCAGGTTGTTCATTAGCTGCAGATACCTGTGCCATTCCTACATGCAATTTTCTTTTGACTTGTACAGCAGAGAAGAAATAGGAGACCTTTCTTTTTTAATTGCTGATTCAAATTTTTATAAAATTCTAAATTTAGTTATTATAAAGCAGTGCAGTAATTTGCTCTTATGCAATGTATAGTTTATAAACTTTTACTTATGATCAGGGCACAGAGCTGTTTTTGACTTTTGTAAATCCCGATCTGGTCTCCAGTCATTGAGGATATTATTTGGATTTGCAGTGATATGGGGAAATAGATGCAGTGGAACACAGAAAATTCTAAATGCTGTTGACAGGTTTTGACAGCCATAATCCTGATCTCATCCAGTATGTTTCATGCTGTCGACATGGGAACTATTCTTCTTCTGTCTGTTCATATGTAGCATACATTTGGAGTGTTCTGAGCTATTTGTCTTGTTTTAAGTTCCCGTTTTAAATGTTCACAAAGATTAGCTTGGTGTTGCCATTTCTAATTTTGCACTTCAGGGAGAAGGATAGCAGAGAGTTTCTTTGAACTGCAGTACTGTGTGCTTTAGAAAACTATAGTAAAAATGGGGCATCTCTGACCCCTTTCTCTGCCAAGTCATGTAAAAACCCAGCTCAGTTGTTGTGGGCAGCAGGGGAGGAGATGTGCACAGTGCTCTCCTGCCCTCTCCCTGCACCCCAGGGCTCCAGGGGATTGGGATATCAGGAGAGCCCATCCCTCTGCACTCTAAGTGCCTATTTGGACCTGCAGGTCCAAGACATGGATTTGATTTCACAGAATTAGGGAGACATCTCGACTTTCTTCACACATAATTTTGCAGGGACTCATTGAACTCTTCATGTCAGTGCATGTGGGACCCATTTTGGAAATGCCTGTGCCTTTCATGTTCCTGGACATGTTAGCAGGAGATCCATTTCATACTGCATATCCCCTATGCTGTGGGTCTGATCTGCTACAGGGATCCTTAAACAGAGTGGTTTGCTGTATAAACATACTCCTAATCTGCTATTTTTATCTTTAGAATTCTGTTCAAAAATTATCCTTCTTTGTGAAAAGATTTTCAGAGTTTTTGGTAGGCTGCCCGTCTCTCATTGAAGTGGAAGAAGTGTTGCATGCAGGCTTTTTTTAGCCACATGGTACTTTTCATCCACCTAGCATATGCTTAGGAGATCAGGATAACAAGTGCTTTACTTTGGAACAAACACTCATGGTGAGAGTAAATATGGCTTGGTGGAGAAAACTGAATAGAAGAGTAGCATCTGAGTGGCTTACGAAATTTTGTATAAATGTGTTCTAGCAAATTTAACTGTGGAATATGCATCATACTTTATCATTACTGAAATTCTGATTTATTTTTTTCACCAGAAATCATAAGTTCTTCTTACCCAGAAAGTAAGGGCAGATTCGATCTGTTAGCTGGAGGAATTCTTCCACAGACAACAGAGGAGGAAGCCTGGAAGGCTGAGCTTACAGCCTGCAAAGGCCTGGATCTGGGCGACTTAGGAGCAATTTTTACTTGAAATTTAGACATTTCTTTTTCCTTTGACTAAACCATAGGGGACTTTTAATACATTTCTTTGCAGTTCTTTGCAGTCTGTGAGCTCTAGAATTGCTGTTCAGGCTGGAAGCAGTCGTGTGGAGCAGGGCACGGATTCTGCAGCCTCAGGGCCAAGTGCTCGTTTGGTCCAAGACCACACAGAATCCTTCACCAGAAGGTTTTCTTTGAGATCCTTTACCTTTTCTGATGGGAAATGGTGCACCATTTACTCTTCTTCCACTGCCAGGCTATGTGCATATGTGCACAGTAAGCAATAAATTCATTGAGAAGGCACAGGTAATGCCAGACAAGCAGCTAATATAACACTCTGGACCTTTTGCCTTTTTCAGTTCTCTGTACCTAAACTGATGCAATGGGGAGAACACATTTAGCTGGATCTTTATCTATCACGTATATTTAGTCCTTGAAGGCTGAAAATGTATCTGGAAAATCATTATTATACTTATTTCAAGTCAGTGTTGCAATTTGTGTTGCAATCTGTTCTGATGGAGAATGCAGAAGATAGCTTGAGACCAGTAGATCACAGCTAGAACTGAATAATAACCTTACCAAATAATCCAGTAGCATTTTTAAATGATCTTCAGCGTGTCATCCTTTTCACTTTCGTGTTGTCTGATGAAAAGACTACGGAGTCACAAAAAAGGGTTTCTGAGATTTTATCCGTCCTTGCTCATCTTTGTGTTTATTCTTACCCTGTGTGACATCCAGAGTCAGATTTGGTTGTCTGCCTGTGGAATGGGAAGTAATTCAAGGCAAAAGGACACTAGCAAGTTTTATTTTGGTTGGTGGATTTTATTAGAAGCAGTAAGTGAAAACCTGGCTTGTAAAAACATGCTGGGATTAATCCTTTAAAAGAACAAACTTGGACTGAGGTGCCTGTTAGTGTAGGGGGAAGTGTATTTTAATGGGATCATGAAGCATGCCAAATGTAGTTTATTTCCATTTTTACACTGATGTACTGCTGTATTCATCCCTGGCACCCACAGGAATCCTGTCCATTGTCATCTTTGTCATTTTAATTGACAGAAATGTAACGTTTGGCCAAAATAAATGAAGTATAACTTTCAGCTGATGAAAAAGACTGCTCAGTTTATAGCTGGAGATGTATATAATACTTATCTGTTCTTAAAATGCCTGTACAATACAGGTAATGAGCAATATTTGAGAAGAATTCTCTCATTTGTGCTTACTTTCTCTGCTAAAAAGTACAGTAGTTCATATAGATGTAATGAATGCTGAAAACCAGTTTGCTTGTAGTGGATTTCTTTATTAGCACTAAAAAAATTACTTGCTTTTATTGAGTTGAACATTGTAGTCCTGATGGCAGCACCGTTGCTGTCAGCTCTTTTGGTGAGGCTTTGGTACAATTATACTTCTGGGAAGGCTGATCAACTCTTTTTCCATGCTGAAGTATATGATTTAGAGAATAACTTGGAAGAATCTATGTGTCAGTACCTGAGTCTTGACAGGGATGTGTGTGGTTTTCTTAAGCAAATTAGGGTATGTTTCAAGATGAAACGTAAAAAAGGAAAATAATTTCAAGGAGTAATTATCAGCACTTTTCTTTTGCACCCAGATTAGCATCTTATTCTAGTGATCTATTTTGATTTTGATGGCAATAGTGGAGTTTGTGAGTGATGCCAATATGGATGGAGTTTTAAACTTTTTTGGGTATGGGGTAATAATTCTGACAAATTGAAAGGGCCTCCCTGAAAATACAAAATGGCAGCAAACTCTAAAGTGTAAGTAGTGCTGAGTAGCAAAATGGTTCTTTGAGTTTTATGCCTGACTCCCGTAAATAAGTTGATAATGTAATAGTTGTAAATTGAGGTAATTGCCTTCTAAGGATGTTTCATGAAAAGTCTGGTTTGCATTTAGCTAGAAGGTTTTGTCCAAATTTAGCCCATTTTTTAAAAAAAACCTGGTAGTTGAATAGATTCCATTGAAACACCAACAGGCAATTTAAATAAAGTAAGGAAATTTTAATGGATAACATTTGTCTTATTGTATATGAGAAGACTTCATAGAATATGAGCAGGACTTAAAAAATGCAGAATAGTCTTGTGAAGTGATTGATTGTTCTCTGAGAAGGCTGTGTGTGGGATGGAAAGAAATTGTCTGTTTGCACTAGCTCAGATATTTGGATATAGGAGAAGATCCACCATCAAAAAAAAAAAAGCAAAAATCAAGAGTAAGAAAATTTTCTTGTGTTTGATATTTTAAGGTAGTTACCCAGATATCAGGTATAATATTGATCACTCATGATGATCCTTTTCTGGTACTAAAAAATATATAAAGGGATGTATTTCTGGGGATTAGTCACAGATTCCTTTTTTACCTTTAATTTCTTTCATGATCCTATTTTCTCTTTATCAGTGACAAAATGTTCATTAATTATGGTTGTCAGCATTACTCAATTCTGATGTTATTTCATGTTAGCACAAACACTAGTCCATAACTTTCTGAAAACCAATAGCAGTGTCATGTGCTTTGGGAGTTGATTTTGTTTTGTTTTTCTTCTCAATTTCTGTTAAGGTTCTATGCAGTGGCATTTTTTAATAGGTGAACACGTAATTGATAAATTTATTTATGATTTTTCATATATACTATTGCTGTGGAAGATGATATTTTATGTATGATATATGTTTTCTTAATCAGCTTATGAAAAAATTGAGTATACTGTAGGCTGGTCATTCTGCTGTTAAATCAGGCAGACCTCTAGAGGGAAGAGTCTGACAGCTTATGATGATCCCATCTAAAATCAATTAGTGATATTCAGTGGAGCAGTTTAAGGGAATCATTTTAACAGCTATCATATTGCAGGACACAGAGTTAGATCCACTATGGGTCACAAATAAAATAGACAATCATTTGTCCTGCAAAAGCTGATAATAGTCATCATCTGAGAAGAGCAGCTAAGTAGCAAATGTTAGGGCTCAAGCAGAAAGTCCCAGTGCTGTGCTCCATGAGCACTCTTAATGATCCATGAAAATGGAAAGATCTCTCTGTAGCATCTGAAAACACAAAGATACCTTCCCAAAGCACCCGACTCAAACCTTCCTTTGAGGGGTGGATCAGGTGGGTCTCTCATGGTGGATATCACCTGAACCTACCTGTGGACTTCCACACAGATAAATAAAGTTAAACTGACTTTGACAGTACTGTAATATAAATTATCTTTGTGACTTCTGTACTTGTCTTACTGAGTTGAAAAAGGAGTAAGTAAAAGGCCAGGCAGGACTGTTTGGATGAAGCTGGCAGGTATTTATGTACTTTTTTGTAGTAGACACTTGGAGCATGTTTCTTTCAGGAGTGTCTTTAGCTTCCAGGTGAGATTAAAATAGGAAAAAAGATTGATTTACCTCAAAAGTAGCTCAGCAAGATGCGAATTAACTCCTCATATTTCAGGAAGTAAAAGTCTTGCTATATGAGCCCCACTTGCCATCATAGTTCTGTTTCTCTTGTGAAGAGTGTGTGCTCAGGAGCAGGCTCAGGCTCTTGGGTGGCCCAAAAAGTTGGAGCAGCAGGGCAGTGACTGTGGCACAAACCTTTGCTCAATGGGATTTGCAGTCACTGTACTCTGGGCTTTTTTGCAAGAGTCCAGTCCACTCCAGTCCCCTGGGTGGTTTGTGGTTCCAGCTAGAGATGTGCAAGACGCCACTTGCAGCCTGCTGGAATGAGAAGAGTTTCTGATTCCTCACAAGTTTACTGCTGGCCATGTTATCATCTGGATTTTGGTGCCTTTTCCAGTAGCATTATATCAGTGGAGCCTTGCTTATTGTGAGAGCTTTTCCCTGCTGGGTAAAGGGAAGCCTTTGTGAGACAGCTCAGGTCATAGGTGTGACCACCTGAGCTCAGCAACATGTAGCATAAAGCTTTTATTTTTTATCAGCCCCCATATTAGCATTGTCTCAGGATTGCAGGTTTGCATCCTTACATACATCCCCTTGAAGCTTTTAATGGGAAATACTTTTAATTAGTAGAGTATGAATGTTAGTGTGTGTTACCAAATAAATGTGTTTGTCTCCAATATTCTGCTAAGGACTTTGAGAATATAGTTGTTGTAGTAATTTAGTCAATCTTTTAGTGAAACTGTTTCTGAGCTGTTACTTGTTTTACGATTTTAAAATATCTTGCATCTGACATACTTGACCTTTCTTATCCACTTACAGCTCAAAACTGAATCTATTCAGTAGAGCTCTTAAAATATCCCAATTGGAGACTCCAACAATCTTACAGTGGAAAGAAACAGCGCTCTCTTTACAATTGGTATCTTAGGAAGAAATAGACCACTTGAGGACTCATTTGACAGAAGAATCCCAATGAGTATTCTTACCTCTTCTAGTAAAGATGATGATAGGGATTAGGAATCCCCTAGTGCAGGACCTCTGTGTAAAACCTGAGCAGCTCTGCAGGATACTTGGAAAAGGCTTTATACAAAATCTTTTCTCTGTTTTTGTCAGAAGTTTCCTCTTGCATCTTGGCTCAAGTGTTATCCTTTATTCCTTGCAATTCTTTATCTCTCATACCTCCCTTGGCTATTAAAAGCTCCACTGTTTGCTTTAATCTATTTCTGAGTTTTTATGATTGACTGAAATATAGTTAGGAGTATCATAGTAACATTAGAGCCTCAGAGACCAATGGCTAAAATTAACAGTTTTTACACAAAATTAAATATCTTTCTTAAAAATCACATGCTTCCAGTGCTGTATAAGAGATTATACAAGACAATCATTTATTTCTCTGTTGTAAGACAACTGCTATACTGCTGGGAGGATCTCAATACAATTTCTAAAGACTAAAATAAAACTGTTTCTAATACAAATCAATGACTATTACAAAAGTGAAAAAAAAAAAACCTTAGGCACAGTATTCTTTGGAGTGGGGTTTACAAATGTTGCTCCTGTGTGTGGTGTAAATATATATCAGTCATGCAGCCTGAAAAATAGTTGAGGTTATTTTAAATTTAGCTTTAAACCAAATTTTAGGGGATAGTTTTTATTTAGGCCAATGTCCTGTTCCAAAGGGAAATAGCTGCCATTTAAGTTTAGCTTGCAGCTTAGTTTAAGGCTCTGAAGAGAGGCCTTATGAACAGCTTAGAAGTAGCAGAAAATTTTAGTCTTGTGTTTTCTGGTTCTGCTTCCAGAATTCACAAGGCTACCAAAACAGATTTTGCAAATGGTCCTAAACTCTCATCTCTGATGCTGTCTAATGTCCCTGGCTAGTAGGAGTGCTTTATAAATAACCCCTCATCCTGGTGGAGAGAGCCTGAGAGGGGCTGCAGGGGTGGAGAGAATAAAACAATGGGCAGAGGAGGCTTCAGAGGGCCCTTGGCTGAAAATAAAAACCACCTGACACACGTTTTGTTTACACTGCCTTGAGTTTGTACAGGAAAAAAGCTTTTCTCCACTTCAGACTGTTGTTAACATAGATTTTGCTTATATCCTGATTTCCATATGGCCAAAAACTTAAAATTGCCGAAGTCCAGCGTTTCTTAAAGAATTCCTACAGCTTCTGATGTGGTGTCCACATGTTACCTCAGGTTGGCAGAAAGATCCCAGGGACCACAGGGCTGCGTGTGGTGTCTCTGTCCAGGGATCATGTCAAGGATGTCTTGAAGATGTTGTGCATTATTTGCATGACTTGTTTTGTGTCTTGAAAAGTTCTGCCCCAAAATCAGTCATCTGCTCACAATCATCTTAAAATTTTAATACAGTTGAGATGTTTGGATATTTTTAGTTGATAAATGAATCTTTTATGTTGCTACCTAAAATCTGTTTTTGGAACATATAACTTCCCTAATGATTTCTGACTAGGACTAAATCAATATGTAGAACTAGCCTTAGAATTTAAAATGTTTGGGACTGTTTTACAGTGATACACATGAACATATACAGACATGAACACATATATGTGTTGAACATATGCATGCATATATATGAACATATACAGACATACACACTTCTATGAACTCACATTTAAAATAAACTCTGTATTCTCCATATTATATTACACTGGACTTAAATTACTATTTAAGCTACCATTTACTTTGACTAATCAGGTTAATGGATTTAAAAATCACCTTCAAAGATGACAGGTAGGTGGAACAGAAACATCACACTGCTACTTAAATCCAAATAAAAAGAGTGTGAAAGAAAAAAAAGCAGAATATGAGAGTGTAATTTTCTTCTGCGTTAATCTGACAGTTTAAGAGTGTTTCTGCCATGTATCTACAGTATGAGTTCTCTAAAATGCTAATCTTTCTACATGTTTTACAGAAGGAACAGACAAAATTAAACACTGACATTGCACATTTATATTTAATAATTCTAGTTATACATAATTGTAGTAGCTGATTACTGCTTATTACTGGAAAAAGATTATTTGGAAAAACCCTTAAAATTCCATTATATTTGTGTCCTGATTAGATTAATTTATCGTCTTTTTTAGACAGAAGTATAGTGATGCCATGGAAGGAAAACAAAAGTCTTCCTTCCTGGTAGGTTTTAGCCCATTAGTAGTTCGTAGGTAAAGACTTTAAAATTTGGTTCACCTGTAGTAGTTGTATGAGAATTTATAAATCTGTGACTCCAGATGTCAAGGATCTGAAGGTGATGCTGGATATTCTAGTTTCTTTTAAAGGTCCTGATAATTGCCTGTCCTATAAAGGTTCTGATTGATCAATATATTATCATTAGTTGTGCTTGCAGAGCACAACTCTATCCTGAGTGCAGAGGCAGTTTTAGGAATGCATCTGGCAGATCCCTCTAGGACTGATGCAGTGAGCACACGATACAGCCATGCTGCTGAAATCAGTCCCTCCAGACGCAGAGGAGCTTTAGCCTGAGACTCTGCAGTCCCCTGAATGTCAGTGTGGAACACTCAGCTTGTGTCAGCACTTGAATATGCTTTTAGTGCCCTAGAAATGCTTCCTCACTGCTTCAGAGCAAAAATGTGTGAGGAGCAGCTATGCCATTTGAAGTTCAGAAAGCAAAGGCACAAAGAAATTCAAGCTCCAAATTTTTTTTCTGTTCTTTTTATCCCTGATTTTGGCAGCAGTCCAAAACAGAATCAGCCATAGGAAAAGCAGAAATTTAGTTACCTAGTCACCATAGTCTCACCGTTGTGTTCATCAGTCTCTGCTGTGCTTATCCTCATGAAAACTCTGTGGCTGAGCCAGCAAAGTTGCCCAAATCTTACCAGTGAAGACAACTTAGAGAGAGAGAACTCACAGGCTGTGGGAGTCTGTAGTCTTTGCAGAAAAGTGCCCATTTGCATTTTTAGAAGAACCCTAGTAGTTCAGGCATTCAGACAGTAACTTTATAAAGATCGTTGTCTCTGTCCTGTGGTGCTGTGACTCTGAATTTCCTTGCTGGGCTCAGTCCTGCAGTGGGTGAGCCTGCTGGACCCCAGTGCTCCAGACTTCCATGGCTGGTTGGAACTGGAGCCCTTGTTTGTTCTGAGGTGCCTGACTCATCTACTGCCTTGTAATACAAACTGATTCTGAGATGTTCATGCTAGAGAGAGAAGAAAAATACTAAAGCAGGAACTCCAGGGAGGAATTTCTGTAAGTTTCAGTCATACAGTTTTGTATAGTGTGTGGTGCAAATATGAATGCAGATTTCTTATTTAACACCGAGATGGCCTCAGGGAGTCAAATCTTGAAACAAAGCCTTATTTTTAGGAGCACAGTACAAATTCAGGAGGAACTAAAAAACTGATGCTCCAGACATACTGTAAAAATCCTACTGATGGATGCATTTTCACACACACAAACAGCCCTACCTTCTCCTTTGCATTTAAAAGAAGCTCAGCCAGCAGTCTCAACTTACAAAAATATGCAAAAAATACACATTGGATAATAAGTAGCATAGGTATTCTGTACATGCCATCGGTTATACTTTTCAATGTGAAAATCAAAGGAAGCAAGACTTTTTTAAGAGCTTTGAACATTTTGATTTACCAGGTCTAGTAGAGAAGCTCTTTCTGTGATGTTGAAATGTGGCACATGCTTTAAAACAAAATACGGTCAAAGCCTATCCTTTAAATGTTAAGTTACTCTTGAAATAGGGGTTTTTTTCATCCTATTTGTTCTTGGCTGGCTTAAAGCTATTGCAACAAAGTTTTTGCTTCTCATCAAAACGTAAGAGATGTGTCCATGACCTTACTTTTGAGTTCTGTGTCTATGTGGTATATCCATGTGCTTCATTACTAGTGGGTTGTTGTTTTCTTCTGTATTCATTTTGCCTGTGCTTTATACATACTGCTTGTCAGTCTCTCTGGATTTTTCCCTGGTATTGCCTTTTGCAGGAATAAAATCAGAAGTATTCCTGAAATAATATTACCATCAAATTATATGGCTAAAAGAGATTTGAGCTACAGGAGATTAATTCTCTAAGGGTCATTCATTTTGCACTGAATATAAAAGGTAACCTGTTCATACAAAATTAGAGAGGCTTTCATGAAATTGAGGCCCATAATAGGGAAAAAGAATATGCATGAGTAATTTGCAATCTTATAATGAAATATTGCTATGGGAAACCAAGTAGAACAACAGATGCTGAAACCCTTGTTATGATTCTTGGCTTTTTTTTTTTTCACTTTCCTTCGAGCCTTCTGAGTCATGTTGACCTGAGGTGTTTGGAGATCTCTGTGTATTACAATAAAATATTAACATTGCAGCAGATATTCAGTAGTAATAGGTTTAAATTAAAATAGCATACACTCCATACATCAGAAACCTGAGCTTCTGCTGGTAAGTGAATGAAAATAATGGAATCACCTTTCTTGGTAGTAGCACTGTGTTCTGTAGTACCAAATCCCAACAGTTTGACCCAGATTGAGAGGACTTGGCTAATGTGCTTTGGGATAAGCAAAGGCTTAAAGGAACTCCTGAGAAGTTTGTGTTTTGAAAGCCCAGTTGTATGATTATGATATATGATTAACCCCCATTTTTGAAAGGGGAAAGAAGGATAATTTGAGAAACTCCAGGCCAGTCAGCCTCACTTCTGGGCCCAGCAAGATCATGGAGCAGATCCTCCTGGAATCTGTGCACATGGCACGGGAGGGGAGGAATGCCATCCCCAGGGACCTGGACAGGCTGGAGAGATGGGCCTGGGCACACCTCAGGAACTGCAACAAGGCCAAGGGCAAGGTCCTCCATGAGCACCAGGGGAATCCCAGCACAAATACAGGCTGGCAGAAAATGGAGCTAAATTGTCTTTAAGGTCCCTTCCAACCCAAACCATTCCATGATTCTGTGATTACTGCTGTTCCCAAAAATATAGGCAGCAGGAAAGGTGAGAGTGTATTTCAGCATATGGAAAATAAGCAAACTTCATAGAATTTCAGTTGTCATTTTGTAAAATTCACTTGAAGAATTGTTTTGAACACATACAGTGTGTTTAAAAATAGAAGTATTTATTTGCAATAAGCTTGGAGTTGAGCCTACGTGTGCTTTGTAAAATGTGCTGCGTTTTTTCCTAGTGAAGACTCAAAGAACCAGAACAATATTTTTGCTAAAAGTATTTTAAGGCATTAAATACAGACTCAGTTAGTTAAAGCCTTTTGTCTTTATCCCTTTTTGCAATTATGACTGTTCAGATTCTGGTTGGAACAATTGTGTTTGTTCATAGGAAACATCTGAAATCTTCAGAGAGGTCATCTTTTCATAAAATGTCAGGGAAGCAGCATGGCTGCTGTCTTTATTCAGCAAACCCCTTTGAGCTCCTCTGAGGAGGTTTTTCTTAGTTATTTCATCTGGTTTGTGACTGCACAGATGATTGTTCTATTCCTCTGTTCTCTTGACAGAGCTGTGCAAAGGCAGCCTGCATTAGAGCCTACTTTCCAGTTTCATTTTTATATTAATAGAACATTTTTGCCACTGACACAGGAAGAATAGGGAAGCACTGAGAGTTCTTGGTTGTCTGATGGTTGACAGCAAGCTAGATTTAAAAAAAAAAAAAATAAAAATTGAGAAAGCTACTTTTAAAGCTGAAGCTCGTGAGGGTTCCCACTTTACTGTGGTCTAACATTCCTGTGTCTGGATCTTTATAGAGAAATGAATCTGAATTGTTAAGACAAATATTGTTTCTTTACTTCCAGAAACAATGTTAGGCTTTTTTTGTTCGGTTTGGGAAAAACTGCTTGGTAAAGTTACTGTTACTACTTTTGTAATATGCTATGGCTTGTGTCTTAAATGAGAACTTTTGGAATTCATTATGAAACTAAAAAAAAAGGAAAGCCAAGGTATTAATTCAAATATTTAATAACATAAACGCTTTAAAAGGAGGATGAAAGGTATCAATTGTTAGTTTTGGTTGACTAATTTACCTATGTTTTTTGGTGTTTAAAAAAAACCAAAACCTAACTTCTGCAAGGCATAAGGCAGATCACAGTTCTTGTAATTTAAAATATTTGCCATGAATTTTATAGTTATTATGATAAAGTAGCAGCCAGCATATCCAGGTTGTATGCTGTGACTGTTTGACTAAGTCTCTCCTGAGAGAGAGGCAAAGTTACTGAGCACATTTGTGAGACTCACCACCACGCTTAGGGATATTTGCCCAAAGACAAGCGAGCCTGCAGATCACCTTGGTCCATCCTGGCCTGCTTGGGAAGCAACAGTAGGGCATTTCTTCAATTACTGAAATTATACTTGAAATACTCACTGTTAATCCTGTAAATATTTCAGATTTTAGACGTTTTTCTAGCTATCTGCTATACTGTGAGCAGTCTTTCTGTATCCATACACCCTTAATCACCTCTGGAAAATGGCACCCTCTCTCTGTTTGCAAGGCCAAACACAAAATGCCGTGGCATTTCTTCCTGCAGAAATATTTTGGAATGACCTCTTGATTTATTTCCTTTTCATCAGAGTTTTGTATGCAGAAATAAGTTGCTTTTACAAATACCTACCAATTTAATTTCATGTATTTTTTTTTTCTCAGTTGAATGTGTCTTTGTTTTACTGTGCCATAATTCATGTTGCAGTTTGAGTCATCTCAGGAAATTATAAACTAGTGTGATTGAACATTCTGTGACTGGGGATGTTTTCAGGCAAACAAAGGTTGTCTTCAAGCTACTGAGCAATCTAGCTAGCATTTACACTTTTTTCAGCATATAGCAGTGTTAAAACTCCTTGTTAGTAACTACATTAGTAAAAGTAGAAGTCAAGAGAAAAGCTGGAAAGCAGCAGATACAAAAACTATCTTGGAATTCAGTCAGAGACTGGGAATGTGGCTCTTGGAAGACAGCACAGCTTTCACCAAGTCTTGTGCAAAATTCTTGTGAGAGCAAGTTCTTGGGAATACAAGTTGCTTTTGGACAAAATATTTGGGAAAAGATGTCAAAATTCTGAACACGGTGATGGCCCTGATTACATAATTAGACTTCATATAATTGCTTGTGACTTAATTGGAATAGATCCCATCAAAATAGCTCACACATATTGTGAAACCTCAAACATGTGGCATTTTTGAGGCAAAAGAGGTAACAGCAGCTCTGTCTGAGATATCAGAGAGAGGATAATCACAAGCTTTGAGGTTAATTAACCTAAAGCTTAAAAGTAGTCTGGTGTGTCAGTGTGAGACTTAGTTTTCAGTTTTTCTCTCCTGCCAAGCATGGTGATTTCTGCTGGAGAAGAACAATGCTGGGCAGTGTTGTGCTGTGAGTGAGGTGTTCTGCTCAAAGCTGACCCTTTCTGCCCTCTCTCAGTAACTGCTCCCCTCCTGCATTTCTGTGTTAAGCAGGTGCATTTAAACATGAAATAAGGAGGATGCATTTGACAATGTATTTGAAACATGCCTTTTAGCAGTGACAGAGGACAGCAAATTGTGAAATTCTCACTTAACCAGGCTTTTCTAGGGCTTGTAGGAGAAAAGAAATGCTCAGTCTTGTTCTCTCACACCTATCAATCTAACCTCCATCTATCAGACCAGATGTAACCTGGAAAGAACTTCATGCTTTTCAATCACGTTTGTTGCAGCACAGGGTCAGTCATTTTTGTGCCAATTCATATGGAACAGATGTGAGACAAATCTGAAAGCATTTATAAATAAATGATAAAGTAAACTCACATCACACTGGAGACTGGTTAACAAGTACTGGCCTGTAGCAGTGTCCTGCTATTGAGACAAAGCTGACAAAAAGCACAGATTTAGTTAAATAAATTTACACAGAGCACAGGTCTGTTAGAGAGTCTCAGTGCAAGGAGTGGCTGAAAGAGGTATGACATTTGGGTGTAATGTGAAATCGTGGGCTTCCAGCTAATGGGAGGAGAACTGAGGAAAACTGCTGTTGTGACTTGTTCATTAGAACAGGAAGCAAGAAACTGCTGGGAACATACCTGAGGAATCCTTAAAATGAGGGAGAGTCTAAAACCAGATGAAGAGTAGGAAAAGGAACCATTGATAAATAAAAAGGCAAAAAAGAAATGAGTTTATCCTTAATAGCTAAGTGTAGAAGCCAGAAAGGAAACAACACATCATTAGAGATTGTAAGGAGGAAGAGAATCTGCTCAGGCAGTAGCTCATATACTATTGTTTGGGGTTTTTTTTCTGCAGTTACTCCTTGTGGTTTATTCAGCATTGGAAAACAAAAAGAGACCATGTTTTAGAATGGGGAGGCAGACAGGCAAGTGCCAGTATAATTTGTTTTGGGAACAAAATTACATTGTTCGTTATTTCAGTTCATTTGTAGGCAGTTAACTTTGCTGTACCATTATTGAAATAAAAGTGTAGAACTGCTGCAACAGAGTATTAAGGAAGAATAATATCTATTAAAAATGAACTCCTTTTGACACTATAATAGCATTTAATTGACATTAAATAATTCTTTGAAGCCATTAAGAATATGATATGAATGCAAATGTGTGAAACATTTCCATCATATTGAATCAACATCTTCAACAGACGAAGTTGCACCATGGGAGCCTTGAAGACTTCCCTTTTGCAAGTGAATTTAGTAATCATGAAAGTTCCATGCTGGCATTTCTGAAGAGAGAGGTCTTACTGTGTGAAGCTGGTTTGTCCCAGCAGTTGTGCTAACAGGGCATGGCATGGAGGAGCTGATGAGAGCTTTGTGCAAACTGTTTAGCCTTTCCTTGGGGCTGCTGGCACCATCCTCAGCCACCCAGTGATGGACACCATGCAGGAAGAAAGAAACAGTAGCTAGGAAAGCAGATCCACGATTGCCACAACATTGTGTACTCTCCTTAATGCTTTGTTCAGTTATAAGACTTCTAACAATCGTGACAAACACAATTACTGTAATGTTTTGGATTCATTTTTCTCAGGGGATAGACAAGCCTGGCTGAGAGCATCATGAGTTTTTAGGGGTTTGGTGTTGCTTTCTTCTGAGCCCACTAACGTTTTCACCTGTGTTTTAATCTGCTGGGATTGAACCTAGTGGATGCCATGCCTGAGAAAGAATGGGCTGGATTGCATTCTCAAGAGCTCCCTTAATTCTAAGATGCAATAAAACCAGCATGGAAACCAAAGGAGGCTTTAACTGAGCAAACTGCTGCTGTCTGAGATCTCTGTAGTCCATAGTTAAGGGCAGCTACTGGAAGGCATGGCTTTGCTAAGCACATTGTAGTGTGTGATCACTGTCTGGATTTGCCCATAATTTGCCCACTAATAGGCTAGTGCATGTGGTACAACAGATCAGGTGTTAGATCTGTTAATTTGGGAAAGATATTTCTCTTCTAAGGAGCAGATTAAGCCATAGCTGTCTACTGACCAGCATAACAGAAAACAGCTCTTTTATTTGTATTCTCTAACTTGTTGGGCATCTACTGAATTTTGCATTTTCTTCTTACTTCAGTAGAGGCATTTTCCACTCCCAATGGGATGCCTTTGGGAATCCTATCAGTGCACACTGGACTTTTTAATGTATTTTGAGTACTTACATGCAGATACTAAAGCAGACTTCTGTGCAGCTAATCTAGCAATGAATCATTATTTAGGCCTGGTTTTCTGTGGATATGTAAGGTATTTTAGGGAGAGAAGTCATTCCTGCAGTGACAGATGGAGGGTTTCTTTATATATGCTTTGGTGCAAAGCAAGAGCTAAATTAAATTTGATGATTTGAATGAGATTGTGATGTCAACACTTATTATTTAAGAAAAGCATGGATCTGTATGTATCTTTACAAATGCAATTGTATTGATGGGATCCTGCTAGTTTAGGAGTTGGCTTTTCAGAAAAATCCACAGCCTCTCAATGGGAACTGTGTGTTAAGTTCCTTTAGCTTGACAGCCTAGTCCACAAGCCTACTTTAGAGAGGTAAAGTTTGTAAAGTGTTGTTTTCATGCTGGAAGAGGCAATAGTGATTTAGCTGGTTCAAGGAAAAATATCTAGTAATAGATTATAATTTTTTTTTATTATAATCATAGCAAAGAACTGCTGTCAATAATGCTGCATAACTTTAGGGCAGGAAGGACTTACATCATTGAATTTTAGTTGCACTTCAGAGCTACTGTGGACAGTAAAGAAACACTGAAGATGATTTATTTCTCTAATTTTCCAAACTTTTGGCTAAGTAAATCTCTGTGTACCACCTCACCCAGCCAAGCCCTGTCAGTCCCATGAAAACCCAGGGCAGGGGTTGCTGGAGTGTGCTGGACCTCAGGAGTTTTCAGTATTCCAGTGTAAGGAGCCAGAGGTTGCAGAAGTGATCTGAAGTACAGGGACTGTTTGATTCAGCAGAGCCACATATGGAAAACATACCTGAAAATTAATGTTTTTTTCATTTTTAACGTGAACATGAGTCTATACTTTCCAGTTTAGATCCCAGCTTCTGGAAGGGTGGCAGCTATTGCCAAAGAAGCCTAAGGATCCCCTTTGAAACGTTTTCAGAGAGGAAGAAGGGCTCAGTTCTCAACTAGGAAGAGCTGGAGTGCTGGAAATAGAGGGTGGAGAAGAATCCCAGCTTCACCTTTCCTGATATTGAAATAATTGCCAGGATTTCACTGCAGATAGGTGTGATTTGAAGTGGAAGGGACTACAAAACTGGTGTCAATCTGGAGATGAATTTTCCTGTCCTGAGAGGCATCTTCTCAGATCACAGGTAAGAGCAGTGCCATCTCTGTGTGCTAGGACTTGGATTAAATGAGGCATTTAAGTTCATAACTCTTATTGAAGATTCTCAGCTGAAAGCTGAATATTTTTTTGCTTGGGGCCTGGAATAATTTCTTTTGTTGTTCCATGATATTTAACATCTGAAATGGAAGACTTCTTGGAATAATATAATTTTTGCTCAGCCATCTGCATTAGGCAAGTACTGATTTAGCAGGCAGAAATGTTGGCCACTAACATTATACAAACTTGCACCAAAAAGTCTGTAATTGTAGGTCCCAGCTCCCCAGCTTCTACATCATCTTTGGTTTCTGGTGTTTTGGTTCTTTGGCTATTTTTATTCTCTAAGGAGTGTTCCACCCGGTGCAGAAGTTCTGATTAAAATTAGTATATGCTTGAAGGGGTTACAATGGATTTAGAGGCATCTTTTTCGAGGAAAATATTTTTTAAATGGATAGGTATTTGCCCAATATTTTACCATATGTCCAAAACATTTGGTAGTTACATAAACCACACTTGCTCTGCGTTTCCTTAGATTGCTGTCCTATATATGGCTGTGTATTTTTAATAATATGATAAGTTGTTATCACATCCTTATGTGCACTTGGAATAGAGTGGGATGCTCTCAGAACTCTCACCTGCTGCACCTTGCTCACTGGTCAGGTTTGTGGGGAATGCTGGAGAGGGTGGTGTAGCAGAGAAGTTGAATATTTATGCTGAAGGTAAATTATTAATTCTTTACTTTTAGACAATGTGGTGCTTCCCTCATTCAATACCTGCAGTGAGACAGAGCACGGTCAGTGAAGAAATGGCTCTGTCACCAAGGCACAGTTTCCTTTCAGTCAGTGTCCATGGAAACCTTGGTCGGTTTTTATTTTCTTGTGTGGTTATCAGTGAAGTGCAGCTTCCAGGGGAAAGGCTTTGGCCACTGACCTCTTGAAGAACAGGCAGGTGAATTGTCCACTTTTTGCAAGCAGGCCATTTCTGTTGCTCGGGGGACTGTACTGCCCTGCACAGCTAAAAATGTGGGCAGCTTCTTATGCTCTGTAAAATTTAGGGAAGAAAGAGTTCTCTCTCACAGCCCCCTGCCAGTTTATGCTCCTCAGCAGCTTTCCAGAGCCCTTCCCAGTGTCCTCTGACAATACTTATGATGGTGATGAGGTATTTTACTATGTCCTCTTCTAAATGCAAGAATTTTTTGAGAACAACAGCAGGATATTTCAGGGAATCAGATACAAAGCAAGAGAAGCAGAAGTGTGCCTGGCATCTTCATATGGAAGTAATAAATGCAAATTGGTACTGTAAATTCAGAGCTGAGGTTGTCAGAAGAGATTTTCCTTGATGTGTGCACTGTTGTCATCTGACATGTTGGGTTCTGAGCTTAAAGCTTGATCTCAAGAGTTATGGTAAATTTTTAAACCCTAGAACAAATACACATGTAAATGCAGCTTAATAGGCTCAGACTGTTCATATGCACATCATGTTTGTGCAGGTTTATATATTTTTGTCGTATTTTAGGACCCATACTTTTGCTGCCTTGCCTGTAAACTCCTATGGACAAAAAAAGATGGTTCTATGGTTCTAGAAAAGATCTGGGACATTGTGTAATAGAAAAAGGGTTTAGCAGCTCTCTTTTTAAAAATATTTTTATTTTTTTTTCAATCTAATAAATCAATCTGTTTATTATCTTAGTTTTTATGTTAGTATTTGATTTTTAAAATGCAGATTTTGCTTCTAGTGCTCTGGTGTTTTGACTAGAGACATTTAAACAATCTAAAACATTCTCAAACAGGGGGGAAGGCTTAATCAGCACCCAGTGCTGTACAGAGCAGAGAAGGTCTGTTGGAATAATGCCCAGCTGATCAGAAGGATGTAGTATAAAATAGAATCTGGGGGAAAAAAAAAAAAAGAAAAACCTAAACAAGCAAAAAAAAAAATAGAACGTGAAGTAAATTGAAAACTGAAATGAGAAAATTAACTTCATAAAAGGGGGCAGAGCCTTTTTAAAATGAGAATAATTTGTAAATATATTTAAACAAAAAAGAATTGCTTTTAAGTGCTTCACAGCCTCCCTGGTGTATTGTAGGTACCTGGATGTGATAAAGAGCAGCCGCTGGGTGCCACTGTTGAGTTTCAGAGCACTGGGCGAGGCAGGGCTTCTGTGGCAGCCAAAATTTGTAGCTGGGGAAGAGTGTGTGGGTAGTAGTTTTGCAACAGAAATAAATTATTTCTGCAGTTTTAGAGTTTGTGAAATAGAACTGCAACCAACATTTTCGTCTTGCAGTTTCATCAGCTATTATCACATCTGGTAGTAGATCCCGGTGGCAGGTCCAACATGCCCCATTCCCTGCACCCCTGAGAGAGGGGTGATAAATAAGAGAGGACTGGAAACTTGCTTTATTGTTCTGAAGCGTTCTGTCTCCTATTACAACTTTTTGGGCAAGCATATCTAGTCAGGTCTTTCTAAATAACATGTTTGCTTGTGTAGTACAGTGCTGAAGTACAGGAGGCCCCACTTTTTGTATTTTGTATTTTGTACTTTCCATCAATGATTTTCTTGGTCAGCAGAGTGTAAATGTGTTTTGGATGTAGCTTGCCTCTGCCTACAGAAGCAGGAGGAGTAATGGTGACTCACAAGCTCACTCATAAAATGAATGTGATTCTAAATAGCTCTGGTTTGGGTAGTAGATAATTAGAGTTTGGTGAATCAGAAACATATTTTTGAAAATGGGTAATGTTATCTGAAACAAGGTTTCTGTGTAGAGATACACATTTCATTCACGCTTGTCCAGAATAACAATGTTGTGCAGTCTGTTCTTCTGGAATACTTTTAATCATTTGCTCTCAGCCAAAATAAAGAAAAGTTAGAAAGGTGTGTGTGAGATATGCACAGCACACAGAATTAAAGTCTACCATGAGGATGTTTCAAAGCTATGGACTGGGATTTGGATTTTAGGTCCTGATCTAAGGAAATCACTTAAATAAAATAACTAGTTCTCTTGAATTCACAGGCTTGAAGTTAGCACGTTTTGCTGTGTTTTTTTTTTAAATGAGGCCTCTCATGTTGTAATACTTTTGATAAATATTTTGCTAGTACCTATGATGAGAAATCTGTCAAGCATGAACAACCTGGGTTTGACCTACCATAGAGTCCACCTTTGCAGCAAAAGAAAACTCTTGATTTATAATTTGAGACAGAATTGTCTTTGTGGTGCAGACTTTAACCCATTACCTGGTCAATTGTGCAGTCACATAAGCTTTCCAGACAATGATGTGCAGAGACATAAGGTGAATTATAGATTCTATAGGTTTCCCTCAAGTTTGATTCCTTTCTGCTCATAAAACTTCTGCTATCTCCTTACAGTTATATCCCAGCGTTATTTAAGAAGAAATATTTTTTTTTTAATTAGCATAAACTTGTCCATTTCTTCTTTTTTAGGCCTCTCAATATATAATTTGTAAAAAAAATAAAATTGAAGTTCTCTTATTTTTTTTTTTTTTAGCAAGCCTTATTTTTTCATGTTGAACTGGCAGGTGTTTGTGGCAAGGTTGCATATTAAATATCAACATTTGTGAGAATATTTGAGAAGTGAGTTAGTAATTTTCATTTTATAGTGTTATAAATAAAACAATGGAATGTCTTCCATGCCTCCTTGTATTCTGTGGTTGCAGCTGGGGTAGGTGTGTTCCTTCCACTTCAGCTTTCTGGACAGGTCCGTACTTAACATAATCAGTATGGGTATGAGGCCTCTGGGCACAGGTAGTATTTTGATTATTAAATGATTGCTGTTTATCCTTCAATGAGTGCCAGATGCTTGGGCTGCCTTGAGGTGCAGCTCCTGTCCCAAATATGCCCAAAGTCACTGCCTCTGGAGGAGCTCTCCCCAGTTTGTTGGTGATAGGGGAGCTACAGGCACAGCCAGTCCTTGCAAAGATTTAGAAAAGGTAAATAAGGGAACAGTAAAGCAGAGTCCATAATCAGCTACACAGTTCAAAGTACCCAGGAGCCGTTTTATTCAAGATATAGATTTTGCTGATTACTTCAAGACCATCACATAAAGAATGGAAATGACTTTTCACAGCACTCTATTTTCCTTATATTTTCTCTCATTTTGTACTGTGGCTGAAATAAAGAATTACTTTAAAAGAAGAAGAAGAAAAAAACTCTACTAACGCCCTTCTATTTTTGTGTGTGTCCTCACCAATTTTCAGGCTCAATTACACCCAAATTACAATCAACAATTTTTATCATGACATTTGAATATATTCCTTTTATATGTATTCCAGGTTTGCATTCATATTTTGCTATAGCCTTGCATAAAATACCTTACTGTGATGCTCTGATTATTTGATTAATTCACTCTGTAAAGATCTTTGACATTCTTAGAGAAAATTTCTACAGAATTTGTAAGTTTAATTTATCAATTCAAGGAAAATCATGCAGGAAAAGAGCAGTCAAGGGACAGAAAATGATGGTGTCATTTGCATGGCTGTTAATGCCAGTATTTTGAAGAATAATGATCGTGCAAATGCAATGAAATATGTGTTGTACTGCAGTGAGAAAGTTCTGTATTCATTTACTTTTCAGCTAAGTACCCACTTAAACTCTGGCACCAATTTTCACTGTTTACTGATCTGAGGAGTTAAATGTTAATCATGCCATGTAACCGAAATATTATTTTACTGCTACAAATGAATTCATTTCATCACAGCTAAGGCAATAATTAGCAAAGAATAAGCCTTTGTGTGCAAGGATTTATAATAGAAATGAACTTCAACATTCAAATTTTTCTTTCTTTGTCTCTCTGATGCTATTGTGTGAATATGAAGTTTCTGACTCCCTCTAAAACTTCCCAGGTGGAACACACTTCAATCAAAGAAAGTCTGGGATCTGAGCTTCAAAACCCCAATTGTAATCTTTAGGGCCTGAGATAATTTTTTTTTTTTTTAATATTAGACTATTCTTAAATGGTCATTTACATCTAGCTTAGTTGTGTCATTAAATATTACCCACGTGCCTCTCTGTATTTCAGTAAGGTGGAGTTCCCATTTTTATCCATGTGTTTAACTCTGCTCTTTGTGTGTCAGTTATAAATTGTCTTTTCCCTGAAAAGAACTTGTCAGAATCATCAGAGATGCACTTCTGTCTTCTAAGTTAAACAAAAAGTAATCCAAATGCTCTCTTTTGAGAAGTAAAGTTTGCTTTTTCAGATCTGTTTGGGTATACAAGGTCTCCAAATGTGAAAAAGAGTAAGTGCTGAAGAAAAATCATAGAGAAAGTCTAGTGGGCACAGGGATGAAGGCACATTCAATTGGCATCACTTCTTGCTATAACCAAGGGCTTCCAGCTCCTTCTGGAAGTGCTAAATACCCTCTGCAGTGGAGGCAGAACAATCAAACTGAGGTGTGCCCTCAGTTTCCTCCCAACCAGGGGTGGAGGACTTTGCTGCTCTCAAATCTGCTAATTGTCATGGTGGAAGTAGGAAAGGTAAACTCTAGGTGGAAGTGTAAATTCTAGAATGTTGCAATGCTGTGTTTAAGGAAACTGGTCACTGCAGTAGTGTCACAGTGAGCAGGGATGAGGGCTGGGTCACACATTGCCATGGTCTCTGTTCTCAGCACTGACCTGCTGAGAGAAACCCCAGTGCTGTATAACCTGCTGTAACCACTGACTTTGTCCCACATAGGCCGTGTCCAATCATTAAAACAATGTAAACTGCAGAAGTGGGGTGTGGGGTTTTTTTCTCCTTATTGCAGGCAGGTGTTACACAAATGATTACATAAATATAGCTAAAAATAAACACTATCCATAGCTACCTCAGTCCTGAAAGATCAATGGCTATAAAAAACCCGCTACATTTCATTGGCTCTGTAAAAACAGACCATTTCCTGCTGACCTTTAAAGAATTCTTTTTCGTTATTACCTATTACAGGAGGATAAACCTTTAGATTTTAACAGAAAAGGAAAAAAAAAAAAAAAAAAAACCCAAAGCATCAAACTGTGTAGGTTTCTGAGATGCTTGCTGAATTTCACATGAGTTGTTTTTCAAACTACAGTCACTTAGTAGCAGTTGTATGAAACTTAAATACTGTAGATGCTGCCCTTTTCAGTTATTTATAAAGCCAGTGTATTCCTTGGAATACTATTGAGACAAAAGACCCAAGGCTCTCTGATGGTCTTTCAATAGAGCACAGTTGTCACAGTTTTTTGTCAGGTGTTGAGAGTCACTGCCACAGTGCTCCGTGAGGAAGGAGGCTGGGTGAGATTCCAGGAAAAGCAGGAACGTGTGCACAGGGTGTCTCTGCTGGGAGAGGAGGCTGGCTGAGTGCTGGGAGCTGTAAATCCCTCTGATGTGATGCTGCCTTTGGGTAGTGCTGCTCCCTGGCCCAGTGCAAGGCTGAACAGGTCAGAAGAGATTTGAAAGGAGTGCAGTAGCTGGCAGGAGCTAATGAAAGGAGACTTCAGCCAGGAGAGGCAGGATTACCTGGGGAGCATCTCGGGTCTCCAGAGGCAGATGAGGACCTGTGCTGTGCTCAGCCATATTATCTGAGCATCCTGTCACGGTCAGATTTCTACATCTTCTAGATGTGCTGTGGCATTGCAGTGACATGGAGGAGATGAGAATTTATTACAGCTTGGTATTCATAGTGACCCTCCCCACTGAGGTTGGTGCAGTTTTGGTGCTTGCCTGGAGCAAATGGTGTGTGGCAGTGGTGGAGAGGGAATTGGAAAAGGAGCTTACTAACTGCTCAGTTAGAGAACTGAAAACAGCCCATGTTTCCACTCATTAATTGATGGCTTGAATGCCCTAAAGAGAAATTATTTCCAAAACAAGAAGGAGGTAGCTTGAAGTGGATACAATGGTTTCTAGATGTGATTTAGTCCACCCTCTCAATTACTTTTTAATCTGTGTCCAAATTCCCAAGCACCCTACTAATTTGTAGTGGTGTTATTAGCAGGTGGCTGCCAGCGAGCAAATTCTAAGCCGTAAAAAAAATGTTGCCGTTGACAGAAACAGCCCCACAGAGACATATTCATCTGGAACCTGAAGGCAGATTTAGACACTTCAAACATATGGTCTAGTGCTCCTGCCTAACCAGGCAACAGAAGAGGACTCACCTAATTAAAGATTTACTTTGTTTTTACTTCATTCCCTTTGTCTTTCTGTTTTAAAATGATCTGCCCTTTATTCATTCGACAACAGAAGGGTCAAGGCTGAAATCCTAATCAAATTGCTCACAGAGCAAAAAAATACCTGGTTTGCTTGTAAGTGCTGATAGTTCAGGCTCTTAGTCATAGAAGGGTGAACTGAAAGGCATCAATGTTAGATTACTTTGCTCACAGTCTGACCAAATAAAACGTGCTTCTCTCTCAGTCCTGTGGTTGCTTCAGTGTTTTTGTTCCTTGAGTTGGCTGGAGTGGGCTCAGGCACGGAATTCTTGTAGTGTTTATATATGATGTGTATATCATTGTTCTTGTTCAATTAGCAGGTTGTTCCCTCTGGGTTGTAGAGGTATTTGGATCAGTTTAGTAGAAGATTCGTTCTGCAAAGTAACTCCTTTTCTTGGGATCAAGTAGGACTTAAATGATGAGTATTTCACAAAATTTTCTTCTGAGTACATTTTATTTGATCGACTGCATTTTCACCCAACTCATATTTTCCTGTTAGGGTGATACAGATGTGGAAACTGTATTAAAATTTGTTGAAATATTCCAGTCAGTATCACCACAACTTCATTTAAGAACTTCTAATCTTTTTTTTTTTTTTTTCCTATGGGATTGACCATAGCTATAAATGAGTCTTGGTTTTTGTCAACAGGAATGCAGTAAGAGGTTAATAATATCAATGATGATGTCAGTTAATGCAAACCACAAAATTAAAGTTAGAGCTGTCTTTCTTTTAGAAATGTTGAAGTTTCCATTACTTGGAGCTAAAAAATAAGAAAAAAACGCTAGCAGGATTGCAAATACTGTTCTTTAAGGTATTGCATACTCAGACTATGAGATTGTAAATAAGAAGGATTTGGAGAACTATAAAGTACATTTTCCAAATCTTCTATAATTACTTTCTTGAGCTTTCATGACAAAAATAAGATGTAAGATGGGTCCATTTGTATGGGATATATCTTGTTTTGTTATATCCTTATAGCATTTAATCCAAACTAGTTTTATCCATGCAATACAATTAGGACATTTAATCCAGTATATGTCACTTTTTCATTTTTTTTAATGTCAGTGAGAAAGGGAAATAAACCCTGACAAAGCCCTGTTGTCTCACATTTCCATCTTCCTGTGTCTGTTGGGATTATTAAAGAGCGCAGAAATTCCTCTGCAGCAAATTTAGCAACAGCAAGGGCCCCCTAGGAGTCAAACTATTCTTATTTTTTGTAGTGTGTAATGGGTAGGAAGGAAAAAGCTTTCTACACTAGGTAGTCTTAAACTCTCAGTTTTGAAAATGTATTTCATACCCTCTGGAAATTCAGTGAATTTGCGTGCCAGTGGAGGGAACAAGGAATGTGAATCCACGAAGATTCCTGTGCAGTGTGCTCTGGGATGAGCCACTGGGGTCCCTCCCAGGCTCACCCATCCTGTCATTCTGGACACACTTGAGGCTGAAGCACTGATCTTGCAGCACTTGGTGTTCTGGTGGATGTGGGATCCATCTAGGTTCAGAAAATTTGGGCTTTTATTGATTCCTAAATGTAGCTATTCCTGAACACAAAACAAGCCATTGCATGAAAGATTTTTTTTTCTGCTTAGGTTTTGCTGTCTCTGTTCAGAGGTCACAGCTGTGGAACTAATGCAGAACTTTACAATTCTTTTTGTTTTTAATGAGTTGGTCCTCGATACTTCTCAGCTAAAATAAGGGATTCTGTCTGCAGTTCAAAATGTTGGAAAATCGACTTCTCATTGATTACTGCCTCTATGTGTTGCGATAGATTCCTTTTTCTTCTCTTTTTCATTAAAGTTCAAGTTTTATTTCCTTGGACCATCATTTCTCCTTCTTAAATGTTTTCCACCACTTCATTTTCTTTCCCTAAGAAAGAGATTCGAGCACAATTTTCTTTTTATTAACAGTTCTTATTATGTGCTAAGGTTCGTGCCTTCCCATTTGCCTAGCCTTCCCTCTCCCACTTTCACTGCTCTCACTGAAGCTGATTATTCAAACTTTTCTTTCTCTGGACTGTAAAATGTTGCAGAACCATTTGATGTAAAGCTGATTTAATCTGTCAGCTGACATGTGAGCATTAACCTTTTCCTTCTGTGTTTTAACAGGACTGAATTTGCCAAAAACACGGAGAAAATATCAATGTGCTAGGGAATCGAAAGTAAATCATATTAAATTAGTCTTCTTTTTGAATTTATATTCACTCAGGAAAGCAATTTATTTTGAAGATATGGGATTATTTCACAGTGGTTAAGTATGTTTTCAGCTTTAATTGACGTGACAGATCAGTAGTGATCAACTCTCACTGTGGCTTTTCTTATTAACAGATTAGACTTTTTGAGTCTTTGACTCCCTCTTGAAACCTCTCCATATTACATTTGACTTTCAGGCTAAGATTTATTTTATGGAGTCAGCTGCTTTGGAGGTAGTTGGTGACATTTTTTGCCTCTGTAAAATTCTTGTCTAAGGGCACTGACAACTAAAAGTTACTCTTTAGTGCCTATTTTCTGTAATGTCCTTTGAGTGTGATAGTGAACAAATCCTTTTTTAGCCATTTCCATAAACCCAGTCTGAAGGACTAATTCTGACATGAGTTCTGGCAGCAGTTTTGCCTGGATAGAAACTCAGTGTGAGAAGAGTAATCTAGAACTGGACTAAGATGCATCAAGCAAATGTCTTTTTAATGTTCGTGTAACTGTGAACAATGCTAGATAAACTGCAGTGACATTTGTGTCATTTTATATACCAATAGATTATTTCCAACATTGCTATAAAACACAATTATTATTCTGTCTTGTAAACCTTGTACCAGTGTTATGAATTTTTGTAGTGCAGAACTTAGAGAAGTTTACTGGAAAGAAGAGATTGAGTCCCTTGTAGTTTATGCCATTATTGTCTACACGATCTTATGCAAGTGATTTCTTTCTTATTTCAGTATAGTAGTTCCAATATGGAGAGCAGGCTTTTTACTGCTATTGTTTTCTTCTTCAGAGATATAAAAGAGTTCATGAATCGGAATTGAATTTTATTTAGAGATTAAGTTTTTAAAAATCTTTTATTCAGTTAGAATTGAAAATTTTTATAATTTCGTATTAACCTAGCTCCAGTTTCCTTTGAAGACACCTACTTTAGTTCTGCCATGATTGTTTTCCATCATCAAAATTTTGATTAATATTTTTATTGATTTTTAAAGTGCCTCAGTAACTGCCTTTTTCTTTCCCCAAACAAGTTCAAAAAATAAGAGCCAGTCAGGCAGAAGACCTGGCTGATTTTACTTACATAACTCGAGGCACCTCTTAATCAAGCTAATATATGAGTAGTTTCTTCCACATAAGGAAAATTTTAATAAGTATGTCAGGTGCTATTACATGAAATGCTTTGTAAAAATCCAGATGAACAATAACTTTATTAAACAGATCTGTAATATTGAAAGGGATTATTCTGCCAGGATGCAGGATCTTCTCTCCAAAAAATGCAGCTTCAAAACATTGATCTATAAAGGAGTCTGAATACTCATTTCATCTGAGAACATTTTTTTTCTTATCATGTGCACGGACAATAGAGTGGGGTATTCATTCTCACTTCAGGATATTGTTGCTCTGACTGTAAAATCTATTCTTTGCATGATTACCGCCCTTTCTGCCCATGGGGAATTACATTTTTCACTTTACCCATTCTTCCCTTCTCATGCTGAACGTGGTGTGAGTTTTAGAGAAATACACTCCCGTGGTCCTGTGGTTCACAGCTGCATAAACCAGTTCCATGTGGCTGACTTTCCAGGCATTGCTGTCTTTTCCAATTAGCTCCTGTTGTATCCCTGCATGTGCTGCATATGGAATAACATCTCATGATAAAACCACAAAAGTGTAACAGCCACCATCAAATCAGCAGCGTGTTTTATTGATACATACAAGTGGTAATCAATACAAACTGATAAAAGCAGAAATGGCAAAACAATAAAATATTTATAGCTTTTGTATCATTGCCAAATATTTATTTATGTTTTAGTGTTCAAAATTGTCAGTGAAGAGGGAAGTTATTCATGCATTTCTGTGGATTAATTAATTATCCTAAAGCCATTGTTGCTTTTTAGCAGTGTCACGTTGCAGAGATGCCAGAATGAAATCAATCCACGTGTAGTGACACAGACTCGACATCCTGAAATCCTTTATTTCTCTTATGTTTGTGGGAGCTGATGGAAAATAATCTTTTGGAAAATTAAACAAACAATGAAAAAGGCACCATGAGGTGAATCTCAGGGTGGGTTTATTGACATGAAACTCCCATTTTTGCCAGGAAGCTTCTCCCTCTCTGCCCTTTCTCAAAAGGCTGTGAGCACGTTCAGTTATGAATGCTGCTTCTACCGAATGTAATCGTTCCACTTTTTTATAAGTAAACTATGATTAGCCCTCTAGTACCAGCCTTAGAGAAATCAATTAAGCATAGTTCCATCATGTTGATTTCTTGTTTGAACCTGTAGTTTATTTAACAAGAGGTAGTGAGGGGTGGTTGTTGACAATTTTGTTTTGCAGAGTAAATTGTGAGCACTTTTTCCTTATAAAGTGTTTTCTTCCAGAAGAAAGAATACAGAATGAAGTATTTTTATGTTTTATTGAAGACAATGATAGGGTAATGTTTCTCAGTTCAGTGGGTTTGGGGTTTTTTTTTATGGATGTTGTGTATGTAAACCTACACACCTGCTGCAAAATTGCAGGAGTCTTTAAATTATTTACAACCATGTTGATGGCTTGCAAGCCAGACATGTTAGTCCTTTACACAAGGGATTGTTCTTCCTTTTCCAATCTTTGTGAGATATAAGTAAGAGTTATGTGCTTTCAAATTGAAGTGTGTGTGTATATATATATGCATATATTAATATACATAAGTATATATGACAACCAGTTTAAATTCCAGCTAGAATGCTGGTGCTGCTTTTGCCATGGGCAAAATTCCAAATTAATATTAACTGTGCAGCCTGTCTGTGTTTGGTGCAATTACCACATAATTCTCTTCATACCCAGGCATGCAGAGCCCTGCTGCAATGCACAGGAGGCTCAGCTGCCTTGGGTCTCTGATGAAATTCTAGGGAACCCTTGGAAAAAGGGATTCTCCTAATTACTGGGTGTCAGTCTTCCATTATTGCCAGTTTGATTTGCATTTGATTTTCATTTAATTTGCCTTCAATAATATAGCACTTTGATAGAGAAATTGTATTTTGCCCAAACGAGCTTCCTACTTTTGCTTTCCTTTCATTCAGACAAGTATTTTTTTTTGAAGTTAACAAATGATAAGGTGCTCAGAGACAAGTATAAATGCAAAACTTTATTTTCTGTCTCTTATTAATGTCAGAATTTAAGACATATCTACCAGATATTTAAAGGGAATGGAATTCAAGCTAGGCACACAGTTTCTTTTCTTGGCCTTTATATCCATCTGGAAATTGCATTGATATAATGGCTGTATCCTCCACACTGAGATACCTGTGTTATTTAAATATTTGGGGCTGTTACACAGTCCCACAACTTAAAAGAAAAACCCGTGGCTGAATGATAGCACTCATACTGGTAAAAGTGGTGTTCAAGTAATTTAATCAAGAAAATCAGTGCTGGAAGGGAGAAAAGAAGATGCTGGCTCTGGTGACCACATCAGTCCTTCTGATGGCAATGCCAGCAGCATTTGCCACTGAGGTAATTCTTTTCTTTGTCTTCTTCTATCTAGATTGGTAACTCCAGACTTCAGGAATCCACAAATGAACTGTTTGCTGTTGTCTTATTTTGTGACTCTCTACTAATTCTTATAGAGTAAGAATGTCAATAATTCATAATTGGCCTGGGGAAAAAACTGAGAGGGTGTTCTCCAGCCCAGTATGTAGGTGGAACTTCTGAGTTGGAGACTTCTGATTGAAAAAGTTTGTAAGAAAACTGTGAAGCATGTAAAAGGATTTATTGTTGACATTTTTTTTTTTTCCTCAGAAAGCATTTTAAAATACTACTGCCATTCCTAAGAAAGGGAGTAAATTACAAAGTATGTGTTCTTTATAGACAAGGGATAATTTTGGTGTAGCAATGGAGAATCACTCTGTGCTGCATTTCCCACCGTGATTCCAGGATTTTGCTGAGACAGGGAGCAGTCTCACTGTGCCTAAGGTGATGATGGTCTTTTGGGAGTTAATGAACCAGAGGATTGCTGCTCTGAGAGCAGCTCCTGGCAGATGATAGGATTAATTGAAATCAGAGTGAGAAAATTCATCGTTAGTTATTCCTGAATTTATCTGGAAGAGGGAGGTCTCCCACCACTCTTTTCTGCTTAGATAACTTTCTCTATGAGCTAAATTCGCATTTTTGTTTATCCATATTGCATTTGAAAAGGAATGGAGAACAGCAAATCTTTCAATGATGTAAATTTGGGGGGTTGGGAGGAGGGAGGAATCCAGCTGTTTATGACATGATTTTTTTTTTTTCGTTTAAGATACAAATAAATATTTTAAAAAGCAACGAAAACGTATGAATGCTGCTTGAATTATTGGAAGTGTTTGGGTGGCTGGTTCCTATCCAGCTGTTCTTGGCACGTGATTTTCTGGATCTGTTCCAGATGGTTCCCAGCACGTGATAAGGATATCACTGGGGCCTGCAGCAGGCACCTTCAAATTGTATTTATTCACTTTTTAAATTATTGTTTTACAAAAGTTAACCAACTGTGCAACTTGTGCTCAATCATAGATGAAAATGATAGTCCAGTGTTTGATCATGCTTTCCACCCTCATTCTAGGTATTTATATTTTAACATTCTTCCTGTCTATGTATGTCTAATGAGTGATGGACTGTAGCTTGTTTCTGGATATCAATCTATATGAGGAAAATCTGTTGATACTTATTCTTGGGCCTCTGATACCCTAGAAGCCACAGTGGCATGAACCTTATGACATGTGATGTTTTAATTTAAATTATATATGGCAGGGCAAATCACTCTGTTGGCAAAAGATGCAAAAAGTGATGATGTTAGCATTCTCGAAAAAAAAACAGGTTTTGTAAATAAAAGGCTTTATTAAAAGTTGTAGCATTCTTGGGAATCTTTTCAATATTGTCTGGGCTTATTTACTTTAAAGTTGTTCTGAGAAATTTTCTTACAGCCTAAAAATAGTGTGCATTTCTGAGCTTCTATACCAGCTTCACCGAGTTAGTTCACAGGATTTAAAATGCTTTGCATAGCTAAATTTATATATTTCAGGCCTAGTGGTGTTATCTCGATCCATTTACAATCAATCGATTCTTTCAATCAATACACCTAGTATTCAATTTAAAACAAGTAAACTTTGTTTTTAAACTTTTAAATTACTTTTTTTTTTTTTTTTTCCATTAAGAAAAAGAAAAGGTTACTGATTAAGCACTAGAAAGTGGCTGAGCTTAGACTACAATTATAATTTTCTGGTTTACCTGTCCCTATTAGAATCATAGGTTATTCTTCTGAAAGAAAATTCAGAAATAAGTAAGGAAATTGCTGTGAACTCCAGTCCACTTACATCATAGATTAAGAACCTAGAATACAGTGCACCTAGATCCTAGATTAAGCCTAAGTCCTAGATGTATGAATTTAATTGTACTGAGGCTTTGTGATTAACTGGAGTTTTGTGCAGCTTCTCTGAAGTGGGCAGCTCCCTGTCTCTGTAAATGTGTGCAATGCACTTCTCAGGATAAATGAGTGCTGGACACATTTGCATCAAGTTTTGAGAATTTGAGGGGATTTTGGAGTTGTTTTTTTTCCTGGGGGAAGCTCTAATTTGTCCAGTAGAGGTTTGGGATAGAGTTCATAATTAGGAAATACTTTATGATATAAGGGATGTTACTCATCCAGCATTTCCAAAAATCACTTAAATTTTGATGTGGGAGTGCTTCTATTGAAAGTTCACACTGAAAGTTAGATGTGGTTGAGTGCTTCTTTAGAGCAAGAAAATAATCTCAGAGTGTGACAAGATCATCCTCTGAGGCCAAGCTGTAGTTCCATTGACTGTTAGACATCCACATATTAGAGCTCTGAAAATAAGGACTAATAATTCAGATGCACAAAAAGGGTGCTTCTTTTGTGAGTTAAATAAATAATTTTGAAACCATAATTGTGGGACCTTCAGTAATATTCTGTATTTAAAATTACATTTATGTAATCCCTATAGGCTCTGTCACTAAGAAATAGTATTTTAGGATCAATTAAAAATTCAGATAGGCTATAGAATATCCACATAATTGTAAAAAATCAGGTTTTGGTTTTGGAGCAGGATTAAAAAGAAAACATAGTTGAATTTTATGAATGTCTTGGAAAAATCATCTCATCTTACTCGTCTGAAGTTATTTGTTATGTTGTGCAGTCGAACATCTGTTCAGTTTTAAAATAGTTAGAGATGACAGCAGTCCTCTTCTGCTGGAGCATCCACAAGGGTATTGAACTGCCCCAGGATCTGTGTTTACAGAACATAGGCTGCATAAAATGCAGAAGATTAGGGAGATGCAGAGGGAGTTGAAACTGTAAGACAGCAACATATTTCATGTATGTTTTATTTATAGTTGTGAAACCTGTGTTTACTGAGAGCTCAAGTAGGTGCACAAACAGGCAAACAGAAGTAATAAAGTGCCAAACAGCTAGTACAGTGCTAGCATAAAAAGAGAAGAAAAACAAAGAGTGAGTCTTTTGTTCTCTCTACAGTTGTAGTTTTCTTTCTTAAACTTGTTCTTTGGTTTATGGAGAGGGCTCTGTCTCACACCAAGTAGGAAGGGAGCCTGATCCACCCTGCAGCTCATAAGGAAATTATTGCACTTATTGAGAGTTCAGAGTGGTGTAAGTGCTCAGCCTCACAGCATGGGCTGTAGGAGAAGGCATTAAGATCAGAACGTAGCTCTGGTGATGCTGTCTGCATCTTTGCATTTTTATTGGATTCCCAAAACTTGATGTTCCAATGAGAGGTGTGGGTCCACACTAGGGTTTAATTTTTAGATTTCATTGCCCCTGTGATCTTCAGGCTTTTCAGGTTAAATAGAGTGATATTAGTGTGCCAAAACGTCGAGGTGGCCATAGGCTGAATTCTGCTTCAGGGTAGCCTGAGTAGCCTTGGCCTGAGCTGCTCCCTCTCAGGAAGGTCTTGCCAGGCTGCTTGTCAGGAAAGCTGAGTGAAGAACTGGTTTCACTCAGGAGGCATTGCACTGGTAAGTACAGCTCAGCTGGGCACATTTCCTCTCTGCTGTAGCAAGGAAATTTTATCGTTTCAGCAGATGGCCAGAAATCCTGAAACACTGATTTAGTTAGCTGAAATCCCACCACCAGACAGCAGCTCTTGTGGCTGCATCTGGAAGTAGAGCAGAATGCTTGAGGGGTAATATTGTCCTTCTGAAATTGAATTAGGCAAACATTGGGACATCTAGGGGTTACATAAACATTTGTGGTGGGCTGGGCAGGAAAGAGTAAGTGCTGAACTGATAAGGGGATTAGAGTGCAAAAAGTCTTTTGAGACCAGTGCTGTTCATCCTCCTGAAGATAAACAAGGTTGTGCTGAGCTGTTTGATAGTCTCAGTCTCAGTTTGGAAGTCAGCTTGAGTTTTAAAAGTTTTGCAAATGTGGTAGGGAGATGGGCATGAAAGAACAGATTGTGGGCTTTAAAGCACGTGAGACTTGCATTATGTTAGCATTTGATTGCTAGGCTGGATTCAGTTTGGTAGAAAAGAGCAGTTTATCCCAGCTGCCTTTTAGTCCTGCTGTGGGTGGGTGAGCTGGGGGTGTTTGAGCCCAGCTAAGACCCAGGTGTCATCACACAATCCACATGTGTCCACAGACCCTCTCCTGTGAATGGAAACAGCAGAGAGCATCCTTTCCTCCTGGGAATACAGGAGCAATAGAAAGGCTATGAAATGGATTCGATTCCCCCTGTTTCACCAAGGTGATGCTTGGATACTGTCTGGGCACCAAGGTGGAGGTGAAAAAAGCTAAGGCTCTATATTAAAAGAGTAGTCCTGTGTCTAATTCTTCTTTTCATTTCCACTTGCTCTGAGAAATCTTTGCCCTGTGTGCATGTTCCTTCTTCCCAAGGAAGGCCTAGGGCTTGGACAAGCTCAGTTATACACAGTCAACTTCAGAAGTGGTTTTGCTGTGCTTTCACTGTCATCTAACTAGTGCTCCTTGCCATATGTGAGTCATCAAGGCCCCTCCTTTTTCTGAAATCCTCAGCTCCATATACAGAGAAAGCAGGAACATGCAGAAAGGCTATGGGTGATTGTTGAAATAAGTGTCTTGAGGAAGAATTCAGTAAGCCTCTGACAGAGGTGGTTGAAAAAAAATAGGTGCAGTGTTTTACAGATGCTTTTATTGTACTGATGGGTTTGGTAGTTGCTTTCCAGTAGTGAATTAGTACATATCACATCAGCTAGACTCGAGAAAAATGGCTTGTTTTTTACAACCATCTGCTTAGCAGTAAATTGCTTTCTCCAAGCTACCTGTATGCAATCTTTTGCTTTCCTTCTGTCTCTGCTTTAGCTCATGCTTCCTATTTTTTATCTCCTCAGGGTGCAATTTACTGTATCAATCAAAATAGGATAAAAAGGTCAAAAGTCCTCAAATGTTTTTATAAAAAAGGGGGGGAAAAATGGAACTAATATAATCAGCTCATACATGGCATTTCATTTATGTCATTTATTTGTTGTATTATGGCTCTAAGTGAGGTGAGTTACTTTGAAAGCAATGGTGATGAAACCAGCCCTCCTCAAGCTCTGGGGCATGGAGGGGGGAGAAAACAAAATACATATATAGAGAGAGAGATCCTAGATTTCTTTAGTAAGTAAAGGAACCTCTGTGAAGATTTCCATGATTCTTGTGAGCACTTTACTTACAAAGCAGAGGATTTTTTTTTTTTTTTTTCAGATTTGGAAATCTTATTTCTTTTCATCTGTGTCTCATGATGTTGAAAGGATATTAACAATTATATTGAGACTGAGGAAATAGATTAGGCTTCAGTAAATGTTGCTTCTCTAGAATTGATTTCATTTGTGGAGATTTTGTTCTGGGTTGGGTGAGAAGGGGTTGATGTGGGGGTTGGTTTTTGTTTGTTTGTTTTTACAGTGGGAATTCTTGTAATTGTCAGAGAAATGGTCTTTTCATTGATCAGAGAATTATTAAGGTAGGAAGACTCTACAGATCATCTGGTCAACTCTCCTCTCAAGCAGATCAGTTACTTCAATCTGTTCAGGACTTTCCACCTGCGTTTTGAATATTTCAAATGATGGATAGTCCAGGCAACCTGTGACAACATCTTGCCACCCTCGCAGTAAAGCAGAGATGTTTAAATGGAGTCTCCTGTACTTCAGTGTGGTTTCATTGTCTTTTCACTGGGTAACACTGAGAAGTGTTTATTTCTGTGTTCTGTGGTGTCTCCCCTCCCTCCCTCCCTGGCATTTCTGCACATCAATAAAATCCCTCTGGAACCTTGTCTTTGAGCTCAGTCACCTCCCAGCCTCTGCCCATCCCAGACACAGCAGTGCTTGAGTCACCCTGTGCCAGAATGGTGCTTTCATAGCTGAGCCCAGAGCTGATACTCTTGGCAGAGTGTGCCTGGGAGAGTTGCAGTTCTGGATGGTTCTAAGCCATGCAGGTGATGGTGACACTGTCATGACAGGATGGTAGCACTCAGAGCTTGTGCTGCTCAGAGCAGAGCAGGGAAGGAACTCACCCAGTTTGCACGTACAGGGTGGGGTACAGCTGCTACCAGGGATTCTCCTTCCCAAGCTGTAAGAATGGATGAAAGCAAACTACAAAAAGTGGAGGGAAAAGAGGGGAAAGAAAGGCCTGGGACCTACCAAAAACGAGCTCCAGGAAGGTGCTGAAGGAAGCAGTTCTTCCCTGACACACCCAAATTACTTATTTACTTTGATTCCCTTCCACAGCACTCTGGGACTCAGGTTATCAGCAGTGATAGATATGAAAAATTCTTCTAATTACTTGAAACTTTTTTTCCTGACTCGAGTAGATTTTGAAGTTTCAAAGAAAAAAAAACCAATTCAGGATTGATGGATTTAATTTTCTGTGATACAGCTCTGGAGACAGAAGCCTTTATATTAAATTGTAAATCTTTGCAGATTGAGTTTGTTTAAATAAGGCATAATTTTGTATTTAATATCTAGGAAAACCATTTTTTTATGAAGCCAAGAAGATATTTTTGTAGATGATGAAGATGAACAATTTTCTTGGGTTTATGATTATCATCAAAAGATAAGACTCTTGAAAAGCATTGTTGGGAATACAAAAGTATTTTTACCTGTCTGACTGCTAAAATTAATGGAGATTTACTTATTTCTTTTGTGTAGTAACCATGTGCTTTGTAATGCAAGAAATATATTCTAAAATCAGTGGAATAATGTCGGTTTCCTAATTTAGAAGCCAAGATGGGTTTAAATTTCTTGGCTGTTTGGTTATTTTTTTTTTCCTTTTTTAACATTTAGCTTTTAATTAGGCTAAGTTAAATGATAAAGCCAGGAGCTCATATGTTAGAATAGCTAAGAACAAACCTAAGTAATTAATTTTATGCTTTACATTAGCTCATCTTAACCTGGGACTTTAAAATGCTGATTTCTAGCTCAGATTTAACTGGACTTTTGCCCCAGAGGTATCTGGTTTCATTCATTTTGTTTTGTTTGTTTTTTAACTCCAGAGGAATAATAGAAACAAGTTAATGTGAACATGGATTTAAAACCCATGGATTTAAATCAATAGTGCAATCTTTAAGAAGCTCAATAAATGTATAAAAGAAAAGGACAGCAGTGTTATCTTCCTAAATGTTGTTTTAAGACTTGAGGTGTTTAGTCATTGTGCTAACTTCAAGCTGGTACCACAGCTGTATTAATCTCCATTGTATCTGGGTCCATTAAAAAAAATTATATCAAATCAAATGAAACCATTTTACTGTAAGTCCCATGTGAATACTTACAGATTGTTTAGCACAAAATAAATTGAAACAGTACCAAGTTTAAATGCAGCTGATATTTCTTTCTTTATGAATCTTGAACTCAGACTTATATGAAGTAAATGAAGAGTATTTTAAACTACAAGTACATAGATTCCCTAACTTTATGTTGGTTATCTTAACAGTTTCTTTGAAATACTAGCCAGATATTTTGAGAAGTTTTCTTCCCCAACAAGCACTTGTAGGAACATATTTGGGCTGGAGAACTCTGGGTTTCACCTCTTCAAATGGATGTATTAAGGCATTATTTTGTTACTGAATCTTACTTTTTCTCTGTAAAATGGCGTAGCATAGCTCTAAACCAGGTTCTATGCTTTTACCATTTTTCAAAATGTAAGTATTGTCTTGTATGAAAAATATACTATAAATCATCTTAGCAGGATAAAATCCAAATTAAATTCACCCTGTAGATCGTTTAAGTAGTGGAGAGGAGTAAAGGGGCAAAAACTCCTAAAAGGAAGCGTCAACATATTTTAGCAATAAGCAAAACATGATGAGGATATTTTTCAGAGCTGTTCTCTTCTGTTTAGAAACACATTGAGTTGGTAAAAATAAATAAAATTAATGAGTGTCTCATTTCTAATAAATGTGAAAGGCAGTAAAGACAACCAAGAAGGAAAAGGTTATTTGGTATTATTGGAAAAAGCAAGAGTGGTCATTTTTTATTTCCTAATCTATGTACCGACTTTTAAAGGAACTTACTACATACAACTGGGGGAAGAAAACCCTCATTAGAGGCATAGGTAAATGTATAATGATAATGAGTTTATAGAGTAATTACTCCAGTCATAGTATAAATATTTTCATATATCAATTCCAAGCACAAAAGTGAGATAAACTATTTCACTGCAGGGCTGGTCTGACTTTTGAACAATCAATTTCTAGATAAATGGAGTTATTTAGTTGTGCAGTTATGAGGAGAGAAATGCCAGTAAATAGCAACGGTGGGAAAATATCAAGGGAGGCAATATTTTATTTAGAATAGTCTGTAACAAAGGGAATGAAGAAATGTCCAAGGTAACCTTAGATTAGCTAACTCAGTTAATCCTAATAAAATAACTGCTGCATCATGGGACACACCTTGGGCTGCCAAATTTTACCAAAAAACACAGTAAATTTATTAGTAGTAATCTCTGTTGAGCTGTCTGCCTCTGTGCCATGATATAGCCAGTGTTTAAATAAGCTACTATAGCATTATACTGAAACAACAAAGCCTTTCGTTTCTGAGATGTTTGGAGAATTGAACAAGGTATCAAGAGAGGTAGAGGGAGGAGACTGAAGTGTGTAGTCAGTGAATTTTCTGACAGAGAAATATAACTGACCTGTAAGTCATAAAGACACTAGTGCTGTCTCTTGGACAAGTTGAAGACTGTGTCAAACGCAGAACTGTTGGTTTCAAAGTGCTTTTTGGGCACTCAGCTGGCAATTGTACCTGCAGGTGTACCTGCCTGTGCTGTTTGCAGGTTGGGATGCTCTGTTCCAGAGGCAGCCCTGACAGTTCTCCTGGTTTGCTGCGTGCTTTCCTCCTCGTCTGCCCCGGTGGAGAATTAGAGGGGAGTAGCAGGGAGCAGGTTTTTTCCAGCAGCCCCGGTTTCTCTGCCGAGCCTTTCCTCTGAGTCTCCTGTGGCACTACTGGCATTAAGGACCTAACAAAGACCAGTAAAACTCTTGAAGCTAAATGGTGAAGCTGAGCACGTGTGGATAATGTACCATCCTGGCCTTGGCATGAGTGTGCTTTGGCTGATAGCCACCATCCAGCCTCAGAGGTCACTGACACAAGGCTCTCCTCCCCACTTGTTTGTCTTGTTCTCCTCTCACTTGTTTGTCATGGTTTAACCCCAGACTGTTGCACTTTGCAGCTGCTGCTTTTCCCTCAGTGATGGGATGGGAATTGAAAGGGGAAGAGGGAGGAAACTTGTGGGTGGAAGAAAAGCCAGTTTAATAGGGAAAGCAAAAGCCCTGCACATGAGCAAAACAAGGAATGAATTCACCACTTCCCATCCTCAGGCAGGTGTTCAGCCATGCCTAGCAGGAGATGGCTGGGCAAGACAGACTCAAATCATCACTCTCATGTCACCCTCTTCCTTCTTCTCTTCTTCTCTTTTTTATGTTGCTGACAGCATGTGGTCCCTGGGGTCGTCTGGGGCCAGCTGTCCTGGCTGTATCCTCTCCCAGCTCCTTGTGCACCCCCAGCCTCTCCTTGGTTTTGGGACAGTGTGAGAAGCAGAAAAGGCCTCGTTACACTGAGCAAACACTGCTCAGCAGTAAGGAAAACATCCCGAAGTGCATTATCATACATACATAAGTGTATTATCAGCACTGCTTCCAGCACAAATCCAAAATGTAGCTCTGTAGCAGCTACTATGAAGAAAATGAACTCTACTCCAGCCAGAGCCAGCAAGTTTCTATTCTTTGCTCCAAAACACTTTATATCCTGTTTCTAGAAAGGGTCTCATATCCTGCATGACAGTGGATAGAAATGCCAAGATTTGCTTTTCTGTTACTTGGTATATCAATATTTTAGAAGCTCAGTCATAAAAAGAAAATTAGAATATCTTAATTTTCCTTGTAATCAATGTTTAATGCATGTTTCATTAACATAGCTTCACTTTATAAAAATTCGCAGTAATTTTTCTCTGAAGAAAAACATAATGAATAAGTGAGCTTGACAATACATGATTTCTGCTTTCTGCAGAAAATTACAAAGGTATATTTATTTTATTACCTGCATGGCTTTGGTGTTTACACTGCCACCATTCTTGCCTGTCTCTTGATGATTTCACCTCACAAAATTCCAGCCACAGGGAAGGCTGTGCTGGTCTTCTGGCACGGCTGTTCCAGCAGCACTGGGAGGGATGGTGCTGTTCAGTAACAGGCTGAAGGTCACACAGGAGGAGAGTGGGGTGGCTCCTGGAGCAGAGCTGCTGAGCTGGCAACCTCTGCCTTTTTTCTTCTAAAGGTTTTAGTCTTTAGAAATTAGTTCCTTTGAAATAAGAATGAATACAATCAGAATGACCTGTTTTGCTCCTTTTGTGTGTATGTGATGGGAAGGATTTGCTAGCACTGTCTACAGGCAGTGAGAACACTGCTGCCTTTCTTTCACCTGAATTCAGAGCAGAATTATCAGGGACACATAGCTGAGTTCAGTTCAGTTGATTTATGATTAGGAATTCAAGAGAAGCAAATGTATTCATCAAATTTCATAGGGATGTCTTGTCAGAGACTAATTCTAATTCACAAAATGATCTTAAATGGGACATATAATGACTTTCCTGATTGTTGCTTTCTCCTGCCATTATTTTGAAAATGAAATCAAGCAAGACTCTTGTATGTATGACCAGTATGTTCTGGCAGCAAGCATGTCAAATCTGTGCTACCTATTGGAGTTACTGTTATTTATAATATTCCAATCCTCCAAGTTCTCTTTTTTGTTGGGCTTGGCAGGTGGTGGCAGAGCTTGGCATGGGTGGCTTCTCATGCAACTGCCTTCTTTTACAAAAAGTATTGAGAAGAGATGAAAATTGTTCATTCAAATGTAGTAGGACCTTTTGTGAACACTTCTTTTTTGTGCATAATTTTATCTTATGTAGAAAAAACCCACATTTCTGGTTTTCCATTGGAAAAAAGTTTCCATTTGCACAAATAAATAATAATGTCACTGATGGGTCTGGTACCATTTGTAATCAAGGGTTATTTCCTGTAGTCTGAAACATGCTCATCCAAACTCTACAAAATTACAAATACTTTGGTGAAACTTCCTTGTGTTGCATTAATAACTTGTGGACAAAGCCACTTGACTCCATAGTCTCAAGAAGTACTTTTTTATGTACTAGTACTTTTTTATGGTGTAGGTTCTTTAAAATCAAACAAGAAACTCCTTCAGAAGACTAAATCTGTGTAGTGATACATATGCCATAATGTCATTATGATACATAGTTTTCAGAAAAAAAAATTCTACACAAGCCTTACTGTTCAATAGGGCAACTTTAAAGATTTTTAGTTTTTTAGTCAGCAATTTTATAGCTCTCCAGAGAGTGGCCTGTTTGAATTTTAGAACTATTCTTCCTCTGGGTTCTAAATGATCATTAATATGCTAAGGAAGGATTATTCTGCAAAATGTTCCTGTATTTGAACTTCGGTAGGCAATTACAATGCATGTCAAATTGTTCTTACCTCTAAAATGCAATGTGTGCAGACCATAGAAAATACAGTAGCAGAGGCATGTTTATCTCCTGCCATAAAGTCAGAGGGCATTGCTTGTGTAGACCATCTGGTAGTAGTTTAGGATATTTTAACTGACACCCCTGAGTGGCTCCAATTATTTTTTTCAAACCCGGTAAAAAAGCAGGTACAAAGCAAATAGCTCACTGAATGAATGAGGGGGTTTGAGTTCCTGGCAGAGGCATTCTGTCACTGTAGGTAAACACTGGCTTGAGTGACCTTGAGCTTTTTAGGAGAGGAGTCTGTGATAAGCAGTATTTAATGTACATATTGTTATTAGAAAAGCCTCTGAATTCCTGTGTGTATTCCAAATTTTGTCCAAAAAATTACATAACAATTTTTGCTGCAATTTGAAAAATGGTCTGGATTCTGCAGGGCCGGGTTGGAAATCTTGCATGCCTTTGCCATGATAAGCAAAGAATCCATTGTACTTCTAGCTTGGGCTTGAAACAAAAAATTTAATTTCTCTGAGTATTTTTTGGTCTTACTTTTGAATTGGGAAATATTCAATGTAATAAAGTGAAAAATGTATTTGGCAGTTTTTGAAAAACGTCCAGGGCTCTGTTAATTTTATTAAGCAGCTGGTAGCAAAAGATTTTAATGTTGGGCTTGTATTTTTGGGGAGGAAAGTGTGAAGAGACACATCCAGCAAACCTGTTAAGCTACTTAGGAGTGAGTTTGCACCTCTCCTTACAATTACCTCATTTGTTGTTATAATTGCCATCTTTAACAAATGGCCTCTTGAAGGGCACCAAGCACCGTGATATCAAATATAAATCTTACATCTTTTAGTCCTTTTTTATTGATTTCTTAGGTTTTGTTTCCTACCTAAGTCCAGTCTCTGGCAGATGCTTTCAAGAAGAGTTTTGAAGGGCTTTTATTTATAAAGATGGCAATCTTGGGCAGTCATAGTATAAAGCAAGGGTCTCGTTTTCATTTGTTTTTTCAAGTTTTGAATGTGGCTTTCATCTGTGCCTTAGCTGTGTGAGGCTTTGAATATGGCATGAAATCACTTTCCATTTATTCAAAATCTTTCTCATGGCTGATGAACGCCATACATAATGAAAGACTATATTCATTTATCATCTGTAGTAAATCATTGATCACAGAGGTGTCTTGTGGAAAATCCTCATCAAAGCTTTTCACTTTTTCTGGTTGGTTAAACTCAAAACAGCAAAGAAATGATTACTCAGTTAGTTGGTTAAACATTTGGTGATAGTCACAGACAGTTTCTAAGGTTTTTTGTGGTTTACAGATGAAAGTTTGTTGTTAAGGAGATTAAGGCAGATGGTGAAGGTAATTCTTATCCCTTGAAAAGCACAAAGCCCATGCATTAGTCTGAACTGTTTATCTACGTGTGGATATGACACAAATGAATTTGATACCAGGTAACTATCGCTAATATATTTATATATCTTTGGATACAAAGCCTAACCAGAGTTTTATGTGATTCAGTAGTCTGGAACAATTATGTAACAATTCTGCTTAAGCTATGTGCATTGATTAAAAATATGAAACTTTCTTCTTTCTTTATTTTTGTGAGGGAACACCTTCAAATTAAAGCAGATTGGTCTGTTGTTGAGGGAAGGAAAATTATCATTAGTTCAGGTGCTGTCATAGGCTTTACTAACATACCTTGTTAATTTTATTTCTTTTTACGACCTACCTTTTAGGAAAGACAAAGAAGGCAGACCATCTATATCAGGAGAGGGATGATAATTCAGTAGTTCCAGCATAATTATGGATGAGGCATTTAAGTCAAATCCACATAACTCCTTTCCAAATGTTAAAAGCCTCATTTAGTTCAGTGGTTCCTACAGAGGATTTACTAAAGTGTCCCCATTTAGTTTCTCCAAGGCTTAAGGATCCTGAAACACTGGAGTCAACAAATTAGCTGAAAGTTTTATTGTCTAAATCTGGGCAATGTCTCAGGGTTTTGTAGCTGTGACCTCCACTCTTTATGCCATCTACTCCAAGAGCAAAACAGTCCTTCCCTGTTTCAGAGACTGCACTGACAATTTACATACTGAAAAATACAGTGAATTGTACCAATCATAAATACGATTTTTTAAAAGTGTGACTGTAATTTCTCCATGTGCTAGAGTGTTTTAGCTTGCCTGGTTCAACAGAAAATAATGTAAAAAAACCCCTTTTTTTTACTATTCTTTGTCTGCCTTTTCAAGGTAATTTCGTTTCTGGTTACTTGCTATACTTATTTTTAATAGTTACAACATTTTGAAAGAAAGCTGACAGACAAGTGGATTTTCTTGTTTTCCTTTTAAAGTTGATGCTGTCCATTCTGTAAGAACTGTACTATTTCTTTAAGGAAATAAAAGCAAAGGCAGATAGATATGTATCTTAATTCAATCACATAATAGATTGCAAGGTCTTAACAAAATCAAGTGTGTTCAAACCCTGGTACAGTAGGTAGCCTCTCTGTTGTGAGGATTATCTTAAATTAACTTTTTCAAAAGAAAAAGAAAAAGGAGAATAGGAGGCGGGTGAGTGTCCTGGGTTATTGTTCAGGTCTGCCCATCTGAAGGGATTCACGAGTATGTTGAAGAAGCAGAATGTCTTTAGCCAGTTCCTTATGGGATCCCCAGTTTGTTCTTCATAATGTCATGAATTCATTTCACTTTAATTTACTGTATTTATTATGTGTTTATATTGAATTTAGTTTAATTTTAGTTAGTAGGTTATATGTTGTGCACAGACAACATCTGTCCCTCTCAGAATAGGTAACACTCAAATGATCAATGCAATGTAGAAAACTTGGCTTTGAGTCTCTAATGCTTCATTTTCACACCCAAAACTGAATGTGAAGCTTGCATCTCAGGTGGGTGCCTGACCAGCAGACTGCAAACTATTGATTTTCATGAAGGGTTCATTTTCTTTCTGGCTTTGAGCACAGTGTTCTCACTCGTGATTTTGTGGCCTGATCTGTGGAACCAAGGAAGCTTCTTTTTTGCTTAGACTGGCTACATGTGTTAAATGAAAAGATATCATGTCTGACCCTCACTGTTAAGAATAATTTTTTTCCCTTTTGAATTAAATCTTCACCTAATAACGATCCTAATAATAAATTTCTGTGTATTCCAGTTAAGGTGATTCTCATTGTAGGCATGGAAATCTATATTTAGGTTACCTGCAGAGCAAAGGAATTATTTTTCATTATTTACAGCATATTTCATGCTAGACTGTGGAACAGTCCAATGTCCTATATAATGTCATGTCTTGCTATGGTAGTTTTATAGTATAACTGTCTCTCTGACCCAGGATAAAGAGTATAGCATTCTCCGTGTGAAAAGAAATACTTGATCAAAATTTATAGACCATTAGAATATTTCTGTATCATGATCTTGGATTTCTCAGAGAATGAATAAGAGCTGCAGTATGTTCTCTTATTGGCAACTGAATGTTAGTACCGTGGCTATAATGGTGTCAGGAGAAAATAATTTGCAACTGATCCACTGAGATGGATTATTCTAATTAATATCATCTTTGAGACTGCCAATTTGCAGTTTTACAAGGGGAAGGAAATGTGTGTTGATTTGGATTCACTGCAAAAATTAAATTTCATTTTTCATAGGTGCTATTAATTCCATCTTTCAAATTGGATTACTCCTGTTTATAAGACTAGAATCAGATTAAAGGTTCATATAAGTTAATCTTTTGGGCACTGCGCTATTAAGGTGTTGGTTTTTTTTTATGTCACAAATCACCTATGGCCTAGGACATGCTTATTTTCCTGGTGTACAGTCCTAAAGCTTTCTCTTCTGTTGTAGTTTGTCCTTGAGATGCCAACTGTCGTTTTCAAAATTTTCATTTGAGATGAGCTCATATATTTTGTTTGCCAAATTCTGGACTTTGTGCAGAGAAGCTATTTTCTGCATACTTCTTCACATGGTCAGAGGCAATGTGATCACCCCACTGGGGACAGAAGGAGAATTGTTTCCATTTCAGATGGATGGATATCACAGCGGGGGAGGAAAGGATTGGAGATTCACAGCCATCATTCATAGCCTCTGCAGTTTTCTGGTGCCATTCCCTTTCCTGCTTTGTGCACATTGCTGTTCCTTGAGAACTAATTATTTAGGTTTAATAGGGATTTGGAGCTCCGTATGGAAGTGTTTGGGGAAAATGTAAGTCATGATAGTATTGGATCATTTGCCATAAGTTTTATGTCCTACCGTAAGTCTTCTAAGTAGGTTCTCTTTCTTCCCTTTTTGTTGTCTTAAATATATTTTATTCTTAATCTTTGCTTATTGTGCAATTTTCCCCACCCTCACCCCCAGTCACTTTACTTTTTCAAATGTATCCAACCTGAAACCTAGGAAATTGGAGTGCTGTGTGAGGCTTGTGAGTGACACAGTCATCTGTTTGAAATCTCCCTTGGCTCCACAAGGTCATACAAGAAACAGTTCTGGAAAATATCCACGGAAAGTGTCTTTGATCTCTTTGACTAGAACATACATGTATTAGTACTATTTAACTTCAGAAAAAAAAGTATGAAAGAATGAATAAAGTCTCATACTTTACTTAGTTTTTAATACTTAGGTGCAAATGTGCTTAAATAGAAAGGAAGCAGAGCCTTCTCACGCAGAATGAGAGATGTGTTTCTGGTGTGTTTTCACACAGAGGTCATTGTGGCTGACTTCACAACGTGCAATGCACAATGCAGTTTGTTACTGGTGACCTTAAAAAATCATCTAGGAAAGTACATTGCCAAAAAAAGATGTGAAGAAGACATGATGAAATAATGTTAGTTGCATTCAGCACTTACCACTTAGGGATATGCTGTTTGCAAGCATTTTAGCACCTGCAGATTAGCTTTACCTGTGTTTCCCTCTTCATACCATTTAATCAGAAGGATTTAAATAATTCCATTCATACAGTACAATCCTATTGATATTTTTGATCTAGAGCCTAGACAGACACACTCATTTGGGTGAAAATCTGAATGCAAAATAGAGAATTCCCTTTTCATATTTATTTTGCAAAGAAGCTGCAATTAACACCATTATTAGACCCCTTTGCCATGGTGTGCACTTAAGCCCCAGCCTGCTGATACAGTGCAGTGCTTCAGCAGAGGAGCCATTCCTGGTGCTGGAATAGATCTTAGGCTTTCCTTTCCAGCCTTTGCTGCAGGGGTCCCACATGCAGATCAGAGCTTTTGCTTTACTACAAGCAATATCTTATTAGGTTGTGGGTTTTGGGGGGATTTTTTGTGTTGTTGTTATTTTTGGGGTTTTTTTTTGTTTTGTTTTGATTTTTTGGTGGGTTTTTTGTTTGTTTGCTTTTTTACAGTATCTCTAATAAATATTTGTTTGTCTCAGAATCAAGTGGTCATTTCTGAAACCATGAGCTGCACCTAAGCATTTTTCAAGGTTTCTCTGATAACTCATGGCTTTTTAAATGCATCCATAAATATGTATTTGATCATTCACACTGCATATGGAGATACTGAGTGACCTCATTTGGACTTCCCTGAACTTCTGTTTGTGTCACCACAGTGCTGTTTTTAATAGGGTTTTGTGCAGTGGATTGTTGTGCCTTCTTTCATAGAGGTGTGATACCAGTGAGCAGCATGTGTGCATATCACATCTGCCTATTTAGGACAGATGGCAGATGCTTTAGCTGAGATTATGGGATGCCACAACATGATCAACTTTTATCATATTGTAGCATTATAACTGTCAAATGTATATTCTGCAAGGCTTAACGACTTAATGTGCAAAAGTTTGCATTTGGGTGTGATAATGGCAGAGCAGTTATTGGTATTATTTGCTTTCATGGATTTAAAAAAGAATTTGTTAAGGGAACTAGAAGACTAAGTTTTTAAAGCCCTTCCAGGAGATACCACTCTGTGACTCTCTCCTCACATGCTTTTATGACAAACAGTTTAGGATAGAGGGTTTTAAGTCTGTAATACTGTATTTATAACCAAGGCAGGTGCAAATGTGTGTCGAAAAGTTAATAGAAAATACTCACAGAAAGGCAAGAATCCCCACCAGTGCAGGTTGTACTTAAGCTTTGGTATGAGGTCTGCCAGCCAACTCCTCTCAAGACTGTGAAGACGAGTTTCTTTTTGATGTGAAGCAGCTTCTGATGTTTCATAATCATGTAACAGTGTCTGTGTGGCAGTTTTTCTGACTAGTGGGCAGTTTTAATTAATAGAACATTTTTTCCTTGGCCGATAATTTATGACCGCTGTCATGGGATCTGAATGAAACAAAGCCTGAACAGTTCTTTCAAGTCAATTATTTTATAGATAGGCAAGTTCTGGGATGAAGCTGATTTCCAAAGTAGTACCTCATATCCATCAGGGAGAAGGGCCAAAAGGGAGGTTTTTAAATTATATATGTGTGGGGGTTTAAAATATTTTTCTTACTGTAGATTTTTACTACATTTTTTGATCTGATGGGAGTATAATTTACATATTTGCTCACAATTGTTCTTACTAAACCCTGAGTCAGCACTGGTGAGAGGCATTTCTCATTGAAGCATTAATTTATTAAACCAAAAGCGTATTAAAATGCAACACTTAGAGGTAGCCTGAGTAAAAACCCTGTGAAGGAGCAGATAACTTCTTCTCCTGACATTATCACATCATTCAAGCTGCAGTTGTCAACCCTAATGAAAGGTGGTGATGCTGATTTGAGCATATTGCTTATGTGATGTGCAAGAGCTTTGGGAGATAAGGAATCCCTGTTGCTATCATTTATAATTAAAGTGTCCATCACTTTCCTCTGAAGAACTGCTTGACGAATAAATAATTAAAGATCTGATTCTGATACACTTAGTTGAAATGAGACTTCTGAGAACAGTTCAAAAGCAGTAAATGGAATTTCTTCAAAGTAAGGCTTCAAGATAAATAATAGTATTACAATCTCAGTCAAAAACAGTTCTTGTTTGTTGTGGCAGGAGGGTATTCTGGTTTATGTGCTTTAAAATCTAATCTCACAGGCATCTTAAAGTTCCTGCTTGCAAACAATGCCTGATGATGGCTATCATTTTCTCTTTTAAGCACAGTATAAACTGGTATTAAAATTAATGTCTAGCTATCTGTTCCCTGCTTTTTCAGACTAGATAAGTTGTCTGTCTCATGGTTTGCACAGTATGGAAGCTTTATAAAGTGCTATGTTACCTAAAGAGTTTATTTGCAATGTGTATTTTATGCAGGTTTTTTTCCTTTGGTTGTTTCACCAAATTGATATTCAAAAGAACGGTTATTCTAAAACGGTGTTTGTTTTCATAGTTTCTAAAATAATCAAAAGGTTTGAGGGGAATTTTTTTTTTTTAAATCCAGATGATTTTACCTGCTTCCATTGTGTTCCAGTAATGACCATGCTCCCGTTACAGTGGAAACAACTTGCATATTGTAGCTCCGCGAGGCCCTCGCGGTGCTGGCAGGGTTGGTGTGGTGCCTTGGAATTAACCTTTCACTGCCGCATGCGTATGTTTGTCATTTATCCCCTTTTCCCCAGGTGCAAAGAGGGCTACCAAGGAGTCCGCTGTGACCAATTTTTGCCGAAAACCGACTCAATCTTGTCAGATCCAAGTACGTCAAACGTTTTTCTTCTATTTCCGATTCTCCTCTGTTGGGAGGCTGCTCGTGCCGTGTGAGATGACCCTTTGCCTGTAGTCAGACGGGCTGTGCCATGGGCCACTGCAGCTGTGTGCCCAAACATGCCATAAAGCCACATCACCCTTCGTGCTCCTGGAGAACACCAGCAGGGCAGTGCATCAGGGGACGTGATTCCTTACGGTTTGCAATCATAATGCTGTCCCTGCTTAGAGCCAAAACGTTTGCGATTCGCTGCTTTTGACTCAACAACAAATAAAATTAAGTAATCTGAAAGGAAACCCAGTATAGAGTGCAAAGTGGTTCCTTCAAAAGGAAAGAAATGCACGTTGTTTGGCACTGAAGAGATTATAATCTCCTTGGAAACACTTTATATCAGTTTACATGAAAGTTAATTATTTTTGACTTTGACAAGTGATTTTTTTGTCTATTTGCACAAATAATAAAGGCGTACTTTCAGATAGTAATGTGGAGAAAAAGTAACTTTCTATTATACTGGCCAGTAAATGTCAGAATAATATCTGCATATATTGTCTCTTACTCCACCGTTTCCCTTTCTAAATTCTCTTGAGTGATAAAACTGTGTCAAAATACTATCCAATATTAACTTTTTTTAAGGTGAATCCATTTAATTATACTTACTTTAAATTTTTAAATGAAGTGACGTACAACAAAGGGTCATATCCAATCTCTTGGTTTTGTTCATATACCTGGAAACTGTAACATATTAAGTCTTCTGGTTTCAGGTGCTCTTTAAAAGTAGATTTGAGTTGTTTTGTTTTGTTTTTTTGAAGAACAATGCTTGTTTTCCTAGTCTTTGTGCTTTTTAATTTATTTTCTTGTGCTTTTCCGTGTGAAGACCTGTTTCCAAAGGCACCTGTTGCTTTGTAGTTCTGTGTTGTGGAGCTCCCATTACAGTCTGCTTTGTGTTTGGTTTATTTTCTCCTTAGCTTGACCTTTAATGGTGAAGTGCAGAGCTTGTAGTGAGCAGGCAGATTTTACCTCAGCCAAGTTTTATGTGCATGTGTCAATATAGAAGCTGTATATATGTTAAAGAAAAAGGTAGTTTGTATCCTGAAAGTGTGGGAAAGGATAGTTTATTAACAACAGGACAGGGTGGTACCTGTCTGACCTGGTTTTCACAGGAGTCTCTGGCTTTACTCTCTCAAGAGTGGAGGTTAAATGCATGCAGATACAACACAAAGCCCCCAAAAGGCTCACAGATTAAGCTGCATCTAACAAGACCAAAAGCCCCATAGTGTTTATCTGGTGCAGACAGTATTGTTGTTTCTTTCTTTGTGTTGGTTGCACAGACTTGCTTCTCTTTACTGGGAGATGCTTACCGTGGTTGAGTTCTGGCTTTGTTTCCAGAGCATTTTTCAGCCACATAATCCTGCTCAGGGAGCTAAGTTCTGCTGAAACATCCTTTTTACACCTTCTGAAAACAAAAGCTATTTTTTTTTAAATTTCGTTGAGGTTTTCTTTCAAAATTATATTATTTAGAGTAGGCAAGGAGACAGGGCTTTGGCGTGACATTGTCGTGGATCCACTGGACACACCCATGGCCTGGCAGGAGCCTCTCTTTTGGTATAATTGCAGAAGGTTAATGGGAGTTAGGTACATTTCTAGTCAGTTTTGAAATTTCACTTATATTTGAGCCTTATCTGTTTTCAAAAGAGAAGAGGACAGGTCCAGTTCAGGTCCATTTCTGTGTGTTGGCATAATGTGATATATATCTCTGTGAATGTGTGTGCTCATGCACTTGTTCTGAGGATGTTGAGCCTAGAAGGAAGATAATTGAACTTTCTGGTGCAGCTGGACAGTGACAAGGTTTTGTTCAGGAGTTAAATCAGTAATGTAGTTCTTTTCCTTCTGGAGAGAGAAAAAAATAATACCACGCTGATAAGTAGCACTCAGTGGCAGAAATATTTGCTATTTGCATAACCTGAGGAGTGTAAAAAGTATTTCACACAGTAGTCAAGCACAGTGTTATCATCTTCAAAGGCTCTGGGTTTGCACTGCCAAACTTAGGTTTGTGGCTGAATGTGTTTGGATTAGAAAGAGAATGGCTGGAGGGTGAATTTGGAGGTGGCTTCAGAAAGAAGAGATTTTTTTAAATGCAACACTAAATTTCCAAAAGCAGAAAAATGCGATTGAGGGCTCTTTTGTCTGGGCTGCATGTAGCCAGCCCTGCCTGGTGTCAGTCAAGCTTTATGAACAAGTCCAGCAGGGTGTTCCTGGTAGTGAATGTGCTGCTGATGACACATCTGCTAACATTTAGCTTATTTGAAGTTTGCATGCAGGAAATACTGAAGCAATGTTTTTGTCTTACCTTGCCTGTGATACCACAGGTTATATTTTCAGAATAAACCCTTGTCATGACTGGGAAGTAAATCTGCACCTCAGTCAGTTGGTAAATAGCAATGATTTTGTTACAAAATTGTTACTTGTGTACATGGGCCAAAGCATCTTGATTTTTTTGGTCCTTGTTTTCTTGAGCTGTTTTTTTTTTAAATAGCCTGCTAAAACAAACCAAGTTTGTTCAGTGTAGCTATTATCTGCATATTATTTGCATAGTGAAAAATAGCGTGTTATGGCTCTGCAATATTTTTAACACCAGCTTCATACCTCATTCTAGGCATATGTTAGGCAGGTCTTGACTACATCACAGATATTAATACAAATTATATAATACATAATATGGATGAATGCATGCTAGAGCATGTACATGTAGTTTAATTCAACCAGCTGGTTAAGGTATTTAAGATTCTGTTTTCAGGAAATACTCTTGAAACTACCTGATGGTGTTTCAGAGTTCCTGAATTGGCATCCATGGCTTTTTGCAGTCAGATCTGCCACCTGCTACCTTCCATCAGCTCAAAGATAAGATTAAAGCCCTAAGAAAAGACCATGCACAACACACCAATGTCAAAATGCTCCAGGCACAGGCTCTTTGACCAGACCTCTAAGTATCACAGGTGTACCAGCTTCCACTTCCCTTAATAACTCTACTCTTAACAAGGTTTTCTGGCTATAACAGAAAGTTGTTGAAAAAAGAATCCAAAACAATCCAAACACAAGCAGTGTGAGCAGTTTGGTAATCTTGGAACATGAGAGAAATTTGCCTAAACCGTGGGAGCCTCAGACACATGGGAACCTAACAAAATTAATAATGTCACCAATAGGGGAAAAGGCTGCATGGCAAAGCCTCCCAGGCTCACAGTCTCTGTCAAGAGGAGGAAATCTGTCAGTGTGCTAACACTGTGCAGGAGAAGTCCCTGAACATTCTCTCTCAGTCAGCTTCTCCATTATGTGGATGAAATAATAATGAGACAAAAAGAGCAGAAACAGCAGTCACATGCTGGAAGGAGGGGACAGGAGTATATTTAGAATGTTACTTCAGCTTTCTTTGTCTGGGCTAACTCCTCTATAAATACAGCTAACAGCAATGGTGGAACACTTATATTTTCAGCATTTTAAGTACAACCTTCATACAATTTCATGTGCACAAAATTTTTCTCTAGCCCTATGTGTATCTATAGGATTGGGAGCTTATTTACTAAATAAATTGTAGAAATGTACTCCTGTACTATCCTTTGTAGTGCTCTGGAGTAGACCTGCCTGGCCCAGTAAGTCCTGAAAGGTAAGTTGTATGTAGGCCATAAATATTTCTTTTAATATTTTGTACTGAGGCAAAGTAAAACCTTTAAAGGTTTGACTGTGGGGAACAAAGCATTGAAAATGAGTTTGTCACATTACCTCATTTTACCAAATTGCTGCATTTTACATGCAGGTATATTGTTCTCATCATATAAAGCTACTTTTCTATGCAAAATATGTATTTCAATTGTATAATGTTCAGTATTAATTTTGTACTTACCATGTTATCATACAAGTTGTCCCGTTTGATTCAGAAGCTTCAGTAAAAAGGGATCCCCTGTGAAATACTGGGAATGTTATCCAATCCTTTTGCAGAATAAATGCATTATTTCCTAGAAGAATAAAAATGGGCTGGAAAGCTTATAGGTCACCAAGCCATGCTCCTGCTGTTGCAGTCAACCCCATCATGTAATTTCTTCTGTAATCTGATCATACTTCACTGTAAGCCATTTGTAATTGGTGTGAACCAGCCACTGGAAACAGGGTTTGTTTAGCATCCCTGCCCTGAGCATTTCAAGACTTTTCAGCTTCCAAAGCTTACGTCAAAATGTGTCAATTTTGTGCTTCGTTTAAATGCTTCATTTCAACTTTGATTTTTTTTTTTTCTCTTGGTTTTCATGTTGTTATGCTTTAGGTTTGTTAAACTGGCTTTTTCAAATGTCAAAAGTCTTCTTCCTACTGAGTGAGCTATAGCCTGTGGTCTTATGACACTTTAACCTGTGACAACATGGCACACATGTTTCTCTTTGAATCTCATCAAAGAGAAACCTGCAAGTGTCATGTCTGGAACCTGCAGTTGCTCATTCTTAGATTACTTCTTTCTGTAGCAAAGGATCAAACTCCCTCTTCTGGAAGACTGGGACTGTAGATAAGAAAAACAACTATAGCTAGGTTACAAATGAAAAAAACATCTTTCCAAAAATGTATCCAAAGTCCCAAGACCCCCATGCTAACACCCTCAAAAAAAAGCTCCCCAAGAAAATCTGCAAAAATCTTAGGTGTTTCCTTTTATTTTTTATTCTCCCTATCTAGTTTTGTATATGTAAGATCATAGGATAATTTATGTAGAAAGAGAAGTCTGAAGAACTCAGAAAGTTCAGCCTCCTGCTTTAAGCAGAGCTGACTGAATTCTGTGCTACTGCACTGGATACCAAAAAGGTGTTTTGCAAAGGGACTCTTCTTAAATAGAGGATAAAGGATGTCACCATTGTGAAATACCTCTGAAATATATTTTCAAATCATTTGACTTCATCAAATTAAACTAGTGCCCCTTACTGAATGACTGATTTTCTAGGGCTTGAATATTATTTTTGTCAATTTTACTTAACTTCTCTGAATTTGTCAAAGTTTCTAATGAATTTTCTTTTTTTCTCCTTTTTTGATTTCTAGAAGGCATAGGAGAAAATAAGATTTTGCTCCTGGAAAGACTTCAAAGGCTGCATGGAAATAGGGGCAGTTAGGAGTAGGAGACTACCCAGAGGTGGATATCTGAGTTTTGTGGAGGACAAGTCCTTCTTAGACAGATGTAACATGGGACTAATTTAATCCCAGAAAGAACTTTGAAATCTTGATCTAAGTCTGAATTTTGTGGCTTAATTAGTCTTAGAAAAGAAAAGGTTTTAAGCCCCTGTGGATTTGCACAACTACTCCCTACACCTTCTGGCTTTCTTTCTGGAAATATTTGTAGAGGGGTTACAGTTTATTTCCATTTAATATTTCAGTTTTAAATTACATGTCAGCCTTTACTAAATACATATAAATCTTTAATTAGGAATTAGCTAAAATAGCATTGAAATAAAAAGTCATACAGGTTTGTATTTGGAAAAATAGAAAAATTCAATCTGAATTTGACCAAAATCTTTTCATTAGTTTTAAAGGAGAATTAGTTTCTTATTCTTCTCCGTTCATCTCTTCTCCTGGAAGACAAGAATGTATTGACATCTGGTTACTCAACATTGTTTTATTTTCAAAACTTTTAATTTGAAGTATTCAATGATTTTGCCATGACTTTTAGGCCATAGATCCCCTTCTGGAATTCAGCTTTTGCAGACTGCATCTCTGTAGACATTCTTACAAAGCAGCTGGAATCGAGCAAATGCAGTATCTTTGGCAACAGGGAAAAAACCCTCTAAATAAACCTCAAAACCACTTGTTTCCTTCTTCTTTAAAAATTGCATGTATGTGAAAGGATCCATGAAATCAATGAAACTGAACAATTCATTTTACGTTGAGTCAGTACAAATCCCAAGGAAGAGAGAAAACGGGATGTCTAGCAATACAAATCCCAGCCAACAGGAAGTTTTCATCAGCGTGTCTTTCTGTGAGCCACAGTGGCTACAAATCAGGAAGGAAGCGAAGGCCACCTCGAGCAGAGGAGTTTGGGAGCCGCCTTTCCAAGCTGCCATCCGTCTGTGAAATGTGGGGCTTGTGTCTGCTTACAGAGCTTCTGGGGCTTCGTGTAGTGATTTTTGCACTTGTATTTTAGGGAGGTTTACCATGTGACGGCCGAGCTGGGGTTTGTGACACAGAGCCCAGCAGATGGAGGCTGTGACAGGAGGTGTCAGGGTTTAGGGAGCGCGGCTGGGAATCGCTGTTCCCATTCCCCGCCATCTGCAGCATCCCGGGGCTCCGTGAGAGGAGGTGCAGCTCTCCCGAAACAGGCACCTTCTGAAGTGATGGGCCTCTGCAACAGCAGCTCCTCCTATCCCCCTTACAAACACGTTATGATTTCCTGAATCTGCTGTTGGCCATTCCGTGTCTGGAAAGCTGCAAGTGCAAATATAGTTGAAGTCAATGTTCTGTGACACTCTGGACGCCTCTAATTCCGACTGTTACCCTAAGTAACTAACTTTTCTGACTTGTGTACTCCTCTGCTGACAACGTGTTACTGTTGGTGTCAATCTCCCACGGTTTTTCAGAAGGACTTCCCTGATTTTGCCTGGATGGATAAGGTGCAGTCAATCACTGACTTTTCAGATCACATTTTCGGACCTCCTAAGAGGAAAATTCAGCAGTGCAGTGACCACAGTTCTTCATGCTCAGGGAGAAAAGTATAAGGAAAGATTGGCCATGAAATGACATACAGGAGAACTGCACAAAACACAACTGTAACTTATCTGAAAAGCATTCATTTTGTTGAATTCTTGTCTTTGTAAATTAGCTACTCAGTTGTCCAAGAGGATCTTACTTCAGCAATACTGTTTTGCTTTACGTCACACTTCTGACATTAAATTCTTCATGGTTGGTTGAGATGGCATGGTATAGGTTTCTTTAAGGTGTCGTTGCCTGTTGCAGGAGCTAATAAGGACACATGAAGAAAAGAGATGGATTTCCCTTATTTGCAGTTAATCCTAGGTCTTTGAATGTGTCTGTGTTAAATCTCAGTCTGAATTGAATGTTTTGCCATCTCCTGTGAGTGTTCTACATTAAATTATTATAGTTAAAAAATGCAGTAATGCAGGGCAATATATCCTGGAGCTGTGGGGTTCCTCATATTGTTATCTGTCCTGTCCAGAGTGCAGTTTTATGACTTTAAGTACTGAACAGCGGGAAGAAAATTCTGCACTGCAGAAGCAGAAAACTCATGATCAGTCCAACACACAAGCACTGTCTTGAGAGTAAAACCATTAAGGCTCATCCACGAGAGCTAAAGTTTCTTCCAAGAGGGTTTCTGCTGAGTGTGCTGATCATCTTCCCAAAATGAATACCACAGAAGAGCCTCTGTGCTCTTAGCTATCTTTACTCTTTGCATTAAGTCCTTACTCCACTACGAGGATGCTCATTAAGGCAGTTATTGTTGTTAGACTTTTCACTTCACTTAGAGCTTCTATCAGTGTTGATTCAGCTAATTTGAACAATCTCTGCTCATGAAGGAAAACCAGGGAAAAGTATCATTCAAAATTAAAGCAGTAAGTGCTCTGTGTTGCTGTGATGACCAGATTCTGTGAGGGCAATGTGTTTATGTACACACCTGCCCATGAGAATGGCAATTTTACTGAAAACATTATGGGTCAGTATTACTGTGAATTTGATTACCACATCAAAGTTATAATCTTTTGCTAAGAATAAAAATAGTGCTGAGACTCCTGAAGGCATTTCCAGGCTCATTTCTTAGGCCTAACATAAAACACATTTAGCAACAGGGAATAGCTTCTAGTTAAAACTTCACTGTGCAAACCCAGCAATTTATGTAACTATTATTTCATGGATCAGAAAGATCAAATTATAGAATCTTGATCTCACTGGGACTGTTAAGCTTTTGTTAATGAATCCTTCAGTTTTGCATCGTCCTCACCTGACTTTTATGCCATGTATACTGTTTTCTAGTGGGTTTGGTATTGACCATGAGGGAGTCAAAACTGCCAGCCATGAGCGTACGTGTTTGTTTTCTTCAGTGACAAATTTACTTATGGCAAGAATTTCTTAAAGACAAACCGGATCAGTGTTGTCCCAGAAGTGAACCAAAGAGCAGACTTGAAGAGGCAATTCTTGTTGAGACTATGTTTGGAGGATCAGATTAACTTCCAGCCTTTTCAGAGGGCACCCTGCTCTCGGGGCTCCTGGCTCTCTGCTCTTACTGCAAGAACCTGTTTGCTCTAGAGAAGGACAATTGTTTGGTGCCATCAACAGTCACAAGTTAATAAGGGGCCTGGGAAACAGAAGATTTCTCTTGTGGCTTCTGCACACAGCCTGAGTAACAGGTTTGACAACCCAGCTCTGGATGGTCATACAAAGAAAATGATACTGAATCACAGGACAAGTAACAGCCAAAGCCCTGCCTGTCAGTGCCCATTGCCTTTCTGCAAGTCATTCTGCTCTTTGACCTTGTCTTCCCCAGCCACCTAAACACCTCAGCTGAGATAGCCAGATTTGAGTGTACTATATATGCTGCTAAAACACCAGTTTGTTTGATTTTTTCATCTTTTACCTTCTATACCAACATATCTACTGTATGTCCCTTAGCATTTGTGAGGGGCTTTTTCCTTCAGCAGCTGAATTATATTTCTGTTAGTGAGTCTTCTCTCTCTGCTCGTCTTTGTTACCACTCAATATTTGCCATGTGCTTTTGCTGTGATTCCTTTCCACACTGTCACTCTATGTGGCCTTTACTCCTTCTCTGACACCAAGATTTGAGTCCTGTATTTCCATTCTTCCAGCTGAATGTCTTAATCACAAAAAACTTTTTACAGCCTGTCTGCTCTGTCTCGTTTAGGCTTTCCTTTCTTCCTTACTTAAAATGTTTATTTTTGTTCCATGATGGATTAAAAAGAATATCATTTGCAGTTCAATTTAGTATCCAAAATGTTCTTTAACTGTTTACAATTAACAGATGTCCACATTTAACTTTGTTTCCAAAGGAGTTAGATACAGGGAGAGGTTAATACCTGATGCTTATCAAGAGAAAATATCCACTGTGTGGGCTTCTTGTGAAACGCAGCATCTAAATTTAACTTGGATTCTTGTTTTGTTTTCTTTTAGTAAAACTGAATTTTTTCTTGAAAAAATGCTTGTATTTTCAATACAGACTGTTTTTATGTGTCTCGACTGTGCTTTTATTGTGAAAGCATTTTCAGGTTCAGAAGGAACCTTATCTGGTACAGGAAAAAAAAGCCCAGAATTAGCAGACAGCTGAATACTTGTCTATGACAGGTGAAACACAGGTTCAAGTCCTTGACCTGATTCTGCTCTCTTGCAGGTGAATGCCTAGATCACAGCACAGAAAAGGGAGTGGGTCAGTCAGTGTCCTTTTTTGGGGTTGTGGTTGTAGATTTTTTTTCCTGGAAGAGAAAGACTGAGCTTTTTCTGTTATTTCCCAGCTAGCCCTAGTGGTGAGTTGGTAAACTTGAAATTTCTACTGTAGTGAAATGTGAATTTTTACAGTATAGCCCTACCCTAGACAGAGCACAACACAGAATTTTGCCTTAATGCTTATCTATATTGTAGAAGGTGCTAGAGTTTACAAAATGTTACCGAGTTACAAAATGATACAGACTTAAGTCTTGATCCTGAAAAAAAACTACTAGTGGGTATCATTTCTCGAGATAAATACTCAAATAAAAGATAATTGAGCCGTTTTGAAGCATCCAGCTGAATTATTTGCATTAATTTGTGGTTTACATCATTAATTTACCATTTTCTTGGTAATGAGATGACCTAGTGCATTTTAAACTCTGGGTTTTGTGAGTCTTTCTGAAAAGACTTTTTCTAGAAGCTGGGCAGCTCTAATGTAGGAGCCTGGCTCCTGCTGATGGAGGAGCTGCCCCTGAGTGGCTCCATCTGCATCTGGCAGACAATGCAGTGCACTGACAGGGGAAGAGTGTCCTTTTGAAGGAATTCCGTCTGTGGAGATTAGCAGTTGTAAATATAAATATATGTTAATATATAAAAGCTAAAGGTATTTTTGTTTCTGTGAAGACTGTGTGTTCCAGTCTGATCTAGCTGTCTGACAGTTTGGTCTCTTATTAATGCCATGTTCATTTGCTGTCTTTATCAGTCTCCTTGTCCTAAGCAACCCTTGTGGTCAGGATTTGTTTAGCATTCAGTAAATATTCCAAGATTTAAATGCATTTAAGGCCTTCAAATACAATCTGTACACTTCTGGAGAAAAGATTATTTATTTCACAAGAAACTGGGTTAAACCATATATGTAGATGTCTGGAGAACTCCAAGTAAAAATACTACTTACCAATGCCATTCTCAGTAATTTATTATTCATTTTATAGGCATTGGAAACACGGTGACTAAAGCCTGGAGAAAGGAGAGCTCAGGAGAGACCTGAAAAGGGGCTGTAGACAGGTGGGGTTGGTCTCTTCTTCCAAATAGCACGTGACAACACAAGAGGAAATGGCCCCTGTTGCAACAGGAGAGGTTTAGGTCGGATATTAGGAAAAGTTTCTTCCCCAGAAGAGTGGTCAGGCATTGGAGCAGGCTGTCCAGGGAAGTGGTGCAGTCACCATCCCTTTAGGTGTTAAAAAGCCATCTGGAGGTGGCACTTGGGGACACGGTGTAGCAGTGGACTTGACAGTGTTGGCTTAGTGGTTGGACTCCATCTTGGAGGTCTTTTCCAAACTAAACAGTTTAGTGGTTGTGTGATTCTTTGGGGCAATGTTGGTAAGTAGAAGATGACAAGTTGGGCCCAGTTGGGGTGGTGATAAGGACACTTTCTTAAGGTGTCAACAACTTATAATAGTGGTTGCTAGATATAGAGATGCATCTGCTTGGGGAGATCATGACCCATTTCTGTTGGTTCTTGTTTCATGAGCATTCTGTGCCTTTGAAGGTACATTCAGGGTAACCTGTTTCTCCCTCCTGCATTAGTCAGAAAGCTCTTACCAGAAGTTGCTGTGAAAGCAGCGAAGGTTCCACCTGATTTTTCACACCACCCTGCATATGTATGAATAAAGATAACCTTAACTTTTCTGTGTAGTAAGTGGGCAAGATATATTTTCCTGCTCCATCAGAGGCTAATTAGAATATGGCAAATTAAGCAAAAGCCAAATTTCGATGTTATATGGTGATATGTAGAGAAAATTAAATCTTCTAACTATTTAAGAAGCTCCAGTAAGACAACCTGAGGAAAACTCAAAGTCATAGCTGCTCAATGTCTGTCTGCTCCTTAGTACAGGGGGACTATTCAGTGTCTGCAAATCTGCACTGAGAGCAGGGACATCAACCCTGCAGTGTTGGCAAAACATCACAAACCCTGAAATGCTCAGCTGAACTCAGTGATTTGGAAGCATCATGAAGCTGACTACTGGAATTCAGCACACATGAAAATGAAATTATTTTTCTATTTCTTCTTTATTTTTAACCATAAGAGAAAACTAAAAAAGAAAAGAAAAATGGCAAGAAAAAAATTATATATATAAATATTTAGACTATGTATATATATTTAGTCTTGGGCTAGGTTGAACTAGGCCTTGGTTAGTTTAGACCTTAGTTAGTAGGTTTTAATTTGGGATGCTTTAGGGATATCTCAAGTGAATGGAACATTAGCAGTCTATCTCTTGGGTCAATAGTGCTCAGTATTTATAAGATCTTTCTAAAACTCAGCAGAATTTTAATAGTTAACCTCTTATGTTACACAAAATTCAGATCTTTCTAGACTCCCCTGCTGTACAGCACCTTCAAGATGGATAAGGTGGATGACATTTAAAAAAAAAAGAGCTTTTGTTGGAGTTTTTTTCATTGCTGTTGTTGTTGTTTTAAAGATTTTTTTCTATGTACTGTGCAATTAGTTTTTGCTCAAGTGAAGAGACTTGCTAAAATAAATTCTAAATGAGCCTTTGCTTGCCCAGAATAAGACCTGGAATTCTCCTGTGAGTTTTAGCTTCCCAGGTGAGTTTGTCCTAAAAATGAAAATTCCTGAAGCTTAAAGTCAGAATGAGATTTGCTGAGATGAGAATGAGAGTTATTCAAACCTTAAAATAAAAATTACTCATGTTTTGAGGGGTCAAAAATAAAAAGGTATTAAAAGTGGCTTGATCTTCCCTGCCTTCCAGTCATGACTCTAAATCAAGTGGTATGGAACAACCAGGTTGAGTTCTTCCCATTTTGATCTTTTACATATAAATATTCCTTCTCATGTGCTGACATAAACATAGCTCGTCTTTACAATGTACATTACATTCAACAACCCTTCATTGACTGACAAGTTGCCTGTCAGGGCTTCAATCCTTAGAATTGCTCCACTAAAATCGCTCCAAAGATTCTCCAGTTTGATTAATCTGAGTATCATCTACACGTTTTTCACTGAAAAAAAATTTGTCTGCTTTGCTTAGTGAAGATTGGTCAGTTTTAGGGAGCAAACCATTATAACGTGCCTAACTTGGAATCCTTTGCCTAACATCTATGTGTGCTGAAAACCATTTAAAGTTGATTGCCAGGGGAGAATTTGAAGTTTGTTTTAAGGGACAGGAAATGCACATTGAAAATTTATGACATGTACCTTCTGTGCTAGCTGCTGTGGGCTTTTGCTTTTTCTCTGCAGTCTCATTACAACATAGCACTGTCCTCAACCCAAAATACATGAAGAACAATAGGAACGTAATTCACGCCTATAATATCCTTTAGTGCCTCCAGAGACTGGAGCTGACAGATAGTTTGGAGAGCAGGATGGCAGATGGCCTGTCTGAGCAGCAGGGAGGAGCAGCAGCAAAGGAAATATTGTTGCCAAGAACAATAGCAAAGTTTAAAAAGTAGTAAATGTAGTGTAGTAGGTATTAGCTAAGAGATTCTTTAGGAGGAGGGGTTTGGAAAAAGATGTGATCAGAGAATGAATTAATATTACTGCCTAACCACATCATATTTTATTCTTTACACAAAATCCCTTACCAGCGGATTATTTTATGTGGTAGGAGTAGATAAATATTTCAGTAGTACATGATTGGCTCAAAAAAACCACAAAACCAAGTCAGGGAATACGTTTTAGGAAGAGTTTTGTGGAGGTTTAATTGTGTAAGACAGGAGCAGCACGGGTAGAAGGCCAGGAGGAGCAGATGGAAAGTAATTCTCAGTGTGATGGATGGGATCAGACTCGGTGTTCAGGTCTGCAGAGCCCTGACTGCTATTGCTGCCTTGGGCTCACGGTCAGGATCTGGCTCTGGGGTCAGGCACATTGCTGAACAGGGACTTTGGGATGCTCTGAGATTGCTGAGTCTCTTAAATTGCTGGCCATAAAAAGCTAGAAGTGAAAGAAAAGTTAGAACAGACCGAGCTGCTTGATCAATGCACAGGAATGTTAATCCCTAGGTGATGACCACAGGGTGCCCTGATTTATATCTGCTCCTTGCTAGTCCATGGAAAACTCACAATGCCATTTACTGCCAGAGTTGGTAATGAGAGCTGAGTTCAGACAAGGCTGGCCTTTGGTACAGATTTCCAATCAAGAATTCAATCCAAAGCTCTCCTCTCTACCATTATTTTAATTTCAGTGGTTTTGATTGATAAAGACTGAAAAGCAGCTGCATGAAGTTGTCATGTTTGAGTGGGACTACTTTGATCCTTTATTTTGGTCTCTTGTTCACGACAAAAAAGGCATACACAGAGGGATTCTCATTTGGGCAGAGTGTGGTATTTACACTGTAAAAATTAGATGTCAGAATAAGTGAAGAGACTGGGAAGCAGCAGTGTGTGCATCCTGAAACTGTGACTGTGTGAATGAACTGAGGATGTTTTGTGTGCAGAGTGGCATGTGCTGAGATCCTGACATTGATACATATCTGGTGTTTATTGTTACACAAGCTGACTGATACGGTTGCTACTTTTTTTTATTGATAGCAATTCAGAAGAATGGCTGTTCTTTTCTTCTTCACCACACCTTGGCTTAGAAAGCTAATTGTGTGGCATGTTCTGGTCAAGGAGAAAAGTACTACGTTATCCATGTCAGTACTGGGAAATGCACAATGTTTTTTTCTGAAGAAGTTGGTCTGACTGAGGAATTTTATTTTGTTTCACAGTTATCTATAGACTTGAATCTGTTGTCCTTGTTTGATTGACTTATGCAGCTTCTGTTTGATATGCATCCAAATGTACTCTTTTATTTTGCACTTGTGTTATTATCCATAAATCTCTCAAGCCTTAGGTAGCAGCAGCTGCATCAGTATTTGAAAGTAAAACAATGTGCCTGCTCTGTAAGAATGCAAAATCTCACATGCAAACGTAAAGATAAAGTGCAAAATTATTAGAGGAGTTTTGTCACCTGTCGTTATTTAATAATATTTAGGTTCCTATATGTCTTTAATATTTAGGCTCCTATATTTCTTAAGTAATTTTTTAAAAAATTATACTTGGACTGTGTGAAAATTAACTTCTTAATGCCTCTGAAATGCCCAGAAATAAATTAATGGCTGCTATACATTTTCATACATAGTTTTAGGGCTGGGAGGTCTTTCTCTCTCTTTTGAATCCAAAGTGATACTTTTAGTGTTTGCCTTGATTTAGTTATCTTGGTGGTGGGTATCTGAGAACAAACACTGGTCTGGAAAGCTGATAATGGAGAGAGGGTAAGATGAAAACTGTTTGGTGGTATATCAGTGTTTGTATCTGATTCCCTTTCCAGCATCTGGTTGGCACAAGAAGAGGGACTGTTACTCGAAGATTTCATAGATCTGCTCAGGGTTGTGGAGGAACATTAGACCCCCAAAACTATAGAGAATTTTCCTGGAATTTGTCCTTAATTTACGTATGTGCATTGAGACTGTTTCTGCAAATCCTGCAAATGTGACAGAGCCCAGAGCTCAAGCAACACTTTATAGAAGTTCTGCTTTCATGAGACTTCTTTCCTATCAAACCTATTGTGGTTGCTACTTTTTGGCCATTTTCAGAGTAGGCAATCTAAAATAAACATTTAAATTAAAGTAAAATAAACTTGTATCTTTCATATGGCAGGGTTTTCCTAGTGTGAGTATACCAGGAAAATTAGGAGACTGAAAATGAGTACAGCAGAGAAAAAGAAGGCTGTCAGTGTATAAATATGTGTTGCTGCAAAGCACTTGAATATGGAGTGTCCCATAACTTAGATGCTTATTGCTAATTGTCATTGACAGTACTTTTAAATTATTATACCAGTCTTCTGGCTGTATTATATAAGTTTTAATCCAGCAATTTATGGTTAGACTGATTAATTTGGTGCTGTGAAGATATTTTATGAAGTTTTAATTTGCTCACAAGAAATTTATTTCATATGGGGCTGTATGACTTCCCAAGATCCTTTCTGCAGTTTGCTGTGTTCTGTGCTGTCCTGTGGCTGAATGAGGAAATACCCAAGCAAATTTGAGATTATGTAGGTCAGGTTGTGGAAGCAGTTTAACTGCAGCAGCACAGAGCTCAGCAAAAGCCAATTAATTTGCCTGCTTGTATAAATATTGGTATGCCTGCCCCTCTGCCTGAAGAATAAAAGCAATTTTGTCCATCTTCCACCCTCACAGGTGGAACTCTCACAGGTCCCTTTCCAACATAATTTACATGTGTTATTCACAGCCCAGTTTCTTTACAGCCTGTCCTTATTGCATTATTCTGACCTGGCTGGAGTGCTTCAGAAATCTCATGACAGAAGCACAAGGTTCAAAGTCAAAAAGGGGTGTTCAGGCACATGAGAATATCTTCAAAAGTAAATAAAGAATAAATCTAGAGCATAATGAATCTGCAGAACTTTTGTCACTATAAAATCACTTCAGGAAAAGAACTGGGTTGCTGTCTTCTATAAACTCCTCTGTGAGTGTGTTAAACATCCCTAATAAGCTTTTTTCATTATTGTCTAATTAAGTAAAGTGTTCTGTTCTATTATTGCCCTTATGCTCTCAAACCTCCCTTTGGTATCCTTGTTCAACATGCCCTTTAGGAAATAGGTTTGCTTGATTTTCTAGTCTTCCATGTAAGTCTCCATTCTGCATCATTTGTTAAAATAAAGGCTTTGTGTCTGCTGCATGTAATAATAATATTAGTTTTGACTCAAGGGCTTAGCCAGAACTGAACACTCTGTGAAATCAGGAGTTAGGAAAACAAGCTGGCAATACTAGGGTATCTTTGATGCATTTATGGCTACAAAAGAAGGAGCAAATTCTCTTCTCTGAACAGAAGGAGATTGTTCACAAATCCAGCACTAAGGCTGCCAGAGAGGTGCCTTTTGTCATCATTTTTTCCTAGGCTCATACTCTGTCATATTGATCTCACTCTCCCCTGAAGTGAAAAAAACAACCAGAATAGTTTTCTAACCCGTTTGTCTGCCCTTTTTTATGTGCCATACATCTGAGCTGAAATATAATGCTTTATTTAATCTGGCCATTAAAAAAAAAACCTATTAATGTCACCAAATCTTACAGTTGTGCTCTCAGATGGGCAAAATATCTCTCATTTCTAAATATCTTTGTCACTGCTGATTGATTTCCTTAATACACTTTGCACAGCTGTAGCAAATTACTATTTTTTTTCCTAACTCACACTTTATGCTTGAAAATGCTCTTGAAAAATCACTGAGAGCTCTGTGGAAGCTGCTATTGTAATAATTGTAACCAGTTGTATAAAATTATGCTGTCATGCTGTCTTTTCCAATTAAAGTTATAACATTTTTGTATGGGATTTAAAAATCTATATAATAAATTGGAGGGAATGGGTCCTTGACATTTCTATTAAAAGGCAAATTATATTTCTTCATGGCATTACTTGAGAAAAAAAATATAAGCAGTCGGTCTCTTTTTCTAAGATGAAAATGCACTAAAATACACCATTTAACAGTAAACTGCAATCCAGAACAACTGCAAGGATTTTACCTTTCCATCACAAATAGCATCTTTTCCAGCTGCATTACACACTCCCTTCAAAGGAAGGACCAGCACACACAAATCGGCTTTATCTGCTGGTACCAGCACCTTCTGCTGCCCATTGCTGAGTGTCTTCCAGTTCTGCTTCCTCAGCATTCCCAGTAGGAGTGGGACAGTGCCTGCCAAGGCCAGGCACAGGGTGTGGTGTCCATTCTCATGTTTGGCATGTTTGCTGTTCCCCCTTGAAGCAGGAGTGAGGTCATGGCAGAGCATCCTGGCACTGCAACTTTTGCAGACACTTAAAATGCCACTGCCACCTTTCTCCTGCCATCACTTGTAAAAACATGGGAAGCCACGTTCCAACGTGTGGGATTTTATACAAAAATGAACAGGAACACAAAGAAAGTGCAGGCTTTGGGCCATGGGATACAAAGCTGTAGCATCCTCTAACTTGGCTGAGATGGATGCTAATTAATCTGATTCATCTTACTCATCATGGTGGAGTTTGATTTGTAGTATTATTGTTATGGTTAGTTTTCCCTTGTAGTGTACATGTATTTTATTTAGTTGTGTCCAGTTAGATGTGATGTATTTTTGGTGAATGCATTTCATAGAAATAGTCTGCTCTCCCTCATCCCACTTCTGGGGGTGTCCAAAGACAGGAGCTGGGAGAAATGATCTGTGGTTTGCTAAAGAGAGAAACATTTATCCTCAAAATGGCAATTTCTTAAGAAAATGTTTATAAGCAGTGTAAGTGTTTTGTTTTGGTTTACTTGGTTATTTTGCCCTGCAGTGTGTTTAATTTTGTTAAAAGCAGCCTAATGGGCTGTAAGAAAATGAAAATGTGCAATTGCAGAGCAGCTAATCAGGCTCCATCACAGTGCTACTGACTTCAAGTCAGGCAGACTAGAGCTGTGTGCCTTTTTTATGGCAATTGTCATATCTGTCTGTCTTCAGACACTTATTAGAGATTTGTATGTGAATGACTCTACCACTGACTGAGATTATCTTCTAGAAAGAAGGTTCATGTTGCAGGCCTCAACTCATATTAATTCTCCAGCAAGCATTTCTTCAGGTACCGTGACCATTGTTAGGCAAGTATTTACCAACTCCTATGTAATTACTCTGCATATATTTAAACTCACTGCAGTTACAGACTGAACAGGAAAGAGAAGTCAGCGAGACATCAAAATTTCTATTGTAAGTTGTTCAAGCAATTTAAACAGCATTAGAAAAAATAACAAAAAAAGTTAAGTATTTGTGTTATAATGTCTGTGCAGCAGTTTAGCACCTACACAAAAGACAGAGAAAAGCACAGCATATGACTGCATTTCTTGTGTGACTCTGTGTGTACATAACCTGTAATTACCACAACCTGATTTTTTAAAAGTTGTTTTTAAAGGAGTGCAATCTTGAGACCTCTGTCTTGAATTTTATATTCCTTTGTAAAACCAAAATATTTTTATTCTAAAAATTGTTCCTCGGTGCAGAACTTTGTTATAGAAAAGAGTTAGATTTTAAACTGTTTTGATACACTTTATCTGTAAGTTGTCACACAAATATGATGGGAACACATTTTCTCTCTTACGTTCTCTCTGCTTTATAATTCGAGATAAAATCTAGTTAGTGGGGCAGAAATTTCCTTCTTAGGCAGAAGGGATTTAAGGAAAATCTTCTGCTTCGTTGTGACAGTTTTCTCACAGCTGGACTGGCAGTGGGACAAGCAGCTGTGCCAGCCAGCACGGACCTGCCTGCACCTCTTTGGGTGAACTTGCACTTTGGAGGGCAGCTCTTGTGTTCTCCTGTCCCATGAGGAGTCTGATTCAAAGGCTCTAGACATGGCTTGTTACCTCCTTGATGCTGCTTAATGGATGGAGGTTTTTGTTTTGTGTCTGGTGATTCTGACAGCAGCAATAGGTACATGATATATTTTTTGATCATTTTAAGATGCTATATTTTATAGGAATGTAGGAGGTGGTGGTGGAAGGAGTGATCAGTTTTTTTAAAAAGTATTTGAATGCCATTTTTTGAGTGAAATATTGCTGATCCAATACAGTAATTGATAGATGTTCCAGTGCCTGTCAGGAAATTGCAGCTGTATGGAATGATGGCCTGGAAAATATGTCAGAGATGTCATTGGGTCTATAAATACGCCGAGTGGATAAGTATAAAGGAAATATAAGAATGATTGAAGCTGAAAGATAATGTTTGTTCAATAATGAATGGGTTTAAATTGGTGCAGTATGAATTTAGACTGAAAACAAAAGGAAAATTCTTAGACATTAGAAAAATCAGGTTCCACACCTTGGAGCTTAAAATGGGTTTAAGACCTCAGCTGGGCAGCATAATATGATAGCACAGGGGGCTCAGATGAGCTGCCTTTTGCCTTCTGCAGTTGCTGGATCTCCAAAGAAATTTCCCCCATGAGAGTACAGACTCCAGCTGTTGGTGCCCTGCGAGTTTTCTGCAAATGCAGCTGTTTGGCAAAAGTAGGAGTAGACACATCGGCCAAATGGATGTTTCAGAGCAAATGTAAGTGTCTGAAAGCTGACCTGAAGTACCTGGCAGGAGCAGGAGCAGCAAGGTCAGGGAAGAGCCAGCTGCAAGAGCACAAGGCTGTGACAATTCCTGCGTGGCTGTTCTTCCATGCACCAATAGCTGCCTGCAGGTGCTCCTGCTTCAGTCTGGCTGAACATGTGAACGTGAGGCTTGGTGCAGGAATCACTTGTCCCCACAGTCTAGATGTTACCCCAAAGAAATAAAGTTTTCAATTGCACTTAAGAGGTGTAAATCTAAGATGACTGGTTTCTAGCTTGAAAGTGACTTCAACTTTGTTTTACAAATGTAAAGGTATTGAGATCTTTTACAAAGCTCTCTTTTCTGTTTTATTTAAGGGGAAAAAAAATCTCTAATCCTCAATGGGAAGTGCATTTGGTAAATGAAAAATAGAGACAGCAGGTTTTCAGCTTAAAATATTCTTGAAAGTTAGTTATATGCAGTGCACAGCTGCAGAATAAAGAAGGGGACAGCAGTTTGCCATAGACAGCTGTTTTCCTTTGAAGGAACAGTGTTGCTGCTGCTGACAGCGTTCTCTGGTACTACAAGCTACTGAATTCTTCACAAACATGCCTGGAGAAAAAAAACTTAATTTTTATCTGCGTGCTTGGTAGAGGTAATGGTTTTGTAGCAAAGTAGGAAGTACTTATTCATTGATACCAGGGTATTTACTGTTCCTTTATAAAGCTGCTCTGCAATGTAAATACCTGTTTCTGCTGCTGCCGTTGCCAGCTTAAGCAGCAATCCAGTCCCTTTTTTTCACACAGATTTCAGACCATATTTGAATTAATGGACTGAGGAAGCAGCAGGATGAGATTGTTATTCTGTACAGCATTCTAGGGAAAATGACTGCTTCTGGTAAATGTGAAGAGTGGATCAGCTGAGTGGGAAGATCTGCAGCCAGAGTCCTACAAAATACAGATAATACTTGCAAGGCAAGAAGCCTTGCAGCTCCTTGGAAAAGCAATATTTCTCTTTCTTTAAATATTCTGGAAAAGGAAAGATGTGGATCAGTAGAATATTCTAGAGCACTGTTTTCTGACCCAGCCATGTTCCAAAGCAAAAGTACCTTGGCAATCTGATTAATGAATTTGGTTAGAGTGATGCAGGTGGAGTCTACTCACTGAACACCAACCTCAGGCTGCCTGGCATCTCCATGCCATTGTAAGGGGACTTGTCTTTCTTACTGGTTATAACACTTTTATATCCCCTTTGCAACCCTTCCACCAGTGTAGCAGTAAGATAGATGTGTAGCTAGAAAAAAAAGAGGTGGCAGCTGGACTTCCTGGTTTTGAAACCATATGCAGGCAAAATAGAATAAAAAAAATTATGGAATTGATGATACTCGGTTTAGCACACTCAGCTTCCCAAAGCTTGCTGTGAAATCATAGCTTTCATCTCAGGTCAGCAGCAATTCTGCTTCAGTGGGGTTTGGAGCAGAGACTGGAAAATTGTGCTGCTAAACTTTGGCACCTTTTCCCCATCTCTTAGGTTAATTTTCCCGCTGATCTTATTCGCTACCCGAAATTCCAGCTCTTGAGTATAAATCACAGCAGAAGTGCATTTTTGTCTCTTTTCCTTTCACTATATTGAGCCTTGTGAGCATATTACAGTGTTTCACACTTTTATGACTATTTCCTCTGTAAAAATGCCACTGCAAAAAGAATTGAGTTTTTCATGGAGGATTGCAGCACAGCAGCCATGGTCTTGTCAGCTGTGAGGTCACTTGCCAGTTTTTGCCTCAATTTAGCAGGCTGTGTTGGCAGATAAAGTGCAGGTCCATTTAACTCACCTTATTGTCAATGTAACTGTATTCCTAAATGAATGAATTTACAATGCAGTTTCATCTAGCAAAAAAATACAAATGTTCATAGATAGTAGGATTTCTTGTTTTTCTTCTGAAATGCTGATATATTATGTATTTCTTTTGTAATTTGCAAGCATTTTCTTCTTTTTGGGTCCCATACTCCTTTGGTTTTGAGTTGCTAAAAAGGTAAGACCTTTCAATACAGAATCCTGTGTTTCTGCTAGAAATAGCTTGTAGTATTTTCTAGAGATTTCATTGGAATTTACATGCGAGATGCAATAATTCTTACTCTGTGACCATATACATGTGTAATTTCTCAGAGCTGGACATTTTAAGGGGGAAATCCTGTTTCATGTGGGTAGCATGTTACCCAAAGACTTTGTAAGTTGAAGCTCATGTAGTGTTCACTCATTTTCCTCTTGTACAGACTTTAGTTCAAAATTCATTTACCTCTCATGTAAAAGTGATCTCCATACCCCTGGTTCTACCAGTGATAAGAAAAATTAAAAAAAAAAACAAAAAACCAGAAAAACAGATGTTTTCTGTATTGGTTTGTATTTACTTTTTGGCAATGTAAGTGCTTTGGACAGCACAGGGACAGACGTTCATGTATTTTAGCCGTGCCTGGGGATTTCTGTGCCCTGCTCTGGAGTCGTGCTTGCACTGGCTCAGCTCTCACAGAAGTTCTCACATGGTTCCTGCTCTGCTGCCTCACCCATTTGCACAGTTCAAGACTTGCTCAAAGTGTGAAGGGAAGGTGCAGAGGTGGAGCCAAGCATGTAAAAAGAGAGATCTTCTTTCCACATCAATGGTTTATAAAAGTGGAATAGCCCAAAGAGGAGCTAAAAGTTGTGACTTCAAAGTTGTGACTGAGCAAAGTCCTACTGATTTGAAACAAATCATTAAAAAATAATCTACAAATCTAAGCAGGTTATAGCATTACTTTATTTTATTTCCATTTTCTAGACTATCCTACAAAACTAATTTACTCGCTGACATCTCTAGTTTGTTGTAGTGGAAAAGAATACAAACCTTCCTTTTGCCCTGTTTTTGCTTGTCAAAATAATTTGTGCCCTAGTTGTAAGGTCTTATAAGGGAAACATTGTATTCCTCAATACTGTTAAGATCTAATTCAGAGTAAGATAAAGTGTCTCAAACCTGGAAGGAAAAAGATCTTTGATGGGGGAATGTTCTCTGAGATTTATTGGGAGCTATCAAATTCTTTGAGGCACCTTAAAGTTTGTGGAATGGAGATGAAACAAGAAGAAAGAAAACAAGTGCACTTTGATCATCTGAAGCACAGGTTTTACTGAAGTATCTCACAGGAAACAGGCCATAGTAGCTCTTTCAGTCTTCTGTGAAGTCTTAAGTTGCACATTCACTTTGCATAGATTTAAATAATGGTTAGTGTTTATGAAGGCTGTAGAATGAATTTTCCCTCCTTTGCTGCTTTCTTGTCCCGTGCAGTTCTGTGTGCAGGGTGCTGCAGAAACGTGGGCTGGGGCATCAGCACAAGGCGCCAGCCTGGTGGTTCTGGTCTGCATCTGACTGTGCACAGGCAGCTCATTTGTTGAAAGGCTCTGAGAGGGCAGTTACACCCCATGAGCTTAATATTTCTGTACATGGGGCCCTTTGGCACCATTCTCACATTATATTCCTAACAATTAATTGCAGTGCATCACCATATACAAATGAGGGCAAACAGCAGCTTTCATTTTGCTGCTCTCGCTGTAGGTGATTCTGGGTTGTGTGCACATCATGCGCTTTTTATTTTGCTGGTGATAGCTGCTAATGATTCTTTTATCACAGCCCTGTCTGCCTTAAATCTCATGGATGAGTCATATTGTTCATTCCCAACATTAACGATTTCAGACCATCTTTGTTATGGGTATTTATAGTAGTTAATGTTCTAATGTATTCATGGTAGTAAAGGATTTGAACCCTTAACAGTGTTCAAACAGATAAGCAGTTAAGTGATTTTTTTCCCACTGTTTCCTACACATCTGAAGTCATAAATTCATGGCTTGCATCTAAAATTACACAAGATGCTCAGACTCTGAGGAAAATCATTTCTTGTCATTCATTTTTGCTGCTGCTTGGCTGTTTACATTATTAGCTAATGACTTCTAAGCGGAATATATTTCCATAAGCAAGGCAGGATAGGCATGGCAAAAAGCCATGATTGCATTTGCACGACTGCATGGTATTATTGTTATTCTATCAGTGGGGTCATAAACATGTTAGTCTGATGCTGTCAGGACATGTGTGCCAGCACCCATGGTCAAATAGAACTGGCACTAGAGCTGCTGCAGCTCCAGGTAAGAGAGATATTTCCCTGGTACCTTGATACCTCAACTCTGTAGCTTTCCCATCTCAACAAATAACTCATCTCAGTATTGATTCAGAAGTCTGTCATTTCCGACACAGTGCTCTGTGCACCACAGAGCTTTGTCCAAGTCACAGTGCTTCCCCACCAGACCTGCCTGGGTATTGATTAGCTTGAACAAATCATCCACAGATGTCAAGAAAGCATTTCCGCTTAGAGGAAAACAGAGTTCTTCTGCTCTCATCTTCTGATGAGGGGTTTGATGTCATAAACAAGCTGACAATTGCCAGTATATTTCCATTAGGGCTGCTCTTACAGTGCACCAACCTCAAAGGACTGAGTTTGGCAAAGGCATTTGCTAGGTGACTTGAGAGAGCACTCAGATTTGAGTACTGAAGTGGTCTGTCCTTCAGTGAGCCTTTTTATCAATCTGAAAACACTATATGGCAAAATATTGACATCAGGTGTCTGTGTTTACTCACCAGCTTTAAGTGAAATGTTTCCATGGAAGCACAAAATGTCCTGATAGAAATTTTCAGTTAACAAAAAGAAACCAAAAAAAGTAGTTTCTCTAGCACTTATACATACCTGAACTTTTGTCCCTGTAATGTTTAACACCACATAGAGCATGAATGCAGAGCAAGCTGTCCTGAGTATGTGCATGGCTTGCACACTGTGACAGCAAGCAAATGTGCAGCAGCATTTCAAAAGAAATCACAATGCTATAGTTGAATTATAAAATTGTTAGAGGGGCTTAGCATTGAAAAAAGAGATGTGCCTCGGTCAGTTCCCTGCTATATATTTTGCAGGCATGGGAGAATTGCACAGTAATGGGAGTATTTTTATGAACTGTCATTCTGTATTTCCTCCCTTGAATCGTAAGAGATGTTGGACAAAAGCTGTGTTTTCTGATAAAGTTCACTGCAGTAGTCTTTAAAGCTTTCAAGTATGTATCCCTGTGAAATTGAAAGCAATAACAAAAAGGAGTGATGCTGCTCCTCTTCTTCACCAAATAGGGCAGATCTGCATAGCTGAGAACAACCTCTTTTAAATCAAACCATTTTAAGCACCTCACACTTGTGGATTGCTTATCTGAGGCATAAAGGCACTTGCATGCCTGCTTTCCTAGAGAAAGGACTCAGTAAAATTTGGAACAGCATTGGAGGCCTTGGTGTTAAACTTGTGATGGTTCAGGAAGATGGGTCGAGAGACTCTGGCATACAGAAATACTTCCCCTTAAGACAGCAAATTTGATAAGAAATTAATAAAATTATGATGAAAACTTTATGCTCTTGTATTGTCTTCTGAGCCTGTAACACAGAACTGCTGGAAATGAGGCTCAGTAATGCAGCCACTTACACCATGTGCAAAATACACGCACAGAGTAATTGGAGTAAGTTTAAGTAATTCTCTTTCTACATCCTAAGTTATTTAAAATGAAGCAACATAAGAAAGTGTACAACAAATTTAAGTTGTTACTGTCAAAATTGGATTCCTAAAGAAAAGTAGATTCCCAGATCAACACATATAAAAACCAGCATCTTTCCAAAAGGGGAAAAAAAAGTCCTTCATCTCTGAGTCTCTTGTATTCTTTGCTGCAAAACTCCATCCAGCTGTCTAGGCAACAAAGGATGGCTATCAATAAATATGTCAACTTTCTTGTCATTGGAGATGTACAGTGAACAGCTTTTAAAACCTTCAGTTAATATTGTAAAATCTGCATGTAAATACCTGCGCTCTGCTTCTGCCTGTTTGTTTTTTGACTGCAGTAGAACTAAATTACTTGAAACATCAGGGAATAAAGCTGTGGGGTTTTTTTTCACAAAATTGTGTATATTCCATATCCTGAAGTTGAAGAAAGTAATTAGTTTTAAGGAATTGACAAAAACCTACGAAATTTTCTGTGTCTTTAGAGAGCAGTAAACAGGATTGCATCTGAAACATTTTCTTGTAGTAGGCAAGTGAAGGACAGCTTAATGATCTGTGGAAGGAATAAAGTAACATTTAGCGTGAAAAATGTTTATTAAATGTCATATGTTCATAAGATGAGGGAGCTATTAGCAATTCATTTAATGTTTCTGTGAGGCTGGTTATATTTTACAGACTTATATTACCAAACACCCATTTGGAAATAATACTGCAAAAATCCTTATAGTAATTTCTAAGAAACTCATAGGCTTATTCCACCTTAACAGACATTTTGTGTCACTTGTGTAACCAGAACAGGATTGTTTCATAAAATTGTATTCATAGAATGCTGCAGTCAAGTGAAATCTTTTACACTTATGACAAGATAAATAATCTAATTCATACACATGATTCCAAAAACTTTCCAGATCACGTGTTTTGGAAGTAATGAATGTGCTTTTGGGTTTTGACAGTAAATATGATTCCACTTCCTCTCATCTTAAGCTTTATGAGACCTTGTCACAGCTAAGCTGGGAAAGGACTACTTTGGCCAACGTAGAGGTTGGCATTTCCAAAGGACTCTGTGCTACTAATCATGCCAATTGCTACTTAAGTTCAGTGGAAGTGCTTCATGACCGAGAACATCTAAGCTCAACGTAGATAAATGCATTTAAACCCCTTTGCCAGCATTCCTGCAGATAAAGGCAGGGTGATGCCACTGTGCACTCCTGGAGCAGGATTTCATGGTCTGGAACCATTGTGTTCATGAAATGACACAGGTGGATAGAAGAACATATTTCTCCATAGCCCAGTTCTCCCAGTGGTCCCTCAGTTGTGACAGTGCTGCAGTCACCTACCATGCATTTGAGACTGTCAGACAAATGCAGTCATTGTCATACCTGCTGTGGAAGCCCAGGAAAAGAATTCAAAATTGTAGAAGTAGGTCACAGAGCTGCATCAGTGTTTTGTTTTTGTGCAGTCCTTAGCACAATCAGAAAACCTGGTGTGTGGGGTTGGTCTCTTAGATGGGAATATAAAATGAGTGTGGTGTGTGGAGCTGGGAGAGGCAGGGGTGGGAAAGAAACTTTACAGGAGATGAGAGGCTTTAGTAAGGAACAGGGACATAAAAAAAAGAAATTACAGTATTTGCAATTAGGATGCTTACATGGATTTACTGATCTGTCAAAACTGCATAATATCAGAGAAACCTTGATTTTTCTGGGATTATTTATCAGACTCATTGGTTTTGGTGCCTTATGCTGATGCCAGTAATCAAGTAAGCAGACAGTAATGTGCAATGTTTACTGCAGGCTTGTTGTGCCAGGGGAGGATGATCTGACAGTGATCACACAGGTTTATAATTTCCAACATACATTTAGAGCAAACCTCATAAATAACCTTGTCACCATCAGCTATGAGGTCTATCAGGCAGCTTCATTTACATTTCATGTAGTTACTGCTTCTCACAGAAACAGGATTACATTTTTAGCAAATAAAGTAAGAATGCATCTCCCAGTTGTCTGAGGGGAGACAAAGTGTTTTGTGTGGACATCCTGTTTACTTGCTGGTACTCTGGGATGAATTAAAGTCCTTGTATGTGTTGAACACTTGTGTTGATTTATGAATGCTAAGAAAATCAGTAAAAATATGTCTCCATATAGCAGCAACATTTAATATATCTACCTGCTTTTTCATCTCATTGCTGAAAACAATGGGTTATTCAGAGAAAAATAAAACTGTTTCATTTGTCTGGCATCTGATGATAAACATTTTGGCCTGAATCTGATAAAACTCTTAAATACATTCTGCAAGTGTTTAATAAGCTTAAAAATATAATATCAATAGGCTACTCACTGATTTGAAATGAGACATGTATATTTCTTGTGCTGAATTTATAGCTGTAGTAGTAAAAGTTAATCAGTATTGATTTACAGTATTGTGAATATCAGTAGCGATTGTTTATGTTGCTTGGTGAGACTATTAATATCCAACATTATTCCATTAATATCCAACATAGTGCCTCAAAGAGAAGTAACTTCGTTTATTAGCTGCAGAGATAATTTAAGACCTTAAAAATGAATAGAAAGGATACAAGCTTAATCCTCTGAGTCTGCATGCTGCAGGTGAGGTAAATAGTTGAAATTTCCAAGTTGTCTTGAATCTGAACATGGGAGCATTGCTTTTATTTATTTGCAGAAGCTCAAAACAATCTTTCCACTTTTGCAGTGAAAATCACAGCCATAGGCTTTAGTCATTCAAAGGGGAGGAAAATCGATAGTTTATTCCATTATTCAGCACTGTGTATCATTCATATAACAAGAGGTTTTGGTGGATGTTTTTCAAGTTTTCCTTTGTTATGGAATTAATAGTGGGCGAGGGGATCCTGTCCTTAAGCTGTGTTGTAATCTTTCCACAGCCACAGGAATACTCACAGCAAGCCTAGAGTTTTTCCCTCCTTTGTATTTTTTTTCTCTTTTACAAATAAATGGATAAAGCAATTAGCCTTCACATTTTGTCTTCAGTATTTACTTTCATACATTGAGGACTTGAATTTGGTTTAAAGTAAAATGAACTGCACCTATACAAATTGGGAGTGTAAATGTTCTTCCATTGTTTACACTGAGAATGTAGCAGATTGTAAATTGTTTTTATAGATTCATGGCCTTCTTTCTTTCTAAGTTGTTATAATTTCTTTAACTGTGATTTATAATTCCATCATAAACAGACCAAGTATCTTGTAAGAGATGTGTGGATGTATGATTTTCGTTATTGTGTGATAGATGGGACTAATTACCAAAATATTCTGTATACTTACTATTACAGCAGTTAACATGTAATGAACAACTTACCTGTTACCAGGGAAATTTTTAGTCTGGAAAAATTTTAGTAGTCCTCTTAATCGGGGGGGGTAAAAGGAAGGTCCAGGTATTAGCTGATCCAAGGCCATTCTCAGGATTTAGTTTGATCCAGTTTTAAAAGTCTCAGAGAGGGAAGTTTCTGTCACGTGTTTCAGTGAAGATATTTTGAAAAATCAGTAGTTGAAGTATTTTGATTTTATGTCTCTGATTCCCCTGAACAGTCTCAATTAGTTTTCCAACCCCACCAAATATTTTGAAGAGTACTTTTGTGTAAATTAATTACAGAAAAAAATTACTAGAATTTCTCTAAAGCAAACAGCAAAATCAAATTTTGTGTTCTTTAATGACTGAGATTTTTAAAAATACATTATTGCATGCTGTTGCTTTTTCTTTTTGATAGTAAAAGATCCCAACAAAACAACCAAAATCTGAGAGCATTGGCCAGTTTTCCCATGAGGAGAGAAGACAGAAGCAATAAACCCTTCCTACTGAATATTCAAATCCCTTGTCCCATTATTCTGTGTGCTCACATGAAAAATGAAGTATCAACAGTAATAGGCTTCAAAGAAAACCTTTAGTCTAATATATATATATATATATATGTATCTGTAACTGATTATGGTTTTCACTTCATTAGATATACAAATAGGTTGACAGCCTTGTGCTGCCAAACATCATAAAGCACAGTGGATAAGAGAGCAGAAGTTTGTGTCTTTAGGTAGTATCCTCACCCAGCTGCTTTATGAATAGAAGGATTTTCCTTTATTTTAGACCAAGTTTTATTGGTCTAATACTCAAAAGTTAAACTTAGCCCTGCTCCTTTCAGACAGATAATCTCTTCAGAGTACTTGAGCTGTCCCAAGGTAGCTGCCAGCATATTATCATGTTGCATTTTGTGTTCAAGACAATAATTTACCAAGGACAATTTAACAACTCTTATGAGTTTATTTGAAGCGATAAATTTCATTTACAGAGGAAAATACTTTGCTGCTCTGATTTCCTAAAGCTGTCTTCATGCCAAAGTCAGCCTGTCCTTAGAAAAGATTAAAATATCTGTGGAGGTTTACAATGAGCACTTTCATGTTCAAGATTTTTCAGTTAGATTTACATGTTAAGTTTATATTTCTGTTCAGTCTTAATATAAGTACGAGAAAAGTTGCAGCAAACCACAATCCAGACACAAGGCAATATGTTGTTTCATGAAGCACTAATAAATTAATCCATTAGTGACTGCAAATTTATTTTCTCTTGTCCTCATTATCAAGTTTTCACAGGTGTGTATGTATTTAGACAGTATAAATTAAAAGGGCTTTAATACTAGCAACACATTACCATAGTGCAAGGACCATAAGGCACAGTATTTTCCCCACATCAACATGAAAATGGAGAAATACTGATAAAATAAAACATACAAGTGAATAATCTTCCTATCTGAGAAATATATTAGTTTCTAAGAACATAGCAATACCAGAAGGAAAGAAGAAACCACAATAACAGAAGTAAAATACAGTCACATTATTTGGTTAATGACCCCATCTTGTGGAGCAGCGCCCACGCTTCAGCACATTTATAGCTCTCATATGCATTTTGTTTTTTAATGGAGTCCATTTCTTGATGGTGAATTACTTGGCATTACACTTACTGTGTCCAGGGAAGTGCTCTGCAGGCAATTCATCACTTGTACAGCACGGCTGCACAGCAATAGAGCAGTCCTTTGTCACACCATGGATTGCCAGGGTCAATAATTCACGTTTTAGTGTTTGGTTCAGTCTCGGGTCACCACCACAGCTCACATCCCCCACCAACGCTGCTGGTTATTTCCTGCTGCCCTGTGTCTCTCCCATGGACCTGTTGGGAGAGTTTCTTGCAGTTGTTGAGAGGGGACAAGCCCATCTCCAAAGCTGGAGCTTGCAGGGTTGCTGATTTGCTCCGCAGCAATGCAGTGAGAGCATTCCCTGGCCGATGGCTGGTCACCGAGGGGTGGCCCAGTGATGGTCACCACCAGTGCCAGCGTGTGCTACATCTGCCAGTCTTCTATTGTTTTCTATTCCCAAAGAGCTGCTCACAGAGCTTGTTGAGCTACACTTAATGATTGGCAGCTTGGATATTTCATTGTAAAGGTTTATCCCTTTGGACCTCCTTTTATCGTAGCCTGGGGAAATCAGCTTTGTCAGCAATATATATTATACTGGTTGCTGAAGTTGTTTTCCAGGCACATGAGATATTTAAAATAAATCACCTGGAATATTCCCACCCTCTCCAGCTGAACATATTTCCCAGGAAGGCTCCATATATCCTTGATTCTCACTTATGTATGAGTCACTCAAATATGAACTGAAATGCTTTTTTCCCCACCCTTGTAAAGGAAAGGCATGTTTTGTATCCACTTTCTGAGGAAATGGTTTTTAACCATATTGGTGAACTCAGAGGGAGAATTGTAGGCTGCAAATGGAAAACACGTAGGGAAGGTGTATAGCCAAGTTAGGAAAGAAAGATTTTTTTTTTAGCTGTTCTACATAGCCTTAAAAAGATGATACTATATTATCTTCCTCCATGTGTCAATATCCTTAGTTCCTTGGAGACCAGATTATGATGCTTTGATCTCTGCTATCATTTTTTCAAGTAAAAAATTTTCAACTGCATTTTTATCTTATTTACAGAAGGATGCGAAGGTGTGAATTGCATGTAGATAACATTTGCAGATTTCACAGGTACAGAAAATTAGACAGGGAAAAAAGCTACAAATCTCTGTAAATATAGTAATGTTTGATGCACTTTTGATATGTCTGATTTCATGCTTTTATAAAAACTACATTCTTACAAAAATTTTCATTCCTGTCAAATGTACTAGGGATGTTTGTACATGGTATTTGTACGTGAATGCAAGAATATAAATTAGGAGATTGCTATGTGGAATACATGTATGTATGATTTTGAGTTATGTATTTTCAAAAGGAAAGATTCATTTCTCACTAAACTTGCATCATTTGCCTTCCCTAACACCATACTAATAAGGTATTTATACCATCTACCATCATCTCGTGTTCTTTGCTTTTGAAGTGCATATTGTGCCTTCTGCATGAAAATAACATACAGAATTTAGCAGCTGTTCCATAGATTTGTATGCTAAGTGAACTGAGCAAACTGATGCTCATTGCTTTCTCCTGGGTGGATTGAAAGGGTGAAAACCGTGAAGAATTCACAGCCTTTTCAACAGAAACCCAAATATTCCATGATATTGTCACAGGTACCAGAGTTGGCAATAAAATGAAGTGTTTTAACTGTTGAGCTATGTTGGAAAATCTTTTAACCTTGCTATGTAGTTCTTAGAGGACTCTAATGTGTCATGTAAAAAAAAGGCCCTGAAATACTTAGAAGCCCATGTGGTAATTCTGTCAATATTCTAAAAGCATTAAAATGTTCGCTTCACTTTGAAATGTCTTGAAATTCTGGCATCCTGTCTGTCTGATGGCCAAGTTGGGAACATGGCTGCTCTTCCCTGCTGCCAGATTTTCTGTGGTGCAGCAGAGACCAGCTAGGAGTGACATTGGGAGCAAGTGTGGCTGCTGTGCTGTGGTGAGAGCTGCCAAAGTCAGTGAAAGCCTTCCAGTCATCTCTTCAGGTTTTGGTCCCTGTCAGAGAACATGAAAGAGCCTTGTCTAACTAAGGACAGTGGTGAGCATGTTGAGAGAGGAGCTTCAGGAGGATGGGAAAATGAAATCCCTTTAGGTAGTTGGCTTGAACATGAAGTCAAATATAAAGGCATTCATGTCCTTCCCCAAATGCATGTCCCTTCATGTGGCAGCAGAGTGCCATAAATTCCCACCTTAGCATTGCCTTTGAGGGACAGGGTCGTGCCTTTGTTTTGGACCTGTACCCACACTGTTCTGCAGCACTGCTGTATCAAGGTGAATTTATATTTTACTCTGTTTCTAACATCCCTGTCTCTTTTCTCTTTTTTCTTTTACATGCTTTCATGAGTATAGCAGACCATTTAGGAATTGAATTCATGGGTAAGTTTTAACTTCTCTCCTTTTCAATTGCTCATATTTATCTTGATCCCTTAGTCCAAAGAACATGGAAGTTAATGGGAAGACTCCCATGACCTCCCTGGCTGGGTTTTGGATTGGGTTCCTTTTATACTTACCAATTACATTTGAAATTATATGAAGGTTTAATATTTTTTTTTGTCCACTGCTATGGAGTTTAAAACCTACATAATGATGTTTTAGTATTTCATTGGTATTTAATGAAACATAACATAAAGGTTATGTGACCATATCATGTTGAGGAATAGTATTTTGTATGTGATTTTAGGGTAGAGTTACTAACTTTTTCATGTAAAGGAAAGTAAATTCTAAATGAGATTTTTTTTCTTTTGTTAAGAATTTGTTGTTAATTACAATATTAAATTTAACTAGGTTTAATAAGAAACATCTTATAAAAAATAATTCTCTCAAATTAGAGAAATACTTTTAAGAAAGGAGTCAAAGATCCATCATTCTGTGAAAAAAGTAAAATTGGTTAGGAAAAAGCTAACGAAGGAGGGAGTTATTGCTTTTACAATTTTGGAAAGTAAAAGATGATGTTCTGTTGGCTCAGCTGCAGCTCTGTGGTGTGTTCACAGCCTCATGGAATGACAGGCTTTACAGATCACCTCTCAGCTGGTGATCTTCAGGCTTGGGGAAGCTGAGATACATCCTTAACAGAGTTAATGTTTCTTTGTGCAAGAACAGCTTGCATAAGCCATTAAATATGACTGAAAACACAATAATAAAAAGCATGCAAATTCCTATTGAAGTCACAAAACAGTTACTTTTAATAGGCTCTTTCCCTATGTTAAGTTTTACTTGATTTTTTTAGATTTTAAAAGTAAGAACCTTATAACCTATCAATTTGAAGTGCCAACGTGGGGATTCTGTTGACCAGTTAGGTATAAATTGTGAAGAAACCACTATGGTGATGAACATTAACTGCATGACAGGCTGCAGTAACAAGAGGATAGCCAGAGGTTCAGGGATTTTCTCCTACTGCTTTTGAATTTGTGCCATACCTAGAGCCCTGTTCTCTCTAGAGAACTGGTTCATGAGGTCCAGAAGTTTTGTGTTTCCCTTCACTCTGTATGAGGCTTGAAAAGTGCCAGTGCAATCAATGTAAGTGTCTTCACAGACTTAGTGGACAAGTGGGAAATGGTTGCTGGAAAGGCTCTGCATATATCCTGCTTTTCCTGCTTAACTGAAATTGTGAGCAGCAGTCTTGAGGCATACAAGTTGAAGGACAAGCATATATATGGAAGAGGATAAGGAGTATAGATATATGGGATGCTTAGAGTGGACCTTTCTGTAAGAAGCAGGAAAGTGTTACCCAAGAGGCAAAGCTGAATAATTTGAATTTTATTTTGAGACTTCCAGTTTCCTCTCTTTTTTAAAAGACATCTCTTTAAGGCTTGAACTAAAGCCAGTCTCTGAAATCTTGGCTCAGAGTAGTCCTCTCATATGAGTAGCTCTCAAGACTTTTTTATTTAATACTGGAGCAGATCCTGATGGCATAAAAATTAATGAAATCTTGTGTCTCAAGCCTGAAAATATTATGACAGCAGCCTAAAATGAGGCTTGAAGTTGTTTCTTGCGGGCTAGAAAAAAAACAAGTCCTGGAATCGTATGCAAAAGTGAAATGCTTGTGCTTCTTAAATCCTACTCTAGTCTTTATGAAGATTTACTTAGGAAATGTAAGCATGCATGGAATCATTGCTGTACATGTAGCAAAGTAGAAATCCCCATCCTGTGCACAGAGAGTTCAGGTGACAATATGCTCATCAAATTAGGGACACTCCTGTAAAGCCTCTACCATGACTTCTGTACTGTAGAAAATAATGGCAATTAGTGCAAAGAGTGTTTTGTAGCTAGACAAAACAACAGTGTAGAGATGGTGCTGAACTTAGCTTTGTTTGTACATAATCCAGAGAACACTCTTTTTTTCATTGCATTTGTGGGTTTAGTTGCCTTAGAAATTCCATTTTCATCATTGTCTTCCAGAAATTTTGTTTGAAAACCGTGTAAACCATGTAACTTGGATTGCCAGGGCAAGCTGAATTCCTTCCATGGTAGGCACAGCTGAAACCTCATGTCAGTGGGAACATCTGTCTGTAAGCGACAGGTGAAATGTGCACTGAAACTACACTCCTACTTTAGCGACCATTTGCCAAGGAAGGTAGATAAGTGTAGAAGTGTAGTCATTTACGTTTGGTTTTTTTATGGGGTTGGCTTTTTTTTGTTTTGTTTTGGGGTTTTTTTGTGGTTTTTTGTTGGTTTTTTTTTTTCTTTTTTTTTTTTTTTTTTTTCTCTCCTAGACTCAAGGATCAGTGAAGTGTGTATACATAGCCAGTCCTTTTACTGTCCTGTTAGGGAACTGTGGTCCATGACTTTGTGTATCCTGTTGTGGACCAGTTTGTACTGTTTTCCCCCACAAGCTCCTGTGGCAGCCCATTCCAGTGCTCAGTAGGGGCAGTGTCTGTTGCTTTTCCACTACCTGATGACATCTCCTTCCTGCTGGACCCTTCTCTCACAAACAGTACTTTGGGAACAACAATGATGCATTCATTTTATGTATCACACTGAATTTTGTAACCTCGCTCATGGTTTCACACTCCCTTTCCTATCTGGGTGTTGTCAGTTTTGTGTTCCGTACAATATTCAATATTGTGCATTCCAGAACTTGAGCACCTGTTACTTTAATATTGCTGCTGATATTGATTTACACTGTCTGTTTGTTTATATGGATAACAGAGACAAAGGCAGGCATATTGATGTGGCACATCTGTTTTTAAATGTTGCAAATATAGAAATTAATATATGGTTCTGATGCATTCATGTGCAGCACCTCCTGAATTAAATGAAAGCCAAGCATGTGGTCAAGGGACACTATGTCCTTACATTTGTGGATTGAAGTATTGTCATTGATACGTGGTCCAGCTTTATGAAACTTCTGGTGATAAGGAAATGGTTTATACTTTCTAGTACATCAAGTCAAAAAAAAAAAAAAAAGAAAGCTGTTGTGTCTGATTGTCACTTGATTCAATATTGATTCAATATCCATCTCTGATGCAATCTCCTGGACCTGCTTTGGGCAAGGTCTTTTAATCTGTCTGTGCTTCACATTCTCAGTTGCAGTAAGTTTTCTCAGGCTTTCTGCATTTAGATTCCTCAGCTCTCTGGGGGATGTGTTTCAGTACCACAGAAATTATTTCTTCCTTGCGAGCAGGCACAGACTTGGCTGTGTCCTCTCCTCGTACGGGAGCAGAGCGCTCTGAGGAGAGCACCTGGTCTGCTTTGGTGCCCAGCATTCCACCAATGAGCATTCATGCCATTTTATTCACATTTCCAACACAAAAGTAAGGAGAAGTTTTCACCGTGTTACTACAAACTGAGAATATTCGAGCTGTATGAACAATTCTGTGTCAATGGGAAGCAGGATGGTCATTGGTAATGTGTACATGAGCAAGAGAGGTTGTTTAAAAAAACACTATGAAAAGAAGCAGCTTTTATACACTAAAAAAACTAAGTAATGCATCATCAGCATTGGAGACCATGGGGGTACAAGTATTAACAGCTTATTATCATTTTTTGACCCAAGTGGTTAACTGCACTTCAGGGCTGAATGGTTTACTTTTCCAGTGAAAAATCTGTTGATGAGGACAAATATCTGTGACAGCAAACACGGTCACTTTGGATCAACAGGCAGCAGCTGTTGTGGAGCTAGCCTGGAGCATGTTCTCCCAGCTGCAGAGTGAAATCCTTACCTGAGAGTCATCCGTGGATGTTCTGAGCTGCAAGCCAGTGCCTCAGACAGGGAGTTGCCTTTTTAACTCATTTCTTACACTGAGAATGAGTTAAGGTGTGCTTAGGCATGAAACACAAAGGTGAGTATTGGAATTACCTGCTACAACACATGAACAAACACGACTGTTCCAGAAACTTACCTTCACCTCCTACTCTGATGATCCAGAATGATGGTCTTTTATGCAATAACAGTAATTAATGGTGGATACAGCAGGAAATAAAATGCTCCAATAAAGATCAACAGCCAAGTCACTGCAGTTTTGATGGAAATACAGACATAACATGAAATAGTCTTCATCCTTAGGCTGCTTACCAGTTAAACCAGTATCAATGGTGCAAACAATTTTGATGTGTTAATCTCAATCTCCCCACACATGAATTACAGGAAACCTATGTAGCAGTTTTTACATGTAGTCATTACTTTTAATTTGTTTATTCTTAAGGCTTAAACAAAAAATTAATATTTTTCCTTAGAACTACTCATCTTTTTTGGAAAAATCAGGAGCTTCACTGAAGTCAATGAAGTATGAATGGTATATAAAACCTTGAAAGTGCTGAATCATTAAATAGCATTTAATTGAGCAGAGTAATAAAGTAACTCAAGAATGGGATCCTATTAAACTTTATATATTTCCTTGCAATGACTACAATGTGATATGTATTCAGTTTTCTGTCGTCTGAGCAGCTGTTACCACTGGAGATGGTGCATGCTGTATTTTCACTGTGCCTATTCTCACTGCCTCCTCATTGTGCTGAGATGATATACGCCTAAAACTCTGGGAATACCTGATCCAGTTAACCAGATTGACTCTGTGACCTTGTGTCATGCACTGTGACTGATGCATTTTGATTTTTACAAGCTGCAAACGTTGGTTTTGCTGATGAGCAGGATAAGCAATAGTGCAACAACTTAGTATTTTTCATGTACTCCAGAAATAAAAAGGCAAAGTTCATTAGTCCTTGCACAGCTCAAAAACTGGGAACCTGGACTCTTTCCTCTGAAACTCAGTGTTTTGCAGCAGCAAACAGAAAATTATAATAAATAACCAGTGCTTGCCTTAGTTACCATTTAGAAGCTCTTATCTGTTATAAACCCTGTAATGCTCCAGTCCTTGCTGGAAGAGAGGCTGAATGTTCAGTTACATGAGCAAAACTGTATGTGTTCTAAATGATACATGTTTAAAAAATAAAGAAATTAAGTTCAGTTTTCCCTGCATTCCTTTTTAATAGTATAAAATAAGTAGATCTTTTTCTGATCATATGGCATACTGTTTTAATGTTCCCGTTTGCACAAAATTAGAGATCCTGATCACAATCATTCCCCAGAACTATGAGACCATATATTTCTAATAATTACATTGTTGATAATCAATATGCACTTAAAATATTTCGTCTGTACTCTGTTGGTAAATTTCTGAAGAACTAAGAAGGGCTCTTCTGGTAGGCATTGATACTTGGAATGTTTACTGCCGTCATCATCGCTCCTTGAATCCCATTGTTCTTCATCCTGCCTCAAATTTTCCTTACCTCCTGGTTTTTATCTTTTCAAACTCAGTAAAGACTTTGCTCTTGGGACCTCATCTTTCAGTTTACTTTATGAAATACCTGTCCTTTTTAAGTATGCTGCAACATAACAATAGCATCCTGAGGTACGAAATGGATTTAGACCCTGAGCACTTTCCATGGGATTCACTTAGCTGGGAAGAAGAGTCATTTATCATCTCCAGAGAAAAGAGACATGAGCAGCAGAAGAGAGTTTTACAGGAACAGCTGATGCCTAAGTGCTGTAAGAGCAATGGATGGAGCAGAGGTTCCTCAGGGGCTGCAGGAAGCTCTGCCAGTGGTTGTACCTGTTTAGGAAAACATCTCCTGAATAAAAGCCAGCGTGCATCTGGTGCATAAGTTGCAGGCTGCCTCACATCTTGGCTCAGTTTAGGGCATATGGTTCTAGTTTAGTTGAGAGGGACAGATTTTTATCTAAGTAGTTTGTAACCTATCTACCGTTCTGGTTCTGTGCTACCATCTTTACTTTTCTTGATATGTCTTTTTCCCAGTTTATCTGCACTTTCTGTGTTGGCAATGAATTGGGTTGGATTAACTTGCATTATTTTTAAAAGGTTTACTGTGTGGCTAACTTATGTGTGTCATTAGTTGCCTTTTGTGATGCTTTATCAAAATAGTAATTCTGTGAACTGGGTGCATGAAATAATTTTAATATATATAACTTACTCTGGTGACCTTCCCTAGTATTTGGTTTCTGCTGTTCTCTCTAACTGAACCTCCTGATCATTTGTGATGAAACTTACAGAAATTTGAAAAACAAAAACTGGTAGCAAGGTGTACTGACAAGTTCAGAAAGCCAGAGTTGGTCTGGGTTTCTCTGTTTTCCTGGGGTCTGGGTTGGGAGGAGGAGGAAGTTGCATTAGGTGGGGTCTGTATTAGTCTGTAGAAAGGGTTGTGCATCATCCCTAATGATACATAAGGATTGTTATTCTGTCAATCCCAAGGTGAATGTGTACTGAGTTCCCCTGTCTGCTGACTAGGGGGTGGGGGGCACTAATAAGGTCCAAGTGTTATCTGTGGGTTTGAAAAGAATTTGTGAAACCTTAAAAATGGATGTTGTGTATAAGCCTCCAGGTAAGTTTCCATGTATCCCTTAGTGCCAGGTACAAGCCTCTTTTCATCGTGCCAGCTTCAAGAACTTTGGCACCTCAGGGAGAAGAGGCATGTGCTTCCAGTTTGGATTTCGGCTGAGGACACAGCATCTCCCCTGCTCACAAAGGGGCTTTGCTGTGTCCTGTCCCTACATACACAGATCATGTGCACATTCTGGTTTGGGATTAGGCACGTGCCCTCGGGTCCTGCACAGCTGGTGTGCCTCAGAGTTAAACACTTCTTATCATGAAATACAGGTAATTGGATGGCTTCAACACTGAGCAGACAGCTGTGTATTTAAATGTGACCTTATACCCAGTCAGTCTCAGAACCTGCATTTTGAATATGGTATTTAAGTAAATGCTGTGCTGAGCCTGAGGAGGTGTTAAAACTGACACCACAACGGTGTGCTAATGAGTTGCAGTGTTGAGATTTGGCCTTTGTTTGGGCTCAGTTGCAGTCTAACCAGATGCAAAAATATGTAGACAGTAACTTGTACACTGCTGAAACAAGCCTAGCAGGGCAAAGGTGAGATCCACGTGTCAAAGGTGGTGCTGCAGACAGCTGCCACAAGACTGCCAGTGACACTTCATATTTCCAATTGAGAGAGGACTGGGACGAGGCTTCAAAGCAGTGAGTACCATCTGGACATGTCCATGAGAGCTTGGGATCTGTTGTTTGAGATGGGGGGGTTGCTATTAGTAGAAGGTTGTTCACTGTGTGTTGAGGTTATCTTGACACAGGAGGAGAGGCTCTAAACACCTGATCTGTGCCATATTTGTGCAGCCACAGTGAATCAGGGCTGCTTTGCCCTTCTGCTGCCTGGAGGTGCTACCTAGGTGTCAATCTCATTCAGTAAATGATGCACGGATTTGGAAAGCAGAACGTAAGTATCTCAATGAATGTTCCATGGCAGTGGTGCACTTGTAATGTATACTACAGTTGTATAGAAAAATCAATGGTTTTGACAGTGAACTAAATCTTTCTCTGTCCTTCTGTGTCCTGCCTAGAATGAGTAGAGCCGGGTCCTGCCAGTAAATGCTGGAAGCGGAGGAGAAGGGTAAGCAGGGTGGAAAAATTGGCTCTGTGCTGCTTGGAGCACACTAAGTTACTGTTTCATGTACTGCCTTTTCTCTTCTTTTGCAGGAGCTGTAGGATACTGGCACGTGGAGAAGGACAGAGATATTCCCACTCTGGCTGACGTTTTCCAATAAAGATATTTTTATTGTAATTGAAAATTGTCTCATGATCCCATTTCCTGTGCCAATCAGCATTGATTTATCCTCATTTCAGGCGTGATTCTGCTGAAAAACACTCTGTCCAGTGGCCCAGGGTATCTGTTGGTTTTGCTTCAGACTTGACAGCCAACAATTATCTGGGACATAAGCGTGAGCAGCACAAAAGGAAGAGGGAAAAACAAATCCTGTGTATGAGTGTGCTCAGTTCTTAACAAGAGTGGAAATAATCTCACAGCTGCTTGTAAACTGTTACATTCAGATGTCAGGTGAACTCTTTTGTTTACCACTGCTGACTTTTCTTCTTTGAATGGTTAAATAAATCACCATGAGGTATTTTCATTTAGTATGGATCCAAATCCTTTTGGGTCATGTTCACATAATTTACTCACTGCATTTATATCTATTGCATCAGTCATGCTGTAATTATCATATGAGTTAATAGTTTTGGGGTTTTTTTGTCCTAAGTTAATTATGTGCTGCTCTATGCCTACTGTAGCAAGTAAACTCTGTTGTAGTATAATATGACTCTATGGGTTTTTTTTAACGACTCTTGGTAATTTTGCATTTCACATTCAAGCAGAAAATAAAAATGGAAATATAAAAATAACCTGGTAACGGAGGAGCATAAAATGGGACAGTATATTAGTTCTCAGCAGAATTAACTAAAACAATTTAGGGTCTTCACTGTTCAATAGTGAGATACAAAGAGAAGAGCCAAACAAAATTAATTAGAGCAAACAGTTTATAGAGATGAAAGTGAGAGAAAAAGCACTTTATTTGCCATTAAGAGCGTTAATACTTCTATTAGTAGCTTCCCACACCTTGCTGTTGATTGCTAGGTGTGTAAGTTGTTTCCTCCTTGAAATAATGACCTTAGTCACCCAAAGTTCAAGGTTTTGAGTAATGCAGGGAGCACGGAGGGAAGCCAGCTGATGCATTTCTATAGGGCAGTGCTGCTGGCTGCCTCAGCCTGGCCTCCCTCTTGCATTCCACTCTTGCCAGTCCTCTGGGCCACACTTAAAGCTCTTCAGTGCTGTGAAGACTTGAGTATCTCTGTGCAAGCCAGGAGTATTTAAAATCCATGCCTACAAAGAATGGGTGTTTTCAGAGTGTTAGATAACTGTAGGTTTTGAGAATTGCCGTGTTGGACTTAATAAGAGTTACTTTTGTGTTGCTCTTGATTTCTGACCAGAACACATGGAAGTCAGTGGATATTTTGGTATCATGTCTGTTATTTCTAATATAATGTACAGAACCTGAAATCAGGATCCAATGTGTGACTAGACTGACATATGAAGTGAGCCTGTCCTTTTCCTGATTGACTCCAAATTCCCTAAATCTAAAAAAACTAGCTCTATCTCTCAATAGTGTTATGAAATTGAGTATGTACAAATAATTTGGTGCAATTGTGCAAAGCCAGGAGTATCTTTGTTTCCTCTCTTGAACTTCCGTTCTTCTCCTCCCTACCTTTTCTCTTTTGTGCCTTCCTGATTGTTTTCTTTTTGTTTTTTTAATGTACCTCTGTGGACTTTCTTTTTGTGTTAGTTTCATAAATCTACTGATCAATGAACTTTCTCTGTGTAAGTGTGCTGCTGTTTACAGCAGTGACTACAAATCAGTTGTATCACAAACTGCTCTATTTAGCTTTAATGGAGAGTACAGCATGCACACACTGAAGTTTTACTCGTTTATTATCATAATGCCCTCTCCTGTACCCAGAAGTGATGCAGCATTTGAAAAATGGAAATCACAATATACACTAACTTCACCAGCTCATAAAATATGAATGCTCAGAAAATGAATACAGCAGTGTTAAATACAGTTAATCAGCTTTAGAAAAACAAAAATACGTATTTATCACTATAATACGTACATGCATGGGATATTAATGAAAAATACCAGAGATTTCATTTTCTGTATTTATTCTACACTGTGCTCATTACTCTCATTCAAATAATTTAAATTTCCTTTCAAGATAAGGACGATTTGCTGCTGATGAGAAAAGTTTGGATGTCTTCTGTGCCATATTTTTCTTTGAGGCCATGAAGTAGAGTCTATGCACTGAATATAAAGCCAGCTGGGCTGGAGATTTTGTACATTATAGTGTACTGACAGAGTGGACCTCTAAAATAGTTGAGCTGTACATAGTTGAACATAGTGCATTGTTAGGAAGTGTATCATAAAAATATATGACTTTATTAAACTCAAATTAACAAGCTGCCTCAGTGAGAGTGTGGGACTGTGACTTCTGCTGTATTTTGCTAAAGGCTTTTTATGCCTCTATACTTTAGCTAATGTGCTTAAGTCAGAACCAAGAAATTGGCCTTGGTTGAGTGTTTGTTGAATGAATGATGAAGAGAAAATTATGAACACAAGTGAATATTTTATTTCAGTCAGTTTTTTCTTGTGAATCTTATCTAGTGTGTTTTAAAAATTTCTCTTGCCTGATGGAGTCTCATTTCAAGGTAAGGTGGTACCAGAGCATCTCATTCTTTCAATTAGTAGTGAATCCTGTCTTGAAATAAGATGTCTGACCATTGGCGGGAGAAGGTGAGTGGAAATGGAAATTTTATAGAACAAAGCAAGTCACTTTAAATTTATTCCATAAAATTACTTAAAGGTGAACTGGAGAGAAAAAGTAGATGTCATTGTCCTAAAATATGATGTTTCTTTGAAGTTAAATAGGTATTAATGTGTTTTTTTCAAAAATTTACTTATTTTAAGGACATGTTCTAGTCAAGTTTTTGTTCCAAAAAAAAATTATGAAAAATATTCATTTAAATTTCAGGGAAAATATGGAAATTCGCTTATTTATTTTTTACTGAATACAAGTGGTGATTTGTGAGAACTGTGCTGGATGGTCAATATCTTACTTGTCAGTATTGGGTCAAAGATTCTTATTTGACTCTGATGCAATTGCTGAAAGAATTCAAATGTATGCCTTGGCACTGATGCTGCTTTATCCAACCTTATGTCAGGAGTTGTTTTGCTCAAAGGGTGAGTAATGTAGTGCCATTGGCTTGCTTTTTCAAGTGATTTTTAATTTTTTCCATACCTTTTAAGACGTGTTAGTATCCATGTTTCAGCTATTTTGATGGTTTCATTGCCTCAGCACCTTTGTGGATGGGGTTTATCATCTGTTGGCCATGAATCAGTTTGGAGATCATCCCCTTCAGTCTGCTCAGCCACATTCAGTGAAAGTTGGACAGTCCTTGTGCAAAGAAAATTCAGAATTGCCTGTAAGTTTGCAGGCATAACTCTTACTGTGGCAAATGCCTTGTGAATTCAGAACTGGAATGTGCTCCAGACACTTTACTGGATGTCCAGCCTGTGTTCCTGGTTCTGGTGGTGCTAGTTCAGCAAAAATGGGGTATGGTCTGTTCCCCTTTTGGTACTGTGACAAACGTGGTGGGAAAACCATTCACTTTTTAAGAAGCCCATTCTCTGCCTCTCCAGTCCCCAAAATACTCTCCATTTCCCCAAATCTTTCTTCAATTTAAATTTGCATAGTTTCTTCTCTTAATAAAAGTATGCTAATAAAAATTCCTGAAAATAGCATTATATGATTCACTTGTCAGGGAATTATCTTCCCATAATACCCCCGTGATGTAACATTACTTTTTCTCCCATTCTGTAGTCCTCATTTTATGGTGCCAAGGTGTGTACCATCAATCCTTTAATTTACATTTCTGTCATCTTTATTGCTTGCTCAATCACTTTGATACCTTCATCTTATCCTTCCTCTTTTTTGCTCTCAGTGTTCTAAAAAATACAGACGCTTGTGTTGGTAGCACAGCTGTGCTGAAGAACCTGCTTGCAAAGTCTTCTGCTGTTCAAAGGACTCTGCCTCTCCCTGTCATTACTCGTGTCACTGTTCTTGAGAACAGTTTTTTAGCTCTTCACTTCCTCTGGGTGTTTTCCTTTCCTCTTCCATCATTTCTCACAGCTCTGCAGCCATCTCTCACTCCCTGCTTATTTTGGTATTGCCATTCTGGTGTCAATGTTACCTTTTTTTATTTAAAAAAGTCTGTGATGTTAATTTTTCTGAATTATTCATAAGGCCATATATGAACACCTGCATCTATTATTCAGAACTCTTTATTTCTTTTATGCTAGAGCCTAGAACCTCTTTTATAATTCAGTAATAAATGAGAGCCTTCAGATTATTCAGAGGTTTTTTCGCCAACCTCATGTTTATCTCCCAACTGTTTCTTAGTTAATTGTGCAGAGCCCTGCAGTGCAAGGAGCTACAGAATAATTGTTAGAATAATTTAGACTATCCCTTTCCTCTTTGCAGTTCCTATCTTCATGCACTGGCCTCCCTGTGCAATATGTTTGAAGAGGTTCTTAGTCTAGAAAATATTATTTACTAGCATACAAACATTTTCTTTCTCCAATTCTTTTCTCCAGTCTTTTATCTGAGAGTATTACTTGATAGATATTGCTTTTTTACCTTTAAGGAGGTGTTAATTCAATTTTTAAAAGTTTTATTTTGCTTTATGCCATTTATTGTGCTCCCACATGTACTTTTCTTATTTCTGTTCTCTGTTGTCTGAAGCTTCTCTCTTCCAGAGCAGTAGTTAGTGTTCCTGTGAGTTTCCTACTTACTTAAAAAGTATTTGTAAAATGGATGTCCCAGACCCCCTGCATGATTCAGGGAAGAACCTGAAGGTCTCTAACCTGAGGCTCGAAGCAGGGTCAGCTCAGCTGCCACCAGGCTGCTCAGGACTTTATCCAGATTAATCTTAAACACCTGGAACTGCACAACTTCCCCAGGCAACCTGTTCCAATGCTTGACTGTTCTAGTGGTTAAAGTTATATCTAGACAAAATGGCTCAATTTGTTATTTATCCAGAAATACTCTGGAATAATGTATCTTCTCCTATTTGATGTTATGTGATTCAGACAAATAATTGCTTATTGATACTCAATTCTCCACTTAGTTACAATGCTGTGCTCTGGGTACGTAAAAAAGAATTTAGTCTTAGTTTTGATAGTCCTGTTTTTCTTGTTCTGTCGAAGCTATACTAGTCCTCATTTATTTATGTCATTTTACTGCTAGAGAAAGTATGTGATATAACTCTAAAGTAAACCTCCCTCTGCAGCTTGGTAATTATCCAAGCCTACAGTACATTATTTTATCAGCTTTATGCAGAAGCAAGTTCTAAAAGTAATGAGTTGCAGTCCATTGTTTTGGATTAGATCATCACAGCTGAAATGCCAGGAAGTTATTCTGTTCTAGACACCTTTGCTTATTTACTGTACGTTTGTGATACCGAGAATTTCTCACCTAGTACGTGGTTTCACATTAATTTCTGTATGCAGGCAAAAAATATAAAGGAACAACTGGAGGTACTGAGATTTCTAATGGCCACAAAGATGTGCAGAGCAGTTTAACAATCTTGACAGTTTACAGAAATATGGTGTTTAACTTGCTGTGGTGCCTCATATCAGACCTTTTAACAGAATTCAGTCACAGGAGTGCCAGAAACAATAGATTCACCAGCAGTTTGTTGAACTTTTTAAAATCTCTTGGGTCTAGCATGAGAGAATTCGACTGTTTGATACAGCTCCCATAATGCAGTCTCCTCTTCAAAGAGTCTTAGTAAAAGAGTTAAAGACTTCAGAGAATGCCATCTAAATAAGGCCTGGCTTTAAACAACTTAAACACACTTTGTTCTGTAAGTGCTTTCATTAGCATATACTTTTGCAATAACCTGAATGAGGAGCATGAACACAAAAAGTGGATTAACAGTCAGGGTTGACTCCCACCTCAGGTTTGAAAATCTATGCAAAGGGGTTTTGATTGCTCTTATGCTATTTTCCTTTTTATCATGGTTTATATTTAAATTGCTTTAGTTGCATTATATATTCCAAATACAACTTTATGAAACTGTTAATAAATGAAAAATAACTAAAATGCCTCTTCAAGTACTATTTTTACTTTCCTTTCTTACTTTGTGTTTAGTGAATATTGACACTTTATTCTGTCATCTAACTTGAATGTAAAATGACCTAATAATTTTCATTAACTTTATTTTTCACTTTCTTCACCAAATAATTAGGCAGTAAGTTCTTTTTTTTTTTACTAAGAAGCCTGAATGCAACTGTGTAAGATTTTTTTAGTTAGCCAAACAGAAAAAAAGTAATCGCAGAAGATCTTTCCATTTTGGAACCAAAGGTAACCTTTTGTGCTTTTTAGCAACAACATTGTTTGTTAGGTTCATTGCTTGTGGTATTTTAAATTTTTTCCTGCAGTTTTTCAGAAGTATTTGGTAATATAGCTCTGCCACCTTTGATGGTACCTGAGCCATTTAGTTGGGAGCAGCCCAGAGGGATCTGCCAGAGGCCAGAGTTGCCCTGCAGAGCCGTGACTCCACGTGGTTTCACAGAAAGCTGAGCTGGTACTGGGGCACAGGTGAGAACAGACACAGAGTTGCATGAATTCACTGAAGGAGTGATGGAAAGAAACAGAGAATTTTGATTTTGCTTTCTTAACCGGCAAGAGATCTGTGTCTTTTTGAAGAATTTGATTCTGCTGCGCTCCTGGATATTAACGTGAGATTTCTCTTGTGCAGTGCGATAAAATTCGTGGTTGCAAACTGATTGAAACTGCTTGTATAGTTAGTGAACAAAAGTAATTTCAGATAACACATAATTCTCATTTACAACTTGACAGAATTGTATCTGAAATGAGTATAAGTGATTAAAAATATATGAAAACCATATTTTTATATCCCAGGTGCCGCAATAGGTGCTGACTTACAGTTCTAATAATAATTCCCAAGAAATAATATCATTGTGATTTCTTTATGTAATCTGGCATTCACATCTTTGTATCATTGCATGTGTCAAAGATTTGTTTGACACTGTAGGAGATTGAAAGATAAATGTCGACAAATATCCTGTATCTTATGAAAAATTGTTAGTGGCTAAACATACAAATGCATTACTGTATAAGATAAAATAAATTTAATTCATGGCAGAAAATCTCAGAGGAATCAGATCTAAAATCCAAGGTTTCATGAACAAAAATACAACTCAAGGATTGTAAATGGAAAATTACTGACCTCGCAAATTCCTTTAGTCTGTGTGAATACCTAAACCAGCTATCCAGTGTATAGTTTCCCCCTTTATTTCTGTAATCCTTTGTAGTTTTCTATTCTCACTAAAGCATGTACACACACATTTAATTAAAGTAACTTTTTTTTCCCATTTGTATTATGCAGAAACACACAACTTCTAATTCGTTCCAATCTAACTTACTGATCTAATCATGTGTTGTGTAGTGATCCATCCCATTTTGTCCAATAAACTGTCCCATTTGTCCAATTTATAGCAACGCATGAAATTAATGTTCCTTTCCTAAAGAATGCTGTTAATACGGACCATCGTGTTGTGGGTGCACTGCTTCTTGGGGTTTTTTCTGTGGAACAGAAAGCAGAAAGGAACCAGGTTATCTACTGCTAGGAAGTATTACAGAGGCAAATGGTTTCTTACTGTAAATTTAATCATTCTAGGTTAATAAGTTTGTTACTACTCTAAAAATCCAAAGTACCACAGAGGTCAGGAGTTTTGCAGTTCATTAGTTTAATGTCACTGAATTAGAACACCTCAAAGTCTGTGTGAGAGAGCTGCTTTGGCAGCAGTGCTCCTATTCCTCCACCTGCCTAAAGAGGCACAAGTGCTGTGCTCAGGAGCTGAGCTGCTCACCCACTTTCCACACACAACAGAGTCTGCTCTGCCTAGCTTGTCTTATGTAGGGATAAATAAACAACTAAAGCTGTGTCCAAAACCACAGGGGTACCTTTATAAAATAATCAAATGCCATTTATGTTTAGCTGTTAGTGTTGCACTTGGTGTTTTCAAGAGCATTTGTTATGAATGCAGTGAAGAAATAATGTTCTATTGTCCAAAATACTGTGTATGAAATGTCTGAGCCCTTGTCTTTGCTGCTGTGCCTTTCTGCACCTACTGCTAAATTGCAGCTTTTTAGGGAGGAGACAAGTAGTGTCTGAAAAACACTCATGTCTGCTGGATTGCTTCCCAGTGCTGTTCGCTCAGCATGGAGCGCCATGGATCAGGGCTGTAAAATGCTCGCAGCCCTCCTGTTGACCCATGTTTTTATGCCAAATTGTTTAAGACAGAAGCTGGTGGAGGGAGGAAAGTAAAGTTAAAAACAGGGAAGTCCAGTGCCTCTTCCAGAAAACAAGGTGACCCTCCTTTTGTTGTTGGTTAGGAGGCAGCCTAATCAGCTGGAAAAGGCAGCAGTGATGCTATGAAACACTGTGCTTCTGTTGCTGTAGGGGAAAAGGGGTTGTTTCCCGTTGTTACCCTAAAAGCCACGTCTGGGAATGGTGGTTCTCATGGCAAAAGTGAATCCAGGAGTTTTGCTGAGGAGACAAATCAGGAAGTGCTGCAGCTGAGTCAGAAAAGGAGTGTTGGTCTGGGGAGAAACATCAATAAAATGTTCCTTATGGGTCAGGAGAGGAGGGAAGGTTGTTCCAGTGTGGGTGAGACCTATGATGCTATGAACTACTGCTGCAAGCTGCTGCTTTTGCAGACGTGAGAAATGGTTTTTTGCCTGTTCTGTGCGTGATATGGAGGGTCTGATTCAGAGTTAGTGGCTTTGTACACTGCCTAGTAAAGGTACCATGGCTAAGTTTCACAGTGGGATCTCATTAATTTTGCTTCTCATGCAATCAAGTGTTCCTTGTCCATATTTTTATTGACATTTCTAGTTTTGAAAATGAACTCATCTTTTTTCTTTATTTAATTTCTGTGACATTATGCCTTTTTAAAATTTAGTTTAGTTAATCCAGTTTGCCTTGGTAAAACTCCTATGTACCCTCATGTACTACTGATTTAACACAATCTAAGTGTATCCTAATCTTTGGGTGTTTTAAGGAGTAATTGTGCTGAAAGTCTACTGGGAAGATGTATGGAGCTTCAACAGACACAATTATTGTGTCATATAATTCAAAGCCATAAGAGCAGTCCAATTTTAAGAGGCCATATAAAATTAATCACTCCTCTCTGTGTCTTCCACAGAAAATAGCTGATGTTTGGTATGTTTTGGTACACATTGCCTGTTTGAACAACAGCAGATGAAGAGGCACTGACTCCAAGCCCTTATCAAAGTAAAATTTCCAAGCTGAAACTGAATCAGAGTTGGATTTCATATGGGAAAAGTATAGTATATAAAAAATACAGCACTGTAGAAGTTATTGTAGAGAAGATATTAGGAAACCATTTACTTGTAGGGTGAAAGCAAGGCTGTGGCACTTAGAGCCATTACTTGCAGCATGAAGGAAGGAATGAAGCAACATCCAAAAGAACAACTACAGAAGAGAAACGTGCATTTGTTGTCTTGATTAAGTGAGTGAATCCTGCTTGTAAGTGGCATGAACTTTATCTGTACAGAGATGTGCATCTCCACAGAAAGCACAGTGTGGATTTAATAGGAAGTTTTTGCTGTTGACTTTGAGGGAAGGCTTGGAAAATACTCACCTCAACAGAGCTGTGCTCTCCTACTCCCTTTGAGGACCTGTCCCTATTATTTTAACTAAAAAGCAGCAGACAAAATCTGATCATACAGAGCCTTCTCCATACCAAACCGAAACTTAAAATTAATTCTTTGTGCTCAGTGTAAAACTGAATTTAGCAACCATGTCATGTAAGCAGACCTTCTGCACCATGCTCTGAAAGGCAGTGTCATGGGAAAAGCAAAGGAAGCAATTGCAACATTCACTTTTCCTTTTTATTGCCAGAACCATGCCAGAAATGTTGTTAGGGAGCAACATTTAATTAAACCGTTATCAACTTAACTTTGGGGTATTTCATAATCTCACCCTTGGCATTGTCTTTTTATTAGGAAAAGGCTTAAGTGACTATGAAATATAATGAAAGGCCATGGGGAGGGCTCACACACCACAAAGCTGCTAATCCATTGGAGACTTTTGTGGGAAGTGAGCATTTTTCAACAGCAATGCAGAGCTTTGAAGGTTATCAGGGCCTTTTATCTTCTAGTCAGCTTTCTCTAAACTTCAAACTCTATCTACGTGAAGTACATCCTAGCAAATACCCACTGAGCTTGAGGTGGAAAGACCAATGTATTGCTGCTTTTCCTCAAATGTTTTAGCCCCTTATAGCTGTTTATTTGCTTTATGTAGCATGTGGGAGCCTGAGTGAGAGTCCAGGACATTAAGCACAATACATGTTCAGTGCTCAAGGGAGTTTATTGTGCAGTGTTAGGTGTTGTTCAGACAATGGGGGTTTGACACTGCAAATACAGAGATAAATATATCTATCTTGACCTCAAACTAAAATAAAAGATCCAGTCTGATCCAGTAATAGCAGGAGCGCAATATTTTCTTCTCAGGTTTGTTGTTTTTGAGTTAGCATCTGATCAACTGGGAGCAAGAATGGTTCTTGCAGTTCACTTTCATATTTTGTTTCCTATCATTTACTGTTTTTATTCAGCGTGGAAGAGTCTTAGCCATAACTGGGAACAAGGTGTCTGAGAAAATACTGACTGACTTAGACATTTGAACTCACTCTCTTGTTAAGCCTTGCAAAAAGTAAGGAGAACAGTTTCCTATGTGAAGGAAGAAATAAACGCCAAGAGCATCTGAGAAGATATAATTATTTGAAAGGAAGTTAATAGGTAATTTTTTAAAAATCCTGTTGGCAGAATTTGGAGTTTCTACTGCTGAATAGAACTCCTTTGGTTTGAATCTGCCATTCCTATCCACACATCCCAGTGATCACTCTGGGAGCTGCCATCTCAGTGTTTAGTGAAACATGCCCATGTCAGGCACTTTAATACAGCTTTAAGTGACAGCAATATTGGGCTGTCCCCAGCCTCATTTACTGGTGAATAATCATGTCATGCAAAGTCCATTACTGCTGTTCTGTATCCGTGCTGCTGGGCTTGCCCATCACTAGCAGCTAACAAAGAAGCACAACATAAATTAGCCACTTAATTTAAATCAAAATGCAGCTGGAGCATTCATTAGGCTACTTGAAAAATCTCGTCTTAACTGTCAAAGCTAAATACTTTCGCCAGTTGTTGCTTGTTTGCTTGTTTGGTTTTTTTTCTTAACAGTGAAAAGTTCTGGAGCTTTGAAGTTTTACATCTTAAATTTTTGGGGGAGGAGTGGTAAGCTTGTTTGCTTTATAATTTCTTACTGAAGATGTAGTGTCCCAGTGTGGTACAATAATTTACGTAAATATCAGTTCTGACTTTTTAACTGTTGTCACTGTGCCTTCCACAGAACTTTAAATATTGTGGTCTTTATCGAATTATTCATAGTCATAATACAGATACCACTTGCTTGCTTTACAGGCTTACTGAAAAGTTCTATAAACCAGAGAGTGCACATCTTTCACTTGTTACTTGGCTTGAGCCACCTCCCCACATCAGAGGTACTAAAATCTGCCATTCAGTGGAGTTAACAGAGAACAGTAAACCCTGGCTGTGATCTGGACATTCACTGTGTCCTGTTTGCTCCTGCCATCAGCAGCAGTTGAGTATACATTTCAGAGAACATAATTACTTTTCTTTTCTGTGTGTGTTTTCTATTTGTAACCCAAATCCTCCCTTCCTCTGTTGCATTCTCTCACACCCAGTTAACTGTTAGAAGAAAAATCAGTGATTTCTGTTTAAAATACCAGAACTGGGCTAATCAGATGCCACTGCTCACGCTACCAGAATGATGTCTGAAGGGAAGCTAACTGGATAATACTTAACTGAAGGCCTCAGCACAAAGCAGTGCTCCCTAAATCATGAACTGAATTTTGTCTGCTCCTCAGCTGAGCTCCTCCTAACTGTGTCCAGGTGGAGTAGCAGCAGGATGATGGGAATCACTGATCTTGTGGCATTTATCCCTGGGATTCTCTGTTGAGGAATTAATCGTGTGAAATGAACATATTCACCATGGAGACTAAACCAAGCCTTGGACTTGGCAGATACAAAATCTGTTGTAGGGGCAGACTTTGAGACAATCTGAATTTTACTTCCGTTGATACAACTGAAGTTAATTCACTCCTTTCTTCAGTCAAATATTTTGACACAATCTGAGTTAATCGGCCTACTCTTCAAAAAATATTGAAAAGGTCATACAAATTAACATCTGATTTGGAAAAGGGATTTGCATTAAAAAAAAAATAAGCAGGAAGGAGACGCATATCTTACCTGAGTACAATAACTGTTATGTTAAAAATAATTAGGATATGAGACAGCAAGTATCTTTAAATATATGTAGAGCAATTTGCAGTAAAATATATGAACTCAGGTTTTACCCTCTTCTCAGTTAATATAGAGGTTGAGATTGGGAGCTCACTGTTTTTTTTCAATTTACAGAGAGAAAATCTATTTGATACAATCCAAGTGGTTTACCATGCATTGCAGGTAAACCTGGTAAATTTAATATATGCATCTCCCAAATAATTTCACTTGCTTATTAGTGATAATTGTTGCTCATTAGTGAAAAAAAGTTGGAGTCAATATGTTAACATCACAGAAATAGCAACAAAATGCCAAATGTCTCCAGTGTAGCATTTGTCTAAAGTTATTCTTCCCTAGCACTTCACTTAGACAGCTCTGTGTTCTATTGCATGGTAAGACTTCCTACAATGTAGGCTAAAAAAATCATTTTTTTCATAGTATCTTTTATGTCACATGGCTATGATTTTCTAAAACCTTCCCTTCAGTTTTTCTCTGGAGAGGAAATTTTTTTGGAGCATGTATGAGTATTCAGTGGTCCAGAGAGGAGTGTTTAGGCATTATTTTAAATATATATATATAAATTCATTTAATGATGATATTTATAGTTTCCCATAGACTTGAAATGTTTCAGTAGACATGGTTTAACAGGGTACAGTTTGGCTGAGGAGGAAAAATTAGTTGGGATTGGATTTATTTAGACATTTTTTCCCTCTTTCACTGCAGCTTCTAGAAGCTGCTAAAAAGCAGAGTTGTTGCTGACATTTGGCTATTTGATTAACATGAAAAGGCTTTTGCCTCATTTAATATCTGAACATTTTTGAATATGTAAAACCCCTTGTATTTCATGCTGTCTTACAAAAAAAACCTGTTTGTATTTGATTGCATTGCTGAATCTCTAGTTTTTGGGTACATAAAGAGTAGTCTGTGCCTGTTATGGAGGAGCAGATGGTTTTGTTTCTTGTCTTTGAAGAGATCTTAAGAGATTACAAAGTTCTTCAGCCAGTAGAGTTTTTCACTGGAATCGTACTATAAACTGGGTTAGGGACAATATTTTGATACTGAATAAACCTATATAATAAATAAAAGTTATTGTTGATAGGAAATAAAGCACATTCTGACCTCAAAAAAAGCTTCTGGGCTATGTTGATTTCATAGGTCTTAAAAGGTCGTTGTGTCCTGAGATGACTTTTATATCAAAATTATCCAGCTTTGTTGCAAATCAAGCAGAAGGATTTAATTGAATTCTTAAATGCAAAACTAAATAGGTTTTATTTTCTATGAGCTTCAGAATTAACCCCTATATTAGAAGCTGTAGTTGTTTATTAATTCCTATTTTTAAAGGCAGTAGGTTAATACACAGAAACCAGAGGTTTAAATGAAAGATAAATATACATGGCTTCAAAACTATGAGAGGTGGTTAGTGTTTCCTTAAGAGCAGCATCCCTGTGTTCTGATAGGTAGGATTCTTGTAAAAGATCTTTATAATTAAATAATTATTATTCGTTGTTATAAGATATAAACATGCTATATTTCTGTACAAATAAAAAGAAGATAAGTTTATTAGAAATCTGGTTAGACATTTGTTAATTTTAACACTAGGCAAAGCTCTCATTTGGAAAGGTTAACATAAAGTTCATATAGTGCTTCAAAATAAATGATTGCATTATTCCAGAGACCTGAATTCCCATGTGGAGAGCAGCAGTCAATAATGAGAACAAGTTGTCTTTTGTTTTGTAAGCTAGGCAGATAGAACATATTGGTATGAGGTAATTTAGAAGGCATTAAAAAGTCAGATTATATCCTCCTGGATACCCACAAAACTTAGTTTCATTGAAACTTTGCCTTCAAGGGTATTTATGATTTCAGAGAGAAACAAGAGTAATGCTAGAGAAGCAGATTAAGGTACAGTAGGGTGTCAGGCTGGACCAATGCATGCCTTGAGCAGTCGTGTGTACATGAGCTGCTTTATCTGTGTTTGGGAGATTATTTAGAAAAAGAAAGAGTTGAATTTTTTTTTTTTTTTTTTTAAGATAGATGTTTGTCATCATCGTTTATTGTGTTTCTGCTGAACATGAGAGGCTTTCCAGGTAGTAAAATATTTTGTTCCTCTGGAATAACCCAGTAGCTTCTTGGACCACTTGACTTTTCTCAGGAAATGCACTGCTTGTTTTGATTGTACTAGGGATGAGCTTTCTTCCTGGGTACTTGCTTCATCACCTCAACTTGCTCTAATTATTAGTCATGGAATATTGCCAGAGGAGATTTAGCTCACAGGAGCAGGAGCACTTGAGAAAGACTGACTGACAGAGAGGTGTATGTGTGTCTGCATAAAAACCTGATAATTCCTACTGCAAAAATCCTGGAGTTTAGCCCATATTGGGTAGCTTCAGTCTGTCTTTAGGACAGGGTTATGTTGGTCCGTGTTGTGTGCATGTTATTCAGCATCTCTTCTTTGATAGCAACACTGAAGTTTACTGAAGTTGCAAGCATGCAAGCAGGTATCTGTTGCATTTCAGCATTGTAAGAAGTGGCCAGCATGCATGTGGGAAGCTCTGAGAAATCAAGTCTTCTCCATTTCTTCAAATCCTTCCTTCTTATCTTTAGTCATTTCATCCCTCTCTCTTGCTAATTCCCTAAAGTAGAGAAATGCTTACATGTGTCTCTTAATTGGTATCTGAAAATGTTTGTTCTTAGGCTCTGGAAGTGTAATTAAAAAAAAAAAAAAAAAGGCAGCAAACCCAAATGCCTCTAGACAGATATTTAAACTTGGAGGCTTTCTTTATCTCGGATGTTTTCGCTCCATTATTCATGGGAGAGGGTTTTATATCACTCGTACCTCGCCAGCCACAAACTTGTTCTGTCAATTTCAACCCATTTCATATTAAAGATTAATTAACAGGATCTGAATTTTCTTTAACCATTGTGGAAGCTTTGGGGGAAACTCTAGCATGTGTATGCAATTTCTACACATAAACCACATGAACTTAAACAAGATGGTTGAGGTAGCAATAGGATTCAGAAGAATTTACACAGACTTTCGAAGCACCCCGATGGGAGGATGATTTCACTGTTCTATTTCCTTTCCCAGACACTCTGGAAGAGTTGCCTGGTAGTGAACCCAACACCAAACTAGAAAGCATAAAAGGGTGAGGTTTGATCCAGGGTAAATTTGGATCTTGCATCTGGAGACTGTTTCACATATCTTTGTGCTATTGGATGTTGTAAAGTTTTGGAAATTATTTTGTCAGAGATTGTTTCAGAAGCACTTCCAAAGTTCCTTTTCTGCTTCTGGGTTGTGGCTATTCTCTGCCTGGTAGGGAAATGATGACAGCCTTCATTGCAGTTTGTTTAGCTTTCATCCACAGAATAAAACTTAAGGACACTTTTGAAAAATCCTTCTATCTTTCTCAACTATTTAAAGCATTTTCTTCTGTGGGAAGGACTTCAGTGAGAAGAATCAGCCAATAACTCCTCTCTATCCTGGTTACAGAACTTTTGAAGCAACTGTTCATAAAATTATTCTACTAAAATAATTGGGGTTCTTTTCAACGATTTGACCTTGGTTACCATAAATAGGTCTTGGATGTAATTTTTTTTTAGCATTCATACTGGTCTTTATTAAAAAATGCGATAAATCTGATAGTAAGCTACAAATGTTACTGCAAGAGTTACCCCTTATTTCCTAGTGACTGGCCTATGCTTTTGAATCCACTGAAGCAAAAATATACACTTTAACACAGTCACTTACTGAAGTTCAGCATCCCACAAATGGCCTCGAGGACTGGATGAATTTGGAGACATTCACAGCATTTGATGGAGATGTCAGTCATGGTTCTCTCTGTAAATTTAACTAATACAGGTCAGAAATCACTGCAGGACATAATTTGGCTCATAAAGTTGTGGAAATTTAGGCTCATTTCAGAATACCCAGAGTATGATGCTGTTTTTGTCAAAAGATAAATAAAAAAGTTTAGAGTAGTGTGAGGTTAAACCTCTGGGTGCTCTCAGACACCTAACTTGTTGGGTTGTTTTCTTCAATGAGCCAAGTAGCTAAGAGCTGTTATAAAGTTCTTTATTGCAGAAGCACATCAGTCTGAAAGCAAAAGTCACAGGCACTAAAGTCCATGCTAAGTTTTGGTATAAAGTCCCAAACAGAAGCAAAAACAAAGCAAAAGCAAATTGCAAAAAGCAATGGGAAAAAGCACCAGCTTTCCCTAATGCATGTTCTTATATAGAAACTTCCCAACAAGCTAAGACACAAACATAGACCACTACTTTTCAACCTATTACAATTCCAGTTTCTTAGCACGCCAGGCTACATTATAAACTACCTATATGGTCTATCTTGTTCTATCTGAAAAATGTAAGCAATATTCTTACTACAGCTTTATTATGTCTAAAACTATGTTCTTGGAACCTCTATGGAAACACTGGTATCTAGGACTCTGTTTTTCAACTTTTACTAGAACTCAAACTTCTACACTGATATTGAAGACTTTTTACTTACTAAAAGCACTTAAAACCCATTCTACTTACTTGCTTGCTTATACTAAAACTTAACTTCTACTTTTACTCTCTGTTTGAATGAATTAACATACTTAAATCCATCCAAAAGCTTTAATTCAATCCCTGCACTCTGATTTCTCTCTGAAGAATTCAGAGTGACTCCTGACTTACTGACCCCAACAGAGTAGAAATGACTTAGTACATAATTCCATTATGAGACAGATAACAATAAAACATGGAGCAGGAAACAGGTGAGCATCAAAACAGTGTGTGTTCAAAGAGCAACCTGGTCAGCATTTCTGATTCCTTGCAAAATGTCTGGTTAGAGGATTCACAAGCCTCTGCCTGGGAAACCATCTCCTTTAGGCAAATATTTCAGTTGCATTTGGGAAAACACTCTTAGTGAGCTGAAATCTGTTGTTTCCCAATAGGCATGATCAATGATCAATGAAGGCTGTGCCTAATTGGAACACGTAGGTGGAAGCTGATTCTCTTGTCTATATTTTCTAAGATCTAATTCTGCATTATTGGAACATTTGACGTTCCTTGTGCCAGTTAAGAATACCTGGAAATTGATTTTTGGTTCAATAAGAGCCATTTGAGACCAAATATGAGGACATCTCACACCTGAATGACTGTTCTTGTGTTTCTACTCTGTTATGAATCTTTAATTTTCTTGCCTATTGCAAAGTAGACCAGAATCAGTCCCACTATTTCTAGCAATTCTTGATTCTGTGCAAGACTCCTCACAGGTGGATTTTGCAGATTAATCCATTAAAAAATACTTTTTAAATGTTTCCAATTAAAAAATAAGTCTAAACAAGGTGGAAATACCCAGTAAGACTTAATAAAAGTTGCAAGTGAGAAGAATTGGGAGTTGAGGAATGTCAGTCTGGAAGGTTCTTGAATAGGGTTCCCATACTATTAACATAGTATAAACACATATTTATATGTATTTCTGGTATATATCACACATATAAACAAAACTGGCTTAGAGGAAAAGATACCTAAGCTGAAACTGGATGTGTCATTTATTGCTAGCAACTGAGAAATCTGTAAATCCTTAACTTCTTAGGAACATTTTATTAAGTTCATTTATCTTAGTTCATAGCTACCACTTTTGCATATCACCTCTGCATTCTCTGACAATATTATTAAAAATGAAATTGATGGTAGCAATATGTAGGCAACTTGAAGAATCATGTTGTTTTCTGATTGTCTCTTAGAGTGGATATAAGATGTATACCCCTAAGATGATGAGTAGAAAAGGATCATCTGAAGGAATCTCCTCTCTAGTCCTGCTCAGAGAGGCAAAACAGATAGGAGCTGTCAAAGAGGATTTATGAAGAGCAACGTGGAATTGCAATATGTTTTCTTTGGCTTTTGCAATACCTGACAGCAAAGGAAAACTTCAAAGACAGTTATGATGTGCAGAGATTGTACCTAAATGCCTTCTTGATAATTTTGCAAACTGGATTTTTCCTGAATTGATGACATAACTATCTAAAGCTGCTGGAAAATACGAAGGTGACTAATTTTAAAATGAGTGACTTCAGATGCAGGAGAGAGAACAACAACTGAGAGCCAGGGGCAGCAGGCTGGCCAGCAGGGAAGCCTTTTTGTGTGGAATTTCAGATGCAACCATAAAGACATCTCCATGGACTCTCACACTTTGTCCACGGCCTTGGGACTGGAAGCAGCACGGTTTTCTGCAGTCTGTTCTGTGGTGTTCTTTCACCTTTGGCTTTCATGCCATGGCAGAGCAGCAGCTGCTGCCTCCTGCCCGCCCTCAGTCTCTCAGCACTACCCGAGCTCTCCAAAATATGTCTCACCCAGGCAGCAAAGAAAACTGGGTCACAGGCAAGCCCAAGTAGGCCAAGTTATTGCTATTCAGCTGCTTTTGTTTGAGTTGTTCTCTTCAGCCTCTTCAAGCCTGCTTATTCTTTTCATTAAGCTGTACTCAGGGCTGTGGTGTTTCAGCAGTGTTTGTTCAAGGCTCAGGAGCTACAGCTGTGAGCTGTCCATCATGACTGCCACAGAAAGTAATGTGAATATTTTAAAAACGTGTAGACTGAGGGATGCAGAAAGGGCTGTTGTGCAAAGCACAGGTCAGAAAATACTTGGCCATTACTGCTTGGCAAAGTGAGCTTTGTGCTAAAATGTTGAGATGAGCCAGAGGTAGTGCTTGCTTCTGGCACAGTATTTCCATTTGCAGTTTTTTAGATAAAAATCATGACCAGAAATGTTACAAAGCACATCAGAAGCTGCCCTGTGGTGTCAGAATCACTATTGTGTATGGCAGCTTCTGGCTTGTAAGACCCACCCAGGCAGTCTGTGTAGAAATGTTTTTTACTGGTGCCACCAGACAGGCTTTTGTTGAAAACATTTCACATTGGTAATCTGTCCTTCAGCTTGCCATAGAGTGACTGTGTAAAGCTGCTCCCTTTCATGCAGTCAGAAAATAATTCAGGAGCTCCACAGTCGTCTGGTTGACTGCCAAAAACCTCCAGTGATTGTCCTGCTCTGCTGTGCCCTGGTGTGATGTGTGCAGATTTGGGCACCACAGTATAAAAGAGACATAAAACTCTGAGAGGGTGTCCAGAGGAGGCCATGAGGATGGTGAAGGGCCTTGAGGGGAAGCCATGTGAGGAGCAGCTGAGATCCCTTGGTGTGCTCAGGCTGGAGAGGAGGGGACTGAGGAGAGACCTCAGTGCAGTCACAACTTCCTCGTGAGGGAAGAGGAGGGGCAGGCACTGATCCCTGCTCTGGTGACAGGGACAGGGGCCAAGGGAATGGCCTGAAGTGTCAGGGGTGGTTTAGCTGGATATCAGGAAAAGGTTCTTCCCCCAGAGGGTGGCTGGGCGCTGGAACAGCTCCCCAGGGCAGTGGTCACAGCTCCAAGGCTGGCTCAGTTCAAGAAGCTTTTGGCCAATGCCCTTGGGCACATGGTGTGACTCTTGGGGTCAGGGCCAGGGCTTGGGCTCGATGATCCTTCGGGTCCTTTGCAGCTCAGGATGTTCTGTGATTCTGTGAATGGGCACTGCATGGGCTCACTGGGCACCACCCAGCTGTCCTCATGGGAAGAGGTTCTTCCTCACACCCAGTGGGAAACTTCTTTCAATTGTTTGTTTTGTTCTTCTACCCTGCACTGCTGGATCTTCTCAATAACCTCAGGGTCAGAGATAATGTAGTATTTATTTTATTTTTTATGTCTCTTAGCTTTAAAGTCATTATGTGTGTCATTCTGAAAATACTTTTGCTATTGCTGTGTTTAATTTCTAATTATTCTGTAGATTATAAGAAATTATGTTACACTGTATGGTTTCATATAACCGTGCATCCTTCAGAAGTGGCAAGTTTATGGATTTTTTTCTGACAGTTACTGTGCTTCACTCTTGAAAAAAAATCAGCCCATGTAAGGATTTTGAAAATTTAAATGCTATTAGTAAAAAATGTGTTTGTGTGTTTTTAGTAAAGGAGAGAGTGGCCGAAGTTTATCTTCTCCTGAAGGGTAGTGCAGTGTTTACATAGCTTGTACATGTACCTGTTTGCCTTTAAACGTGTTTGTATCCCTTTGAGCTGCAATTTGCAGGTGTTTAAAATCCACCTGAGTATATAAATACGGAGAGATTGGACTTGGTTTCGTATATATCAGTTGGGAGGCCAGGAAGAGGAGCACAAGAATAAGTAATTCTTGTGTTCTCAAGCACTATAAGAACTTTCTTTTAACTAGGAGCACAAGTAGGGTGTATTACTGATCCCCTGCAATGTGCAGAGATTGAGATGCCCTCCCTCCTTGAGTCCTTCTGAGGCTGTGGTGGGGCTCGCAGCCAGCAGTGCCAGCCCTCACACACCCAGACAAGCTGGCATTTGAGCAGCTCAGCCCTGGCAGCTGCTGCCAGCCTGCAGCCACTGCCAAGCTCCTGAGGCAGATCCCTGCTGGTGGGTGAGTGCTGGGAGTCACTGCTAGACTCCTGTGGGCTGAGGGCTTCACTGTGTCCTAACACTGCTCCTGGCACTGGGAGACTGAGCACCTGCCACTGCTCGGTGCGAGCAAATGGATGTTATCCCTCACGCTGGCACCAGGACTGCAGGGTTGAAGGAAGAGTGTAGCTGCTTGCAGTCACCATTTTTGCTTTTCTCTCTCTGCCAGCACAGTCTGCTTTTCTCTCTGATCATTTGTCCTGCCTAGACCTGAGTGTTGTAGTGAGCAAACATGCACTTTCTGTGCTGGGGACCTGAGTGAAGGGGATTTTTTGTGACAAGGTGAGGGACAAAGCACACCAAGCCAGATCTCTGTCTCAAAGCTCCACTGGCTCATGGAGTAGGCAGGGAAAATGAGCAGAACAAGAAATGTGCACAAAATTATCCATTCCTTCAATCCTCCACAAGCTGGGAGCTGTGAGTGGAGGTGGCTTCAAGGGGAGCACAGACTGGCACGCTGCTCTGTGTGAAGGACACTCTGTCAGTCTCTCTCCTTTTGTCACATCCATCCGTGAGCACTGGCTTGTGGGAAGGTGAGGCTTGGAACAAAAAGAAGGCAGTGCATAAATACATAGTCCTCTGCCTGCAGAGCCTTGTTCAGAAACTCTGGTACTTCAGTGGGAACACAGTGTCCCTTGTCACATCTTTCTGCATCTGACTTAAGCCCTTGTCTTTGCCCTCTGAGTCCTCACCCTCCAGAGCCCTCCAGGCAGAACATCACATTTCTGTTTAAGTGCATGAAAAGCAAAATATGTTCCAAGTTATTAACGATCATTTTTCTGTGGTTTTCCTGTCACTACTCTCACCACATTTTTGTTAAAAAAAAAATAAATCTATAAATGCACCCTGGTTAAAACAGTAGCAGTCAAAAGAAATGGCACTTAATTATGATATTGCTTGACTTGCTGCGAGCTCCTGACAATGTAGCCATCAACAATAACTGTCAAATACACTTTGGCAGCTCTGAGGTTAGCTTGAGATTTGAGTGGAATGTTCAATACTAGCAATTGAGCAAGATATTGAGAAATTCCAGTGACAGGGCTTTGTTGATAGAAGCAATGCAAGCTCTGAGATCAAATAAAACATCAGCTGGGAAATTAAGATGTTATTGTATTATGTGTTAGTGATGCTTAGGATCTTAGGAATAACAACCCTCATCAGCTAAGGAATTACTAAAGCAGAATTAAAGAATGCTATTGCTTTATAAAGCCATAATATTTTTATGTAATAAACTTCTCAGAAATTGCCTTTATGGAGTTACATATAAAACGATTATGTCACTTATCCAGGGCCTATTGCACTTAATGGTCTTTGGATTTATCACTATATATATGTATACATCCTAAAGGAACCTTAATAAGCTCTACAGTAATGCATGCAGGAAGTTTGTATCTGAATATTCTTCCCTCTGGCTCCTCCAGTTTCCAGCATGAAGAATGGCTGAACAAGGGCCTCAGGAGAGCTGGAAGGCTCAGCTCAGCATGGACTTTGCAGAAAGGGAAGGTCATAGTGCAAGAAGAATAAATGTTTCATTTTGAAAGATTTTTCATACTGATGGTGGGAGAAATATATGATAGCAAAGACATTTTAAAAGTGCAGAACTGTGTGTAGTTGTAAGATTTAGAATGAAAAATAAGGATAAGAAGGGAAGGTAACAGAATCATAGAAGATGCAGAGAAGTGCCAAAAAGCAGCCAAAATTAAGACAGGAGAAAGGAGTGAGTCATCATTCTGGAGCAGAATACTACACCATTTCCCACACACACATTTCAGGCTCTCATACAGAATTGTGGAGCTCACACATTCTGTCAGAGAGTGAGCAAGAGAACCAGCTGGAGGCAATCCTGTGCCATGATGATTCTGCTTCAGCAGAGAGGTTGGACCAGGTGACCCCACCAGTGATCACCAGCCTTACCAATTCCATGAATAATAATTTCTGGGGGAAATCTATGGTTTGAAATGTCTCTAGGACCTGGCAAATAATTGATACTCTGCAAGAATATATGTGGAAACCTAAGCATTGGGAAAAAAAATTCACCAAAACAAATTCCTTCTGGAAAAAAATTTTACTTAATTAAAAAACGAATCACCATACAGTTGTAATGTTTTTCAATCTTTAAGGGTTTGTTATTTATGCTTTGAAGCTTTTTGCATCCCTAAGGTGTGTCATAGAAGCTGGAGATGCTTGGAGCTGAGATTTTCAGTAAGCAAAAGTGACATAAAGAGTAAGACTGGATGGTAGATCAAGTAGATGAAGTTTCAGATATTAACTCGGAGGTGTCAGTGCCAAACACACAAGTGAGTTTCACTGTAAGTTCAGTAGTGTTGTGCTCTACTAGCAACAGCTGCAGCATCAGGGTGTTACCAACGTAATTATCATGCTGAATCCAAAATACAGCACTGTACCAGCTCCTAGGAAGAAAACTCACTCTGTCCCAGCCAAAACCAGTAGCTACTAGTCTTAGCTATTGGTTCAGTACTGAGGCAGGCAAGGGTGCTGTAAAGAGGCTTTGCACCACCTAAATGTGCAGAGCACTGAAAAGGTTTAAAAACCCTCCTGCTGTTCCAGTGGAATTTTCTTTCAGTGTATTTTGCAGTTAGTTTCTTTGCTATTGCTCCATTGCCATTCATTTTCTGGTGGCTGCATGGGTCTGTGCTGCTGGTGCTGTCCCATTCGTGGTGGATTCTCCCTGCTCCCCTCATTCACCATGCCAGGAAAAGCACTCACTGACATCAGGGTTCTCTCCTGTGCAGTGTGAACACACACAAAGCAAAAGCACACAGAGAGGGGATATTGGGCTCTAAAGTTTCTTCCCAGTGGAATAATAAGGGGGATAATTGTCCTGCCTCATTTTGCTGTAAAGGTTTGGCTGTTCATGTCTAATTCCTCTTGCTGTCCTCAATCTCTATTTAATTTTCATTTTTGGTAGCAAGGGCAGAGCTTTCTGTGTTTGGAAACCAGTAGGTGCTGGGCTGCTTATGGGGCTAAATGCTGATGGCTCGTGGAGTTGTAACTGAGCTGGGTGTGTTTGGCTTAGTGACAAGTGACATTTTTGGCCTGTGCCCTTCTGTACTAACAATAGATGACAAAAAACCATAGGTGCTCTGTGGGGTGCCAGCCCCCTCCATTTTAGACATGATGTGGGGTTTTGGGGGAAGGGGAAGAGTTTATTTGAAAATGCCCTGCTGCTTCCCTGCTTTTTCTGCCAAGAGCTGCTCATTGCTTTTCTGTACTGCGACTCAGTTGCTGGAATATCACAGCACACAGGGCCATGTGCAGTCCTTATTGCCCAGGGGCCTGGCACAAATCTTCAGCTTTATATCTCAAATCTGCAAGCTTTCATGTGTGATTAGGGCAGGAGTTCATCTTGTTTAGGTCTAGCTGTTTGGCCCATAATTTCACATCCTATTACTATGATATTATTTCTTCATTGCCCTGATGCATTTTAGTAGAAATGTCCTCAACAGTGGCCTAATATAAAATAGAAATGAAATGTTTCAGATATTGTGGTGGTTTTTTTCTTTCCAACAGCTTATCAAGTTTCTCTCCTGTGGGACTCCTGCTCCTTAGGGGGCTGTTTCTTAGCTGCTTATCCCTTTCACACAGCAGCAAAAGTGCAGGCAGCCATCAGGCAGGAAGGTTGCTGCCAGAGGATCACAGTCTTAGACAGCTTTACCCTTTTATCATAAGTTTTTTTTCAGTGTGCTCATTGTCTAAAATATCACCATAGATTTTTAGCTGTCAGCCTCTATTACCCAGATAAATTTTTCCCTTATATCCATACTGCAAATTAAGTTTGGGGAGGGAGGAAGAATGGCCTTCATATTTATCTTTCTCTTGAACTTAGAAAACTCAAGTTAAAACATGTATAATCAGGTTGTATCAAAAATTAATAAGATAAAAAGAAAGGTTTATATATAATTTATTTCTTATTAGTATATAATAGGAATGTATTACAGGTTGGCATATTGGGTGTATTTTTGCAACAGTAGAAAGTCTTGGAGAAGCTTCGAATTGCTGTAATAAATTCTAAAACTGAATCATTCAGCAAGGAAAATTAGTGCTCACACACAGAGAACTGATGAGATTTAGGAAGTGAATTTGGTTAGTGACTGACCTTTTCCGTCTGGGAAATAAAATGAAAATAGATAAACTTTGTAATAGGATTGGTTTGTCTTACTTGTAAATTGTCACTACAAAAGAACTTGCAACAAGAATTTTTCTTACAAGGAAGAAGTTACCTCTCATCCCTTAGCTTCCTAGGGGGCTGTTTCAAGCCTAGAATTTAATGAGTATGTTGCAGTGAATGTACTTAGATACGGCTTTGAGAGTTTGTTAGATTTGAGTTCTGGATGTAGCTGGCGCAAATCCCAAGTTCCCTGCAGATAAACAGAAAAGATAGTTTCTTAGGATACCCAAGTTAAAATTAATTTACCTTCAGAATTAAGATCTTGCTGTTTAAAAGTGCTAATCAAATTTTCACTTTATTACAAGTAGTACTTGCTGAGAATATTGGCACCTTTACTCCTGCTGTAACCACAGACAACCCAAGACCTGTGTAAGGTTTTTTGTGGATTTTTTGGTTGGTTGTTTTTTGTTTTGTTTTTTTTTTGCAGGTAACTTCAGCATTTGGCTCATTTTATTTGAGAATATAATTTTCATCACTTTTTGACTGAGATTTCACCTTTCACTCACCAACCTAAAACTGGGAGCTCAGCCCTCAGAGTTACAGCATATACCTTTACATCCCTTTTCATAAGTCTATAACATTACACCCAATTCATTGCTCCATTTTTAATCTCATGCAAAGCCATTGGCAATGTAGCATTGACACTGTAGAATCAAGTACTCAAAAAATAGGTCAGTCAGACATGTTGAAGTCTTTCTTTCCTTTTCTCTCTTCTGTATATGCAGGAAATGATCTCCCCAGTGTTAAATGCCAATAGTCAAGCAATGTAAATATCATGCAGTTGTAATATATAATGGGCTGCATCTATTTCACTTTGCTTTCATTAAGATCCTTGTGCTGTGGACGTTCCACTAGTAGAAGAAAATTATTTTGTTCATCTTTGTTGCAATCAGAATTATCGAACAGTTCTTCCCAAGAGAGAGTCACTGTGAAAACTATGAAATGTTTTATGAACTTTTGCCAGCAGAAGTCAGCTTGCTTTGTTTCCAGTCTGAGATGGGAATCTGTGCAATTAACCTTGACTCCATCCTCTCTGTAAATGATAGCATATAAAAACTTCTGCTTCTGGTTTGGGGACCTAAGTGTCTTGAATCCCTTTTTAAAGGGAAATTCTCTCCAGACAGATGAAAGTCTTAAGGAAGAAAAGTCAGTGTCTTTTAAAAAGTAGCTGAGACTTAGAAAAAATGATATTTTATGTGAAGTAATCCATATGCTCTTAAAGATGTTGAAACAGAATTGTCTGGGGTGGGTTTATCTATTTAATATATTTGCAAAGACTTCATTCCTTTAGAGGGTAACATGTTTATATTACATTTTGTTATGTTCATCTCTGCAATGGAAGAGGCAATATCCTTGTGGTTACAGAAAGAAAAAGGGTCTTGACTTACCCAAGGTCGAAGAAGAAATTTGTGAACTGTGCCTTGTAGCATCTCAACCATTTTGCTCTGCCTTAGCACAAGCCACAGCATATGGCAGAGAATCTGTACAGTAGGTTTTTGCAAGTGCAAGGAGAGAGAAAACTCTTGGGAGAGTGGAATGTCTGATGCTGAGGCAATCACAGATTTTGTGGAACATACAGGCTTTTTTTATTCTCTTCATGAATTAAATTTAGTATGCTGTATATAGTTCAGTACTTCTCACACATAAATCTAAGTATATTGAGAAACATGTTTAACTACTCTTTTAACTTATGGGAATCCGTATTTTGCTGAAAATCTTCATCTTGTGGATGAGGTTTCCATGTAGTCCTCCTCCATTGTTGTGTGTGGGACTTTGGGGCTGCTGGACTCCAAAGAGAGTTTAAGTGCCAAGGTACTTCTGATGTTCACTTCAGAGGTGAGGTTCTGGCTGTGCAGGATATTCCAGATGTGGAATGGGGGTGTGGCAGGAAAGGCACGGGCAGGGCATGAAGGGAAATGCAAAAAGCATGGCAGTGAGGTCACAGCAAAGGTCACAGTGCCCAATTCGCTGCCTCTGCATGGGGACAAAGAAACCCCAAAGCCCTGCCTGCATGCTGCCTTGTAATCTCTTGAGGAAAAGCTGGCTCTGTGCACATGGAAGGCTCTTGGGTTTCATGTATAACAATGACAAGATAAAGGGTTTCCCATATTTATTTATTTATAGTATGTTGTTGCTTTCAGTACTGCAGAGTGAGTTATAGGAGAAAGAAGTGAGGAAGGTAAGGGGATACTGGGTGCTGTTCGGGTTTGTGCTTTTTGGGCTGGGAGTAAAAATTAAAAATTAAAAAAATAAGCAAATAATAATGAAAATTAATCTGCACATTTATTCGTTTTCATGGGGGGGGGTTTCTTCATAGAGCAAAGGTTAAGTAATGCATTTGTATGGTAAATGTCATAATTTCTCAGTTGGCTTGGTTTGAATAGTCAATAGTTATTCTCTGTGATGTTTGTTACCATATTGAGATTTTGTTCAAAAGCCATTGAAATAAGCACAGGGGGAAGGTTACTATTTTTGTTTTGTTATTGTTTTGTATAGGCCACATGCACAATGCAGTTCTTCATATTTAAAATCCCTTTCAAAGATATTTCAACTCAAAACACACAGTAGAATCAGAGGATCCAGTGATTATGGCTGGTAATATTTTGGATTTAGGTGCTGACAAAGCCTAACATAATCTGTTTTAATTAACTTCTTTTTTCCTTTGGTAATATGGTTAGAATCATACTCAAGGACCTTGTACCAGCATTCTTCCTTTTATAATAAAGTCACAAAGAAGAGGCCAGTTTCAGTTTATGTACAATAAAATATTCTTTAGATCCTTTAGATCCATATCCTTTAGAAATAATAGACATGAGAAAAATGTGTCTACCCTACACTTTTAATCCTCTAAAGATGTATGTGTATGCTTCAGTGGGTCTTTCCACATGCATAAAGCAAACGGGGTACAGCCTGTAGGAGTACATTTTAAAGAGCAAGAGAATTAAAAAACCTAAACCCCCAGTACCTGGAATATAACATGTACTTTTTTTTCGTAATGAACATGAAATTTAACTGTGCTGTGAGGAATGGGTCACTGGTAGTCACTTTGTGTTTCATAATAGCTGCAAATAAGTGAGATAAGCTTAGAAAATCTTGTAGCAGGTTGGAAAATAAGAATCAATAGCATAATTGAGAATGGGCTCCACATATAACGGGGCACACAGTGCATGGGGACTTTTCTTTAGGAATTCAGCCTTGCAACAGGCACCATGTTCCACGTGAGCTTGTCTTGTCTTTATGTTCTGAGAAGAGCTTTCTTTCCATAATTTTTATTAAACAAATAATCTACATCTAAACAGTTTACTACATTACTTTTCAGAACTGTGATTGTATTTCTCTCAGTAGAGGTTGTTTATTTTTTATAATTTGAATGCTTGGTGAAATTCACGTTCTGTAGTCTTAATCCTCAAGTGGATTATCCAGGAATATCCATGGCAGTTTCTATTTTGGTTTTTAGCAGAAATATTTTCTTGGCTGCTCATTAAATGAGGAATCCTCTCCCGAGAGTATTTATTTCAACAGACTGTAATTGAGGTGATGTACTTCACAAGGAATATATGAATACATGTGAATAAAGAGAGACTTATCATTTCAGTCACACTTTAGCTTACCTTGTGAAGTTAGTTTCAGTATGTAAATACGTGTATGCACCAGCTGATGCAAATCCTGGAGCGAAGGAGAAGGAATTTGCAGTTCTTCTCTTTTCTACACTTTGAATTTCTACAGGTTTCTGTTATGTGAGAGCCCAAGTGCTTTGCTGTGCTACCTGTGCTTAGCACAATAGTGGGGTTAAATCAAGGCAACCATGAGGAGACCTTCAAAGTTTGCAGAGAAAGACAGATTACACTGCTGTTAGTTAGAAGGTGAATTTTAAATTAAACCAATGCAGAAATTTAGAGAATGGAAAAATGCCGAACTGATTATATTTAAAGATGCTGGAGACAAAAAATTGTGGAATCCAATACATAAATAGATATTTAAACGATGTAAGAAATGAACAAAGGTGTTTAAGAAATGGAGTACAGGTAATCAATGAGTACTTCTTCAAATATGCACTGTACAAAGTAAACAAAAAGGAAAAAAAAACTATTGATCAGTATAGTCGTATATTATACATAATATAATATAGTATATTGATCAGTATATATTGACTAGTATGTGTTGAAGGCTGTTGACAGGGATTAATCTGACTACACAAAAGACTTAAATCTTCACACAGTTGTTTCAGCAAGGTAATATTGTCTAATCTCTGAATTGCTTTTATCTTGGCAAGGCTTATTCTAAAGCATCTTTAACAAGGCAGTGATCACTATTCAGGACTGACAAAAGAACATAGTTGCATTAAACTCACAATTTCTCAAAAACGAAATAGCAAGAGAAAAATATTTAATGAGGACTTCTGTTGAAAGAAAATCAAAATCAAGCCTATTTGCGCCCATTACTTAAATCAGTTTATTTTCATAAACAGATTTTTTAATTGTTATTTATATAGAATGAGTGAAACAGCAGTTCATAACTATGCATGGTTTGGCTGTGACTTAGGCAGTAGGTGCTGGCATCAGTATTCAGGCAGAACAGGTTGACAATTGCTGAAATGAAGAGTTTTTGAATGAGTTTCAATGTGATCATGTCAATGTAAGAATTCACATTTCTGAGATTTGTGTATTACGGTGGAAATGGAAGGTGGGCAACTCTGTTTGCACAATTGCCATTAATAGCAAACAAATAAATAAAACAAAAGACATGAAACCCCAAATATTTATTTCAGTGCCAGTAAGGATTTTCTGTCTAGATCCAGGTTTTGTAGCTCCCAGTGAGGACTAGGCCTAAAGCTGCACTGGAATCAGTTTTAGTGCAATACAAACAGGATTTCCTCTTGAATGACAGTTTTTCCAGTTATATTTTAGACAGGTGAAAAGTCTATTTGCTTCTTTTTATTTTTAAGATAGTGTTTTAGAAGTACAACTTTTAGAATTTCAAATTTAAATGATGGGGAAATGTTAGCATAAGCTGAGGACATTTTGTATCTTAAGAATGGTTTCTGTGATGTTTGAGAGAGCAAGTAGACAAGTAAGTAAAAAAAATCAAGATTTGATACTGTAATTTTATTTTTGATAGCTTACAAAAAAAGAACTGGGACTTACAAGAGACAAATACTTGTGTTTGAGATTGCAAATATTTAGTATCAGCACTGTGATATTAATTTTTTAAAAAATAATAATTAGTACTGATTAGGATACTAAACATAGTCTTGAGTGGTTTGCCTAGATTTACCATGGTGTTTGCATACAATATTTGTTATGAACCTGAGAGTTACAAACTTGGAGCTGCTGCCACCTACTTGGCACGTGTGGCTGGTGTTCACATCCACAGGGGTGTCTGCATGGAGCAGCTCCAGCCTGGGAAGGAAATGTGGGTTTGTCAGCACACACACAGCTTGCACTGTGCTTTGATGGTCCTGCGTGCTGCCTTTCCACCTGCAGTGTGGGGATGGAAACGCTGGTGTGCACCTTGCATGTCTGGAGAAACTGACCTTTAAAAATAGCAATCTGTTTGGCGTGTCAGCAAACTGGTTGAAAGAATAAACATAAAATATAACACTTAAGGAGCTGCTGAATTGAATGTGTGAATCTCCAGCTGCTTATCAGCTCCTGTCTGTTGTCATGAATTAGTGTTTTCTCTTATTTCCTCAGCTTTTCTCTTTTTTTTTTTAAACTTTCATTTTGCTTTTGTTTTAAAGTTATCAAGAATCTTATGGGATTTATAAAGAAAATACGGGGGTTTTTTGGTTTTTTTGTTTGTTTGTTTGTTTTTAAATAGCCACATATCAAAGCAATATCTGGTGCTTCATAGCAAAATAGTCATTGGTTTTCATGCAAGTTCATTGAGTTATTTTTTTTACTCTGGCATGTTTTGCATAAGCTTCAGGACATGGGAGTAAGGCATTACTCAAATCCAAAAAACCCTTACATTTTTGGGGTACCTAAAGAAGAGCTCGGGCTCTTGTGGGACATTACAAGAGCTTTGATGGTTCTTTCCTTAAGCCACAAAAACTCTGTGGTTGTAGGGCTCTTTATCCTATTGATGGTAAAATCTTTGCTAAGAAAAGCTGAAAAACAGCATGAAGGGCAGAGAAAAGATGGAAGTGCCCTGACAGTCATTATAATATGTCCTTATGACAATTGTCATTATGGTGAATCTCTCAGAGTGTAATGGGGCATTTTCTGAAACTTCCCGAGGAGGACAGAGCTGCATGAGCCATACAGACAGGAGAGGTTCAGAGATGCATCCATTCTGTGGAGGAATGAGCCAGCCCAGAGCTCCAAGTCCCTTGTACCTGTATCAGTGAAACCATGAGGTGCTGAAATCCCTTTTTTTTTTTGTTTCCTGTGCTCCCCTAACTGTGCTTTGCTGTCCACAGAGAGCGAGGAGGTGTACCAGCGCCAGGTGCTGTCCATTGCCTGCATCGTCTTTGGCATCGTCGTGGTGGGCATGCTTTGTGCAGCCTTCTACTTCAAAGCAAAGTAAGAGCCTTCCTCTGCTCTCCTTGGGGTTTGGCTGCTGTCCTTCCTGCAGCCTTGCACTTCTTCAGCTTCTCCCCTCCTTCTCAAGTTGCTGTTATCTCTGCTCTACAGCAGTTCCCCATGGCTACACTAAGTCCTCCCCAAAATGTAAACAGAAGCAATGTGTGTTCTTCTTTCTATTTTCTGATATCACAAAAGTTTAGATTGTGTCATATCCAGTTCTTGTTTTCTGACAGTAATAATTTTGTCTTTTACTATCAGTGCAATAATCACTTCACTCTTTTGAAAATGACAGTTTAAACATACCACCTCCTTTGTGCATTTCGTATCCCTGAATGTCCATTTCTGTATGCTGAGAACAAAAGGAAAGTTAGAAATGCAGAAACAAGTCCTCTGCAGATACCTGTAACCTGTAGCTAATATGGCAGCCCATTGATGAGGGTGCATGAGAGTATCTGTAACACAGACGTGCTTAGACCAATCCAAGCATAGTGAAATCATCTCGACTAAACTATTTTCAACTTAAATTTTGTCCACTCTATCCTCTTCTCTTCCCAACTGAAATTATTTTATAATATTTATTGTTATGTGTGTAATCTGAGTTGCAAAAAACTCATAGCAGTTACATGATGCTTGTCAGTGCCCCTGTATCAATAAATACGTTTTGTATTGTGGTCATCTTTCATTCCTGTTCCAGCTGGAGTAAATGAGAGAACACAAATCAATATAAAAAAGTACCTGCATGAGGCTAGTCAGGGTGGCTGAGCATCAAAAAATGTGAAGGTTGGCACTATTTAAAAGTTTGTATGTTTATCTGAATCCCGCTTTCTAGAATTTCTTTTAATATCTAGAAAATCTAATGAGGATTGATTTTAATTTAGAAAAAAATTTAAATTGACATTTCTATCTGGGGAAAAAAAAAAAAAAAAAAAAAGAAAGAAAAAAGGTCACCAGGCCTTTTTTACCCCTTTTTCTTCCCCTCAAACTTCAGGGGTAGCTCATGAGTGAAGATTTGAGTTAGTTCACATTTTTTCTAAATTATTCTAATGCCTTGAGGGATTTTGTTTAATTGTTCTTTGGACATCCAGTGTGACAGTGATGCTAGCTGGGAAGGACAGACTGGCAGGACAGTTCCTCCTTGCAAACTCCTTCACTGTGGTGTACATTGTGAGCAGAGACAGCCTCTTTGGCACTGCCATTAGAAATGTCATTGTGCATTTTAAATCTGCAGATCTTAGAAGAAAGAGGGAGTGAGAATCTTCCTGGAAAGGCTTGGTGGTTTTGCTGATGAAGAGAGTTCCAGAAGAGGCAGGATGGAATTGTCAGTATGAAGAACATGCAGTCCATGACTGAGCATCCTGTGAATAAAAAGCCCCTCTGTTATTCACAGTGCCCCTCTTGGTCTTGCACTGCTGTAGGGACTGGGTGAGAGCTGGGTTGGACCAGCCTGCAAAACACCCTGAGGAGAGCTAAGTCTGAAAATAATGAGAGGAAATAACACTTGGAAGAGGAACTTGCAGGACAGTAGTGTGTCATAACTCAGGAGCAGGTGGGGGTGCTGGGTTTGGGGCTCTGTCTGCATTATAAATACGAGAGTGCCTGAGAAGAGTTGAAGTGGGCTGGTGCCAGACTCTGGAACTGAAGTTTGGAGAGTTGTGAGGAAACGAGCACCTCTGGTTCAGTCAGGAGCCTCAGACAATGCACAGGTGCAGTAATGAAAGGAGGCTGATCACTCCCCAACACCCTGGCTGTGGCTCCATCTGCTGCTGTCCAAAAAGGAAATAAAAGCGTCTAGACTGGGTCTCATGGAGACCAGGTAAAATTGTAAATGTGACATTGGCCAGTGTCTTAAGGGTGTAAAACTCAACGAATTTGAAGTGCCTCAACACTTAACATATGTTAGCTTTTAGTCAGCAGGTTTTTGGGAGCTTCTTTATCCAGCATATGTACCCTGACTCTGCTTAAGAATTATCAGAGTATTCCTCCTGCATGGGAGTTATCTTGGGGTTTCACTGACATACAAAAAATTTAGAATATTGCTAACAGATACAGAAACTCTGAATAGTGCATCCATTAAGAGGAAAGTTTCTATGAAGATCCTGACCCTCACTTAGTCTGACAATTCTGTAATACCAGCTGCTAGAAATAGGCACTTCCCTATATGCCATTGAATTAAAAGTCCTTTTCTAAAATAGATTAAATCTGAGAAAGTTTAGGACTATAATTAAAGTCTGTGCCCTTCCAATTATTCGTTTTAGGTTAATCAAGAAAGTGCTGGAAGTGCTAGCAACAGATGAAGAGTACAGTAATGGGCTGCCCTTTACAGCTTAGACTTTTACAAATAACTAGTGACTTTATTTCTTGCTGAAGTAAGAACACTTCATTGCCAAATAATTCTAAAGTAGAACGCATAAGGCCCATTTGTTTTGAAAACAAAAAGTATAAAATAAATTTATTAATCAGCAAGTAACTTTGAATTATTAATGGTTTCTAGTTTAATAGCTGTGCATCCTATAGTTTGGCAAAATGAATATGCATAAACCTGATATTAATGTTAGGTTGCATGAACATAAAAGGAAATTAATGATTGGATTGTTTTTCTCAGCAAATTACCTTCAGGAATTTCAATTGTAATATTAAAGACTGCAGTAGTGAAGCTGAATTTTTGCAGTTTACTTACACGTGTTTATAAATATAGAAACAACTCTATTTATTTTTCTAAATAAATCCAAAAATTGTTGTTATTTTCCTGATTAAATTGTAATTTTGTGTGTATATGAGAGGTTCCCAAAGTCTGATGCTGTGATCATGTTTCACTGTCATTGTTCATACCTTATATGAAGTCATGCAAAAGATTCCTGAAGATTCTAAAACTAAGCAAGTGGCTGGTTTTCCAGTAGGACATAGGAATAGATGTGATCATTTTCTCAGGTGTTATGTAGCTGGTCAGAAATTAGTTGTTCATGAAAATGCTAAAGTTGCTTTTATGAATCTCCCCTGGAATTTTATGAGAAGATGAAGAGATCATTTAGACATTTTACATGTTCAATTCTACTGGATTCAAAAATTAGTGGGTATTAAAAACATTTTTAAAAGAGGTGTTTCACACTCAACTGACTAATTTAATTTGACACTATATTCCTTCAGATTAGGTATCTATTCAGATTATTCCAACATTAACTCTACAAGTTTTGGCTAAAGAAAATTTCGAAAGCTTTTGTGCTTAAGAAATTATTTCCTCACCTACCTCTAGTCATAAATTTTACTAATTTGGAGCTCCTAGCAATACTCAAAACATGCCACTCATATTTGTACCATGCTTACAATATAAATTCATTCCTTTCCATTTGCTTCAAAATAGAATGCAAGTAGAAAGCCTAAGAGGTACTGAGAGTCCTGGATTTGTTATGGTTTATGACCTGTACTCAGGAAACGAGCTGTAACAAATACTTCCATGCAGGTACTTTACAATTTGTTGAATTTAAGCAAATGTTTACACTGTGTCATACTGAACCAAAAGTAAGGGACTCAGAAACTATTAAAAACTATGTTATTAAAATGGAATATCTGAACTGTGATACTTCTCACCACTTGCTTTCATATTGAGGGAACTTGTCCTTTCTCAAAGGTTCCTCCACTGAACACATAAGTCATTTTCCTCTGCTTTCTTATACCTTCCAGCAGTAGACACAGATTCCACTGTGAATAAGAAATTTAAATTAATTTTATACTTCATTCAGTGTCAAATTCAGTGCCTGACTCAAGATCTTGTCAAGCTTAATGATATCATAAGGCTTTCCACAATCAAATCACCAGAAATGTTTCAGAATGCTGCTGAAGCTGCCCTGCTAAAATCTAAATTTCAGCATAGAAAGGCCGTATTTTCTTTATCTATTATCAATACTTGCCAGAAATTTGGCTCAGCACCAGTTGCTGTCCAAGACCTGCTGGTGGCACAATAAAATGCTGCTACTGATGGGTCCTTGACATTACTGGGTTGTTTCCAAAGGCCATTGTAGGTTCAGTGCTGGAGATGTGGGAAGGAAGGAAGGAAAAGGAAGGAAGGAAGGAAGGAAGGAAGGAAGGAAGGAAGGAAGGAAGGAAGGAAGGAAGGAAGGAAGGAAGGAAGGAAGGAAGGAAGGAAGGAAGGAAGGAAGGAAGGAAGGAAGGAAGGAAGGAAGGAAGGAAAAGGAAGGAAGGAAGGAAGGAAGGACGGAAGGAAGGAAGGGAGGAAGGAAGGAAGGAAGGAAGGAAGGAAGGAAGGAAGGAAGGAAGGAAGGAAGGAAGGAAGGAAGGAAGGAAGGAAGGAAGGAAGGAAGGAAGGAAGGAAGGAAGGAAGGAAGGAAGGAAGGAAGGAAGGAAGGAAGGAAGGAAAGGAAGGAAGGAAGGAAGGAAGGAAGGAAGGAAGGAAGGAAGGAAGGACGGAAGGAAGGAAGGGAGGGAGGAAGGAAGGAAGGAAGGAAGGAAGGAAGGAAGGAAGGAAGGAAGGAAGGAAGGAAGGAAGGAAGGAAGGAAGGAAGGAAGGAAGGAAGGAAGGAAGGAAGGAAGGAAGGAAGGAAAAGGAAGGAAGGAAGGAAGGAAGGAAGGGAGGGAGGGAGGGAGGAAGGAATTAAAATGGTACTGTGAAGTTTTTGCTCATCATTGTTTAAAGCTGATAGTATCAGATGATAGAGTTTATCACCAAAAAAAATAGTAAAAGGACCTTAAATGTATTTTGCTAACAGTTTTTGCCCAGCTGAGCTAACTTTTTGCAGAAGACAAAAGTAATATTTAAAGTTTGCTGTCTCATATCCTCTGTCGTGTACAGAACTTAAAAACTGTTTGTCACTCCCACTCAGTGTAGTGTGGCAGAGGCAGAAAGTCTTTGTTAACAGTATAGTTATCTCCTGAATAATGCAAGGGATTCATCTAGTGGTATTCCTACCTCTGACAGGGTGGATTATAGTATAATAAGTCAAAAACACAGCCTCAGAGGCCATACTGATATTTTTTCCAGATTTAAGCATATGAGCAGAAGCTGCTCTATACAAGATGTGTTATAGGTCAAGTCTAATCAGCCAGCATAAATCTTTGATTCTTCATCAGTTTTTATAGCCAGCAGGGGCTAATGCCTGTTTTATTTGCCAAAACGTTTTTTACCAAATCAGAGCAAAATGCTATTTTACTATTCAGACTGACTTGCCAGCTATTGTTAAATGTCCAAAAGATGATCTTACAAAACTCTGCACTAGCACAGCGAGCATACTATTATAGTAACCTGAGAATAGAAGGTATTTTAAAACAGAAGAGAGGGGGTTTTTTTCCCCTTTGTTAAACCTTGCCAGGAAACAACTGCTGCATTGAAATATCAGACATCAGTGAATTAGCTCAGCTGGCTCATCTAATATGGTGAAGTTTTGAACAAAGGGAGCCATGGCTGTAAAAGTATCGTGGCTATAGCAGAAGATCAAGCGAGCTCTTTCTTACATGAATTTTATTTCTCTCTGCAGGAAACAAACAAAGCAAATTCACGAACAGCTGAAAGAAACGCAGAATAGGAAAACCTACAGCCTAAATGCTTCCAGCATGATGGCAAAGTCGGAGTGTATGGCACAAAGCCAAGTCCAGCTGCAAAATGTAAGTAATCCTGCCAGCTACAGCACTTAATAGCCTGGCTGAGTTCCTGCTGCTGATGGCAGCACATCGTCATGCTGCTATTAACATCTGAGCAATGGGAACCACAATTCTCACCTCTTTCATAAAATGTTTTCTATCAGGCCCCTTAATGGAAAGCAGGGATTTTTTTTTTTCCTAAAGTTCTTTCAATGGATCCTGGTACATTTTGTTCACGTAGCAGACTTTGCTGAGCCCCCCAGCTCTTCATTCAGCAGTGGAAATTACTCTTGTGGTTTCCAGCAATACCTGAGGTTATACATGTCTGTGTAGTGGGGGTCCTTGAACTTAAATGATGTCATGCCTTCCAATAATTTATGAACCTGCATGAAAAAACATAGAGATTTGTCACAGTTAATTCAGAGTTAAATTCAAAATCTAGAACTGAATTTGCACATGTAAACATATGCCCAAGGGAATACCATGCAGATGGTCTCATTTTTCTGGGTCTTTAGTTAAAGGTACTTTAGTTTACAGAAAGAAATTAGTCTGTTCAAACTAAATTTGAAATATATTTAATCATTTTCTGACTATAATTATATGTAAGTCATTACAATCTCACAATCATGAAATATGTAAAGCGTGTTTGAAATAAGGAACTTGAAGACAACCAATTTATCTAGCCCTGGTGTTTTTTTAGGAAGGTATTTTCCAGTATATGTCATTCTTTTTCCCCTGGTCACACACAGTCAGTGCTGTCTTACTTTGAACAAAGCCTTTGGAAGAAGGATCCTCATAGCAATATAATAGGAAAATATAAAAGATGTATTAAAACCTTTCTAAATTATTAACTCCTTAAAAAAAACCAAAAAAACTTAGTGTTGCTTAAAGGGATGACTACCTTATTTGCAAGATTCCATCAAAATAGTGGGAGTTTAGCAGAAGTGAGCACTCATGCCCACTTAACCAAAGATTTCTCAACTCCTAGTTTATATCCAATTAATTTAGAGATAAATGTAAGTCCTTTTAACCAATTTAGAGTAAGCAGAGCCTCCCTGCTCAGACACAGAGGCTGTCAGAGCATTGCTGTATTCACTAAAAATTCTGTTTGTAGGAACACCATTGTGGTGCTCCTATATATGCTCACAATATGCTTTGTAATTTAGGAAAAATATATTATTTCAAGAAGAACGATAGCTCCACTAAATGGACATAATCACAGTTTGGGGAAGCTTGTGCGATTTTTTCGCTCACTTTCAGTTCATTCAGCCTTACATTATTTCTAGTCCCTAAAAAAAAAAAGCTGTTGGGAGTGTTTTTGGTTGTAATGATGGCAACAAAAGGTAAAGGTCATGATCCTTTTGTTCTATCCTACGAAATAAGTCTTGATTAACACTAAGGATATGCTCTTTGCCATTTGCTCACTGTAATTCAGTGCAATATTTTGTCATTTTCTTCTGCCATAGCTGTAATGGCTGAAATAGCAGTTCATAGATTCTGGACATGAAGACTGAACACCGTCATTATATTTACTATTTTAATCCAAATTTGCTTTTCCATTTTTAATGCCATTCAGCCTGACTGACATTATGAGTGCTGGTAATTAACACACCATTTTCTTGTTCTTGTGGCTGTTTGCAGGCAACTGTTTTCTCCTTGCCATTAATGCATTCTCCCTTTGGGAGGATAGGAAGGGAGAAAAACAGAATGACCTTGTGCAGGATGTAGTAACAGTGTAATAACAGCTTCTATTGTTAGGAAGATTTTAGTGCAGGAATGTATGCAGGCAGCTCATGAAATATTTACAAAACTTGCCAGATTGGAGGGGATAAAAAGGGCAGGGGTTTGGTGAGGCAGCAGAAAAGGGACTTTGGAAAGGTATTTTGTAGGAATGGCTGAGTGACTCCCCCTCAAAGACAAGAGATCTGCCTCGGGCATATCTGCTGGGTGGAAAGGAGGTCAAGCAGCCTGGATGTGATCCTTCTGCCATTCCCATCTGCAGCTGCCCCCTCATGGGCCTGGGGAGAAATCCTAGTTCTCTTCATTTCCAGGAGCTAATAAATAAACTTAAGTAAATGAGGGCCATTATTTTCTGGAGACTACTCCTCCAGTCTGGTTTAAATAATCGTGGAAGTTATTTCTTTTCCCACTCCACGTGCTCCCCCTACATGCAAGAGAGTTTTCCTATTTATGTCACCTTTCTGTCTTTCCCTAGAAGATTCTCCTGGCTTTTTCTCTTGTTTCTGTTGAATAGACCTGGTGACGCTCTTGGGCTTTTCACACAGCTCCTTCTTCTTCCATGGAGGAGAATGCTTTCCTGGAGACCTGAGAAAAGTTGCATAAGGTTCCTTATTCTTGATGACTATTCTGAAAGAACCATCACCTTTTGACTGAGAGGTTGCTATATTTAGAAAAGGGTCCATCTATCTTTCCAAATGTGTTTATTTAGGAGGAGGTTTAACTTATTTCCCAAGGCCCAGGGTATAGCACACAGGGTTTCGAGTGGTTTGTGGCTATAAAGAGCTTGGCCAATCTCAGGGAAGTAATTTTTCCTCCCACACTCAAATGTATTACATCTCCTCCAATCGCTGCCTCTGCTCAATTGTGATTCTGAAAAGTGAAATAAAGGGTTGGATTTTGTCAGGGAAGCTGTGTTCTCTCTGAAGTCCTGCTGCTCATCACTGGTAATTGTGCTCACCAGTGTCTTATCCTCAGTAGCAATTTCGTTCTTTTCTCAGAGATACAAATTAGATAAAAAAATACTGTGTACTGTAAGAAGGATTCATAAATATTTGTTTGAACACAGCACCTAGGATTTCCTGAACCTCCTCCAAGTCCACTGCTTTTCTCAAACATTCTGGCAGCAGCACACTTAAATTCTTGCTAGGTGTTTCTTGCTAGGGTTTCTAGCCTCTTGGATTTAAAGATTAATGTGCTGGTAATCCTGCTAAGGTTCCTCAGCCAGGAAGAGATAGATGTGCCAGCTTTTAATTCAGGGTGTTTGAGGTACACAGGAGATTCAGATTAATTTCACCTGATGCATAAAACCTAGGGCTTCCCAAGTGTTATGTACCCCTTCCCAAAGAGATCATCCTCCTTTCAAGAGATATTTAAAGAGCTGCAGCAAACAGTTGGATCTCCACATAGACAAAAGGAAGGAAATTGCAATTCTCCTCATCTAGAAAGACAAGTGCTGGGTGTGCACCCTCACACACCATGCAGGTGGCAGGAGGAGGTGGGGTGGCTCCTGATTCCTACCTGCTTTTTCCACATATGGTGGAGGGTTTCATTCTAAATTCTCACAGCTTGGTAAATATGTCATGGAAAAAAAAATTAAAAGAGTCAGCTGAAACCTTGACATTCCTTTAGTGATTCTGAGAATTGTCATGGCTTTTTAAAGTGCCATGACATCATCCTCGTGGTTTTTAATACCTTCTCCCTTGGTACCAAGGGGATCTATTATTTCCCATCACTTTCCCTCTGAGGTGGTTAATATGCTTTTCATGCTGTACTGTGTGGTTTCAGTTTTCACTACACTTGTTTCTAGTAGCTTGCAACCACTAGCACCAGGTTTCTGAAATTCTTACAGCGAGGGACAAAAAGATGTTCCTTTTGCATCTTGTTGCCTTTTTTTCATAGTAGTAGGAAATAAAATCTTTTCAGTCACTGTGATAGAAATGCAATTAATATATGTTAAGCAAGAGATACTTTAAGTCTTTTAAAGGATTACTCTGTGGTTTTACATGAATTACCATTTGATTTATCAGCTAAGATCAAGAGCAAATTTCCCATTTCTGCATCACATAACTGCTTAGGAAGAACTGCCAGAATAGACAAACCTGAATTTACTGTCCTGTGTCTAGAGCCAGTGTTGGCAGCCAGGCACACAGAGCACAGGGGAGCAGTAAGAATGTTAAATGTAGCACCTGATGAGCAGTTGTGCAAGCTCAGCCCCCCCAGAAAAATCACTGGCTCTTTTCCTCCGTGGGGCAACCTCTCTGAATGTCATTTCAAGCTGACCCCTCTGCCTTCTCAGTTCTCTTTCAAATGGGGTCCCCACATCACCTCTCTCCCATTTCTGGAATTTCTAGACCTTTTACTATTTTGGGGAATGGCTGAGAGGGAAGAGCTAAGTAAAGCCCGGGAGAAGGATGGGTGTTTTGGTTTGCATAACACCAGAACAACAATGTCAAGCATTTGTTATCCCTGAGCCCTACATTTCAGCACAGAGAATTCAAGGCGTGGAGCAGAGGAATTATGTGCTCACAGCAATGCAGCAGGTCAGTGACAAAGGCTGATTTCTTGTCTCCTGGCTCAGGCTGCCTGCACAGATTCACTTTGCATTAACTCGCAGGGGGTGGAATTCTTATTGCCAGAGAATTGAGTAATTGCACGTAATAGATAATTTTCTCCATGAAACAATGAAAAATTGAAAATTTGCAAAATATTTTTTAAGGCTATCATTATTCTTTAATTTATTTGGCCATATACCTCAGTATTTTTCAGTAATTGCTCAAACAAGAGCAGATAATTAACCAAGAAGGCAGTAAAACCATTAAAAAATCTGAATACAGCTAAGCTTTCAGTGATGCTTTCAACATATACTGGAACAGGCCTTTGAAAGGGTTTCACAGTTTATTCTCCATCAAGGCTGAGTATTCAGCAGCTCACAACAGCCAGAGGCTTCCACAGAGCTCAGCCCAGGGGAGAGCTGAGCTGGGAGAGCAGCAGGATGAGCCCTGCTGGGATATGGCTGGGGAATGATCCCGTATTGTACCAACTGATCCTGCTGTAAGCTCTTCACAAAAGTATGAAGGTATTTTTCTCCAGAGGTGATCTTAGATGTGGTGCTTGGAGTTAACCTAAAGGAGAATAAATTCAACTATGTTTAAGTATATTAAAATGTATGAATGATGTGGTACATCCAGGTATGTTCAATTACATTGTTAGAATTCCATGTATTCTCACACCCTCAATTTAAACTATAATTCACATTTTCATTGTAATGAATGTTATGACTCTTGTAGGAATTGTGTATTAAGTGGTGTATCTGAAAAGGGGGAAAATGTTCAGTTAGGGGTCAAAAATCCCTTTTGCAGGCTGTGCCTGAGCAGTGCTGGGTGCTGGACCTTCAGTACAGTTTGCTGATCAGCATCAGAGCAGCTTTGGGGTCCTGGTATTGCTCAGCTGTGATGAGGAAAGGTTCTGTGTACCCCTGCTCCAGCCCACATCCACCTGAAACACGGATGTGGCAAAAGGCACAGCTCTTCATAATTCACTTCATACTCATGGTCTTACAGGCCATTCAGGCCTTCAGTTTTGTATCATGAACAAACTGAAAAAAAGGACAGAAATAGCTTCTTGGCACTAGCAAGCCATTCTTTACATAGCTCAAATTGATTTATTCAGGTCAGAAATCAAAGCCAGTTTCATTTCTGCAGCTGGCAGGATAACTATTAAAGTTTAAAACCTTCACCAATGGGAGTACCTTAAGAATCATATTTCTGTCTGAATATTTTATCTACAACATTTACAAGTGACATCTAAGATCATGGTAACTGAAAGAAATGGGAGTGGAATATGTTTCTTCTTATTATTTCACTTGGGTTTGCATGCAGCAGCACCATTATGTATATTGCCACTCACAGCTTTGCCTTCAGAAGCACAAAAGCAAAGATTTGACCCTGTTTAACATGAGTATTTCACTCAACAGAAAGAGGGAGAAGAGCAGTGGAGAAAAATTTGAAGAGCTGTTATTTTATCTGTAGAAATTGGTCATGAGAAGTCTGATAGGCTGGACTAAAAGTACATGTAACCTATTTTTAAAAGAGAATGTTCTTGTATGACTTTCCTTTTTGATCTTGCTGAAGTCTACAGAAATGTAGATAAGAATAAGTAAGAGTCAGAAAATAATAGTCTGTTTTAAGGAGTTATTGGTCTTTTGTTAGACAAAACTAATAATTATGAAGAACTGTCTTTTGAAAGAATACTTACTATCTTCTCCATGAATTTTTATGCTATTGTATGATAACAAGGCATTTTCCACCCCTGTGATTTTTTTCTAATATTTTAATTTGTATTTTCTTTCTAAAATATGTAATCATGTAATCACTCCCACCATACCAATCTATTTTAAAGATAGCATGCATATTTAGGTGTCTAGTACTAAAAATACAAAACAAAAGGAAAACAGACCTATTAGTTTTGCTGCAGGTGCTTGTAATGCACCTGAATGGGAATGCGAGTTAACCTCTCCTGTCTCAGAGATATTGCCCAGTAACAACTAACAACATGGAATCTTCTTAGAAGCCCAAGTGCAGCTTTTTCTAGACTTCAACTTTATGGCTACATTCAGGTTGAGAGAATTTTTTGGGGGTTTTGGTTTTTTTTCAGTTGCAGTTGAATCACAAAGCAAGAACGAATCTGTTCTTCTTCATGTCTGGTGTCTGCTTTGCAGACCTCCGTGTCTCACTGTGTGCCCAGAGACTGCCCTATGCCTACACCTGCCATGAGGAGAATTATGTTTACACTGTTCTTACTGGCACAGATACTCCCAGGTCAAAAGTTTCAGACTGGTTCAGAAAGATATCTGGCTCTGTGGATAGGATTCAAATATTTTTCTTACTTATCTGATGACACAAGCGCTGTTTCAGTTTGGTTTTCATAACTGTACGTGCTGATGATGAATGCAGTGTTTGACTGAAATCACCAAAGGTCCCAAGTTGCTGACTGTCCTCTGAGATGTGCTTTGTGATCTGTCTCTGCATGGGTAGCCACAAAAACGGGCTTCTAAGCAAAGGGATCATTGTTCCCATCATTATGGGCAGATCAGTCTGTAATTTTGCTGCTAATGCTGATATCAGTGTTTTGAAGTGCAGAATGTAATGGGGATAATGGTTACTAGCCCTTTCTGCTGTGTAAACAATACTGAATGAATGTATTACTTGCAATGCTTAATTTTGATTTTAAAATGCACCAGAGCCCTTCTTACCTCGCTCTGATATGAATTCAGAGTGAATAGCGTCAACAATGTACTTTGTCTTGTGACTATTAATTAATTTTACTCTCTCTGCTGCAGTATTCAAAACCCGACAGGCATCCAGGGCCCATTCTGCACAAAGTTATGGAGTCGAGTTTTTCGGGAGCTCAGTCTTTCCCAGAGGCCTTGTCTCCTGACAGAGGAGCCCAGCCCATCAAGCACCACAGGTGAGCGAGCACCTGCGTGCCAGGAGGGGTGGCTGCCCGGGGAGCCTGTGGAGCTGCTGCTCCATGTGCAGGGTTTTGGGGCGGCTGGGGCTGGCTGAGAGGAGAGCCCAGGTACCAGCAGAGCCTCAGCCAGCTCGGGAAGCAGATTCCAGGCCTTTCCTTAGCTGCAGAAATGAAAGCTGACAGCGATGCTCGCTGCTCCCCTGCGCTGCTGCAGGATGCATTTACAGACACGGCCCAGCCCGGGCAACAGCTGTAGGAGCAGGAACCCTTCAAAACAAGACTTTCCTTATCCATGTCCATGAAATTAATGGCTCATTTGCTGCAGAAAGACCTGGTTGCAAACTTTCAGCCTTTTCCACCATTTCCTTAAACAAAAGATGGGTGGAATGAAGAATGACTTATTTATGAAAACATGGTGGCCTTTGAAAATGTGGATTAAAAAAGTTTGTTTCCAAAAGAAACAAAGATGGTTGTTTCCAAAAGAAAAAAAAAAGAGGAATGTCACCCATCACTGGATGAGATTCAGATCAGAATTCTGCTTCTAACTTTTTTTGGATGAGAAAGATTGCAGGTGCTTCATTACAGGACTAGAAACCAGACTGGAGTCTGGTACAAGCAATAATGTTGGTGGAATGACAGTGGCAACATCTGGTCCAGTGCACAGAGAGAGGAAAAAAAGGCTGAGAAAAATGAGTTTGGAATTTTTACAGCTAGATAAGCTGGAGTGGAAGACTTGTTTATTAAATGATTTTTTTTTTTTTTTAGTTAATTAAAAAAAAATCTAGGATTGCATGAGGTTATGATCTGGCTTCTGCAGTATTTGGTACATTTTCAGTCTCTCAGCTAGCTGTGTGTCTTTTCTCATTTGAATAAGTGATTTGCTTAACCTACAAAGTACCACATGTAAGCCAGAAAAGGATATTTGGGTCCTATCTGCTTTTATCTTACTTAAGCCTTTAATTTGGCATGAAAAAAATAATGCCAGTTGTCAGGTCAGATCCATTCCTTAGGTATTTTTCCTTTTATATAGAAATTTTCAAAGCATGCTTAATAATTGTATTAAACACAGAGGAACTGTGGGACTGTTGCCTAGAATGCTTTCTACAGAAGTTCTGGGAAGAATTTTATTGCCACTTGGTCACAACATGAAGTTCAGAGAAAAACTCAGTGACATTCCCTTACCTTTTAATAGTGTGATTGGAATATCCAAGAACTGGTTTTTTTCTTCAGAACTAATATAAGAAGTGGGATGACTAGTTAATTTAGAAATAATTCTTTTGTAGTTTTAAAGCTTAAGATTTATTATACAAGGCTCTTGTTTTATAAAACATGCAACAGACTTGAACATTTAAGACTTACAAGCCTGTCTTTATGCACCATGTGAGATCTTCCTAATTTATTTTCTAAATAGTGTTCACTGTGAACAAATGATAAAATGCGGCCAAATGAGGATTTTATACTAAATATCCCTTCATTTCATTCCAAACCTGACTGAGCCTGGAAAAATTATATCAGCTCTGCAGGTTCTCTCTTTTATGCTGCTCTAAATTCTATTGTTGTTTAATTTCTGCTTGCTATGGAAATACTTTGCTCTACATCCAGACTAGTTTTCTCTGCTGGTGTTTTCAAGGACACTAATGATGGGTGATCATTTCTTAAAATCAGGAGCTGGCTGTTTCCAGCTCCTGAAACTAAAAAAATTTGGCTTTTGGAAATAAAGACTGTCAGTGTAGGGAATTGTTTGGAGTTGCTGAAATGTGCCTGACAGAGACCAGCTAGTTATTTCACTCAGATTATGGATAATAGCAATTTTCTGTCTCAATAAACCTCAGATACACAAAAAGAATTAATGCAGAGATTAAGCTGAAAATTGAAATTTAACCTCAAAAAATATTTATCCTGTGTTATTACTAATCTTCTAAAAAATTTGTGTGCATTGTGCACTGCTGTTACCATAGAAGAATGTTACATCTTCTGCTTGCATATGTAAAATAACTCTTAGAACTGGCAGAATTCAAAATTAATGAATGTGTTTAATCAGTAAACTTCCTGCAATGTTTACAATGTGCTCAAAAAATTATCTTGGATTATCTGTTGATCTTGGTAAGAAGGAAACCCATACTGCCTTATTTTCTAATAGATATAAATTAGAGTTTTGTTAATTATGGGTTGAGTTGTGATCCCTTTGAATAGCAGTTTTCTTGGTAATTAGTCATCCTGACTTTCATTCATGGATTCAGTCATCCTTGATTTTGGAGGGATTCATTTCAGAGAATGCCATGATGAAAGCCAAATGCAGGGGCTTTCAGCCTGGAGCAGTTGTACTATCTTAGAAAAATGCCAAAATAGGATAAACTTACCCTAAAATTAATAATAATTTGTGTTTTCATTTTTTATGAACTTTTCACACCACGAAAAAGCATGGAAACAATATTTTTTTCCATTTGGTAAGCATTTTACTCTTTATGCTGCTAATAGAATTGATTGAGTTTACAGCAGAGGAAGGAGTTATTTAAAGTTATTCTCTAAAGAAGGCTATGGAATTTCAAGACGCAAGTATAGATAAACTGAAACAACTAAGAATGCAAAGGCAGAGGAAGCCTTAAAGGAAGAAGGTGTAAGGAATCTGCTGTTCCCCAAAAAAAAAGCAAAATTGATGGTGGGACAGGGATAATAACTGAAGCAGTTAGGGCAATCCTGAATAATAGATTTCATTTTTTAATGAAAACTTGGGATGACTATTTGAGGACAAAGGTAGAATATGAACAAAATCAAATGTATGAAAATAAACATTCCTGCAGTTAAACTGGAAGTAAAATGTGGAAATCAAAGCTCTCAAGATGGTTTGGGTAATCTTGATTAAAAAAAAAAAATTAGAAGAAGAACCAGTTCATGAAATTTCATGTCTGGGAGCCAAATCCATAAAGATGGGAACTGTGACATGAGATGATGGATTAGCAAGTGTCAAATATTTAGGAAGATGAAGAATTTATAAAAGTAACTAGGAACCAACTATACTGAATTTGAATAGTCAAGACTTTAGGAAAAATGTGGGGGAAAAAGGTTCTTGCGGTAGATTTTAAAAAGGCAAAAAATTGTTTACTATCTTATCAACAGCAGGTACTGCAACATATACGCTGATTGTATTTGTGTTTGGTGGGGGTGAGTTAGATTTCTACACAAGCTCAGTCACTGTTGTCATAAGTGTCTAATGCCTTTGAGAAAGCAGGGAGAGGCAGAAGAATTCTAATGTGGATGCACAGTGGTGGTTAAAAGGGAGATACTGTGTTTAGAAAGTAGGGCATTCACCAGTGCAGCACTCAAAGAATTAGTCAACGCTGGGGACAGACTTTTTTTGTGCCAAGGTCACTGGACAAAGCTGGAACACAGCACAGCATGAGAATGCACCTCTGTTATCTCACCTGGTTAAAATGGCCTCTCAATTGCCATGGACTCAAATTGCATTCCCCAGCTAAGATGAGGAATGAATGATTCATTTTGCATGGAAAGTGTTAGAAGTCTGTCTTATGTCAGTCTTCAGTTCAGGAGACTGGAAAAGGTGCATGACTGCTGCTTATGAATACATGAGAGCAAGCACAGCGAGAAGTAAAAGACCTATTTAAAATGAAGGAGTGTGGTGGCACATATACCAGCTGAATATTCATCAGAAATAATTTTAAACTGAAAAGAAGCCTCAAAGTTTTCAATACAGAACAACTTTCTGTAATAGCAGCCTGAATATCATCATCAATTTGGGATGGAGGTTGATCAGTGCACTACAGGAAGGAAAGGATGAGGTTATGGCAGATGATTGAACTCAGTGCGACTGACATATCTCAAATGCTCTGTTCCCTTTTCCTATTGCTCTGTCACCAGGATGGTGACCAGATGACACAGGAAGCATTGAAGGATTTCCACAGAGCTCCAAAGTCCCTGAGTAGCCTCAAAACAGACTATTCCCAAATACAATAATATTATGAAGGAATCAATAATGCTCACATTTCAGAAACCAAGAGGAGATTTTTGGCTGTAGGCTGTATTTATTAATACTGAAATCAGTTGAAAGCCTCAGTATTTGAACCATACAAATGTTAGCAGTGGATTGTCTAAGCCTGAAAAGGTGGCTCTGAGGGACTATCAGAAGACACTGTCTGGCAGCTGGCTCTGTCTTTGGGGTATGGATTTACTGGGTGGTTTTTAATTAACTCAAAAGTAGTACAGAAGGATTCCAAAATTACTGTAAAAACACTGCTGATCTTCTCTTCATGAACATGGGTAACTGCACTTGGGAGTTTTGTATGTGCCTCAAGAAGAGAATACTCTACCTGTAGGATCAGACTTTGTTTTCACTCAGTTGCTCAACCCAAAGAAAATTCTCACGGAAAACAACTGGCAAGAATGAATCCCAAGTTCTTAATTAACTTTAGGATGGTTGAACTGCTTTTTTCAAAACATTAATTCATCAGAACTGTATTTCTCCCTAGTTTATGCATCATTTGTGAACCATTTCATGCATATTCTGATTTTTTTATTCTGGAGTAATTGATTGATAGATTCTAAGGACATATCTGCAACAGCTTTATGTATTGGTCTATTTTATTGAATGGCTCACTCATGTGGGCTGGTTTATTTTACCCAGTTAGACTGGAGTGCAGGGAGGAAGAAACTGTCATGTTGGCTAAAGGAAAATAAATTCCCTGAAGAAATCCAAAAACCATTGTTTGCCTGAGAGGAAGGAATTTTTCACATGAGCAATAGAGAATATTACATTTGCATTGCTGATATTCATATCAGTTTTGTATAAAAGGAAAAGCTTTGTGCTGGAGACCTTTTTCCATAGGACTTTTAACAGAAATTCTTAGGGGTTTTTTTTGGTGCCTGAAGAAACAACTGTTATCCTGCAGCTTGCAGCTGCACTGTCTGTAAGTATTTCCTGATCTTTAGTGAATTTGTCTTGTCCATGACCTCAAATGATTTTTGTTCATTCTTCCCTCAGTTTATGGGTTGTTGGTTTTTTTTGGTTTTTTTTTTCCCTGACAGAAATGTTGAAAGCATAAGAACCTCACATTAGCAACAAATTGTTTGCTTAGACTGTCAGTTCTGGAAGTTCTGTGGTTGAAGGACTGTGGCAGATCCTTTGGTCTCAACACTTCTGCAGTTTATACCAATTTCCTTAGGCATAGATGTGTTGAAATTATGTCTATTACAAATAGAGCTTTTGTGAATTTGCATATGGAGATCGTGTGCTCTCATCCAACAAGGAAGGTGCTCAGAGGCATGAAACCAACCACAAATTAAACAATAAAAATTTCTAACTTCAAAGATTTGTAATCAATCTAAAGTTTCTTTTTTACTTCTGGATTATTGATGACTATGCTCAAGTCAATAAAAACCCCAAAAATTCATTATCCATCACAAATTATTCATTCACCTGCATTTTTTGAAATCCCCTGCTGTATTAATCTCAGGCTCTCCTGAGCAGAAATTGTCAATTATTTTGTGATGTGGTGGTGTTATTTTACAGAATATGAACTGTAACTTGCAACTCGAACTCAGCCTTCAGAACTGAGAGGCCAGTATTTCAGGTTCTTAAAAAGGTTTTTTCACAGCCTCTTTAGTAGCAAAGGAAAAATCTTTTTAAGGAAGCATCAAAAATCTTATAGGGAATGCTATTGCTGTGGGTTCTTGGTTTTTCAATTAAAAAGAAAAGGTATGGAAGAAAAACAGAGGTTAGACTGCAGTGGAACACTGCTAGCCTGAGCAGTAGGATAGAGTGTTGAATTTATTTCTTATTTTAACTTTGGATGGAAAAGGTTGATTTTAATGGAAGCATGCACTCAAAGAGAATTTGTCCAAGGCACTTGTTCCAAGCAAGAATTGCTTTGGGAGTAGATGTGGCCCTAGCTATAATTAAAGTTCCCACTAGGTAAAAAATGCAGATTACTTTTAAGTCACATTATAACAGGAAAAAAAGAAGCAAATTTATCAAAAGTCTTTTGCATTGCTGAATTGTGCCACAAGTTGGAATTATTCACACAGCCAAAAATAATGACTCGTAAAAGGCATCCACAAAAACCTATGTTAAGTTATCATTAAAGATGTAAGAGAATATGAGGTAACACATGCATCTCTGAGACCCAGAAGATGCCAAGAGAAATAGGAGTAGCTGAAAAATGAATATTCAGTCACGCCATGCAGTACTGAGACCTGTTAGCAGTAAAAATGGGTTATGCCTTGCCTTAGTTCTGTGTTCCCATATTTTTGTATTAGCAAATTTATGGTTTATATACTAAAACTGTGGATTCTAGATACATTTTCGTTCCTGCATGAAATGAAAAAACAATCCATTCTCCTTCTAAAACACCAGACAAACATTTACAAAACCAATTTGCTAAAATAAGTAGAAAACTGTGACTTGTTTTTATAAAGTTCAAGTTTCTATTATATAAAGAAAAAAGCACAATATTTGTCAATGTATGTAAACAACAAAACAATCTGTATCTAAAGCAGGAATACAATAATATAGAAATCCTGTTCAAGGTGGAGAAAGCTTGTCTTAGATGCCTTCTTCAATCTGCAGTTCATAAGCTTTGCTTATATTCTTCACTTACACTTTTTCTCAATTTAATGGTTTTGTAACAGGAAGCAGCACCTCACAGGCTGATGGATGATATATTGGGCTTTCCATTTAGGATCTAATTTTGAATTCAGCTGTGGGTATGACAGAGCTGTATTGTTTGTTTGTACTGTCTGAGGACTCAACTCTCTGTAGCAGGATTATGCTATGCAGCAAGGAAAAGAGAAGCATCCTTCATCAAGTGCAAGAAAACATTTCATATAGTGGGCAGTTATTTTCGTTCCTCGAAAAGAGGTGATGTATTAAATAATGGCATAAACAACAGCTAATGGTGGATTGTACTGTTATATTTCTATAGAGAATTTCTACTGACATCATAGACTGCCACAGCAAAGTTTATAAGAACAGTAATCCATGCATTATTAATCCTGAACTTTAACTTTGCAGAATTTTATGCTTTTGGTGTGATAATTTTTACTGTACTCTTGATGTTGTTCCTAGAAGTCTCTCTTCATGCTGCAGCCCAGGACAAAAAAGTGGGATGCTCCATAGAAATGCCTTTCGGAGGACTCCTCCCTTGCCTCGGGGTAGGTTCAATGGAATTACAGGACCAGCATATCAACAGCTCGAAGAGTCGAGGATCACAGACCAGGACACGATACCTTGTCACGGGTGAGTGGCTTTTAAAGTAAAGGTACATTGTGAAGTTGGTTTTCTATAGACAGCTTCATACAGGTTTGTCTTTGAAAATGCACAAAAAATACACTATTTTTTCTTTCCTCTTTAAATTCGGTTTATTAGAACATCGGCTGTGAGCTCCAGCTGTACATAAGGTCTGGGTTTCAGAAGTGCTCCCGAGAACCTACAGCTGCCTTTGAAGTCGTTTGCAATCGCTGAGATATTTTGCATAGTATTTATATATCCCTATAGATTTCCAAAAACTTCCCAGAATATTGCAAGCATATTTTACATAAAAATAGGAATGATAGCTGGAATGGAATAAAACCCCACCCAGTTCCACCTGTAAGTCAGAGTGAAACTCTTTTCTCTGACTTACAGGTGAAACTGGTGGGGTTGGGTGTCTGGTGACTTCTTAATAAGTTTGAATCACACTTGTATCATTGTTATTATTTGCTTCTTCTGAGAAAAAAATAGTTTATTGCCTCTTGCAGTAAATAGATTATTGTTCATTTGTGTGATACGTGCATATAATTCCCGGTGAAAATTCCCTGCTGAAATTGCCAGCCTTGCAGAAAGGAGCAGGCTGGCAGCCTTCCCTCTCCAGCAGCAGCAGCACATAAGGCAGGCTCTGGGAGGTGCCCTAGCCTCCTCCCAGGCTGAGCAGTGAGGTACAAAACAGCAAAGCTGTGGGTAATTGTATTTACTCTTGTCTAGGAAATCCGTGTGTGACCTTACAAGTATCAGCTTGTACTGGCCTGTATTTTAAATTTGCAGTTCTGCAAAATTTTATATTGGGACCAGACTGTGACCCCTTCTGGCCTCCATCCACTCAAGCGCTTCATCCATATTTAGTGCACTAAGGATGTTTACCCTCTAAATATCTGCTGGTTTCACAGTGTTGGTGTTCTCATCGGATTTCCAGCCCAAACAAAAAGTTCCCTTGTCCCCTGCAGAAGTTACACTACTTCCTTTCTTCTCCTTTTTCACCTCCATCTTCCCCTATCAGGATCCACAGATCAAAGTGGTTTGTCTCCCTAATTCCGTGAGCATTCTGAACTTCATCCTCCAGCAGCCTGGCTGGAGCCTAGTCAGGTGTACAGGTAGAAGATGGGGGTGTGTGTCTATGAGTGTCAGTGCTCACAGGGCTGGCCCAAAGCCTGGCAGAGCCACTGCAATGACTCCCATCCCTCCTGATGGACCTTGTTGTCAGCCTTGTGCCCTGCACACCTTCAGCCACAGTGCTGACAGCACAGCTGCTGGGACTATGCTCAGTAAAATCCATTTCATATTTAAAGTTTCAGTCCCTTCTCTCTCTCTTTGTTATCTGTTCTTAAAGGGGGCAGTAAAATTACTGTGCTTCTTTCAGTTTCATTCTTTAATTTAGACTCTTACACACTGTGTAACGTAATTACTGTTGAATATTTATAAATGTTTGCTTTTGTTGCTTGGTTTTAGGAAGAGGGTGGAGAGAGAGCTGCACTTTGAAACACATGCACATGAATTAATTTATTCAGACAAAATAATTTTTCAGATAAAAACCCAGATACTTTTCTTTGGAGGAACTGTGGTTCTGGGAAAGTTAATTATAGGAAAATGTAATTAAGGTTCTGCGATTACAGTTCTAAGTCTCAGTCTATTGAAAACAGCAGCAGTCTGGTGTCACACACAGAAGCATGGATCAGTTTGTAATTAACTAAAAGCCAAGTCTCACATGGTTTAGATGTAATACCCCTTCTAGTTAAATACCTCACCTGTTGCACACAGTCTAAGCACTTTAATTCAACCTAGTTCTCCTTTGAAAGCCCTGTGAGCACGAGGCAGAAACACGTAATTCTGGCATAAAATTGGTATGTCTATCTGTATTTCAAAAAATATTATGGAAATACGCCAGGCATTGCATTACATGTCGCTGCTGCCAATTAGTTTTCAAAATACAAAGAATAATTTAATCTCCATTGTAGAACTGGCAAATGTTACTGTTTTCTCACCAAACCCATTTTAATTCAGTCTTTTCTTGGTTTTGCTTATATATCATCCATATAATACCTACATTGCATGTGAAATTCATTAAAAACATTCACTCCCTTTGTTTTCAGGGTGCAGCCCAGAATATATTTAGGGCCTGAATTACCAAAAAAGGGACTAATGCAACTGATGCGATCTCTCCAGCTATAGTCGTTTGAACAATTATATATAAGCAAAGGAAACAAGAATGGGCACAACCCAAAGGTCTGCACTGTTTTGTTTTCATTTATTTTTTTTACTTGTCCTCCCTCAGGAATAATACCCCTGGTCAGTATTTAATTCATCTTGAGTCTTGAGAGCTGGTGTAAAAAGCCCCTCCATGAATGGCTACAGGTGTATCTAAGCCAATGTAGTGCCAGTGTAATTAACCTAGGCTGAGTCTCAGATGTAAAACAGCTGCAGCTGTAGGGCACCCACAGGAACTTGTAGCACACATCCCAGAAAGCTGCTTGCTCTGTTATTCCCCTGGATGCCACTTCCCAAAGCAGTCTCTCTTTCACTCACCTGGCAGCAAAGTTCCCAGCACTTCCTCCTTATCACAGAGCTCCCAGATGCTCCTCCTGGGGATGCCAGGCGAGTTCTGGGCAGTGCAGAGCTCCACGTGGGCAGGGGGATGTGCAGCAGTGCTGCAGACTCAGTGCCAGCACACACGAGTCAATTACAGGGCAGTGGCACTGCTGGAAATGAGCCCCAGGTTGTCTCCTGCTCCCTCCTGTGTGACCCCTCTCCAGGAGCGTGGGGCCAGAGGAAGCTTTTCCAGTTAATTGCTGCTTGTGCCAGTGCTGGACTACAGCAGCTTCATGCAATTCATTTCTCTTCCTTAACTCTTTCTCTGCTCATGCCAAAAAGCAGGAGGTACATATGAGTAGCAGGATATTCCTGGTGAGGTCCAGCAGGCTTAAGGAGCTTTTGGAATAGTACCCCTCAAGTCAGGGCACCTGGTTCTACACCAGATCTGAATGTTGCTCTCCTCATCCATGGATACAACATATTAGATTCACCATTCACTTGCCTCATTAAATAGTGATAAGCTGATTATACATAAATTATGTTCTGGTACTGAGGTGATGTCTGTGGTCTGTAGCAATTGTGCCTGATAATACAGCAACTCCTAGAGCACCATATTTCTAGAAGTACTAATTTCAGATGGGAAACATCTTTTTTTTTTTTTTTTTTGGTCATTGTTTATTTTATATTTATTATACTTTCCATTTCTGGGTTTTTTTAAGCATTTCTTGTAAACAAAAGAGATTTTGGCTTTGAAACAAAATGGAAATGTTGATTAAAAATTCACAAGTTGCCTCACAATCAATAAAATCATGTTATAATATGTGTTAGTGGAGGATAAAGGATTTTTTTGTTAATTGTATTACAGTATCAGGAGAACACAGACATTTGCTCAAGTCCTAGATATTAGCTCTATTTCCCGATGAAATCTAATAAATCAGGCCAACATTATGGGCTATTGAAAAACAATTTTTTTTAGAGGTACACTGCACTTAGATGCTCTGCCTGTTTGAAGGGGAGTACGGACAATCATTCTTATGTAAATAAGGACTATACAGCCACGAGTGCTTCATGTTCTTTTTATCTGCACATTTTTAAAGCGTTTTCCTAAAACAACCATTTGACATTGAGAGTTCTGACGTTGAAGAAAGTATCAGTCCGTTTCCCCGATCAGAAATGTAGGAATAGAATTCCAAATTTCTTTTCGAAGAAAATTAATAATACATAATAACTTCTGAAATGTTTTAAAAAGAAATCTCCATTATTCTCATTTACTGGTGGGCAAAATGAGACTGAGAGAAAGCAGTTCTTTGCCACTGGCAGATTTGAGAATCAAAACCAGTCTCCAGGGCCTGTTGTTTCCCCTAGGGCCCCACCACGGCCAAGTGCTCCTCTATTTCAGGAGAAAATGGTGTGTATCTCTTCAGCACAGTTCACTGAATCTCACACAGCGTCGCTGCTGCTGGTGGATTCTGACCACTCGGTGTACAACAAGAACTCTTTTTTACTCTTCGCAGGTATTCATCCAGTGGTTTAAAAACTCCTCAGAATACTTCAATAAATATGCAACTGCCTTCAAGAGAGACAACTCCATATTTTAATAACGTGGATCAGAAGGACTTGGTCGGCTACTCCTCTTCAAGGGCCAACTCCGTTCCCATCATCCCGTCTGTGGGCTTGGACGAAGCCTGCATGCAAATGCAAAATGTTCCTGAAGTAACAGGCATCAAATGGTGCAAAAACTCCTATTCTGCTGAACTTGTCAATGTGAGTTCCCCAGTGAGTAATTGTGTGATAGCAGAGCAGCACGAAGTGAACATCCTGCTGGAGACTGTGCAGGAGCAGCTGCGGATGCTGGCGGAGGCGCGGCGGCCGGAGGGCTCGGAGCTGGCCAGCGGGGCGAGCGAGAGCACGGCCTTCCTGCCCATGAGCACCAGCCCCACGGCCAGGGCAGAGCCAGGGCCACGGGGTGTCCCCGACAGTGACACACGAAGGGACTCGCTGCTGGCCAAGTGACTCGGTGCGGGGCTGCGGGAGGGGGATCCAGAGCTCTGTGCATTCGACGCTTTGCTGAACGGGAAAGGGAGGAGGTTAAATACAAATTATTTATATGCATTAATTTAAGAGCATCTACTTAGAAGAAACCAAATAGTCAATCGCCCTCATATCATAGTGTTTTTTAACAAAATATTTTTTTAAGGGAAAAGTTCCAGGAGGGATGAAGCGTGCTTTTAGATGCTTTCTAGGCAGGATTACACAGTTCCCGTTCCGGAGGGTTTTACCGTGGTCCTGGTGGGCTGCCCGAGGGCCTAGGCTATGCATCTCTTTTCAGTAAAGGCCAAGTAACCGTTCTTAGATGCATTTCTGGTTTCAGGGCAGCACTGCAGTGAGCTGCTGGGCAGGGATTCAGACCCTGGGGAGCACGTCCTGTGAGCCCAACACAGATCCAGTCCCCTCTCCCCCTCTGCTCTTGATTCCAGGTTCACACCACGCAAACGGGCACACAGACACCTACTTCTGAGTTCTGGTACCTGCTGTGGAATGATGACAATGTCCCTGAATTGAGCAGATGCTTAACTCTCAACCTTAATTCGATGTGTCAGTCACCCCAAGAAAGTCAATGGAATCATTTATGAGCTTTGGGATTGGCCAAGAGTGGGAGCAGGACTGGGGTCTATAGGGATTCAGTGGTCAGGAGCCCACAGCTGCTCCATCTTCTGAGCTTTGCCTATCAGAGCTGCCTTGCTGGAGAGTGGGGAAGATCGAGAGAAAATGTAGAAGTGTGTGTTACAACAGGTTTGGTTTTGGTTTCTGGTTTGGATTTTTTTAAGTGGAAACATAAACTCTGTTGTTCGTTAGCACCCCTCAACATTTCTAAACTTTTACACTTTAAAGGCATTTGTAAGCTCTCAAGGAGCACTTCTCAGTGTGTGTGTATTTTTATTTAAACTTTTTTTTTTTTTTAATTTTATTATGGCTTGTTCAGAGAAGAGTCAGGGAGATCCAGTATGATCAAAATCCAGCCAATAAGTGTCCACACTGCCTAATTTGTTCCTGCATTCGGTTCTCCACTCACTTTAATTAATTGTGGTTTAGGCTTGTTTAAAGCTTCAACCCTGCAGATGGTTCAGTATGGGCAGACCCACAGGCATGCAGAGCTCTGACTCTAATGGAGCTTTCTAAGAGCAGATGGTTTCCACCAAGTCACTCCCTGCAGGGGATGAAGGCCTTGGAGAGGATGTATCATTTCCTGGTTGCTGTATCCTAATCACATTATAAGCCCTTTTTGCATTAGCTTTCTTTTGAGTCCCTCTTCCCCCCTTAAATTGTAACAAAATGTGCCAATTTTGCAATGAATTGGGTCCAGTGGCACAACTTACTGGGTTTATTAGTGTTAAAATATCTGCTTATTGTCGGGGGGAAAAAATAAACTATAATAAATAATTGCCAAATTAGCCTTCCCTGGTTAGTGCCAGGAGATCGATTAAAAACAATTAGAATATATACAGAATGTATTAAAACATTCCTTTGAAGCAAAATAATTGTTAGATTTATTAATGTGCCCCAGACTTTCTAGTTCACAAGTCTTAAGACTTCCCAAAATAGCACAATCAATCACAGTGCTGTTGTATGTCGAGTCAGAATAAAGCAATATCTTAACCTCTGTCAAGTAAATTTGGAAAAGAAATGCTGAAGGTGTATGTCATTTTTTTTTTGTTAAGGCAGTAAGAAAAATTATTATTGACAGTCTTCATTCAGCAAGTCTTATTTTGGGTTGCTTTTGTGGTTTTGGGGGTTCTTTTAAAGATAAAGTTGATGAAATTGTCCTGTTTACAGAATTTTCTATGGCTGCAATCTTTGCTGTGTGTTTTCAACAGAAATGTATTTGAGGGCAAACTATTGCTTTATGCCCCAGGATGGAGTGTGGGCTGTTCAGGCTGCCGTCTGCACAGACACAGAGGTTTTGATGCAGCAGTGAGGTGGGATCCCCGTGGGGTTTGGGCTCACCCTGTGTTTTCCTGCCCTGTGTGGTGGCTGGGCACCATCTCACTGTGTGTGAGCTGAGCTGACTGTGGTGGGCAGGGCCCCCAGCCCTCACCAGGTACACCCTCTGAAAGGCAGGGTGCATTAGGTGGGGCTCAGCTTTGCACCCCACAATCATTTGCCGTTTCTGTCAGCACCATTCACATTCCCCCATCTCAGGACATGAGCAGAGGGAGCTTGCCTCTGCCCATAAGCCCTGTGAACACACCTGAATTTTCATATTGTATGAAAACTGGGTACTGTATAAAGTTCTGGTTCAAGAATTTTCAAAGGGTGATCACAATTAATGAATTGTTCACCATTAATTTCATCGAGATGGTCTCTCTGCAATACAGTGCAGAATCCTGCCCAAAGTGATGCTTAAAAATTAAATCTTTTCGATTCAGATGCAAGATCTTCCCTCCCCCAAGCTCTGCAAATTCACCTCTGGCAACATAATGGGAGCACACAGCAAGATTTCAGTTGAAGAAAGAACCATATCATAAAGCAATGCCTTTAGGGAGAAAAATGTGTTCATGCAGCACCCCCAAAAGACCCAGAAAGAGGAGACAAGCAATGTATTTAAGAGAATGAAATGTTTTACTGAATGATAGCTGAAGATCTGAAATGGTGAGGATATCTTTGGTTCATGTTAGAGATACGATCTTGTACTCAGCAAAGGATGTGTGACTGTTATATGTTAACTGTTCTATTCAGTTCTCAGCATGTTTGAATAGAGAGACGTTCATATTAACCAATGACAGACTAGTGTATTATTTGTTCAGAGCATCGCTTCAGATCTTATTGAAACTGTCATTGTTTGCAGAGGAAAACAAAGAGGGTTGAAAACATCCAACTAGATAGCCTTAATGTTTTTTGTGTGGTTTTCTAATGCAACTGTTTTCCTCTGTGGACCTTCCTGTTTTACAGTGAATGGGGCAACATTTTCTCTGAGGTCTGACAATTAATTGTGTAAAGCATCCATATGAAAGTTGTACTGAAACAGCTGACATGGTAGGCCAAATTTTGCTTTACTTCTGGTCCCACTGAACAACTCATGGATTGGAAGGGGTGCAAGTCATTGAGAAATGCAGTTGATTGCTAAAAGTACATCTGTTCCCAGCCTTGGAGACAGCCTGTAATCCCCCTAGAAGAGGCTCTGAACTCAGTCGTTTACGTGGATTGTAATTAAAAGTTTTATCTGACCTATGAAGTTCCAGGTGTAGTCTGGTGTGAAAATTTACACATGTAGCATTGCATTCAAGCAAACTGGGAGAGCAGCTGACTAAATAAATTGAACTTTCTCTGAACTGAGGAGAAAGAAATCCTGTGGCTCCAGCACAACACCATGGAGAACTAAGAGAGGTATATATCCTGAACTTTTTTTAAAATTTATTTCTGTTTAGAATTTCTTCAAAAACAATCCAAAATAACCCTACAAAAAAATAAAGACAGTTATAAAATCCCAGCATTTGAAATAGGAAATGTAGGTAAGTATGGGCACATTTCTAGTGTTTGCCATTGAAAAACTCTTCAGTACCCCAAGGCCCAAAGCTGGAATGTTGTCATTTTTTCAGGCACGTGTTTAGATCAACAAACAGTCCTGTGGAACAAGAGCTCTTCAGAATGCCTTTGGTACCCAGCCCACTCTCAGCTGGTGCAGTCAGTGCAGCAATGACAGTGCACATTAATAGAGGATCACATCCCAAATCCGTGCTGCTTGATGTCCAGCGTAGTGTCACAAAGCTTCCTGGTCTCCCATGTGATGTGAGCAGTGCTACACAGATTTATTTTGCCTCTGAGCATCCCAGCAGCATGTGAGCACTCCCAGCAGAGCACAGTGCCAGGCTCCTTGGCCAAGTGACTGGGCTGCCAGCTCCTGGTCCAGGGCCGGGTGTCTGGCCAGCAGTGAACTTGCCACCATGTGGCTCATCCCAAAGCCACTCCAGTGTCCTTCCAGTTTCAGTTTTGAAAAAAAACAATGAGTTGATGGCATGTGCCTATGACCAAGCATGTGCTGGATATGCTCCCAAATTGATCTGTTAGCAGTTAATTCACATCTGCTTCTCATGTAAAATCTGGATTCCTTTTCCCAATTTATCTCCCTGTAGTCTCCTTTTGGACATTACTTGAACATTTCTTACTCTCATAAGAAATTCTGAAAATTAATACCAAAGAAGAACTCTGAAAGAGTCCTACCTGCAGTAAATAAATTTGAAGCTTGAAGGGAGCAGACCTGGAATAAAAAACTGGGTTTGAAAGTGGTACTAATATCAATTGCCTTTCAATAAAATGAAATTTCCCTGTAAACTCTTTACCCTTTGGGAAAACAATGCGCTTATAAAGTGATTTATTATCTTGCCATGAGTTTAAAGTGTTTGTCTTCAAGGAGATTGGGAAAAAGCAAATAATTAGTATAGATTCTTTCAGTTTTTGTGATTCAATTTTTTTTATAATTTTATTTCAGTAGCTTAACAGGTCAATCAACCCATTATCTGTATTGTCTGACACATAGTCATAAAGTCTCCTCTTTTGTGGTCCAAAAGCTGCAATGTTAGATTTCCTTAAAGAGGTCAAGATTTTATCTATCTATTTTATCTAAATTTTATTTTTAAATTATTCATTGAATAATATTTACCTTGGTGAAAATATAAAGTGATGCAAACTTTTTTTGGTTTTGTACTGCATTATTGCTGAATTCACAGCACGATTGTACTTTCTTTGTTTTGATGTCTACTTACAGGAAAACAACTGACACACAGTTTTCAGGTTCAGAATTGGCACTTCCAAATCGTGGTATCAGGCAGGATTTCTGTATTTTCCATAGCAAAGTTCAAATACATCACATGTATTAGTATATCACAGGATATAGAAATGAAAAAGCTGCAACAGCAGTAAAATCACTAATAAAGTAGGTCTGTATTTGGTTTGGTGGGATTTTTTTTCACTTTTATTCCATGGCAATCAGAGGATTGTGCCATGGGGATTGGCAGTCTCTTACAAGAAATACAGAATGAATTAGAGACAGTGGAAAGTCTTCACTGTAGCCCAGAACTAGAAGAGCCCCAGTGGAGGAGGAAACTGGAGTCATCCAGTGTCTGCTGCAGGGGGTGAGAGTGCTTTCATCTTAATAGTAAAGAACAGTATAATTGTTTACCTGTTGAAAGGTTTACCTGCTAGGAGAGGTAAATTTTCTGAAGTTATTAATGACCACAGTGGTAGTATTTGATTAAAGGAAAAGAGGCAAAAATTTCCATTTTCTTTCCTGCTTGCCCTGTCCCTTGGAACAAATCTTACTATGTTTTGGTTCTGTATTATTAAAGCACTGTTTCCAGTGCTTCAGAGACAGAGTGCTCACCCCTCACTGACAGCTTGCACTGACTCTTCCTTGCTTGAAAAGATTTAGCAGTTTCCTCTTTGATCAGCACTCCTGTAAACAAGGAGTCATTTTCTAATACCCCACAAGGCTGTTCTTGTGCAAGTTCTCCCAGATAAATAATAAAAGCACAGCAAGACCACCTATAACTCTATTTTTTTTAATATAAGAAGCTATATATAATGTTTTATAGCTATAATGGAGAAGGGTTATTGATGACTGAAGTATGTAAATAAACTGTAGGATATAATGTATGTCAGTGGCATGGAAATCCTGTATTTGTACCATAGCTATTAATAATACATTTTCTTGGCACCATCAGGAGACCTACATGCAGTTTATAAATTTGCTTTCCTTTAGGGGGACCATGGTCTGTACCACATCACTGTAGTGGCTGGGCACTGATGTACCCCTGTCCTTATTTCTTCATTGCAAGAGCCACTTCTGTGCTGTCCATGCCTGCTTTGGTCTAACTGAATTCACTGAATTTGTAACCATTCAGCTTCTTTATTCACATTCAGTTTTACCTTGCCCTCAGAATCAAGAGTATCAGCCTGACATTTGGGACCCTGAATAAATTTAAGGCCTTAAAGAACTTAATGCACTTAACATTTGTCTGCTCTGGTTTGACCTGACAGGAGATGTGTCCCTTGAAGGAGGATTTATGCAGCCCGTGCTGCAGGGCCCTCTCCTGCCATTCCTTCCGGTGTGCCACTGTCAGCATGTCCAGTCTCTGAGTCAGCCACTCTTTGGGTTCTCCTGCCCAGCCCTGGCAAGTACTGTGAGATTACAGACCACGCTGATTTTAGTGTACCACAGACCAGAAGTCATCTGCAATGTCCTGAGCTCGAGTGTCAGATGTGACTTTCTGCCTCTTACTACCAAAACATCTCCAAAGGTTGAGGTCTCTAATATGCATCACATTATATTATGTAATATAAGTAATGCCAAAGTTCGTGAAATTAAGTTATATGGCAAATACTATTTTAAAATTTATGTCTTGCTTTAAAGGAGTATGGAGCAAGAGCTCCCAGTTGTGTGAATATTTGAAAACAAAAAAGATACAAATAATAATAAGGGGATATAAAAGAATACTACTAATAATTAATATTCTAAAATGCAGACTAGTTCCTTGCCTTCTCTGAAATACACAGTAGTAGCTGAAGGTTATCAAGATGCATCAGGGACATGAAGAAGACTCAGTGAGGCTGGTTTAGAAGTCATCTGTCTTTTCTCAGGAAATCCAGGCTTGGAGTTTCCTTGCTTACATTAAGGTGATTCTTTCACAACATGAAATTCACTCCCATGCATTGCATACCTCAGCAGAAGGAGGACAGAAACACAGTACAGGCTTCACTTTGGCTTTCTGACTCAAGTTAAACTTCCTTGCTTTGAATTATCTCTGATCTCTTCCAGGAAAGAATAAACAAATATCCAAAAAAAGAAAAAAAAAGAAAAAAAAAAAAAAAAAAAAAAAAAGAAGAGAAACTTGAATACTTGATGTAATTAAAAAACAAAAGAAAAAACCAAAAAAACAAAAATCAACCAGTTGCTATTTAGACTGGAGCCATCTGCTGAACTTCAGTGTTCTAGAAATAGCTTAGACTTCCACTGCTCTTGGAGGGGCAAACAGCAGGTGGTGCAAACATCACCACCCTCACCACCACACTGGGAACACTGGAGAACAGGGCAGGGAGCTTCTCCAGACTGTGGAACAGTTTTTTCCATGGGTGAGGAGGGATGGATTTTGTGTCGGGCCAGATCACATCACCTGAGAAACTTGCCTTTTGTTTCTCCCTCAGATCTTTCTCGTTTCAGTGAAATTGTGGACATCAGCACTAGTTTGTTTTTTAAGTTAGGGATTTCCAAATTCTGCAATCCTTTGAAGTGCTGAATTTAGAAAGTGGAGACTTCCAAAGAAAAAAAGTAAAATTTCTTATGCAATTTTTTAAACCATTGAAATACATGTATTATGTTAACTATTTTTTTTTTTTAATCAGATGTTGGAAAATTAAATTAAAAATATTTCTACTTACATCATGATAATAGGGTATGTCTAAGATCTGTATTTTCTGTTTCTCTCCTGATCTTGTTGAAGATGTCCCAGCTTGTTGCAGGGGTGTTGGACTAGATGGCCTTCCAAGCTGAATTATGCTATGTTCAAGTTAGTTCTTTCAAATTGCCCACGAAAAGCTGGATATTTCTGTGTGCATCAATGAGAACTTTGGGCTGTAAAGGTAAATAAGATATTTGGACTACATAAAACTTGCAGGTCAGACTGTGGTGTTGCACAAGTGGCAGCTGTTTCACTGCAAGCACAGTTAATGTGAATGCTCCCAAAGGAGGATATTTGTGGTGGCTCAGGAGTTGAGCTGCCTAAAATAAAGCCCAGGTCTCTCTCTGTGCTGTGCTAACCTCCACTCCTCTCCAAAGGTGACCCACAGGGCGTCTGAGCTCCTCCACCAGTGACTGTGCCAAAAGGCAGCTGTCAGCACTGACTTCTGTGAAGGCTCCTCTCATTAAATCAAAATGAAATAATATGAGCTAAAAATTGATGGGCTGGATTCTCCCAGGTATTGCCAGGTGATGTGGAGTGCCAGCAGCAGTGCTGATTTACAATTTCTGAGGCTGTGGCCCATGATTTGACCTAATTCATTAGCTCCCACCACCTGAGCTGGGGCAATTTAAGCAGAAATGTCTCTGCCCATCAGGGTAACTGCAGAGCATCGTTAACACAGTTTGATTCCAACTAACCTCTTTTTTTTTTCTACTTCATTGTATATTCTCCTTGATTATTGCAGAGGTGAAGCTGCTTCCAAAGTCTTAAAATTGTCATCGCTGATCTGTCTTTGCCAGAGTTGTGGTCACTCAGCTGCAGTTCTGACTCCAGTTCTACGGATCAGAGCTGGCTCTTGCAGTCCAAAATCATGTATGTACCATGGAATGGTTTGGTTTGGAAGAGACCTTAGAGGATATCTATTTCCATCCCCCTTCCCACGGGCAGGGACACTTTACAATAGATCAGGTCACTCCAACCCCATCCAACCTGAACTGGAAAACTTCCAGGGATGGGGCAGCCTCAGCTTCCCTGGGCAGCCTGTGTCAGTGCCTCGCCATCCTCACAGGGAACAAACAGTACAAGCAGAACTCTCCATGCTTGTTCTGCAGCAATTGTGTGCATTCAGGTCTTAGTGTGATCAGGCTGAACATTCACATTATCAGTTTCATTTAACAAAGCTATCTGTCATGTGTAATTTCCATGCTGCTTCCCTGGATGTTATACAGAGAAACACGAAGGCAAGTTCAGCTTGTCTGCATTTTCACTTCAGATAACAATGGTATGGTTTTTCCAAAGCCAGTCAGGAAACAGGCTCTAAATTTCTGAGCTGCCTGTGGGGAGCAGAATAATTCTGAACGGGGTTTGTCCATGTGCTTTCTTATCCAATCTTTCTTCCCAGGAAACCCTCTTTCTTCTAACAGCCCTTATTCTTGAAATTATCTAAAACATTAAGCAAAGCTAAGGCAAGAGGTGTGCTCTGTCTTCTGTGCAGAAGGGACCAGGGGCTAATTACCAAAAACATTTCAGCTGATGCCATTAGAATTTGCACAGACAGGTGATGCTAAAATGACTCTGTATGGTTTGGTCACATTTATTTGCAGGTTGTGTCAGATATATAAACTGTTTTAAATTGTCTATGCTTTGCAATATTTTGGGCAGACTTTCAGAATGCTCAGGACAGTATTTGCCACTCTCCTGAACTTCTATCTCAGTTCCATTTTCCTGATGGATGTTTTTGTGACACTGGCAGCAGTGACACCCCCTTGCCAGAGGCTTGGGGGCTGCACCAAGTCCCAGATCACCTTCGGGCAAGCAGGACAAACCAGCCCTTCCTGAAGCCTTGCAGGCAGTGGCCTGGGTGGTGAGGAAGCATCCCACAAGATCAGATCCTTCTTTGGGCAGGGAATAAGGTTTACAGTAGGGGAGGCCTCTGATGCTAAAAATGAGAAACTCTACCAAGGTTTTGGGCAACTTGGAAAAATACCCTGGAAATCATAGTCCTTTTAAATAAGGCTCCTGTCTAACCTCATACATTTTGGCAACAAAGTTGTGATTTTCATTTCGATTTCTCTGGTAAGTAGTGGAGTAGCTTTGCATTTCCATTAATTTCAAGCTGTCTCTAGGTGGCTTCAGAGAGCAAAGAGAACTCATCACTGTGCTCTAGGAAGGTGCTGTAGCTCATGGGCAACTTTCCATCCTTGTGGGTAGGATCAGGGCACCAGCACATTGCCTGTCTTCCTTAATTAGCTGAGAGAAGACCAGGCAGAGCCCTGTGCTCCTCACTCACTGGCTGCTGATGAGGCCTGGAGCAAATCCCTACACTAAAAGCACTTACAAATGGAGCAGAGGTGTTGGAAATGTGGTTTGTTCACTGTGAATATCCAGCTGGGATAGTTGGAATAACTGCAAGGGAAGAGTTGCCTTTGCAAATCATGTGCCTGATTTACTGGTTAAATAGTTTTTCATTCCTCCCTATTTAGTCAACAAGGACATTAAGATGTCCAGAAATAAAAGTGGAGTGATTGGTTCCCAGTACTAATCTTAATGGTCACAAATCCAGATTTTTTGCTCAGCACTTAGCAAGTAGAGTCGATCAGGCTTCATTTAAATAGATGAACTCCTATTGTAGAGTTATACCTGGTTTCATGCTTTCCTTTATTGGTCACTAGATCTTTTCTATATCACATAAAATTATGTTTACCTTAAAACTGATCTGTAGATATGCTTGAAACAGCACCTAATGTGAACATCAAGTCAGTGTTCTCAATGCATAGGGCGAGTCTTGTGAAAACTTTTTTGCAGCTGAAAGTCTTGAACCATTCACTGAAATAAGACAACTATTTGATTTCAACACAATGGATTTTGTTGTCAATAAAATCACTGAGAAACACATGAGTTGGATTTGGGACTTCTGAGTATATATATATGTAAAGCTACATACACAAACTTTCTTTTAGATCACAGAAAGGAATGCTCCAACTTAAAGTTTATTCATCTAAATAGCTGGAGAAAATATCCACTTAATCACATAGTCTAAACACATTGAAGTAGGGGGGAAAAAGGTGTTCATTTTCACCTGTGTTTATTTTTTCACCAGTAAAAACAAATAAAAAGAGAAGAAAAATAATCATAGTGCCTATGACAAAGATTGTGTTTCAAGGAGTGTGCAATGTGTACCACGATTACTTTAATTGCAAATGGAAGCCGCTTTTAGACTGAGTGTGGTTGAAAGGAAATATCCTTAGAAAAACTGTCACGCAGAATCCCAGGAAATGTTTTGGTTCGGTATGTTTGGCCTCCATTTTTGTGGAGCTGTACATTCCTGTCCATGGTTCTAAAGGATAAAAAAAGAACTTATTTCAGAATCAATCTGTATTTTGACTCGTTTTTATACTCTCTGCACCCAGGCTGGTTTACCATGTGTGTAAGTAAAGCTGAACAGTGTCATTTTTCTATTTAGTGCCACAAGTGAGTTTTATGGTGTACCTGAATCCAGTCCTTTTCCCCTGCTCAAGTGGTGTGTTGCTGCTGTCTGCAGCCATCTCTCACTCAAAGCAGAGCTTTCATTTGTTCTCAAAGCCACAAAGAGAGGTGAGACCCACTCATGTGAAAACAGTGGCTCTCTTCCTTCAGCCTCACTGGTGGGAGGATCAGCAGGGGTTGGAGTTGGGGACAGGAAGATACAGGGATCTCTGATGTCTCAGCACACAGAGAGGCATCCACCTGGAAAACCCAAGCCTTCTGCTGCTGAAATCAGTCTTTCCAGTCTTGCCTGCAACCCTGTCAGCTTTGGGTTAAATGAACCAGGCAGAAAGGCTGAACTAGCCAAAATAACTCATTTGCCAGGAGGATCAACCGAGAAGAGAGGCAGAGATGGCAGCATCTTTCATATCTGGAGCCCGAACAAAAAAAAAAAAAAAAAAAAGGCAAGCACAAGTTCTTTGCAAAATGGCTTTGTACCTGAACACAGTGAAAGTGTCACAGCAACAGCCAGGGGGAAGGGGCAGAATTTCAGCGTCACACACTCACGACCAGCCAGGGGCTGCCACAGCTGATAAGCTGCCCACTCTCCTCACAGCCTCATATGCTACTTTGCATGGATGTCCCTCCCTTGCCCTTGTGCCCAGGGTCGTTTTCAAGCACATCCCCAGAAGTTTGTGCTGAACCACTCCATGATGAGCTCATTCATCATCCAAGCCCCAAGGAGGCTTTCTGCTCAAGTGCTTCTAAAAGGTGTCTCTGGTGATGCCAGGGACCCCTCAGCGATGTCCCGAGGCTCTGTGGGTCCCTGGCACCATCAGCTCTGCCCACGGTGTGCTGAGCACCCTGAACCCAGGCAAGGGAAGGAGGGTGCAGGGCTGTGGGTGCTCCCCAGCAGCTCAGTTCAGCTCTCCCTTCACTACTGGATGCTGTCTTGCAGATCTCCACGTTCCTGCTGCACCTGGGCTTTTTCTGTTGGCTTTTCCTTTTATTTTTCTGTGTGGTTCAGAATAGCTCTCTGAATCTGATACTTGGCTTCTGCTTATGCATGATTTTTGCTTGCAATCTGCCTTACTTGAGCAGTGTTAGTCCAAGTGCTTTTGAACACACTGATGTTACAAAACAGCAAAAAAAAAAAAAAGTCTTACTTTCAAAGCTGCTCTTCCAGGCACCTCATGCCCTTGGGGCACAGGCACTCAGATGAGTTTGATGCTTGTAGTTTTCCTTTTTGCTTATGGCTCTGGGCAAATTTTTATAATGCTGCCTCAGATAAGGCTCCCACCTACAGGCAGCCCACACCTGTGTTGGTTTGAGCTGTTCACCTGGTTTGCAGTCACAGCTGTAACCACTGAGGACACTCTTTGCCTCCCCACCTTTCAGGTTTCTTCTCCTGATGTGCCTGCACCAGAAGTCCTGTCTTGCTGGGAGGAGGCTTTTTCCTAAATGTGATTTCTTCAAGGCATTTCGTTTTGTTTTTCTCCCTTTGGTTTGTGCTGAATATTTCCTGGAGGAGGTATTTTATTTATTCTGTGCTGTAGTAACTTAGTTTATTAGACTGAGCAGAGATTAAGGTATTTATGCCATTTAGAGCTATGGCTGATTGTTTTGAAAATCTACGTGCTTGGTAAGAGAAAATCTCCTTGAATTTCTCCTAAACACAAGGGTGAGATTTCTGTTTGCTCCTTTGCAGAATGCAAACATCTGAAGCTTATTTAGAGCATGGTTGTGCCATGATAGGCACTGCCTGCTGTCCAGCCATCCCATAAAACATCCTGCATGTAAAGAAACTCTGTGAACTTTCAAGAGTTCAACTTCAAATATAACAAATAAGAGTGATGAGACAAGCTCATAAGCTTCCTGTTAAGAGTCATATTTGATACTTACTTGAAATTTCATGGTTTTATGGTACACCCTTTGCCAAAAACATATTAATTATGAGTTCTTTCTGAAGCAAGGCTGTAGCAGGTAACACACAGATCAGGAATGCCTTGTGATGATCTGTACCCTAAAACCGTTTTTCTTAGGCAGTGATCTGCAGAGCAAAAACTTTCCTCAAATTACTTAAGTATTTTAAATTCATACTCATCATCTATCCATAGCAAGCTGTTAAAAATGCCTACAGATACCTCTCAAGCTACAGTTAAAGTTATGCCTACTTAACTTAATGGGAAGCTCTTCAGTTACTTACTAGCTAAATGCTTATAGAAATGTCATTGGTACTGTGCAAAATAAGAATAAGTCTTACTGTAAGTATCCTTTTTTGCCAGGACTTGCACAAGCAGGTCACAGTCAAGTGCTGGCTTGCAAAATGTTTCTGCTCCAGCACAGCTGAAGCAAAGATGATGGTGAAGCTAATTTGTCTCAGCACTATTACCCTCAAAAAAAGTGTTTACTACCAATTTAATACTGCTTCTATGTCTATAAATTCTGGATTTTTTTTAACCTTAAGTCAGAGCTTATTTCTCTTTTTCTCCTTCAGTACAGTGAGAGATGAAATTAGAGTTGGGCAGGCAGCAAAAGAGCAACCACTCACAAAATCCTGGGTTTGCCCTCTTTGTGGTTGTATCTTTGTTATTTATAAGCATTGTTACAATAAGATTTGCTGAGATGCAAAGAAGAGGCTGGCATTTTGGGAGGCTCTGGCAGTGGGCAGCAGAGAAATTGAAGGAAGGCAAGGGTGGGTCTCACCATAGATGCAGACGTGTTTTGGGATATCTGTGTGCCAAGGATTGGGAGGACAAAACCTGAAGCTGCTCCATATTCAGGTGACTACAAGCCAGATGGACAGTGCCAGGTCAGTAAAGGGGAGCTGGTTGCAGAACGAGGTGGGAGAATCTACTCTGAGAATAAGACGTCTTGATAACTATCTACCAGAAAAAGAGGTGGCTCCAAATATAAATTTTTATTCATCATAATCACCTGAGAGTAAAACCAGAGGGATTATTTGCAGGTGAAGGCTGTGATTAGTGGTGCCTGGGTGTTCTTGGCCCACAGCTGTACCTCCTAACTCCTCAGACTGACAGGTGGCTTGGGCTAGGAATGATGGATGAAGTAGTCCGAATAATCCAATGGAAAGATGATGTTTCCCAGCAGAACCAATTTATTTTCCAATAATCAAAGACACTAGAGGGGGAAAAAAAGGGCTGTTTAGCTTGAGAGATTTGGTTAGTTACTTTACTTGGGTTTTTTTCTCCTGAAGTCAGGCCAGAGAAGGTTATAGGGGCTGAATTTTAGGAACTAACTTAAAACTAGCTCCTTTTGCCTGGGGTGGTGCTGATTCTCCCATCAGCCTGGGTACTGCAGGCACACATGTGCCTGTCATGCTGCTCTCTGCACCTCTCTCTGGTACCAGTCTCTTCCCATTACTGCTCTTATTTCAGAACATGTTCCAATGCAGTGGGGCTGGGATGATGGGAGTAGAGAAAATACAAATCCCCTGCTTTCTCCTTGGTGTCCTACATGAAGTTGCCCGTTGCCCTTCTCAGGGCTTCTCCCATGGCATCTCATGCTCTAGTTCTTTTTCTATGTCATGCTTGATAAGTTGCTGCTGTTTTTCTAAAAATAGAGCTGCTATTCTAGTTCGGGATTTATACCAGGAATAACAGCCATGACAGCCATTCAGGACTTTCTTTCTTTGAAATAAAATGATAGTTGTGGGTTTGGTCAAGTCTTCAGGAAATCTGGTGCTTTTTGATTGCTTCACTTAAGAAGTCTGTTTAAGAGAATTTTACCAATTTTACCACTGGCTGTAACAGCTTCTTGACCCAAACTCTGTAGGGTATGCCTTGCTCTGGAAGATTTCTTAGTTTGAACTATCATTTATAAATTTATTTGTGATAATTTTTACTGTAAATGTAGACCAGCAATTTATAGATACATAACTTCTGGTTTCACATCAAATGAACTTTTTATTCCTATCTAGTTAATTAAGCCAAATGTAGTTTAAATTCCCTAGCATAGATAGAGCTTTTTCTCTCCATGAATTAACTGGATTAACCTTTCTTAGAAAGCCATCACTAATTATATTACTGTCCTGGGCTATTAATTTCTTTCCTCAATAACTTACTATTTTTATATGGCCACAGTGACCTGAAGTAATTACAACCCCATTTTCACTTGAAACCTTTCTGTTTAGTGCTCTTCTGTGAAATATACTGCTTCTACTAATGTCTTACAAATAGTGGGAAGGAGTAACAGTGCACAGAGAGAATTTCAATCAGCACTATCAGAGCTGTGGATGCTCTAACACAACAGTGTTCCTTTTTTCCCCTAGATTACGTGAGGTAATCACGTGAGGAAGCAAGTGTTCCATATTAGCATTTGTTAAATTTCTTTTGTGTGCTAGAAATACTTGATTTTATCTAGTTGAAGATGATGGAAAAATAAGGTTATGATTTACTGTATATTTGAAGTCTGAGACTGCCTAGGGTCCAAAATTCACAATGCCAAAGGCTGAATTTCTCTTTCTTGTGTTTAGAAGCCTAAAACGTTAGGCTGCTGTTGTGTGCAAGAAGAGTGTTAGCTGAATACTCGATGATTGTCTAACACCTGATTTCTTAGGTGGGCAAAGCCTCCTTCAATCCATTTCTGTGAAATTAAATGGAGAGAACTCAAAGGGGTTTGTCACCAGAGAGGAAAACTTCTCACCTAAGTTTCATGAAAGATGCATCATGAAGCCAAACAGGAGTGAAATTCATGATTTATGGATTAAATATCACTTTAATCAAGAAGACATTTTAAGTAGCCAGCTTAATCATTGTCATCAACTTCATCAGGGTGATTGAAACCATCATTACTTCAGCAACTGATTAGCAGGAGCTGGATGTGGTCTTTCTACTAATGCTACTCATTAGAAAGGTGTCAGAGGTCCCTGACACTCCCTCTGCAGGATCTGCCCTGCTGCTTTTGATGCATTTTGCTGGAGAGCATGTGGATTTTTCCTTAGATTAAACTTTCCGTGAAATTCAAAATAATTACAATTTTGTGTTGCACATGCATAAGTATTTGCATGAAACTTGTTGATAAAAGCAGAGTGTGCAGGATACTTGGTGATTAGTTTATCATTTTTTTATCATTATAAAACCTAAGAAGCAATATAAACACAGTTTAAAAAATAAAATCTAAAAGGAAGGATTGGAGGTTTCTGAAGGAAAGTAAAAATGCATCTAGACAATGAAAAATCCCAAAGCGATGAGAGTGAAAAATCCCCATGGTGGAGTGGACAGGTGGCTGATTTGTGCTCTGAAAAAAACCAAAATCGGGCAAGACTACCAAAATGAGAGTCAGTTTGGAAGTTAATGTGTAAACTTCTCTGTCTAGAATAAGAAGATAATACGAAACATGATTCATGTGTAGGATACCCCTGGGGTATTTGAGGTGGGGAAAGGTGAAAAAAAAATTGAATTTTTCTGTTAAATACTCTAGAATAGGCCATTTGAGATACAACCAGTGAAGTCTTAAGAAGTCTTCAGGAGCATAAAAATGAGCTTGAAAAGCAACTAAAATAACCAGAAACTATATAGGAAGTTACCTATAGAGGTGATGAATCCCAGAGACTTTGGGTGTGGGGATGCTTTTTGTCAAACTGAAGATAAATTATGCCTGGTTAGGAAAGCAACCCTCTTGCCCTAGTTTTCAGATTGTTTTCTTTCTCCCCACCTCCCCCCCAAAAAATTATCTTATTTTAGCTTCATAATGCTAGCAAAAATTTGAGAACTTGATCAAAGACACAGGTACTAGCAGTTTCATCAGTCTTGAAGGAATTTAAATCTAATTACATAAATAATTCAGGCTTTGCCTTGGATTCTTGATGGAGGTTAGCAGTTGTCCTGACATTATTATAGCAAAACCTAAATAAACATTTTCCTAAAATACTTCCCTGCATGTGGGGGAAAACTGAGCAGCTCTCGGCTGAATGTGAGTGAAGATTTGTAATCCAAGTGTGGTGATTTTTGATAGTGTACACCTCATCTGTATTCAGATGGAGAAGGGGGAAAGGAAGCCAAGGATATTTTTTTCTCATTTTGCACTAACCACCGTGGGAAAGGCAATCATTCCCAGCCCCAGCAGTCCCAAAGAAGCAGCAACCACAAGTAACAAGGAGGGCCCTCAGCAATACACAGAACTCTGTGGAGGAACACAGAATTTCAATTTAGCTTCAGAATATATGGAAGAACGTTACTTTGAAACTAAAGAAAACTTTTTATTTATCTTTGTCTTACAAACTGAGCTTAATGACAGCCAGGACTGAAAGTGATGTGGAAAGCAGAGTTTACTGAATGTGGGAAAAGCAAGGATAAGGAGTTAGAAGGGTTCTTGGACAGGAGAACAAGAAATGGCTCCCCGACCTTATTTCTCATATTGAAAATCACATTGTTGACATCTTGAAGGAAGTGGGAGACCACCTGAGACCAAGACATGCACTGATTTAAGAGCCATGATATCTTTCTTTGGGGCAGGAACACTTGTGTCAATCCTGATCATCTTTCAGTGAAAGGCATTTCCCAGCTCTTTTTTGGCATCTTTCCAGTACCAACTCTTCCAGGGCTTTTCTGGCTCTTTGGTGCCATGTGTATTGGTTGCTGAGGTCTTGAATGCTTGTTTTCATTATTTCCCAGAGTATTGGGTTCTTAAGGTTCATACAAGTGTTTTGCCAGCTGTTAAAATATTTTGTTGCATTGAGAAGAGCTCCTCCAAATCAAAGCAGTTTTCTCTGCCATCACAGGGTACCTGGAGGTGATCTTTTGGAGCCTGAAGCTAGCAGGGGGATTTCATCAGGCTTGCTGCACTAGCTCAGGGCCTTCTCTTTGGTGCACAGAGTTGTGCTGTGTCCCCAAGTCTGTGCCCTCCTGAGTGAGCAGGGCTGGTGAAGGCAGTGTGGCAGTGCCCTCTGAGGCTGTGCAGTGTCCCTGGGTACCTGGCTCCTCTCCTGGCCCTGTTCTCACAGCAGCTGCTGCTGTTTGAATCAGGATTGTTATTGCTTACATGTGTAGGAGAGACTGAATCAAATTTCCATTTTATTCTTTGGGCTGATATGCTTTAGCATCAAAGGAGTGCTCCTGCTGTGGCTGCTGTTTCAAAACACATTCTAGAGTTTCATTTCTATTACTCCTTATTACTGACAGTCTTCTCTCTTGCTTGCCTTTGTTTCAGACCCTGCAGGAGGGCTTTAAGAGATGCCCCTCCTTCCACTGGGGTGTTGCTATCCATGTGGCTTAGAAGGAGCATTTGGTACCATGAACAGGCTTTTTGTGGTGGCACTATTGTTTTGAGAGAGTGTTTTGGAGTGTCTGTGTGCTTGGCAATTGCTGAAGCAGCAGCACCTGTGACTTTCTGGAGAGAGGAGGGATGCTCTGCAGAGGATGCCTGGGGATGCAGCCAGGCTTGGCAAACCCTGTGGCAGTGCTGGGGCCCGGGCTGCCTCTGTATCCTGAAATGAGCAGTCCAGGCTTCTGTTCCCATGCAGGAGGACAATCAAGCCTTCTAAATGTAGCAAATAGCTGTGCCAGCAGGCTGCAGGAGTAGCACAAGCAGCAGCGAAGCACATCGCTGGCTCCTGGTGCTTTGTCAGCAGTAAATGATCTGCGTGTGCCGGGGCAGCAGCTCCCAGCTCTGGTGCTCAGGGCTCTGCCACAGCCACGCTGGCCTCTGCTCAGCCAGAAGATGGACTCAGGGCTTCCCTGGACCTTGTGCATGGGAACCATATCTGCTAAAAGTCATGTGGAGGGAGGTCCTACAGAGCAAGGTGGCTCCCGATCCTGGTTCTGTTATTTCTGTGGCACTGCAGTCACCAAATGAGTGGCTGTGGGCAAGACTGACAAGAACAAGTATGGGCAGGTCAGACAGATTTCTGAGGTACAGCAAACAGCTTTGTGAGCAAATGGAGAGTGTGGTTATGCTGTTGTGTCTGTACCTAAAGAAAGAACTCACTTGTTGCTATAATGAGAATTGCTGAACTTCTCTGCTTCTGCTTTACTCATATTGTCCAAACAATGTTGTGCTTCCTTTTAGATTTCTTTATTACCACTGTTTTTGGTGATCTAATTTTGTGGTCAAAAAGGGCAGATGGAGAGGGATGTGCTATTCCCTAGCATGTTCTACATGACATCAGCCCAATGAGTTTAAGCACCAGTGAAAATAGCTGAAGGGAGAATCTTAAACAATTGTTGCATCAGACACAAATGATGTGTCTCAGTTGTTTGTAGAGTAGCCATACATTAACCTCCCACAAACATGGCAGAATTTCAGGAAGTTCATGCATGTGCTCTCTTGTCACCCTAGGTTACTGTGGAAAGAGATACTGCATTTTTAACAGGGGTGTTTATGTAGATGCTAAAATCTCTGAAACCTTTGAAAGCAAATCTACTGTTGTTTGTAATAAAAATCAGTTGTGTGTGTGTGTGAAATAGGAGTCCCAAAGACATACAAACATCATTCTGTCAAATTAAAGTTGCTTAGTTAAGGACTGCCAAGATGCTGAGAAGTGATCTGGTTTTGGTCACTTTTAGCATCACTCATATTAAGTACTTACATCCTAGAAGTATAAACACCTGTTAAATAAGTCACTCTTTCTGAGGTTAAGGAAAGAGGTCTATGCTGCAGCTTCAGGAAATTGGGCTGAAAAGGGACAATAGGAAGCCAAAATAAAATCCGGACTTAGGATGGGTGCTTGTCAAACTCTTCAAAGCTTGAGCCATTTCCCTGGACAGCCCCTTGTACTCACTTCATATTCTAACCCTTTAAAGCTATTGCTGCAAGAGTTAATTTGGTTTCTTCTCCTTTGGCATGCAGAGAAGTTTTCCATTTTCCACTTTGTCTGTATGTCTGTGAGTATTTGAGGAGTGTTACAAATCTCTCTCCTCAGGTGTTGTTTTCTTTCTGGAGCCACCTTGCCCTCACCACTCCTGTCCATCAAGGAGGACTTCAGACAGTGTCTCCCCGTTACAAAAATGAAAACTTGGTAACTGCCAAGTACATTCAGCCTTCATTTTGCAGTGGTTTTATTTAGCCCGTGTTTTCTGTGTTTTATCAGACAGAGTATCAAAAGTCTTTATTATAATCAAGGTGCATACTCTGCTGGGGCTTTCCTGCCTACAAGGCTTCTTCTCCTGTTCAGGGTGGAAATTGGACTGCTACAAGTTAATATTTGACAAACCCATTTTTATTGTTAGTACCTGCAGACACTTGTAAACCAACCCAAATGAATTGAAAAAATGAATTTGAGAGCAGAAATACCCTGATTTCCTTGTGTTCCCACAAATAGTCTCTGCCTTCTGGTATCCTTTAAGAAAAGAAGTTTATTTGTTAGCCCAGAGCTCTTCTGCCCACCCTCACTTATTTCTCAGGGGCACTCTGCTTGAGTTTTTCAGTGATTCTAGCCCACGTGTGAGCTCTTAAAGGTGATGTGTAACTCTTGGAAGAGAAACTGGCTGGAGCAATGTCTTCTAAGGCAAACTCCACCAAGCCCAAGGGAAGCATTTGCAAAGGCAGGGATACAGAAGCCAGTGTGCCCAAACATAAGTTTTGAAGTTCCTGACAGGCAGAGACTCAAGCAGGAATCTGTCAGATCAAATGGAGGCTGCTTGCCTTGAGAAAGATCCCTCCAGTGTGTGCTAAAAAAACCTTGTAGTTCTATTTTATTTAGAGCAAAGGAAATAGAGCAGTTTTCTTACATGCTGGCAGGTGTGAGGGATCTGTTTTGGGTCAGCACTGAAGGTGCTGCCCCTGCCCAGGCAGACCCTTGTGGTGCCAGGCTTTGCAGTTTGTGTGATCTGGTGAAACTGCACACAAACCCCAGGCAGTGCTGTGAGCATCACTGAACTCGGTTTTTGAACAGAATGATTTGAACTGTGGGGTTTTTGGACTTCAAAGAACAGATGCACTAAACCACAATGATACTACATGTGTATTTTAAAAGCATATTTCCACGGATGCCCAACAAAAATGATCCCAAATTAATATTCTTGGGATTCATATTTTGAATATTGTTTGTGGGAGTTCCAGTTAGGAAAAAAATCTTTGTAATTAATTTTTAATGTGGCTACTGCTCTTCAGCAGTTCAAGGTGATGGATTTATTGGACATTTTAAATGTTTAAATACAATTATTGAGTGAACAGAAGCCTGAGCAGCCTCTTCCATAGATTTTTTCATAATTAATGGTATGGCAAAATGAAGGTCCAACAAACAAACTTTTGTGTCTTGGGATATCTAACAAGTAGCACACTTTAAAAAAAGACATAGTGGCATTAAGGTTTTCACTACAGTAACTTTAGGGAAAACTGAAAATAACAATAAAAAAGATTCAACTTGTGTGTTTACTTAGTATTTCCATGGCTCACCAGTGATGTTGCACTCTGGAGATATTTTACTACATGGATTCCATATATACTTCCTTATGGAGATGGCAAGCTGGGGAGGACCTACTCTCCCTATCAGGACCATAAGTAGAATGGATATTACATCTTCTGCCTCATTCAGTAGGAAATCACCAAATCACACTGCTGAAGAATAATCTTACCTTTCCAGTTAGTAATCAAAGAAAAGCCTGGATGCTTCTGAAAATCAAGATGGATTTAGGTTACTTGTCTGAATGATTTCCTGTTCAAAGTTTATATTTCAGTAGTTAATAGAAAAATTGCGGTGGTGCTAATGAATTGTTTAATCAGAATTTACCACCCACCAGAGAGAAAATAGAGCCCCTGTACCCAGGGAATAGAGCCTCAAAGATTTGACTGAATTTTTCAAAGCATGTGCATGTTGAAGCCCCAGGGGTGGGGTTTTGGTCAGGTGTGCTTTCAGCATCCTGTTAGTCCACAGTGGGGTCGTATATACACTCACTGCTTTCCTCTAAACGTTCTGAGTGGCCAAAGCTCAATGAAAATGTTACTTTTCCCAAGAAGTGATAGCTTTCCAGAAAACTTAGCTTGTTGTTTAGGTTTTTTTTTTTACAGGACTGTAAGCAGACTAAGTGAAATAGTGCAGCTCAGGAATGTGTACAGGTTACATCTCAGGCTGCAGAGAAAGACTGCTGGGATTGCTGAAACTCCTGGAGATCTACAGCTTCAGTTTTCACAGCAGAAGTTCCTCCTGCCCCCACCACTCCTCCTGGGAAGCTCTCCAGCCCCAGGATTGCACTTAGTGCCTGCTGGGGAAAATTGCACAAGATAATCTTAGCAGGGAAAGCAAAATCAGGAAATAGAGGTGAGGAACAGGGAAAAAAAAAGTAAAGAACATGCACAAAAAAGTTAAAGCACAGTAAAATTTGCCTCTATATGTCTCCTCAAGAGCTGGATTATTTCAGCAATTTGGAATTTGAGTTGTTTTTCTACAGGAAGTGGTAGCAGAGTCGTATTAAATGTGGTGGCAGTGCCTTAATTTGCTCTTAATTAAATCTTACTGCATTCTATTTCACTTTCAAATTTTCCTGTTTATGGGTGATTTGCAATTCATACTTACAATTCATGCTAAAATTGCTGTTCATGCATGTACTTTCAACGGTTGTTAACAAAAATTTAACTCTGATTTGGTTGCAATACTTTTAAGAAAGGCCCAGGAAAAGTCTATGGTGTGTTTGTGTTTTGTGATTTATATATAAGTAAGGGAAAGCATTAATTTTAAAAGGGGGAAAGGCCCATTTGATATCACATTTTGGAGATCAGTGTTGTCATTTAAACACTATGGTGACAAAAAATGCAGGGTGGGTGGGTGGGGTGGTTTGTTGTTGCTTTGGTTTGGATTTTTGGTTTGGTTTTTTTGTTTGGGGCTTGTTGGATTTGGATTTTTGGGTTGTTTTTGTGTGTGTGTGTGTTTCTGTGCATTTGCAGTGTTGTTTGATATATATCAACTAAATGGAGAGGAAAAGTCACCTGGGGAAACCTTGGCAGATTCTGGCTGGAGGCTGATTTCAAACATTTTATGACTGCAAATTTGTTGCAGAGAATCAAAGAAATGGTAGGCAGAGCATCCAGAAGCAGAATAAACTAACCTCTCTCAAATTCCATCTGGAGAGCCAGCACGGCTAGGGAAAATAAAAGCCAGGGAAGTTTTCCTTCACTTTGAAGCTTTTCTAGAATAAATCTTTAATGATGGGTGTCTGCAGCCTCTTCTAGACGATAATGAATGTACAACCCCCAGGTTTCTAAGGCAGAGAAGATGGAGCCCAAACAAGAATCAGCTGAGGGTGCCACATGCCCTGGCAGTTATGTGTAAGGATTCCCCTGGGATGTGAGCTAAGCTTGTGTGGATAATGCTAAAGGTAGCATTTCCAACTTGAGGTGGGTGTGTGTGTGTAGTGTTTGTTCTCTGAGCACTGAGACCTGGAGTGACTCCAGCAGTGGAAATGCAGAATCCTCCCTTCTGCAGCAGGCAGGGAATAAATGGCACAACAAAGAACAGGCTATGAATACTTGTGCAAATGTAGAGAGAGAGGCACTTCAGTGAAAATATGCAGAAAAATTAAGAGTTTAGTAAAAGCTGCTTTTTTGTCCCCCTTGTAGAAAAATGTGGTTAGTAATAGGTTCATTTTGACTTCTAAAGGAATTTCTGTCAAATGCAATTATCAGGGAGGACTACAACTGCAAAGGTATCAAAGCCATGTTTGCAGAAATCAGGCGTCAGAGCACTTTGAGATGGAAGATATTTGTCGAATTTCTTTACATGTCATCTCATGTTTCTTTTATTTATGAATTTTCCAACTGTGGTATATGCTGTCTGTTTAAAGATGAGAAAACTCCAGCAGTTTTGTTTTTTAAGAAAAGTCTTTGGCAGCTGCATTATATTTATTTCTTTTGTTTTGGTTTTTTTTCTCTTCATCATTTGAAAAGAGGCAGAAAAGTGAAAGGAGGCACAGAAATTAAGCAGTCTGTCACACTGAAAACCTCTGAAACATAAATAATAAACTTTATTTACTAGGTAATTCTCCTTGATACTCTTGTTTATCATATTTTCAACAGCTCTCACTTAAGACAGTGTTGCCTAAGTACAAGGAAAGTGTCTTGATATTGTTAAACTGAAAGAAACATCACATTTGTATTAACAGACATTCAGGCTTGAAAGTGTGTCAAAAACATTTTGAATGCATTTGAAAAAGCAAATGCATTTCTTCCACGTGTCTGAAGACTAATTTCATTTTATATTCTGGGTAAGACCAAGGTGCTATCAAGAAATGCCTAGTATTTTCTACTTTTACTATTTTCCTGGCACGTATATTCCATGTCGAAGGTATCCTTTCTGCTCCTTTGGTGTCACAGATCAAATTTTAGTAGCCACTCTATACATGAATCTATTCTTTGTTTAACTCACCACAACAATGACTTCCGGCTGCTGAACTGATTGTTATTTTAAACACATTTAAAGGAGGAAAAAAAGATATTAAATTGATTTCTTTCCCATTTTTTTGACTGATCTTGTGCCCACAATTCAAATATGGGCCGCATAAACTCGTGAAAATTAAATGTTATCATTTGACTGTAAGAGGAATGACCCACTGAATTCCAATTACAAAGAACTCTGAATTGCTTTCAGCTGTTCTCTCAGTGGGTCGCCGTTTCTAATGATGAGCCAGTTCTTCAGGTATGTTGGCAGAGAGGGAGCAGAGGAGGTGGGCTGTGTTTGCAGGAAAGCAGACCTTAGCAGGGATGCACGCTGCCATAGAGCTGCAGTCAGAATGTCTTCATCACTGCTGCGCCAGGGAAATGCTGCTCCAATTACCTAAGGGACCCATGCCATGTTTGCTGCAAGGGCTGCGAGCAGGAGCTCTGAGCTATTCCCGTGATGTAACGTGTTCCCGGTGGAAATAGCAAGTCCTGATGCTGTTGCCCCATTTCCCAGCCCTTCCGTGCTCCCCAGGGCTATCAGCCCCTGGGTTTCTGTGCAGAACTCAGGGGCATCTGCTCTGAATCTGCAGAGGAGGAACCCCCCCAGTGAGGGATGCTCCCTCCATAACCAGAGCAGTGAACAGAGGATTTCTCCTCCCATTACTTAATACTGAATTAATTTTGAACAGAGCAGCTATAAACCTGATGCTGTATCCATGTATCCAGTGGTTTATGAGGTATATTCTTTTTCTTTGGGGGGGGGGGGGGGACGGACAAGTCTCTAAATGTTCACACTAAATGTTCACAAGTATCATCTTGCACGGGCATCAAATTCTTTTCTCCTCTAAAATTCAAGTGTGATTTGCTGAGGCTCAAAGCTGCAGCAGGATGGCTTCTCCCTCCACCAGGCAAAACCTCCACCATGTGTTTTGTAGTGCCAGTTCAGTGATGTAAGTGAAGAGGATACATGACAGTCTGAGGCAGAATCTATTGCTCATACTTCAGGGTGTAAATCAGTCAAAGACAGCTTCAGGTGAGAAAAAAATCTCATCTCTATATTTAATGCCTGGCTATAAATTTGAGGCCTCTGACTCCCTCTCATGCAGAAATATTGGCTAATGTGTTTTTCGTATATACAAGTGTGCATTTGTCAGTTTGTTCTGCCCACAGTACAGACATTCACAATTTTGATCACAGATGAGGACTCCCTTCTCCTGAGATTTTTTTCCAAGTGTAGATTCACTTTAAAAGTCTGCAGAGGATGCTGTGCCTATATTAAATAGCAGCCAGGAGCCTGTGGAGCAGCATTCTTCACAATCCAAAACTTCAAAAGATTATTTCATAAGAAAAACCAATTCATAGTGTGCAGTTTTCTGTCTCCTCACAGGCCAGTAACACCATAAATATGATGTGGACTGTTAAAAGCTAAAGTTGAATTCAGGTCCCTTAATATATTTCCTAGGTAGTGCAGGAACCTGCTTAAAAAACACCTTTCCTGATTATTTTTCAGGCTTTGAAAGAACAGTACTCTGGAGCTCTATGCAGAAGATTCCATGCCTCCTGAAAGGAACTGCTCTTTCAAGAGGGTGAGAAGCACTGGAAGCCTCTAATTACAGCAGTGCAAACTGTCAGGTCTCGTATAGTAGGCTATATTAAAATGTAGTTTGTGTTGATTCACTTTCAAGCCAAGATAACAACCTCACAGGAAACCAGGCTTTTACATCAACTAATTAAAAATTGATATGGCTCCAGTGCAGCCTAGATAAGGAGGCACTCGCCCCTCGTCCTGCCAGGCACTCAAAACCTGCCCTGGAAAGCCAAGCATCAGTCATTGCTAATTCCCTGCTGATTCTTCTGCAGGTAACTTGTAAAGAAGATCCAAAGGCTATTTAATTTCACTGTCCCATAACAGCTTTATAATCAGGTATGTGCTTCTGTAATAATTTACTGGTTTAATTATATTATGTTGTTCAGGCAAAAAAAAAGATAATAAAAACTCTTACAGGCATATTTCCCTTTAGTACTCAGCTTTTTTAGGGCTGAGGGAACAGGATAGGAGGGACACACACAAAAAAACCCCTAAATTTCACTGGCTTGAACCAGGGTTGTGGGATGGGCAAACCCAGGAAATCATAAAACACTTTGGCACCACACATGGCACTAAAAATAACTTCCCTCACATGTGAAATTCCATTTCAAAATACATTTTGAAGCAAAACAGTGGATTGAATAATGGGTAGCACGTTCTGGGAAGCATCTTTAGGATTTCATGGCTGCAGCTTGTCAGGCTGTTCCTCACTCCTTTGGGTTCCTCAGTCAGTGATGGAAGGGAGACAGCTCCACACCAGGCACTGACAGACTGGGTTGGTTTTTACACGGAGATTTCTGCCCTCTCACCCCCCTGGTTCAGCAGTGGTAGAGCTAAAAAGTGTGTACAGCCTGGGGTGATGTGGCTGCTGCTGAAAGTCTCGAGCCCTTCTGGGATGTGGCAGCATTTCAGGAGCTGCCATAGCTGTCCTGCTGTGTATGGACACCCCGTAAACTGCAGCTGCATTCGCGGTGTTGTGTAGCTGCAAGGAGAAGGTTAACAATGGGAGAAATTGCTACTTAGTTCATTAATGCTGTAGATGTTATTTAAAAAAAAAATCATTAAAACTCAGTTGGCACAGGCTGCAGGATTTACTAATCAACATGTCAGTTCATTTCCAAATGCCTCATACACCTCGAGTTATTTTTGTCCAGCTGCTTCCTGCAGATGCAATTTGAACAGTCAGAAATAAAAGCAAATTTCAGAGCACCAGCAGCGTGCTGCTGGCACTCTCCTCTGACTTAGGCAGGTACGCAGCGGTGGGGGAGAGAGAACAGCCAATGTAGCTACAGAGAGATATTCAGTAACTTTTTGCTAAAGCTGAGAAAATCCTTGCCTGTGGGCCACACAACATCATTGTTTCCTTTGTAAAATGATTTAGGAAAGAATTCCAAGATATGTGCTGAAGATCCTTTATATATAACTGTGCAGTGAGGGCTCCATAATCTATATTCAGCTATGATATTCAAAAACTGTTTACAGATGATAGGAGTTCTGCATGTGAGAAGTTAAGCATATTCCCCCATGCTAGAACAGCTTCCCTGCATTGGAGATTCCCCTCTAAGTGCATTTGAGCACAGGAATTGTTCCCTGTGTGCATGCAGTTATGCCTCAGAGAGGGCATCCCCATGAGATGGGCCTGGCTTCTGTTTCATGGCTGGATGAGGAAAAGGTGTGGGATTAACAAATCACAGCAGTGATCAGGATCACAATAAGAAGCTTAAATAGCGAGGAATTAAAAAGATAATGAGACTTATAAGCCTCATTAAGACTTGCTGAAGGTACTACCTGTGATGCTCTAGAGTGAGGCTGAAGGAGCAGATTTTCCAGGGAGTTTGGGTTGAACAGCTCCTTGTTCTCTCCTCTTGGCTTATGCTGCCTCTGCTGTGCCAGCTGAGCCGGGCAAGGGCTGGGCTCCCTGTGCTCCTCACCTCTGCTGGGCTGGCACTCAGCCCTCCCCGCAACTGTGCTCTCTAGGGCATCACACACTGATGAATTCCAAACAAGAATTCAGGAAAATCACTCAAGAGATGCCTGCTGACAGCAGGAAGCTCCTGATTGCAGTGTTCCTGAGTGTGCTGCTCAGGTTTCTGCCTGCTTTGCCCGTGTGTTTCTCTGTTAATGCCCGTTCACCGTGGGTGTTATTGGAGCTGGAGCACAAATATGGGAGTCTGTGATAAACCTGAGCTTCCAGGATATGTTTTTGCTGGAGAGGGAACAGCAAATGCTTATTTTCTTTTGAAGTAGCTCATCTGAGCTTTTAGCACCCAGAGGGAGATTTCCCTTGGCAGGCACAGCAAGGACTCCTGGAATGCTGGGGGAATTCTGGAATGCTGCTGTGCTGCTGGCTCCCCTGGCAGGGCTCCTTGACACCCAGGGTGTTGCCTCCTCCCACACACAGGTACCACCGCCACCTTCTCTCTGATGGAAATCTGCTCTTTGGAAGTTTCTGGAGCTTTTTTTTTTTACCAGTTGTGACCCAAGTGGAGATTATTTAGGAGTTTTCTGCCTCGAGAGCAGACTTCCATCACCGCAGGCTTATCTGGGACAAAGCTCATCACAGCAAAAGCCAAGGGTCAGTATATTAGAGCAGAATGCAATAACCTGTTCAGTTGGAGGCTATCTTGATTTCCATATAAATGCAGAAAATTATATTTGAATGTGTACCTCTCAGGCATATGAAATGCTAATGGTGAAGTAATTTTTATGTCACTTTGTTTTGATTTAGTTGTTTGATAAATGGAATTCTTTCTGGCATTCTTGCCATCCTATATTGCTACACCACTGTTTGAGCGGGGTTAATTTTAATTGGAATTAATGACAACCAATGGCACTTATGCAAGTCATTGGCTAAATGTTAGGAAGCTGAATTCCTAGAATTGTCAGAGATGTTTAAAATGCCCTGTAATGCAAAGTAATTATGACCTACAGTTTGGTCTGAGTGAGTTCTGAGCTAAGGATGTGTAACTCTTCTTCCATATATCCTTAGCCTGACGCACAGTGGTACCACTAAAACTACATTTAACAAGAGACTTTGTTAATAACATGCTGTCAGAGCTAATTTTTTTTTGTTTCAGCTGTTTTCCAACCCTTCAAATGGCAGAATTTGCCCTAAATTCCTTTGCTACTTAGAGCTTCATGACTATTACAGGCACCAACCATCCTGACCTTTTTTCCTAGCAAGTTTTATGATAAAGGTTATGCTAAATTTCTGTTTTTCCTTTAAATAATTCTAACATGTCATGGATTATTAATAAGTACGAAGTGACATCCTAGAAGACGGTATATTTACCATCTTACCATATTTTTGTTCCTTATAAATGAAAAAGGAGCACAGATGACAGGTTGCCATGTAGGTATAAATGAAGTGCAGCTCAGGAGGAAAAGTGATGAACTGTAGCTTTATCTAGAATGTAAAGCAGAACCACCTCTCTCCCCAGCAGCCACAGGACAGGGCTGCCAAGGCAGCTCTCGGCCCCAGCAAATGATTTCCCACTAAGGGCTCTTATCTTGTATTAGCGGCTTTGATATCCTGTAAGAGTTTCTCCTCGGTAACAGAAGCAAGCTGACTTTCCATAGATAATGTCAGAGTGGGTAAAGCACCGGTGGGTGGGAGGGGCCCATCTCTGAATGCAAGATGCTGATTTACTGGGATGCTGTGCTTGTCACTACACAGAGCTGCAGGCAAAAAGCAAGAATTCTAGCTAGTGGGGAGTGCTCAGAAAACATGCAGACTTCACCCTGCCCCCAGTTTACGGGATATCAATTCTCCCAGGAGATCTTTCCTTCAAGAGTAGCAACAAAAACTTTCAACAATGTAATATGCTCCTAATGCTTCTGAGTCGCTTCTCTGCTGCTTCTTTTCAATCTTGTTTTAAATTTCATTGTTCCTAGTTCAGTTTCCAGTATTTCATGCAAAAGTCACATCAACAGTATAATAAATCTTTTCTTATATCTAAAATTCTTTTCCTGTTGCCTTGTTCTCAGAAGATACTGCTGCTGTTGTGACAACTAAATAGATACAACAGCCTTAGAGTTCAAATATGACTCATGGTATGTTACCTTACTGATACAGTAAAATTGAAAGGGAAGGAAGGAAAAAAAGCGAGTTTGCTTTTTCAATATAGTTTTTGGTTTTAAAGCTAAGTAATGCAAATGGCACATTATAAAATGTGGGTGTTTTTTTAACCAGAAATCTACTTTTATAAAGAGAATCTAATTTTTCTTTTTAACTATTTGTTTTTGTTGTTGTTGATAGGGGCTTGCTGTCACCTATTCTGTTTCCCTCTCCCCTAGTACTAGTCACAGACTTCTGTATAGTTAGGAAATCCATAAGCCTATAATAGTTGTGATAGCTCCTAATTTACACAGAAATTCAGCCTGTGTTGAGGGTCAAGAGTTTCCTTTTGTGAGATTAAAATTATTATTGTGTTTTTGTAGAAGAGAATATGGAGAGTATGAAGGCATTTCATTAATTTCATTGTAAAGAATACAAAGGGGAGATACAGAATGTCAAAAGGGACACGTTGAATTTCCAGTGCCCATTGGTAGTGTTGGCACCTGCCTTTATTGCTGCATCATCCCCTGCAGACAATGAAACCAAGACTCATTTATAAATTGCTACTACACATATTAAAAAATCATACCCTGTGTCATGTCCTCTGCTCATTACTGCCACTTGATATTTGTCTCTGCTGGGTTTTCTTTTTCCTAGGGATGTTTTCTTTTGGCCATGTATCCCAGGACAGAGTCTACATTCAGTGCCTTCTCTTTCAACATTTCAAATTCCAGAAGACCCACTAGAAACATATGTGAGAATCATCAGAAAGATCTCCAAGGTCTATTCAGACAGAAGAATGAATCACAGAAGGTTTTTTCCAAGTTTTCAGCTCTTCTGTCAAGCGTCAGCATCTCTCCTTTACTTCTCTTGTTAAGAGAGACAGGCAGACCCAGCATGCTTGGCTCTGTTCTGCTCCTCTGGCTCATCTTTCCTGATATTTTCTTGAACCATGAACTGAATTGCAAATAATAGGATTTCTTATATGAAAGGCTGCCTCTTTACATGAGTAGAGCCGTGCATTTGGGCTCTTTGAAAATGGCTCTGTGGCATTTCATATACTTTGTTCTCTGGTCAGAAGTTCAGGATGTTCCATTTCTAAATCTGATTTCCGGCTAAAATATAAATGTGTCGCATTGACTGATCATCCTTGGAAGTTTATATGCTTTTAGAGTTAAAGATGTGAATGATTAATGCTTCTGCTGTGCTTGGCTATGAATCATTATATGATGCCCTGATTTTTCTTTCTAAATCTCTGTAGCTCTAGCAAATAAGGTGTTTAAGGGAGAGATGGGAGGAAAAAGGGTAGAATATGACCTTCCTGTTAGTCACACTTCAGATAAAATAATATTCTTGCAAGGACATGGTTCTCTTTGAGTTTCTACCTACCCTGTGAACTCTGACAAAGTGCAGACTATCACCTGCAGGCTTTTGGAAGTAAATTCAAACATAAAAGTCTTGACAGTTGAAGCAACAGACGAAACTGTCAGGATTTAAGTTTTAATACAAACCTAATTAACTCCAGTATTACTTCCTCTCCAGGTCAATTAGAAATTTTCATGTTATTCGAATGAAGTGCTCCTCTGAGAAACATATTTTTTTCCATATAGTGACCAATATTCTTTAAAGAACCTCTGAACATTTCTTGTCTCCCTTGACTGCAGTGCAGGAGCCGATGTTGCCTATCCTGCATGCAAGCAACTCTTTCAAATTCCTGATTTGAAAACAACAGGGCACGACTCATCTAAGTACAGGCATCTACACTTTACACCAAATGCATTTTCCCAAACAGCCACCCACATTTCACTTGATTCATCTGTGACACTTCATCACCCCCTTTCTGTGCTGTCTGAGCCCCTAGCTCAGGTTTCTGGGTGGGGATACAGCCTGGGAGGGGCAAGGTCCCAGCGGGAGATGCTTCACTTCTGCCACCAATTTAAATTAGAACAAACAGGAAATTGATTTGGGAAGGGATTAGGGATTCAAAGAGCCGTGCTGGGCCTGCTCTCAGGGGGCAGATGCCATGCACTTGACTGGCAGGCATTACACTGAGCCCTCTGTGTCGTCCTAGAAGGCACAGAGCTAGTGGCTCTCATGACACTCTTAAATTCCCCTTGCCACATTTCTTCAGTAGGGCAAGAAAGATTTACCATTTGTTGACTTCACCTCTTAGGGAAAAAAAATCCTTCATCTTATACTTGTTTTGTCATAAATACTGAGGTAGAGCAGGGGAGCACATTTTAATTTAAAAACTCTAACAGAATTTTAGGCAGTCTTTTCCAAGGTGAACCCTTTCTTTGCTGAGATGCTTGGAATGGAGTTTTCACATGGAAAAATGTAGAAAATGATCTGTGAACTGATGACTGCCCAGTGAAGAGGAGATGGCAGCTGTATTTAGGGGCATGAAACCATTCTGTTCTGATTTGATAATGTCTAACTGTATAGCACTTTTTGCGCTCTTTTCGATGGCTGCCATAGCAAAAGCACTTGCTTCACCTCATGGCAGATGTCTGCTTCTCCCTGGAGAGACAGAGGACTCAACAGAAGAGAGGAAAATAACATCAAATTCCTTGCTCTATTACCTGCAGTCCTTTTCCTTCCCTTTGCAAAGTGATTGCTTTTTGTAGCCAACCTCTTTTAGAGAGAACTCTTTTCTCTCAGGCACTCATAATGTTTCCATAGCTCAGATCACCAGGGAATGCAGTCTCATGCTACTTGGGGACTAATTGCACAGAATAATTACTGAGTCCTCAGCCCTCACAATGATTGTTTTATAAATAATTCCTGCTTTAAACGTTGATTACACATATGCTTCCCAAAAGAATTGTGCAGAGGAAATAATTTTCTGAAACTGTCACTGTTCCTGTCATGTGGCACAGGAAGAAAAGGTTGCAGGGTGGCAGTGGCAGGAGAGGTGGGCAGGGTCGGTGCCCCTTCACCTGGGGAGCCCTGGTCCCACCAAGGGACTGGGTGTGAACGTGGGCTGGTTTGGCACAGCTGATGAGCCAAACATTCAGTTTTAAAGCAGGAATGGCAGAGCTCTGTTGCTCAGTAAAACTTGTGTCTAAAGGCTGCTGGAGATGGAGGGGTGAAGCCAGGTTTCCAATAAAAGGGAAAGGAGTTTATAGGGGGGGGTGTGTGGCTCCACTAAAATCCTTGCCTCAGGCTTTTTCTGCCTGCTTCAGAAATTCAAATGGATATGGCAGTCTGTGTGCTGTGAGGGGGACTATGGAGGTAACCATAAAAATGTGATGGAATGAGAATTTAAAATAGTGAATGTGTAGTGGTTGTGTAAATGACAGATTACAGATGGGGTTTTGCTAAATGTATTAGCATGACTGGTGAAGCAGGCTGACAGTATTGTTAAAACCAACACTAGAGCATTCGTACAGAGCAATCAATATCCTTTCTGGCTACAGTTCCCTACTTCAGGTGAAGAAAATGTTTTAATAGAAATTCAGTTGATATGTCCGAATTGGAGAGGGTTTTATTTTTGTATTTCTTATGGTAACAAATGTGCTTTTCTCTTTCAACGTATGCGTCAGGTGATTTTTTTTCTTTTTTGTAGAAACTGGAAAGCCTATTATAATAACCAAAAACCTCATAAGTGGCATTAGGGCACTGGCAGGTGAATCAAACATCAGCCCCAGCTGATAAGCTAAGGCAGGGGCTGTCTCTGGATGACTGCTTGCAGGCTAAAAATGAACAAGTGTGTAAGTGTGCAGCCTGAAATAGAAATGAGTCGTTTTAAATAGTCAAACACAATATTTATAACCCCACCCTAGCAATTTATAACATACCCACTTCCTACTACAGAGGGGAGAACTATAACCAAGAATACTTCTGAAAGCTCAGAAATACTGCTTGCAAATGCATGTTCTAGTAAATGTTTTTTAACTGCTTACAGGATCTATGTCATCTGGAGAATACCAGTTTTCAATATAGAGCTGAATTTTTTAGAGTTTTTTACTGCTTTAGCAACTGGTACCTGTGTGAATTCCCTGGCAGATCTACAGGTGCAAAGAGGGCACAGCTTGATTTCTGCTTTGGGTTTGCATTTTAACAGCAGGGGTTGGAAAATGATTCTTTGCCATGGTGCTCGGGAGGGCAGCTCCTGTTACTGCGATACAGGAATGTGCTGACAGCTTGCCATTGGCACAAATAGCCTTTGTCTGGGTGCTGTCATCAGTGAGGTGTGTGATACCTTGAGTTCAGGTACTTGAGTTCATCACTCAGCCACTTTTGAAGGCTGTCTTCATCATTTCATGGTATTTGCATGGGTTGTTTTTTGAGTGATATAGCTCCCTGAATCTACACTGGCACTGCTGATGTATGAAGGCCTTCCCAATACTATTTCTTCCTGTTAGACATGACAGGGGAGAAGTGTTAAAGGGTTTCCTTTAGATCTTGATAGTTATCAGCAGTTTATTAGAATTTATTTTGCATGAATCAGAAGTGGCTTAGAGTTCAAGTTTAACAGTGACGATGGTCTAACCACAAAAAACAAACAATCTTTTCCCAAACCCAAAACCTTACAAAACTTCTCTCTTTTTTTTTTTTTTTGGCTTCTTCGATGTTTGCTTTGCCTTCACCTAAAAATAACACTTTCAAAAGTAATCTAAAAGGCCAGATTAAGTACAGAATTTTTAAATGTGCTTCTGTTGTCTGTGGTTGTGAAGGAATAGCACGGCCCTGCTTGCAGACTGAGCTTTGTTCCACAGCTAGAGAGAGAGAGCACTGCCTCTCCCCAGCCCCCAGAGATCCCTCCAGGAAAAGGACCAGAGTCAAGGCTCTTCTCGAAGTTGCATCGATCCAACCCCTGCAAGAACATGAGAGAAATGATGGCAAATTCCTTCCCCAGACAGAACAATGCCATTTTCTACAAGATGTGATCTTTAGAAATCAATCAATTTTGTACTTTTCAGTAAATTCAGGCAGCTCCAAATTAAATTGGAAAAACTGTTTGCATGGAAGTAATTCTTTTAAGTAAATTTCTGCCTATACCTCAACAATAATATCAATGTGGATTTCATTAATATGTTTCATTAAAAGGATTTCCATTAGGAATTAGTTTCAAAATTGCCTAATATGTCAGACTCTGAGGACACCCATAATTACATCTATAGCTTTTCTAGATCTATACTATTTTCCCTCCTGAATCTCTCTGTCTGTGCTAATAAGCATTTCTAAACTGCCTGTTAGAGGAAGTCTGGCAAGTTTTACAAACTACAAAAAGTTTTGTTTTCTTTACATTTTTTTCAGACCTAATCTTCTCATTTATTACTTTTAAGCATGTTATCCTTCTGCTGTTTTAATAAAGAAGCAGTGAAGATGAAACTCTAATTACAGACACTATCAAATCTAGCTATTGTACTCTGGCCATGCCATCCCTTATGGTTTTTAAGCACATCTTCAGACAAATCTTGTGCTCCAAGGAGTGAACATGTCCAGACCCTCACGCTGAAAGGACTCCACAGTTTCTGAAAAGGCAACTTCCAGCAGGGGAATCAGGGATCTTCAACATGGTTAGTGGACAGCCTTCTCTATTTAAGAGAAGGATCCCTTTATCTAAGAGATGGATCCCACTGGTGGTGGGTGGCTGCCAGACACATCATAATCCAGTGCACAAGAAATCATGGCCTCACACTGCCTTGAGTCACTGCTGGAGCCCTGTTGAACATTGTGTGCTTGTTTCTATCAGCCTAAGAGTTATTTTTACAATATTACCATTTTCCAAGTTTAAAGCTGATAGAAAAGTAAAAGACAAATAAGAACTAAAGAAAAGTCTAAAAGGAACAACTGAGAAATATTACTTTTGGTTATTTAAGAAGGAGCTATGTTTCATTTCTCAGGTGTTAAGCTTTTCTTTGGGTAAGATTTAGAAACAATAATGAATTTCAGTGCTACAACAGGTTGAAATTGAATGTTTACTTACACTTTACACAAAACCATTGTAATTAAATGTATTTGAAACAGCATGCACACAATGAAATAAATTCCTCCATATAGTAACATTTAATAAATAGGTAATATTGCTCTCTTTTCTCAAGACCAGATAACAATGGGCCAATTATTCTTTACTGCTTTCCAAGAGGGCTTCCCATTGTATAGAGAGATTTAACATCTGGATCAATGCTTGCATGATTCTTAATGAAGTCCTTTAGCTCTTAGAAATTATTGAAAAAACATCTCCTGTGGAAAACAAAGATTACATTAGCTGGATGCCATGCTGAGCAATGGATGTTTTTCTTGGCTGGCACACCACAAAACTGCTTCTATTGTCTGCACCAAGGAAGGATCTCCAGGCTTTAGTCCAGTAAACAAACATTTTCTTGTCATTCAGTGCACTCTGAAGTTTCTTGATTTTCTTTAATGGTGAATTAACTGGGCCAAACTCTAGTTGTTGCCATTGCATTTTTGCCTGGTACTGTACCCATAAAGGAGACCCAAAGGAGCCCCTGGAAAAAAACATATATATGACATAGCCCTAACTGAGAAATCGTACATGTCTGTCCTGTAAATCCACATGTGAAGACGTGCCAGAATGAGGATTAAGCTGTGTGAGAGGGCTGTTGGCAAAGCACAGGAAGTCCATGCCAAAGTGCAAGGCGCCGCAGTGAGACCGTGCTGAGGTACCAGCCTCTTCAGCATGTCTACAAATCCCTGCCAGGTATACACTTAAAGGAAAACCAGTCTAAAAGGTTTGTGATGGTTTTCGTGTGGTTTTGCCTGCTCTCCTCTGCTGCAGTTCAGACGAAGGGCAGTCTCTGTGAGGAGCACCAGTGCTCGCCCCACGAGTGCCAGGGCGGGAGGCTCCGCAAGCAGCGCTCGCTGGGACAATCCGGCACTCACGGATTGTGATCCTCTGCTTGCTCTTACACAAAAAGGCAGGACTGCAAACAACCCTGTCAGAGCAATCACACACCTGGAAGAGCAGATTTCTGTTCCTCATGTGAATAGTCTGATAAGAGTGTGGGCTGATCCCTTCCTTGAATGCCAGGTTTTATTCATAAATCACTTCAGCGGTTTTCTAACTTTGGCACGCCACTCCAGTTCTCTGGGGTTCCATCTAACTACTGAAGGGTTCTCTGTAATTCTGCTAGTGCTGGCTCCAGCAGAGGTGAGGCTCAATAAATTTCAGCCGGTGAATAAGTCTGATTTTTTGTTGAAGAGACAAATGATGTGAGAGAAGCAATCATGGCAAAGAATTGTTCTGGTAAAGTGAATCAATGCATGCTTAAAAATGTCCCGTCCTGGGAACTGTGTTTCATGGGATGACCAGAGGTTGTTGCGAGAGCTAAGCAGCAAAATCTCTGCTTTCCCCCTGAATATGAGACAGAGTTCTACATCTAAATGATTAGTTTAATACTCTCTTTTTAAATTAAGACGTGCAAGGAGGGAGACACTGAAAAAGGGACTGTGGCTAGAGGCTTCGCAGCAGTTCTACCCACGCTGATGAACAGCATGGCTCTGTGCTCTCCAGCAGAGGGACTGGAGAAGTGAAATTATATCTGACAGGTTTATTTCTACATTACCTCCATTTTGGCTAAAGGCAAAATTGATTAAAAAGAGAAAATACTTAGGATGTTAGGATTTGTGGCTGCAGTTCTGTGCTGAAGTTCCAGCATTAATCTAGACTTGGCTGCACTGGTTACAGGAAGAGAAAAGGTAATTCTGTACCAATTTCAATCTGTGTTTATTTTTAAAGTACTGATGTAATAATAGAACATTTTTAATGCATGAGGTGAGGTTTAAGAGTTCATATGTCAAGAGAAGCACAGCTGAGAAGTGATGAAAAAACTGCATTTAGGAAGAAGCACCTGAGAATAGTGCGCTTAGGAGGGTAAATAATTGGAATAAACAGAGCTACTCTGGACAGAAATTATTGTACTAGTAAAATATTGAAGTGTGATTATTATCTATAGAAATAATTCTTTTAGATCAGTATGGACAGAGACAGATGTGCAAATAAGGACAAAAGCAGTCACCTTTTACAAAGGAGAAAATTCAGAAGTCCTGGGGAAAAAACACAGAAGTGATAAGTGCCAGATTGTGCCTTTTGTGTCAATCCTGTTCATCTGTGTTTCTTCAGTACTTTACAAAAATAGTGCTGAGGTTATGATATGGCTTTGTTTTTTGTTAATTAGCCAGATTCACAAAGGATATGGACCAGTTAAGGCACCAGCTAGGACTTGTGTGAATTCAGTTTGCATTGCTTAAAGTGTGATACTAAAAGGGAGGGGATTCTGTCTGTTCATGTTTAGGGTGTAAATGAACTCAATACAAACCTCTCCTCATGAGGAATTCTAAGAACAAGTGAAAAGATTCTGTAAAGAAATAAATTGTTAGCATTTTGGAAAAGGTTGAAGCCGAAACAGCAAGATGAAAAATCCATCAGAACTAATAATCCAAATGTTTGTGTCTTTCACCCTATTAGGCCAGTCAATCTTTGAAATTACCTTTTTAATTATTTTTTGAAGTTTAAGTCCTATAGCAAGCACCTAAATGAAACTTTTTAATATTTCATGGATTGCACATCTTCTAATCTGTTCTTTATTTAATTTTTATGAAAATTAGCCTTCAAATTTGTTTTATTCATTTCTGAAAGAACCATATCTTATGCATTATAATTTTTTAATTATCTTGATTTGTGTACAGCTATGACTAGATAAAATTACAGCTTGAATTTCCAAAATAACTGATGTAACATACATGGCATCTAAATGATGTTCCATATCCCTCACCAAAGAGCATTTTGCATGGTCTTTTGAAATGTTTCCCCTGTGCAAATTAGAGATTGTAATTTCAGTTTTGTGTTTCATTCCCCAAATTAGCTTAACCCTGTAGTAATACCGGTTGCAAACAGCCCAGATATTAATTGCTATGGCTTCCCCCACCCTCACCCTTTCCTAACATCTTCCTTAGGAGATGGCATTCTCAGGAAAGCAAGTGAAAAGGTTTCCTTCCACAGGGAAACTCTGAGAAATGAAATACTCCGCACTGATGTGTGGTGGGACGTGACAGAGACTGATGCCCTGACTAAACATGTTTAATTAGTTGTTATTCCTGCAAGTTTTATCCTTGACATCCACTGACACGCCTGGGCCAGGAGGGCCAGCTCAAGGCAGCCCAGAGCTTCCAGTATTTTCTTACCACTTGTGTTAACTCTGTTTTTTCAATGATAGGGGTCAGAAAGAAATAAAGCTTCTCTGATGTTTTACTGTCACAGCTGCTATGATAAGGGGACTGAGGGATAGCAATGATGGCTGAGACACTCTGCTGGAGTGAAAAACCAGGCAAACCTCCAAAGTCCAAGCAGGCCCTTGTTTGTCAAGTACTTCATGACAATCCAAATGATAACAACTGAAAAGGCAAGCACTTATCAAACAGATTAGTCAAGTGACAATATCAAGATTCCAGTGCTGTACTTTGGTCTCCAATGGCTTCAGGCTTCGATGATTCTTAATCTCCAAGGTCAAAACTCCTGGGCTCAAGACTTCTTTGATGAGAAAGGCAAGGAGCAAGGTCCTTGCTCCTCCCCAAGCTGTGTGTACACATCCTTTTTTTGTTGGAGAAAACCAATCTGGTCCAAGGGCTCACAACCTCTTTCCACAGGCTCTGACTGTTCCAGGCTGTTCAGACAGGTGGTGCTCCTGGTGCAGGTCCACTCTGGTGTGACCTGCATGGCCATCAGATGCTGGTCATGCAATTCCTTCTAACAGCTACCAATCTGAATAGCCAGCAGGATTAAATAACCTCATGACTTTCATGCCACCATGCCCAGTGAGTGCACGTTATGCAATGTTTCACTTTCTACCTTGAATTGAGCGTGTGTGGTGTGCCTGGTGTGCAGGGCAAGCAGGCTGCTTTCCACAGGGAGCTACTGTGCTAATCCAGCCACTCTCCCGGCTGCAGCTCTCAAAGGAGCCGCCTGTTTCTAGTCCTAAGTCTATCAAACAAAAAACTACTGTGGGCACAGTTTTCAGATTTCATTATGCAGAGTGCAAGTGTGAGCCCTGGTATAGAGACATCTAAGGTGACAGTGAGGGTCTGTCCCCCAAAGGAGGAGCACGGGCTGACACACACACTCGCTCACTAGCAGCACTGGCTGGAGCTGCTCTCAGCAGCTTTTGTCATGTTTCACACTGTATCTTTGATCCAAATGTATTTTACTTTGGAAGAAGCTGTCTGTACCTCCCCTAGCATACCTGCACTATGTGTTGTGTTATTCTTTTCTCCGGATGATTTAGACAATGCTTTCCCTGGCTGCTCTTGCTGCTGCTGGTTCACGTAGATGCTTCATCTCCCACAGAGTGTCTCTAGATTATTTGTATTTTTTAAGTGTGCCCTGAAAAACTTGCTAAATCTTTCAGATCAGGCATTCAGTTCCACCCAGTAGCTGAAAATATATGACAACTTTCAGTGTTTTTTCCTTCTCTCTGGAACTTAAAAATACAGAACCCTGTGAAAATGAATGAGAAGCCCTGCTTATGTAAAGCTGGTAGGGCTTTGCTGCACATTCAGATTGTATTTGAGGCAAAGCTTAACATGCAGATGAGGTTTTATAATTCTTCCTCTCTCCTGCTCTTCCTTGTTTCCCTGTAATGGATTTTGATTTATTTGATGATGGGATCAGACTTCTCTCCTCTGTATCATCAGGAACCTTCACAAGTTTTCTGCTAAGGGAAGGGATAGTAAGATTTGCATTACATTATTTTCCTTCCACTGCAACTGAGATTCAGAAACCCTGGTAAGGCAATTTTTTTTTTTTTTAGATACAGATCTATAAAACAATAAAAAATATAAATATGCATATGTGTACTGATAAGAATTGTATAATAAATTGTATTACCAGCTGGAGGTAAAGAAAATTATTTTCTACCTAAGAGTAAAAATGTGTTAGGCAAATTTTCTCACCTTAGAAAGTTTCTTCCGTGTATTTTTATCATTGGGCATTCTTGTCAGAGAAAAACTGCCAAAAATGTTGTTGTACCCTGGATTCATTAGTGGTTGGTAATAAATCTGTGATTCTACAAAATGCCTGTGAAACAAACGCAACATCTTCATAGGTTTTTCTGTGTTAATAGACTTCCTACAGCTATCCTAGGTCACATACTTATTCATCAAACATCTGTCTTTACTTGCTGGCAAACTGAGCTAATAATATATGCAATAGTCTATGCTGTACCAAAGTTGAGATGTGTGCAAGCTTGTACATGTGTCTCCCAGTAAAAAGGGAAAAACACTCAATCTTACAATAGATGCCTTCTATTTAGCTTACTTATTTTTATTCTGCATGTATTTCATTATTATTAGTAACAACTTTTTATCAATGTTACCATAGAAATAGAGAATTCTAATTCCTAGAATCATGCCAAAACTCATTTTCCATCCTGTTTACTTAGTTGCTCTATTGCAAACAATGCTTGCTAGATAGCTGTGAATAATTCAGAGCAGCTACATTATCTGGCCAGTTTATTTTTGTGTGCAATATCCTTCCGTTTCAGCAATACATTTTGCATGTTGTTCTGGAAAAGAGTCTTGTGAAACTATGCTGAATTTTAAAGGCAAAACCATCAATGAATTTCTCTGAGGGGAAGGGGGAAGCCCTAACAAGAATCCATAAGCTTAAAGGAAAGGAAGGACAAGGCTGTAACTTATGTACTGAGTACCTCTTTTCTCTTTAAAAGCCTTTTTGTACTAATTCACAAGCTGTGTTTCTTCAAACCACTACATATATGTTTTATTTTAATGGATCTCAATAATCATTAGGCATAAACCATGCACTGAGCTACTCTTTAATGTTTCTTTGGAGAGCTCAGACTGTCAGTAGAACTTAAGGCACTGCACCTGTGTCACCTACAGCCATCTAGAACCTGAGTTATTTAACCATAACATTACAATTTATTTAATTTAGAAATACTAATTAATTACTGGGGGAGGGGGCAAGAGATTCTAGAACTATCTAATAACCACACTTGTAATGCAGTGATTAGTTTGAAAATTAACTCTCTTAAAATAAGATCTTGGTGTTCCCCAATTAATATAGTTAGGGTACTCCACTATGAATCCTAAGAGTTTGGAAATAATAATTTCAAAATATTCCTACTGTAAAAACTGAGTCCAGTTTAAAAATCAATATATTCTTTCTGCTTCACGCATCATCATCATCAGCTACTTCAAACTGCAAATGTCCTAGAATCAAAACTTAGAAAGCAATTTTGTTAATATAGCAGAAGGTGGAAAAGAATACAATTTAGTCTTTCACAGCAATATTGACCATTGTGCTGACAACTCTGCTCATGCTTCATGGTACTGCATAATTGGAAAGAGACAAATCAGATTTACAGCACCTTTTATACAGTACAGTATTATTACATAGCCATTCTCTTGATTATTCTCCCTCCAACATGTATGGCCATGAATAAAAAGAGAGAAGAGGAGGAATGGGAGATGTTGCTACCTAAGCATAGGCTCCTGAATCTCTCTTCTGGCATTGTGAATGAGAGCCCTAATTTTATAATGCGTGTAGCATTTGGGGATTCTGCTCTATGTTTACAGATTTGCTTGCCTATTTTCTATCATTTGCCTGTTTCCTAACAGCCTGTGTAACTCAAAGTGAATCTCCTTTTGGTATTGGATACTCCTTTTGTTTCCTAGTATGCTGTAAACAGCAATAGCACCTCGGAGCTGAGCATCAGCACAACATAGGTAGTAAGTAAGTGATTCAGCTCTTAAAAAGAACTTCACAACTGACAAGTTTCTGCACAAAATCCTGCATTTCCACACAGTGGACGACTGCATTTGTAACAGCCCCATCTGGAGACACATGAGTGTCACAGGCACTGAATCTGCGCCCATACAATGTGTTTGAACACACAGTGGCTGTGCTGTGTGGTCCAGCTAAGGGTCTGGAGTGGTTAGCCAGGCTTATGTTCAGCTATTTGCACTGAGACTGTGAATGCAAAACTATCCCTAATATCATGAATTACCTCTGACACGCGGAGAAGACTCTATAGCTCGCAGCAAATTCCAGTTATAAAGTAGGTATGCATTTATTCAGCGCTGAAGTGCACGGGGGTAATTCCTCCCAAAGCATGCACCCCGAAACTTCAAACTACTGCTCTATTTATTCCCTAAAAACCTAGGATTACACAATACGCCTAATACATATTCATGTCCTAGCCCCGCCTACTCTCGCTTTGTATTCAAATGAACCAAAAGTCCTCTTGCGCTTGCACCTCCCCAATTCAGGGGTCGTCGGGGGTCCCTGATGAAGGCTTCCAAACTCTTCATCACACTTGAACTTTTCAAATTTGTTTCTGGAGCATGTGTCTTAGCCTTTTGGGCACATTCCAGACCTTGAGATTAGTTCTTGCTGGTTTAGGGTTTTGGATTTATCACTTATCACTGGTAGCCTTGCACCCCTCACCCTGTTTGCAAGTCCTGGCTCCATTTATCACAAAGCAGTCTGCCTCTCCTCCCCATTTTTGCACGCATAGTAAATGTCATGCATTCCTCATTGCCTTGGTTTTAGATTAACTATTCCTTACTTTTCAATTCCCTGTCTCACCTCTGCCTCAGATCTGCAGATGCATCTCTCAATGTATTAGCCTTTCTCAAAGTTATCCACCTGGGAAGGTCCCTGCACTAACAGCCCGTCTTTAGACTTTACGACTTGGAGCTCCCACATCCTTTCAGCCTTTCAACCCATTTTTGCATTGCAGCATGTGAGTGTCTGCCTGTGTAAGCAAAGTAGTGATGATCATTTCGATCAGCCCTGCTGCCAGCACTGCCAGCCCTTTTCCCACTGCACGCAGGAGCACATCCCATAAATATGGAGTGACTGCAGCCAGCCATCTGCAAGGGAACCAACATTCAGCTGCGATAAGCAGGTAATGCTTCTGTAGGCAGGATTTTTCAACTGTGACTTTTTCCTTGAAAAGGTTTTGATCAAAAATGCCAATTTAAAAAAAACTAAAAGCAAATATAATCCTACTGTTCAGTACATGAACTGTTATTAAAGCTTCATCTTTTCTCTGCTGTCTCTTCATGTCCTCCTTTAAATTAAAAAATGGGCAACTCAACCCAAAGTTTCAAATCAAAGTGAAATTATTCCTGCTTGTAAAACTTCAGTAAGATTATTTTAATGTATATTACTAATATTTTCAATGTCCTAGCTCTGATTACACCATTCAAAAAATGTTTAGAAAAATGCATATTAGTGCATATCAATAAGGATGGATTGAATTTGAGTGCCTTTATAGTGCTGCTGATAAAATTCTCACTTGCCAGAACAGAGTGTGCTGTAGTAACAGCACTGTTCAGCAAGAGCATATTTTGCACATGGTGCACCTCGAAGCAGAAATCTGCCTTCCCCTGGCAGGCTCTGTAACATCTGTGAGAGGTAAGGGCAGAAAGGTGGAAGATTTAGCACCCTTTGCCATGTTTGTCCATGCTGTGATAGTTGATGTCTGATGCTTGTCTTTGAACTCTGTTTCTAAGCAGAATGGGGTGGGCTAAAGATCTCTGTATCTCTGATTTCTTTTGATTAATCTCATTTCACTGTGCCCATCTCTGTGCCAATGTCAGAAAGCCACTGCTGCTGCAGGCAGCCCCATCTCCAGGTTTCTCTCTCCTGTGCAATTTGCAGCAAGTGCTTCTCCTGCCTCCCTCTGTGCACATTTGGTGTTATTTTCCTCTCCTGCAGATCTGCAGAGCAGCACACTCCTTTACCTAGCCCAGCTCCTGCCAGGCTCTGAGGAGCGCCTGGTCTGACTGGTGCTCTCACAGAAAAAAACATGGGATGGATCCTCCAAGAATCCATAGGAACGCAGGAGAAACATGGCCTGGGGATGGTTAACTCTTGTGCACCTCAGAAGAGGGAAAGAACTGATGGCTTCATCTTCAGAAATGGACCACAGAGACTAGGACACCCCAGAATTATTTTTTTTTCTGCACTGATGACAATTTAAAAACTGCCTGTGAAGTGCTGTCCTCTTGAAAGATGTGCATTTACTGAAAAAAATCACACTTTCTCTTCCCCTCTGTCAGCTATTAATAGTGGTAAATTTTAATTGCATATGTAAATAAAAACACTGTGTACTCATTAGTTTAAATATGTTTTTCATTAGGCAAATGAAATGCTTATTGTATGTGATGCAAAGCTAAAAGGAGAATGTTAACAGCATTGAGCAGTTTGGGAAGTATAGTGACTTGAATTTTTAAAGTTCTTTCTTAGGATAAAAATAAACCATATTTTAAGGGATTATTATGGGAAAATTTTGCAGTAGAGGCATCTTTTATCTGGAAATGGAAAAAACAAAGTTAAGTGACAGAAGTATGGGTAGGGTGTCAAGGTCAATGCATTAAAATTTCTACTAAAAGGGAGAGACAGCACATAAACTTGTATTACTATTTATAGCATTGGCTATTTTAGAGATGGTGACTGCAAGGCAGGCAGCATTTTTCAGTTTCTATGTAGAAAAATCTTGACATGTCTCACATTTTGATATCTTGAAACATATTGGTCCCAAATTACATCACTTCTTCATCGTTAATTTTCAAACTCTTGGAATGCCACACTCCAAATACACTTTTTGCTATTTTTAGGGGCTATGCAATTATAGTCAAGAAGATACAATTTTTCAGTTCAGTAATCCATACTTTCAAGCTTGGAGTATATTTATCTACCTACGAGCTCATAATTTGTTTCCTTTCTATCAACAAAACACCCAGAATTTCATAATTCATTTACTTCTAAACATTTTCTATCTCCTTCCACTGTTCTACTCACTGTGAAATGAGAGAAATCTTATCACAGAGACACTTAGTAAATTAGTATAATTTTATACAAAAGCCTGCCTTCTAAACACTTTAGTCTTAGTGAAAAGATGCTCTGAAGGTATGACTTCCTAAAGTTATGGCTCAGAACAGTTTAACAATCTCCCTTAATATCCAAACACGTGTTTCATGATTAATATGAGAATATAAAATCTCTCTCCCTGCAAAACTCAGAGTACCAAATACACTTTCTTCCCAATTGCCTGAGTAAGAGCCAAGATAAAAAACATTTTTTATTTTATAAAGATAAGCTTGAATATCCTTGTCTCATCCATGCTTCCTCAGTTCAAATTCTATCAAACTTTTATACTGGAGCACAGTAAAATATTTATATGCAAGGTGTAGCAAACGAAATGCATGCACTGGCTAGAGGGCAGTCTCTCAGAATTAACACAGAGCAGTCTGAAAAGGACTAATATGTCAGTCTTCCAGATTCTTCATTTGCCAAACAAAATTGTAGCTAAGTACCTACTGCCAAGAGAATAAAAGCATCAGAGATTCCATTTTGTATGGAGAATTATTGCACTTGACATATTGTTGAAAACATATTAATAGTTTTTAAGATCAAACGGGACTTTATATTATATATTATATCAAAATATAATATAATATATTATATATATTATATCAAAACTGGATTTACTAAGACAGGCCAGAGGGTTTGTCAGAGCCCTGAACAAGTTTATGAATTGAGGCTACATTGGAGCAAAGTTTTGAGGATGATGGTCATGGCTGAAAAGCCAAGAACCAAATAGTATCTTTTGCATCTTCTTGAAGAAAATGTTTTAAAGCTCTCAAAATTCAAAAAGCAGTGCCCTGTATTTGATTTTTTTACTTGTCTGGATCAATCTTCTGGTCATGGCATCATATTTTATTTCACCCGACCACTGGCTGGGCCATCAGAGGAGAATGGGGGTAATAAAGTTGAGGGGAGAAAGATAGAGGTTTTGTCAAACAAAACAGTTTGAGTTTTGTTTTAAGAGATTTAAGGAGGGTGAGATTTAATACATTATGACATCCCATAATATATAATAGGTCCTGATCTCACTTTTGCCCTTGATGCCCTCAAAATATTTTTTCTTGTCTGCTGTATTAAAACCAGTAGGCAGTGTAATGTATAAGTAACGTTCACTGGGTATTCATGCTTTCATACACTAAGCACAAAAATCCTACTTCAGTTAGGATCCATGCCCCAACAAATCCACGGACTCGTTTCCAAAGAATTTGAGCACAAGAGCCCACCAGGCCCATTGTTTACAGGCTAAGGTGAATTAGAAAGCAATCACACCCTGAGCTTCATTGTCCTTACTGTTCAGAACAGAAGTTCTCGTTGATCTATAATACATGCAGTGTTTCTCCAAAGATACAAATATTCACAGAATATCACTTTTACAAATGATTGCACTGATCTCCAGATGATTCCTTTGATTCTCACCCAGCATCAGATCCTCTGAATGATTTCTCACGAGGTTCCCTCCCTCTCACCACTGAATTTCTCTAGGTAGAAGACGAACTTCAGAGATGTATTTAATATTGTACACAGATGCCTTCACACACTGACACAACTCACTGTAGCTTTTAACAGCTCCTTCTTCAGGTTCCTCAAAGAGCTTATGGTAGAGGTGAGAAATCTGAGGCTATGTAACACTTCAATCTGTAGTAAGCTCTCAAATATTTAAATTGTAGATACATCTAGACCAAGTGTTTTTAATGGTAAAGTGTAATGATATGTAGGTAGATGAGGAAACAGAATTTCTGTGTAACTCATCCAAAAGCAGCTTATCGCATTTTATCCACATTCAAATGTCTTATCTGAAACTTGGCTCAGTAGGAAATGATAACATGTCAAGGATCCAATTAACATTATCTCACTCCCCTGGTTTGTTCTTCAGTTTCTCTGCCTTATGGGAGCTGCTTCCAGTTCTGTTGTTACTCACAGTGAAATCGATTGATTTTTGGCATAGTTCTGATTTGCTGATACCTTGAATATTACTGGAACCTCTGAATTTGTACGAAATAGGAACCTCCCCACTGGGGAAAATCCACTCATGAGTGTGCTATCAGAATTCTGGATGGTTATGTCTTTGTTCTATCTGGATTACTTTATGCAAACTGTGAAACTTTCTAAACCCAATTATTATTTAATGGTCCATTTTGTAGAGTGTACGACATCAAAAGGAACATGAGTTTGAAGTACAGTCAGCTTGCCAAAATCAAATTTAAAAAGAGGAAACTGGAGTGCTCTTTAACAGGGAGAGTTAGAAATGTAATTGTAAGATGCATTTGACACTAAGGAAAATGAACAGGAGGGGTGAGAGAGGCCCATGATGAATATATTTGCACACTAAGATAATTACTATTTATAAATAAAGGAGCAATTATCAACTGCAATGCATTTAACAGCAGAATTTTACCTAACTTCTTCCAATAGCAACCATAATATCCTTGCAAGCCAACACCAGAAAGGAGTGCCTGTAAAGGGGTTCTTAGGCAAGCAATGCTAAATGTAAACACTACATTATTTTTTTTTTTAATTAATTGCCTTTCAGCAGAAACTGCAGCAAGACTCTGCTTTGGATTTTGTTTTAGCTTTTCCAAGATTCCCAGTTACAATATAAGGATCTCATGAGTGTGCTGAGCTGGCAATCTTTTTACCTTTGTTGTTCTAGAAAATTTTCCAGCCTTCATTTCCTTTTCAAGTGATTATCTGCCACACAGTTGTTGGTATAAATTCTAAGTTTTGGAGGGTCATCCACCAATATAGATACTTGTGGGAGGTAGAACAGGAAAAGAAAGAAACTTTCTGTCTCCAAACTGTTCCCTTAAAGCAGTTCAAGACAACCGAAAATACAATGTGATTTAGGATCTGGTTTGTTATGCAGTTAAAACCAGTATCTTGCCACTATATTTCTTCTACTGACTTATATCAGTTTTGACTTAATATTTATCTATATTTAGCAACAGGTGTTTTTTTAAAGTTCCAATATATTCAACTGACTCACAGGGAAGCATTTATTTACCATCTATGTGTAACTAAGAGAATGAAAATTAGAATACTGAATTAAATTGAAGTTGGTAGCATCCACTGTGGAGGCAAGCCATAATAAAAATAATCCAGCAAGTCCATTGTGGATCAGTTTTCACTCTCTTCCTTGAGCTTCTTTCCTGCTTTTAACAGACAGTGGGGTTTACTATGCAAAGTAATATGGAAAACAGCATTCCTCAGGGAGAGGAGCAGCATCTTTTTGAGATTACTATCTGTGATGTCTTGGGAACTACTGTTGCCTTGGAGGAAGGCTATCCATACCAACATAAATCATGTCCTCCCAGGTGAGTCTGATAATCTATCTAGCCCAATATACACATAGTCACTAGGGATGTGAATAGAAATCTATATATGTGGAAATATGAACAAGAAATTCCTAAGGTACTTGTGCAGTGTGCACAGGGATACAATGTCAGCATCTCAAGATTATTTGACCCTGATCTGGGATGAGCACAGATGTGTGCAAGCCTTGATTCAAAGCACATGGAAAATGGCATGTGGATCCTTATAATGAATTTTTGAAGAAATGCTCCGGGCTGTGCCTAAGTGGGAGTGACTCCTTCAAATCTAGCTCTGATCATTAACTCATGAGCACAGCATGATAATGGGCTTCAGCTGGGGATGCCTCTGGACATGCAGGTAAGTGATGGCAATGTTCATGTGAGCAGCACGTTATGTCCCTGTCAGTGTACTGAGCTGCAAGCTCTGAGGCAAAGCAATGGGCTGCACTTTGCAGAATGGCTGTTCAAATACTGAAATTCCTGCGTGTTAAAAGCAGATTAAGCACCCTCTGAAAGTATGCAGTTTTAGGTACCAAGTCAAATACTTACTGATTCAGCCTGGGAACTCTATTTAAAAAGACCATTCCCAAGCAAATTACTATGAAAAAAAACTTCCTCTGCTCTGTTAGCAACACAATTTGTCACACTCACACTCGGACACAGCAAAGCTCTGTCCAAACACCTATTAATGCCTGTATCCTGTCATCAATTCTCAATATTTGAGATGCTTTTGATTCCCGTGAGACCTGTAATTAATGTTAAAAATGTTCTTAAACAATTGGTTTCCAAAGTTCTGCTCCAAAAGCTATGGACCTTAGTGGGACACCTTGTAGATTTTTTTGAGGGATGAGAAAATACAAATACCACAATAAGTGACAACCAGGCATTTTTATTTTAAGAGTCCTCAGCACAATACTCCCAAAAATGCCTTCTTAGGATAGTATTTTGGCAAGTTTTTAATTCCTTTTGAATTTTATGATCTTGAAGCACATGTCTGAACAGATAAATTTTGAACAAGGAGGGACATATAGCCCAAATCTAAATCTGAATCTGTGCCCAAAGTTTTCATGAATCATGAATATGTCTATTCCCACTGTAACACTTCATTTTTTAAATAGGCTGCAAAAAATTCAAGAGAAGCTTGCTCACAAGGCTCACATATATTGGCCATTCATAATTAAACTTACAGAGAAAAAATATCTTTGCAGTGCAGATACCAGGCACCCATTTATGGCACTACCCCCATTATTTTGGGGTTTGAGAACTGCAGAAGTAATGGCAGCAAGGAGTAAGGAAAAAAGAGAAAGAAATTCCATACTTCAGTGATGCCAACCATCATTTCTGATTTTTGACAACCAATTTTGACACACAATTCATTTACTGCATCTCTCATGTCTAGTAAGTATAAATGCTTTCCTTGGCAATATGCAAATGCACTTTCAGAAACAGCAAAGGAAAAGACCTGTGCATTTCTCTACAATGGACTCTTTTCATTGAAGATACAAACTAGGTTTTTACTGAGCATTTTGCCTTTCAGCACCAGGCTCCAGCAGGACTGTAACAGTTGGTTCCTTTTGTAACTGAGGCCACTTTTGAAGGTGGCCTTACTTTTGAAAGCACACTCTGCTTTCTGCTCACTGTAGAAAAACCTCAGCATATTTCTGCAAGAAATCAAAGGTATAGCTTTTTCTCCTCAGGTTCAGAGTGTAATTCATAGCTTTAAGGTGTCTCCTCTCCAGACAGAAGCAATGAATGTACAAAATTGTTTCATTTCCAGACATACACCTCAGGTTTATAATCCTTCTCTCTCTTTCTCCTCTATTTCTCTACCATTCACATCACCCAAGAAACAAAGCTGTATGCCAGGCAGACATCATAACTATCTTCACTAACATCTGTTACAGGCCAGTTTCAATGCTATTGCTACTTCTCTCATTCTGTATGTATGAGCTGGTATTAATATCTCCAAAGAAAGTAAATGCATGAATCAATGTGTCTGCATCAAATAGGCCAAATGAATGAAGCATATGTGTAAAAAAAAGCATGTGCTCTGTTTGTACATTCAGGTTCTGTGTTGAGCATCACATGTGGCAAGGGGCACATTGTGGAGGCCACATGCAGCTTGTCCAGGAAAGGCAGAGCAGCCAGAGGAAGAGTCAGGGAGACAGACCCTCCATGCAAGTTGCCACAGCCTTCCTTGAAAAAAAATATATGGGCACTCTCTGTGGCTGTGATGCTTGTTTGTTCTGCTGCCACACAGGTCTCAGAGGAAAGAACCAGCAAACAACCCTCCCATCAAGCCAGAAGAGCAGAGGAGAAGAAGGACAGAGCATCAGAGCACATCAGGAACCAAAGACCTAAAGATGTGGTGGCTGCCTGTGAGGTCAGTGCCCACAGTAAGAAGTTCTTCCAAAGTGAGACGTCTTCAGAAAATACAGCATGTCCATCCTGGGAAGAAAAAGAGGGAGAAGGGGAGGTACTGTCAGAAACCATTTCTGAAAATTGCTGCTGAATAGGTGTAGTGTGTATTACAGCTGCCCTTCAGCTGCTCCCATTTGATTTGCCCTTGCAGCAGCTGCCTGTAGAAGCAGTGTTTGTCCCAGTGCTGCTGAGAGTGGGTGGGCTCACTCACCTGCTGGCTGACATGGGGTCAGCTTGTTCAGAGCCACTTTCAGCCCCACATTTCCTTGAGCACCCTCTGAGGAGACAGCGCTTGTATTCTCTAGCCTTGCCGGCCCAGTTCAACCCCTTGTCAATAAGGCAGCACGCTGCTAGTCAGTGAGTAATGGCCACAGCCACACTGACACTGTCCCCAGCCCCAGAGGCTCTCCCTCGTCCACTCATCCATCATACCTGTAATTCAATGTGTCGCAGCCTGCCACTTCCAGCTACCCTGCCCTAGCAGGCACAGTCTGTTAGAACAATTTTAGCAAAACAGTAAGACGAGATAGAAACCAGAAGCTGACTAATAAGGGAGAAGGGTGATTTGGCTGGAATATGGAGGTGATAGATACCTTTTTGTAGTGTTCAGATTAGCACCTTTCAAGATACAGGGTAGCTATGAAAACTCCCCTTATTCAGCGAGGCCATGTGACTGTCCTGTCCTATGCTGAGTGTGAGCAGTTCATGGCCCAGGAACTGGACCTACTTCATGCTATGCAATGTTCTGAAGACTGGTGTTACTGTTATTTTGCTTTATGTGACAGCAATAGGCATTTTTGCAGAAAAAAAATATGTACAGGAAGCCCTCCAAGGTCAATATAATAGTCTAAATAGCCAGATGCTATTTCCTTGTGAATTACAAGGTTGAGCAGCCAAACATCTCTTAGTCATGTAAATTATGAAAATTCTGAGAACTGCAGTGCAGACAAAAAAATCTATGGCTGTTGAATCATTTTCTCTGGTTCAGAAATGACCATATCTTACCCTTTTGTTCCAGATTTTATTTGCATTGCACGATTGTGTTTCTTCCTGTCAGATATAGGAATGAAGCCAACATCTTTGCTTTAGGATATTGTTCTTTTACTATCAAAAAGGCATTCAGCAGACTTCTAGAGATTCTTTTCAGACATGGAGAAAATAATACAAAACCAGGATTGAGCTATTCCTTTTAAGCTATCTGCAGTTAAAGTGATTATTAAACCCCAGGACAGGTTTAAGGGTAATCCAGATGAATATTGTTTTCATCAAAGCAATAGTAAAGTAATCTGCTTTTTCCTTGTTGCCTTAGGACTGACATTAGTAAAGGCATACCGAGTGAAATTGGGAATTATTTTCCACCACTTCCTTTAAAGTTCAACTTTTATCAGTTACTGCTCATGGTTATCTGATGCAAGAAAGTTTACTTCCTTTTCAAAAAATGCCATGAATAAGTGTTGTTTTCCCACTTTCACTTGGGAAATATATTGTCTTTATGGTAAAAAAAATCCCACAAGATGAAAATGAACTCCTTTTCAGGAACAATAAATAAATAAGGGCTATGCAGAAAACAAGCAGGATTTGAAATATGTGAATGCAGAACAGATATGAGAATAGCAGCATGTGTTAATGCTACAGGCTTGGGTCTCATCTAAGAAATAGGGGATAAATGCTTGTCTTTTGTGTATATAGTCAAATGACAACAGACAAAGTAATAAAGGAAAATATAGGGCACAACGTTTCATGAAACAATTTATAATATCAGAATTGCCCATGTCAGGACAAAGTGAGTGGAATATGTACCTAAATCAGAATAATTAGGGTTAATAGGCACTTTACATTGTAGTGAATAATTATTTAATTCACAGGTCAAAATCTCTCTCTTTGGCTTCCTCTGATTTTTTTTTTTTTCTGTTTAATAGAGAGTAAGAGGATAATAGCTGAAACAAGTAGCACTGCATCTGGAGGAGGTTTGTTGTCCATATAAACTCAATCATTAAAGTTAATTCTACTTCATTCACTGGTTCCCCAGTTTGATCATCCCAGCTGCTTCCCTAGAGAAACAACATTCTTACTTTTTTTCTATTTTTGTCTGTTAATCTTCCTTGGTCTTACATGGCTTCTTGCAGTGGTGCTGTCAGCAAGCTGATGTCTAGTCCCAATTAGAAATTCAATCAATATTCACATAATGAGGGTTCCAGCAAAACCATGTCATTTAGTTCAAAGACATGGATATATTACTGTAGCAATTCAGGATTCAAGTAATTTAGGGCACCTCAGTGAAAAAAGATAAAATAAAGCTGAAGGGCTTAGAGGTAGTTAATTGTTACTATGGCAACTTCCTAAATAAGCTTTAGATTCTAGTCATTTTTCAGTTTATTTGGAGGCAGAACGGAATCATTAAAGATGAAACTGATTTAAAGCTCAGAACAGTTTATGGGATGTTATAGTTTCCTGCTGTTCCTTATAGAGTTACTTAAAGTTTGTCCACCTCAACTTTGAACTATGTAAAAGAGCAAGATGCAGCCTGCACAGATTAAAAAAATAACATCATGTTATGTAATAATGATCTAATTTAGTAACTTTGGCAATTGTAGTTTTTACATTTTTATGTCCCAGTAGAACTGTTTTTAGAGTCCACCCTTCCTTCCACAAAACCCCCGTGTGTGGAATAGTGGGGCTACATTTTAACCTGGTCCTTAGCCAGTGCTCTAACAAATCTGATGATCAGGACCCAGAAGAAAGGCTGCCATATCAAAATCTTGCCATGCTGATTGTGTCCATTTGTGTTCTTCATGTGAATGAATGTATTTGGCCTCTGTGGGGCTGCATCACGGGGCAGATCCAGAGAGCCTTCTGCAGGCAGCAATGGAGACAGCAAAGCAGAGAGACAACAGCGTCAAGACAACTCTCAATCCCTGTACACTAATTAGATGAAGATGCATATCAGCCTAAATTTTTGCATTATCTCATCAGCTATAATTCACTTCCTTAACCACTCCATAGAGCGTGATAAACAAGCAGAGGCCATGAAATAAAATCGTGTCTCAGTAGGAGACACCTCTTGGTTTCACACAGGAGTAAATTCATACCTCAGACCGGTTTTCACTCTTCTGTAGGCTGGAAATCTCTGAAGTCACTGAGTCATAACTGCAAAGTTGTCAGGGAATGATGCCTTAGGTGTGAAGATACTTAGAAGACACCCCTAGAGCTGAAGGTAGCAGCAGTGTAGACTAAAGTAATGCGTTCTTTTCAAACAAAGAAACAGCACAGGTTACCTGGCTGTGAGCTCAGTGCCCCAAGGGTGAGCAGCAGCTGCTTTGTAGGCATCTTTAAACCAGCCTCAAGGAGATTAAGTGAGCAGGATGGGAAACTGAGGTGTGCAGGTTTCGCTCAAAAGGAGGTAAATGAGGGCTAGAAGGGTGACAGACTGTTTTGTACGTGGCTGAGTCAATATGACATTGTCATAAGATAATTCCCTTTCCCACCACCTGCAAACCTGTCTGTCTTTATGTCACAAGTAATAGGATACGGAGAGCCACCCAGCCCAGGAAACACCTGGCTGTGTTTGACAGGCTCAGAGTGACTCTAGACTTCCTCCATAATCAGTGTGGGTGAAACAGGCTTTGCCAGGCCCTAGAGATTAAAGAGCAAAAGAAATCAGAAAAAATTAGCCTGTTTCTCTCCCTATAGCTTGTATTATGAAACAGAGAAGCGTTGAAAAAATATCTCTTCATTCATTTTCCAAATGAAACTGTTCTGCTCACCTAAAAAGAGAAAAAAGCCTTTGTTTTGAAATATAAGTTGAACATCAAAGTCTCATGATAGAAACCACTCATAATGGATATAAGTTCAAATTCAGACTGGTTCCATGTTACTTCATCGGGCATAATTCTGTTGGTCTTGCTCCCTTCTTTTGTCCTCAGATAACTCCTCCAGACTGTTTTCTGATTTAGAACAATAAGAATGCTCTTTCAAATTTCACATGATTAAAAAGAAATGTGCATCCAGCTGCAAGAGAAACTGTTTTTCTCTCCCATCTGAAAAGGCTGTACCACGGGCAGGATTTCTGCACTGCCTATTACTTGTACCACTCCTTTTCTATGGAAATCTGGTCTGCAGAGTTATAATTCAGGGAACTATAGTCAGGAGTAACTTAGTTTAATTTCTAAGAGGAAAAAATACCTACTGAGATAAAAAACAAAGGAGGATATGGTCTGATCCCAAACAGCCTGAGCATTATTTATTGTATTTTCTTTTCTTTGCTGCTATACAACCACAGCACCCAGCTGTTTGCTGTGTTGCAAGGGAAGTATTTTCAAGGTTAGCACAGAAGTAATCAACCACTCAATGGTGGCATGAATATTCATATCAAGACACATTATGAGAAAGTAGATAGAGGTAAATATGCAATTTAAATATAGACTACAGCAGGAAATGGGACATGAAACAGTAATTAAATAGTGAAAATTACATGTTATTTACATAGGTAAATACACTGCAGGGTTATGCATGTGAACTTTTCTATTAGCATTTGTTTGTTTTTGATTTAACCCTGATTTTAAAAGGTAGGCTTTTAAAGCATGAAAATGGGAAGAAAGGAACACTGACTTTGAACTAGAAAATCTGCATTGCTTGAAGGATTACCAGTTTGGGCTGTCAGCCAGGTTTCACAGCTAACATGGATCAGAATAGGCCTGTACTGCAGAAGGCAGTGGTGGCAGTTCTGTAAAGCACATGCTTTCCCCACTGCCCTGCTTATGCAGTTCCTTCCTGTTTGGGCTACTGGAAGACTGTAGGTGATGGGAACGAATGCTTGAGCTCCTACTGCCCAGGTTAGATGGAAATTATACGGCACTACTGGATTTCTGGGGGGAAGAACATCTAGAAGGGGACAAAAGCATTTGCTTTCCTTCTTCAGGGAACACCTAGTTTTAGACTGTTTCCTGCTTTTCCTTTCAGAAATGGAAATATGGCTCTAGTCTATTTGGATCAGCACAAGCACACTCTCAGTCTCCAGAAACATCATACCAAAGGCAGTAATACTAATTTTTACTTCTACTTGGAACTACCTCATCTTGCTGGATTCCTTACCTATGTCTGTTCTTTTTTTCTGCTTCCTCAGCCAAGAGGAAGGTGAGAGAAAAGGCTTGAATAATATATCTCCTTTATTCTTTTCAGCTGCCATGAACACAGAGTTCATTGATAGTCTGGTATTCCCAGAGAAAATGGCTACAAGGGAATTAATGAGAGGAAGAGGGATGAAAATAGATTTCCCTCTTGTAAAGGCTCATTTCTTCCTTAGCCTTTCACTTCTGGGTTGCTTTTGCTTGGCTATCTCTTGAGTCTGCAAGCAAGAAAAACAACTTCAGAGTCCACAATACTTATTTGTTGGTGAATACATGCAGTGAGTAGCTGGGACTACTATGCTACATGACCACATAAATATTCTTTTGATTCTGGGTGAGTCTCTGCTGAACAGGCAGTCATGAGTCAAGTGAGGGAAGGGTTTGCCTCTGCTCCTTGGTGTAGGCTGATCTTTGATGTTGCAGATTTGCTGTCTTCCTATTCTTTGCTTTTCTTTCCCTAGGATTTTACAGCTTTTCATGTCAGTGTTTTCCTCTTGAATCCCTGAGCTTTACGTAACCCCATCTCAGCAAATACTGTTGAGCCTATTGTTTGGCTTCTCTTAGCCAGCGTGGCTTTAGCTCATAGATTTTCTCACACCTTATCAGCATTTCTCTCTAAAACTCTGCCATGGTGGCAATTGTGTTCTGTAAAACCAGGTTGGTGCATGGACAGCCAAAGTCCTCAGCCACAGGGCACAAAGGGTTGTATCTTCACATCACTCTCACACCAACTCACAGCAGCTGCCCCAATGATATAAGGAACTGCAGAATAAAGCTCAAAGGAAAATAAGACAAGTACATGGTAATGCAGTGCAGTAACATTTTCATGAAATTCCTGTATGTAGGCTACTGGGCTCGCACTTAGTAAATGCCCAGAATCTGGCCTGAGAGGGCACTGCCCTCCTGCAGCTCCTGTGCTTCTTAATGTCAAGAAATCCACATGTTTGACTGAGTGGTTTCCCAAAGGGAAAGTGCCTCAGAATTGATGTTCTGGGCAAATTCCAAGCTGGTCAGTCCCACTCTATTTTTAAAGTTCAACTAAAGTATGGGTTACTGTATTCTTAAAATCTAATTAAGACTTCAATTTAGAAATCATGATAATGCAACCTTTGTTCTTGGCTATCTGTCATTTCCAGTTTTCTTTTCATCAACAGACAAGTGCTTGTGGAAATGCAGAAAAACCCTGAAAACTCTTCCTATCTTTTATGCATGCTTCAATGCACAAGTGCTCTGCGTGAGAGTGTGTATCTTCCTCTGTAGATTGCCTGTGTATATTTGATTTGCCACTTCCCTTGTGGAGGTGGCAGCACATTGGTCCTTATTCTTTATAGGAAGTTTATTACTTTTTGTGAAGTGTTTCAAGACTTTGTGGACTAAAAGAGTGTGTTGAGATAAAGATTATTTATTATTCATCACTCCAAATACATTTGTTCATTCATTCTGAAGCTGGGAACAGTGTGTGATAAGAGACAGCTGCATAGCTAGGACTCTTCCTGAAAGCATGCAAATTATTTTTCAGATCTGAAAAGAGGTGATGGGCCCAAGCAAACACTTTTCTTTTTCCCAGCTGTATCAGATGGGTCAATGAAAGCTATTACTTTTCCCCATAAAACACAGCACATTGGGGAGATCCCCAATCTGTTGATAAAACCACATTGTAGCTAACAGAACAAGCACACAAAAAAGGATGTTAAAATGTCATAAAAATCACCTAGTCTCAGATTTGAATCTTTTAAGTGAGGTATCCCTTATCCCTGTGTGCCCAGCCTCTCCAAGTAAAATTGCTTAAGGCAGCAAGAGGCAATTCAGCTCAAGAAATAAAAGCAAAACCAGCCTTCCTGCAGAAACTAGACATTTTGTGAAACCAAATGGAGCAGAGTGAAGAGCGGATGTCTGTGTCTGAAACCACTGTGACAAGACAATCTCTCTGTATGTCAGATGGATAAAATAACAACTGACTCCACTGCAGAAATTCAATTGAAACTTACTCATATCAGGCCTGTGGGCTTTCTCAGAAAAGGAAATTAAGATTGTAGTAACTCTTCTCCACCTGTTCAAATGCATCTTAGTTCTCATTTTTCCTCGTTAAAGAGATAGGGAGGATTAAACATCTCCTGTTGCTTTTAGATCCAGTTTGAAATTGTTGAGTATTTAATAGGAAGCAATTTTTAGGAGGATAACGCCTCTAGCTTGGGCTGAGTACCTGTGGCATTTCAGACTAAAAGAAGGAACAGAGTTCTGCAGAGCAAGCCACTTTTATTGCAGTCATTGCAGTCACTTCTAGAGACTTTGACACAAAAATATTTTATTCCACCTTATTTTTGGGCAGTTGAGTGTCCATGAAAGGGGAAAGCAATATTTTTCTTTTTCCTAGTAGTAGTTTAGCAGTCAGTTCCATTTAGGATTAATTCCAAAGGCTTGTTTTTCTCCCTTCCATGCTATTCAGGATAGAGAAGTGTTACAATGGTCATTTGAAAAGGCTTATATGCATATTAAGGATAACTAAAAATTTCAACAGTGGTTTGTCTCTGAAACCTGCAGGTGACTTTCCAAATTACACACATAAGACAAAAGAGATCCTGTTCTGTGTCTTGCTGTGCTCAGTAGTGCACAGTACTTTGGTGAAGTCCATTTTCAATGAATGACTCAGGGAGAAACAAAACCTGAAATGTTCACATGAAGAAGACACTGCTGAATTTCAGGTTCTGCTAAATCGAGGAAAAGCTGCTGTCATAGGCACAGAACCCATATGGAATATTCCTCAAATAACAGCACTTAGACCTTTTCAGAGTGAGCCAGCATCAATTCAAAGGTCCACGGTCAACTAACAGAGTCACTGGAGTCCACTCCACTAAAAATTCACAATTTGTAAACACCAGACCACCAGCTTCACCTTCAGGCATCCACAGAGCTTTCAAAAAATCCTCTTTACTCCTTCTCTGATTCAAATCTCCTATGTCTTTCCCTCTGTGTTAAAGCTAAGAGATTTGTACAGAACAGATCATAGCAGAGGGTCTAATCTCAGGTGAGGAATTCAAGTAGCATTGTACTTAATTATTTCTTATATCACTTTCTTTCACTTAAGATATTCCTTTTTTATTTTTCCTTTTCTGTTTTAAGCTCTCAAGAGTGATCAACTATTTTTAAGGCATTAACTAGCTTATTTCCAACTTAGAATCCCTACGTGCATAAGCTCTGCAAGACATTCTCACACAGTAGACGTTCTAGCGTAAAATCTTAAAATCCTTGGTTTGGGGAACAGATTTTGCCATTTCTCTACCTGCTGCCCAAGATAGGAGCAGTGACTGTTCAAGGCTCCTGAATGCTGTTTCAAATGATTAATTCATGCCTTACACTCAAGAATACACAAAATATCATGATGAACTTTTGCAAACAGGAAAACAATATCTCCAGGTATTTGTGTTGAAGATTTGATTTATATAAATGACATTTTGCATGTAAATATGCAGCCACTCATTTCACTGCCTGCCAAGAGGAATTTCAGCTAAACCCAATGATGCTCCTCTTAATCTAAAATGTCATGTTCTCATATGAACCTACTGCAAAGGTTATCACACACATCTGAAAGTAAACAAATTATTTGGCAAATAATTAAGCCTCGCCAAATTTTTCTCTTTTCTTCCTGGTTAAAATAACTTCTATCAAGGAATATGAGTCCCCAGACAAGCATCCATCAATTCTGAGCACCTGACTTAGGAAGATATGAAAATACTAATTGCCTTCCATTCAACCCAAATGGAGCTGAGTCCCAGCTCCAGGGGGATTGAACAGATGTGTTCAGAGAATACCAAGCCCAGGGCCAAAGTCCTGCAGGCAGTCCTGTCTGTAAAGCTTCCTTGGAGTTTTCTGAATAACCAAGGCCTCACTTTCTGTCTTTCCCAAATCTGGACTTGCACTCAGAGCCCTGCATGAGCAGATCATTTATAACACAAGATTGCACTGGCTCAGTGTGTGTTCAGATCTGTGTTTCTTCAGAAAACAGGAGTTCACTTCAGGAGTGGCAAACATCACAGAGCATCTCTTATTTTCTCCTTTTGGAGTTCAAAAGGCTTTCAGGCTTCTGATCTACAACTAGAAGATCTGATCTGCTACTTCAATACATATTTACTGAGTATCTCCAATGTGTCTATTGTCTGCTCTACAGCTACTGCAGCACGGCTTTCCCAGGCCCCAGGATGCCTCCTCAGACCTGAGGCTGCAGCAGAAGTACCTCAGGCACTCCTGTATCTACCTATAACTGCCTTTGGCATGTTATAGATACTTCTGGGGAGAATATGAAACCCAGGCTCTGGAAGAGAAATTTGGGTCATGATGATTACATGAGCCTCATCCTCCTGCTGCAGGATGCCACAGTCCCTGCTTCTGTTGATGGGTAAAATTTATTCCTGTACTGCCATAGAAAAATTCTCCAAATTTCAGTGTGTTTTCACCTTTTCCCCCCCCTCTATATTCTTTCCTCTCCTATATTATTTTTAAGTAATCAAAGGCTGAATTATTGATCCCTTCTCTAGCAAAACAAGCCTGTGCTCTGCATTTTGTCACAGGTGCAGTTAAGCTGCTGCCATGGAACCACTCTCCTACAGTGTGACATTGCCTGCAGCTCAGAAGTCACCTTTGTTTCCTCTCCTAGACTGTTGAATGGGGAGCCCCAGTGAGGCCTGCCTCATTTTAGTCTCTCATGTCAGATATAATATGTATACATCTTGTTTTGTGATATCAAAAAAAACCAAAAAAAAAAACATAGTGTTCCAATGATATACCCAAATTTTGGGTTGAGGTGTCTCAGACAGGATATCTTCTTCCTTTACACAAACACATGCTAATACAGAGTGAGGCAAAGAAAAAAAGGACTTGAATCTGTCTGAAGAAATTTAATTTTTTTTTTTCAATTTTAAATCTAGCAGCAAAAAATGACTAAAATTCAGGTCTTATTTCTTTTCTTTTCACTTTCATGCATGTTGAACCTTTTATTTAAAAAAATAACAAGAAAGAAGATCGAAATGAAACATAAAGAGGAAATGTTCTTTCATTTTCAATCACAACAAAACTGATGCTATTTTTCACTGCAAAGGCTAAATTCCTCCCAATTCAGACTGAACGATTTTTTTTCCAAACTCAAATGGCACATATATATGTATCTCCCATAAATTAGAGGAGCCTGCAGAGGTTGCTATTGTTCAAATGGTGTTACTTTATTTTCCAGTGAGATGTTTGCACATCAGTCTCCTGCTGTCCTTCAGCTCTGTGTGTGAGCTAAGTACCAAGTTTATTTTCCCTTAGATGTTTCTCACTAAGGCAAGCTCCCAGAGCTAGGAGAGGCAGTCTCTTTGAGTAACAACTAAAGGAAAACAACCTTCAGGTTTTAGCATACTGGAACATAAGCAGTAGTCTAATCGCTTAAAAGGTGAAGCTTAGCTCTCGAGCATGGATCCAAACCTCAAACACAAGGCCCACACACATGTCCAGCAAAGTTCCCTGAAGGATCTGTGATGGTCTGCAATGGAGGATGAGTCAAGTGCTAAGGATGCAGAAGAATCAGTCACTTACCTGTGTAACTCATCCTTTACCCAAAGCTTTGTTTTAAATCTGAATTTTCTTTTCTTCCAGTCCTTACTTCCTTTTTCTCCCATTCCACCTGAGTTGTAAAATTCAGTTTTATCCACAGAAATTAAAAGTCTGTAATCATCTCAGTTCTGTGCCTGTACCTGGAGGTCAGTCTCCAGGCCTGAAATAGAGGTAGAGTTCTAAGAACACGTCTCTGTCCTTTAGTTGCAAGATAATGCTGCCCTTTTCATGGGATGCCAAATTATTGCTTCTTGAGCAAGAGCCAACATCCCAGGAAGAGCTCAGCCTGAGCCAAATCACCACTTGTGCTTGTTACTTACTCTGTGGTGATAACCTCTGGCTTAAAACCACATTTGTGGCACTCAACTGTAGAAGAGATGATGAGCTAAATTGCTTCCTGAGTGGCACTCACAAATAAATATTTGAACTGATCAAACAAAAAACAAGACTCTGAAGCAACAGCAAAACCAGCAATTAGTTTAAATTTGTCATTGAAAACGTAAATTTTTTTGAGGCTGAAAATAGTTCAGCTACAACATTTTGCTAAAAGCCAAAAGACATCATATGAGCTGTTTTCCAGGATTTGGCAAAGGAAAAGAAGATCACAGAATCAAAGAATCACAGAATGAGTAGGTTGGAAGAGACTTCCAAGATCAAGTCCAACCCATGCCCTAACACTTCAACTAGACCATGGCACCAAGTGCCACGTCCAGTCTTTTTTAAAATCCATTCAGGGATGGTGACTCCCCGGGCAGACCATTCCAGTACTTTATTATTCTTTCCATTAAAAACATTCTCCTAATATCCAATCTATATCTCCTTTGGCACAGTTTGAGACTGCATCCTCTGGTTCTGTCAGTGCTGCCTGGAGAAAGAGACCAACCCCACCTGACTGCAGCCACCTTTCAGGGAGTTGTAGAGAGTGATAAGGTCACCCCTGAGTCCCCTTTTCTCCAGGTTAAACAACCCCAGCTCCCTCAGCTGTTCCTCACAGGGTTTGTGCTCCAAGCCCCTCACCAGCCTTGATGCATCCTCTGGATGTGTTCAAATGTCTCAAGGTCCTTCCTAAACTGAGGGGACAGAACTGGACACAGCACTCAAGGTGTGACCTCACCAGTGCTGAGGACAGGGGAAGAGTGACCTCCCTGCTCCTGCTGGCCACACTGTTCCTGATCCAGGCCAGGGGCTACTGGCCTTCTTGGCCACCTGGGCACACTGCTGGCTCATGTTCAGCTGGCTGTTCACCAGAACCCCCACGTCCCTTTCCCCTGTCCAGCCACACTGTCCCCAGCCTATGGCATTGCGGGGGGTTATTGTGGCCAAAATGCAGGACTCTGCACTTGGACTTATTAAATCTACATTATTGGACTCTGCCCATCCATCCAACCATTCCAAGTCTCTCTGCAGAGCCCTCCTACCTTCCAACAGATCTACACATGCTCCCAGCTTAGTGTCATCTGCCAATTTACTAATGGAAGACTCAATACCCTCATCCATGTCATCAATAAAAACATTGAACAGGACTGGCCCCAGCACAGAGCCCTGAGGGACGCCACTGGTGACTGATCCCCAGCTGGATGCAGCACTGTTCACCACCACTCTGGGCCCAGCCATCCAGCCAGTTCCTAACCCAGCACAGAGTGCTCCTGTCCAAGCCATGGGCTGCAGCTTTTCCAGAGAATGCTGTGGGAGATGGTGCCAAAGGCCTTGCTGAAGGCCTTTGACAATATCCACAGCCTTTCCTGCATCCACCAGGTGGGTCACCTGGTCATAAAAGGAGACCAGGTTGGTCAAACACGACCTACCCCTCCTAAACTCATGCTATGGTCTGATACCCTGGCCATCCTGTAAGGGCTGTGTGATGACACAGTATAAACTGTTCCATTACCTTACTGGGTACTGAGGTCAGGCTGACTGGCCTATAATTACCTTCCCACCCTTTTTATAAATGGATGTCACATTGGCCACCATTTGGAACCTCCCCAGAGAGCCAGGACTGTTGGTAAATGATGGAGAACAGCTTCACAAGTTCATCTGCCAGCTCCCTCATCACCCTGGGGTGGATCCCATCCGGTCCTATGAACATCCAGGCAGCTCAGCAGTTCCCTGACTGCCTCCTCCTGGATAACAGGGGGACCATTCTGCTCCCTGACCCCACCTGCCAACCCAGGACAGTTGTCCTGAGGACAAGCCATCTTCCCACTGAGGCAAAGAAGGCAATAAGCACCTCCACCTTCTCCTCATCTGCAGTCACTAAGTTCCCCTCCCTCATCCAATAAGGAACAAAGGTTGGTCTTACCTTTCCTTTTACCATTCATATAATTGTAAAAACATTTTTTATTATCCTTTACTAAAGTTGCCAATTTAACTTGGAACTGAGCTTTGGCCTCTCTAATTTTTTTTCTACATGCCCTAGCAGCCCCCTTAAATACTTCCTGAGACACCTGGCCCGCCTTCCAAAGATGATACATCCTCTTTTTATTCCTAAGTTCCTTCAAAACCTTGTTGCCCATCCAGGCTGGACATTTGCCTCGTTGACTCATCTTTGGCACACAGGGACAGTCTGTTCCTGTGCCCTCAAGATCTCTGTTTTGAAGCAGGCCCATCTTTCCTGAGCTCCTTTGTTTTTAAGGGTTGCTTCCCAAGGAACTCTCTGAGTAAGTCTCCTAAATAGGCTAAAGTCTGACCTCCAGAAATCCAATGTCTTATTGATGTTCCTCCTGATTTCACCAAACATTAAGAACTCTATAATTTCACGATCACTGTGCCCCAGGCAGCCTCCAGCCACCACATCTCCCACCAGCCCATCTCTATTTGCAAACAATGGTCTAACATAGTCCCTCCCCTGGTGGGCTCACTCACCAGCTGTGACAAGAGCTGTTGTTGACCTCCACACACTCTAAAACCTTCCTGGACTGCCTCTTTTCTGCTGTATTAAGTTCCCAGCAGATGTCTGGCAGGTTGAAGTCACCTGCAAGAACCAGGGCTGGTGATCCTGAAACATTCTCCAGCTGCTTATAGAATAAGTTGTCCACCTCTTCTCCCTGGTTGGGTGGATGATAACAGACTCCCAGTAGGATGTCAGCCTTGTTGGCCTTCCCCTTGATTCTTACCCACAGGCATTCAACCATGGCATCAAAAGCCTCCCTAATATACAGGGCTACCCCTGCACCTCTTCTCCCTCTCCTGTCTCTTCTGAAGAGCTTGTAGCCACCCAGTGCAGCACTCCAGCTGTGTGAATCGTCCCACCACGTTTCTGTGATGGTGACTTGTTGGAGAAGATGAAACTGGAAAACCTTATAAATATGATTGCCTGGCAATAGATTTTGAGAATATGGAAACTATAAGCAAGATCAAAATGAAAGCCATTTTTGAGATACCAAACCTTAGTTACTGAACAACTAGAAAACAATAGTATGGCCAACTGAAAGTAATCCCCTCTTGATTGAACAATCCCCTCTGTTTGCAGACAGGTCCAAAGGGCAGAGAAGACCCTACTAGCTTGGTAACTAGCTTGGTAAAGAGGGTCCAAAGAGTAGTTTCTAGGGTTTAAAGTGTAACACAGTATGGTAATGTAGTGATTCTTATAGGCTGTATGTAAATGCTATAGGATTTGTATCTTGTATTGGATTGGTTAGTGAAAATTAGAATATTCAACAGAAGATTTATTGTATTGTAACGGGAACCTTGCTCTCTTACTTCTCTTACTTCACTCTCTTACCTCTCTAATGCTCTTGCTTTTGTTCTCTTACTTCTTACCACTTATCCCTTGCTCTCTCTTTACTCTTTTTACTCTTGCCCTCCTGCTCTCACAGGCCTGCTCCAAGCTGCGACTGGCAGCTCCAAGCAGGGCCCTTTTACCCACGCCCTACGCAATAAACCACAAGTTCCAACACCTGGCTTTAGAGATCTCTCCATCAGTCCCGACCATCCAGACCCACAGCTCCTGCAGTGACTATACCACAGCTCTGCTGTTGCACCGTGGCCTCCAGCTCCTCTGGTTTGTTACCCATGCTGTGTGCATTGGTACACAGGCACCTCAGCTGGGCTACTGACTTCACCTTCCAGACAGCCCAACTGCATCCCCTTCCCCTTTCAGCCCTAGTTTAAAGCACTCTCAATGAGTTCTGCCAGTTCATGAGCAGACATGGGGCACCAATTGTGAGGTTAAACTTCTGGGTGCTCTCAGACACCTAACTTGTTGGGTTGTTTTTTTCAATGAGCCAAGTAGCTAAGAGCTGTTATAAAGTTGTTTATTGTAGAAGAACATCAGTCTTAAAGCAAAAGTTACAAGCACTAAAGTTTATGCTAAATTCTGGTATAAAGTTTCAAATAGAAGCAAAAACAAAGCAAAAGTAAATGGTAAAAGCAATGGCAAAGAGCAAAAAGCAAAAGCAAAAGCACCAGCTTTCCCTAATGCATGTTCTTATATAGAAACTTCCCAACAAGCTAAGACACAAACATAGACCACTACTTTTCAACCTATTACAATTCTAATTTCTTAGCATGCCAGGCTACATATAAACTACCTATATGGTCCATCTTGTTCTATCTGAAAAATGTAAGCAATATTCTTACTACAGCTTTATTATGTCTAAAACGATGTTCTTGGAACTTCCACGGAAACACTGATATCTAGGATTATGTTTTTCAACTTTTACTAGAACATGTATTACTACTCTGACATCTGAGACCTTTACTCACTAAAAGCACTTAAAACTTATTCTACTTACTTACTTATTTGCTTACTTGCTTGCTCACCTTGCTCACTTATACTGAAACCTAAACTTTCACCTCTGCCTTATGTGTGAATGGCTTAACATACTTCAGTCCATCCAAAAGTTTTAATTCAATCCTTGCACTCTGATTTCTCTCTGAACAATTCAGACTCTTGACTTGCTGACTCCAACAATTAGCTAAAATCCTTCTGCCCTTAAGAGAGAGATGGAGACCACTGAGTTCCAGCAGGCCAGGTGCCATAAAAGTTGCTCCATGATCAAAGAACCCAAAATTCTGCTGATGACATCAGCTCTTGATCCACTTGATGACGATGTGGGCTTTCCTACTCCTTTCATAATTTGTCTCTGCCACCAAAGGGACCAAGGAAAGGACTACCTTCCCCTCAGATAAAACAGAAGAGACCACAGAACCAGCATTGCATCCATTTCAGCCCCGAGCCTGCGGTGTTGCTTTGGTTCCAGATGCCATCAGGACAGCGATAGCGCTTCAGCCTCCTGACAGCATGGTGTGAAAGAGCTGGTGAGGAGCTGTGGTGCCATACAGACTCCAAAGTCCCACCTGGAGGGACCCCCTCATTAGTTTCAGCTTCATACTATGGTACCCAGCCTACCTTAAGAACTGGGAACAGGGAGCAAGACTGCACTTGCAAGACATTTTGATCACCACCACTAACAAAGCAGGGATGTCTTTTTCTGTAGAAAGAGCTGTGTTAAAATAAAGAGGTCTGGACAAACATAAAAAAACCCATAAAATGCTCTTTGCTGTATATAGACATCCTCTCTGGAGGTGATTTTATGCTCTAAGCCCACTCATCTTTTAAGCTTCTAGGTGCAATGACAATTAGAAAAAACTTTTTCACAGATGTTCGTAAGATCATTCACGCAAAACTGCCATTCTGGTGCTAAAATCCACATGCTTTGTTTTATGCAATTTCAGGTGGGTCATGTGCTAATGAGGCTGGGTCCCAGACTGGATTTTAAGTGCAGGTCCTTTAAATCTCTACCTCGTGCCAAGTCTTCCAAGCAAGTACATTCCAGTTCTTTTTGCAGAATTATAACTTTCCCAAAATTATCCAGGGGAGATTCAGATTACCTGTCATTAGGCTGCCTTCTCTTCAAGGATCTCTGCATGGCTGACCACATCACCACAGAGAATATAAATGCAAACCCACTGCCTGCCAATGCCTTCCAATACCCAAGACCTTGGAATTAAATTTTTGCAATATTCAATTATATTGCATCAAGTAATAAGTACAGAAAACCTTTTCATGGGTGAAACATTCTCAGAATCATTTAGTAAGTCAAGCTACCTTTTATTTTAACAGCATGGTTAGTGTTTTTCACATAATGTTTAGGTGTGAAATCATTAGCATAAATAATTCAGCTATGCTTTTTTTATCTTTTTTTTTCTATTCACACTCTCCATTAACAAAGAAACCTGGTGAGCAGAGTGCTGCAAGAACACTACATTCGTGAGTTGAAAAAATAAAATATATATGCTGAAGCGATTCTAAGGGTGATTTATTATTCCTGAAGTACAATATAATTACAGCATTTGTTGATTCTAACTTTTTTATTATACTTTCTTTGACCTATTTGTTAAAAACTGCCTGCATATAATGTGTTTCTTGTACAAAGCAAATCTGTGGAACAGAAAATAGCACTCCTGACATTATTATGATAGGGCAAAGAAAATAATACAAAATGAATTTATTAAGAGATTAGAGAATATCAAAATTATCACTGCATCCATTTAACTCACCATTTAAATCAATTTGCTTTATTCTTCCACTAGAGTCCCGCCTCATTTCCTGCTCTCGACCTTTCTTCTCATGCCTTACACTCATTCTGTAGCTAGCTATTTAGTTTTTTTTTTTTTTACATCTTTCTCACATATTGTGTGACCTCAGTGCCTTATTTGCTGTACCACTCTGGAGTTTTCATCTCTGTGGATGAAAAATTTACTAATGCTCTCGGAGTCATTTGTTGGTTGGTTGGCTTTTTTGTTTGCTGTTTTTCTTTTTTTTAGGTCACAATATTTTAAGTTCACTTGGTAAACTATAGGGATATTAAATTTCCCAATTAAGCAGGTTTAAATTACTGGTGTTACAGATTAACCATGAGCTTTCTCCCCAGAGTCTTCCCAATAACTGACAGAAGAGTTTTTCTTGATATATTTAAAGCTTATGCAAAATATGATGCTAAAAGGTGGCAAAGCTACTGGTAATAGGTTCCCATAACTGACAGTGTTAAGAAATTAGCACTGCTGTGTTTGGAGGTTCAATTAAATCATTAATGTCCAGTTAGGAAAATCTGGCCTTGGCATTTGTAATGTCCTCTATTTTTTGTATATTGACTATTCCATCCACCTTTGAAATATATTTCAAAAAAATGACAATTTGAAAACCAGCTGATTTAATCAAATGGCCCAATCCCTATATTCCTATGAGCCACTCTGCAGGGAAAGTGATCTTTCTTCAATGTATTCTTGTTCTTTAGGAAACATTAACATTTAACTATATTTATACAAACACGGAAATGAAACCTTTCTCATTATTTAATGTTGATTTTTAGAAAAACTACAGCTGGGCTTTTCCTTTTATAACTGATCATCAGCTGATTTTAGGCTCAAAAGTCAGAAAAAACCCCCCCATTATTTATTTAGCTAATTTAATTGAGTTACACTGAACAGTCTTTTGAAAAGACAACTGTGAAGCCAATATGACAGTAATGTTAGTTGGTGGAAATTAATTCATTCTAATTTTGGGGTTAATTAATGGGAGTAACTTTACTAGAGAAAAGGGACATTCAGGTGTAGATTAAACAAAAAAATTTGAAACCCTGATAAAATCAAATGAGATTAAAATCAAATGAGCCATAGGGTGGCTAAACATGTGGGAGCATGGCATCAGCTGTGTTTAAAGCAACTATTTTCTTCTTTTAAAGAGGAAAAGAAGGGAAATCGTCAAGCCAACCTTGGTTATAATTTTGTAGGGATTTATGATAACTGTTGTCCTTAAAACGTTCAAGGCTTAGGGTCCATACAGAGCCGTCACTTATCCAGCTGGCAGGCAGGGCAGGTTTATTAACTTTGTGTTTCATGGAGGCTTTGCTGGGCACAGCACAATTGTTCACAGGACACGTGAATAACAAACAAAGGGCTTTAACTGTTGGTTTATGATTGTGCTGGGAAGGAATACGTCTGGTCTATTTTTTACAGCTTTGTGTCAGAGAAAGAGATGTCTTCTTTTCAAGGCTTTTCAAAATAGACCTTAAAAATGTACTTCACTTCATCAGCTCACAATGTTCATGCAAACAGAAATGAGACAGGGAAGAACAGGAAGGTCAAACTTGCATAAACACACTCTTGCATATGTTGACTGCCAGGAGAAAGAGCAGCATGCAGCTGAAAAGAATGCATTATGCAGAGAAGACAGAAGATGCTATTCTGGCAAAGTCAAATTTCTCTTTTATGCAAGCTCACACAGCATAAAGCGTAGAACTACTATTTCCTTTTAGTAATGTAGGAAGTATAAACTAAAAGGATTTTTATGAATCTAGCATGATGTTTATGATGACAAAGGCAAAAGCAGCTTTTGAATGTCTTTGTTTTAAAGTACATCCTATATATTTTTCTTTTTCCATCAGCAAAAAGCTAAATTTCCTAGCACCATCCTTCTCATAAAGCTCTATTTCTTTTCAGGAACCCCACATGCTGCTGCAGAGGCATCCACCAGAAGCAGATCTTCTTATCTTGAATTTCATATGTAATGAGTAGCTAAATCTGACACCAAAATATTTTAGGAAGAAAATTCAGAGTCAAGCCATTTGCTTTGAAAAAGCCATTTGAAACCTTTGGGGAAGCGATACGGAAACATAATTTAAAACTCATTTCCCCACACAAGCGATGGGGATTAATTTCAATAAATCCAGTGTTTACTATGCACAGAACATCTCCTCCTCTCTCACCACAAGCCCTGGACACTTCGGACTATTCTTTCATTTGCTGCTTCCTATAAAAGTGCTCCCTCATTCTGCCTGTGTAATTCAGATTTGTTTTTATCTGCCAGAAAATGCCTCTCCAGTTACTGAGACTAAGCCTGCTGCAGCCGTGGGAGCAGGGCTGGCCTCGGCTGTGCCGCAGTGAAGCAGCACCGCAGTCCCTCCTCAAGCCATGCCAGGGACGCGCCACCCCGGCTTTGCCCGCGGGCACCTCCCCTGACCGTACTCAAGGACGGGGGGAGAAGCTGTGCCGCCTGGCACTATCTCTATTGGAAAGCACCGCTTGCATTTGTAATGCAAAGCAGACATGATTTCAGAACCTGATCCCTTTGACAACAAAGGCTTTAGAAGATTAGAAATACTTAGATTTGCAGTTCATTAAAAAATGTATTTCCCTCTGTAAAAGGAATTGGTTTTCTTAACTCATTTGCCTTGCTTCTCTCTTGAGTGTGTATTTCCATTTGTGTCTTTAGTGTATTCTGGTAGTTCTATGAACTGTGGATTTTTTTTCCCCACCAATTACTTCCTCTGGGACTATTTTATTAAAGTCTTTTTGGCATTTAAGATATGTAGATGATATCATTAATCCGATTAAAGTGTAGGTAAAGTTGATCATACAAAATGTGAAAAAGCAGTGCAAGATACAATTACTAATATAATTATTTTCATTGTCAACACAATTATATTTTTCAGTTGTTTTTATTTTTTCTCCATTTCTTTCATTAGCTCTAATTTACCGCTGTGAGAAGCAGTTCTCTGCTTCTTCAAGCAGCATGAAGGTAGAAGTGGGCAGAACTATTAGCAGAGGGATAAAAACCTTTTATCTCTCTCTGTCTGGCTGAACTCCACTGAAGTCAACTCAGCCAGCAGAACTGTTCCTTTTTCTAGGGGGATGAGCAATTGAGGTTTCAGTTTATTTTCCAGTCCCTAACGGTTTTACTGAAAAATCATGACAATCTATAGGCTTGTAGGTAATATCAGGAAAAAGAGCCATAAAATACCATTTCATCCGTGGAAGTGTCCCAGGAATTATTTTAAAGGCCCACTCCATTCTGTTTCATTGGCAGGCTACCACCAGTGGCATTTCATCAGTACAACAGAGCAGCTCTTGCACCTGGGCATGATGGGCAGCAAAATAAGTCAATGCCATAAGAATTACAATGTGAAAATGGTGAAAATAACGATGAGGAAGTGATTTAAGACAGGAATTCAGAGTGAAGAGGCAGGTTTAATTTTAATGGGAATGAGAGGAAGCTCATGGATAGTTTATGTAGGCTAATTCTTGTGTGATACAGTCCTCAGAGGGAATGAATTTGATCTTTACTTGAAATTGGGTTGTGTCTGATGGCACTGCCCTTTTCATCCATTCTAAGGGAATGATCATGGAGAGAATGTGAGCTGGTAAAGTCTGAATTGAAGGAAAATGCTGGTTTTGAAACCCACAAGTGCACGAGTTCCCACACCTACACTACAGTTGGGACTAATCAGTGAATGATATTTTTTCCTCTGGAATTTTCATGTTGCTTTCCAGGCAGCACTCACTTGAACTAATGCAAGCAGATATTTCCAAATCTAAATCTATACCCCTAAGGGTAGCAATTCACAGTTGAACTTATTGATGTAAATTAAGGAAGACTTAATTCAAAAGGCTTGTATATGTAAAATGATTCATCCACATCTAATACTAGGACTTCCTGATTTCTCAATTAAAGGAGCAGGTTAAGAAACTAGAATTCTATTCTTACTAAGACCACATCAGCACAATGTGTTTTGTGGCATCATTTTCATCCTGTATATTTGGTTTGATCATCTATCAAAGGAGTCCGTAATGATAAATTAATTTTTGTTTTTTATTAGGTTCTACAAAATCCTTTAAAGTTTCAACATATTTATGTTTGCATGTGCATGACTTTGTCTTGCTTTGGTAAAATGTCTTCTAACTGCATGAGGCTGCAGTTTGTGAAAAGCCCAGGGAGGCAGCTATGTCAGTTGAAATTAGGGTGAATTGTGCATGAAGCACGTATTTTGTTCATAGACATGGTCTCAGCATCAGTGAATAAAAAATATTTGTGCAGACTCTCCCAATGGGAAGCAAGTGAATGAAAAATGAGAGCCACTCTTAATCTGTATGATACCTTAAAAAAGCACATAGGAACCAATTCACTCTTTCAGACACAATTAAGGGTTGCAGAGCTACCCTAAAAGAAAACCCAGTGTGCAGCTGCCACTCAAAAACTCAGCCCCCAGGCTATCTGAATGAAAGGCTGTGGTACAACACAGCATTAGAGAAGTAATGGAGAAGAAGACAGCAATCAGAAAGGTTTCTTCTCTAAATGAGAAGTAAAACTCCATTAAGTATTAAAAACGATGACCATACAGAAGAGCAGATTAATGTACAGTTCTGAAACATGAGTCCTGATCCAGATTCAGTGCTTAGCATGTGTGCTGGATAAAACCTCAGAGCCTTATTTTTACATAGATTTTTAAAGATTGCATTAATTCCCCTAATGCTTAGGAAGGAACTGTGACTTTCCACTTATCCTAAAACAGTTGTCAGGATCTATAGCTGAATCCTGACAAGACTAGAGTAAAAGCACCACTGGGAGGTTTTTTAATCCCTTTTCTGGCACACAGGACAGTTTCTGGCCTCTGCATGGGCCTTTCTGCATGTCACCAGCGTTGCACTCCTTGATTCTGCCCTTCTGAGCAAAAGGAGCATCATCCAAGATACACACATATTTTCAGAGCCTGGGAGCCCCTTTACCTTGTCCCAGGTACTCTACAAAAGGTATGGAATGGGCCATGGATATAGCACGTCCAGAGTGAGCTATGAGATGCTGTTAAACAACACTTTTGTTCTGTAACTTGGGAGGTGAAAGGTGTCTAATTAGTAAGAAAAAGAACAGAAGGAAGAATGAAGAGGTAACAATAACAAGGCAAGTGAGGAAAAAGGTGTTTGGTGATGCCAATGATGAATACAAACATGAAACAACTCAGGAACAGGCAACCTCTAACTGAACTTTTTTTTCAGTGCCACTATGTTATTGTAAAGGGGCTGAAGGGAAAGCTTTTTGAAAGAAAAAGCATGGATTACAAGAGAAGAGGAAACAATATTCATGAAGCATTTCGTGATCATCAGGCTTCCTAGTGCAATCCCTCATCCCAGATATTAGAAATGCTTTGAAGTCTGATGGCTGCTCTCCCTCTTCTTTCTCTCCAAAAATGTGGTCTTCTAAAGATAGCATGTTATCCAAAAGAAGCATACTTCAAAATTTTTAAATGTTGCCATAGAGAGCTTCTTTCAGGTTATGTCAATTAATTTGCTTTTCTAATTCTATTAAAGGAAGTCTATAGGTCCAAAGCAGATTTTGTTGTGGTACACCACATGTAGTCCCTCAAACACGGGAGAGTAAGGAAACCACAAGTTTAAGTGAGATGATACTGGATATGAATCATCCTCTAGGAATGCCAGGGAATTACAAGAAAGCAATCTCTGACTAATGTTTGTGCCAGTCAAACAACCTGATGTAATACACTGGTTCTTTCAGACGTCAGCCCAGTGGTCAATCCTTATTAGGAAATCTGTAGCAGCTGAATGTCTTTTCTCTGAATATGGTGATCTAACCTAAGCTCAGTACACTACAGTTTGAACACAAAGCTGCTGGAAGAAGATACTATTCCTACACAAAGATTTAAGAACTCTCAGCACAAATACCAATAAAGTACCTATAAATTGCTTAGGAATAGTTAAAAAAACTCCTCTAGACACAGCAGCACTTTTCTAGCTGAGAAATGTATGCCAAATGTTAGATCTACTGTGGAAAAGATTGTCAACCCAGGCATTAAATTGAAATTCCCTTTCCTAAGCGTCTTTCCTATGTGCTTTCCTAAACTGTGGTTGGACAAACCAGTAGAATAGAGGAGGTTTTAGTTAGAAGCACTCAATGTCCAGAAGTTCCTAAGATTGGTGCTTCTGTAAGGCATCCAAGTGCTGGGACATGAGACTGGGACATCCACTGATCTGCAGAGTGCTGGCTCATCCATCCCCTGCTCCTTGCATGCATGTTCTGTAGGGTGAAGAGAAAGTGCCAAATTCAAGTATAGGTGACTACCTCCTTATCCATCCTTTCACTGTAAGAGGCTAGGAGGAGACTGGAGGGCCACTCTTTACTCCGAGGGGAAAGGTCTGGCTGACCGTGCTGCAAGGCTGGCCAGACCATCCCCAAAACTTCTGGAGAAAGTGTTGCCACAGAGATGGGCCTGATGGGTTGTTTTTAGAGAGATGGACTATGGATAAATAATGGCATTCGAATCCAGAAGATGCATATAATTAAAATGACTTAATTTAAAAGATAAAGGTGTGGAAAGGAAATATAGGAGAAGTGGGCTACTGGCTTTTTTTCATAAACAATGCTCTCTTTAATAAAATCTTTGTTTCCTTAGTCTGTCCTATTAATGTTTAGTTTCCTGCTGTACCTGCATATCTGCAGAATTATAGCAGAAGACTCAAAATCACATCATTTATTTGCACTGTGTTTACACCATGTTAATCTCAGGCTTCTATGTTTCTTCTAAGGTAGCCATGGGAGATCAGGAAGACTTTTTTATTTATTTTGATATTCTGTTTGGCTTTGAAATAGTATTTCTACTAACCTCTGCAGCATTGTAGTTTGGCCTTAGTTTCAGGTCGGATTTTGGCAAGGTACACACAGTAATCTGTACTTGATGTATTACGTTTTTCACACCAGAGGAAAATCTGAATTCTGTGGAGAACATGTGTTAGAAAGCTGACAGAAAAACCAAAGAGCATGAAATTCAGATGTGTTTGGTTGGTGTTTTTGCTAATCCACTTAGCATAAAGCCAAGCACAGATATGGAGCCAAATGGGAATTTTCTCTGCATCAGATCAAGAGCAGGTATTAAGGTTTGTTTTCTACCCTTTTCTACAGACTGAATCATGATATTACACCAGGCTCACCTGGGAGCTTTATTTAGGAAAGCCATTGCTTTTATAGGGATGTTATTAGCCCCAGCACTCTATTATTACTGCTTCATTTGTGTGAAAACACAGCACGTCTGGGCACAAGGCTGTGTGTCTCCCCCACTGTGTGATGGTGCCTGGACTTGTCTACAAGAGACATTTCTGGCATTTTTAACAAAAAGCTTTGGAGCCAGGACCCTGTGTTCAGGAAGCCCCTTTTGACTCTGTGCTCCTAAGCCATTGCAGTCTGTGTGCCACGGAATCTGCCCAGCAAATGGAATGGCAGAAAAAGCCTCTGTGAGCACTAGCAGAGTTTCTGAGCATAAGGCAGACACAAGGCAGACCCATGCTGTCACACACGGGTGCATGCAGCACAGCTAAACTTGAGAGCCTGTGAGATTTTATATATGGAAAGTTAAGTATCAACAAGGTTAGATAAAAGGGTTTGTGACTGAGTGATACCTTAATATTGGGAAAAAGCCATAAAAGGGAAGTCTCCTTGCATATGGCCCTAAATCTTGTTCCTATAATACCTAAAAAACGCCATATGCTTTCATGTTAAGGGACTTCTACTCCTAGGGAAATGGTGACAGAAGATCAAAAATATAAGTGCCAAGGAAATAGCATCGTGTTGATGCCTTCAGCTCCGAGCACAGCTGGTGAAGCTGGAGCTGTCCTGCCGGCAGCCTGCTGGGAGCTGTGCAAAAATTGTGTTCTCTACGTTGTTATTTCCTATTTACAGGAACCTTCAATGGGTGAATGCTATCAGGTTCTATGGTCAGATGGTTATTCATAAAAACTTAAGCTGTTTTCAAGCTCTACTCAATCTCTGGGTGAGGCCTGGCAGCGAGACCCTCTTTGCCTTCAGAGTTTTGGCGTCGGCCTGGCTCCTCTCTTTTACACGGAGTTTTGTTACCTCTTCGGGCAGTCAGCTTCTTGCACATGCTTTAGCTTTTGACAAACGGGCTGGCCTGGCTTTTCCATGATGGAATGCCAGGTAGCTCCTTCCCCTCCGGAGGACACAAGCCGTCATCTCCTCACCCAGCGCTATGAGCCAGGGCTCTGCTGCCAGCACGTGTGAAAGGCTGAGGGCCAGAGAGCTGTGTGTGTGTGACCGATCACAGCACACACGCCGGCGCGGTCAGTAAAACCTTGGCAGCGTTTTGGTAGTGTACCCTGGCAGCGTTTAGACGGCTCAGGGTCTTTTCAGCGCTTTCTGCAGCTAAGGAGACACAGCGGCCTTCAGGATCCGCGCCTCGGGCAGCACGGGCACAATGGCGGCGCGGGTCACGTGCCGCCGGCGGGCTATTTAAAGGCCGCCGGGGGCCGTGCCCCCTTTTCCCTCCCTCAGGGCCGGGGCGGGCGGCGGCCGCTGGAGCTGCTCGGTGAGAACGGCGCGGGGCCGGGCACGGCCGTGGCCAGCTCTAGCTAGCCGGGCAGCGGCAGCAATGCGAACTCTTGAGTAGGGATGATTCGGGCTTCGTAATAGTGGCGACTTGGCAGTGTTGGAGGTGTTGCCCAGGAACAGTACTGTGCGTACGGGCAGAATTAAAACAAATTTGCTTCTGTGGGTTTTGTCGTGTCTGTTTGCTTTATTTTCTCTCTGGGATGTCTTGGCTGGGGTTGTTAAAATTCCTGGGGTTGTTGTTGTTGCCGGAGTGGGAGCAGCCGCGGTGCGGGCCCCGGCGCCGCCCCGCTCCCTGCCCTGGGGCTCGCCGGGTTTGGGGGCGCTGCCCGTGCCGGTGAATCCGAAATCTGTGTCTGACCCCGCTGGGACACTAGAGGCGAGGGCGGGGAAGGAAGGGCAGCGATTTCAGCACCCGGGCGGTCTCTTGTAATCTTCGTTCGGTTCTCTCTGCAGTACCAGCAGTAGTTTTGGCTACTCAGGCTAACAAGCCCTCCATACCACGTAATTTCATTGCAAGTGTTGCCCAGCATGAATGCCAAATAAGAGCTTTTTTTGTTTTGTCAGGTGGTGGAGGGGATTTTTTTTCTGTGTTTCTTGGTTTGTTTTGTGAACTCTTATCCTAATGTGTGGCTACTTCAAACAAAGTCTCCAAATTTTGAATATGAAAGTAACATCTGGTTTGTGTTCAATACTGTTATGAGCAGCAAATGCAAATAGAGTTTTGTATTTTAACAAAGCACTCTTGGATTGTCATTCTAATGAAAGTTTCCTGCATCCCAATTATCCTAATGTCAGGCAGGGATTTGCTAGCTCTTGCTTCAGCTGAAAAAGAAACAAACTTGCTAAACATTTCAGTGCAAAACTATCCCTTAGAATGACTTCATTTTAATAGCATTAACTAATCTGCAACTTGCAGTTTCTTCTACTTATCTTATTTTAAAGTCTGTAGGCAATACATAAAATCTCTTTCTAAGTCTTCTATAATCTGTTGTTCAGATTGTATCGAGATTGGACTATTACTAAACTGACACTCAGATCTTCACTCATACTTGAGACTGTTCCAAGCTAAAGTGGCATGGAAAGGACATGCTGACCTAGAAGTGTTAGGAGTGTCTCTAGTGTTTTATTGGGGTGTGTGTTTGACTTGGGAGAGGACTCTTTTCAGGCCCACCTAGAGAATAATTGTACCAACATTTCCTGTCGGCTTTGCTTCTGGGATTTAATTCGTATTCCTCTTGTGCTTTGACTTGTTGCAACAAGTTGTTGAGCTACAAGAAACTCTTGTTGAGTTTGTTGTAAGTTTTTGCTTTTTGTTGTATTGTTTGCCTGATGACTCAAATAATAAAGTCTTTTTCTGTTGTGAGCTTTGTGTATCACTGTGATAAACCTGGTTCAGATTAAGAAAGAAAATGATGACTAAAATGTTATGGTAGTTTATTTTTACATTGGATAACTACTTTGTTTTATCACAGTGTCTATAACTGTTGTGCAGATAACCTGACAGGGGAAATAACAAACCTAGACCCAAAAACTTCCTTCCTTGTAAACTTCCATCGGTGTGTAAGTGAAATGTCTCCTTTGTCTATTCCAAAGAAAAAGGATTTGGCTGTTCTTCACATAACTGATTTGCCCCTTCCTCCTCCCTCTTCAGTCATTTGCATTTTGAATGCTCTGGAGAAGGATGGTAAAATAAGAGCTGAGAAAGCTGATAGTATTGCCACAAATCAGACTTACTGAACAACTGGTTTTCTGGTGTGTTGTGGCACTGCCGTATTGTTTCAGCAAAATTCAGAGAAGGAAATGTGATGACAGCAAGTGCTGGAGAACTCAGGGATGGTGTTGTAGATGTGGGTCCATCAGCTTACTGTTTTCTGTGATAGTCACCTACCTGGCATCGTCTTGTTTCTCATTTTATGGCGTGGGCATTTTTGCATTTCTATAGCCACATTTGTATTTATGAATTAAGATTTGTATTAAAAACATGTATTTTCAAATGAACTGTGATTTTTCTGTAGCACTTCCTCATTGTATATCAATAACATGATCATTAGTACTGCACTTGCCCCAGTCATTCAGTACTTGGCTATAGATCATGTGGCTGAAGTCTTGCCAGAGCAGTTTACTTCAGTCGAGAGAGGACACAACTGCAAAGATCGTAGTGCTAAAGGCCTCCCAAAGACTTGAGCGTTGTTGCCAGCCTCTCCTGCAAGAGCTGAGCTATTTCAGCCAGAGACTCCAAGCAAGGAATACAAGAGCTGTAGCCATAACCTTATGCCTAAGCTCAACAAGTCTTTGAGGAGAGTTACGTGTCTTCAGTACAATTCCCGTCCTGTAGTCACCTTGCTCTGCACAGCTGGGTTAGAAGTGTCTAACATACAGACAAGAGCTGTTACAAGCACGTCCAGCAGTGTTTGTAACTGCAAGAAGAACAGGGCTTACATCGTGCTTTGATAATGTAGCTGGCACTGTTGCTTTTTAATAATCTGCCAGGTAATGTAGTAAAAAGATAAATTGATCTGAAAGGTACAAAGCTTGCAGCTGCATTCTTATCTAAAAGCCAAACACCACAGCTTATTTGTTTCAAGAGGAATTAGGTAGAGAAATGCCTGGCATTGCTAACAGGTGTTTGGAAGACATTTGTGTCCAGTTTCCTGCTTCCTTTTCTTCATATTTTCCCTAGTGAGTAGGACTAGCTAGCATTTCTCTTAATATTTTAAAGTTATGGGAATACTACAGAGGAAAACAAAGTAGTTATGGTCACAGGTGGAAATTAAGATTGCTGGAGTTAGTGGTTATGGAAGCCTGCATATGTGACAGGAGATTCAAGCTCAGAGTCACTGGACTCCTTTGTGGTGACTTGAGATGCAAGAATAGTAGAGCTTAATTTTTAAAGCATGCTTTATAATATTGGGATTTGGGGGGGAACAAACAAAACCAAATTGTAAACCTCTGTCTTGGTTTGCCTGACTGCGGGATCCATCTGTAAATGAAGCATGTGGGAAACTGGCAATCCTGAACCAAAAAATTACAGCAAGTCAATTACTTCTGCATGGTACAGACATGGTAAATAGAGCTAATCCCAGCTGCTTGTCTCCTGTACACAGAGGCAAAAGATGAGATTAAACCAGGCCATCAATTCTAGTGTGGAAATGCTGAAGCATCTGTCAAATATTTGACACTTACGAAACCAAAATTTGTTCAGTCTGGCACTGCTGAAGGAGCATCTGGTAAAAAAAGAGCAGAACCTGGAACAACTTCAAACAAAGTCTTGTTCTGGAAGGGTATTACTGTGGTAACTAAGTTATCTTAGCCTCACCCTTCCCTTTAGACTAGCCAAGAAGCATCAAAGTGTCCCACAGGTAATACAGATTCACAGAACAAGTTTATCATTTCTGGTAGTGAAGATATTTTGATGTTCTTTTTCAGATACCTTAAAAATCCTTATATGCGTAGAAATTAGGTCTCTAATACTAGAATGACTGAGGAGTGAAAAGGAAAACTAAATTCAGTGTGGTGGTTTCCATGGAATTCGTCACTTTGGGAGTGAATATTGTAATGAATACTTGGGAAATCATGGTGGTGGTTTGTTTCTGCTGTGTAGAAGGCTGAAATGTAGCCCAAGGTTTACATCATGATTTGAAAGTATAATACACTGAGCTACATTATATGTTAATTTTCTAGTTTATTTTTCTTGCAAATTATACCTCTTTTAGCAGAGTTATATTATAAATCTTACCTTGAAAGCTGTGTTGTATTGGCAGAAGATGAAAGCATGAGTATACTGTCATATTCATGGTCTAATCTTACTTCTAAATGATGTTTCATGGGAGTATCATTTAGCTACAGCTCTCCTGTCTTTTAAATGGAGATGGAATTTGCTTGTCACATAAAGTTGTTCTGAGAATTAATTGCTTAATGTGGTATGTATGCACTGCTTTGAAAATTGGGGCATATAGGTGATGAACATCATTACCAGGTAATTATTATTAATATACTGAGTTCTAATTAAAGCACCTGTTGGTAGATGAAGAAGGTAGTGTCTGATTGCCCATTTTGATGTCAATAATGCTACAGTCATAAACCTGATATAATGGGGTGAAGAAGCAGCTGTGGGAATTGCTTCTACTTTTAAGGAATCCCTTTCATCACTGTAACCTAATGGTAAAATGAATATACATTTTAGCATTTACACTGTTAAGGGAGTGATAACTGTAACTACTGCCAGACAGGCAGATTTAGCATAAACAGAAATGAAATAGGGTCCTGCACATCTCTAGACAGGAGATTGTTGATCACTGGCAGCATCTTTTGTGACCCCATAGGTAAATGTTGCTGTGTAGTGTTTTTTGCTGCAAGCAAAATGCCCAATGTATGTGGGCATTAAATTGAGGGAGTTTATTAAAAAGAAGTATCTTGGCAACTGTATGTATGAGTGTTAGCAGGTCATTATGTTAGAATAGGAAAAGCTCTGCTTATCAGATTGTTAGGAGTTTAATATCCAGGCTGGGGATGAAATTATGAATGGGGATACTGTAAGATGTAATTTCTGAGACAGATCTAAGGAGTTCTGTGAACTCGCTGTCCCAATATTATAATATTGGAATTGTACAGGTAAAAATTATCTGCTCTAGGCTGGGTGATTATTTAGGAATGTGAAGCAGTGCAGTTTCATCTGAGACCATGAATTAACAGTTCCATCAGTTTCAGTGGAGCTGCAGTTAAGAAATAAGTAGAGCCAGCAAATAAAGCACTGGAGTATCTTACCTAGTATGGACCTCCCAACACAATAGCTTCTAAAGAGATTTTGTTAAATTCATATCTGTGGGGTTTTTGGGGGAGATGTAATAAAATCCTAACTCCACAAGATGGAGAATTTGGGAAGCTGATTTATTAAGCCTTGTCATTTACATCCAAAGCCACTTTATAATGGTCAGGATACTGAGAAGGAAGCGATTAACTATTTCTTCCCACTGCATTGTAGAGGAACCTGCAACAAAATGTTAACTATTAGAAGCAGTCTTAGAAGAGCTGAATGTGTGTGATATCTTGGAGCTTCAGAAAAGGATTGTGCAATACTGTCTTGTGTTTCAGTATCTCTAATTCTTCAGTGATCGTGCATAATGATCATGGTAAATTTCATACAATTACAGATATGATAATTTGGAAGGGACACACAAGGATCACAAATTCGTTGGATTTGAATTCCTACATCTGACCTTTTCTGTGGGCTCAGTGAAGTAATAAATATTGTTAAACATTAATTTACTACATTAATTCTTAATTGAGCTCTTAAGTGATCACACTAGCCTAATAAAGTGATTAGGTATTTTGTTAGGTTTTTGTTAGCCAATTTATTTTGATTCATGAAGTTTAATAAAGAAGCCCATTTAACATGAACATTATTATATTTAATCACTTGATAACTTCTAGTTTTCCTTCAAATAACAATTCTGTCCATTCATCTTGCACATCTAAGATTAGGGGCAGAGAAGGGCAATGAAGCTGGTGTAGGGCCTGAAGAGGAGCAGCTGAGGGAACTGGGGTTTTTGAGGAGAAAAGGAGGCTCAGGAGGGACCTTGTAACTCCCTACAACTCCCTGAAAGGAGGCTGTAGACAGGTGGGGGTCGGTCTCTTCTCAGGTAACAATGACAGGACAAGAGGAAACAGCTCCAGGCAGCAAAAGGGAAGGTTTAGATTGGATATTAGGAAAAATTTCTTCACAGAAAGGGTTGTCAGTCCTTGGAACAGCCTGCCCAAGGAAGTGGTTGGGCCCCAAAGCCTTGAGGTATTTAAAAGATGTGTAGATGTGGCAGGTTGCAGGTTTCTTCCAAGCTAAATGATTCAATGTAACGTTTACATGAATTTGATTTATATGTAGTCAAGTCTTTTGGCTGATTTTCATCTAGATCATTATAAAACAAGTCACTTTTCTGTGCTCATTTGCAAAATTCATTTTTAATGGAGGCAATTAAAATCAGCTTTTTTTTTTTTAATTTGACATGCTCTGCAATATTTAGTTCTAGACATGGGGTTTGATTTACTTTTTCTGTCTTCTGGTGTCAAGTATTGATGGAATTATGGTGTCAAGGTTTATGGAATGGCTGCATTTCTAGATTCAACTTGTATAATATGACTCTAAAGCAATCCTAGGTTTTAGTGAGATTTCATGGACTTGCTTTCTCTCTGTCTGACCATAACATTTGGAATATAGGCATAGCTCAAAGGGCAGTGATTCAAAAACTCCCTCCTCATTGTACAAATATTGATGAGGATGGGTATTTTCCATTTTCCAATGCTAACTGTGGGAGGATGCTTGCAATTTATCTAGTTACAGTAAGTGTATTGTAAAGCCAGTAGAGTTGAGAGTTTAAGTAGCAGTCCTGGGTTAAATTGTTTGTAATAATTGCATATGAAGAAGGCAGACACTGAAAAATCTGACAGAAACTCCCCCCTCCTCCCCCATCTTCTAAACTTCTGGTTCTTCTTTGCTAAGCTGTATCAGGCCTAAAGAAGTTTTTGAAATAAATTTAATGGGCTAAGAGAGCAGTTCTTCCTTTGGTTTTTTGACCTTATTTTCTAGGAATCCAGTGTTGTAATGGATTTCAATTTAAAAACAATGGGAGACAAAAATGTGTTATCCAGCTTTGACATATCTCAGCATTTTTATTGCTTACTGCTTACTATACTCGGTAATAAGTTTTGGAAGGAGAATATGACTTGGAGTTTTACTGATGTTTGAAGTCTTATTTCATACTGACATTCTTGGCAAAGACCTCTACTCTTTTACTCTCTCTGCACATTTTCTTTACTACAGATGTTTGTATCTTTATTCATTGCTGCATGCTAGCTTCAGAGAAAAAAATGATCTCTAATGTTTTAATTCTACAGTGAGTTGTTTAGGAAAGAATGAAACATGCTTTGTTACTGGAATAAAAGTTTAAAAATTTCTTATGGTAGCTTGCAGAAGTCCCAAACAAGAAATGGCATCTTACTGTGGCAAGTTTTCTATAAATAAAATCTGGTGCCTTATGCTTTAGTAATGTAAGCAATGGTATAACTGCATATGTAATGAATGATAGGGACACTTGTTAAAGTGTTGGTTGGGGGGCAGAGTTCCAGTCAATAGAGGATGAATAAAAATACTCAAGTATAACACCACTTGCTCTTTGTTCTGCCCCTTCCAGCTGAATCATAGAAGAGACAGAAAGGAATGTGGAGGAATTCCATCTACCAGAGGCCTTCCAAAAATCCCAAGAGTTGGAAGTGCCCCGTTGTTTTCTACAGAGAGGTGATTGTGGTAATGCATAATTAATTAGATATGTATGATGAAGTCAGCATTACATGGGTTTAAAAGACCAAGAAAACCCAAACTCAAGGCGGCAAGTGCAGTGTGGGTAAATGACTAGCTGAAGATCCTTCATAAATAACATAAATTGTGGAGAAAGTGGGAACAGGATGAGGCACTAGTTTCAGCTTGGAGGGTTTTGACCGAAAGGGGATTCTTCCCTCATGCTAGTTTATGCTGAAAAGAGTTCAGAATAAGGAGGGCACTGAGGGAAAGATTTAGTTAGAAAAGGAATAGGGAATTCTAAGTTGAGCTTTTATGGTTTCTCATATTTTTGATGCAAGTCAAAATTACTGTTGAATTATTAATTACTGTTTGAATGCTTTTCTTGTTGTCTATCAGTGAATCCTGTGTCAAAAACAGATAGAAAAAAATGCCAGTTTGTCTTCAGTTATGCCAGTCATGTACAAAGTTGACACCTGCAGCAGTGTTAGAGGAACTGGCATGATGAGAGGACAGATTTAGCATGAATATGATGCCAATTGTGGGACATAAATTTTACTGATTCACTGGTTTTGTTTTTAATGGCAAACTGCCCAAAGCCCAAAATGTACGAATAGAAAGTTTCTCTCTAATTCACTGAAAAATCAGCAGCCTGAGGACATGCTGATTTATCCTGTATGCTTCTGTTCCTGGTTAGTTCCAGCTGCCAATACAGTCTTGTATCTCTGGAATGCTACTTCTTTAGAACATGTATATCTTGCTGGATTTAAAAGCACACCCACATTTTGTATAACTGTACTAAAGATCAGGCATTCAATCAAACATTATAATTCTTCCTGCTTTTAACATATGTTTAAACATAAAATTCTTTTAGCTATTCATGCTATAAAGCTTTAGAGATCCCTCAGAGGGCTATTTTAATCTTAATTATGTAGCTGCTGATGGAAACTGTTAATAACTAGTAGATTTATGCTCTTAAACATCTTGTTTTCTTCCTAGATAGTTGTGTCAATACTAGGGTGTTATACCACCTGAAACTGTCAGAACAGTGTTGGTATTGTTCATGGTTCTGCCACTCAACAGGGCCTTATTTCCTGGTGTGTGCAAGTTTGGAGTGAATCAGAGAAACCTGAACGGGTTATTTGTTGGTGCCTTTTCTCACAAGCTACCCCTTCTGCAGGTTTCCTTGAACTCTGTTCTTAGTCATTGATTAATGTAAATAATGTATAGTTACCTCAGCTTTCAGGTGACTCTTAACAGTTTCTGTTTTGCAAGGCTCAGGCTTGTTCATTATTTTAGAAATGTTTTTCCATAATTTCTCATTTAAATGATGTGTTCACTTCATTGTTAATTATTTGGGTTTTTCAGACAGAGGTAATAGTAGATGTAAACTTTATTACTCTACTAATTGATTATTGTTCAGCAATGATAAAAATGCAAAAGCTAGTTAAAGCTTTGCATGGAATTAATTTGGTATTCATTTGAATTTGGCGAATCTCTTTTTGCATGGAAAAATAAGTCTTAATTTTAATTTTTTTTCACAGTTCTTTCTAGGATAGTTCCTTTGGGCTTTTCCTGGTTTAATTCATATTATGTTTGGTATTTCCCTGTGGATTTCATTGACAAGATCTAGAGTATTAGGTTTTTGAAAGATAAGGATCTGAGTGCATTGTTCAAAACTTCATTTGAGAAGGTATCATGAGTCTCCAAGGGACTAATTGGGAGCTTTGCTCCATAAGTAGCCAGGCTCTGTCATGGAGAGGACATGAGCCAGGGAGGCTGGTGAAATTTCCCTCTTGGTTCCATCAAGTTTGCACCTGAGTTCCTCTGGCCTTTGGTAGAAGTCTCAACTGATTCTTACCTGTGCCACTGTATACAGCTGTGTCCATTCTCTGAGACTGCCACCTGTGAGGTGCTACACAATGCTGAGAGCTTATTTTATAGAGGGAGTGCTCTGCACTGGTAAAAAATTGTACAAAATGGGGAATTGCTTGTCCACACGTGTTTCACATTGCCTTAGCTATTTCTTTTTCAACCTCAGTTGCCAAAGTGGTTTAAAAAGTGCATTACTTCAACATGACATGAAGGTTTAGATAAGAAAGGATCTAAACAGAAAGGGTTACCTTGCCTTCTTCCCCATAGCCTTTCCTGAAGGAATCTCTCATCATATGCCTCTTCAATTAAGAAGGAAGTGGGTTTTGGATGCAGCTAGAGGTGGAAGAATCTTCCTGAACCTGCCAGTGGGTTTTGGACATTGTCCAAAGATGTTTAAGGGAAGAGCAGCTATTTCTTTTTTACTTGTTTCTTCTGTGTCAGAAGTCATTTTCATTTTGGGGAAAGGCAAGGCTAAATGGAATGTGTAACTAGATAGTAGTTGCATCTCTTTTATTACTTGAGACCTATTTAGTGTTATGGAAATAAGAATGGTATGAGAACCTTTGTAAGGGCAAAAGAGAAAACTGTTTTAATTGTGATGAGAAAGGAGCAGAGATATCCCTCTTCCTTGTCATAAGGTTTGCTTTTCAATAGTGTGGTATGTAAACTGTGTAAAGATAAAATGCAAGCTTGTGATTCTTGTGCAGCTGGGACCATACCTTTTGAGATGTTAGATTTGGGGAAGGAAAAAACTTACCTCTGTTTACTGACAAAATTTTAAAATGGTGATACTGCACTGACTGAATGTGATTCAGCAGAAGGATCATTGTAAGGGCCCTGTACAGAATCCAGGTTCCTCACAGCCTAGTTTGCACAGTGCAAGATTATGGGGTATGGGTCACTTTTCCCAGCTTGCAATACAGCTGTTAACTAAATACTGGAAAAACGTTTTGGAATCCTTAAATGTTTCAGAAAACTCAAAACCTAGATATTGTAGAAAACCTGACTTTTATGAAACATTGCAAAGTGGGTTGTAAATAACTGGGTTTGACCCTTTTAGGTCTAGTGTTGAACACTTGTGGAACTGCTGTGCAGAACCAGCATGGAATATATTTTTCCTCTGAGGTCTTTTCATGCTTGCATATTACCAGTTTAAAAGAAGGGTGTCAAATCCTTGCTATGTGCACTTGTAGTTTGCCTATAAGGCTGTGTGTGCTCATCAGATCTGTGTATTTCAGTTCTTATGAAATAAGTGAATGGCGGAGTTGTTGTTTTGCAAGGTTTGTTTGCTGAGCTTATTATTTAAACTTTCTGTTGGTGAAGGGGGGAGATGCTGAAATGTCAGCTGCTCAGCATGAAACTCCTGGGAGATAGGATTTACAGTCCTGACCTGAATCCATGCCACCTCTCTGAATACTGGATTGCTGAAGTGCTGCATGAAATAGTGTGAAATAGCACTGTGCTATCAGTATGCCAGCAGCAATAAAGATGTACTGCAGCTGTCTCATGAATGCTAAATTCCCATGCAAAGTTCAGGTAGGAAGTTTCACATGCATCAGTCATGTTTGCTCTTTTTGTAGCTGTCTCCTGGTTCCATATGTAAACATTTAAAAATAAAGTTTCAATGGTTAAACTGTATAAAAGAAATTAACACTGGAGATAAAGCTCTTGGAGAAGTTAATGTGATGTTCAGTGCAAACTCTCTCATTGATTGATCCCAAATGACATTGCTTGAGGATTCAATAATTAAAGACCCACTTAGCTGTTTTATTCTAAATTACTTGTGTATTTCTCACTCTCCTGCCCCTGAGTAAACTCCACAGTCATTTAAAATGGCAGGATTGATATTGAATACTAGTGGCCTTGCTGGTTACATCTCTACAGTTAAATTAGATGTGCTTTGGACCGTTTTCAGACAGTGAGGGCAGCTGGCATGGAAAAAAATCATGTCTGCATTGTGGAACAGTTCTACCCTCCAGCATAAGGAACAGGTGGACAAAATTCACGTTGACATGCTTTTTCTGGGAATGATCCTTGCTATCTGCCATCTCCAGGGAATTGTCTAGTGGGGTGTGATTTGCTACATGCAAAAACCATTTGAGACTTAAAGTTGTAACGATCAAAACAAGTTTCAATGCCTCTTAACACTGGTGGTCTCTTTCCTGGCACTGCTTAATTTGTTAGCATAAATGTACGTTTAGATAGGTTTATTTTAGTTCTACGAATCTAGTCTAAGGTGTTGAACAACAGTTGATAGAGAAATGACAATTCTTCCTATCCTAACTTCTCTGCTTTAGTTTCCCACTGAATATATAAGCTGGTGCATGAGGCAGACCTGTGTACAAGGAGATGACATCAACCCTCTGCAAGTACCTGTGCTACCATGGAGGAGTACAGGAAGGTTAAATATTAGTTTGAAGAAGTCAGAAATAGATAATGGAACTGTGAGATGCAAGTTTTGAAATACTTGTGAAAACTATGTGCATGTAAGATTGGTTAGAGAAAAGCACAACGATGAAACAAAGTAAGGGGCACAGCTGTGGAGTGTTGGAGAAGGAGCCTGTAATGAAAAAAATGAAAAGTAAGGCTCTGGCAGATTGAGAGGGAGAATCAGCGATGCAAAAACAAAATAGGTATTATAATGGTGTTAAAGGAAGGCCAGAGTAAATGGAAATTGGAGACCAAAGTTTTAAACAAACAGAAAATCTTGAGTAGTCCGAGGACTGGTTTAATAAAATTTAGGCATTTAAAGGAGTGAATCCCTCCAATTTATAAATAATTTATTTGGAGGATTTTGAAGAAAAATCCCACCTGGGTCTCTACTCTGTAGCAAGTACTTTTTAATTAAATTCTAGTCTGCTGGATTCATATTCTCACAGATGTAAGATTCCTTGACTCATTACATAGACAGTAAGATAGAAATGTTCCTTTCTAATAGATATATAAAACAGTAAGGATATTTTAAAATTCCTGTCAAATCACTCCATGTAAATTACCTAATCAGATACCATAGCTACATAATGTAATGTTAAAACCAGCAGAATTACACCAGCACAGGAGTCAGCTATCCCTGTTCCAGATTACAGGTTTTATAATTGCAATGTTTCTTCATCAACCCACTCCACTTCATTCTGTCACATATCTTTGGAATTGCTATGAACATTTATCTCTATATAGGTTTTCATCTTCTTAAAAATTTATGTTTTTTCAAATACTTTTTTTTAAAAATCCTGTTTTAATGAATGCTGATGCTGGCATTTTGGGTATATGCTAGTTAGTGTAATGGAAAACAGAGGTTCTGTTTATTCAGGAGTACTGGAACCATAAATTTGATCAAATAGCTGAGAGATTAAACATGCTTAGTGCCAGCTCAGAGATATAGAGTAATTTTTACACCATTACAGCATCTTTGTAAAATAAAGTATGTTTAGTTCATAAACTTCACATCCTTTTTTCTCAAATGCAAGGCTTTGTGCTATTTGCAAGACAGAGAAATCAACTAAACCGCTCCTTGCTCTGTGGTAGTCTCACTTAATTTCATTAAATTTCTTCTTTCTGGTTGTGAAAAGAGCAAGTACTTATGTCAGGAAAGGCTGTTACAGAGCCAGCAGCCCACTGGTGCACAGTGTCCCTAAAACCAAAGGTTACCGAGCCCTCCTTGCACTGAGTTAACTCCAGCTTGCTTTGATAACTGATGCTTGTTCTTTACAATATTCCCTGAGCTCCCTGGTTTTGCCCATCTCCTGTGAGCTGCCTTCCATCATGAGGGTGCAGTTGCATTCCCTGGCTCAGACCAACTTGGAATTATTGCTGGTATAGCTCAGTGAGCCTAGTCCATCATTCATAGCAGTGACCACACCTCTTACAGAACTGAATCCTGCAGTCTTAGTAATTTCAGAGTTAATTCGGTAGCCTTCAGAGCCTCTTCTGTGGAAAATATGATGGAGGAAAAGGATGTTTGGCTTAGATAGGCGACAAATCTGTGTACACAATGCAGTGTGCAAGTTTCCATATCCAAAGGTACCTGGGGAAAAAAGATTTGCCTGTGACTTCAACTGAGTAAGGCTGGCCAGGAAAATTCTTATGAATACTTTCTTCATAGGAATATAGAAAAGGTTAAGTACAGTCATAGTCCATTCTTTCAAAGTGACCAGTCTCTGTGCAGTAGAATTTGTTGGCTTGCTGGAATTAGAATGGCTTGCACAGACATTTTCATTTCAGCAAAGCTGAGGTAGGGCTCTGACAGATCCCTGCTGGGTTTGCAGCAGGCTCTCCTGCCTCAGCCTTTGGCAAGCTGCCTGGCAGGTTGACAAGCAACAGAACATGACAAACTAGGAGGTTCTGGCACTTGTTCTCATCGCTCCTTGAAAGGTGAAACTTCAAGCCTTTTTAAGATTCCTGATTCCAAGGCAACTTGGTAGGTGGACTGCTCCAGACTGAGGACTTGCTTTTCTTTTTAAACTGTGGCATAAGAATATAACTTGCATCTGATCACAGATGACAAGTTTTTAAAATAGCTCTGCCGAATGATAGGCAAGAAAAAATTAACTCAAATGTTTTGCTAACATGTGAAGGGAAAACCTTTCTTCATTTGATAATAAAGTAAATATATGCTATTTTTATTAAATTGAAATATTTATTTGACAATGTTGCTCCTCGATAGCAAAGTCTAAACTAAAAATTGCAATATATTACCACAATAAGACTGTGTAAATGGGCTGCTGTATGTTTTTGTCAGTAACTAAATATCAGATATTCTAAATCTTGTTACCACATATGAACTGGGAAATTTATATGTGGAGTAGATCAAATGAAATGGAGAAGCTTTGTTCTCTGGTGCTTGCCCTGTCTGATAGCTCTTATTGCCAGACTGAATATGTTGAAGGGAGGTGAAAAATAACAGATGAAGGCCTGAGTGCTACTCAGTAACGAAGCGTTAGTCCAACTTCTGAAATAAAACTGAGGCATCCTCAAATAACTTGTCAGGTTATAGATCAATCTGGAAGTGGCAAAATACTATTGGGCCCTGCTAATAGGATTGTACTGCCTAGGCTGAGGGCTGACCTTTCTGGCATCAGAAATGATGTGACTTCAGAATGAGGGTTGATCCTTTTGAGAAAGAATGCATCTCAGACTTGAAAAGACAACCCCTACCAACACCACTGTGCCTCTGGATCCTACACAACAGCATTGTTCTGTGGTCTTCTCTGTCTTTGCCATTGGTGCTTCCAGTGTCCGAGGTCCTATCTCCCAGTACTGACAGAGCATGCAGAATGTGGGGTTTTCGTGCAGAATGTGTTTCTTTCAGAGCTAGAAACTCACTGCAACTCTTCTTTCTTCTCCTGAGGTTGTCCTTGGCTTTCTCTATTTTGTTTCACTCCTGAGTGCTGATTCAATTGAAATGTAAATGTATTCTGTGCGTTTTTTTTCTAAAAGCAATTTGAATCAGGCAGATTTCTCAATATTATATGTGCCCAAAATATTTGCTTTAAGAGAATGAACTAAATTTGCAGTGCCATCTTTTAAGTAGGTCTTCAAACTCTGTTAGCTTTCATCACATTTTGATCAGCTACCTGCTCTTTTGCTAAGCATGTGATTTCTGCTCATTTTTAATATCAAGCAGGAAGTGGCTATGAACATGTTCTCAGAATCACAGGAAAAATGTTTTCTTTCAATATCATTCTGCAATCTCTATCCTCTCTGGGATGTACATCATCCAAACCCTTCTTGATCACTGTTCTAACTTCTCTTTCCTTTCCCCTACTTTATATTGCCATGTCTGGCTTCTTATCTTGCCCTGGAGCTCTACTGCAATTTCCTATAATATTCCAACCATGTAGCTTTCAATTCAGTACAAATTGGCAGTACTCCTGCAGTCAGTATGCATAACTTTCCTTTCTTCTGCCATGTGCTGCCCCTCCTTCTGCAATGTATCTGCACCCTTTTCTGTCTATAGGAATCCATCCTTTCTATAGACTTAATTCTGGATGTTAAGCAGTTTTGTCAGTTTCCTGATTAGACCACATCTCACAGGCTGCAATTTACTTCATGTTTCTTCTTAGATTCACATACTTAAATTCCTCCTTTCTTGTTTATTATGTCTTTGCATTCTCAGAGAAAGAGCAGAAGGATCCGGATGCAATGTGTCACTGTCTTTTAAATGTTCATTCTTAAACCCATCTTTTTCACTTACTAGCCATGGCCTCATTATTTCTTTCTGGTTCAATAACAGTTATCCATCAGTGGCTTTTTCCCTGAGTAATGTATGTTTCTTTTCTATCCTTTTAAACTACTTTTATTTTATTTCAGATGCGTATGGTATCAACAGTGAAGAGCTAATACATGTCCTCTTCCACTATTGGAGTAAGTCAGGATTTCAATATAGAAAGTTTAAAATAAAAACTAGCAAACAAATAAAATACTAAAAAGGTGTTTAAGTTACATTTCCTTTAACCTGCATTTGAAATTATGTTCTCCTTATTATTTTAGCCATCTTTTCATCTAACAAAATGGCAGTTTTATAAAAATCTATTTAATTGCCAATTTGTGCTTCCCAGAATATTAGTAGCACTTATACAGTGTTGATACAGAAAACAATTTAATTTCTGTGTAACTTAAAAAAAAAATTACTGAGCTTGTGCTATTGGATCATTAAAATGTATTGGAAATGAGGCAAGGGTCAAAAGCGACCTTAGGTTTAGCTTGATCAAAAAGCAGAAGCAAAGCAGTAAAATCAGCATATGCAGTCTGGAACAACAGCTAATGTGTGGTTTATGCTAATTTCAGAGATCCCATGGGAATATTCCACTTTATGGTAACCACCGAAAAAATCTGGAAGGTGTGTATCTCCAGGAACATGGTGGGAGATTTTAGGTAGGCATGTAGGGCCCTGATTAAAGTAAAAAAGTAAAACCTTACTATAGTTTAACTCCATGTAAATTTACCTCAATGTAATTATAAGTTTACTTCTCTTACCTTGCCTGTCCATACCATACCTTACCTGACGTGCTGCCTTTCCAGCTTTGACCAACAGAGCCAAGACATCAGCCTGAAGATTTGAATCTAATCTTGTTGTCTGTTGCTCTTTAATTCCTTACTGCCCAGTGATATTCATAATTATGTCCATCCCCAGGGGAACGACTTTCCACTATGAATGGTTTGTTATCATTCTCTTGGAGGCCATGGAACCAACAGAATCACTTCCTGCTTCAACTATTAATTTCACTGGTGGTTTCGGGGCATCTTCCATCTTCATTTGCCATCTTCCTCTTCATTTAGTTTCCTTTTTTCAGCATTGCCCTTCTTGCACAAAGGTTATCCCTGAGCATATCCAATAGTCATCTATTCTGCTTCCTAACATATATATGGAGGCTTTCATGAGGGCTGAGATCACAGTTTGATGGTAGAGCTAGCTCAACAAACACTTTTCCTATGTTTTATTTGTGTTACTCCACTGTATTGAGAATGTGTGCTTTTTTACTATACCATTTTTTGGAGCTCCTGCTCCCCACCCTGTCCAGAGATGGGGAGAAATCTTGCAACAAAAATAATTGCAAATGTACCCTTCCTGTGCAGGAAAGATCAGTGAGCCTGTGAAGTTCTGTTTGACACACAGCAGTAGGACATGTGCTGTCACATCTATAAAAGTCAATCTGAGACAGTTATTTTTTAGCCAATAGAAGTCTATGTGTGTTTCATTAAATTAAATTATAATCTGAGTGCTATTGTGATTCGTGGCAATTGCAACAGGAATCTGTTGCTTTCTGCTGAAATGTTAGATAGAAGCGTAATTGCATAATCCATATAATTTGCATGTTGGCCTCTCATATACATTCGGATCTGATTAAAATAATCTCTCCTGTCATCCTGTTTGTATATTTGTAAAGGTCAAATGTGTGATTAGGCTTGACTATTCAGCTGCAGGATATAGTGGACTTTTTACAGCATCTGTAATGTGATATGCACAGAAGCCTTTTCTGCTTGTAAAATGACACCTATTGGTCTTGAGGGTCACAGGCACATTTTTTCTTACAAACTTTGTGCAAGTAGTGGTGCCAAATCCAGGTGAGCCAAAGGGTGAAGTGTGAACCTGACTGGAAGGCTGTGGTGTTGCCTTGGCAATGCTCAATATTGAAATGCTGTTAGTCTTGAGTCAGTTATCTTTTTTGATCTTTATACTCATGTTGCACTCAGAACACTTAGTGCAATAGTTATTTATGGGGAAGTAAATATAATTCCTGTTATCTTTCCCCTCTTTGAACAAGTGGAACATCATTTCCAGTACATCTGGTGCAGTATCCTTGAGTGCTGGAGCTGTTTTCTCTGGCCCTGGGGCAGGTGCCAGGGTAACACTTGGACGTGTAAACTTGCCAGTAGTTACCAAACACCGTGTGTGTGTGTTGGAAGTAATTTTGAGAAACACCTTTTATGTTCTGGAGAAGCCAGAAGGACACAGTTTGTCTTTGAGGAGTTTAGTGACATAAACATGTTCTATGTATTTCATGGGGATGTGTCTATCTGGATATAGAGGAACTATATTGACAATGGCCTTTGATAGAATGTGAGGTACTCAAAATTTTATTCTAAAGTGCATCCCTGTTTTGACATGGAAACTGGAGGCACTGGAAATGTGCAGTCCTGAAAGATACCAAACATGTGAAGCAACAGAGGTTTAGATTCAGGGCCGGAGGAGGTCTGAATTTAATTTTCAGATCTATAATAGATTCTCTATCTTATTTTGAAAAAATACTTTTGTCATTCAATGCCAGAGTGCTCTCCTGTGAAGAGGCAAAAATTTTGCAATGCTGCTTGCAATTTTGTACCGTCTCCTCTGGCATCTCCTCATGTTTTACTATAAATCAGAAGCCCCTGTGGCAGTGCTGCTCTGTATCTCTTTCTACCCTCTGACAGGTCTGGTCAGAAGCTTCCCAAATTAGGTTGATTGTTACTTTAGAAAGCATAGGAAACACTTAAGTTGACTGACTTTTTTCTCCCAAAGGTGAGCTTCTCAGGGACTCCTCAGTAATGCAAATCCAAGGGGGATTTTAGATTTGTTCTCAGTGATTCTTGCATAACCAGAAGCTATTGGCAGATACAGCACATGGATAATCTGTATGAAATGAGTTGGTGTTTACATGCTGTTTCCTCATCTTGGAGTTAGTTATCTTATCTTTTTAATCAATAATGTTGTGGTTATTCACAGTCCCTGAAGAGGCCAAAAATACAATAATATTGAAAGAATAAGTGTGAAATAATAAAGGCTGAACGATGGATTACATGGGCATTTCTAGTCAGGCTTTGGTTGGTTTGTACCTTCAAACACCATCTAACTTGCTTATTCTATGAATGAATATACACATTTACTTTTTAATTTTTTTTAATATATTTTTTAACAAAAACTCCTTCAGAATTCTGTTCCAGGTTCAAAGTGCAACAATAGTTACCCTAAATGAGTATAATACAATGGACAGATGAGACCCCTTCCATTTCTTAATATTCTTTCCCCTTGTAGTCAGAACCCTGTGGCTCTCTGGGGAAAAGAGTTCAGACAGTGTGAAATAAATTCCATCTGGCAGTCACATCTCCTAACTCCACATCCAGAACTCATTAGAACTAAACAGAATTCTTCAAAATAAAATTAACTTTCCTACTTAGACAGTGATTTGGATCCATTTGGTCCTCTTTATGTAGGACCTTTTACATCCTTCAGATGTAACTTCTCAGTTCCTTAAAAATGCATGAAATGGGAAAATTGGGTGCATTTCTGTTTTCCACCTCTGTTAGCAGATTCTTTTGCTTGGCTGCACCCATGTCAAACCACAATCTGCTCTTTCACAAGCCTCAATCCCACCTGAAGATATTTGCTATCTGAACCTAGTTTTACCTTACATGAGTTTAAAGCCACTTTTGTGATCCCAGTATATGAAACAGCTGAGTAAAGACCTGTGTAATATAGACACAATAAACTGTTCTTTAATTAAGCCTAAACCATACCCTTCCATGGCACCTACTGGTGTTAACTACCTACAGACATATTTAGAGAGATTCTTGGATCAGTTATCCTGTGTAGGAGTGTTGTGATTAAAGAAAAGCAGACAGAACTTTATTAACTATCCCTGCCTTTCCTGGTTATTAGTCTCCTCCCATTTTAACAGAAGTTACAAGTTTCCTTTTATATTGGAGATTCTGGTTTGTGTACAGCTGGATCTGCTTTGGCAGGGCAATTGCAGTTGTTGAGTGCATTGGAACGATGCAGGTGCAGGTAATCTGTTTAATCTCACTAAATTAGAAATCATGGGATGGAATGGCAGAGGACAGGCAAACCTGGATTGTGATGGAACACATGCTCTATATGGAGTTAATGAGCACTTCCAGCACGATCTTATGGTCAATGCAGTGGCTTTGTCTCTTGAAGAAGGCAAAGCCTGTTTTTACTTGCTGGTCTGGTCAATCATATATACAATCCCTCTAATTCTGAAGAATATTTTAGGATAAGTCTGCAAAGAATTCAACCTCTTTCCTTCTAAGCAAAAATTCTTAGAAACTTGCAGTCCACCAATTACATAAACCTTCTCAAGCCTTAAAGGAAGACTCTGTGATGACAACTACCCCCATGCTTTTCCATTGCTAAGAACAGGGGATGTCTAGGTCCTTGACAAACTGTCAATCATTGATCATCAGTTTTATGGGATTGCAGCAAACCATGTAAACACATTAAATCATTAGCTTTTGATTTCTGAAAGTGCATAGGCTGGTTCTATTGCTTGTGGGTTTTGTGGTCCTTTGATTTGAAGCTCTTTCTGTTTTGCTTCAGTTCGTTTTGGTTTTGTTTTCATTTTGGATTTATTTTTTTAATTGGATTATGGAAGGAGTACTTGAGATATCTTAAAGAACTGATCTTTCCTTCTGCTGCTGTGTAACACGGAATCAGCTGATCCCTGCTGCTTATGAAGAGCAGTGGCAAGCCTTTCCTATCTCTAATCTCATCACTCTTCAGGGTGTTACTTCACCCTGCCTGACTTTTCCATTATCCTTTTATTGTCTCTGCTTCAGTACATTTTCCTCTTAATACTTAGCTTTCTTTTGCAAATAAATTGTTTTCTTCTGTTTTTTTTAAGAAACCTATCTGTCTAACGTTCTAGTTTTTTAGCTGTTATGTAAGTCACTGTTGTAAACATTTTGTTGTCAAAAGCTTTTATTTTCCTGAAACCCTGAGGCTGAAAGCAAAGTGTTGATATATGTAAAATTCAACCCTGCTATGTATACAACTAACAGTCTGTCCATAGAACAGGTTATTTTGGTTTTGAATAATAATTTCCATTAAAAGTTGATAGTTCATAAAGAGATCTCAGACAAAGGTATTTATATGTATGTGTATATATACATGTAGTACTATTCTTATATAAAAGGAAACGTATTAAACAGAGTTCTTTCTGGACTCTGTTCACATTTTTCTCAGGGTTGGCATTATGTATAATGAGAAAAAGGTAGAATAGAACAAATTCTAGAAATAAATCATAGTGCATTCATTTCTGATGCAGCAGTTTAGACCTGGAAATGTTTCTGCAATCACTGTTTGCAGCAGAAGTTTTCTTTCAGCTAGGAAAATAAAAAGTCACTGTTTTGAAAACATCTTAAACTTTGATGCAATACCTAGACTGATTCTGTTCTCATTAGCACAGCACTTTAGCCCTCAGTTTAATTGGTGTCAGTTCCTGTTACACAATGTCAATCTGGTGGCAGTTTATCCTGAGCAGTATAAATTACAGTGAGGATGGATTTTCAGACTTAATTTTTATTTTTTTACAAAATATTTAAAATACATGGAGGAGATTTTTTTTTTAATAAAAGCAAAGACAACTCCGTATATCCCAAATGTTGAACTGCTGCTAATTGAAAGGACAGAACTGCTCAGAGATGTTCATGGGAACAAAAGGTGACCATTTAAATGGAAAGGTTATGACAAGCCTCTTTTACCATTTTCTTACAGATACTCTCCGCAAACGGGAAATACCCGATGTTTAGCAGTCGATCAAAGCGGGTGTGCAGTTTCTGAACAAAATCCTACAGTTCCAGGAATTGCTTCTAGAAAAGCAGTAGCTGTTTCCCAAGGGAAAGGTAACCCTCTGCCATGAGCCGGGATGTGCCTTCCCTTGGAAAGCCGTGAGAGGCAGCGGGGACGGCACAGCTGCCAGAAACATCGCCCTCTTCGGGAACAGAAATGCAAACTTGTGGAGAATGTTTTTCAAAAATGCAAATGAGCTGTTTGCAACTCTTTTATATTTATGACTGTATTACTATGAGGCTGTTAAGAGCTTTAATTTTGTAGTTACCCCACCTGCTGTTTCATTATTAAAGCCTTGGATCTGATTAATCAAAAATGTATTCTGCAGTCAGATCACAGCAGTTGCATAAAATTTGTAAGCATGACTATACTGTGGAACCTATTCATGACTGAAGTAACTTTTAAAGTTTCTGTTTTTAATATATGTTTTTAAGTGTCTTATGAGGATGCAGTATGGCAAACGGGTGTCACACCCAGAGTCAAAACAAAACCATGGGTTTGTTGCTGCTCTGAGGGATTTTCTTTCCTTTCATATAAACTCCCCCCCACCCATATACACTACATGCAAAGGGAGAGAGTTCATTGACAAGTTATTTTCATGAGCACTTGAAGATGGAGATACCAAAAGGATATGGCTGACAAAATGGCAAAAATCATAGAAAACCTTGGCAAATTCAATCCCCTACACATTGTAATTTTAGTGCAATTCTGTGTCTCTAAGGGAAACTGTCATTGAGCCATTTGTTTTAAAACACAAATATCACATGAGGAGGATATTACTGAATCTTCACACTTCACTTAGATCATTAAACCTCTTTACATCAGTCTTCAGCTTTCACTGGCTCCCAGCTTTGCTGAATACTTTTCTTGCAACAGAAAATGTGATGAGAACTTGCAGTTCCACGTTTTCATGGAAGTTTTTGTTTGATATCTGAGTAGCCTTCACTGTCATGTAGCCTGGGGATAATTTAATTCTTCAGTTGCTGTGGAATTTATGCTTCCTTGCTTATGTTTGTACAGAAGCTAACAGCAGCATGTTGCTGTGTATCTGGATTTTTTTTTTTCTTCACTGCAGTTGTTAGTAGCCTGTATGGGAGTTCCTATTAGGTTTTTTTCATACTGATGCTGCCATATTCAGCAAGTTTAATGAGGTAAAAAATGAAAGCAGCTCTGAAAAACTACTTTGAGGACAGTAGTGTTCAGAGTTGAGAGGGACAGAAGGTAACAGCAGAGAGGCTCACATTGAGGATAGAATTAGTTTGTTACTTTTGCAGCATAAAAATATTAGTAGAAGTAGTGTAGATGGATAAATTCTTCATACTAATGGTTTCAGTGCAGCTGAACACTGTAAATCACAGCTTTCCCTACTCTATTAGACTTAGAACAGAATGAAAACAGTTTGTCTGATGTCTGGAGCAGCTCAGAGAAACAGTTAATATTAATTCATGAGGAATATGCTACAAGGAGTCTGCTAAGATTAAATTTACAAAGGAAAATTTCCAATCATATGAATTACATTTTAAAGAAATAAAATGAACTTGCTTTTGGGAGACCAGTCCTTAGTTGACCTTTCTGGTTGCAGAGCAGTTAGTTCCGTGTACAGTGCTTTGGCAGTATGAAAGGCACTGGGGAATGGCAAAATGTTCTGGGGAGCTTAGTGAAAGTGAATGGAGTTTTTAAAAGAGGAAAAAAACCTGCTAAAACCAGAAGTGCGTCTCACAAGCTCTTGTGCTAGTCTCACTCATGTATGTGGTGTTTAGCTCAAGGAAGGAGTGTCATTTTTCTGAACATGTTTGATGTACCTGGTTAAAGACTAACACTAAACTGCTGGAACAAGTCACCTTGCTCCAGACACCTACCCACATGTTCTGACATAGTACCATCGGAGGAAGAGGCAGTGTGATAACATTTCCTGCTTTTGCTTACATTTCATATCCCAGTGCTATCTTTGGCAGAAAATGTGGCTGGCTGGAACTTCACTTTGGGTATCAGAAGCCCAGTGCTGAATATCAGCAGAATCATTTAGCATTTCAGGAGAACTAAAATGGGCATTAAGCTTCTTGAATTTTCTTAGTGAATTATGTGCAATCTTGCATTGCCTGCCTTTCTCTTCTTTACCCTCACAAGATAGCCATTTACTCCAGAGAATTTGTACCAAAAGAAAATTGAATATAGACTGTTTCAGCCTTTGAAACTCAATTCTCAGCCTTTTTTCTTATGTCCTGTGAACGTGGTGATATAAAAAGAGATTGAATCTGAAACTTAAGAAGTAGTAGTAGTAATAAGCTACTGAATGAGGGACCTTGAAGGGATTTGATCTTTTAAATAGCATTTTTTTTAAAAAGAAAGATTTTAAGTAATGTAAAAGTATACCAGATTGTTTTCAGGGGAGCACGTTGTGATATGTGTATTGTGCTCAGCCTGTGCAGAAAAAGGGTGTATTGCATTTCAGCATGGAAACATACGAAATCTAAGAAAGTATGGTTGGATCTGCCACTTGTCATTTATGTCATCTGCAAAGATCAGTGAAAACAAGAATGAGACATGTTTGTAAGATGTCTGTTCTGTTGCTTCATGTGATGTTTAAGGTTCTGAGCTTTGCCTGAGTAACTGTGTGCATCAGAACAGGCAAAAGTTTGCTTTCCTTTAAAGTCTTTTCAAGAACATCACACGAAAACTTTGCTATTCATGATATTTGATGGCTTTGGGGCAGTGCCATTTCATTACCCTGGTTAAACATAACCTCTTGTATTTGAACTCCCAAGAACCACAACTTACACAAAGGGAAGAAAAAGTTTTTACAGGAAATACATTTCCAAGGGGTCTGATTGCTAAGGCTCTTGTGGAGAGGGGATAGGTCTTCCCATTTCTTTTTCTGGCCTTGGCCTACTTGCTGATGCCTTATGTCATTAATTTAGAATACTCTGGTTTTGGAAGCTCCATCAATTCTTTTAGCAACTTGGGTATTTAAGTCTGATGCTTAAAGTTAGCAAATTTGTCCTTTTTTAGCAATATGGGCACACATCTTTAAAAATCTCAGTATTAATAGACAGCATCACAGAAATGTAGTAGGATGGTCTAAACCACAGCAGTACTGGGCACGGGAAAAACTGGCATGATAATGAGTAGAAAATAATTTACCAAGAATTAAGGAGAAAATTGCCTGGACTGCAGAAACACAAGGTGAGAAATGTGCTTTCTTTTTTGTTTATCTATCTCTTCAGTATAAAATCTGTAATCTAACAATTTCAGTTAAATATAGTGACCTGGTGAAAAATATCAATATTTATTAAAAAGTAGTGAATTAGACTTGTGGAGCAGTTAACGTTGCAAGGTGGTCTCTGAAGATGATGCATTCCACCTTTACTGCTTAAAAAAAGTGTTACATTAATATCAAAATTGAATTTGAAATGAAGAAATACCAACCCTTTATTTTCTACTTCATGCACTTACTTCTGGCTGAAAATCTAGAAACAAAAAATGCAAACTCTTAACACAGTTTTCTCTGTCTTACCAAGTACTGTCTGCTTCTCACCTGTGTTCAAGCTATGCTACCTTTAGTTCAAAGAAGCTTTGCAAAGTCAAAGGGAGCCCAGATGTGCACATCCTTACAGTATCAAAGCAAGTGGTGTGGTGGTTGATAATTTGTCTTGTAAGTTGTCACGGAAAAAACACCATAAAATTGGTTTTGCCTCATATCCTTACCACTGCACTGAAGTGGTAAGGAAATAGGTGATTATTCAATTATATTTTACCTATGTTCAGTTTCCATAACAGTCTTCTGCCACTTTGATTATTGTGTGTAACAGTGCAAGAAATTTTTCAGATCTCTCCTGTAATGATGCAAAACAGTATGAGGGGACAGGACCATGGACTTACCCAAAAGTCAGTATAGTTATTTCTAATTGTCCTTTATAGCAAAGGGAGAGATGCTGTTGTACTGACAGCCTCACTCCTAGCAGCTGTACCCTGCACCAGCTTCCTACAGATACAATTTGTTGCTTCCCTCAAAGCAATTTTCATCCAAAACCAAGTAGTACACGTATTTAAGATAAAATTTTACAACTGACTTGTTTAGAGCTTAATGTATTATCCGAGTTAATTCAAAAATACTAATAACACTTTCCAGCTGGAAATTAGGCTGTTGCTGGCCTCAGTTCTATTATCTGGTGTAGATCACTTGAATAAAATACATGTATTGAATTTTTTAAAGTATATTTTGGCTAGAAGTTGAATATGGAGGGCATTATGCACATGTATTAAAATTCTTTGTATGCAAAACTCTGAGAAATAGGAATAGCAAGTCCTCTTATGTGTGAACATTGCAGCATCCATTTCATTAAAATATACCTGTTTCATCAGCTCCATGCTGGCAAAATATTAGCATTTAAAATTCATTGATAATGTGTCTAGGATTAGATACCATTTTTAGGGAGTTTGACTGGATTCAGATTCTGCAGTACTTGGTGGGGTTACACAGTGGATTCTGCTTTGAGTCTTGTGCTTGCACTGCTCATCAGTTCATCTTAATGTGAAAGATGTTACAGCCTTGGAGTGCTGCTTTATCTGGTGTTTCCACCTCTTACAGCTTGGGGAAGCTACCCAGAATTGGGACCATCTTTGTTGTGAGCTTCTAGGAAACCACTTCAGGCTTTATCTTAGCACTAGGATGTCCTGAACTTTCTAGTCCCTGAAAGTAGTGACACTTTTCCGAGTTTCCTTAGGGGAGCCTGCATAATTTTAAAGGAACCTTGAAGTTTACAATTTTGCTATTGATACCAGTGAATAATCAAGTCCCAGCCAGACAGGCAGTGCCTGGGTTTTTCTGTATGGGAAGTCATATTTCTGAAAGCAAAATAAAGTATGCAAAATGTCCTGTCTTAACTGGTGCCCAGGGCATGTGTTGGTCAGGCTTAAAGCTTGCCAGAAAGCTTTAGTGGGTTTAAAATTCATCAAAGTATTCTTGTTCCTTATGAGATCAGGAAGGAGGGGAGTGAGTGGCACCTAGTATGGGCAGCGTGTTCAGGTCATTCTGTGATTACATTTTTTTAATCCCCCTACTTCGTAAAACGTCCAGGGGAATAGTTTGTAACTGGACATCGAATGGAATAGGGACAGGATACAGTAGACTTTGCTAGGCATAATGGATCACTGCAGGAGTTCTCACTGCTGCTTTCAGTCACAGGCTATGAATGTGCCAGATACAGCTTAGGATTTAATTTGATTCATTACTCAGCCCTCTGACTGCAGCCATACACGAAAAAGGCTAAAGTGGTATTTCTTGACTGAAGGCCACCTAGAAGTTCTAGGAGGCAAGCAGGTAGACCAGCTACAATCATAGACTCGCAGAATGGTTTGGGTTAGAAGGGACCTTAAAGATCATCTAGTGCTACCCCTCCCTTCCCCTGCCGTGGGCAGGGACACCTCCCACTTGACCAGGTTCTTCAAAGCCCTGTCCAGCCTGGCCTTGGAACACTCCCAGTGATGAGGCATCCACAGGATCTCAAGGCAGCCTGCTCCAGTGCTTTACCACCCACACAGTAAAGGATTTCTTCCTTTAATGCAGTGGGAAAGGCTCGAGTCTTCTTTTTAACAGTTTGCTCGGCCTTTCAGTGTTGCAAGCCTGACCCAAATATCGCTGTTGGAAGTTCCTGTGTGACATTGCATACATTTGTTAGAGTCCTCAGAACAGGAAGGAAGGCAAAAATTTTTTTAGATCAGTTGGACAATAACGTGGAGTCAGGAAAAACTTATGTTTGCTGAGCACAGCGAGTCTCTCATATGTGTGCTCAGTCCAGGTGAGAAGTTTTAGAGTTAGGAGGGAATCCAGTGATATGACAACAGAATGTCCTGGCTGTGATAGGTAACAAATCTTGGAACAAATAGGAAAGACAACAGAAAGCTGCTGGTGATAAGCCTGGCATAAAATGAAGAGAGCAGAGGGCTTCTGTTCCACACTGTAGGCTGTGGTACGTTCAGGAAACTGGTGAAAACCAGACAAGGAGGAAAGAAGGGAGAGAGAACACCAGTGGAACTCTAGAGAGTGGATGCTTTCACAGGTGGAACACAACAAACCCCTAGGTATATCATATAGAACAAAAAAAATAGAACCAATTGACATTCCAGATGGCAGTAAAAACTACACACCCACACATATCCCCTGTCATTCCCTCCCATCACCCCTGCCCAAACAAAGCAAAAAAGGCCTGGCTATGCATCTATGACTACCTTACAACATAGAGGTATTTGTAACTGCAAGATCCATCAGAATGGAGAATGGTGATTTCCCTGCTTGGGAAATTTGATTTTTGTACCAATGCATTCCTCTCTGTAACACAGAAAACACCAAAGTCCCACCAAAACAATGTTTCCTTTTGTTTTCAAGAATATGAAAAGGAACAAGAACAAAGCTCAGAACTGATCTAGAAGAAGAAACTCACTGGTGTGTTAATGCTAAGAATTTGTCAGAGAGGAAGGAGTTTTCTTGAAGACCAATCATTTGTAGTCTTTAGGATTATGACAAGGTACAGCCACTAAATGTGTATCTCAGAATATGAATCAGCTATGTTATGATTTCCCTGAACATATTTTTAAAGATTATGTGATATTCCATTCACGAAAAATGGGAGAGAGCTGAAAGAGGATACACGAGACACGGTTTTACAGTGCTAATTTTTTAGGGTTTTTTTTCTATTAGATTCTACTCTTTGATATTGGTATGAATAATGCAAAAAGGCAATGCCCTGACAGTTATTTTAGATTCTGCATTTTACATTGCTTTAGAATTGCTGATTACAGTCTGATATTCTGATGCAGAGAATCTTTAATTCCAACAACTGTTGCTGTTGACCAGCAAGCTTTACTATAAAAAATTTAAATCCCAAGATTTTACTGGTGGAAATTTGTGCAGGTTCATTTATTTCAGTGGCATTAAGCAAATTTATGCCATCTAAGGATTTTACAGATTATTGCATCTAAAGTTGTATATTAGAACCCTTAAATATTTCATTAATGGAAGATAATAATTGCTATCAGGATAAATTATTACATTTCTTATAAAAAAAACCCTCTCGATTCTTTAAATGCTTCAGCTTATTTGCAAGTACTGATGAATTTGCACAGTTGGGGAAAAATCTTTTGGAGAGATTTTTTTTTTTTTTTGCTAAAACCAGAAAAAGAAAATTTAAAAAATATATAATAACATGCAAAATAAAGTACTATAAAGTCAGTAAAGCTGTGTTTTTAAAGTTTCTTTGTCTCTAAGGGAAGAAAATTCTAAAGCAGAATAAAAATTCATACAATCAGAAGTTACTTGGGGAAAAAAAGGTGAATCCATAATTTTTTTTTTTTTTTGAGAGGAAAATTATTATGATTGAGGAAATAAAATGACAGAAACTGTTAGAGTGGATGTTAAAGAAGCTAGGATGCTCCAAAGTGTACTTGGAGGAATTATTGGCTGACTCACATGGTGTCTTTCAGCACAGTTTGATCTCCATAAAAGTTCAGCAGGGAACACCCAGTTAGTTTTGACTCATTGCCACAAGGAAGTTGTCTTCTGATTTAGTGGTATTTTTATCCAGGTTTGTCAGGATGGCTTGTTACTGCTTCGTTGGTACTGTAGCTGACACTCTCCATCATTATTACTTACTACCACCGTGTCAAAAAGCCCTTTGGTGCCTGGCATGGTGCAAAGAACATGCTGTCTGTCCTGGGAAGTGTGCAATTTGTGTACTGAGAGGAAAGAAATGGGTGATCTTAGGTAGGAAACTTAACCATCCTCAAGTCCTTAGTGAATCGCCCCAAAGAGGCTGTTTCTGTTCAATAACCACAGAGGGACTCTGCAGGGATGAGCTGGGCTGTAGGACACACTGCAGGGAGTTGGGGGGGATGATGTCCCCCAGGATGTCACTGATGAGCCCTGATAGGATGTCATCCCACACTGCTGCTTACATCCCTAACATAAACTTCCTAAGATGCCGTGTTTACATGTGTTTGGGAGGAGGCAGTTGCAGACAACATGTCAGAGGATGACTGTAGGGAAAGTAAAGATATATAAAGTATTATTGTGAAAATGGGAGGGTGGCAGTGTAGAGTGACCAGGCTTTCTCTGAGTAATTCTGAATACTGTCATGAACTCCAAGTAGGCTCTATTGGACTTCCTTGCACCAACCTTTGATCTCTGTTGTGTTGTAAAATATATTTAAAACCACTGCAGTTTATACATTTTACAAGCTGGGAGCTACTTTTGGAGGGGGGTTGATTGGTTGGTTTTCTGGTTGTCTGAGTATTTTGGTTTTTATTTGAGGTTTTTTTTTGTTGTTTGGTTTTGTTTCTTTCCTTTTTGTTGCTTGGTTTTTGCTCTTTTTTTGTTGTTTTGTGGGGACTTGCTTGGTGTTTTTTCTTTAAAGGAAAGATCTGAGCAGAAAAGTTTCTGCGATACCATTTAAAAAAAGGAAACCACAACAAAAACGAAGGCATATGTGTCTCTTAGGGCCCTTATGGGATTAGTGGCAGCTTCCTTTTGATCAGGAGAGGAAGCCTTGCCTATTTTGGCAAGTAGAGGCACCTGCATGACCTGACCTTTACCTGGCATGGTGCTGTGCTCCCAGACACTGGATCTGTGCCATCTCCAGCTGTCACAAGCTGGGGTCGAATTTTTGCTGGTGATCCAAAGTCAACTCTGCAGCCTCTGCCTGAGGTTCAGACTACAACAGGAGCAGCAGCAGTTAGTCTGTGCTACCAGGACTGTGAGAAGGAGCAGCATGGTACAAATACAGGCAAGAAGCACATTTCCCATATCCTTATCTGTCTTCAACATGTTTCACAGTGTCCTTCTACTGAATGAGTTGTTGCTGTAGCAATACTGCTGTACAGAATGAGGAAGAAGCTTTTAGGGAAGCAGCTGGCAGCAGCCTGGATTACTCCTTCCACATGGAGGATAAGTAGGCTGATTGAAGCTGTCTGTCAAAGCCTGGCTACAGCAGTTTGTTTCACCTGGCTTGTTCTACTACAAGTCAGTGTCATATTTTAATGTGAGTTAGTTTTTAAAGCTGAAGGCTGGAAGGAATTTGTTTCTTTTATATTTTCTCTACTGTATGTAGAGATAAAGAGAAGGCAGTATTAGGCACTGGTAAAATGTGAAGGCTGGTGAGCCATGTAGCAATGTCTTACGTGTTTACAGCACCTTTTAAACAAGAAGATTCTAGAATATACTCTACACTTTGAACACAGAAATATGTGTTATGAGTTCTCATGCTATAATGGTTCTGAATTGAGATACATAAGTTTGTATTAGCTTCTATAACAGAACCAATATATTCAACAGGTTTATTAGTCCTAAAACTCAAATATTTCAAAAATCCTTTGTTATGTTGTGGAATACCACTGTTTATAGTGAGGATTGTGCAGTAGGATACCGATGGCTGTATCCAGAGCTCTCTGAAAGACAAAAGGGAGAATGGGGTTGATTTGGTTTAAGTTTTTTAAGTCACAAAATACCCCCTTGGTCCTGAGAGTAATAGCTGTAATAAGTAGTTCTTGTTTTGTCTGTTAATTGTGGCATAAGCCTGGCAATGCAACAAGACTTGCAAGCTCCTTACCAGATAATTACTGCTAGTAGATAATTTGATGAGCTACAGCCCATATTTTGGGGTTTGATCATCTATTTGTTGAAGAAAGTTCTTGACTTCAGGGAGATTGGAAACCTGTTCTCTAAGACTAATTGTTTTGGAGCACTTGAGAAATGCTGGCCAAGGAACATTGATACCACTCTTGCATTGTGTAATCTTGCTTGTACAGCCTAGTCACTCTACTGTATATTTATTTCACTTTACTCATGATTCAAAGAATAGACAGAAATGGATTGGCATTCTATTGTTATTTGTGTTTCTTAAATAGCCACTCAGTGGAAGGGGGGAAAATTGCTTGCATGCTGGATGCCAACTGAGATTTTTCCTAAAACAGATACACAGTGAGCTGATATTATACTAACAGGGTCATGGTGGTTCAATCTGGAAGTAGGCTTGAGTAATTTGTCCAAATCTAGACTCAGCTAAATTTTGCACAGCTCTCCTGATTTACTGCTTTACTAAAGTGTGGCTGTGGGTTGTATTTTTAGTAAGGGAAATAAAAGAATGGGATGTGGAGAACAGGAAAAAAAAGATTAAGTTCTTTTCTTAATAAAGTTCCTCTCAGGATTAATTTATTAATAAAGTTTTTCCATTTTTTTACATTTTCACTAGAACATTATAGAAAAACTTCTCCATAAAAGATGAAAAGGATGGCATTCAGCATCCTGATGCTCAAGAAAGCATAGTCAAAAAATAAATAATTGCTATTGCCATGGAAGTTTCTAAAATCTTGTTTAGTTTTAGACTGTCACAATGATGTTTTGTGTGAAATGCACTCAAGGATACAAAGGAAAGCCTTTTTTATGTTTGTAAAGCCAATAGAGTCAAACCTTGGTCTATCTGATGCCCAGAATCATTAAGAGAAATTAAAATCACAGTAATTGAGTCCTCAATCTTTCTCTCAACCAATAACAGAGAAAAAAATAATTTGGGGTAACTGTTTTAACCAGACACAAAAATATAAATATTAAATACTCTTACCTATGGAATCTACATATTATGGAACAAGATCTGTATTTTTCACTCTTTCTTTTTCTTAAGGATTTTGTTCTTTCGGCAATATTGATGAAATCAGATGAATAATTTCAAAGTTGGAGCTTTCATATTTCTGCCCTAGCTGTTGTGGTATTATTTAAGTTAGGTACATGTGACAAGTAACAGCACTGAGTTGCTCCATCCTCTCTACTCTGCACAGGTGATGCCTCACCTCCAGTGCTGTGTCCAGTTCTGGCCTTCTCAGCACAAGAGCTGTGGACATGCTGGAGAGGGCACAGCAAAGGGCCACGGAGGTTATTAAGGGACTGCAGCATCTGTCCCCTGGGGAAAGGCTGGGACATCTGGGATTGTTCAGCCTGGAGAAGAGAAGGCTCAGCGAATCTCAGTGTATGTAAATACCTGAAGGGAAGGTGCAGAGAGGAGTGAGAGGTTTTCAGGGGTGCCCAGTCACAGGACCAGAGGCCACAGGTGCAGACTGAAACAGGAGATTTTTGTCTGAACATCAGGAAACCCTTCCTGGAGGGTGGCTGAGCACTGGCACAGGCTGTCCAGAGAGGGTGTGGAGGTTTCATGCTTGGCAATACTCAGAAGCATTCTGGCCATGGTCCTGCACAGCCAGCTTTAGTTGGCCTTGCTTGAGTGGAGTGCTGGAACAGATGACCTCCAGAGGTCCCTGGCAGCCTCAGCCAGCCTGTGATTTACATTGTTTGCATAAGCCTCTCTAGAAAGCTCTAACAGATGACATTTGGTAAATAAAAAGCAGATACAGCAGTGGGTTTCCTGCACAAGTTTCAAGACTAGAATTAATTCTTACACAGCTTTTGATTTTCATACATGTGGTGTAATTATTCCTAATTTTTGATCACTACAGTTGGATAAAAGATACAGGAAATGCACAAAATACTGTGATTCTCAAGGCCAATAAGGATAAGCCAACCAACCAAATAAAAATACTTGTACTATCTGTCACAAAAGGCAGAATAATACAGAAGAAATTTATGTAAATGAAATTTCAGGATAGGCGTAAGAATTATTCAGACACCAAAGGACTTGATAATAGACCAACATAAACAGAAGCATCTGTCTTTCTGAAGTGCTGGCTGATTAAGAAAATTACTGCATATGTTTAACTAAGTTTTTCTACCAACCTTAGGTTAGTGGTGAGGATTAGAGGCTTTGTATTTTTTTGATTTTTTAATTTCATCTTTGTGGAAAGGTACCTAAACTACCTTTTCATTTATATGGTGGGCTTGATTATTATTATTATTTGTAGATCTAGAAGCTGAAATGTGTCAGTAGCTGTAGCTAATGGGGAGAAGGGGTAGAACAAAAACCGAAGCAGGGCTTCTTTGCCTCCTGCTGATCCACCTGCATAGAAAAGATTCTAAATCATTGGGGTTTAGTGTCGATTGGCATTACTGAAGCAGCTATTGCATTGTGCAGAGCGATTTTTTTTTTCAGAAGACAAACTACTTTTCTGCAGCTCCCACTGTTTTCTAGAGGAAATACAGGTGTTTGGCAACTACTCTGAATGAAGTCACTGGATTCCTGCAAGTTTTACATAAACAGAAAAAGGCATAATCTTCTCAGCATTTTTAAAAGAAATTGTGTGCTGGGTTTGGCTAGGATAGAGTTAATTTCTTCACAGCAGCAGATATGGAGCTCAGTTCGGGATTGGTGTTGGTAATACAGTGATGTTTTTGTTCTTGCTGAGCAGAGCTCACACAGTGCCAAGGCCATTCTGCTCCTCGTCCCACCAGTGAGGAGGCTGGGGCTGCACAAGGAGCTGGGAGGGACACAGCCAGGCCCCAGCTGACCAAGGGATATGCCATAACACGTGGTGTCATGCTGAACACATATACCTGGGGAAGAGGGAGGGAGGGATGGAGTTCGCTCAGTGTGATGGTGTTTGTCTTCCCAAGTACCCACATGATGGAGCCCTGCTCCCCCCGGGGTGGCTGAACACCTGCCCGCACATGAGAAATGCTGAATGCATTCCTTGTTTTGTTTGGGTGCAGAGCTTTTTCTTTCGCTATTAAACTGTCTTTATCTCCACCCACGTTTTCTCTGTTACTCTTCCGATTCCTCCCCCATCCCTGCGGGGGGAGTGAATGAGCAGCTGTGTGGGGCTTAGTTGCTAGCAAGGTTTAAACCACAACAAAGAGCATCAATAAAAGTTGTGGGGAGTAGACTGCTGTAACACTACATAAACTTTAAAAATTCCTTTAGTGACTGAACTGAGCAAAGTGCTATGAGGGTATAAGAAATAGTCCTATCCCAAAATCCACTTGCTGAGTCTGTGTCGTAATCTGTGCCTACAAAGAAGTTATGCAGCATGTGCCACGTTATCTTTGAGAAACCCACGGTTTGCCAGGGCAACACTGAGCATTTACTCCTTGGGAAATACGTTGTTTTCTTCATGTGTGCTGCAGCCTGGCACACAAGTGGGAATAGCACAAGAGAGCCCAGCAAGCTGCTGCCATAGAGCAAACTGAAGGAATGTCACATTTCTCTTTTGTGGTTGCTGAAGTTCAGCGTTTAACAGAACAGAAAAGAGCTGGTTGAGTGAATTCCAAATTTTAGCAAGCTATTCCCTTGCCATGGAGTTTTCTGGTGGTGGTAGAAGGAATAAAACAAACCTGCAGAGAAATGGCTATTAATGATTTCAAAAAATAGTATAGAAGTTTCATGAACTTTTCTATGGGAAAGGACCCTTTGAGTGATGTGATTCCTCTCACTAATAGTGCTCCAACGAGGAATAGTAGAGAATATAGCATGTCTGTGGAGTTGGAGTACTGTAACATAATCAGATACTTGCATTTCGGGTGCACCATCAGAACTGATCTTGCATTCTTTCTACATGCACCTGGATGCTTCCCACAAAGCAATGTAATGAGAAAGCTTAGTCCTCAGAGACTTAGTTGAGTAAACTCACTTGAGAAATTCCTTTACACCTGTTTTAAGAAGTTTACAAACTATGACTTTTCCCTTCTCTACCTTTTCTTGAAAAGAGCTCCATTAGAGCAAATCAATCTGTAAATTTAAGTGTCTTCAGTGCTTAATGTTTTTCTCTTCTGTCAGGGATGCATTTACAAGCAAAGCTATTGAAATACAGTATCAAACCCAGGTGGATATCCTTCCCAGGCCAGTTTTCAGGAGAAAAAGAGAGTTACTTGCATTTCTGGAAGATGGTTCAAAGTCTTAGAATATTTTCTTCTTTGTTTTTCTCCTCTATAACTACTGCTCTTTTGCTTTGGCAACAGAATTTTCAATTTAACAGGTACACAAATGTGATTTGGAAGTTCTAGCTCAGTACTGTCACCTCCTTAGCTGCTTAATGAACCGGCACTTCCCTCCTCTAACTTTAATGGATTTCTCTAGAACAGAATGAAGCTCATCCACAAAGAGCAGCAGAGACAGCAATTACTGAAAATGTCATCAAAGAAAGTTTTCAAAGCTCTTTTTTGTCAATTTTTTGAGCTATCTGTAAAGTTGAGACATGTTTAATTTTACAGCTTTGTTTAAAAGGCTTTGCTTTATATATCTACCTTCATTTGTATGTGTTGAAGAGCACTGTGTTCATTTCAGGGCAAGGTTTACTCTGTAGCCCTATGTTAAGAGGGGAAAAATAGTCAACCTTACCATTTACAAAGGAGCAGCAGGAGAGAAAATTTTATTTCAACTAAATTGCTTATTCCTTTAAGAGACCAGGAATTTACTGAAACCTTGAATGACCTACCACTTTTTTTTAAATCTGGGACAACCCAGAAAAGAAGGAATTACTTTTTGCCTAGCCTTATTAGTTGTGCAAAAACACCGAAGTTCCTGGGCTCTGCATTTGCAGTGCAGCCCAGGACTGATTTTCCAGCCTATGCAATGGATTTTTCATGTCTTCATGGTTCCTTGAGGTCAGAATGCATTCTTTCCTAAAATTTCTATAGTCTACAATTCCATTTTTCACCTGGGCAAAGAGCGATTTGGATTATAGGTGAATAGCTGTTGTTAATAACTCTTCAAAGTGAGAAAGTCAGCAAAGTACATGAGTGGAAATAATGCTCCAGGAATGACTTATATGAGAAAAAGAAAAGGATCAAATTCTGTCAGGAGCAATTAATTCAAAAACACATCAGTGAATATTGCAGTGCTTTTTTAAAGGCAACACTCAAACAGAAAAAAAATCAGTGGAAAGGGGTCTTTTCTGCATCTCCCAATTCCTTTTGTCAATAGTGTGTGTGTGTGTGTATGTGCTCTGCCTTTGTATATATATATATATATATATATGTATATGTTTGAATATAAGGATGTTTACATACATATATCTGTATCCACACTATTCTCTTTGAAGTTATGAAAGTGTTTGCTGTGAAAACCCATAAAACTGAAGCCATGGACTGACTTTATAGGGAAAACATATTCTACTATAGGGTCATAATTTATAGAGAGATGCCAATACTTAAACAGTTGTAGTGATATTTCCAGGTGGAGTGTGTGCAGTTCCATCACTATCAGTGATGCCAATAAATAAATGCAAATAAAACTTACAAGGAACCTTACACTATTAGCTCAGACTTTTAATGTAGAGTCTTCATACCAGTTGAAGAATTAGCTTCTTTTTCACTAAGCAAAAGTTACAGGTTTTCATCAAACCATTTTTATGTGGCAAAATTAACTTGTGAGTTTAAAGATGGATCTTCCCTGAGCATGAGCATAAATATTGTCATAGCAGCCTTTGTACTTCATGGCTTTCTGTTGCAACAATAATTTAATTAGGAATTGAAATTAATTTTTAAGTAGTTTTGTTTAAAGCAGCACTAACAACTCTCACAACCAACCAAAAGGTTTTCTAATAGCTTGAGGTCTGGTTGTGTTTTTCATTTTGTCTGTCTAGAACTCTGAATACATAGTAGTATTTACTGCCCAAACAATGTATGACACTGAATGGTGTCTTACACCCTAAAATAAAAATATAGAATACAACACAGAATCTCAGTTAACAGTTAAGAAATGAAGAAACAACATTTTTAAGAAATAACCAAAATATTTGTAGTATATTGAGAAAAAGGTTTTGCCACTAAGCTAGTTACCTCATTTTATATGAATATTGATTCTTGTTCTGCACCATGTTCTACATGTGGTAAAACCCTTTTTTAATTGTAAATTAACAACTGGGTGGGCAATGAGTCAAGAACTCTTGTTTTCTATTCCTGAATGCCTCCGTAATTGATCCAAGATGTCGTTGTTTGAGACACTGTGTGTTTGATCTCCATTTGTGTTCGCTGGCTTAATTTGAGTTCAGAGCTTGGCATAATAGTTACAGTATGAGAATATAATTTTACTGCTTTCACTGTATTGTAATGTGGAGTTGGCTATACAGGCATCACAGCCATTACAGCCATGTGGGACTAGAATCAAGTAAACTAAGTTTAGTTTACTATGTGCACCTGAGCATGTGTATGTAAACGTTCATTTTTAGAGAATATATAATGTCTGTCTAAATACGTATATTTTCTTTATGTAAAAACATAATTTCAACATTGTTACATTCCAAATCTTTTATATCTTCCTATCTTGATTTTATGTTCTTGAATTAGGCCTCTTGTCTTTAGATGATTTGTTGTGTCTTCCTTTGTAAAATGTGGTATTTTTGAGCATCAACAGGTATTGTTTCCTTTCTAGACCTCTACCCAACTGAATTTCTTAGATATCACTACTCAAACTGAGTTACACTGTGAGCACTGTACAGTGTGTGCAATTATGAAAATTGCTTAGACAGCAAAGCTATGGAGTGTATTCTCTTTCAGTATCTAATGAATTCCTAATGAGTATCCACAGTCATTCAAAGAGATAATTTCCTTACTAAGATAATCTTCTTTTATGTACCCACATTTTTTGTTACAGGAGCCATTATTGTGCTTTTCATGTCTCAACCTGCTTCCACCTTTTTGAAAGGCTCTTTGATTTTGCTGCTCCCTTTTCTTAATTTTATGTGACATTCTGTACCTGAGCACTTTTGGCAGTTCTTGAGCAAGCTTTCCCTGTCTGCAGAGAGTCTGTTTTGGCTCATCTTACTTCCACAGTGCAGCTGGGCATGCTAGATTGAATTTTTCTGCTTCATACATGCCAGCTGCCAGACCTTAATCTCTTTCTAAAACCAAGAATTATCAAACTCCTCAACTTTTTCTCTCATTACAGTAGCTGGAGGCCCATATGGCAGATTTACATAGGAAGACAAAACAAAGCAATTCTGCAATTATCCTCAAAGCAAAGGCTTCTGTGTTGAATCAGTCCCATTGCACAGATTTTAGTGGAGCGGTCTCATGTGTCTTTCTGACAAAGCAATAGATTAACTGGGCACTGAGAGCACTGAATTTTAATCTGCATTTCAGCACTGACTGCCTGTGTGTCCTATGGCTAGTAATTTCAACCATTTGCATTTTAGATTGTAGGGCCTCCAAATGAGGACTCTCTCCCTGTCTTGTTAAATTTGCACAGTGCTGCTAGGGTAGGCTGCAAACCTTCAGCATTGCTGCATCAGAAGTTTCCTTCAGTCACTGACATCGTATTTGTGATCTGAAAGAGTCTTAGCTGCTCCCATGTATTACAGCACCTTGCAAGCACTTGTAGCTTAGCTCTTGAGTTTTCATTTATTCTGTTTTACAGTGAAAGGATTAGGGATGAGAAAGCCTTCTAGCTGGAGTTATATAATGGCTATACTCTGTCCCCTAGAAGGACATTGTATCTTTGATTTGAGGCTGCAGCAAACCAAATTCTTCTGCTTCTGAGAGATGAGAGTTGACAGATAACCTGAAATGCATATGTTGTTATTATGCTAGGCTGAGTTAAGGTAGCAGAGGTGGCAGGAGTATGGAATCACTGAATTCCAATCTGGATTGCTGGAGAAACATATTAATTGTAAAAGTGCATTGTATCGTTGCTTCTTCAACATTACACAAATTACAGATTTAATTTTGAGGATGCCTTCTGCAACAGCAGGAAATCAGAAATATGAAGGTGCAACTGCTTCAGTGCTGTTAATATTGTACTAATGCACTAATGGCAAAAGTGCATTTCTCACCAGCAGTCTCCCTGAAGCACCTTGGAAAAATTGTATTAGTACTTTGACCTGATTAATTAATATAATGGGTAAGATTTTCCCCAGGGTGGTCCTCAGTATTACTGAAAAATCTGAACTTGACAAGACTCATAGGTAGAACTCAAGGAAAGGCCAGCAGGAAAGGGTTGTCTTAGTGAAGCACGTATTTTGCTATGTGTATCAAACATTTGTCAGTGGAGAGATGAGAAGGCAAAAAACAGTGAACTGAAAATGAAATATGTGTACAACACACCACTTTTCTTCAAATGCTTTGTTTTCTTTCTTACTTTATTATGGCATGTGCTTTTGTTCTTTTGTTTACTGAATTATATCCAAATATTTTTTCTTTCAGATTCAGGAATACAGGCCATTAAGCAAGATTGTTTCCTAGTCTTCTGATTGTATACTTTTTTGTTGAAGCAGCCCCTATTATCAAGATATTGATCATGGTGAAATCATAGGGGTGGGAGGCAGAAGTCAATAGTGGTTTTTGCTGTCCTCTTTTTGTTGTTTCTGCTTTGCAATTCCACCTTGAATGTCACTCAGCAGGCCCTTCCCAAGAGCTCACTTGCTAATATAAGGTAAATAACAGGAAACAGTGGAACTAAATGACCAAATACTCTTTGGTGTTGAAATTGTGAAGCTGTTTATGTGGTGGTTTTCATCTTGACCACCTGCCATCGTTTCAGCAGTCAGTTGCATCCCCAAAATTGCACTGTTTTTTCCAGCAACAATTCCATGTGTTATGCTGATGTAGGGTGGCTATCCAACAGGTGCTTTCACTCCCATAGTTCATTCTGTAATGTAGCTGCTGTAGATATGAGGAACAGACCATTAACTGCACTGGGCTCAAGGGCAAAGGGGGGAAAATACTGTATAAGTGAGACTTGTTGAAAAATGTAATTAAAGGCAGATTTTTCAGAATACAGTGGTAAATCCTCTTAACCAACAATTGTCATCCCTTTATCTAAATAATATGACAGAAGTAAATAATGTACTGCCTGTTTCACGTGCACAATCAGGGTCAGAGGCAATTCTGTCAGCATGGAATCTGCTGAGATGGAGAACAAGCCTTCTACTATTGTGCAACTCCAGTAACTTCAATTAGAAACTTAAAATGTTTGGATTTCTTTACTAGAGAAACATAAAAATTATTTATTTATTATGTTTATTTATTGCAGAAAGAAAATTTTAAGAATTAAATAATGTTTTTTAAAGTGCCATTTTCTCTTTTTGGCTAGACTCTGGTCACACACCCTTTTTTTTTTCCTCTGGTTCTATTTTTCCTATTTTCCTGTAAAATGTCATGTGCCTTCCTAAAGTTTCAGTACTCCTAAGCTGTTTTAAGAAAATACAGGTTATCATGACATTATGTATAAAAATATTCATACTTGCAGAGCCATAACCATAATTTTGGTTCTTTTGTGGGTCTTTTTACATGTACACTTAAGAATAAAATGTAGAAAAGCTCACAAGCCTCTTTATTAGCACTGTTGCATTGCTTCACCTCAGTCCCAATTAACCTTCAGTTTATGTGAAGCAGCAGGCACTGTGTCCTTGTTTGCAAGTTCTACAACTTTTATGTGAGCTGTACCATGACCTTAGTACCTAATAAAAATATGTATTTAAAAATAGACAGAAAAGTCAGAAAGGAGAAGGAACTTCAGAGTGGCAATACTACTTGACATCACATGTCCTTTTCTCCCCTAGTTCTCCTTGTTCCCTACCTATCTAGTTGATAAATAATCTCTGTGTTACTTGTCTCTTCTATGAAAAGGCTCATTTGTACCTGCAGCTAAGGAATGGTTTTATTTTTTGTACGATCCTGTGTCAGGAGTCCTTGAGATGTCTCAGCATCCTTGGATTTCAATTATTATGTGAAATGTTGGGTATGCTCATCTTGTCTAGGAGCTCAGGAGTAAAGGGAGCTCTTTTGATGTGTGGGAAGCAGCAGTCGGCGTTGCAAACTGTTCCCACTACCTGGATGCTGTGGAGCAAGGAAGAAGTGTAGGTTAAAATGGCTGGGCTGCTGCCTCTCTCCTTCCAGTGGCCTTGGGAACACCTGGTGGATGCAGCCCTACAGGGAAAGTGTGTGTCACATTCCCTGTTTTTTTAAGCATATGTAAAATAGCTTTTTACTAGGAACTTCTACTGGGAATAGCTCTTTTAGGGAACTTGAATAGTGAAGAGGAAACACATAGCAAGTTTTACATATGTGGAAAATTAAAGAATAGGGCAGGTATTCTTTCAATTAGGATTTTGCAACTAATAATGAATTCTGTCATAATTGCTCAAAATGGCTGTTGCTGTTGGAGCATGTATTGTGGGATTTCTCCTCTAAAGCAGCAAACATTCTTGAATAAAAATTAAAGGAATCTCAGGGATCTGGTCCTGCACTGGTGGACAGGAGATAAGTGCTACCTCTGTAGGGTTTGCTGGGGAATAGCTGTTCTGAGTGGCCAGTGCTTATTGCTGGGATTATACCTAACTCAGCCACTTGTCTGGGTTATGCTAATAAGAAACAGGAAGATGCTTCCTTACTTTAAGGGCATTGATACAATCTGTAAATAAAGTGCTTGGCATAAAAATATTACTGCAGAAGCCTAGATAAGGTTCAGTACAGTGCCTAAAAGTGTGTTTTCTGTAGCTTGTACATCCTCTCTCAGTTATGCTGTTTGATCCATTATGGAAGCTGGACTTTGGTGGATACATTAGCTCACTTTATGACTGGTTTCCAGTATTCATACAGGGTGACAAGCCAGTCTGCTCCATCACTCAAAAACCTGCCGACAGAGCAGCAAAAAGGCATCACATGCCAAGCAAGAACTGATATCACCCGAATAAGCTAAGGGAGAGATCCATGATTCACATCCAAAGTCTCATTGTATCTTGCTTTCTTCTCTAACAAGGTGCAGGATTAGTGAGCCCAAATATCAAATACAGCAGAACATCATGAAACTCTTCTCATTTGCTTGGTGGGCAAAAGACCTGCTCCTCTCCCAGATGCACCAAGGGCAACATGGAGCTACCCAGTTGATGGCAAATGCTGTGCCTCTGCAGAAATCCATGTTTTTCAGGAAAAAAACATCACCTTAGCACAAATTACTGTACTTGAAATCTAATTCCAGCCTAAATTGCTTTATATTGAATTGTGTGGCAGTGGGCTCACAGAGATATCTTGATATAAGTAAAAGAATCCAAACAGAAAAAACCTCAGACACAAACACCCCAACAATAACAAATCCAACCCCAAACACTCCCAAACCCCCTAAAGCAAACCTAAAGACCCTGAAAAATTGAAAACCAAACAATCAAAACATCAACAAAAGCAGATGTCCACACTGCCTGCATGCTAAAGAATGCATAGAACCAAATAGAGCCTGATTTCCCCATTGAAAGATCTAGACATTGACTTAAAAATCCTCTAGAAGATGTGGTGTCTTCTACAGCAATAGCCAAGGTTCTTCCATAAGAAAGTAGTTATTGGGATAATATTTGGGCTCACAGCATAAAAAGAACTAACAGAAGGGTATAGCAGAAGATGTTAATAGAAAAATTCCCACTTGCTAGTCTGCAATAATGAGGATTTGTTTAATGTTTATATTCTGCAGACTAGTTATATATAGTAAAAGTTGTGTTTAGATCAAAGACTTTTGTTTAATTTGTTTTACATTAAAGGAAGATAAAATATCTTTACTGCAGCTGTTTAGGTAACTGAATATGTGAGCAGATACCCAGATATAAAGGACTACATTGTAGAGCAGCCAGTATGCTAAAAAAGTATATAAATAAATGAGAGATAAAACCAGAAAAATAAAATTATGGAAGTATCTAAAATTGCATATGCATTTTTCATATTTCAGGGTATTTTTTTCCTGTCTAGGTTGAGTGATTCAAGTTCTTGAATCTGTATTTATTTTTATACTTATTCGTATATAGTGTAACTACTGTTTTACCTGAACTGATTTTTTTTTTGTTTTGCTGCATTGCAAGTATACATGGAACTATAAATGCCATGTGCATATCTGTTTATTGGATTTTCATCCAATTTGGAGTGGAAGATACCTTGATTTTCTGTTTCCATTAAGAATGAAATCAGTACATGGTGTACAAATTCAGTTTTGTTAGTAGACGTTTGTCCAGAAGAGTTATGTTTTGCCCCTTTCTTTTTCCTTCCAATTGACAAACCTTCATTCACACATCATGCCTCGGTTTTCTGAAGTCTCCAAGCGTTGCTGTAATATATTCTGAGAAGACAGTTTATTCTCCTTTGGCCTGTTTTAGCTTGCCCCACTATTTTTCTGGTCGTCTTTTCTTGTCTTGTAGCTGAATAGCATAGTGCTTTTCTATTTCTATTTTTCCATCTCATATCACAAGAGTGCCCTCTTGTAACCTCTTAGGAGATGCCACCTTTCCTCCAGCACCAGTATCAGTGCCCATCCAAGCTGTGAAAGCTCTCAGGACTCCAGGGCAGCAGGTAGGTGGGTGCCAAGCCATGAAGTTGATAAACCTGCCTGTTTGTGACAGTGACAGCCTTTTCAAAGAAACTGCCAACAAATGATTCTGTCCCAGAAGTAGCTTTCTAGACAGGCCATATTAAGGTCTCATAATGTTCATTGGTTGGTCCACTGACTCCTGACATAAAATTTATTCTGAGATGCAGTTAGGGTCTTCATTTAAGGACTTTGTCTGTTTTAAGCCCTCAGTTGTTTCTCTCCTTTGTTCACAAGGGACCGTACAACAGCCTCATCAAAGGACAGGGTTTGAAATTGCATTGCTGTGCTCATCTACCTTATGAGACTGCAGCAGGGCCACTGTGGTGTTTTAAACAGTTTTTACTTCCCTTGCAGGTTATATCTTTAAGCAAATACGTTTTTGTTGTGCTGAACTTTACCACAGCAAGTGTCAGAATGCAGTGCCAGGATTACTCCTTTCATTGTGTGCTAGGTGGCATTGTGGGACCCATCAGGGCTGCACTTCTCCTACAGGCACTCTGTTTACAGTGGCATTTTGATGTCTTCCACCAGGCTTCCTTTTTGTTTCTCATCCTCTTTCACCATCATCCTTTTTCCAAGAACACTTGACCTTTTGCTTGGCTCAGCCAATCAGGTTTTACAATTGCTCTGTATGGAAATATCAAACTGAATTCCGCTCAGTGTCTACCTCTAAACAGGAAGGTGTGATGTTTCTGTAAATTCCCTCTACTTTTTATTTCTCCTCTGTGTCAAGTATGATTTATTGACTGGTCAAGATGCTATTTTAAGCACACAGAATACATATAAAAGATGTTTGTAGCAGAGGTTGTTCTCACTGCTCTTGGGGTTGTGGGCACTACAACAAGAAAAAGCAGAGCATGGTTATGACTCTGGGCTTTTGTACATTTGGTTCAGTGTATGGGTTAAAATGACCCAAAGAAGGTGAACAAAGTTAAACCAAGGTCTCCCACCAGCAGAATATCAATGTGCAGTTAGAGGCTGTACACCAGCCAAAATGTTTCCCATGTCCTGTTAAATGTCACAGTCATTAGAACAAAAATAGAAGATTAAGAGCAGTAATAATGAGGTCTGCATGTCTGTCTGCACTCTGAATAGCTCAGTGTGTCTTATTTTCCCACCTGTAGTGCTAAAGTTTGGTGCACAGAACATATACTGGGAACTGAAAAACAAAACATGGAGAAATAAGATTGCCACAGATGTCTCATAGAAAGAGGTACTAATTAAAATCAGAAATGACTGGATATAAGGTCAGCATTGTTTCTTTGGTCTCAAAAGCAAGGAGAATTGCTCAAAGCAGGTACCCTGAATTGGAATTGAACCCTGTAGAAAGCACTATGAGCTGGAAAGTTACCAGCACAATCTAATTTGACAGACATGAACACATCCCCTACAAAGGGGATGGAGAATTCTTCTTTGGTCACTATTTTTGCAATCAAACTTTTCTCCCAGTTATGCCATGTCATGAGCTGGCAGGGCAGGGACTGTATCTGTTCCTGAGAGACAGACTCATCAGAATCATATTGTCTCAAACTGAAAATAATGAGAGAATGTAATATATCCTAAAAAACCCAAACCCACAAAGCAATATTTTAATCTTTTCTGGATTCTGGTGACTGATAAAAAAGTGGTGTTTTGAGTTTCATGGTTAAGGAAATAATAATTGAACATGGCTTTTTAAACTGTTCTCATTTTTCTTTTTTTGTCAGCTAGCAAGAAATAATCTAAATGACATTTAGGTGTTGTAACACACAAACTGTTTTTTAAATAAATGGATTTGGTTTTGATATTCTTTTAAAAATTGACATAATTTTTTAGGTGTTCGTGACACTTTTCTTGTGGGAGAAGACTTGCTGCATATTAAACTTTTTTTTTTTTGAGCAATGGGTAAAATGGAATATAGGCTTGGCAAGCATTTCTTCAAGCTGGCATATGTTGAATAGAGGATGCCAAGATACAAGTAGCCAAATTAATTATTATTGCTTCCTGGACATTATTGGAAACATTTTTCGTCCATCCTTTTATGCTGACTTTTCCGTAACCATTCCCTCCCTCCTGTCACAGGAAAACACTTGAACCTTTTCTTGCAAAGCAAAGAAGGGTGCATAAAGAGAAAAGTAAAGCAGAATTTTACATTTAGCATCAGCTTTTGAGAACTTCTGGAGTGTATGGAGCCAATGAATCATAATATAGTCAGTCAAGTTCAAACAGGACTTTGAACTTTTCCTGAGATGGAATCAGTAGCAAAAGCTCACATTAAAGGTATTGGAGAAATCTATTTCAGTAGCTACAATTTTTTTGTCTCCTGAAACTCAGTGCTGAATTAATATTTGTGTTATTACTGGAATTTATTTGTACTGGTTGTTTTCCATAACAGACAGGTTTGAATTAATAATAATTCAATTAGTGACTTAAATAATATAGTCCATGATGAGATTTTCAGTGAAGACAAGACAATCATCAGTAAAGTAGACTCTGCTCTGAGTTTTCTCCACCATAAAACCACAGTGGTTTACAGCACTTTGCAGAGGACACAAAGTAATTGCCCATTACCAGGTCTGGTACTTGAAGGCAAACAGATTTTCTGCCTTCCCTGACTTTCCCTCAATGAAAATAAAAACAAAAAACAAAAACCACCCTAAAACAAAGCCCAAACAAGCAAACAAATAATGCAACAAAACCCCAAAGCCTACCGAATTTATTTGTAAAACAAGTAATTGAACAACTAGATTTTCAGAAATTCCAGATCTGCAAAGTAACCTCTTTTCTTGGTCTCATTTTTATCACTTGCAGCAGATTTTAGCCTTTTATTTTCCTGAAGATGATTCAGAAATATTCAACAATATTTCAGCAACTCAAGTTTAAATGCTTTCTTAATGTGCTATTAATTTTGCTTTTAATTACTTTAAAGGAAATGCTTGGGTTCAATGACCCTGATATCGAAATAAATTCAAAAAGTAGTTCTTCTAAATGCTTTTCCAATTTATTTCTGCTCAGACTTTGGGAGTGAGCCATTTTAAGATGCTGGTTTGATTCTCTCTGTGATCTGACGCTTTCTCTAGCAATATAAAGGCTAAGATTTTTCTCTTCTTTGCTAAGGATTGTCGTCACCTAATGAGTTTTGGTCACAGCAATTTGGAGATTAAAGACTTCTCATGTGGTTTCTCAGTACTGAGTGAATCAGATTTTTTTTTCTTTTCTTTCTAGACTTTAATTGGTACCATATCTAAAGGTGGGCAGTGACTGCATTTCCTATTGCACCACTTCCACCTTACTCCCAAGTTTGCCTGTAGTTATGCTTTAAATAGATTTGATGTGTCTGTAAGTTTATACTGCTTTGTTTCATCCTCTTCTGTGTGCCACAATGAAAATTAGGCTCCTTCATTTGAGATAAAATGAAAAGTAAGTATCTTCCTCTATGCATTTTTCAAATTTAAGTTGCTAAAACCTCTCTTCAGCCCTTTATTAGATTTGGCTTTGTGCATTTGAGAGGTGTTAAACTTGGATTTAAATGGATTCACTTACGTGATGTGTTTAGACAAATGTGTCTTAATGTCATTTTAGATTAGCATCTGGCCTGTGTGGCAGGTTGTGGAGGAAGTACACGCTAGTGACAGTTGAGAAATGCTCCTGCCTCGGGGCACATTGCAGTCTTACAGCTTCTGTGACTTAATGGTCAAGCTTCAAATCTTACTATGAAATCCACCTTGACTTCTCAAGAAATTAAATGCTGGATTCTGATGTGGATCATTGTGCTTGCTTCTGATATTTATACTTGCAGGAGATTGCCTTATCTGTTTTAGGGGGTTCTGTGGGTTTGGAATTTTACTTATTTGCTTCCACATGACAGTCTTTGTCTGCTTTCCATGGGCAATCAGGAATGAGAAAAAAGACTGTTGCAGTATCTTGTGTTTTAAAACTTGCCTTCCCCTGCATCTCTAATATTTTTCTAAGATTTGATTCTTCTAGTTTCTGGTAAGTGAATACTGATCTCATAGTAAATTTAGGAAGTGTTGAATCTTAGGAATTAGGTTTATGTGACTAATTCAGGATTTAGTTCCCTCTCACATAGATTCTGGTCAGTCACAATTTCTTATCGCTCTAAGCTTTTTCCCAGCTGATTTTGTGATTTAAAATAATAATCTTCTGGTAAGAGGCCCACAAGTGCCTCATTAGTCTGTATGCAAGCAGAGCATTCCATTGATAATTAAATATGTCAGCTTAAAGCAGTAGGTGTGACTTAAACATATTAAGCCACCAGGAAGTCATTTGAGCTGCCTACTGCACATGAAAGGAGTGCAAAGAAATCATTCTTTCAGACCATTCAAATTATTTATGATAGTTATTTCTGATGGTTCTTCTGTCAAACATATCCCTGCTTGCTACATCAGCAGTTCCTGAGGTCAGCAACATGTCAGTTTGTTCTAGTTACCAGTTTAAGGTTTTCTGATTATCTGTTTCTGTAAATTTGTTCTCCTTATATAACAGAGGACACAAATACCTGAATACGATGAATTTTCTAGAAACATAGTATTGCCCTGGAGATGTGATCACATGCAACTGTCTAGCCTTCTCTCTCCACAAAAAAAAAAAACAACAAACAAAAAAACCACAAAAAAACAAAACAAAAAACTCAAAAAAACCAAAACCACAAAGCAAATACCTAATGTATTATAAAGTTGCCTTGGTCCAATAGAGATCTAAAGTGAACTAATGTGACTTATTAAGGTAGGGAAATACCAACATAAATCACGTAACAGAAGCATATGTCATAATTTCTAAAACATTTTTATAATTGCTGCACTGATCTAGCACTATGGGAATTAGTTTCAGTTCTATTTCTCTTGTTTTGGTCCTGCATCTCAGTGTGCAACTAGTATTTGTGCTCAATGAGACACCAACACACTGAAATTCATAGAACTGCCAAAACTTGACTCCTAGGAGAGAATCCCAGAGAGCTGCAATCCAACCTCCTGCTCAGCATGTGCACAGTTTCTGGTTGCTCAGGACCTTTGCCTAGTGAAGCTCTGACTACCTCAAAACTTTTTGGGTAGGTAGTTCAGCATTGTTGGGTTTTTGAGAGAGGATTTCTCTGAAAAATTAAACCTGCAGTGTGAGAACTCCATAATCATTCCCTGTACCAAGTCTGCTCGAGAGTCAACCATAAGGAGAATAATTTTTCCTAAGAAATGAAGCTGGTGTTACTACAGTGTTATACTTCTGGACATGCAGGGTTCAGTAATGGAGAAGTTGTTGCCCCTGGAATCCTTTTTGGGCTCAGAGAAGAGTGGGTGTTTGCTGAGGTGCCCAGAGAAGCACTGTCACCACCATGTCCAGTGTGACCACAGCAGGACTGACCCGAGCCTGAGGCTCCCTGCTCCATGGGGCCACATCCACTTTGGAACCCCTGCAGGAAAGTTGCCCTCCTGGCTACCATGTCTGTGCCCAAATGTTTCACATCCAGGCATCACCAAGTTTCTATTTTACACTATAGTCACACCACGATTGCACACTTCAGCTGGCAAAAAGCAGTTCTGTATCACAGTAAACTTAATCAGTAATATAGCAAGTGGTTGATTTAAAATGACATAATTTGTTCTTTTTTCCCTGATTTTGCTGGTGCACAATTCTGGCTTTTTAAAGTTTATCTCAATATGCCTCTGATTTTCACCTCTTGAACCTGCATTGCTTTCTATTTGTGACATGAAAATTAGTTGCCATGGAAATGTTTGCAGCAGGAACAGAAGATCTCTTAAACAGGGGACTTAAAAAAAGATCGCATATATAAGCAGATGGGCTTAGCAGTAAGCAAGGAAGAAATATCACCTAAAATCAAAGGTATAAGGGACAGGAATTTTTTTTTAACTGTCTAGATTTTCATTTGTCTCAGAATATCATCTTAAAGCGTTGCTGATTTCCTAGAGCACTATTTGCTTGTGGGTATTTACATGACATCCTGATTTACATGAAAGCTTATCCTTATATCTATGGCAACTCAGAACCAACTTTAGCAAGACACAAGGTAGACTGAGTTGCAGCAGGTAAGCAAAAGCTCTTCTGTAGGGGAAGCAGGTGTAAGAACAAAGGTTCAGAGTGTTCCTTTGCTGGTCCAAAAAATGATGCATTCCACATTTCCCAAATTCTGCACAAAAGCTTTTGTCTGATGAGCACAGTGACAACAGCCTGGAGGGCCCATTCTGTTTAGCTATATTTGCAATGTTTTCTTGTCTTAATAAGGATCTGACCTGAGATATTTCTAGGCTCATTCTTTTGACTGGGATAAGAATGACATATAATTCATGGTGTAACTGTCAGGCTTTCACTGGGATAGCTTTCATTCACAGCATTGGCACAAAGATTCTCCTAGATTCATTGGAAAAATCAAATGCAATTTCCATTATGGAGGATTACAGTCTTTCTATCCCCATATCTATATCCATAGTGATGGGAAGCACATGATGCTAGGGCGAATGCTCAGTAGATTCAGCTGTGGTGTGATTGGTGATAAGGACAGCTTCAGGGAAAAGTCAACTAAGTTTCATGTAATGTAGGGGACAATATTTAGGTCTGTAATTTTTTTTTGCCTAGGTATAGTGCTAATCTGGACATTTTAAAAGGGTACTTAGAGATGCCCATTTTATTTGTCACTGTAGAGAAAAAAAGGCAACTAGATCTGCTTGTTTGCACAGTGAGAATGTTTAAAGGTACAATCAACTCTTGCTAGTACTCAGAACATTAGTCTCTGCAAGGTGACTAAAGGGACCACATGCAGCCTGGGTTGGGTTCCTGTTAGGAACAAACCCTGTTTCACCATATCTTTTGAACAGGGGTTTGACCCTTTCCTGTGCAGTTATCACCTGTAGTGATCACAGCAAAACTTCACAGAATATCCCAGGTAAAAGAATTTGGCTCTGCAAATTTGGCTCCTGGGAGGATGGGCTTTAGTGAATATACTGCACTATCCTGACAGAGCTGCTGTCCTGTCATGATGGGGCATTGGCTTTTGCTGGCAAAGCATAAATATAATACCTCAGAAAGCTTCACTTGCAGTCACTGGAATAAAAGATCATTATAGAAAGAAACTCAACATTTCGTTCAGACCATTCTTTTGTTTCGTTTCTATGAATATTTTAGTGTATAAAAAATATCTGTACAGGGCATTAGATTCATGTACATGAAGAATATTTTCCAAAATCACATTATGAATTTATACAGATGTCTTTAATCAGAAGGCACAAATTTTAAGGATTATGTTTATAAATATATAAAAAATACTACACACAATCCAAGTTAAATGGCAATGCTTGATTTTTGCTTTATATACTCAAGATGAAGGGCTCATAAATAATCCCATCATGGAAGATTATTTGTAGCAATGGGTCTTCAAATAATTAAATTATGATGTATTAGAATATTTTAACTGCTTAAGGCCAACTACAAATAGAAAAATAATTTGATGCAAATTACTTGATCTAGCTGAGGACTTCCACAGCAATGGTCAATGTCATCAGAATTAAGGGACATCTTATTCTTAGCAGCCATTTTTCTAAATTCATAGTGAACTTGAGCCCATCTGGCACATCTCCATCATTTCCTAGGAGCATTCCTAGTCTCATGCAATGAAATTTTTTAAAATACTTCTTTAAAATATTTTTGATTTTTAGTTGCTTTCTTTCTTGATAAGCATCTGTGTAATATATGGAAATAATTTCTTTCACTGCATAGGTAAATATTTTCTATTGCTTATATTCTAAACATGATCAATTTTTCATTATTATCCAAACATATACTATCATGAATCTAGGGTGTTTAAATATCTTGTATTCAAAGATGTTTTTTATGTGTTTTTTTTTTTTTCTTAACTGCATACATGTGATTTTCAAAAGAAGTATAAATATGTGAAGTTTGTCTTGTTTTTTTTAACCTACAGCTGATATTTTTGTGCACAGTTAAAAGTAGTCCTTAAATAGAAAGATTCCACAGGCATCTGTATTTAATTATGCAAGTAGAGTATCACAGAAATCACTATTTTCATGGTGACTTCATAATTTTTATCTTATTTTTGTACCTCCTAGCTCTCTGTGAACTGTAAAAGGGGCTTCCTTCCAGTGTCTGCATCTAGCACTCACATCTCCAGTGATGGACTGGATCCATCACTGAATCCCTGAGCTGTGGGGTTCTATTTTAGCATGGAAAAACTGAAGATTTTGGATTCAACCATCTTAGAGGTCTTGTCCAAACACTCAATGTCTTGTTGGAACATGTGGAGTGTGCATGAGGTTTGTGTTGCTGCTCCAGGATTCCATTCCTTCCTGGAATGCTGGACTTGCACAATGATCCTCAATGATGTCCCACAGCTCTTGCTGGCATCACCTGGTGCAAACATAGAGACTTCAGTATTTTTTTTGTCTGTGGGACAATATTGAGATGAATGTACAGTACCCCGCAGGACAGAGTATTAAATGCTTCTCAGCTGTGACTAGGGTTTCTAATTTAGTGGAGGGGAATTCAGTACCTTTCCATTTTGGAATAGGAAAGAAAGATTTCTAGGCCTAATTAAAGGAAATTTTCATATCTAAAAAAGTAGAATAAAATCTCAATAACCACAAATAAGATCTCACTGTGGCAGTTGGAGGCTATTTATTTTTAAAAATAACCAAAATCATAGACAATGTGGTTAACACAACCCACGGTGTATATTCTAACTTGTCTGTTCCCTTGCATGACAGTAACACAATACCCTAAACAAGAGAGAATGTTATGAGAGAGCATTTCAAAGGAGAAAGCTTTTTGCAAACTACAATGGGCATTTCTGCTTGAGATGAGAATATTTTGTGTTACTTTACCTCATGCAGCATGTAGTCCTCATGTTTCCCTTTTGACAGCAAGGGTGTGGTCGTGCCCCTTCATTAGGGCAGCCGGCAGCATGAGCTTTCTGTGTCCTCCCTTGCTCAAATGGTCAGGGGCAAAACCCAGCCAGAAGAGGTTTTTTAACTTGATCTTTTTTAATTGATGTCTGAACTCCCTGGTAAATGAGATCTCTGAGCACTGTGAATTTTCAGCTTTTGGTTTTATCCTTAAGTACGTTTGATTTGAATTTGCTTAGGCTACAAACCATGATATCTACCATTTGGATATTCTCCTATTTCCAGGATTTCTCCAGGCTGAAATCAGCATCATTTTCTTCTGAGTACTGGCTATAGCTAACTGTGCCTGGCAGTACTTTCAGCCCTAACAAGTTGCATAAATCTAGCCTTGGACAGTGTACTCACAGCAGCTGGCTGTGAGTCCTGTGGATTTATTTGGAGATTCAGGTACCAATGAAGGAGAAACTTTTTCTTTGGAAGCATTTTCAAGGGTAATAAAACTTCCACCTATGCAGAAGAAGAATTGAAACATTTTCTGTGGTTTTCTCTAAGGGCAAGCAACTAAGATGCAATAATAATCAGTTAGAAATTTATTCAGACTTCTTGCTGGGAGGTGATTCCTATCCTCTTACTAAAGATCTGTGATTGATGTGCTGATTTTCAGCATTACAGTTGTATTTGGAATGTCATGATGAAATGAATTGCCATTTTGCACCATTTGCAAGAGAGGGATTTGCCCAGCCTGACTCCAAAGGAAAACTAGAAAGAAGGTCAGCAGTTATCCTAGTTATCCAAGCTGTAGCCTGATGAAGAGGAGGAGGAGAGGCTGCCATTTAAATGGCTGTTGTGTGATACACCACCCAGAATTTGTTGCTATGTAGCGAGATACTTCCCATCCCAGCCTGCCTCTGTATTCCTGTGTTAGCCTCCTGCATTCAGGGAGGTTTATTCTTTTCCATCTCCCAGCAAAGCTTTTGCTTTGGTGTTCAGCATCCTTCATACAAATGTCCCAGCTTTTCCACCACTCGGTTTGGCTGCCACTATTTGTCTTTGCCCTGGCATACCTGAGAAGCACTTGCTATCACACCAGCTGAAAGGCATTTTAAGTTGTTCCTTGCTGTTTTCTGCTGTGTTGCTGTTTCTGAGCTGAACAAGCCTGATTATACGGTAACTTGAACCTAATCTCAGATAGTAATGGTGTTTTCTGGGTTGACAGATTGGATTTGGGCATTAAACATGTATTAGGATCATGGCTTGAATGAAAAGCAACGATGTTACCAAACGAGAAAAATCTCCGTCCCTTGCAAACGTAATATAAACCCTACAGACATAATGAAAACCAAAGTTAGCACATGAAATTGTTTCAATGGCATATTTATTGTAGTGAGTTTGCATAAAACTTTAGTCTATTTCTCAAAATAGTAAAGGAAATTATTTTGCATTTAATTTCTTTATATAGTTACCTTTGCTGCTATTGACAAAGTATTTGATGCTATTGAGCAAGTATTTTATAAAATGCTTTCACATCCAAGTTTTAAAAGTTTAGACAGGACACATCTAAAGATCAAGAGCTCAGTAGAAATCAGTAAGCTTCCAGTACTCAGGTAGAGCATTCTTCACAGGAAAGGTGATGAGATATGGGAATGGACTGCCCAGGCAGGTGTGGAGTCACCATCGGTGTTTAAGGAAAGACTGGATATGGCACTCAGTGCCATGGTGGTATTAGAGGTCTTTTCCAACATAATTGATTCTGTGCTTCTGTTAATCTCAACTGCTGGAAGCCTAAGACTTACTAAACCAGTAAACCCTGTCTCCATTATCACACAGCAAATATGTAAAGCAGAACAGCACTCTGAAAGGTGTTTCAGAGCCTACATCTGTGTGATAGAACTCTGAGACTGTGTGTTTCAAAGACAAGTGAAAATGTAGACTAAAATCCCAAGAATTTAAATTCAGAATCTGGAAATGAGTAGGAGCTTGCTATTAATAATCTTGTAAGCTTAGACTTTGCAGGAGTGTGTTAATTTAAAATGGTTTTGACAATTAAAAGACTAAAGATAGCTGCTCTATCAAGCATCTGATGTTTTAGTTGGGTTCGTAAGTTGTTAATATTTCATAAGCCTCCATGAGTTTCACTGAGATTTAGAAACTAGGCTACTAAATCACAAAAGTGTTGTGAAAATGTGATTAAAAAAAAATCCTAAGCAGTCCTGTGTTTGGACTGGTTAAAATCTTCTGTGTCGTGGGTGTTTCAGTCCTACAAACTGAATGACATTGTCTCCTTGCTTTGTGAAAACTAGGGATGCCTTTCTTGCTTTTAAATACAGTGGGATCAGGATGTGAGCCTGTGATGTTCCTGGGGCTGGACCAATACTTGCTGCTTGATTATAAAAAACGGGATCATTTAAATAATGAATAACGAATAACAGAAGTTTTAAGGCTAACCTAATATTCCATCCTTAGGATTTTTACAATGTATGAAAATACAAGAAATGAAATTGCAAATCTGCTGCCATGTAATCCAGCTGGGGAGGAGGGTAGAGGGAAGGGAGGGCAGGCGGCTCAGTGATCAGCAGGAGCTGACAGGGAGCATGGATGCTCATGGATAAGGTTTTTTGGTCTGTGTTTGTCATGAAGCAGAAGGTGCTACCACAGTTGTGTGAGGTAGTGACCTCTACTGAATTCCTGGAGGAAACCCTCTCAGGAATACAGCAGCTTACACAGAAGGTAGTGAGTAGCTCTACCACACTGCTCCCCATACCTCACCCAGCAGAAATAGATTTTGGTTTATGTATATCAAGATACAGGCAAGCCCGGAAGCTGACATTTGTTTTGGCTTTTATTTGTTTGGAGTTTGTTTGTTTGTTTGTTCTGATGTGGAGTTTTTTTGTTTAGTTTGTTGTTGTTTTTGGGGTTTTTTTGTTATGTTTTTTGTTTTGGTTGGGTTATTTTTTGGTTTGGGTTTTTTTGGGGCTTTTTTTGAGGAGAGAAAAAGCATTCTGGTTGCTTTCCTCTGTTTTCATGTTGTGTATCCCTGCCATCTGAGCTGTGCTAGTGACTCTGACCCTCATACCACTCACAGAAGAAATACTTTCCTAGGGCATTCTCCCCCCACCCTGCCACAATCTGTCTGCAGGGGTGAGAAAGCAATTCATTCTCTGTTCCTGTTCTGACTGGTATGAGCTCTTGACAAGGTGTCAATGCCTACTATGATTGGTGTTCTTAGCCTTTTTTTGTGATTTGAATACCTTACTTGGAAAAGAGCCCTGAGTTTGTCGAAATAACTCCACAGAGGCTCTGAGAGAGCTTTGAGATTTTAAGACCAATCAGTAAACTGCACTGGCTTTGAAATACAGCCTTTTATTTAGTTACATCTAGTCAATTCAAGCTGTGGTGTCCTTGCATCTCTGCCACTGTTCAGTTGTATTTTGGGTTTGTTTCAATGCTTTCACAGGGCAGATATATCCTTAGCACTCTCTGTTACAGGCAACAACTCCAATGCCCATGGAGTTCAATAGCATGATATAAAAATAGCATTATATATACTGCTTCCTTAGAATTCTTATAAAAACAACCAAAAAAAGTAGGAGAAACTCTTTGCTGAGCAAGCTGTTAAAGAGTTGGAGAGGACAGCAATGGATTCTGTGCTCTGTGGAGAAGGAGTTATCAGCCCTGATACCTGTAGTCTGTATATTCAATATTATGCTTTCATCTTCTTCCACCTTACCAGAATGTGATAATGATACCTAGAAATTTGAAGTTTAACCAAATTTCAGTGACTCGAGTGAGGTTTCTTCCTTTCTGCATCACTGGATGACAAGGAAATGAGAAATCTTTGACCAAATTCCTGCTCCTCTCGTCTAGGATAGCAACTGTCCAAGAGATGTCCTCAGCAGTCTCTCATCCTCATTAGGTATTTCCTTGCTCTATGAAGGATTAGTCTCTGAGCAGAGAAGCTACAGAGTTCAAAGTGAATGCAGCTAAATATAGTTTGAACTCTTCAGCCATTCTAGAGAAGTCTGGAAAGGGAACACAGTTGGGAAAAATTGTTGCAAATATGTGTGAGTGGTTAAAAGGATGACAGTGATTTCATGGGCCACTTACTGAATCAGATGCATTTCTTGACACAAGGTAAGGGAGAACTACTCAAACTATCTCAAGCTGAATGAACTACGATGTAGAGTCTCTAATTCTTTATGCTGTATGAACATAATGTGTGCTTTGGGATATCCAGTAAATAAAATGCTTCCTATTTTCTCAAAATGAAGTGATGTAGGCCCTGTAGAGGATATTCCAACAGCCTCAGCTCCTGTTACTTCTCTTCTGAGTTCCACAGTGCTGCTTGGCTGGACTGCAATGTGAGTAGGTGAATTATGGAAATAGAATATTTTTTATTTTCTTCTCCTGTTAATAAGACATCATGAAAATCTCCCTCAGGAAAAAAAATCCCAAATAATCTTTCCTGAACATAACTTTATGAAGGTGACTCATTTTAAATTCTCCATAATTTAGGGACCCGTGGTATCTGTACTGCCTGTTGGCAATGTCCATTAAGCAGCAGCAGAAATGCATTTTTTCCTTGGTTAGACACTCCAATGAGTTCAGTTCTGCAAGAAGAAATGTCTTTTACTCTAAATATTTTTTTTTGTTCCCAGTCTAAATGCATTATGCAAATAATTCACTTCATAAAAAGATAACAAATGTTTGTGTTTTGGTTTGGAAATTTTTTTCAAACAGCTCTGAACATGATAGTTCAGGAAGCCAGTGTAATTTTAAGAGCTTAAGAAGAAGCAGCTACAGTATAATAGGATCTGGGTTTTATGCAAATAAAACCATTATGCCCATTACTGGAGCATAACAGAGTAGAGAGACCTCTGCACTTATGGGCAATATGACAAGTGCTTTATTTATGATAACCCTAAGAATTTTCTTTTGGTATTTTCTTGTAGTTCCATGTGGTGTCCAAAAGGCAGAGTTTTATGTTGCTGAAAAGAACTCTCAATATACTAACAAATTACTTTGTGCAAAACAAATGTTCTTCTCAGATTTTGTTTTGTTGTCTTTTAGCCCTCCAGCAGTTAAATATAGTCTTGACACTATGAAGGATTGTACTTTGATATATATGGTTAATCCAGCATAAACATGAAAGGTGAGAAAGGTCTTCAACTGTATGATTAAACAGCTCCTAAGTGTTACAGGTTCGGTGTGTAAAAGTCAACAAAAACCACCTTGCCATGGGTCAAACTGCAAAGTTCCCCATTTATTCTCCTACTGCACCAGGCAGTGGAGACTGTGAGCTTTCTCAAGGTCTACTCAGATGCCCAAATGATCTGAACATCTTGATGTTCATGTCTATTTGTCATTTTATCACTCAGGTTTTTGTATTCTACAGACAGTTTCCTAAGGCATAGAAAAGCTGAGTGATTTCCTAAGTCTGCAGAAAGGCAGATATGAGCCTTGGCTCTGGAAAGCCAAGGGAATATTTTGATCATCCTTCATTTCTAGAAAGTCTGGATTGTCAGTTTGTGTGTCCAATGACACCATGATTTTGATAATCCAGTTCCTTCCAAGTATAATAAAGAAGACGCCAAACAGCTTCGGGCTAAGTGTGCCTGAAGTTTATTCCTAAACATATGGTATCTAATGAGATTGTGTTTCAATGTACCTAAGTAACAACTAAATCTCTGAACAGTACTCTTACCTGCCTCTAAACATGAGAGGTTCACTTCCATGGGCAAATGGTTACAACTATGAGAGTACATTAATATATGTTCTTTAAACTTGATGATGCATTATTTGATCTCTCTCACATATTACAACTTTACTCTTCTGTCTCAATAGACATTGAGTGTCAGTGCATTGGCATGGCAGTGACAAGCAAAGGGATTCTTCTGTGCTCTAAAAGCTTTGCCATAAAAATTATTATTAATTTGTTTTTTGAAAGGAAAAATGCCCATCCATCTCAGTTACTGGAAGCTTACAGTGCATAGCAAGGAACCAGTAGCTAAAGATGTCTTGTTTCTGCAGTGGCACTTTTGTTGCTGTATCAAAGGTTATAAAGAATAAATTACCTGGATTTTAGGGAAAGCACACCCTAAAACCTCCACACTTCTGCTGACAATATTATTCTCTCTGTTAGAAAATAAAAAGTAGGCAAATCTACTTTCTCTTTTGTTTCCCAATCTTCCCAAGTAAGTCCCACTCACCGCAGCCAGTAGCAGCAGAAGGGAGAGAAAATTGTGATGTGGTGTAGCAAAATGGATCAGATAATATGCAGTGTTCCTATATGTAGCCAGGTTATTGTGCTGTAGCCTAGGAAAAAGAAAAAAAAATCTAGTTCTGCTTCTGTTAGCCACAGAGGAGTATCAGTTTACATACTTTTGAACTAATCACAGCAATTTCTGTTGTAAATCTAATTAACCTTGGCTTAGCTCTATAAGTCCAAGTTTACTCTCTGCTCCTCTGGTCAGTGCTGGGGTTGCTCTGCTGGTCACCTGTGCCTGAGTGGGGCTATTGGCAAGGGAAGAAAAACATGCTTTTCAGAAAAGGAAGGGCTATTGGGGTGGTGATGCTTTAGCACTGAGCACCTGTTGGGTGCAACTTCCCCATCTGGAATACCCTCAACTAATATCAGCCAATAGTTCAGGCTGCAATGCCTTTTGCTTCAGGATTTATGGTCAGTACAATAAAAATGTGACAACAGCTCCTTGAAGGCATCATGCACCTGCCAGCTGACCTGACTCCTTATTCACCAGTGGGAGGGATTGAGAGCAGTAGCTTTATAAGCTGCTTTAAAAATAAAGATCTCCCATGATTTTATTTATTTCTGCTGACCTAAGTGCAGGGCAACTGTAGAAATTTATGGGAAAAGCACTTCAAGGGACACAGTTGGCAAACTGCCATCCTTTATGTGTGTGGTAGGACACCCAACAAACAATGGGCCTCAGCAAGTAGCTTCCATGCAAGTATGTGAATGCCACTAAATGGCCCTTGTGAGCTCAATATAGTTTCCCTCAGTGAAAAATGCTGCAAGCAGAAGTACTTAGAGATGCCCTTACTACTGCAGTAAGCAGAAATCCAGATATTGTGTGTAATTAAAGATTAGTGGAATGTGCAGATTATGCTAGCAAGTGTTAGGATATATAAGGTGCATGCTGCTATTCCACGTGACCTGGTAAAGAAAGACAAACATGTTTAGCTTCATAGAGCAGCTTATGAAAAAGAAAAAACTATTTGTAATCAAATGTATACAAATTTATTTATGGAACTATCAGCTTTTATACAAACTCAAAACCAGTCAAGGCATTTGTACATAGAAAATCAATCCAGAATACTCAAAGTCTGCTTAATGATTTGTACAAAGTTGTTTTTCTCATGTTTCAGTAACTTAGTTTGATATTTCATTGACTTGCATCTCAAAATATTTGTTTCCAAATCTTGGCATTGAAAGAACTTTCCTACACAATGAACTATGAGACAAGACAAAGAAACTTGTCTTTAAAGTCACTTGTTCATGTAGGAGGTGGCACGTGATTGCCACCCAGAGGCTGGTTTACTTTTGTTAATGAAATTGTGATTCCCTAGATTAGAAAACTGTACCATCAATAGCAATGTCAGCCAAAAGCTACACATGCTGTAGAGGAAGGGCCCATCTTGTTCTCTTACTGAGTCACTCCTGAGGGGAAATTAAGTCCTGCTGCCAGCCAGCTGCAGTCTGGACTGTACTTTAAAAAGCATTTCACTGTTGCTTCATTTCCAGTCTCAGCACTAAACTTCAAAGGAATGATCTTGGCACTTTTACTGCTATAAACCCAAAGAATGGTGAATCAACTGATGAAGTCAGCATCTGGTCCACTTTGATTCCATAGGTTTGTTTTTACAGACTCATGAATGGTACTTTTCCTGTAAATTATGAATATTAGTAGCTTTTTTGGAGGTTGTGTTGCTTTGGTTTCTTTAAAACATCATCTAGCCAGTACAACCAACATGCATTCTGGGGAGAGCAAAATTGCCATGGTGTATCAACAGGAATTATTATTTCCTTAGAAACACTGTAACCAAGAACTTCATAATGTATGAGGGAAATGGTTTTGGTTGTTTGAGAGATGAATTAAAGTGAGGACACAAAAAGGATGGCAGACAGCTGCCTGACAGTAAACAGAGTTTAAGGAGAAAATGGCATTACAGAGCTGGTCTACTCATTTACTTGGTAAAGTATTGTAAGCTTTAAGACTCTGTGGATTCAGTTATTTAAATCAATATATGCAGACCCAGAATAGACTAATTAGCTCAAACTGGTGTCCCATGAAGTCACATAACCTGCCACTTGCAAATCCAGGGATTCCACCTGGATCTCTGCAGGAATTCAATGTGTCCAGTGCTGTGATGGTGGGGTGGGAATAACCTGCCAGCAGAAATCCCTGTTTCTGAGGCCACTGGGGATGAAGGGCCTGGCTCCTTGCAGAATCCACTTCTGACTCTTATTAACACGACAGTGCAGTTGTATGTTGGAGCACTGCAGAGGAGGGAAGAGGTTAATGATTCAAAAGTTTTAAATTTGGGAGGGAAAAGTAATTAAATACTGTAATCTGGACTAAAGCACAAAAATTCAGAAATTGAACAGTAAAAGAAAGGTTTATTTCTCTTTATTTTTCAAATTTGTCTCATAGGCACCAACAAACAGTTGCAAATATACAAAGACAACCTCTGTTCTTACATGATTTGAAAACAGTACTTGAGCTGTAACATTTTTTCCCCCTAGGAAAAATCTAATTTTACCCAGATTATTATACCTCTTCACAAAGAAAAATTATATATATATATGTATGTATGTATGTATGTATGTATGTATATAGTAAAGGGAGTCATCACAAAACTAGGTCTGTATTAATGGAACTTCTCTAAACTATAAAAAATTAATAAATTAGATTTTAAGTAACCTCTTGGCATTCTTTGTTGCTTCGAGATTATACACTTAACTCAGATCTGAGACAATGTACCTTGGATTCTTATTTGCTGAATGTGCTAGAGCTCTCTAAGACTAAAGGATCCACTTTGACAAAATATGAATTCTTTCTGTAACTTTCCATATATATATAAGTGGTTGTTAGTGACTGATGTTCCTACTCAGCTTTCTAACACAAAATCTGGTAGAAATTCTGGGTATTTGTAGCTCCCGATTAGTTCCTTTTATGGGATGATGGCTTTAGTTGCATTGTAGACTTTGTGTGTACGTTCCTCTTAGACACATTCTTCATCTTAAATTTTTATCTTAATATAAACAAACATTATTTAACCGTATTGCTTAAATAAGATAGGGTGAAATATGTTGTTGTGCTACGTAGTTTCTTACAACAGTTTAATTGAGAATCCCCAGTGTTTTGAAACAGAGACAAAAAATTTGGCAGGAGGCTAATTTACTATCATGGCTGTGCCTGCACCTGGCCTGATGCCAAGGATGAACAACATCATCTTCCACATATTCAGCAGCGACTTGTCAGAATCTGCCAAAGTCCCTGAGGGTGTGTCCTTTCACGGGGGCTGCTGGGGCTCTCTGAATGTCCCTGTGAGTGCTGTTCTGCCAGCCAGGGCTGCTCCTGGGCAGGACACTGGAAGAGAGGGGCAGCTGAGTGGCAGTGATGGTAATTGTGCCTTCTGTGACTGTCTGGCAGGCAGGATGTGCGGGGTGAGAGCCTGTCTGGACACAGGGAGAGCACAAAACTAGTGCATTTAGTCTGGGAATGGGCAGCAGCAGAGAGAAGCCAGGAGAGCTACAAGTTTAAAAGAAAACAACACTTCCTCTCTATCTTCATCTATAATTTGTTTCAAGTGAAGAAAACACTCATCTCCCTACTATAGATTACCCTCATATGCTCTTGATGTAAAAGCATCCTCTAGGAGATGACCAATGGGTATCTGACATAGTTTCATCAAATTGGTCTTTTTCCACTTAAATAACCAAAAAAACCCCTAAGTAAATTAAACACTTTTGGCTTTATGTGAGGCCATTTTTACTTCTTTTACTTGATTGTCTAGTAAGCTTTTCATGGCAATGTAATTGTTTCATTGCAACTGCATCATTTTGCTATGAGTTGACATTGTACTCATAACATCATACTTCTGTGAACTGACAATGGAAGGAGGTTTTGGTTTTATTTTGGTATATGAGAAAGGGAAGGTGGAAAAGTAGCAATAAAATAGCCAGTAGCTTTACACCGTTTGCCTACAGTAGTGCAACAACAGTACAAACCTGATACATGGAAATGTTTTCTCCCTCCTTTGAAAGATGGAAAGTTGCACTTGGAATTAGCAGTTTCTTGAAATGGCAGTGCATGTTTATATAAACAGGCATTAAACCCGCAGCATAAATTTTTGGGGGATTATTACAACTATTTCTGGTAGAAATTGCCAGTTTAACTGGCTTTCTGTAGTCATAATTGTGAGGATGTCTTGTGAGCAATGCCCACATCACCCTGCATTGCTTCAGTCACTTTTCTCAGTTTCTCCTAGAGAGATATGCATGTGCTTCTAAGTTCACAGATGATTTGAAAAATTTCTATTACCTTCCAATTCAGACAAACAACATAGCAAACCCTGTGTCTTTGTTCTGTTACAATGCAGTGTAACTCATTTTGCATTTCATAAAACAAAGTCTGGGATTTTGAAGATGATTTTATTTCCATTAAATGCATGAGCTCTGATCACTTCCTTTGCTGGCTAAAAAGGGGTCTTATGATGAAAAAAAACCCCAGAGCCTAGAGCTGCAAATGATTCATGAACTGACACAGCCTTACATTCTGCTGTGGTTTTGTCTGTGATGCAGTACTCAGTTTGTACAGAGTCATCAAAACACATTAAAGTCAGAAAAAACCAGAAAAACTGACAACTGTGATTTTTTTTGTCTTCCTCAGTTAGTTTATACTAATCTCCACAAAACTCAAATGCTGTGTAATGATGTGACTTGAGAAGAAACCAATTAATTACATAAATAATTCCTGCCACCAGAAATAGCAGGGTTTTTAAAATAAAACATGCACAGAACCATTTTCTCAAAATACCAGTTTCATTGTTCTTGCATCTTTTACAATCTTAATTTAAGTTTGGGCGTTTGTGTCTGAAAAGCATGGCAGATTAAGGGCTTTTGGGCAAAGAAACATGCTTGATTGACACTAATACATGTGAACCCATCTGATTACAGATGTGAAATATGCTTTCAAGCCTACCCCACAATATATTAAAGGGATGTTTTTATAGTGTGCTGCTCTGTACCAGTAAAGAAAATGCTTTTTAAAGTGGCTTCAGGAGAGCTTTTAGAATTTTCCGTGTCCAAAACCATAATAGTTTAAATAATGTTTGGAATATTCTCTGTGAGGTCTGTGCATTAGCACTGAACTCATACTAAGCAGCAGTCAAAACTGTGTACTCTCTGCTGACAAAATTATTTTTAAGGGCAGATCCTGTTAACACTACAGGGAAGCTCATTGTCCTTGAAAAAATTATGAGAAGGTACAGGAAATTATATGTGCTAAGTTAATTTCAAAGTCAGATTCTGTTAAAATCTCACTTGGTTTTTTTTCTCCACAGCTCTGATGATTCTGTGTAAAAAAATAAATGTTCAGGTTGTGATGCTTCAGGGTTGGATTGAGACTATGCTTTGACATGCAGCTACTCTGAGGTAGAGCCAACCTGTGGGAGAAGCAATGCTGATCGCAGAGTGAAATTCTGATCCTTTGTAAGCTTCCATGTGCAAGTTTCCTATAATCCTTGCATTCCTCTAAACAACTTTTAATTCTAAAACTGCTTGTTTTATGCAGTGTGAAATTTGTATTGCTGAAATCAAATGACTTGGCTCCTGATAAATAATTGGAATAGCTTAGGAGACAGTATGCACCACTGATGCCACCTATGTTTCCAGATAAGCTTTTCAAGCTCTGAGTACAACCTCTTTTAGGAGACTGATTTCAATTAAAAATATCCCTAGTTTTGGTATGATTGGAATATCTGTGAGACTGGCATGACTGAAGAGGCTTGATAAGCAAAACACTCACAATTTAATAAGTGCTGTGGCTTGTTTTATATAGATTCTGATTTTGCTTGGGGATAAAAATAGCCCACAAACATGGTGAAGGGTGAAAGAGTTAACTTGAGATTCATGGCAAATGAAGTAGATAGCTGGGAGTAGCTTTGTGGTATGTACAATTGAAGCTGGAAAATTAAGGTTCCAGCTGACTAGTCAAGTTACCTATAGCTAAACAGTGTTAAACCACTGCACCAAAAACCTCACATATTGAAACGCTTTCTTTACTGTCACTGAAATGGTAGAGAAATTGCATCTGTGAGGAAGTGAAGATGCCACTAATTTGTAATTATTAAAAAAGTCTGAGATTGAAGAATTTCCAATTACTACTTGGATGACATTTTATTTGGTGAACAGATAAGGGATTTGCATTCTTTATTGATAAGAATTTCTCCATCAGAACTCTCTAAGATGCAGCATGCAGGGAATGCTTTGGGAAGGCAAATTTTGATTACAAAAGATATCTCTGATAAGGACCTCAGTGGCTTTAAGTCACATTACATAATTTTTAGATCAAAGCTCTATCTTGACAATTAGAGTACTATTTTATTTAAGTTCAATTTAGAGAGAAATCTCCAATAAATGTATCTTCTTGGAAAATCCCATGCATGTTGATGGCATTATTCTAAATGGAGATCCTATTATGGAATTCGGGAGTGACTGTAAGGTGGAGACAAGTGTACCTGGGAGGAATGCAATTCCTGGCATCAGTGAATGCCTAACAGCTTTGGCCTTGCAATGTAGCATTCTCTTATTTCTTTCTATATCACAATTATGCAGTTTTGATTGTACTAAAAAGGTGATTGGGAAGCAGTGTTTTCAAAAAGTCTTCTGCTGGCAGAGGTTTTACACTGTGGGACAGTGACAAGTGTGGAGTTCAATAACAGCCTATTCCCAAAATTCACAGCAGAGAGGCAATGTATGAAGCTGAACATTGGCAAAGCTTTCTAAATCAAGGGTAAGTGTCCTTTTTGTGGATCTTAAAATGTAGGAGCAGTACTTTTCTCCATAAAAACTAAAACTTATGAGCTTTCAATATTTGATAGCATATGAGAAGCTTTATAAGGAAATGTGTTGCAGCCTGTATTGGATAGTAATGTCAATGTTTTGTGTAAACAAATACTGTTAAATGTAGGAAGCATTTTCACTTCAACCACTAACACAAATGTGTGTATTCTACTGACTACCATTAGTGCTGAGTTCTCCCTCCTTCAAGTCTTTTAATATTGTTTGATTAAGCTTGAACTTTATTGATTTAATTTTTCCTTCCCCGGGATCCTGAGTGTTAATTTGGAATGAACTCTATCCAAAGAGTGCATTTGAGAAGGGAGATGGTCAATAGCAGAGTTTCATTGCTAGAGAGGTTCTCTGGCTACACCCAGAAGTGTCTTGTGTTTATGAACTCTATTCTCCCTGCAGGAACATTCATTAGTTTAACTGAGTTCTTTAAAATCTCACGGGCCCTGCAAATTTCTACATTATATCTTTACCTGCACCAGTTGTATTTCTATAATGCTTTTGCATTCAAAGCTGTTTCATGCATTTTGCAGAGCAGTCTGTGTTGACTGGGAATTCAGCAGTGGCACCTCTATGCTGCTGTACATGCAGGCATGTAATTGGTCTATTCCATCATCTGCTGATTGAGTTAGGTAGCCTCCTTAATCTTAAACAAAGATAAGAGTCAGTTCACTGAGAGAGTGGCTTAATGTTAACTTGTATCCTTTTCCAGTTCTCTGTAGTGATGGACGTTCTCTGGGTGTTTTACAGAGGCAGAGATCTGTACAAAAAATAGAGTGCCCTTAGCTGAAAACAGACTGGGTTTTCTCCATACAGCACTGTCAAGATGTATCAAATCTGTTCTGGAATGACACTTTTTGAAGGAACATTTTGTTTGTGGTTTTAGTGAACTGCAGTTGATACAGTCCTGATTCCTTATCCTTATTTGTTGTACTTGCATGCTGGCACTTCATTCTCACTGTTTCTCAAATTCAGACCTCAGAAAAATTTCTTCAGCTTTTTCTCAGCTTAAATGCAGTGTCATGCCTGCATTTCCTATCCCCTCCCTTGTCACTGATATTTCTCTACATCATCTTTGTTTCATCTGTCTCTGCTTTCTGCCCGTGTTTACATGGCACCATGCTCCATGCATGACCTTCTGCTTAACACAAACCACAATGTCCTTTAAGCTTGTAAACAAAGTTCTTTAAACGTGTAAAATCATTGTTAGTCCACTAAACATTCGGTTCACAGTGGCAGTATCCCACACCACTTTTTTTTGGTCTTTTATGCTTGTACTCAAGATGTGCAGCTGGTGCTGCTCTTTCAGTACCTATTGGTTATAGGAAAAACATTGTGAATGCTTTCAATGCTACAGCAAAAAATTAGAAATCGTCAAAGATGTAGATCTTCTGCTTTAACATCAGTATTTCTCCAGTGGGAATTGGATTTAGATAGTCCATACAGCTGTTTCTTTATTTCCTCTGAGCTATATGGGGACACAAAGCCTCTTACAATCTCTTGGATACATCTTTTAGTACCATGAAATTCTTTAGCGGAGGTGACCTCCTGGGAGGAAAGCAACAGACAATTAATTCATAACCCTAAGTGGTAGTGTGGCTGGGAGAACTAAAGACTAATTGAGCTAAGCCTTCACTTGACTGTTTATTTTCATAACCTAATTGTTCATTTCAACAATGCCTGTAGGCAATGTGATTAATATAAGCTGTGAGAGCAATCAAGCTGAAAGAAGATGGCAATGGACTACATGAGGGTGTCCTTGTTCTCAATCGTCTTATTTTGCTGCAATTTTGTAAAGCTCTTCAGCTGAGCTATGGAATGCCCTGAAATTGCTTTGGTAGCCAGCAGGTATATCAGGCTCAATCTATTGACAGGCATAGTGCCATTGCTGGTAGTGTTTATAGCAATAACATTCTAAAGAGATTCTTCTATTTTGTTTGTCCTTTGGTTCTTTCCTCTGTATCATCCTCTATCATCTTCTGACACAAGCAAGCTATAAATGCTCACTTGCCATTTGCAGGTCAGGTCTCATTCTTTGGACAGAGAGACTCCCTCCCAGGAGACACTTTCTCTCTTGCTTGTTGCTCCATTTTCCTCTTTCAGGAGGAATAAAAGCCCTTTGTCATTTGGCCTTATTTCCCCTATCGTTTTAAAGAAATGTGATGCTTTTCTCTATATGAACAAGGTGAGGCTGATTGAATGAGAAGTTCTTTCATGTAGTTGCCTGCATTAGACTTTCAAATTGCAAGGCAAAATTAAACTAGATATGCAGTGATGCTTTTATAAGATATTTAAAAGTCCAGTTCCTCTGGCAGCTGGCCTAGATTGTCACAGTATTAGATTTCTTCAGCAAAGTGGAAAAGCATGACCTTGACATCTTTGCTTCTGTTAGCTTGAAATAAAGCTGATACTAGTCACTTGCAAGTGGAAAAAATACATTATAAAGCCTTATGTGCTTGTTTTGAAGCAGGTAGACTTAAAAATCTCAAGAGTAAAAAGCATTTTCTTTAGTTCAGTTTCTTATTTATGAACATTGTGTGCTGAGAAACACTTCTTACAATCAGCTGAAAGTTGCCCACACTTTCATTTTTTAATTATTTTCTCCCTAAAAATAATACGCTGCACAAACACACTTCATATGTGCTGCTCAGAATCAAAATCAGTGCATAGCAATAAAGTTAGGCTCTCTCCCATACAGATAAATAGCCCACCTGCAGAAGAAGGAAACTATCATCATCATTATTTCATTTATGCTTAGATAGTGACTGCAGAGTCTCACTGTTAAATCAGCACAAGCCAATATGTAGATATGCTGTAGTCAAGATAAATAAATCCATGTCCCTAAAGCCATTCCTTCCTTTTAAAACCTTTTCACACACAGCTGAAAGAATAAAAGTTCCTCCTGGCACAATGCATAAATGTGATGCCACGCTTGGTCTTCACCTTCTAATTGCCTGAAGTAGATCCCCAAATGATGTTTATGGTTTTTGTATTGTATTTTAGTTATTTTCCCAGGTGACATTGATGCATGACACCCAAAAGTACTGTCCGAGGACAAGTTTTCATAATTTTATGTTTTAGGTGAAACATTTGCTTCATTTGGGCCTTCAATGCTTATTGATTTCATACAGCATCAGGAAAGGAATGCCAAAGAAGACTCTCTTAATTTTAGAGCTGCCAATAAATTAATTTATACTGTTTTCTTCTCAAAAGCAGTTTATATGAGAGTGGTCCAAGTTCTTCATCCTTTGCTCATGAAATTGTAACAAAGTCCAATATTGCAAAATACCCTGTCACGAGCCAGAAGCAGAGGATGTTGGTACAGATTGCTGAGATTGAAAGGTGTCAGTAGTGCTGCCAGTCAGTAATTCTTCCAGTGGGATCAGAAGCAAGAGTGCCTTCTTAAAGAAAAGTCCCACTGAAGAATGGGAAATTCCAGTCACTTACAGAGGAAAAGCAATTCATTCTATTTCATAAAGCAAAGGTTCACACTTTTCCTACATTTTTGAATGTTTTGGGTGAAGTTGACATAGGCGTGATCTAGCCAAAGAAAATCATGCCTGTGAGAAGATACATAATTGTATTGAGCCAGAAAAAAAAATTATTATATTTACTATCAACAGCAAGAAAAATACTGGCTGCTCATCAACATAGGAAAGGTGATTGGATTCTAGATGTAAAGGAGTGTTGTGCCTGCCAAAGAGCAAAAAACCAAAGCAAGAAAAATGAATTTTTCAATTTCTTCTCTTTTTTTCCTTTTTATTTAATCTTTTAAAAAATGCTTCCTTGTTGGTAAGAACTTAATGAGAAAGTGCTAGACATGAGGAAATGAACCAAATTTGAATTTTTCTGCCTTACATTGCTTTGGAAGGTTCCTCTATGGAATCTTTATCATATCTTAAAATGCAGTCTAGTTCCTTCCTGAAGTCTCATCTGGGTAGTGGATTAAATGTTTTACAGCTGAGTGGAAGAAGTCATTAGGTCCATGCTGTGTTTCTGTTACTCTGCATGTGCCACCAGGTTCCTGGTAATTAGTGGCCCTTGTACTGCGGTTGTCACTAAGGAGCTGCTCACCTCTGCTACGAGCTGCACAGGTGCACATGTGCCTTTTGTCAGACAGGAGAGTCCAGCCTGCTCCTACAGCAACGCTCAAATAGCTCCTCTCTGTTATCTCAGACTCCTGCACAGGCTGGGGCTTTAGTTCCAGCTATTATACAGACAGCCAGCAGCAACAGGCTCTTTCACCTGTGGAAACATTCCACTGTCCTAGGGGAACACGGGTAAATGGGGGCTGTCCTCACCTCAAACAGTGTGATTGCTCTTGCCTGAGTAGCAGTCTGCTGGTTAAGGAAGATAGGTGCTGAAAGGTTCTTCAATTGTTTGTTTAATCAGGGAATGTAGTTGACAGCACCCATCTAGAAAGGGAGCATTTCTTTTCAGTACTCAGTGTCTATTCATAACAAGATTTTTAGGCAGCTTTTGAAATTTATAGGGGGATAGTGCTAGTCTTTGTTCCTAATGTTGGTTTTTATGTTCATAGGAAGCAATTCTGATAATAATGTTATACAAAGTAATTTCAAGATAAAGAAAAATCCCATGTTATTTACTTCCTTTTTGATATTTATGCCACTTGCTCTACAGATAAAGCCTTTGCAGTCATAGCTGATGAAGTAAAATACTGTTTATCTGCTTCCCCTGTCAAAAGAAAATCTGGTTCTTTCACCTCTTCCCTCACCTTTCAGACTACCTCTGGCTAAAAGTTTATAGAGGCAACAGGAACATCACCTTCATTGAAAATGTGTTATTTTACACTATTTCTATATGAAATTGTTTCATATGAGGCTGAGAAAGAACTTATGCAACATGGATTTCATCACCTGGGAGCCCTTGGGAGCAACACTTTTAAACTTTTTCACAGAAGAATAAATCCAAGGCCTTTTGGTGACACAAAAAAGAGCCTCAGGAGTTATGACAGATTTTTATTTATGGCCTGACAAAATAAGGCCCTTGAGTGCAGGACCAAAGGAAACTAATATCTGTTTATAGATTATGATGTAACTGATTACTTGGACATCAGTGTCTGAAGGAAGAGTTTTGTGTTTTCCTTACACATGGTAGCTGTTTTGTGACACCCACAGCCACCACAAAAGCTCTTTAGTAAGTCCAAATCACAAGTACAAAAATATATTTCCTCCTTGCCCAGAGATATTTATGAGTTTGTTCATAAATTAATGTACTGAAAATATGCAAAATTAGATCAGACACAATGTATAGCTTCCTTAGGCTGGTACATAGATGCATGGCTGCCTGTTGTAGCTGCACAGTCTTTCTATTCTTACTGGCAGTTAACCCTCACCCCTTTAAAATGTGAATGTTTCACCAAACACTCACAAACAGACAGGAATATCTGAAACAGTAGCTACAGGCTGAAAGGGCTCAGTGTAAGGGTCTGACCTGCCAGCCCTCCAGCTCACGATGGAATGCTGTGATGGACACATGCAGCTTTCTTGCTGAGCCCAATGCATGTTTACAGCTGCCTCCCAAAGAACTGTAGCTTTGTGAAAATGGTACCACGTTTTGTCTGTCCCTTGGAGGATTTATTTACTGTGAGCCTAAGCTGAGCCCCCTTGGGCTCACTGCTTTTTAAGGCAAGAATCAACCCAGGCTTAGCACGAATCTTTTCCTCCCTGCTCAAAAAATGAGGTGGGCCAGACAGGTGTCTTCAAGTCTGTCATTATGTCCAGCATGTGCTTTTCTGCTGCATGTCATTAAATGAAAGGAAACCCTAGGATTATGGCTGACCAAATTATCACTGTGGGTTTTGATTTCCAAGGTTCTCTTTACATTTCAGCAGAGGAAATAAATGGTAAAATCTACAACAAAAAGTTTGTCAGAATAGCACACTCTTGCCACGATATTTGGTGCATTTTATTTATTAAAATGTAGTGGATACAGATTAATTTTTTGCTCAATATTTATCACGTCATCAGTCATGAAACAGGAACTTTTGCATGCATAGATAATGGGTAGGGAGGGTGCCTGGCATGATTTCTCTGTTGATTGTTAAATACGAATGTGCTTTGTTGAAATGCTCCATTCTAACTTGCACTGATGTGCTCTGGAGAATTACAATGTCCAACATCATGTTGAGGAGCAGCACTTTTGAGAGGAGTAACTGTCCTTATTCCTCAAAAATGGAAGAACATCACCACCACAAAAGTATAACAAAGTTTTGGTACTTGGTAATACTGAGAAATGCTGCATTTGGTAAATTCTGTCTGCAATTTATTAATTTAAATGTTAGACAACTATTCAGGGAAGAGAATTTCTCTGGCTGTTATCCTGTCCTAAACAGAGGGTCAGGCTCCAGGGGGAGTAAAAAATGCAGTGATAATATTGTGATGTATTACAAATAGAGCAATCAAAGTTGCAGGGCTTAGTGCAGCCCATGAAATGCAATAGCTGGAGGCCATGTCAAATAAACTCCCAGCAGTGAGTCTCCTCTGCCTGGAGTGATACTATTGATCCAGGAACTCCTCTGAAGGCACAGGAGAGCCACAGTTCTTCTTCAAGTGATCTTTTGTACTTGAAATGAGTAGGGGCAATAGTTTTGTTCTTCACAGCTATAATGATTTGATAATAATTTGAAGATTTCCATTACTATTGGAAGACTTGGGATCAGAATAAACCAGGGTTCATTCTAGTGAAATTCCTACTTAGCTTTAAGCTAACATATTTCAAGTTGCTTTGAGGCTTATCCAATGTATTACTAAACACAGACAGCAGAAACACATAACACTATCTTTTTGAAAAAGAAGAAAAAACCCACCTTATCCAGACAACATGCAGTTGACTAATGTACATGAAAACAATACAGATGTCAACTGATTTGACTAAGAGATGTGAGGAAATTAATTTAGAGCCTGTAGCTCTTTTCAGTTAGGAAAAGCATGATTACTTGCACGAAAACTCTTTTCCTATCACCTTGTGCTGAAGTTAATTATGGCACTAAAACCCTCAGGACAGGAATGAACCCAAAGTATCAATCACGTATTCAGCAGTTGGTGCAGATACCGCAGTTTGTAGTGTCTGGCATTGGGAAGGGGTGTGTTGGAGGACTGAACACGGAAGCAGGTTAACTGACAGGTACTGGTGTCAAAAGCAGCAGGAAGAAGGGTCACTACCGTTTAATTCTAATTCCAGCATGCCTTTGTGAAAACATCTGTAGAAAAGCAAGTGAACTGAGAAGCAGCTGTGCTATGGATTCGAGGTCTGGAAGCCAGCCATTAGTTCTGTGAAAAGTGATTAAGCTCGAGTGCCATGTCCTTTGTTAGGCCGGTTCCCAGCAGGTAGTCAGGATCCCATTAGCTGCTTTTAGTGCTTACAACATGTTCCCCCTACTGCTTATGTGCATTAACCAGTGACTGCCAGTGCCCGAGGACACCGAGCTGCTCTGGGGGTTTTGCTTTATTGCTCCTTAGGGGTCAAGAAGCTGCAGCTGAGCTGGAGTCACCTCTCAGCTTTCCTGTCCTGTGGAGCCCTAAGCTCAACTTCCCTTCCGTGCTGTTCAGCTGGGACCTGGTGAGAAGGAAATTGCTGCTTTGGGGAAGTTTATTCTATACTCAGCAATTCCTTTCTCTTCTACTCGCCCCCAAAAGTGGAGGTAAAGGCTGGTTGTTGTGGCTCTGCCTGTGGCTTCATACCTCAGGCAATTGTACTTTTTCTTCAGGCTTATGTGTTGCCTTGGGCTAAGCAGCCGTGAGGGGAGTGGAATTGTATAGATGTCTGGGTAGATACAGGGTGTAAAACTTACTCAAAAAGACAAAAATATGTTTAAAACATGTATTTTGACCACGAGTAGCAACCATTCAAAGGAAAAAACAATGCATGAAAGCTTTAGGAAAGAAGCTGAAAGCCAGACCTTTGGCCAGTAGGAAATGTGTTGCTGCATTGAAGTCTGATCAGCCCCAGCTGAGAGAGAAGCCTGTAAAAAAAGGTCTGAGGAAATGAGAGAAGGGAATGTCTCATACACACAATGCTATGTCCCATGTAATTCTTAGAGGAGTGGAAAGAATGTTGTAAAATCAAACTGCAGTCCACCTTCCTTTTTTTTCTATATTGATTTGGAAATTGCTGGCCAATTTTGCATGTTTCAAGTAGCAATCCTGGAAGTAAAGGTAAGGTGCAAAGAACGAAGCACATATGGATATATATGGTCAGTATTAGACTCCTAATGCATCAAAACAGAGGTTTTAGAAAATGGTTTGTACAACATAAGCTACAGTTATTTCAACTGTAACTTAAACAGCATATAGCAAGTTCTTTTAAGGCTAGGCAGTACTGCTGAGACCCTGCTTCTATCAAGTCATTAATACTTGTATTCCTAGTCAATACAGTACTTTTAAATTAAAGAATTATCACAGGTATGCAACTTTCAGCATACTGCACAAGTTAAGTATTTGAAAACCTATAATTTAGATTATAAAATTGGATGAGAGAGGCCCTGAACTAAATCCATTATCCACTTCTAGAAATGTTTGAATTTGACAGTTCTGTCACAAGCCTTGCTGTTGAGCTCACTAATATTGTGACATAGCCTTTCATGTTTTCCCTTACTCACAGGCTGGACAGGAGATGTTTAGAAAAAAACACTAAGGTAAGGGCAAGTGTTGCAATTTTTGAAATTTAACTACTATCCTGGTCCACTTAATCTTGTGGCATCTGCCAAGAACTGAATATACAGTTTTATATTACATACTGAATATACACTTGTAATATGTTTTAATTTTTCATCAGAATCTGACATTTTAAAATGCTTCTGCCACTCAGTGAAGACTGAAGTCCGAGTTGCATACACAAACTGTATGTGAAAGACCCTGTTTACTATCCAGAATGTTTCTAAAAAGTGTCAAGTTGCTATTCCTAACTGTTTTTCTCTTAAGCTATGGACTGAGATAGTTGCAAGCATCTTTGAATTTCATCAACTACTTAAATATTTATATAACACTATTGCAAAATGTATGTATACACAGGCAGACTTTTTAGCTTGGAGATGTAATTAAAGGGGCAGATGAGTACATGAATTCTTCAAGTGCTCATTTATACGTTTTTAGAGGGCTCATTCTAAAAGTAATAAAACAGTACTAGTATTGAATATTCTTACACTATGAAAGAAAGGTATGAAACTGCAGCAATGTGCATTATGTTAAGACATTTTTCACTGTAGACTTGAAAAAACATTGAGGTAAACTGAAAGTACTTTGAAATGGGGAACTTCTCTGTGTGCCAAGATTAATCAAGGAGTGGGTTGTTTGTTTGAGTTATGGGTGTGCACAAGGTAGTCCCTGCACCAGTGGTTCAAAACCTAGCCAAAGTTGGGCTGATGCTTTCTGCATTCATGCAGCATTAGAATAATAAATGATAGTGTGGGATTGCAGCTGTAAGAGAATTTTATACTTTCTTGTTTTCCTGGTCATTTAATAAAGCATTTGAAGGTCTTGAAGGCTCTAGTGTTATCTATTTAGTGCCATCTATCAACACCAAAGACCACTGAATCTGTATAGAGATTGTCATTCAAATGGCTTCCACGTGAAAATTAATCACAACATTTTAGTTTCCTGTTATTTCAGACTGCTTGACTTTGAGGCCAGATCATGTGTAATGATGGCAGTCATCTTCACATCAAAAAATATGTTAGGCAAAACTGATAGAGTGTACACAAGCTTCTAATTGTTATCACATGTGAAACTGAGACCTCATATAAGGGAATTAGTGTAATTTAGTAATTGTTTGCTCCCTGTAATGAAAGTCAGGATTGAGATGTTGCTGTGGATGTTTTATGTAATGAGGACTTTGGATTTTCAGTCTATGAATGTAGTGGTTTTAATATGTGCTGAACTGAAGCAAAATTCAAATTGAGCAATGTAAATATTCATTAGCTATGATGAAGTTAAAGCTGTGTTTTAAAAACATTTTTTGTTTCATTCCTGAAGGAGCAAATGGGCTGAAGTGCTTCTGCTAGCAGCTCTTGGTGCTGTTTGTGTTCCATCCCCCACTGTGAATGTGTGTTGAGAGGGGCTGCACAAGGACCATAGCTCTGGTTTCACTGAAGTTACCTAAGAAATTTAGCAGAGGGATAAAATTATGCATTTCAGCCTTCATCTCTATTGACAGTATAATTACACTTCAGGCAGATCACCTTAACAGTTTAATAATTTCAGCTCGAAATTTCATAGCTGCTTTTTCCAGATAACATAAGTTTCTCGTGACCTACTGGGAACCCTGCAATCGACAATTGGGTGTTTTTCATCCAGTTGCACATTAAACCCACTGGACACACCAAAGGGTTTTAGAGAAATGTAAATTCTCAGTTTAAAAGAGTGTAACCCATTGTGAGTAATTACAGTTGATAATTCCATTACCTCCTGGGCAAAAAAAAAAAAATCCTTAGTATACCTGATTGTTTCTAGCACTACTTTCCAGACATTGCATCTTGTTATCCTTTTCTGTTTAATAGCTCCTAAAGTCAGATACCTTCTTCACACAAAAACTAATTAGAAAATGTGGAAATTCATCATCTTGTACCTTTTGATAAGGAGAAAAGACAAAACTCTCATGAAAAACATTTTGCAGCTATTATCTATTTTGAGAGGTTCCATTTTTTGATTACTTTGCAGAGGTGTAAATACAGAAAGCTAGGCATAATCATTTAATACTGATAATATATAATTTTTAAGTGTATTCTGTATTTCTGTATTGCAAGTTGCATTGGTGAAGTAATGACCTATTTAGGCCTTGCTGCAGTCTTGGCACTCTGGTGAATCCTCTGTGCTGGAGGTTGCTGAGTGCAAAGGAGGATGTAGTGGGCAAAAAAATTGTACATTTGTCAGCCAGCAGATCCATGGTTTTGCTACTTAAATGTTTATTGTGCTCCTGTTGAACATTTGTATTTGAAAATTTTGTTTCACGAGCCAATTCTTTTAAGTTTGGTGTCTCAGGGCTGCCTCTCTGAGTGAAGTTTGCAGTACCCACGAAGGAGAATACAAGACACTGTGCACAGAATGAGTCATCTCTTGGACTTTCACGTGTAATACATTCTAACGAGCTCTGAAGCATGTCATTAGGTACTGCATTAGTAACACTCCTTGTTTTGCCTATTGACAATAAACCATAGCAAGGACAAAGGATGCAGATGGCCTTATTCAGAACAGATAGACTCACACTGGAGAAGTTCCTGGAGGATTTTCTCACACTATTCTAGTATGAGTTATAAATGACATGGTAGATACAAAAGACATTTTCATGTGTCTGAGTGTCCAGACTTGTAAAACGGCTATAGGTCTCTTCCAACAATGGAACAAAGTGCATTTGGGGATCCCTGAGAAACACAGTTTTCTGTGCCACTCTCTCAAATGTATATGTAGGAAATCCTCTGTATCCTGAAGCTCAAATAATGAGAAAAGTGACTATCAGGTGAATCCTTGAAATCCTAGCAGATGGCTGTATCTAGCTTGATATAATTTCATCTTATCAGTGATTTTTGAATTGTCTCAAATGTCATCATCTATGGTAAATTACATACTGCATCTGTTCTGCAGGAACAAGTGAGATCAGGACTGAAATGCTATTGAGCATACTCCCATCTGCCTAAACCAAGGGGTGCATTTAATGAGGTCTCTTTTCTTCTGCACTTCCGTTGTGCCAAATGGAACTAAGCATGTCATGAGTCTTTTTTGCAGGAGGTGATGCAAATTTTAAACATTTGGGCAATAATTAAGATGTCTTTTTTTTTTATCAGTGCCTTGTAAAAGAAAAAAAACCCAGAAATTATGAAACTTAATTTCAGAGTAGTTTTTTTTATTTTCTTTTTTTTTTCTTTTTGTTTCACATTAATTTTCAATGTAGAATACTGCATGGAATTTCTGTTACTTTCAGTTAGAAGAGAAGGTCCACTTAGAAGCCTGGTTCAAATCAAAACTGCCTTGTCACCGACTGTGGCTCAGGTTGGGGGACATTCATCCTACTGCTCTGAACTACCCAGGGCAGCAACTGAGTTGGAAAACCACTCGAGGAAAGGGTATGGAGAGTTATTCAAAGAGCTCCCTGACAGCTCAGGATGCCATGTCCCAGAGCAATCTGAGCTTGTTCTGCAGGGACATGGTGTCCTCCTGGACAGCTGAAAGAAATGGAGCAGCAAGGCAGTTGTCCCTGGCCCTCAGAGTGCTCCAGAAGCACATTCCAGGCTGACCAGTCGTGTTTTAGAGAGACACGTTTCTGATGTTCCTGTGATGCCTGCTGGGTTATTTGTAGTGGAGCACTCCCCTCTTCCCATCTAGTGCCTCCCTGCTGCAGGAGCACTCTGAACTGACAGCTCAGTAGCCAGCAGCTGGAACCTTTCTGCACTTTCTCTTGCTCCCCACACACTATTGTACAGATACCTTCAAAAGTGCTGATTCCTTTTACCTGGGAAATTTGCCATTTATATGGTAATATCAAGAAAGCTTTGATACTCAGAGAAGTGTTTTGGGTGCTGTTTGAAAGGTCATGCATATAAGTAACTCTACAGCATATGTATTATATAATTTGGGAGTAAGAAAGTCCAAAAATGGTTTTGTCGTTAGTCTTTGGTTTTTTAACTACTACTTTTTAAAAATACTGGGGCTTTTGTCCTCCCTTCTTTTTTCTTTTCCTTTTCAAATGATACTCTATGAAAAAGATTGTGCTCTTCTTTCTACTTTATCCTGGTAAGAATAGATGTGCAGGCTGAAATCCCGAATCTTAACCTGAGAAGATCTGGAGAGCTTTTAGAGTGCCTAAGACAGCCTATCCCTTATGCATGCTAAGCCAGAAGAGTGCATTCAGACTCTTTAATTTGGATGAAAATAGGATGTGGGATTTTAATGCAGTAGGTTTTTTTTTTTTTTTTTTAAGAAATCTAAATTTCCTGCTGTAGATGTGGTGTCTGGTGTCTGTTGGATCTTGGAAACACAAGATATTTCATGTTTTTCAAAATAATTAAAGGCACACTTTTTTTTCCCAATGCTGTCAGATATTGTCAGTAGATCTCTCTCCTATATAATTAAGTGGTCATTTAATCAACCTATAGGCAGCAGTTTTTCATTATAAAGGACCTTCTCAGGGAAGGGCAAAGTGCTCCTTTAAGGCTCTGAGGTGATTTTCCTTATGTGCTGATCAGTCTTCTCATAGCAAACTGTTGCAGCAAATTCCTAAACCTCCTGATAAAAATCAAACACTTCACAGTATGCATTAAATATTCTCCTTCAGGCATAAATTTTGTCTGAAAGTGAAGGAATTGCTCTGAACTCTTAACTTGGCCTAGTTTGGAACCAGCAGCTTTCTCTTCACAACTGAATTACTTCAGATTTTTCTTTGAACTAGAGTTAGGGGATGTTTTTCCCCAGCAACTTGCATGGTTTATTGCTCTGGTGAATTAGAGGCTTTTCGATGCAGAATGTTTAATACCAAACTGGAGATGCTGCTGCAGTTCCTCATGGTTGTGTGAGGTTTGTTTTCCTTGGGAGGTGAATGTCTCAGGGCTGCAGCAGCCTGTGGCAAGGAGTGACAGGGTGTCCTGTGGCTGTGGCCGTGGTGGTGTGCCTGGGCTGGCTGTGTGGCACTGCAGGACTGCAGGCTTAGGCAGGCTGAGCCACATCTGTGCTCCAGAGATACTGCACCTCTTCTTTCTCTGTTGTTTTTAGCGAATGACTACCTAAAAATGGCACCAATAGGCTCCCAAGTGATCTTACATTGCTCACTAGTTTTTACTGGGGCCTTTTTGGTTGCTTTTTCGTAGTTTCAGTTGATTTGATCTTTTGTGTGAATCTATTCTTTTTGCTGTTAGAGCTTCCTGGCTGGGACTAATGATGGCATTTTAGGCTATAGCAATTGCTGCTGTCTATTTTGGTTCTGCATTTACAGTCTCTTGTCATGTGCATTCATCTCTGCTTGTCCCCGTCGCGCTGCTCTTCGCCTGCTAAGCTGTGCAGTCTGTCCCAGGCTCTCCCGCAGCAGGCTGAGCCTGGCTCCCAGGCAGAGCCTTCAGGGCCCCCAGCTGGGCTGTCACAGGGCCACATTGCTGTTAAAAATCAATCTCCACAGCCCAGGCCAGCCCCCTGTGCTGCCAAAACCTGGGCCCTGAGAGGCAGAGCCAGGTAGGACCCTGCTGCCTGTGCCTGGTGGTCACCAGTGGAGGGCTCAGGGCTGAGGGCACTCTGCATGTACAGGAGCAGAGAGGGAGGTGACAGTTCAAAGTATCCCATGTGATGGCTATCCCAGTCAACAAGTGACAGTCTTCATCATGCATGGACAAAAATTGCTGGCACGAGAATGCAGCCCCCAGTGTTTCTGGCACCTTTGTCAAGTAGGTCATCTGCAAATGTGTGACAGACAGGTCTGGTTTGGCACACAGGTCTCACAGCTCCCAGAATGAGCCAGAGGCTCTTAAGTATTGGTCCCAGTACAAGATGGGTTTCTAAAGGCAATAGCAATTTTCTGAAATATGCAGACCTGCCACTACGTGCCCTTAATAAAAAAGTTTCTCTCCGTCTTTCTTGTAGGCTCCTTTCAGATACTGGAAGGTCACAATTAGGTCACTCCAAAGGCTTCTTTTTTCTAGGGCAAACAACCAACTTTTTTTAGCCTTTCCTTACAGGAGAGGTGATCCATCCCTCTAATCATCTTAGTGGCCTCCTCTGAACTCCCTCCAAGAAGTCAATGTCCTTCCTGTGCAGGGACCCCAGAGCTGATGCAGCACTGCAGGTGGGGGTCTCAGGAGAGTGGAGCAGAGGGGCAGAATCCCCTCCCTGCCCTGCTCTGGATGCAGCCCAGGACAAGGGTGGCTTTCTGCCAGGTCATGTCCAGCTGCTCATCCACCAGCACCCTCAACTCCTTCTCAGCGAGGCTGCTCTCAATATGTTCATCCCCCATTCAGTGTTGATAGGTGGGACTTACTGTGTTTTATTTTCCCAATTTAATGTTACAGAGGCATTTCATTTGACATACTCAGTGGAGCACGTCAGAAGTGTACTGGCTTTTAAAAAAGATTTAAAGCAGAATGGATCCATCTTGAATTCCGGTGCCAATACTGTGTATGCACTGACTTTTCCCAGTCAGGACAGAGACCTGTGCCAGCTGCTTAACATTTCCTGATGTCTGGCTTAACTCTAGTGTTGCGCTAGACTCATGAGCTGAGAGTCAAAGCCAATGCCTTGTGCAGAGTCAGAACTTCCTCATACAAGAGGGATTGCATGTACAAAATTATTACCTCTCAGATTTGGCTCCCTGGGGAAGTGATCATGGCACCAGACCCATCAGAGTTCTAGGAATGTCTGGACTATGCTCTTTAGTCATATGGTTTAATTTTAGGTAGTCCTGTGAGGATCGCAACGTTGAACTTGATCCTTATGGGTCCCTTCCAACTTGAGATATTTTTTGATTCTATGATTCTATCATATTTCTTCATAGGGGAAAAATAGAGGTCGTCTGTTATGAAGCATTAACCTTGTATCTCCTGCAAATAATGCAATGCCTTTCTTAATGCCACCAGAAAATGAATTATAGCAGCGTCTATAATTCCATTCCATTCCATATGAATCATAAATTTTGCAATCTATATAGGTAAAAAAGTATTTCAAAAGTGTTAAATATCCAGAAAGGATGTTAATCCCTGTTCTGTTTGATGAGTCTTTGCTCTAACAGTCTAACACTCTTAAATGTCCCTTAGGACTTTTACAGACTCATAAAGACTGTTGAATTAGTTAAGCTGTGTATACCAAATTCTCATATATTCACAGTAGACAAGCAACAGATTATGTTAAGGAGAAAGAGAAGTAATTTCTACCTTCAAAAAGGTAGAAGCCTAGCAAATGATAAGGATTTTGAGACTTCTCTCTTCTTTTATTTTTTTCCCCTTGATTTAATTACAAAAGATTTGCTGCCTGCAAAAAGTGCCTGTATTGAAAATTAAATCGATACACATACATGCACTGATCTTCGGTCACGAGAACAGGCAGTGGAAGCTTCCTAATGTTTTATTCCCAGTGCCTTCTCTCCTCAAAGGAACAACCTATAGGTTGTTCTCCCCGTTCCCCATTTCCCAAAAAAAGAATCTATTTAGAGACAAATTCTGTGCCTTGACCTCTCGATTGTTCAGCTTTTCAGAAGAGTGCAGATGTATTCTGGATGATTGTGTGGGTAACATCAGGCTCTAACATTTGCCAGTCACATGAAGAACATCAGACATTTTTGATTAGTGGTCAGGGAGCACTTTCTGAATCATCTTAAGGGAAAGGTCCAGCACCATAAATCCCATGTTCTTATATATAAAAGACTTCTCTCTGTGGAGTTAATTGTAATGCAGAGGTTGGATTGCATGCTGTGTAATTGAGTAAAGATTAATAATTGTTTAAAAGCAACAATCTTATATCTGAAAGACTGAGTCATTTGTGCTTTTTAGCAGCTGTTGTGGGGGGTTGCCTTTAGAAAGCTTAAATTAACTTTACATTATCCAGTGTTTTCATTGTTTTCTAACTATATGACAGATTTTAGCTTACAGCATCAATACATACAGGAAGGAAGAGAAATGTTTCGTATTTCCTGCAGCACCCTGAGTCTGGTACTATTTTGTAGTGTTTTTTGTTAATATCACAGATGGTGAAATAAAGAGTGCTCTTAATACATCTGCAAATGGTAATTAGCCCTAGGGAAAGGCCTTGAGCACTCTGAAAGTGTACAGGATAATCTTGGCCAGTTGGTGAAATCACCTGAAATAAAGAGGATTGAAAAAGGCTGAATGCAAACTGCAGTACTTCAGTAAGAGTCTCTGTCTTGCAAACACAGGACAGGAAAAGGGCCAGGCAGAAGCTCTGGGGATAAGGAGCCAGTCATTGGCCTTGTATTATTACCCCAAATATCATATATAAAATATATGGGATATAAAATGGGTGCCCTATTTAAAATAAGTCTGGAAATGCAAAGAAATCATTTGCATGTCACTCAGCCCTAATAATACCCCTGCTCATACTTAGAAAATCCTGGACCCAGTAGAGCAGGACCAGAGGAGAGCAGTTAGGATAGTCCAAGGTAAGTGAGTGCTGAGAAAAACTTCTATAGAGCTGGATATAATTAGCCAATTTAAGAAAAGACTGAAGAGTGCCACAATAAGTCTTCAAAGGCCCAAAACCCCATCATAGCTCTTCTGGAAGCAAACATAAGCATTGCAATTTAGAGTGGTGACTTTCTGAATTTGATATGATTAAAGGTCATTAATATTGAAATTTTATGTACAAATTGCAGATCTTAATAGTTCAATATATTAATATTACAGTGGTTTTGTACTTAAATAATAATTTGCCTTTTAAAATGTATTTGCAATTATTTATATGTTTGGGCACATATTTTGAGACTTGTGGTTTGGTTTTTGTGGTAT